>OZ017738.1:25724387-27009200 GCA_963969285.1 Odontomyia ornata | reverse complement strand
TTGGCTTTCAACCACTAAACCCGCCCTTAAACTTTTACGAAATACCACAAATTTATACTTTTTGGAAAATTCAGACGCTGATCTATTCAGTAACACCAAAATATAGTACATCGGTTGAAAAATCAAGCCACAGCAATGCCGTAAAGGCAAAAAGTTCCCATAACCTGCCCCCAAAAATAGAAGGAACCTTATAAAAATTAGTATTCTTATGGAAAGTACTACAAATTTATATTTGACCTAAACAACAGACTGACAGCTACAAAATGAGACCAACATTTAGATAATCAAATAGAAATTGTGGCTACAGTGAACGATTACAGCCAGAGGTCTGACAAGGAAATTTACGTATTTTAGACAAATACATGTCTATGCCTCCTAAGCGTCATAAAAATTAGTATTTTCATGCAAATTACTACATATTTGCACTTAATGCAAACTAAGCAAACGCAACTATAAGATAAGACCAAAATTTCAACAATCGGATTAAAATTACGGGCACAGTAAGCAATCAAAGCTGAAAATCTGCACAAAAACTGCACGTGTTCTAGAAACAGCAATTTTTAGATATTTTGCCTAAAACATGTTCGGACCATCAAAACTTTAGTTTGGGCTAATGTTTTAAATAAAAACGTCAAAACGCGAAATTCGCACGTTTAAGGGGAGAAAAACCCATTTAAAGTTTTGGGGAGTTGACACGTGAAAAATTGGGATTTTTTTGGCTTTCAACCACTAAACCCGCCCTTAAACTTTTACGAAATACCACAAATTTATACTTTTTGGAAAATTCAGACGCTGATCTATTCAGTAACACCAAAATATAGTACATCGGTTGAAAAATCAAGCCACAGCAATGCCGTAAAGGCAAAAAGTTCCCATAACCTGCCCCCAAAAATAGAAGGAACCTTATAAAAATTAGTATTCTTATGGAAAGTACTACAAATTTATATTTGACCTAAATAACAGACTGACAGCTACAAAATGAGACCAACATTTAGATAATCAAATAGAAATTGTGGCTACAGTGAACGATTACAGCCAGAGGTCTGACAAGGAAATTTACGTATTTTAGACAAATACATGTCTACGCCTCCTAAGCGTCATAAAAATTAGTATTTTCATGCAAATTACTACATATTTGCACTTAATGCAAACTAAACAAACGCAACTATAAGATAAGACCAAAATTTCAACAATCGGATTAAAATTACGGGCACAGTAAGCAATCAAAGCTGAAAATCTGCACAAAAACTGCACGTGTTCTAGAAACAGCAATTTTTAGATATTTTGCCTAAAACATGTTCGGACCATCAAAACTTTAGTTTGGGCTAATGTTTTAAATAAAAACGTCAAAACGCGAAATTCGCACGTTTAAGGGGAGAAAAACCCATTTAAAGTTTTGGGGAGTTGACACGTGAAAAATTGGGATTTTTTTGGCTTTCAACCACTAAACCCGCCCTTAAACTTTTACGAAATACCACAAATTTATACTTTTTGGAAAATTCAGACGCTGATCTATTCAGTAACACCAAAATATAGTACATCGGTTGAAAAGTCAAGCCACAGCAATGCCGTAAAGGCAAAAAGTTCCCATAACCTGCCCCCAAAAATAGAAGGAACCTTATAAAAATTAGTATTCTTATGGAAAGGACTACAAATTTATATTTGACCTAAGCAACAGACTGACAGCTACAAATGAGACCAACATTTTGATAATCGAATAGAAATTGTGGCTACAGTGAACGATTACAGCCAGAGGTCTGACAAGGAAATTTACGTATTTTAGACAAATACATGTCTATGCCTCCTAAGCGTCATAAAAATTAGTATTTTCATGCAAATTACTACATATTTGCACTTAATGCAAACTAAACAAACGCAACTATAAGATAAGACCAAAATTTCAACAATCGGATTAAAATTACGGGCACAGTAAGCAATCAAAGCTGAAAATCTGCACAAAAACTGCACGTGTTCTAGAAACAGCAATTTTTAGATATTTTGCCTAAAACATGTTCGGACCATCAAAACTTTAGTTTTGGGCTAATGTTTTAAATAAAAACGTCAAAACGCGAAAATCGCACGTTTAAGGGGAGAAAAACCCATTTAAAGTTTTGGGGAGTTGACACGTGAAAAATTGGGATTTTTTTGGCTTTCAACCACTAAACCCGCCCTTAAACGTTTACGAAATACCACAAATTTATACTTTTTGGAAAATTCAGACGCTGATCTATTCAGTAACACCAAAATATAGTGCATCGGTTGAAAAATCAAGCCACAGCAATGCCGTAAAGGCAAAAAGTTCCCATAACCTGCCCCCAAAAATAGAAGGAACCTTATAAAAATTAGTATTCTTATGGAAAGGACTACAAATTTATATTTGACCTAAACAACAGACTGACAGCTACAAAATGAGACCAACATTTTGATAATCGAATAGAAATTGTGGCTACAGTGAACGATTACAGCCAGAGGTCTGACAAGGAAATTTACGTATTTTAGACAAATACATGTCTATGCCTCCTAAGCGTCATAAAAATTAGTATTTTCATGCAAATTACTACATATTTGCACTTAATGCAAACTAAACAAATGCAACTATAAGATAAGACCAAAATTTCAACAATCGGATTAAAATTACGGGCACAGTAAGCAATCAAAGCTGAAAATCTGCACAAAAACTGCACGTGTTCTAGAAACAGCAATTTTTAGATATTTTGCCTAAAACATGTTCGGACCATCAAAACTTTAGTTTGGGCTAATGTTTTAAATAAAAACGTCAAAACGCGAAATTCGCACGTTTAAGGGGAGAAAAACCCATTTAAAGTTTTGGGGAGTTGACACGTGAAAAATTGGGATTTTTTTGGCTTTCAACCACTAAACTCGCCCTTAAACTTTTACGAAATACTACAAATTTATACTTTTTGGAAAATTCAGACGCTGATCTATTCAGTAACACCAAAATATAGTACATCGGTTGAAAAATCAAGCCACAGCAATGCCGTAAAGGCAAAAAGTTCCCATAACCTGCCCCCAAAAATAGAAGGAACCTTATAAAAATTAGTATTCTTATGGAAAGTACTACAAATTTATATTTGACCTAAACAACAGACTGACAGCTACAAAATGAGACCAACATTTAGATAATCAAATAGAAATTGTGGCTACAGTGAACGATTACAGCCAGAGGTCTGACAAGGAAATTTACGTATTTTAGACAAATACATGTCTATGCCTCCTAAGCGTCATAAAAATTAGTATTTTCATGCAAATTACTACATATTTGCACTTAATGCAAACTAAACAAACGCAACTATAAGATAAGACCAAAATTTCAACAATCGGATTAAAATTACGGGCACTGTAAGCAATCAAAGCTGAAAATCTGCACAAAAACTGCACGTGTTCTAGAAACAGCAATTTTTAGATATTTTGCCTAAAACATGTTCGGACCATCAAAACTTTAGTTTGGGCTAATGTTTTAAATAAAAACGTCAAAACGCGAAATTCGCACGTTTAAGGGGAGAAAAACCCATTTAAAGTTTTGGGAAGTTGACACGTGAAAAATTGGGATTTTTTTGGCTTTCAACCACTAAACCCGCCCTTAAACTTTTACGAAATACCACAAATTTATACTTTTTGGAAAATTCAGACGCTGATCTATTCAGTAACACCAAAATATAGTACATCGGTTGAAAAATCAAGCCACAGCAATGCCGTAAAGGCAAAAAGTTCCCATAACCTGCCCCCAAAAATAGAAGGAACCTTATAAAAATTAGTATTCTTATGGAAAGGACTACAAATTTATATTTGACCTAAACAACAGACTGACAGCTACAAAATGAGACCAACATTTTGATAATCGAATAGAAATTGTGGCTACAGTGAACGATTACAGCCAGAGGTCTGACAAGGAAATTTACGTATTTTAGACAAATACATGTCTATGCCTCCTAAGCGTCATAAAAATTAGTATTTTCATGCAAATTACTACATATTTGCACTTAATGCAAACTAAACAAATGCAACTATAAGATAAGACCAAAATTTCAACAATCGGATTAAAATTACGGGCACAGTAAGCAATCAAAGCTGAAAATCTGCACAAAAACTGCACGTGTTCTAGAAACAGCAATTTTTAGATATTTTGCCTAAAACATGTTCGGACTATCAAAACTTTAGTTTGGGCTAATGTTTTAAATAAAAACGTCAAAACGCGAAATTCGCACGTTTAAGGGGAGAAAAACCCATTTAAAGTTTTGGGGAGTTGACACGTGAAAAATTGGGATTTTTTTGGCTTTCAACCACTAAACCCGCCCTTAAACTTTTACGAAATACCACAAATTTATACTTTTTGGAAAACTCAGACGCTGATCTATTCAGTAACACCAAAATATAGTACATCGGTTGAAAAATCAAGCCACAGCAATGCCGTAAAGGCAAAAAGTTCCCATAACCTGCCCCCAAAAATAGAAGGAACCTTATAAAAATTAGTATTCTTATGGAAAGGACTACAAATTTATATTTGACCTAAACAACAGACTGACAGCTACAAAATGAGACCAACATTTTGATAATCGAATAGAAATTGTGGCTACAGTGAACGATTACAGCCAGAGGTCTGACAAGGAAATTTACGTATTTTAGACAAATACATGTCTATGCCTCCTAAGCGTCATAAAAATTAGTAATTTCATGCAAATTACTACATATTTGCACTTAATGCAAACTCAACAAACGCAACTATAAGATAAGACCAAAATTTCAACAATCGGATTAAAATTACGGGCACAGTAAGCAATCAAAGCTGAAAATCTGCACAAAAACTGCACGTGTTCTAGAAACAGCAATTTTTAGATATTTTGCCTAAAACATGTTCGGACCATCAAAACTTTAGTTTGGGCTAATGTTTTAAATAAAAACGTCAAAACGCGAAATTCGCACGTTTAAGGGGAGAAAAACCCATTTAAAGTTTTGGGGAGTTGACACGTGAAAAATTGGGATTTTTTGGCTTTCAACCACTAAACTCGCCCTTAAACTTTTACGAAATACCACAAATTTATACTTTTTGGAAAATTCAGACGCTGATCTATTCAGTAACACCAAAATATAGTACATCGGTTGAAAAATCAAGCCACAGCAATGCCGTAAAGGCAAAAAGTTCCCATAACCTGCCCCCAAAAATAGAAGGAACCTTATAAAAATTAGTATTCTTATGGAAAGTACTACAAATTTATATTTGACCTAAACAACAGACTGACAGCTACAAAATGAGACCAACATTTAGATAATCAAATAGAAATTGTGGCTACAGTGAACGATTACAGCCAGAGGTCTGACAAGGAAATTTACGTATTTTAGACAAATACATGTCTATGCCTCCTAAGCGTCATAAAAATTAGTATTTTCATGCAAATTACTACATATTTGCACTTAATGCAAACTAAACAAACGCAACTATAAGATAAGACCAAAATTTCAACAATCGGATTAAAATTACGGGCACAGTAAGCAATCAAAGCTGAAAATCTGCACAAAAACTGCACGTGTTCTAGAAACAGCAATTTTTAGATATTTTGCCTAAAACATGTTCGGACCATCAAAACTTTAGTTTGGGCTAATGTTTTAAATAAAAACGTCAAAACGCGAAATTCGCACGTTTAAGGGGAGAAAAACCCATTTAAAGTTTTGGGGAGTTGACACGTGAAAAATTGGGATTTTTTTGGCTTTCAACCACTAAACCCGCCCTTAAACGTTTACGAAATACCACAAATTTATACTTTTTGGAAAATTCAGACGCTGATCTATTCAGTAACACCAAAATATAGTACATCGGTTGAAAAATCAAGCCACAGCAATGCCGTAAAGGCAAAAAGTTCCCATAACCTGCCCCCAAAAATAGAAGGAACCTTATAAAAATTAGTATTCTTATGGAAAGTACTACAAATTTATATTTGACCTAAACAACAGACTGACAGCTACAAAATGAGACCAACATTTTGATAATCAAGTAGAAATTGTGGCTACAGTGAACGATTACAGCCAGAGGTCTGACAAGGAAATTTACGTATTTTAGACAAATACATGTCTATGCCTCCTAAGCGTCATAAAAATTAGTATTTTCATGCAAATTACTACATATTTGCACTTAGTGCAAACTAAACAAACGCAACTATAAGATAAGACCAAAATTTCAACAATCGGATTAAAATTACGGGCACAGTAAGCAATCAAAGCTGAAAATCTGCACAAAAACTGCACGTGTTCTAGAAACAGCAGTTTTTAGATATTTTGCCTAAAACATGTTCGGACCATCAAAACTTTAGTTTGGGCTAATGTTTTAAATAAAAACGTCAAAACGCGAAATTCGCACGTTTAAGGGGAGAAAAAGCCCATTTAAAGTTTTGGGGAGTTGACACGTGAAAAATTGGGATTTTTTTGGCTTTCAACCACTAAACCCGCCCTTAAACTTTTACGAAATACCACAAATTTATACTTTTTGGAAAATTCAGACGCTGATCTATTCAGTAACACCAAAATATAGTGCATCGGTTGAAAAATCAAGCCACAGCAATGCCGTAAAGGCAAAAAGTTCCCATAACCTGCCCCAAAAATAGAAGGAACCTTATAAAAATTAGTATTCTTATGGAAAGGACTACAAATTTATATTTGACCTAAACAACAGACTGACAGCTACAAAATGAGACCAACATTTTGATAATCGAATAGAAATTGTGGCTACAGTGAACGATTACAGCCAGAGGTCTGACAAGGAAATTTACGTATTTTAGACAAATACATGTCTATGCCTCCTAAGCGTCATAAAAATTAGTATTTTCATGCAAATTACTACATATTTGCACTTAATGCAAACTAAACAAATGCAACTATAAGATAAGACCAAAATTTCAACAATCGGATTAAAATTACGGGCACAGTAAGCAATCAAAGCTGAAAATCTGCACAAAAACTGCACGTGTTCTAGAAACAGCAATTTTTAGATATTTTGCCTAAAACATGTTCGGACCATCAAAACTTTAGTTTGGGCTAATGTTTTAAATAAAAACGTCAAAACGCGAAATTCGCACGTTTAAGGGGAGAAAAACCCATTTAAAGTTTTGGGGAGTTGACACGTGAAAAATTGGGATTTTTTTGGCTTTCAACCACTAAACCCGCCCTTAAACTTTTACGAAATACCACAAATTTATACTTTTTGGAAAATTCAGACGCTGATCTATTCAGTAACACCAAAATATAGTACATCGGTTGAAAAATCAAGCCACAGCAATGCCGTAAAGGCAAAAAGTTCCCATAACCTGCCCCCAAAAATAGAAGGAACCTTATAAAAATTAGTATTCTTATGGAAAGTACTACAAATTTATATTTGACCTAAACAACAGACTGACAGCTACAAAATGAGACCAACATTTAGATAATCAAATAGAAATTGTGGCTACAGTGAACGATTACAGCCAGAGGTCTGACAAGGAAATTTACGTATTTTAGACAAATACATGTCTATGCCTCCTAAGCGTCATAAAAATTAGTATTTTCATGCAAATTACTACATATTTGCACTTAATGCAAACTAAACAAACGCAACTATAAGATAAGACCAAAATTTCAACAATCGGATTAAAATTACGGGCACAGTAAGCAATCAAAGCTGAAAATCTGCACAAAAACTGCACGTGTTCTAGAAACAGCAATTTTTAGATATTTTGCCTAAAACATGTTCGGACCATCAAAACTTTAGTTTGGGCTAATGTTTTAAATAAAAACGTCAAAACGCGAAATTCGCACGTTTAAGGGGAGAAAAACCCATTTAAAGTTTTGGGGAGTTGACACGTGAAAAATTGGGATTTTTTTGGCTTTCAACCACTAAACCCGCCCTTAAACTTTTACGAAATACCACAAATTTATACTTTTTGGAAAATTCAGACGCTGATCTATTCAGTAACACCAAAATATAGTGCATCGGTTGAAAAATCAAGCCACAGCAATGCCGTAAAGGCAAAAAGTTCCCATAACCTGCCCCCAAAAATAGAAGGAACCTTATAAAAATTAGTATTCTTATGGAAAGGACTACAAATTTATATTTGACCTAAACAACAGACTGACAGCTACAAAATGAGACCAACATTTTGATAATCGAATAGAAATTGTGGCTACAGTGAACGATTACAGCCAGAGGTCTGACAAGGAAATTTACGTATTTTAGACAAATACATGTCTATGCCTCCTAAGCGTCATAAAAATTAGTATTTTCATGCAAATTACTACATATTTGCACTTAATGCAAACTAAACAAATGCAACTATAAGATAAGACCAAAATTTCAACAATCGGATTAAAATTACGGGCACAGTAAGCAATCAAAGCTGAAAATCTGCACAAAAACTGCACGTGTTCTAGAAACAGCAATTTTTAGATATTTTGCCTAAAACATGTTCGGACCATCAAAACTTTAGTTTGGGCTAATGTTTTAAATAAAAACGTCAAAACGCGAAATTCGCACGTTTAAGGGGAGAAAAACCCATTTAAAGTTTTGGGGAGTTGACACGTGAAAAATTGGGATTTTTTTGGCTTTCAACCACTAAACCCGCCCTTAAACTTTTACGAAATACCACAAATTTATACTTTTTGGAAAATTCAGACGCTGATCTATTCAGTAACACCAAAATATAGTACATCGGTTGAAAAATCAAGCCACAGCAATGCCGTAAAGGCAAAAAGTTCCCATAACCTGCCCCCAAAAATAGAAGGAACCTTATAAAAATTAGTATTCTTATGGAAAGGACTACAAATTTATATTTGACCTAAACAACAGACTGACAGCTACAAAATGAGACCAACATTTTGATAATCGAATAGAAATTGTGGCTACAGTGAACGATTACAGCCAGAGGTCTGACAAGGAAATTTACGTATTTTAGACAAATACATGTCTATGCCTCCTAAGCGTCATAAAAATTAGTAATTTCATGCAAATTACTACATATTTGCACTTAATGCAAACTCAACAAACGCAACTATAAGATAAGACCAAAATTTCAACAATCGGATTAAAATTACGGGCACAGTAAGCAATCAAAGCTGAAAATCTGCACAAAAACTGCACGTGTTCTAGAAACAGCAATTTTTAGATATTTTGCCTAAAACATGTTCGGACCATCAAAACTTTAGTTTGGGCTAATGTTTTAAATAAAAACGTCAAAACGCGAAATTCGCACGTTTAAGGGGAGAAAAACCCATTTAAAGTTTTGGGGAGTTGACACGTGAAAAATTGGGATTTTTTTGGCTTTCAACCACTAAACCCGCCCTTAAACTTTTACGAAATACCACAAATTTATACTTTTTGGAAAATTCAGACGCTGATCTATTCAGTAACACCAAAATATAGTACATCGGTTGAAAAATCAAGCCACAGCAATGCCGTAAAGGCAAAAAGTTCCCATAACCTGCCCCCAAAAATAGAAGGAACCTTATAAAAATTAGTATTCTTATGGAAAGTACTACAAATTTATATTTGACCTAAACAACAGACTGACAGCTACAAAATGAGACCAACATTTAGATAATCAAGTAGAAATTGTGGCTACAGTGAACGATTACAGCCAGAGGTCTGACAAGGAAATTTACGTATTTTAGACAAATACATGTCTATGCCTCCTAAGCGTCATAAAAATTAGTATTTTCATGCAAATTACTGCATATTTGCACTTAATGCAAACTAAACAAATGCAACTATAAGATAAGACCAAAATTTCAACAATCGGATTAAAATTACGGGCACAGTAAGCAATCAAAGCTGAAAATCTGCACAAAAACTGCACGTGTTCTGGAAACAGCAATTTTTAGATATTTTGCCTAAAACATGTTCGGACCATCAAAACTTTAGTTTGGGCTAATGTTTTAAATAAAAACGTCAAAACGCGAAATTCGCACGTTTAAGGGGAGAAAAACCCATTTAAAGTTTTGGGGAGTTGACACGTGAAAAATTGGGATTTTTTTGGCTTTCAACCACTAAACCCGCCCTTAAACTTTTACGAAATACCACAAATTTATACTTTTTGGAAAATTCAGACGCTGATCTATTCAGTAACACCAAAATATAGTACATCGGTTGAAAAGTCAAGCCACAGCAATGCCGTAAAGGCAAAAAGTTCCCATAACCTGCCCCCAAAAATAGAAGGAACCTTATAAAAATTAGTATTCTTATGGAAAGGACTACAAATTTATATTTGACCTAAACAACAGACTGACAGCTACAAAATGAGACCAACATTTTGATAATCGAATAGAAATTGTGGCTACAGTGAACGATTACAGCCAGAGGTCTGACAAGGAAATTTACGTATTTTAGACAAATACATGTCTATGCCTCCTAAGCGTCATAAAAATTAGTATTTTCATGCAAATTACTACATATTTGCACTTAATGCAAACTAAACAAACGCAACTATAAGATAAGACCAAAATTTCAACAATCGGATTAAAATTACGGGCACAGTAAGCAATCAAAGCTGAAAATCTGCACAAAAACTGCACGTGTTCTAGAAACAGCAATTTTTAGATATTTTGCCTAAAACATGTTCGGACCATCAAAACTTTAGTTTGGGCTAATGTTTTAAATAAAAACGTCAAAACGCGAAATTCGCACGTTTAAGGGGAGAAAAACCCATTTAAAGTTTTGGGGAGTTGACACGTGAAAAATTGGGATTTTTTTGGCTTTCAACCACTAAACCCGCCCTTAAACTTTTACGAAATACCACAAATTTATACTTTTTGGAAAATTCAGACGCTGATCTATTCAGTAACACCAAAATATAGTACATCGGTTGAAAAATCAAGCCACAGCAATGCCGTAAAGGCAAAAAGTTCCCATAACCTGCCCCCAAAAATAGAAGGAACCTTATAAAAATTAGTATTCTTATGGAAAGTACTACAAATTTATATTTGACCTAAACAACAGACTGACAGCTACAAAATGAGACCAACATTTAGATAATCAAATAGAAATTGTGGCTACAGTGAACGATTACAGCCAGAGGTCTGACAAGGAAATTTACGTATTTTAGACAAATACATGTCTATGCCTCCTAAGCGTCATAAAAATTAGTATTTTCATGCAAATTACTACATATTTGCACTTAATGCAAACTAAACAAACGCAACTATAAGATAAGACCAAAATTTCAACAATCGGATTAAAATTACGGGCACAGTAAGCAATCAAAGCTGAAATTCTGCACAAAAACTGCACGTGTTCTAGAAACAGCAGTTTTTAGATATTTTGCCTAAAACATGTTCGGACCATCAAAACTTTAGTTTGGGCTAATGTTTTAAATAAAAACGTCAAAACGCGAAATTCGCACGTTTAAGGGGAGAAAAACCCATTTAAAGTTTTGGGGAGTTGACACGTGAAAAATTGGGATTTTTTTGGCTTTCAACCACTAAACCCGCCCTTAAACTTTTACGAAATACCACAAATTTATACTTTTTGGAAAATTCAGACGCTGATCTATTCAGTAACACCAAAATATAGTGCATCGGTTGAAAAATCAAGCCACAGCAATGCCGTAAAGGCAAAAAGTTCCCATAACCTGCCCCCAAAAATAGAAGGAACCTTATAAAAATTAGTATTCTTATGGAAAGTACTACAAATTTATATTTGACCTAAACAACAGACTGACAGCTACAAAATGAGACCAACATTTTGATAATCGAATAGAAATTGTGGCTACAGTGAACGATTACAGCCAGAGGTCTGACAAGGAAATTTACGTATTTTAGACAAATACATGTCTATGCCTCCTAAGCGTCATAAAAATTAGTATTTTCATGCAAATTACTACATATTTGCACTTAGTGCAAACTAAACAAACGCAACTATAAGATAAGACCAAAATTTCAACAATCGGATTAAAATTACGGGCACAGTAAGCAATCAAAGCTGAAAATCTGCACAAAAACTGCACGTGTTCTAGAAACAGCAATTTTTAGATATTTTGCCTAAAACATGTTCGGACCATCAAAACTTTAGTTTGGGCTAATGTTTTAAATAAAAACGTCAAAACGCGAAATTCGCACGTTTAAGGGGAGAAAAACCCATTTAAAGTTTTGGGGAGTTGACACGTGAAAAATTGGGATTTTTTTGGCTTTCAACCACTAAACCCGCCCTTAAACTTTTACGAAATACCACAAATTTATACTTTTTGGAAAATTCAGACGCTGATCTATTCAGTAACACCAAAATATAGTGCATCGGTTGAAAAATCAAGCCACAGCAATGCCGTAAAGGCAAAAAGTTCCCATAACCTGCCCCCAAAAATAGAAGGAACCTTATAAAAATTAGTATTCTTATGGAAAGTACTACAAATTTATATTTGACCTAAACAACAGACTGACAGCTACAAAATGAGACCAACATTTAGATAATCAAATAGAAATTGTGGCTACAGTGAACGATTACAGCCAGAGGTCTGACAAGGAAATTTACGTATTTTAGACAAATACATGTCTATGCCTCCTAAGCGTCATAAAACTTAGTATTTTCATGCAAATTACTACATATTTGCACTTAATGCAAACTAAACAAACGCAACTATAAGATAAGACCAAAATTTCAACAATCGGATTAAAATTACGGGCACAGTAAGCAATCAAAGCTGAAAATCTGCACAAAAACTGCACGTGTTCTAGAAACAGCAATTTTTAGATATTTTGCCTAAAACATGTTCGGACCATCAAAACTTTAGTTTGGGCTAATGTTTTAAATAAAAACGTCAAAACGCGAAATTCGCACGTTTAAGGGGAGAAAAACCCATTTAAAGTTTTGGGGAGTTGACACGTGAAAAATTGGGATTTTTTTGGCTTTCAACCACTAAACCCGCCCTTAAACTTTTACGAAATACCACAAATTTATACTTTTTGGAAAATTCAGACGCTGATCTATTCAGTAACACCAAAATATAGTACATCGGTTGAAAAATCAAGCCACAGCAATGCCGTAAAGGCAAAAAGTTCCCATAACCTGCCCCCAAAAATAGAAGGAACCTTATAAAAATTAGTATTCTTATGGAAAGTACTACAAATTTATATTTGACCTAAACAACAGACTGACAGCTACAAAATGAGACCAACATTTAGATAATCAAGTAGAAATTGTGGCTACAGTGAACGATTACAGCCAGAGGTCTGACAAGGAAATTTACGTATTTTAGACAAATACATGTCTATGCCTCCTAAGCGTCATAAAAATTAGTATTTTCATGCAAATTACTGCATATTTGCACTTAATGCAAACTAAACAAATGCAACTATAAGATAAGACCAAAATTTCAACAATCGGATTAAAATTACGGGCACAGTAAGCAATCAAAGCTGAAAATCTGCACAAAAACTGCACGTGTTCTAGAAACAGCAATTTTTAGATATTTTGCCTAAAACATGTTCGGACCATCAAAACTTTAGTTTGGGCTAATGTTTTAAATAAAAACGTCAAAACGCGAAATTCGCACGTTTAAGGGGAGAAAAACCCATTTAAAGTTTTGGGGAGTTGACACGTGAAAAATTGGGATTTTTTTGGCTTTCAACCACTAAACCCGCCCTTAAACTTTTACGAAATACCACAAATTTATACTTTTTGGAAAATTCAGACGCTGATCTATTCAGTAACACCAAAATATAGTACATCGGTTGAAAAGTCAAGCCACAGCAATGCCGTAAAGGCAAAAAGTTCCCATAACCTGCCCCCAAAAATAGAAGGAACCTTATAAAAATTAGTATTCTTATGGAAAGGACTACAAATTTATATTTGACCTAAACAACAGACTGACAGCTACAAAATGAGACCAACATTTTGATAATCGAATAGAAATTGTGGCTACAGTGAACGATTACAGCCAGAGGTCTGACAAGGAAATTTACGTATTTTAGACAAATACATGTCTATGCCTCCTAAGCGTCATAAAAATTAGTATTTTCATGCAAATTACTACATATTTGCACTTAATGCAAACTAAACAAACGCAACTATAAGATAAGACCAAAATTTCAACAATCGGATTAAAATTACGGGCACAGTAAGCAATCAAAGCTGAAAATCTGCACAAAAACTGCACGTGTTCTAGAAACAGCAATTTTTAGATATTTTGCCTAAAACATGTTCGGACCATCAAAACTTTAGTTTGGGCTAATGTTTTAAATAAAAACGTCAAAACGCGAAATTCGCACGTTTAAGGGGAGAAAAACCCATTTAAAGTTTTGGGGAGTTGACACGTGAAAAATTGGGATTTTTTTGGCTTTCAACCACTAAACCCGCCCTTAAACTTTTACGAAATACCACAAATTTATACTTTTTGGAAAATTCAGACGCTGATCTATTCAGTAACACCAAAATATAGTACATCGGTTGAAAAATCAAGCCACAGCAATGCCGTAAAGGCAAAAAGTTCCCATAACCTGCCCCCAAAAATAGAAGGAACCTTATAAAAATTAGTATTCTTATGGAAAGTACTACAAATTTATATTTGACCTAAACAACAGACTGACAGCTACAAAATGAGACCAACATTTAGATAATCAAATAGAAATTGTGGCTACAGTGAACGATTACAGCCAGAGGTCTGACAAGGAAATTTACGTATTTTAGACAAATACATGTCTATGCCTCCTAAGCGTCATAAAACTTAGTATTTTCATGCAAATTACTACATATTTGCACTTAATGCAAACTAAACAAACGCAACTATAAGATAAGACCAAAATTTCAACAATCGGATTAAAATTACGGGCACAGTAAGCAATCAAAGCTGAAAATCTGCACAAAAACTGCACGTGTTCTAGAAACAGCAATTTTTAGATAATTTGCCTAAAACATGTTCGGACCATCAAAACTTTAGTTTGGGCTAATGTTTTAAATAAAAACGTCAAAACGCGAAATTCGCACGTTTAAGGGGAGAAAAACCCATTTAAAGTTTTGGGGAGTTGACACGTGAAAAATTGGGATTTTTTTGGCTTTCAACCACTAAACCCGCCCTTAAACGTTTACGAAATACCACAAATTTATACTTTTTGGAAAATTCAGACGCTGATCTATTCAGTAACACCAAAATATAGTACATCGGTTGAAAAATCAAGCCACAGCAATGCCGTAAAGGCAAAAAGTTCCCATAACCTGCCCCCAAAAATAGAAGGAACCTTATAAAAATTAGTATTCTTATGGAAAGTACTACAAATTTATATTTGACCTAAACAACAGACTGACAGCTACAAAATGAGACCAACATTTAGATAATCAAGTAGAAATTGTGGCTACAGTGAACGATTACAGCCAGAGGTCTGACAAGGAAATTTACGTATTTTAGACAAATACATGTCTATGCCTCCTAAGCGTCATAAAAATTAGTATTTTCATGCAAATTACTGCATATTTGCACTTAATGCAAACTAAACAAATGCAACTATAAGATAAGACCAAAATTTCAACAATCGGATTAAAATTACGGGCACAGTAAGCAATCAAAGCTGAAAATCTGCACAAAAACTGCACGTGTTCTAGAAACAGCAATTTTTAGATATTTTGCCTAAAACATGTTCGGACCATCAAAACTTTAGTTTGGGCTAATGTTTTAAATAAAAACGTCAAAACGCGAAATTCGCACGTTTAAGGGGAGAAAAACCCATTTAAAGTTTTGGGGAGTTGACACGTGAAAAATTGGGATTTTTTTGGCTTTCAACCACTAAACCCGCCCTTAAACTTTTACGAAATACCACAAATTTATACTTTTTGGAAAATTCAGACGCTGATCTATTCAGTAACACCAAAATATAGTACATCGGTTGAAAAATCAAGCCACAGCAATGCCGTAAAGGCAAAAAGTTCCCATAACCTGCCCCCAAAAATAGAAGGAACCTTATAAAAATTAGTATTCTTATGGAAAGTACTACAAATTTATATTTGACCTAAACAACAGACTGACAGCTACAAAATGAGACCAACATTTTGATAATCGAATAGAAATTGTGGCTACAGTGAACGATTACAGCCAGAGGTCTGACAAGGAAATTTACGTATTTTAGACAAATACATGTCTATGCCTCCTAAGCGTCATAAAAATTAGTATTTTCATGCAAATTACTACATATTTGCACTTAATGCAAACTAAACAAACGCAACTATAAGATAAGACCAAAATTTCAACAATCGGATTAAAATTACGGGCACAGTAAGCAATCAAAGCTGAAAATCTGCACAAAAACTGCACGTGTTCTAGAAACAGCAATTTTTAGATATTTTGCCTAAAACATGTTCGGACCATCAAAACTTTAGTTTGGGCTAATGTTTTAAATAAAAACGTCAAAACGCGAAATTCGCACGTTTAAGGGGAGAAAAACCCATTTAAAGTTTTGGGGAGTTGACACGTGAAAAATTGGGATTTTTTTGGCTTTCAACCACTAAACCCGCCCTTAAACTTTTACGAAATACCACAAATTTATACTTTTTGGAAAATTCAGACGCTGATCTATTCAGTAACACCAAAATATAGTACATCGGTTGAAAAATCAAGCCACAGCAATGCCGTAAAGGCAAAAAGTTCCCATAACCTGCCCCCAAAAATAGAAGGAACCTTATAAAAATTAGTATTCTTATGGAAAGTACTACAAATTTATATTTGACCTAAACAACAGACTGACAGCTACAAAATGAGACCAACATTTAGATAATCAAGTAGAAATTGTGGCTACAGTGAACGATTACAGCCAGAGGTCTGACAAGGAAATTTACGTATTTTAGACAAATACATGTCTATGCCTCCTAAGCGTCATAAAAATTAGTATTTTCATGCAAATTACTGCATATTTGCACTTAATGCAAACTAAACAAATGCAACTATAAGATAAGACCAAAATTTCAACAATCGGATTAAAATTACGGGCACAGTAAGCAATCAAAGCTGAAAATCTGCACAAAAACTGCACGTGTTCTAGAAACAGCAATTTTTAGATATTTTGCCTAAAACATGTTCGGACCATCAAAACTTTAGTTTGGGCTAATGTTTTAAATAAAAACGTCAAAACGCGAAATTCGCACGTTTAAGGGGAGAAAAACCCATTTAAAGTTTTGGGGAGTTGACACGTGAAAAATTGGGATTTTTTTGGCTTTCAACCACTAAACCCGCCCTTAAACGTTTACGAAATACCACAAATTTATACTTTTTGGAAAATTCAGACGCTGATCTATTCAGTAACACCAAAATATAGTACATCGGTTGAAAAATCAAGCCACAGCAATGCCGTAAAGGCAAAAAGTTCCCATAACCTGCCCCCAAAAATAGAAGGAACCTTATAAAAATTAGTATTCTTATGGAAAGGACTACAAATTTATATTTGACCTAAACAACAGACTGACAGCTACAAAATGAGACCAACATTTTGATAATCGAATAGAAATTGTGGCTACAGTGAACGATTACAGCCAGAGGTCTGACAAGGAAATTTACGTATTTTAGACAAATACATGTCTATGCCTCCTAAGCGTCATAAAAATTAGTAATTTCATGCAAATTACTACATATTTGCACTTAATGCAAACTCAACAAACGCAACTATAAGATAAGACCAAAATTTCAACAATCGGATTAAAATTACGGGCACAGTAAGCAATCAAAGCTGAAAATCTGCACAAAAACTGCACGTGTTCTAGAAACAGCAATTTTTAGATATTTTGCCTAAAACATGTTCGGACCATCAAAACTTTAGTTTGGGCTAATGTTTTAAATAAAAACGTCAAAACGCGAAATTCGCACGTTTAAGGGGAGAAAAACCCATTTAAAGTTTTGGGGAGTTGACACGTGAAAAATTGGGATTTTTTTGGCTTTCAACCACTAAACCCGCCCTTAAACTTTTACGAAATACCACAAATTTATACTTTTTGGAAAATTCAGACGCTGATCTATTCAGTAACACCAAAATATAGTACATCGGTTGAAAAATCAAGCCACAGCAATGCCGTAAAGGCAAAAAGTTCCCATAACCTGCCCCCAAAAATAGAAGGAACCTTATAAAAATTAGTATTCTTATGGAAAGGACTACAAATTTATATTTTACCTAAACAACAGACTGACAGCTACAAAATGAGACCAACATTTTGATAATCGAATAGAAATTGTGGCTACAGTGAACGATTACAGCCAGAGGTCTGACAAGGAAATTTACGTATTTTAGACAAATACATGTCTATGCCTCCTAAGCGTCATAAAAATTAGTAATTTCATGCAAATTACTACATATTTGCACTTAATGCAAACTCAACAAACGCAACTATAAGATAAGACCAAAATTTCAACAATCGGATTAAAATTACGGGCACAGTAAGCAATCAAAGCTGAAAATCTGCACAAAAACTGCACGTGTTCTAGAAACAGCAATTTTTAGATATTTTGCCTAAAACATGTTCGGACCATCAAAACTTTAGTTTGGGCTAATGTTTTAAATAAAAACGTCAAAACGCGAAATTCGCACGTTTAAGGGGAGAAAAACCCATTTAAAGTTTTGGGGAGTTGACACGTGAAAAATTGGGATTTTTTTGGCTTTCAACCACTAAACCCGCCCTTAAACTTTTACGAAATACCACAAATTTATACTTTTTGGAAAATTCAGACGCTGATCTATTCAGTAACACCAAAATATAGTACATCGGTTGAAAAATCAAGCCATAGCAATGCCGTAAAGGCAAAAAGTTCCCATAACCTGCCCCCAAAAATAGAAGAAACCTTATAAAAATTAGTATTCTTATGGAAAGTACTACAAATTTATATTTGACCTAAACAACAGACTGACAGCTACAAAATGAGACCAACATTTTGATAATCGAATAGAAATTGTGGCTACAGTGAACGATTACAGCCAGAGGTCTGACAAGGAAATTTACGTATTTTAGACAAATACATGTCTATGCCTCCTAAGCGTCATAAAAATTAGTATTTTCATGCAAATTACTACATATTTGCACTTAATGCAAACTAAACAAACGCAACTATAAGATAAGACCAAAATTTCAACAATCGGATTAAAATTACGGGCACAGTAAGCAATCAAAGCTGAAAATCTGCACAAAAACTGCACGTGTTCTAGAAACAGCAATTTTTAGATATTTTGCCTAAAACATGTTCGGACCATCAAAACTTTAGTTTGGGCTAATGTTTTAAATAAAAACGTCAAAACGCGAAATTCGCACGTTTAAGGGGAGAAAAACCCATTTAAAGTTTTGGGGAGTTGACACGTGAAAAATTGGGATTTTTTTGGCTTTCAACCACTAAACCCGCCCTTAAACTTTTACGAAATACCACAAATTTATACTTTTTGGAAAATTCAGACGCTGATCTATTCAGTAACACCAAAATATAGTACATCGGTTGAAAAATCAAGCCACAGCAATGCCGTAAAGGCAAAAAGTTCCAATAACCTGCCCCCAAAAATAGAAGGAACCTTATAAAAATTAGTATTCTTATGGAAAGTACTACAAATTTATATTTGACCTAAACAACAGACTGACAGCTACAAAATGAGACCAACATTTAGATAATCAAGTAGAAATTGTGGCTACAGTGAACGATTACAGCCAGAGGTCTGACAAGGAAATTTACGTATTTTAGACAAATACATGTCTATGCCTCCTAAGCGTCATAAAAATTAGTATTTTCATGCAAATTACTGCATATTTGCACTTAATGCAAACTAAACAAATGCAACTATAAGATAAGACCAAAATTTCAACAATCGGATTAAAATTACGGGCACAGTAAGCAATCAAAGCTGAAAATCTGCACAAAAACTGCACGTGTTCTAGAAACAGCAATTTTTAGATATTTTGCCTAAAACATGTTCGGACCATCAAAACTTTAGTTTGGGCTAATGTTTTAAATAAAAACGTCAAAACGCGAAATTCGCACGTTTAAGGGGAGAAAAACCCATTTAAAGTTTTGGGGAGTTGACACGTGAAAAATTGGGATTTTTTTGGCTTTCAACCACTAAACCCGCCCTTAAACTTTTACGAAATACCACAAATTTATACTTTTTGGAAAATTCAGACGCTGATCTATTCAGTAACACCAAAATATAGTACATCGGTTGAAAAGTCAAGCCACAGCAATGCCGTAAAGGCAAAAAGTTCCCATAACCTGCCCCCAAAAATAGAAGGAACCTTATAAAAATTAGTATTCTTATGGAAAGGACTACAAATTTATATTTGACCTAAACAACAGACTGACAGCTACAAAATGAGACCAACATTTTGATAATCGAATAGAAATTGTGGCTACAGTGAACGATTACAGCCAGAGGTCTGACAAGGAAATTTACGTATTTTAGACAAATACATGTCTATGCCTCCTAAGCGTCATAAAAATTAGTATTTTCATGCAAATTACTACATATTTGCACTGAATGCAAACTAAACAAACGCAACTATAAGATAAGACCAAAATTTCAACAATCGGATTAAAATTACGGGCACAGTAAGCAATCAAAGCTGAAAATCTGCACAAAAACTGCACGTGTTCTAGAAACAGCAATTTTTAGATATTTTGCCTAAAACATGTTCGGACCATCAAAACTTTAGTTTGGGCTAATGTTTTAAATAAAAACGTCAAAACGCGAAATTCGCACGTTTAAGGGGAGAAAAACCCATTTAAAGTTTTGGGGAGTTGACACGTGAAAAATTGGGATTTTTTTGGCTTTCAACCACTAAACCCGCCCTTAAACTTTTACGAAATACCACAAATTTATACTTTTTGGAAAATTCAGACGCTGATCTATTCAGTAACACCAAAATATAGTACATCGGTTGAAAAATCAAGCCACAGCAATGCCGTAAAGGCAAAAAGTTCCCATAACCTGCCCCCAAAAATAGAAGGAACCTTATAAAAATTAGTATTCTTATGGAAAGTACTACAAATTTATATTTGACCTAAACAACAGACTGACAGCTACAAAATGAGACCAACATTTAGATAATCAAATAGAAATTGTGGCTACAGTGAACGATTACAGCCAGAGGTCTGACAAGGAAATTTACGTATTTTAGACAAATACATGTCTATGCCTCCTAAGCGTCATAAAAATTAGTATTTTCATGCAAATTACTACATATTTGCACTTAATGCAAACTAAACAAACGCAACTATAAGATAAGACCAAAATTTCAACAATCGGATTAAAATTACGGGCACAGTAAGCAATCAAAGCTGAAAATCTGCACAAAAACTGCACGTGTTCTAGAAACAGCAATTTTTAGATATCTTGCCTAAAACATGTTCGGACCATGAAAACTTTAGTTTGGGCTAATGTTTTAAATAAAAACGTCAAAACGCGAAATTCGCACGTTTAAGGGGAGAAAAACCCATTTAAAGTTTTGGGGAGTTGACACGTGAAAAATTGGGATTTTTTTGGCTTTCAACCACTAAACCCGCCCTTAAACTTTTACGAAATACCACAAATTTATACTTTTTGGAAAATTCAGACGCTGATCTATTCAGTAACACCAAAATATAGTGCATCGGTTGAAAAATCAAGCCACAGCAATGCCGTAAAGGCAAAAAGTTCCCATAACCTGCCCCCAAAAATAGAAGGAACCTTATAAAAATTAGTATTCTTATGGAAAGGACTACAAATTTATATTTGACCTAAACAACAGACTGACAGCTACAAAATGAGACCAACATTTTGATAATCGAATAGAAATTGTGGCTACAGTGAACGATTACAGCCAGAGGTCTGACAAGGAAATTTACGTATTTTAGACAAATACATGTCTATGCCTCCTAAGCGTCATAAAAATTAGTATTTTCATGCAAATTACTACATATTTGCACTTAATGCAAACTAAACAAATGCAACTATAAGATAAGACCAAAATTTCAACAATCGGATTAAAATTACGGGCACAGTAAGCAATCAAAGCTGAAAATCTGCACAAAAACTGCACGTGTTCTAGAAACAGCAATTTTTAGATATTTTGCCTAAAACATGTTCGGACCATCAAAACTTTAGTTTGGGCTAATGTTTTAAATAAAAACGTCAAAACGCGAAATTCGCACGTTTAAGGGGAGAAAAACCCATTTAAAGTTTTGGGGAGTTGACACGTGAAAAATTGGGATTTTTTTGGCTTTCAACCACTAAGCCCGCCCTTAAACTTTTTACGAAATACCACAAATTTATACTTTTTGGAAAATTCAGACGCTGATCTATTCAGTAACACCAAAATATAGTACATCGGTTGAAAAATCAAGCCACAGCAATGCCGTAAAGGCAAAAAGTTCCCATAACCTGCCCCCAAAAATAGAAGGAACCTTATAAAAATTAGTATTCTTATGGAAAGTACTACAAATTTATATTTGACCTAAACAACAGACTGACAGCTACAAAATGAGACCAACATTTAGATAATCAAATAGAAATTGTGGCTACAGTGAACGATTACAGCCAGAGGTCTGACAAGGAAATTTACGTATTTTAGACAAATACATGTCTATGCCTCCTAAGCGTCATAAAAATTAGTATTTTCATGCAAATTACTACATATTTGCACTTAATGCAAACTAAACAAACGCAACTATAAGATAAGACCAAAATTTCAACAATCGGATTAAAATTACGGGCACAGTAAGCAATCAAAGCTGAAAATCTGCACAAAAACTGCACGTGTTCTAGAAACAGCAATTTTTAGATATTTTGCCTAAAACATGTTCGGACCATCAAAACTTTAGTTTGGGCTAATGTTTTAAATAAAAACGTCAAAACGCGAAATTCGCACGTTTAAGGGGAGAAAAACCCATTTAAAGTTTTGGGGAGTTGACACGTGAAAAATTGGGATTTTTTTGGCTTTCAACCACTAAACCCGCCCTTAAACTTTTACGAAATACCACAAATTTATACTTTTTGGAAAATTCAGACGCTGATCTATTCAGTAACACCAAAATATAGTACATCGGTTGAAAAATCAAGCCACAGCAATGCCGTAAAGGCAAAAAGTTCCCATAACCTGCCCCCAAAAATAGAAGGAACCTTATAAAAATTAGTATTCTTATGGAAAGTACTACAAATTTATATTTGACCTAAACAACAGACTGACAGCTACAAAATGAGACCAACATTTAGATAATCAAGTAGAAATTGTGGCTACAGTGAACGATTACAGCCAGAGGTCTGACAAGGAAATTTACGTATTTTAGACAAATACATGTCTATGCCTCCTAAGCGTCATAAAAATTAGTATTTTCATGCAAATTACTACATATTTGCACTTAATGCAAACAAAACAAATGCAACTATAAGATAAGACCAAAATTTCAACAATCGGATTAAAATTACGGGCACAGTAAGCAATCAAAGCTGAAAATCTGCACAAAAACTGCACGTGTTCTAGAAACAGCAATTTTTAGATATTTTGCCTAAAACATGTTCGGACCATCAAAACTTTAGTTTGGGCTAATGTTTTAAATAAAAACGTCAAAACGCGAAATTCGCACGTTTAAGGGGAGAAAAACCCATTTAAAGTTTTGGGGAGTTGACACGTGAAAAATTGGGATTTTTTTGGCTTTCAACCACTAAACCCGCCCTTAAACTTTTACGAAATACCACAAATTTATACTTTTTGGAAAATTCAGACGCTGATCTATTCAGTAACACCAAAATATAGTACATCGGTTGAAAAGTCAAGCCACAGCAATGCCGTAAAGGCAAAAAGTTCCCATAACCTGCCCCCAAAAATAGAAGGAACCTTATAAAAATTAGTATTCTTATGGAAAGGACTACAAATTTATATTTGACCTAAACAACAGACTGACAGCTACCAAATGAGACCAACATTTTGATAATCGAATAGAAATTGTGGCTACAGTGAACGATTACAGCCAGAGGTCTGACAAGGAAATTTACGTATTTTAGACAAATACATGTCTATGCCTCCTAAGCGTCATAAAAATTAGTATTTTCATGCAAATTACTACATATTTGCACTTAATGCAAACTAAACAAACGCAACTATAAGATAAGACCAAAATTTCAACAATCGGATTAAAATTACGGGCACAGTAAGCAATCAAAGCTGAAAATCTGCACAAAAACTGCACGTGTTCTAGAAACAGCAATTTTTAGATATTTTGCCTAAAACATGTTCGGACCATCAAAACTTTAGTTTGGGCTAATGTTTTAAATAAAAACGTCAAAACGCGAAATTCGCACGTTTAAGGGGAGAAAAACCCATTTAAAGTTTTGGGGAGTTACCACGTGAAAAATTGGGATTTTTTTGGCTTTCAACCACTAAACCCGCCCTTAAACGTTTACGAAATACCACAAATTTATACTTTTTGGAAAATTCAGACGCTGATCTATTCAGTAACACCAAAATATAGTACATCGGTTGAAAAATCAAGCCACAGCAATGCCGTAAAGGCAAAAAGTTCCCATAACCTGCCCCCAAAAATAGAAGGAACCTTATAAAAATTAGTATTCTTATGGAAAGTACTACAAATTTATATTTGACCTAAACAACAGACTGACAGCTACAAAATGAGACCAACATTTAGATAATCAAATAGAAATTGTGGCTACAGTGAACGATTACAGCCAGAGGTCTGACAAGGAAATTTACGTATTTTAGACAAATACATGTCTATGCCTCCTAAGCGTCATAAAAATTAGTATTTTCATGCAAATTACTACATATTTGCACTTAATGCAAACTAAACAAACGCAACTATAAGATAAGACCAAAATTTCAACAATCGGATTAAAATTACGGGCACAGTAAGCAATCAAAGCTGAAAATCTGCACAAAAACTGCACGTGTTCTAGAAACAGCAGTTTTTAGATATTTTGCCTAAAACATGTTCGGACCATCAAAACTTTAGTTTGGGCTAATGTTTTAAATAAAAACGTCAAAACGCGAAATTCGCACGTTTAAGGGGAGAAAAACCCATTTAAAGTTTTGGGGAGTTGACACGTGAAAAATTGGGATTTTTTTGGCTTTCAACCACTAAACCCGCCCTTAAACTTTTACGAAATACCACAAATTTATACTTTTTGGAAAATTCAGACGCTGATCTATTCAGTAACACCAAAATATAGTGCATCGGTTGAAAAATCAAGCCACAGCAATGCCGTAAAGGCAAAAAGTTCCCATAACCTGCCCCCAAAAATAGAAGGAACCTTATAAAAATTAGTATTCTTATGGAAAGGACTACAAATTTATATTTGACCTAAGCAACAGACTGACAGCTACAAAATGAGACCAACATTTTGATAATCGAATAGAAATTGTGGCTACAGTGAACGATTACAGCCAGAGCTCTGACAAGGAAATTTACGTATTTTAGACAAATACATGTCTATGCCTCCTAAGCGTCATAAAAATTAGTATTTTCATGCAAATTACTACATATTTGCACTTAATGCAAACTAAACAAATGCAACTATAAGATAAGACCAAAATTTCAACAATCGGATTAAAATTACGGGCACAGTAAGCAATCAAAGCTGAAAATCTGCACAAAAACTGCACGTGTTCTAGAAACAGCAATTTTTAGATATTTTGCCTAAAACATGTTCGGACCATCAAAACTTTAGTTTGGGCTAATGTTTTAAATAAAAACGTCAAAACGCGAAATTCGCACGTTTAAGGGGAGAAAAACCCATTTAAAGTTTTGGGGAGTTGACACGTGAAAAATTGGGATTTTTTTGGCTTTCAACCACTAAACCCGCCCTTAAACTTTTACGAAATACCACAAATTTATACTTTTTGGAAAATTCAGACGCTGATCTATTCAGTAACACCAAAATGTAGTACATCGGTTGAAAAGTCAAGCCACAGCAATGCCGTAAAGGCAAAAAGTTCCCATAACCTGCCCCCAAAAATAGAAGGAACCTTATAAAAATTAGTATTCTTATGGAAAGGACTACAAATTTATATTTGACCTAAACAACAGACTGACAGCTACAAAATGAGACCAACATTTAGATAATCAAGTAGAAATTGTGGCTACAGTGAACGATTACAGCCAGAGGTCTGACAAGGAAATTTACGTATTTTAGACAAATACATGTCTATGCCTCCTAAGCGTCATAAAAATTAGTATTTTCATGCAAATTACTGCATATTTGCACTTAATGCAAACTAAACAAATGCAACTATAAGATAAGACCAAAATTTCAACAATCGGATTAAAATTACGGGCACAGTAAGCAATCAAAGCTGAAAATCTGCACAAAAACTGCACGTGTTCTAGAAACAGCAATTTTTAGATATTTTGCCTAAAACATGTTCGGACCATCAAAACTTTAGTTTGGGCTAATGTTTTAAATAAAAACGTCAAAACGCGAAATTCGCACGTTTAAGGGGAGAAAAACCCATTTAAAGTTTTGGGGAGTTGACACGTGAAAAATTGGGATTTTTTTGGCTTTCAACCACTAAACCCGCCCTTAAACTTTTACGAAATACCACAAATTTATACTTTTTGGAAAATTCAGACGCTGATCTATTCAGTAACACCAAAATATAGTGCATCGGTTGAAAAATCAAGCCACAGCAATGCCGTAAAGGCAAAAAGTTCCAATAACCTGCCCCCAAAAATAGAAGGAACCTTATAAAAATTAGTATTCTTATGGAAAGGACTACAAATTTATATTTGACCTAAACAACAGACTGACAGCTACAAAATGAGACCAACATTTTGATAATCGAATAGAAATTGTGGCTACAGTGAACGATTACAGCCAGAGGTCTGACAAGGAAATTTACGTATTTTAGACAAATACATGTCTATGCCTCCTAAGCGTCATAAAAATTAGTATTTTCATGCAAATTACTACATATTTGCACTTAATGCAAACTAAACAAACGCAACTATAAGATAAGACCAAAATTTCAACAATCGGATTAAAATTACGGGCACAGTAAGCAATCAAAGCTGAAAATCTGCACAAAAACTGCACGTGTTCTAGAAACAGCAATTTTTAGATATTTTGCCTAAAACATGTTCGGACCATCAAAACTTTAGTTTGGGCTAATGTTTTAAATAAAAACGTCAAAACGCGAAATTCGCACGTTTAAGGGGAGAAAAACCCATTTAAAGTTTTGGGGAGTTGACACGTGAAAAATTGGGATTTTTTTGGCTTTCAACCACTAAACCCGCCCTTAAACTTTTACGAAATACCACAAATTTATACTTTTTGGAAAATTCAGACGCTGATCTATTCAGTAACACCAAAATATAGTACATCGGTTGAAAAGTCAAGCCACAGCAATGCCGTAAAGGCAAAAAGTTCCCATAACCTGCCCCCAAAAATAGAAGGAACCTTATAAAAATTAGTATTCTTATGGAAAGGACTACAAATTTATATTTGACCTAAACAACAGACTGACAGCTACAAAATGAGACCAACATTTTGATAATCGAATAGAAATTGTGGCTACAGTGAACGATTACAGCCAGAGGTCTGACAAGGAAATTTACGTATTTTAGACAAATACATGTCTATGCCTCCTAAGCGTCATAAAAATTAGTATTTTCATGCAAATTACTACATATTTGCACTTAATGCAAACTAAACAAACGCAACTATAAGATAAGACCAAAATTTCAACAATCGGATTAAAATTACGGGCACAGTAAGCAATCAAAGCTGAAAATCTGCACAAAAACTGCACGTGTTCTAGAAACAGCAATTTTTAGATATTTTGCCTAAAACATGTTCGGACCATCAAAACTTTAGTTTGGGCTAATGTTTTAAATAAAAACGTCAAAACGCGAAATTCGCACGTTTAAGGGGAGAAAAACCCATTTAAAGTTTTGGGGAGTTGACACGTGAAAAATTGGGATTTTTTTGGCTTTCAACCACTAAACCCGCCCTTAAACGTTTACGAAATACCACAAATTTATACTTTTTGGAAAATTCAGACGCTGATCTATTCAGTAACACCAAAATATAGTACATCGGTTGAAAAATCAAGCCACAGCAATGCCGTAAAGGCAAAAAGTTCCCATAACCTGCCCCCAAAAATAGAAGGAACCTTATAAAAATTAGTATTCTTATGGAAAGTACTACGAATTTATATTTGACCTAAACAACAGACTGACAGCTACAAAATGAGACCAACATTTAGATAATCAAATAGAAATTGTGGCTACAGTGAACGATTACAGCCAGAGGTCTGACAAGGAAATTTACGTATTTTAGACAAATACATGTCTATGCCTCCTAAGCGTCATAAAAATTAGTATTTTCATGCAAATTACTACATATTTGCACTTAATGCAAACTAAACAAACGCAACTATAAGATAAGACCAAAATTTCAACAATCGGATTAAAATTACGGGCACAGTAAGCAATCAAAGCTGAAAATCTGCACAAAAACTGCACGTGTTCTAGAAACAGCAGTTTTTAGATATTTTGCCTAAAACATGTTCGGACCATCAAAACTTTAGTTTGGGCTAATGTTTTAAATAAAAACGTCAAAACGCGAAATTCGCACGTTTAAGGGGAGAAAAACCCATTTAAAGTTTTGGGGAGTTGACACGTGAAAAATTGGGATTTTTTGGCTTTCAACCACTAAACCCGCCCTTAAACTTTTACGAAATACCACAAATTTATACTTTTTGGAAAATTCAGACGCTGATCTATTCAGTAACACCAAAATATAGTGCATCGGTTGAAAAATCAAGCCACAGCAATGCCGTAAAGGCAAAAAGTTCCCATAACCTGCCCCCAAAAATAGAAGGAACCTTATAAAAATTAGTATTCTTATGGAAAGGACTACAAATTTATATTTGACCTAAACAACAGACTGACAGCTACAAAATGAGACCAACATTTTGATAATCGAATAGAAATTGTGGCTACAGTGAACGATTACAGCCAGAGGTCTGACAAGGAAATTTACGTATTTTAGACAAATACATGTCTATGCCTCCTAAGCGTCATAAAAATTAGTATTTTCATGCAAATTACTACATATTTGCACTTAATGCAAACTAAACAAACGCAACTATAAGATAAGACCAAAATTTCAACAATCGGATTAAAATTACGGGCACAGTAAGCAATCAAAGCTGAAAATCTGCACAAAAACTGCACGTGTTCTAGAAACAGCAATTTTTAGATATTTTGCCTAAAACATGTTCGGACCATCAAAACTTTAGTTTGGGCTAATGTTTTAAATAAAAACGTCAAAACGCGAAATTCGCACGTTTAAGGGGAGAAAAACCCATTTAAAGTTTTGGGGAGTTGACACGTGAAAAATTGGGATTTTTTTGGCTTTCAACCACTAAACCCGCCCTTAAACTTTTACGAAATACCACAAATTTATACTTTTTGGAAAATTCAGACGCTGATCTATTCAGTAACACCAAAATATAGTGCATCGGTTGAAAAATCAAGCCACAGCAATGCCGTAAAGGCAAAAAGTTCCCATAACCTGCCCCCAAAAATAGAAGGAACCTTATAAAAATTAGTATTCTTATGGAAAGGACTACAAATTTATATTTGACCTAAACAACAGACTGACAGCTACAAAATGAGACCAACATTTTGATAATCGAATAGAAATTGTGGCTACAGTGAACGATTACAGCCAGAGGTCTGACAAGGAAATTTACGTATTTTAGACAAATACATGTCTATGCCTCCTAAGCGTCATAAAAATTAGTATTTTCATGCAAATTACTACATATTTGCACTTAATGCAAACTAAACAAATGCAACTATAAGATAAGACCAAAATTTCAACAATCGGATTAAAATTACGGGCACAGTAAGCAATCAAAGCTGAAAATCTGCACAAAAACTGCACGTGTTCTAGAAACAGCAATTTTTAGATATTTTGCCTAAAACATGTTCGGACCATCAAAACTTTAGTTTGGGCTAATGTTTTAAATAAAAACGTCAAAACGCGAAATTCGCACGTTTAAGGGGAGAAAAACCCATTTAAAGTTTTGGGGAGTTGACACGTGAAAAATTGGGATTTTTTTGGCTTTCAACCACTAAACCCGCCCTTAAACTTTTACGAAATACCACAAATTTATACTTTTTGGAAAATTCAGACGCTGATCTATTCAGTAACACCAAAATATAGTACATCGGTTGAAAAATCAAGCCACAGCAATGCCGTAAAGGCAAAAAGTTCCCATAACCTGCCCCCAAAAATAGAAGGAACCTTATAAAAATTAGTATTCTTATGGAAAGGACTACAAATTTATATTTGACCTAAACAACAGACTGACAGCTACAAAATGAGACCAACATTTTGATAATCGAATAGAAATTGTGGCTACAGTGAACGATTACAGCCAGAGGTCTGACAAGGAAATTTACGTATTTTAGACAAATACATGTCTATGCCTCCTAAGCGTCATAAAAATTAGTATTTTCATGCAAATTACTACATATTTGCACTTAATGCAAACTAAACAAACGCAACTATAAGATAAGACCAAAATTTCAACAATCGGATTAAAATTACGGGCACAGTAAGCAATCAAAGCTGAAAATCTGCACAAAAACTGCACGTGTTCTAGAAACAGCAATTTTTAGATATTTTGCCTAAAACATGTTCGGACCATCAAAACTTTAGTTTGGGCTAATGTTGTAAATAAAAACGTCAAAACGCGAAATTCGCACGTTTAAGGGGAGAAAAACCCATTTAAAGTTTTGGGGAGTTGACACGTGAAAAATTGGGATTTTTTTGGCTTTCAACCACTAAACCCGCCCTTAAACGTTTACGAAATACCACAAATTTATACTTTTTGGAAAATTCAGACGCTGATCTATTCAGTAACACCAAAATATAGTACATCGGTTGAAAAATCAAGCCACAGCAATGCCGTAAAGGCAAAAAGTTCCCATAACCTGCCCCCAAAAATAGAAGGAACCTTATAAAAATTAGTATTCTTATGGAAAGTACTACAAATTTATATTTGACCTAAACAACAGACTGACAGCTACAAAATGAGACCAACATTTAGATAATCAAATAGAAATTGTGGCTACAGTGAACGATTACAGCCAGAGGTCTGACAAGGAAATTTACGTATTTTAGACAAATACATGTCTATGCCTCCTAAGCGTCATAAAAATTAGTATTTTCATGCAAATTACTACATATTTGCACTTAATGCAAACTAAACAAACGCAACTATAAGATAAGACCAAAATTTCAACAATCGGATTAAAATTACGGGCACAGTAAGCAATCAAAGCTGAAAATCTGCACAAAAACTGCACGTGTTCTAGAAACAGCAGTTTTTAGATATTTTGCCTAAAACATGTTCGGACCATCAAAACTTTAGTTTGGGCTAATGTTTTAAATAAAAACGTCAAAACGCGAAATTCGCACGTTTAAGGGGAGAAAAACCCATTTAAAGTTTTGGGGAGTTGACACGTGAAAAATTGGGATTTTTTTGGCTTTCAACCACTAAACCCGCCCTTAAACTTTTACGAAATACCACAAATTTATACTTTTTGGAAAATTCAGACGCTGATCTATTCAGTAACACCAAAATATAGTGCATCGGTTGAAAAATCAAGCCACAGCAATGCCGTAAAGGCAAAAAGTTCCCATAACCTGCCCCCAAAAATAGAAGGAACCTTATAAAAATTAGTATTCTTATGGAAAGGACTACAAATTTATATTTGACCTAAACAACAGACTGACAGCTACAAAATGAGACCAACATTTTGATAATCGAATAGAAATTGTGGCTACAGTGAACGATTACAGCCAGAGGTCTGACAAGGAAATTTACGTATTTTAGACAAATACATGTCTATGCCTCCTAAGCGTCATAAAAATTAGTATTTTCATGCAAATTACTACATATTTGCACTTAATGCAAACTAAACAAATGCAACTATAAGATAAGACCAAAATTTCAACAATCGGATTAAAATTACGGGCACAGTAAGCAATCAAAGCTGAAAATCTGCACAAAAACTGCACGTGTTCTAGAAACAGCAATTTTAAGATATTTTGCCTAAAACATGTTCGGACCATCAAAACTTTAGTTTGGGCTAATGTTTTAAATAAAAACGTCAAAACGCGAAATTCGCACGTTTAAGGGGAGAAAAACCCATTTAAAGTTTTGGGGAGTTGACACGTGAAAAATTGGGATTTTTTTGGCTTTCAACCACTAAACCCGCCCTTAAACTTTTACGAAATACCACAAATTTATACTTTTTGGAAAATTCAGACGCTGATCTATTCAGTAACACCAAAATATAGTACATCGGTTGAAAAATCAAGCCACAGCAATGCCGTAAAGGCAAAAAGTTCCAATAACCTGCCCCCAAAAATAGAAGGAACCTTATAAAAATTAGTATTCTTATGGAAAGTACTACAAATTTATATTTGACCTAAACAACAGACTGACAGCTACAAAATGAGACCAACATTTAGATAGTCAAATAGAAATTGTGGCTACAGTGAACGATTACAGCCAGAGGTCTGACAAGGAAATTTACGTATTTTAGACAAATACATGTCTATGCCTCCTAAGCGTCATAAAAATTAGTATTTTCATGCAAATTACTACATATTTGCACTTAATGCAAACTAAACAAACGCAACTATAAGATAAGACCAAAATTTCAACAATCGGATTAAAATTACGGGCACAGTAAGCAATCAAAGCTTAAAATCTGCACAAAAACTGCACGTGTTCTAGAAACAGCAATTTTTAGATATTTTGCCTAAAACATGTTCGGACCATCAAAACTTTAGTTTGGGCTAATGTTTTAAATAAAAACGTCAAAACGCGAAATTCGCACGTTTAAGGGGAGAAAAACCCATTTAAAGTTTTGGGGAGTTGACACGTGAAAAATTGGGATTTTTTTGGCTTTCAACCACTAAACCCGCCCTTAAACTTTTACGAAATACCACAAATTTATACTTTTTGGAAAATTCAGACGCTGATCTATTCAGTAACACCAAATTATAGTGCATCGGTTGAAAAATCAAGCCACAGCAATGCCGTAAAGGCAAAAAGTTCCCATAACCTGCCCCCAAAAATAGAAGGAACCTTATAAAAATTAGTATTCTTATGGAAAGGACTACAAATTTATATTTGACCTAAACAACAGACTGACAGCTACAAAATGAGACCAACATTTTGATAATCGAATAGAAATTGTGGCTACAGTGAACGATTACAGCCAGAGGTCTGACAAGGAAATTTACGTATTTTAGACAAATACATGTCTATGCCTCCTAAGCGTCATAAAAATTAGTATTTTCATGCAAATTACTACATATTTGCACTTAATGCAAACTAAACAAATGCAACTATAAGATAAGACCAAAATTTCAACAATCGGATTAAAATTACGGGCACAGTAAGCAATCAAAGCTGAAAATCTGCACAAAAACTGCACGTGTTCTAGAAACAGCAATTTTTAGATATTTTGCCTAAAACATGTTCGGACCATCAAAACTTTAGTTTGGGCTAATGTTTTAAATAAAAACGTCAAAACGCGAAATTCGCACGTTTAAGGGGAGAAAAACCCATTTAAAGTTTTGGGGAGTTGACACGTGAAAAATTGGGATTTTTTTGGCTTTCAACCACTAAACCCGCCCTTAAACTTTTACGAAATACCACAAATTTATACTTTTTGGAAAATTCAGACGCTGATCTATTCAGTAACACCAAAATATAGTACATCGGTTGAAAAATCAAGCCACAGCAATGCCGTAAAGGCAAAAAGTTCCCATAACCTGCCCCCAAAAATAGAAGGAACCTTATAAAAATTAGTATTCTTATGGAAAGGACTACAAATTTATATTTGACCTAAACAACAGACTGACAGCTACAAAATGAGACCAACATTTTGATAATCGAATAGAAATTGTGGCTACAGTGAACGACTACAGCCAGAGGTCTGACAAGGAAATTTACGTATTTTAGACAAATACATGTCTATGCCTCCTAAGCGTCATAAAAATTAGTAATTTCATGCAAATTACTACATATTTGCACTTAATGCAAACTCAACAAACGCAACTATAAGATAAGACCAAAATTTCAACAATCGGATTAAAATTACGGGCACAGTAAGCAATCAAAGCTGAAAATCTGCACAAAAACTGCACGTGTTCTAGAAACAGCAATTTTTAGATATTTTGCCTAAAACATGTTCGGACCATCAAAACTTTAGTTTGGGCTAATGTTTTAAATAAAAACGTCAAAACGCGAAATTCGCACGTTTAAGGGGAGAAAACCCATTTAAAGTTTTGGGGAGTTGACACGTGAAAAATTGGGATTTTTTTGGCTTTCAACCACTAAACCCGCCCTTAAACTTTTACGAAATACCACAAATTTATACTTTTTGGAAAATTCAGACGCTGATCTATTCAGTAACACCAAAATATAGTACATCGGTTGAAAAATCAAGCCACAGCAATGCCGTAAAGGCAAAAAGTTCCCATAACCTGCCCCCAAAAATAGAAGGAACCTTATAAAAATTAGTATTCTTATGGAAAGTACTACAAATTTATATTTGACCTAAACAACAGACTGACAGCTACAAAATGAGACCAACATTTAGATAATCAAGTAGAAATTGTGGCTACAGTGAACGATTACAGCCAGAGGTCTGACAAGGAAATTTACGTATTTTAGACAAATACATGTCTATGCCTCCTAAGCGTCATAAAAATTAGTATTTTCATGCAAATTACTGCATATTTGCACTTAATGCAAACTAAACAAATGCAACTATAAGATAAGACCAAAATTTCAACAATCGGATTAAAATTACGGGCACAGTAAGCAATCAAAGCTGAAAATCTGCACAAAAACTGCACGTGTTCTAGAAACAGCAATTTTTAGATATTTTGCCTAAAACATGTTCGGACCATCAAAACTTTAGTTTGGGCTAATGTTTTAAATAAAAACGTCAAAACGCGAAATTCGCACGTTTAAGGGGAGAAAAACCCATTTAAAGTTTTGGGGAGTTGACACGTGAAAAATTGGGATTTTTTTGGCTTTCAACCACTAAACCCGCCCTTAAACTTTTACGAAATACCACAAATTTATACTTTTTGGAAAATTCAGACGCTGATCTATTCAGTAACACCAAAATATAGTACATCGGTTGAAAAATCAAGCCACAGCAATGCCGTAAAGGCAAAAAGTTCCCATAACCTGCCCCCAAAAATAGAAGGAACCTTATAAAAATTAGTATTCTTATGGAAAGTACTACAAATTTATATTTGACCTAAACAACAGACTGACAGCTACAAAATGAGACCAACATTTAGATAATCAAGTAGAAATTGTGGCTACAGTGAACGATTACAGCCAGAGGTCTGACAAGGAAATTTACGTATTTTAGACAAATACATGTCTATGCCTCCTAAGCGTCATAAAAATTAGTATTTTCATGCAAATTACTGCATATTTGCACTTAATGCAAACTAAACAAATGCAACTATAAGATAAGACCAAAATTTCAACAATCGGATTAAAATTACGGGCACAGTAAGCAATCAAAGCTGAAAATCTGCACAAAAACTGCACGTGTTCTAGAAACAGCAATTTTTAGATATTTTGCCTAAAACATGTTCGGACCATCAAAACTTTAGTTTGGGCTAATGTTTTAAATAAAAACGTCAAAACGCGAAATTCGCACGTTTAAGGGGAGAAAAACCCATTTAAAGTTTTGGGGAGTTGACACGTGAAAAATTGGGATTTTTTTGGCTTTCAACCACTAAACCCGCCCTTAAACTTTTACGAAATACCACAAATTTATACTTTTTGGAAAATTCAGACGCTGATCTATTCAGTAACACCAAAATATAGTACATCGGTTGAAAAGTCAAGCCACAGCAATGCCGTAAAGGCAAAAAGTTCCCATAACCTGCCCCCAAAAATAGAAGGAACCTTATAAAAATTAGTATTCTTATGGAAAGGACTACAAATTTATATTTGACCTAAACAACAGACTGGCAGCTACAAAATGAGACCAACATTTTGATAATCGAATAGAAATTGTGGCTACAGTGAACGATTACAGCCAGAGGTCTGACAAGGAAATTTACGTATTTTAGACAAATACATGTCTATGCCTCCTAAGCGTCATAAAAATTAGTATTTTCATGCAAATTACTACATATTTGCACTTAATGCAAACTTAACAAACGCAACTATAAGATAAGACCAAAATTTCAACAATCGGATTAAAATTACGGGCACAGTAAGCAATCAAAGCTGAAAATCTGCACAAAAACTGCACGTGTTCTAGAAACAGCAATTTTTAGATATTTTGCCTAAAACATGTTCGGACCATCAAAACTTTAGTTTGGGCTAATGTTTTAAATAAAAACGTCAAAACGCGAAATTCGCACGTTTAAGGGGAGAAAAACCCATTTAAAGTTTTGGGGAGTTGACACGTGAAAAATTGGGATTTTTTTGGCTTTCAACCACTAAACCCGCCCTTAAACTTTTACGAAATACCACAAATTTATACTTTTTGGAAAATTCAGACGCTGATCTATTCAGTAACACCAAAATATAGTACATCGGTTGAAAAATCAAGCCACAGCAATGCCGTAAAGGCAAAAAGTTCCCATAACCTGCCCCCAAAAATAGAAGGAACCTTATAAAAATTAGTATTCTTATGGAAAGTACTACAAATTTATATTTGACCTAAACAACAGACTGACAGCTACAAAATGAGACCAACATTTAGATAATCAAATAGAAATTGTGGCTACAGTGAACGATTACAGCCAGAGGTCTGACAAGGAAATTTACGTATTTTAGACAAATACATGTCTATGCCTCCTAAGCGTCATAAAAATTAGTATTTTCATGCAAATTACTACATATTTGCACTTAATGCAAACTAAACAAACGCAACTATAAGATAAGACCAAAATTTCAACAATCGGATTAAAATTACGGGCACAGTAAGCAATCAAAGCTGAAAATCTGCACAAAAACTGCACGTGTTCTAGAAACAGCAATTTTTAGATATTTTGCCTAAAACATGTTCGGACCATCAAAACTTTAGTTTGGGCTAATGTTTTAAATAAAAACGTCAAAACGCGAAATTCGCACGTTTAAGGGGAGAAAAACCCATTTAAAGTTTTGGGGAGTTGACACGTGAAAAATTGGGATTTTTTTGGCTTTCAACCACTAAACCCGCCCTTAAACTTTTACGAAATACCACAAATTTATACTTTTTGGAAAATTCAGACGCTGATCTATTCAGTAACACCAAAATATAGTACATCGGTTGAAAAATCAAGCCACAGCAATGCCGTAAAGGCAAAAAGTTCCCATAACCTGCCCCCAAAAATAGAAGGAACCTTATAAAATAGTATTCTTATGGAAAGTACTACAAATTTATATTTGACCTAAACAACAGACTGACAGCTACAAAATGAGACCAACATTTAGATAATCAAGTAGAAATTGTGGCTACAGTGAACGATTACAGCCAGAGGTCTGACAAGGAAATTTACGTATTTTAGACAAATACATGTCTATGCCTCCTAAGCGTCATAAAAATTAGTATTTTCATGCAAATTACTGCATATTTGCATTTAATGCAAACTAAACAAATGCAACTATAAGATAAGACCAAAATTTCAACAATCGGATTAAAATTACGGGCACAGTAAGCAATCAAAGCTGAAAATCTGCACAAAAACTGCACGTGTTCTAGAAACAGCAATTTTTAGATATTTTGCCTAAAACATGTTCGGACCATCAAAACTTTAGTTTGGGCTAATGTTTTAAATAAAAACGTCAAAACGCGAAATTCGCACGTTTAAGGGGAGAAAAACCCATTTAAAGTTTTGGGGAGTTGACACGTGAAAAATTGGGATTTTTTTGGCTTTCAACCACTAAACCCGCCCTTAAACTTTTACGAAATACCACAAATTTATACTTTTTGGAAAATTCAGACGCTGATCTATTCAGTAACACCAAAATATAGTACATCGGTTGAAAAATCAAGCCACAGCAATGCCGTAAAGGCAAAAAGTTCCCATAACCTGCCCCCAAAAATAGAAGGAACCTTATAAAAATTAGTATTCTTATGGAAAGTACTACAAATTTATATTTGACCTAAACAACAGACTGACAGCTACAAAATGAGACCAACATTTAGATAATCAAGTAGAAATTGTGGCTACAGTGAACGATTACAGCCAGAGGTCTGACAAGGAAATTTACGTATTTTAGACAAATACATGTCTATGCCTCCTAAGCGTCATAAAAATTAGTATTTTCATGCAAATTACTGCATATTTGCACTTAATGCAAACTAAACAAATGCAACTATAAGATAAGACCAAAATTTCAACAATCGGATTAAAATTACGGGCACAGTAAGCAATCAAAGCTGAAAATCTGCACAAAAACTGCACGTGTTCTAGAAACAGCAATTTTTAGATATTTTGCCTAAAACATGTTCGGACCATCAAAACTTTAGTTTGGGCTAATGTTTTAAATAAAAACGTCAAAACGCGAAATTCGCACGTTTAAGGGGAGAAAAACCCATTTAAAGTTTTGGGGAGTTGACACGTGAAAAATTGGGATTTTTTTGGCTTTCAACCACTAAACCCGCCCTTAAACTTTTACGAAATACCACAAATTTATACTTTTTGGAAAATTCAGACGCTGATCTATTCAGTAACACCAAAATATAGTACATCGGTTGAAAAATCAAGCCACAGCAATGCCGTAAAGGCAAAAAGTTCCCATAACCTGCCCCCAAAAATAGAAGGAACCTTATAAAAATTAGTATTCTTATGGAAAGTACTACAAATTTATATTTGACCTAAACAACAGACTGACAGCTACAAAATGAGACCAACATTTAGATAATCAAGTAGAAATTGTGGCTACAGTGAACGATTACAGCCAGAGGTCTGACAAGGAAATTTACGTATTTTAGACAAATACATGTCTATGCCTCCTAAGCGTCATAAAAATTAGTATTTTCATGCAAATTACTGCATATTTGCACTTAATGCAAACTAAACAAATGCAACTATAAGATAAGACCAAAATTTCAACAATCGGATTAAAATTACGGGCACAGTAAGCAATCAAAGCTGAAAATCTGCACAAAAACTGCACGTGTTCTAGAAACAGCAATTTTTAGATATTTTGCCTAAAACATGTTCGGACCATCAAAACTTTAGTTTGGGCTAATGTTTTAAATAAAAACGTCAAAACGCGAAATTCGCACGTTTAAGGGGAGAAAAACCCATTTAAAGTTTTGGGGAGTTGACACGTGAAAAATTGGGATTTTTTTGGCTTTCAACCACTAAACCCGCCCTTAAACTTTTACGAAATACCACAAATTTATACTTTTTGGAAAATTCAGACGCTGATCTATTCAGTAACACCAAAATATAGTACATCGGTTGAAAAGTCAAGCCACAGCAATGCCGTAAAGGCAAAAAGTTCCCATAACCTGCCCCCAAAAATAGAAGGAACCTTATAAAAATTAGTATTCTTATGGAAAGGACTACAAATTTATATTTGACCTAAACAACAGACTGGCAGCTACAAAATGAGACCAACATTTTGATAATCGAATAGAAATTGTGGCTACAGTGAACGATTACAGCCAGAGGTCTGACAAGGAAATTTACGTATTTTAGACAAATACATGTCTATGCCTCCTAAGCGTCATAAAAATTAGTATTTTCATGCAAATTACTACATATTTGCACTTAATGCAAACTTAACAAACGCAACTATAAGATAAGACCAAAATTTCAACAATCGGATTAAAATTACGGGCACAGTAAGCAATCAAAGCTGAAAATCTGCACAAAAACTGCACGTGTTCTAGAAACAGCAATTTTTAGATATTTTGCCTAAAACATGTTCGGACCATCAAAACTTTAGTTTGGGCTAATGTTTTAAATAAAAACGTCAAAACGCGAAATTCGCACGTTTAAGGGGAGAAAAACCCATTTAAAGTTTTGGGGAGTTGACACGTGAAAAATTGGGATTTTTTTGGCTTTCAACCACTAAACCCGCCCTTAAACTTTTACGAAATACCACAAATTTATACTTTTTGGAAAATTCAGACGCTGATCTATTCAGTAACACCAAAATATAGTACATCGGTTGAAAAATCAAGCCACAGCAATGCCGTAAAGGCAAAAAGTTCCCATAACCTGCCCCCAAAAATAGAAGGAACCTTATAAAATAGTATTCTTATGGAAAGTACTACAAATTTATATTTGACCTAAACAACAGACTGACAGCTACAAAATGAGACCAACATTTAGATAATCAAGTAGAAATTGTGGCTACAGTGAACGATTACAGCCAGAGGTCTGACAAGGAAATTTACGTATTTTAGACAAATACATGTCTATGCCTCCTAAGCGTCATAAAAATTAGTATTTTCATGCAAATTACTGCATATTTGCATTTAATGCAAACTAAACAAATGCAACTATAAGATAAGACCAAAATTTCAACAATCGGATTAAAATTACGGGCACAGTAAGCAATCAAAGCTGAAAATCTGCACAAAAACTGCACGTGTTCTAGAAACAGCAATTTTTAGATATTTTGCCTAAAACATGTTCGGACCATCAAAACTTTAGTTTGGGCTAATGTTTTAAATAAAAACGTCAAAACGCGAAATTCGCACGTTTAAGGGGAGAAAAACCCATTTAAAGTTTTGGGGAGTTGACACGTGAAAAATTGGGATTTTTTTGGCTTTCAACCACTAAACCCGCCCTTAAACTTTTACGAAATACCACAAATTTATACTTTTTGGAAAATTCAGACGCTGATCTATTCAGTAACACCAAAATATAGTACATCGGTTGAAAAGTCAAGCCACAGCAATGCCGTAAAGGCAAAAAGTTCCCATAACCTGCCCCCAAAAATAGAAGGAACCTTATAAAAATTAGTATTCTTATGGAAAGGACTACAAATTTATATTTGACCTAAACAACAGACTGACAGCTACAAAATGAGACCAACATTTTGATAATCGAATAGAAATTGTGGCTACAGTGAACGATTACAGCCAGAGGTCTGACAAGGAAATTTACGTATTTTAGACAAATACATGTCTATGCCTCCTAAGCGTCATAAAAATTAGTATTTTCATGCAAATTACTACATATTTGCACTTAATGCAAACTAAACAAATGCAACTATAAGATAAGACCAAAATTTCAACAATCGGATTAAAATTACGGGCACAGTAAGCAATCAAAGCTGAAAATCTGCACAAAAACTGCACGTGTTCTAGAAACAGCAATTTTTAGATATTTTGCCTAAAACATGTTCGGACCATCAAAACTTTAGTTTGGGCTAATGTTTTAAATAAAAACGTCAAAACGCGAAATTCGCACGTTTAAGGGGAGAAAAACCCATTTAAAGTTTTGGGGAGTTGACACGTGAAAAATTGGGATTTTTTTGGCTTTCAACCACTAAACCCGCCCTTAAACTTTTACGAAATACCACAAATTTATACTTTTTGGAAAATTCAGACGCTGATCTATTCAGTAACACCAAAATATAGTACATCGGTTGAAAAATCAAGCCACAGCAATGCCGTAAAGGCAAAAAGTTCCCATAACCTGCCCCCAAAAATAGAAGGAACCTTATAAAAATTAGTATTCTTATGGAAAGGACTACAAATTTATATTTGACCTAAACAACAGACTGACAGCTACAAAATGAGACCAACATTTTGATAATCGAATAGAAATTGTGGCTACAGTGAACGATTACAGCCAGAGGTCTGACAAGGAAATTTACGTATTTTAGACAAATACATGTCTATGCCTCCTAAGCGTCATAAAAATTAGTAATTTCATGCAAATTACTACATATTTGCACTTAATGCAAACTCAACAAACGCAACTATAAGATAAGACCAAAATTTCAACAATCGGATTAAAATTACGGGCACAGTAAGCAATCAAAGCTGAAAATCTGCACAAAAACTGCACGTGTTCTAGAAACAGCAATTTTTAGATATTTTGCCTAAAACATGTTCGGACCATCAAAACTTTAGTTTGGGCTAATGTTTTAAATAAAAACGTCAAAACGCGAAATTCGCACGTTTAAGGGGAGAAAAACCCATTTAAAGTTTTGGGGAGTTGACACGTGAAAAATTGGGATTTTTTTGGCTTTCAACCACTAAACCCGCCCTTAAACTTTTACGAAATACCACAAATTTATACTTTTTGGAAAATTCAGACGCTGATCTATTCAGTAACACCAAAATATAGTACATCGGTTGAAAAATCAAGCCACAGCAATGCCGTAAAGGCAAAAAGTTCCCATAACCTGCCCCCAAAAATAGAAGGAACCTTATAAAAATTAGTATTCTTATGGAAAGGACTACAAATTTATATTTGACCTAAACAACAGACTGACAGCTACAAAATGAGACCAACATTTAGATAATCAAATAGAAATTGTGGCTACAGTGAACGATTACAGCCAGAGGTCTGACAAGGAAATTTACGTATTTTAGACAAATACATGTCTATGCCTCCTAAGCGTCATAAAAATTAGTATTTTCATGCAAATTACTACATATTTGCACTTAATGCAAACTAAACAAACGCAACTATAAGATAAGACCAAAATTTCAACAATCGGATTAAAATTACGGGCACAGTAAGCAATCAAAGCTGAAAATCTGCACAAAAACTGCACGTGTTCTAGAAACAGCAATTTTTAGATATTTTGCCTAAAACATGTTCGGACCATCAAAACTTTAGTTTGGGCTAATGTTTTAAATAAAAACGTCAAAACGCGAAATTCGCACGTTTAAGGGGAGAAAAACCCATTTAAAGTTTTGGGGAGTTGACACGTGAAAAATTGGGATTTTTTTGGCTTTCAACCACTAAACCCGCCCTTAAACTTTTACGAAATACCACAAATTTATACTTTTTGGAAAATTCAGACGCTGATCTATTCAGTAACACCAAAATATAGTACATCGGTTGAAAAGTCAAGCCACAGCAATGCCGTAAAGGCAAAAAGTTCCCATAACCTGCCCCCAAAAATAGAAGGAACCTTATAAAAATTAGTATTCTTATGGAAAGGACTACAAATTTATATTTGACCTAAACAACAGACTGACAGCTACAAAATGAGACCAACATTTTGATAATCGAATAGAAATTGTGGCTACAGTGAACGATTACAGCCAGAGGTCTGACAAGGAAATTTACGTATTTTAGACAAATACATGTCTATGCCTCCTAAGCGTCATAAAACTTAGTATTTTCATGCAAATTACTACATATTTGCACTTAATGCAAACTAAACAAATGCAACTATAAGATAAGACCAAAATTTAAACAATCGGATTAAAATTACGGGCACAGTAAGCAATCAAAGCTGAAAATCTGCACAAAAACTGCACGTGTTCTAGAAACAGCAATTTTTAGATATTTTGCCTAAAACATGTTCGGACCATCAAAACTTTAGTTTGGGCTAATGTTTTAAATAAAAACGTCAAAACGCGAAATTCGCACGTTTAAGGGGAGAAAAACCCATTTAAAGTTTTGGGGAGTTGACACGTGAAAAATTGGGATTTTTTTGGCTTTCAACCACTAAACCCGCCCTTAAACGTTTACGAAATACCAAAAATTTATACTTTTTGGAAAATTCAGACGCTGATCTATTCAGTAACACCAAAATATAGTACATCGGTTGAAAAATCAAGCCACAGCAATGCCGTAAAGGCAAAAAGTTCCCATAACCTGCCCCCAAAAATAGAAGGAACCTTATAAAAATTAGTATTCTTATGGAAAGTACTACAAATTTATATTTGACCTAAACAACAGACTGACAGCTACAAAATGAGACCAACATTTAGATAATCAAATAGAAATTGTGGCTACAGTGAACGATTACAGCCAGAGGTCTGACAAGGAAATTTACGTATTTTAGACAAATACATGTCTATGCATCCTAAGCGTCATAAAAATTAGTATTTTCATGCAAATTACTACATATTTGCACTTAATGCAAACTAAACAAACGCAACTATAAGATAAGACCAAAATTTCAACAATCGGATTAAAATTACGGGCACAGTAAGCAATCAAAGCTGAAAATCTGCACAAAAACTGCACGTGTTCTAGAAACAGCAGTTTTTAGATATTTTGCCTAAAACATGTTCGGACCATCAAAACTTTAGTTTGGGCTAATGTTTTAAATAAAAACGTCAAAACGCGAAATTCGCACGTTTAAGGGGAGAAAAACCCATTTAAAGTTTTGGGGAGTTGACACGTGAAAAATTGGGATTTTTTTGGCTTTCAACCACTAAACCCGCCCTTAAACTTTTACGAAATACCACAAATTTATACTTTTTGGAAAATTCAGACGCTGATCTATTCAGTAACACCAAAATATAGTGCATCGGTTGAAAAATCAAGCCACAGCAATGCCGTAAAGGCAAAAAGTTCCCATAACCTGCCCCCAAAAATAGAAGGAACCTTATAAAAATTAGTATTCTTATGGAAAGGACTACAAATTTATATTTGACCTAAACAACAGACTGACAGCTACAAAATGAGACCAACATTTTGATAATCGAATAGAAATTGTGGCTACAGTGAACGATTACAGCCAGAGGTCTGACAAGGAAATTTACGTATTTTAGACAAATACATGTCTATGCCTCCTAAGCGTCATAAAAATTAGTATTTTCATGCAAATTACTACATATTTGCACTTAATGCAAACTAAACAAACGCAACTATAAGATAAGACCAAAATTTCAACAATCGGATTAAAATTACGGGCACAGTAAGCAATCAAAGCTGAAAATCTGCACAAAAACTGCACGTGTTCTAGAAACAGCAATTTTTAGATATTTTGCCTAAAACATGTTCGGACCATCAAAACTTTAGTTTGGGCTAATGTTTTAAATAAAAACGTCAAAACGCGAAATTCGCACGTTTAAGGGGAGAAAAACCCATTTAAAGTTTTGGGGAGTTGACACGTGAAAAATTGGGATTTTTTTGGCTTTCAACCACTAAACCCGCCCTTAAACTTTTACGAAATACCACAAATTTATACTTTTTGGAAAATTCAGACGCTGATCTATTCAGTAACACCAAAATATAGTACATCGGTTGAAAAATCAAGCCACAGCAATGCCGTAAAGGCAAAAAGTTCCCATAACCTGCCCCCAAAAATAGAAGGAACCTTATAAAAATTAGTATTCTTATGGAAAGTACTACAAATTTATATTTGACCTAAACAACAGACTGACAGCTACAAAATGAGACCAACATTTAGATAATCAAGTAGAAATTGTGGCTACAGTGAACGATTACAGCCAGAGGTCTGACAAGGAAATTTACGTATTTTAGACAAATACATGTCTATGCCTCCTAAGCGTCATAAAAATTAGTATTTTCATGCAAATTACTGCATATTTGCACTTAATGCAAACTAAACAAATGCAACTATAAGATAAGACCAAAATTTCAACAATCGGATTAAAATTACGGGCACAGTAAGCAATCAAAGCTGAAAATCTGCACAAAAACTGCACGTGTTCTAGAAACAGCAATTTTTAGATATTTTGCCTAAAACATGTTCGGACCATCAAAACTTTAGTTTGGGCTAATGTTTTAAATAAAAACGTCAAAACGCGAAATTCGCACGTTTAAGGGGAGAAAAACCCATTTAAAGTTTTGGGGAGTTGACACGTGAAAAATTGGGATTTTTTTGGCTTTCAACCACTAAACCCGCCCTTAAACTTTTACGAAATACCACAAATTTATACTTTTTGGAAAATTCAGACGCTGATCTATTCAGTAACACCAAAATATAGTACATCGGTTGAAAAGTCAAGCCACAGCAATGCCGTAAAGGCAAAAAGTTCCCATAACCTGCCCCCAAAAATAGAAGGAACCTTATAAAAATTAGTATTCTTATGGAAAGGACTACAAATTTATATTTGACCTAAACAACAGACTGACAGCTACAAAATGAGACCAACATTTTGATAATCGAATAGAAATTGTGGCTACAGTGAACGATTACAGCCAGAGGTCTGACAAGGAAATTTACGTATTTTAGACAAATACATGTCTATGCCTCCTAAGCGTCATAAAAATTAGTATTTTCATGCAAATTACTACATATTTGCACTTAATGCAAACTAAACAAATGCAACTATAAGATAAGACCAAAATTTCAACAATCGGATTAAAATTACGGGCACAGTAAGCAATCAAAGCTGAAAATCTGCACAAAAACTGCACGTGTTCTAGAAACAGCAATTTTTAGATATTTTGCCTAAAACATGTTCGGACCATCAAAACTTTAGTTTGGGCTAATGTTTTAAATAAAAACGTCAAAACGCGAAATTCGCACGTTTAAGGGGAGAAAAACCCATTTAAAGTTTTGGGGAGTTGACACGTGAAAAATTGGGATTTTTTTGGCTTTCAACCACTAAACCCGCCCTTAAACGTTTACGAAATACCAAAAATTTATACTTTTTGGAAAATTCAGACGCTGATCTATTCAGTAACACCAAAATATAGTACCTCGGTTGAAAAATCAAGCCACAGCAATGCCGTAAAGGCAAAAAGTTCCCATAACCTGCCCCCAAAAATAGAAGGAACCTTATAAAAATTAGTATTCTTATGGAAAGTACTACAAATTTATATTTGACCTAAACAACAGACTGACAGCTACAAAATGAGACCAACATTTAGATAATCAAATAGAAATTGTGGCTACAGTGAACGATTACAGCCAGAGGTCTGACAAGGAAATTTACGTATTTTAGACAAATACATGTCTATGCATCCTAAGCGTCATAAAAATTAGTATTTTCATGCAAATTACTACATATTTGCACTTAATGCAAACTAAACAAACGCAACTATAAGATAAGACCAAAATTTCAACAATCGGATTAAAATTACGGGCACAGTAAGCAATCAAAGCTGAAAATCTGCACAAAAACTGCACGTGTTCTAGAAACAGCAGTTTTTAGATATTTTGCCTAAAACATGTTCGGACCATCAAAACTTTAGTTTGGGCTAATGTTTTAAATAAAAACGTCAAAACGCGAAATTCGCACGTTTAAGGGGAGAAAAACCCATTTAAAGTTTTGGGGAGTTGACACGTGAAAAATTGGGATTTTTTTGGCTTTCAACCACTAAACCCGCCCTTAAACTTTTACGAAATACCACAAATTTATACTTTTTGGAAAATTCAGACGCTGATCTATTCAGTAACACCAAAATATAGTGCATCGGTTGAAAAATCAAGCCACAGCAATGCCGTAAAGGCAAAAAGTTCCCATAACCTGCCCCCAAAAATAGAAGGAACCTTATAAAAATTAGTATTCTTATGGAAAGGACTACAAATTTATATTTGACCTAAACAACAGACTGACAGCTACAAAATGAGACCAACATTTTGATAATCGAATAGAAATTGTGGCTACAGTGAACGATTACAGCCAGAGGTCTGACAAGGAAATTTACGTATTTTAGACAAATACATGTCTATGCCTCCTAAGCGTCATAAAAATTAGTATTTTCATGCAAATTACTACATATTTGCACTTAATGCAAACTAAACAAATGCAACTATAAGATAAGACCAAAATTTCAACAATCGGATTAAAATTACGGGCACAGTAAGCAATCAAAGCTGAAAATCTGCACAAAAACTGCACGTGTTCTAGAAACAGCAATTTTTAGATATTTTGCCTAAAACATGTTCGGACCATCAAAACTTTAGTTTGGGCTAATGTTTTAAATAAAAACGTCAAAACGCGAAATTCGCACGTTTAAGGGGAGAAAAACCCATTTAAAGTTTTGGGGAGTTGACACGTGAAAAATTGGGATTTTTTTGGCTTTCAACCACTAAACCCGCCCTTAAACTTTTACGAAATACCACAAATTTATACTTTTTGGAAAATTCAGACGCTGATCTATTCAGTAACACCAAAATATAGTACATCGGTTGAAAAATCAAGCCACAGCAATGCCGTAAAGGCAAAAAGTTCCCATAACCTGCCCCCAAAAATAGAAGGAACCTTATAAAAATTAGTATTCTTATGGAAAGTACTACAAATTTATATTTGACCTAAACAACAGACTGACAGCTACAAAATGAGACCAACATTTAGATAATCAAGTAGATATTGTGGCTACAGTGAACGATTACAGCCAGAGGTCTGACAAGGAAATTTACGTATTTTAGACAAATACATGTCTATGCCTCCTAAGCGTCATAAAAATTAGTATTTTCATGCAAATTACTGCATATTTGCACTTAATGCAAACTAAACAAATGCAACTATAAGATAAGACCAAAATTTCAACAATCGGATTAAAATTACGGGCACAGTAAGCAATCAAAGCTGAAAATCTGCACAAAAACTGCACGTGTTCTAGAAACAGCAATTTTTAGATATTTTGCCTAAAACATGTTCGGACCATCAAAACTTTAGTTTGGGCTAGTGTTTTAAATGAAACGTCAAAACGCGAAATTCGCACGTTTAAGGGGAGAAAAACCCATTTAAAGTTTTGGGGAGTTGACACGTGAAAAATTGGGATTTTTTTGGCTTTCAACCACTAAACCCGCCCTTAAACTTTTACGAAATACCACAAATTTATACTTTTTGGAAAATTCAGACGCTGATCTATTCAGTAACACCAAAATATAGTACATCGGTTGAAAAGTCAAGCAACAGCAATGCCGTAAAGGCAAAAAGTTCCCATAACCTGCCCCCAAAAATAGAAGGAACCTTATAAAAATTAGTATTCTTATGGAAAGGACTACAAATTTATATTTGACCTAAACAACAGACTGACAGCTACAAAATGAGACCAACATTTTGATAATCGAATAGAAATTGTGGCTACAGTGAACGATTACAGCCAGAGGTCTGACAAGGAAATTTACGTATTTTAGACAAATACATGTCTATGCCTCCTAAGCGTCATAAAAATTAGTATTTTCATGCAAATTACTACATATTTGCACTTAATGCAAACTAAACAAACGCAACTATAAGATAAGACCAAAATTTCAACAATCGGATTAAAATTACGGGCACAGTAAGCAATCAAAGCTGAAAATCTGCACAAAAACTGCACGTGTTCTAGAAACAGCAATTTTTAGATATTTTGCCTAAAACATGTTCGGACCATCAAAACTTTAGTTTGGGCTAATGTTTTAAATAAAAACGTCAAAACGCGAAATTCGCACGTTTAAGGGGAGAAAAACCCATTTAAAGTTTTGGGGAGTTGACACGTGAAAAATTGGGATTTTTTTGGCTTTCAACCACTAAACCCGCCCTTAAACTTCTACGAAATACCACAAATTTATACTTTTTGGAAAATTCAGACGCTGATCTATTCAGTAACACCAAAATATAGTACATCGGTTGAAAAATCAAGCCACAGCAATGCCGTAAAGGCAAAAAGTTCCCATAACCTGCCCCCAAAAATAGAAGGAACCTTATAAAAATTAGTATTCTTATGGAAAGGACTACAAATTTATATTTGACCTAAACAACAGACTGACAGCTACAAAATGAGACCAACATTTTGATAATCGAATAGAAATTGTGGCTACAGTGAACGATTACAGCCAGAGGTCTGACAAGGAAATTTACGTATTTTAGACAAATACATGTCTATGCCTCCTAAGCGTCATAAAAATTAGTATTTTCATGCAAATCACTACATATTTGCACTTAATGCAAACTAAACAAACGCAACTATAAGATAAGACCAAAATTTCAACAATCGGATTAAAATTACGGGCACAGTAAGCAATCAAAGCTGAAAATCTGCACAAAAACTGCACGTGTTCTAGAAACAGCAATTTTTAGATATCTTGCCTAAAACATGTTCGGACCATCAAAACTTTAGTTTGGGCTAATGTTTTAAATAAAAACATCAAAACGCGAAATTCGCAAGTTTAAGGGGAGAAAAACCCATTTAAAGTTTTGGGGAGTTGACACGTGAAAAATTGGGATTTTTTTGGCTTTCAACCACTAAACCCGCCCTTAAACTTTTACGAAATACCACAAATTTATACTTTTTGGAAAATTCAGACGCTGATCTATTCAGTAACACCAAAATATAGTACATCGGTTGAAAAATCAAGCCACAGCAATGCCGTAAAGGCAAAAAGTTCCCATAACCTGCCCCCAAAAATAGAAGGAACCTTATAAAAATTAGTATTCTTATGGAAAGGACTACAAATTTATATTTGACCTAAACAACAGACTGACAGCTACAAAATGAGACCAACATTTTGATAATCGAATAGAAATTGTGGCTACAGTGAACGATTACAGCCAGAGGTCTGACAAGGAAATTTACGTATTTTAGACAAATACATGTCTATGCCTCCTAAGCGTCATAAAAATTAGTATTTTCATGCAAATTACTACATATTTGCACTTAATGCAAACTAAACAAACGCAACTATAAGATAAGACCAAAATTTCAACAATCGGATTAAAATTACGGGCACAGTAAGCAATCAAAGCTGAAAATCTGCACAAAAACTGCACGTGTTCTAGAAACAGCAATTTTTAGATATTTTGCCTAAAACATGTTCGGACCATCAAAACTTTAGTTTGGGCTAATGTTTTAAATAAAAACGTCAAAACGCGAAATTCGCACGTTTAAGGGGAGAAAAACCCATTTAAAGTTTTGGGGAGTTGACACGTGAAAAATTGGGATTTTTTTGGCTTTCAACCACTAAACCCGCCCTTAAACTTTTACGAAATACCACAAATTTATACTTTTTGGAAAATTCAGACGCTGATCTATTCAGTAACACCAAAATATAGTACATCGGTTGAAAAGTCAAGCCACAGCAATGCCGTAAAGGCAAAAAGTTCCCATAACCTGCCCCCAAAAATAGAAGGAACCTTATAAAAATTAGTATTCTTATGGAAAGGACTACAAATTTATATTTGACCTAAACAACAGACTGACAGCTACAAAATGAGACCAACATTTTGATAATCGAATAGAAATTGTGGCTACAGTGAACGATTACAGCCAGAGGTCTGACAAGGAAATTTACGTATTTTAGACAAATACATGTCTATGCCTCCTAAGCGTCATAAAAATTAGTATTTTCATGCAAATTACTACATATTTGCACTTAATGCAAACTAAACAAATGCAACTATAATATAAGACCAAAATTTCAACAATCGGATTAAAATTACGGGCACAGTAAGCAATCAAAGCTGAAAATCTGCACAAAAACTGCACGTGTTCTAGAAACAGCAATTTTTAGATATTTTGCCTAAAACATGTTCGGACCATCAAAACTTTAGTTTGGGCTAATGTTTTAAATAAAAACGTCAAAACGCGAAATTCGCACGTTTAAGGGGGAGAAAAACCCATTTAAAGTTTTGGGGAGTTGACACGTGAAAAATTGGGATTTTTTTGGCTTTCAACCACTAAACCCGCCCTAAAACTTTTACGAAATACCACAAATTTATACTTTTTGGAAAACTCAGACGCTGATCTATTCAGTAACACCAAAATATAGTACATCGGTTGAAAAATCAAGCCACAGCAATGCCGTAAAGGCAAAAAGTTCCCATAACCTGCCCCCAAAAATAGAAGGAACCTTATAAAAATTAGTATTCTTATGAAAAGGACTACAAATTTATATTTGACCTAAACAACAGACTGACAGCTACAAAATGAGACCAACATTTTGATAATCGAATAGAAATTGTGGCTACAGTGAACGATTACAGCCAGAGGTCTGACAAGGAAATTTACGTATTTTAGACAAATACATGTCTATGCCTCCTAAGCGTCATAAAAATTAGTATTTTCATGCAAATTACTACATATTTGCACTTAATGCAAACTAAACAAACGCAACTATAAGATAAGACCAAAATTTCAACAATCGGATTAAAATTACGGGCACAGTAAGCAATCAAAGCTGAAAATCTGCACAAAAACTGCACGTGTTCTAGAAACAGCAATTTTTAGATATTTTGCCTAAAACATGTTCGGACCATCAAAACTTTAGTTTGGGCTAATGTTTTAAATAAAAACGTCAAAACGCGAAATTCGCACGTTTAAGGGGAGAAAAACCCATTTAAAGTTTTGGGGAGTTGACACGTGAAAAATTGGGATTTTTTTGGCTTTCAACCACTAAACCCGCCCTTAAACTTTTACGAAATACCACAAATTTATACTTTTTGGAAAACTCAGACGCTGATCTATTCAGTAACACCAAAATATAGTACATCGGTTGAAAAATCAAGCCACAGCAATGCCGTAAAGGCAAAAAGTTCCCATAACCTGCCCCCAAAAATAGAAGGAACCTTATAAAAATTAGTATTCTTATGGAAAGGACTACAAATTTATATTTGACCTAAACAACAGACTGACAGCTACAAAATGAGACCAACATTTTGATAATCAAATAGAAATTGTGGCTACAGTGAACGATTACAGCCAGAGGTCTGACAAGGAAATTTACGTATTTTAGACAAATACATGTCTATGCCTCCTAAGCGTCATAAAAATCAGTATTTTCATGCAAATTACTACATATTTGCACTTAATGCAAACTAAACAAACGCAACTATAAGATAAGACCAAAATTTCAACAATCGGATTAAAATTACGGGCACAGTAAGCAATCAAAGCTGAAAATCTGCACAAAAACTGCACGTGTTCTAGAAACAGCAATTTTTAGATATTTTGCCTAAAACATGTTCGGACCATCAAAACTTTAGTTTGGGCTAATGTTTTAAATAAAAACGTCAAAACGCGAAATTCGCACGTTTAAGGGGAGAAAAACCCATTTAAAGTTTTGGGGAGTTGACACGTGAAAAATTGGGATTTTTTTGGCTTTCAACCACTAAACCCGCCCTTAAACTTTTACGAAATACCACAAATTTATACTTTTTGGAAAACTCAGACGCTGATCTATTCAGTAACACCAAAATATAGTACATCGGTTGAAAAATCAAGCCACAGCAATGCCGTAAAGGCAAAAAGTTCCCATAACCTGCCCCCAAAAATAGAAGGAACCTTATAAAAATTAGTATTCTTATGGAAAGGACTACAAATTTATATTTGACCTAAACAACAGACTGACAGCTACAAAATGAGACCAACATTTTGATAATCGAATAGAAATTGTGGCTACAGTGAACGATTACAGCCAGAGGTCTGACAAGGAAATTTACGTATTTTAGACAAATACATGTCTATGCCTCCTAAGCGTCATAAAAATTAGTATTTGCATGCAAATTACTACATATTTGCACTTAATGCAAACTAAACAAACGCAACTATAAGATAAGACCAAAATTTAAACAATCGGATTAAAATTACGGGCACAGTAAGCAATCAAAGCTGAAAATCTGCACAAAAACTGCACGTGTTCTAGAAACAGCAATTTTTACATATTTTGCCTAAAACATGTTCGGACCATCAAAACTTTAGTTTGGGCTAATGTTTTAAATAAAAACGTCAAAACGCGAAATTCGCACGTTTAAGGGGAGAGAAACCCAATTAAAGTTTTGGGGAGTTGACACGTGAAAAATTGGGATTTTTTTGGCTTTCAACCACTAAACCCGCCCTTAAACTTTTACGAAATACCACAAATTTATACTTTTTGGAAAACTCAGACGCTGATCTATTCAGTAACACCAAAATATAGTACATCGGTTGAAAAATCAAGCCACAGCAATGCCGTAAAGGCAAAAAGTTCCCATAACCTGCCCCCAAAAATAGAAGGAACCTTATAAAAATTAGTATTCTTATGGAAAGGACTACAAATTTATATTTGACCTAAACAACAGACTGACAGCTACAAAATGAGACCAACATTTTGATAATCGAATAGAAATTGTGGCTACAGTGAACGATTACAGCCAGAGGTCTGACAAGGAAATTTACGTATTTTAGACAAATACATGTCTATGCCTCCTAAGCGTCATAAAAATTAGTATTTGCATGCAAATTACTACATATTTGCACTTAATGCAAACTAAACAAACGCAACTATAAGATAAGACCAAAATTTAAACAATCGGATTAAAATTACGGGCACAGTAAGCAATCAAAGCTGAAAATCTGCACAAAAACTGCACGTGTTCTAGAAACAGCAATTTTTAGATATTTTGCCTAAAACATGTTCGGACCATCAAAACTTTAGTTTGGGCTAATGTTTTAAATAAAAACGTCAAAACGCGAAATTCGCACGTTTAAGGGGAGAAAAGCCCATTTAAAGTTTTGGGGAGTTGACACGTGAAAAATTGGGATTTTTTTGGCTTTCAACCACTAAACCCGCCCTTAAACTTTTACGAAATACCACAAATTTATACTTTTTGGAAAACTCAGACGCTGATCTATTCAGTAACACCAAAATATAGTACATCGGTTGAAAAATCAAGCCACAGCAATGCCGTAAAGGCAAAAAGTTCCCATAACCTGCCCCCAAAAATAGAAGGAACCTTATAAAAATTAGTATTCTTATGGAAAGGACTACAAATTTATATTTGACCTAAACAACAGACTGACAGCTACAAAATGAGACCAACATTTTGATAATCGAATAGAAATTGTGGCTACAGTGAACGATTACAGCCAGAGGTCTGACAAGGAAATTTACGTATTTTAGACAAATACATGTCTATGCCTCCTAAGCGTCATAAAAATTAGTATTTTCATGCAAATTACTACATATTTGCACTTAATGCAAACTAAACAAACGCAACTATAAGATAAGACCAAAATTTCAACAATCGGATTAAAATTACGGGCACAGTAAGCAATCAAAGCTGAAAATCTGCACAAAAACTGCACGTGTTCTAGAAACAGCAATTTTTAGATATTTTGCCTAAAACATGTTCGGACCATCAAAACTTTAGTTTGGGCTAATGTTTTAAATAAAAACGTCAAAACGCGAAATTCGCACGTTTAAGGGGAGAAAAACCCATTTAAAGTTTTGGGGAGTTGACACGTGAAAAATTGGGATTTTTTTGGCTTTCAACCACTAAACCCGCCCTTAAACTTTTACGAAATACCACAAATTTATACTTTCTGGAAAACTCAGACGCTGATCTATTCAGTAACACCAAAATATAGTACATCGGTTGAAAAATCAAGCCACAGCAATGCCGTAAAGGCAAAAAGTTCCCATAACCTGCCCCCAAAAATAGAAGGAACCTTATAAAAATTAGTATTCTTATGGAAAGGACTACAAATTTATATTTGACCTAAACAACAGACTGACAGCTACAAAATGAGACCAACATTTTGATAATCGAATAGAAATTGTGGCTACAGTGAACGATTACAGCCAGAGGTCTGACAAAGAAATTTACGTATTTTAGACAAATACATGTCTATGCCTCCTAAGCGACATAAAAATTAGTATTTTCATGCAAATTACTACATATTTGCATTTGATGCAAACTAAACAAACGCAACTATAAGATAAGACCAAAATTTCAACAATCGGATTAAAATTACGGGCACAGTAAGCAATCAAAGCTGAAAATCTGCACAAAAACTGCACGTGTTCTAGAAACAGCAATTTTTACATATTTTGCCTAAAACATGTTCGGACCATCAAAACTTTAGTTTGGGCTAATGTTTTAAATAAAAACGTCAAAACGCGAAATTCGCACGTTTAAGGGGAGAAAAACCCATTTAAAGTTTTGGGGAGTTGACACGTGAAAAATTGGGATTTTTTTGGCTTTCAACCACTAAACCCGCCCTTAAACTTTTACGAAATACCACAAATTTATACTTTTTGGAAAACTCAGACGCTGATCTATTCAGTAACACCAAAATATAGTACATCGGTTGAAAAATCAAGCCACAGCAATGCCGTAAAGGCAAAAAGTTCCCATAACCTGCCCCCAAAAATAGAAGGAACCTTATAAAAATTAGTATTCTTATGGAAAGACTACAAATTTATATTTGACCTAAACAACAGACTGACAGCTACAAAATGAGACCAACATTTTGATAATCGAATAGAAATTGTGGCTACAGTGAACGATTACAGCCAGAGGTCTGACAAGGAAATTTACGTATTTTAGACAAATACATGTCTATGCCTCCTAAGCGTCATAAAAATTAGTATTTTCATGCAAATTACTACATATTTGCACTTAATGCAAACTAAACAAACGCAACTATAAGATAAGACCAAAATTTCAACAATCGGATTAAAATTACGGGCACAGTAAGCAATCAAAGCTGAAAATCTGCACAAAAACTGCACGTGTTCTAGAAACAGCAATTTTTAGATATTTTGCCTAAAACATGTTCGGACCATCAAAACTTTAGTTTGGGCTAATGTTTTAAATAAAAACGTCAAAACGCGAAATTCGCACGTTTAAGGGGAGAAAAACCCATTTAAAGTTTTGGGGAGTTGACACGTGAAAAATTGGGATTTTTTTGGCTTTCAACCACTAAACCCGCCATTAAACTTTTACGAAATACCACAAATTTATACTTTTTGGAAAACTCAGACGCTGATCTATCCAGTAACACCAAAATATAGTACCTGCCCCCAAAAATAGAAGGAACCCTATAAAAATTAGTATTCTTATGGAAAGGACTACAAATTTATATTTGACCTAAACAACAGACTGACAGCTACAAAATGAGACCAACATTAAAATTACGGGCACAGTAAGCAATCAAAGCTGAAAATCTGCACAAAAACTGCACGTGTTCTAGAAACAGCAATTTTTAGATATTTTGCCTAAAACATGTTCGGACCATCAAAACTTTAGTTTGGGCTAATGTTTTAAATAAAAACGTCAAAACGCGAAATTCGCACGTTTAAGGGGAGAAAAACCCATTTAAAGTTTTGGGGAGTTGACACGTGAAAAATTGGGATTTTTTTGGCTTTCAACCACTAAACCCGCCATTAAACTTTTACGAAATACCACAAATTTATACTTTTTGGAAAACTCAGACGCTGATCTATCCAGTAACACCAAAATATAGTACCTGCCCCCAAAAATAGAAGGAACCCTATAAAAATTAGTATTCTTATGGAAAGGACTACAAATTTATATTTGACCTAAACAACAGACTGACAGCTACAAAATGAGACCAACATTTTGATAATCGAATAGAAATTGTGGCTACAGTGAACGATTACAGCCAGAGGTCTGACAAGGAAATTTACGTATTTTAGACAAATACATGTCTATGCCTCCTAAGCGTCATAAAAATTAGTATTTTCATGCAAATTACTACATATTTGCACTTAATGCAAACTAAACAAACGCAACTATAAGATAAGACCAAAATTTCAACAATCGGATTAAAATTACGGGCACAGTAAGCAATCAAAGCTGAAAATCTGCACAAAAACTGCACGTGTTCTAGAAACAGCAATTTTTAGATATTTTGCCTAAAACATGTTCGGACCATCAAAACTTTAGTTTGGGCTAATGTTTTAAATAAAAACGTCAAAACGCGAAATTCGCACGTTTAAGGGGAGAAAAACCCATTTAAAGTTTTGGGGAGTTGACACGTGAAAAATTGGGATTTTTTTGGCTTTCAACCACTAAACCCGCCCTTAAACTTTTACGAAATACCACAAATTTATACTTTCTGGAAAACTCAGACGCTGATCTATTCAGTAACACCAAAATATAGTACATCGGTTGAAAAATCAAGCCACAGCAATGCCGTAAAGGCAAAAAGTTCCCATAACCTGCCCCCAAAAATAGAAGGAACCTTATAAAAATTAGTATTCTTATGGAAAGGACTACAAATTTATATTCGACCTAAACAACAGACTGACAGCTACAAAATGAGACCAACATTTTGATAATCGAATAGAAATTGTGGCTACAGTGAACGATTACAGCCAGAGGTCTGACAAGGAAATTTACGTATTTTAGACAAATACATGTCTATGCCTCCTAAGCGTCATAAAAATTAGTATTTTCATGCAAATTACTACATATTTGCACTTAATGCAAACTAAACAAACGCAACTATAAGATAAGACCAAAATTTCAACAATCGGATTAAAATTACGGGTACAGTAAGCAATCAAAGCTGAAAATCTGCACAAAAACTGCACGTGTTCTAGAAACAGCAATTTTTAGATATTTTGCCTAAAACATGTTCGGACCATCAAAACTTTAGTTTGGGCTAATGTTTTAAATAAAAACGTCAAAACGCGAAATTCGCACGTTTAAGGGGAGAAAAACCCATTTAAAGTTTTGGGGAGTTGACACGTGAAAAATTGGGATTTTTTTGGCTTTCAACCACTAAACCCGCCCTTAAACTTTTACGAAATACCACAAATTTATACTTTTTGGAAAACTCAGACGCTGATCTATTCAGTAACACCAAAATATAGTACATCGGTTGAAAAATCAAGCCACGGCAATGCCCTAAAGGCAAAAAGTTCCCATAACCTGCCCCCAAAAATAGAAGGAACCTTATAAAAATTAGTATTCTTATGGAAAGGACTACAAATTTATATTTGACCTAAACAACAGACTGACAGCTACAAAATGAGACCAACATTTTGATAATCAAATAGAAATTGTGGCTACAGTGAACGATTACAGCCAGAGGTCTGACAAGGAAATTTACGTATTTTAGACAAATACATGTCTATGCCTCCTAAGCGTCATAAAAATTAGTATTTTCATGCAAATTACTACATATTTGCACTTAATGCAAACTAAACAAACGCAACTATAAGATAAGACCAAAATTTCAACAATCGGATTAAAATTACGGGCACAGTAAGCAATCAAAGCTGAAAATCTGCACAAAAACTGCACGTGTTCTAGAAACAGCAATTTTTAGATATTTTGCCTAAAACATGTTCGGACCATCAAAACTTTAGTTTGGGCTAATGTTTTAAATAAAAACGTCAAAACGCGAAATTCGCACGTTTAAGGGGAGAAAAACCCATTTAAAGTTTTGGGGAGTTGACACGTGAAAAATTGGGATTTTTTTGGCTTTCAACCACTAAACCCGCCCTTAAACTTTTACGAAATACCACAAATTTATACTTTTTGGAAAATTCAGACGCTGATCTATTCAGTAACACCAAAATATAGTACATCGGTTGAAAAATCAAGCCACAGCAATGCCGTAAAGGCAAAAAGTTCCCATAACCTGCCCCCAAAAATAGAAGGAACCTTATAAAAATTAGTATTCTTATGGAAAGGACTACAAATTTATATTTGACCTAAACAACAGACTAACAGCTACAAAATGAGACCAACATTTTGATAATCGAATAGAAATTGTGGCTACAGTGAACGATTACAGCCAGAGGTCTGACAAAGAAATTTACGTATTTTAGACAAATACATGTCTATGCCTCCTAAGCGACATAAAAATTAGTATTTTCATGCAAATTACTACATATTTGCATTTGATGCAAACTAAACAAACGCAACTATAAGATAAGACCAAAATTTCAACAATAGGATTAAAATTACGGGCACAGTAAGCAATCAAAGCTGAAAATCTGCACAAAAACTGCACGTGTTCTAGAAACAGCAATTTTTAGATATTTTGCCTAAAACATGTTCGGACCATCAAAACTTTAGTTTGGGCTAATGTTTTAAATAAAAACGTCAAAACGCGAAATTCGCACGTTTAAGGGGAGAAAAACCCATTTAAAGTTTTGGGGAGTTGACACGTGAAAAATTGGGATTTTTTTGGCTTTCAACCACTAAACCCGCCCTTAAACTTTTACGAAATACCACAAATTTATACTTTTTGGAAAATTCAGACGCTGATCTATTCAGTAACACCAAAATATAGTACATCGGTTGAAAAATCAAGCCACAGCAATGCCGTAAAGGCAAAAAGTTCCCATAACCTGCCCCCAAAAATAGAAGGAACCTTATAAAAATTAGTATTCTTATGGAAAGGACTACAAATTTATATTTGACCTAAACAACAGACTGACAGCTACAAAATGAGACCAACATTTTGATAATCGAATAGAAATTGTGGCTACAGTGAACGATTACAGCCAGAGGTCTGACAAGGAAATTTACGTATTTTAGACAAATACATGTCTATGCCTCCTAAGCGTCATAAAAATTAGTATTTTCATGCAAATTACTACATATTTGCACTTAATGCAAACTAAACAAACGCAACTATAAGATAAGACCAAAATTTCAATAATCGGATTAAAATTACGGGCACAGTAAGCAATCAAAGCTGAAAATCTGCACAAAAACTGCACGTGTTCTAGAAACAGCAATTTTTAGATATTTTGCCTAAAACATGTTCGGACCATCAAAACTTTAGTTTGGGCTAATGTTTTAAATAAAAACGTCAAAACGCGAAATTCGCACGTTTAAGGGGAGAAAAACCCATTTAAAGTTTTGGGGAGTTGACACGTGAAAAATTGGGATTTTTTTGGCTTTCAACCACTAAACCCGCCCTTAAACTTTTACGAAATACCACAAATTTATACTTTTTGGAAAACTCAGACGCTGATCTATTCAGCAACACCAAAATATAGTACGTCGGTTGAAAAGTCAAGCCACAGCAATGCCGTAAAGGCAAAAAGTTCCCATAACCTGCCCCCAAAAATAGAAGGAACCTTATAAAAATTAGTATTCTTATGGAAAGGACTACAAATTTATATTTGACCTAAACAACAGACTGACAGCTACAAAATGAGACCAACATTTTGATAATCAAATAGAAATTGTGGCTACAGTGAACGATTACAGCCAGAGGTCTGACAAGGAAATTTACGTATTTTAGACAAATACATGTCTATGCCTCCTAAGCGTCATAAAAATTAGTATTTTCATGCAAATTACTACATATTTGCACTTAATGCAAACTAAACAAACGCAACTATAAGATAAGACCAAAATTTCAACAATCGGATTAAAATTACGGGCACAGTAAGCAATCAAAGCTGAAAATCTGCACAAAAACTGCACGTGTTCTAGAAACAGCAATTTTTAGATATTTTGCCTAAAACATGTTCGGACCATCAAAACTTTAGTTTGGGCTAATGTTTTAAATAAAAACGTCAAAACGCGAAATTCGCACGTTTAAGGGGAGAGAAACCCATTTAAAGTTTTGGGGAGTTGACACGTGAAAAATTGGGATTTTTTTGGCTTTCAACCACTAAACCCGCCCTTAAACTTTTACGAAATACCACAAATTTATACTTTTTGGAAAATTCAGACGCTGATCTATTCAGTAACACCAAAATATAGTACATCGGTTGAAAAATCAAGCCACAGCAATGCCGTAAAGGCAAAAAGTTCCCATAACCTGCCCCCAAAAATAGAAGGAACCTTATAAAAATTAGTATTCTTATGGAAAGGACTACAAATTTATATTTGACCTAAACAACAGACTGACAGCTACAAAATGAGACCAACATTTTGATAATCGAATAGAAATTGTGGCTACAGTGAACGATTACAGCCAGAGGTCTGACAAGGAAATTTACGTATTTTAGACAAATACATGTCTATGCCTCCTAAGCGTCATAAAAATTAGTATTTTCATGCAAATTACTACATATTTGCACTTAATGCAAACTAAACAAACGCAACTATAAGATAAGACCAAAATTTCAACAATCGGATTAAAATTACGGGCACAGTAAGCAATCAAAGCTGAAAATCTGCACAAAAACTGCACGTGTTCTAGAAACAGCAATTTTTACATATTTTGCCTAAAACATGTTCGGACCATCAAAACTTTAGTTTGGGCTAATGTTTTAAATAAAAACGTCAAAACGCGAAATTCGCACGTTTAAGGGGAGAAAAACCCATTTAAAGTTTTGGGGAGTTGACACGTGAAAAATTGGGATTTTTTTGGCTTTCAACCACTAAACCCGCCCTTAAACTTTTACGAAATACCACAAATTTATACTTTTTGGAAAATTCAGACGCTGATCTATTCAGTAACACCAAAATATAGTACATCGGTTGAAAAATCAAGCCACAGCAATGCCGTAAAGGCAAAAAGTTCCCATAACCTGCCCCCAAAAATAGAAGGAACCTTATAAAAATTAGTATTCTTATGGAAAGGACTACAAATTTATATTTGACCTAAACAACAGACTGACAGCTACAAAATGAGACCAACATTTTGATAATCGAATAGAAATTGTGGCTACAGTGAACGATTACAGCCAGAGGTCTGACAAGGAAATTTACGTATTTTAGACAAATACATGTCTATGCCTCCTAAGCGTCATAAAAATTAGTATTTTCATGCAAATTACTACATATTTGCACTTAATGCAAACTAAACAAACGCAACTATAAGATAAGACCAAAATTTCAACAATCGGATTAAAATTACGGGCACAGTAAGCAATCAAAGCTGAAAATCTGCACAAAAACTGCACGTGTTCTAGAAACAGCAATTTTTAGATATTTTGCCTAAAACATGTTCGGACCATCAAAACTTTAGTTTGGGCTAATGTTGTAAATAAAAACGTCAAAACGCGAAATTCGCACGTTAAAGGGAGAAAAACCCATTTAAAGTTTTGGGGAGTTGACACGTGAAAAATTGGGATTTTTTTGGCTTTCAACCACTAAACCCGCCCTTAAACTTTTACGAAATACCATAAATTTATACTTTTTGGAAAATTCAGACGCTGATCTATTCAGTAACACCAAAATATAGTACATCGGTTGAAAAATCAAGCCACAGCAATGCCGTAAAGGCAAAAAGTTTCCATAACCTGCCCCCAAAAATAGAAGGAACCTTATAAAAATTAGTATTCTTATGGAAAGTACTACAAATTTATATTTGACATAAACAACAGACTGACAGCTACAAAATGAGACCAACATTTTGATAATCGAATAGAAATTGTGGCTACAGTGAACGATTACAGCCAGAGGTCTGACAAGGAAATTTACGTCTTTTAGGCAAATACATGTCTATGCCTCCTAAGCGTCATAAAAATTAGTATTTTCATGCAAATTACTACATACTTGCACTTAATGCAAATTAAACAAACGCAACTATAAGATAAGACCAAAATTTCAACAATCGGATTAAAATTACGGGCACAGTTAGCAATCAAAGCTGAAAATTTGCACAAAACCTGCACGTGTTCTAGAAACAGCAATTTTTAGATATTTTGCCTAAAACATGTTCCGACCATCAAAACTTTAGTTTGGGTCAATGTTTCAAATAAAAACGTCAAAACGCGAAATTCGCACGTTTAAGGGGAGAAAAACCCATTTAAAGTTTTGGGGAGTTGACACGTGAAAAACCACTAAACCCGCCCTTAAACTTTTACGAAATACCACAAATTTATACTTTTTAGAAAACTCAGACGCTGATCTATCCAGTAACACCAAAATATAGTACACCGGTTGAAAAATCAAGCCACAGCAATGCCGTAAAGGCAAAAAGTTCCCATAACCTGCCCCTAAAAATAGAAGGAACCTTATAAAAGTTAGTATTCTTATGGAAAGTACTACAAATTTATATTTGACCTAAACAACAGACTGACAGCTACAAAATGAGACCAACATTTTGATAATCGAATAGAAATTGTGGCTACAGTGAACGATTACAGCCAGAGGTCTGACAAGGAAATTTACGTATTTTAGACAAATACATGTCTATGCCTCCTAAGCGTCATAAAAATTAGTATTTTCATGCAAATTACTACATATTTGCACTTAATGCAAACTAAACAAACGCAACTATAAGATAAGACCAAAATTTCAACAATCGGATTAAAATTACGGGCACAGTTAGCAATCAAAGCTGAAAATTTGCACAAAAACTGCACGTGTTCTAGAAACAGCAATTTTTAGATATTTTGCCTAAAACATGTTCCGACCATCAAAACTTTAGTTTGGGTCAATGTTTTAAATAAAAACGTCAAAACGCGAAATTCGCACGTTTAAGGGGAGAAAAACCCATTTAAAGTTTTGGGGAGTTGACACAAGAAAAATTGGGATTTTTTTGGCTTTCAACCACTAAACCAGCCCTTAAACTTTTACGAAATGCCCCAAATTTATACTTTTTGGAAAATTCAGACGCTGATCTATTCAGTAACACCAAAATATAGTACATCGGTTGAAAAATCAAGCCATAGCAATGCCGTAAAGGCAAAAAGTTCCCATAACCTGCCCCCAAAAATAGAAGGAACCTTATAAAAATTAGTATTCTTATGGAAAGTACTACAAATTTATATTTGACCTAAACAACAGACTGACAGCTACAAAATGAGACCAACATTTTGATAATCGAATAGAAATTGTGGCTACAGTGAACGATTACAGCCAGAGGTCTGACAAGGAAATTTACGTATTTTAGACAAATACATGTCTATGCCTCCTAAGCGTCATAAAAATTAGTATTTTCATGCAAATTACTACATATTTGCACTTAATGCAAACTAAACAAACGCAACTATAAGATAAGACCAAAATTTCAACAATCGGATTAAAATTACGGGCACAGTTAGCAATCAAAGCTGAAAATTTGCACAAAAACTGCACGTGTTCTAGAAACAGCAATTTTTAGATATTTTGCCTAAAACATGTTCCGACCATCAAAACTTTAGTTTGGGTCAATGTTTTAAATAAAAACGTCAAAACGCGAAATTCGCACGTTTAAGGGGAGAAAAACCCATTTAAAGTTTTGGGGAGTTGACACAAGAAAAATTGGGATTTTTTTGGCTTTCAACCACTAAACCAGCCCTTAAACTTTTACGAAATGCCCCAAATTTATACTTTTTGGAAAATTCAGACGCTGATCTATTCAGTAACACCAAAATATAGTACATCGGTTGAAAAATCAAGCCACAGCAATGCCGTAAAGGCAAAAAGTTCCCATAACCTGCCCCCAAAAATAGAAGGAACCTTATAAAAATTAGTATTCTTATGGAAAGGACTACAAATTTATATTTGACCTAAACAACAGACTGACAGCTACAAAATGAGACCAACATTTTGATAATCGAATAGAAATTGTGGCTACAGTGAACGATTACAGCCAGAGGTCTGACAAGGAAATTTACGTATTTTAGACAAATACATGTCTATGCCTCCTAAGCGTCATAAAAATTAGTATTTTCATGCAAATTACTACATATTTGCACTTAATGCAAACTTATCAAACGCAACTATAAGATAAGACCAAAATTTCAACAATCGGATTAAAATTACGGGCACAGTTAGCAATCAAAGCTGAAAATTTGCACGAAAACTGCACGTGTTCTAGAAACAGCAATTTTTAGATATTTTGCCTAAAACATGTTCGGACCATCAAAACTTTAGTTTGGGTTAATGTTTAAGGCGCAGCCCCCAGTGAAACTGAAAATTTGGGTAAACTTTACAGCCGTTCACCTCAGAAACGTTAAGGATATTTGCAAAAAATTTTTAGGAGGAAGTCGGAATGAACCTTTGGCTATCGAATCAACTCATTAGATTTTGCAAAAAGTTTGTTGCAAAAGTTATTAAATTCAAACAAAGTAGCATGTTTTCGTTAAAAAATGTAGTAGATCTCGGAAACTACTTAACGTAGCAAGTTGATTTAAGCTATCGTTGTTAGAGATCTAAATTATTTGCAGTGAATTAACTCATCAAAAATTTAAAAAAGTTTTTTGCAAAAAATTTTCTAGAACAAAATGTGTAATTTGCAGACACTGAACAAATATCATGCATGCACATTGATTTGTATCAAATTTCCACATTTTGTTCTAGGAAATTTTTTGCAAAAAACTTTTTTAAATTTTTGATGAGTTAATTCACTGCAAATAATTTAGATCTCTAACAACGATAGCTTAAATCAACTTGCTACGTTAAGTAGTTTCCGAGATCTACTACATTTTTTAACGAAAACATGCTACTTTGTTTGAATTTAATAACTTTTGCAACAAACTTTTTGCAAAATCTAATGAGTTGATTCGATAGCCAAAGGTTCATTCCGACTTCCTCCTAAAAATTTTTTGCAAATATCCTTAACGTTTCTGAGGTGAACGGCTGTAAAGTTTACCCAAATTTTCAGTTTCACTGGGGGCTGCGCCTTAAATAAAAACGTCAAAACGCGAAATTCGCACGTTTAAGGGGAGAAAAACCCATTTAAAGTTTTGGGCAGTTGACACGTGAAAAATTGGGATTTTTTTGGCTTTCAACCACTAAACCCGCCCTTAAACTTTTACGAAATACCACAAATTTATACTTTTTGGAAAATTCAGACGCTGATCTATTCAGTAACACCAAAATATAGTACATCGGTTGAAAAATCAAGCCACAGCAATGCCGTAAAGGCAAAAAGTTTCCATAACCTGCCCCCAAAAATAGAAGGAACCTTATAAAAATTAGTATTTTTATGGAAAGTACTGCAAATTTATATTTGACCTGAACAACAGACTGATAGCTACAAAATGAGACCAACATTTTGATAATCGAATAGAAATTGTGGCTACAGTGAACGATTACAGCCAGAGGTCTGACAAGGAAATTTACGTCTTTTAGGCAAATACATGTCTATGCCTCCTAAGCGTCATAAAAATTAGTATTTTCATGCAAATTACTACATATTTGCACTTAATGCAAACTAAACAAACGCAACTATAAGATAAGACCAAAATTTTAACAATCGGATTGAAATTACGGGCACAGTTAGCAATCAAAGCTGAAAATTTGCACAAAAACTGCACGTGTTCTAGAAACAGCAATTTTTAGATATTTTGCCTAAAACATGTTCCGACCATCAAAACTTTAGTTTGGGTCAATGTTTTAAATACAAACGTCAAAACGCGAAATTCGCACGTTTAAGGGGAGAAAAACCCATTTAAAGTTTTGGGGAGTTGACACGTGAAAAATTGGGATTTTTTTGGCTTTCAACCACTAAACCCGCCCTTAAACTTTTACGAAATACCACAAATTTATACTTTTTGGAAAATTCAGACGCTGATCTATTCAGTAACACCAAAATATAGTACATCGGTTGAAAAATCAAGCCACAGCAATGCCGTAAAGGCAAAAAGTTCCCATAACCTGCCCCCCAAAATAAAAGGAACCTTATAAAAATTAGTATTCTTATGGAAAGTACTACAAATTTATATTTGCCCTTAACAACAGACTGACAGCTACAAAATGAGACCAACATTTTGATAATCGAATAGAACAGTGAACGATTACAGCCAGAGGTCTGACAAGGAAATTTACGTATTTTAGACAAATACATGTCTTTGCCTCCTAAGCGTCATAAAAATTAGTATTTTCATGCAAATTACTACATATTTGCACTTAATGCAAACTAAACAAACGCAACTATAAGGTAAGACCAAAATTAAAACAATCGGATTAAAATTACGGGCACAGTAAGCAATCAAAGCTGAAAATCTGCACGAAAACTGCACGTGTTCTAGAAACAGCAATTTCTAGATATTTTGCCTAAACCATGTTCCGACCATCAAAACTTTAGTTTGGGTTAACGCTTTAAATAAAAACGTCAAAACGCGAAATTCGCACGTTTAAGGGGAGAAAAACCCATTTAAAATTTTGGGGAGTTGACACGTGAAAAATTGGGATTTTTTTTGGCTTTCAACCACTAAACCCGCCCTTAAACTTTTACGAAATACCACAAATTTATACTTTTTGGAAAATTCAGACGCTGATCTATTCAGTAACACCAAAATATAGTACATCGGTTGAAAAATCAAGCCACAGCAATGCCGTAAAGGCAAAAAGTTCCCATAACCTGCCCCCCAAAATAAAAGGAACCTTATAAAAATTAGTATTCTTATGGAAAGTACTACAAATTTATATTTGACATAAACAACAGACTGACAGCTACAAACTGAGATCAACATTTTGATAATCGAATAGAAATTGTGGCTACAGTGAACGATTACAGCCAGAGGTCTGACAAGGAAATTTACGTATTTTAGACAAATACATGTCTATGCCTCCTAAGCGTCATAAAAATTAGTATTTTCATGCAAATTACTACATATTTGCACTTAATGCAAACTAAACAAACGCAACTATAAGATAAGACCAAAATTTCAACAATCGGATTAAAATTACGGGCACAGTAAGCAATCAAAGCAGAAAATTTGCACAAAAACTGCACGTGTTCTAGAAACAGCAATTTTTAGATATTTTGCCTAAAACATGTTCGGACCATCAAAACTTTAGTTTGGGTTAATGTTTTAAATTAAAACGTCAAAACGCGAAATTCGCACGTTTAAGGGGAGAAAAACCCATTTAAAGTTTTGGGGAGTTGACACGTGAAAAATTGGGATTTTTTTGGCTTTCAACCACTAAACCCGCCCTTAAACTTTGACGAAATACCACAAATTTATACTTTTTGGAAAACTCAGACGCTGATCTATTCAGTAACACCAAAATATAGTACATCGGTTGAAAAATCAAGCCACAGCAATGCCGTAAAGGCAAAAAGTTTCCATAACCTGCCCCCAAAAATAGAAGGAACCTTATAAAAGTTAGTATTCTTATGGAAAGTACTATAAATTTATATTTGACCTAAACAACAGACTGACAGCTACAAAATGAGACCAACATTTTGATAATCGAATAGAAATTGTGGCTACAGTGAACGATTACAGCCAGAGGTCTGACAAGGAAATTTACGTATTTTAGACAAATACATGTCTATGCCTCCTAAGCGTCATAAAAATTAGTATTTTCATGCAAATTACTACATACTTGCACTTAATGCAAATTAAACAAACGCAACTATAAGATAAGACCAAAATTTCAACAATCGGATTAAAATTACGGGCACAGTTAGCAATCAAAGCTGAAAATTTGCACAAAAACTGCACGTGTTCTAGAAACAGCAATTTTTAGATATTTTGCCTAAAACATGTTTGGACCATCAAAACTTTAGTTTGGGTTAATGTCTTAAATTAAAACGTCAAAACGCGAAATTCGCACGTTTAAGGGGAGAAAACCCCATTTAAAGTTTTGGGCAGTTGACACGTGAAAAATTGGGATTTTTTTGGCTTTCAACCACTAAACCCGCCCTTAAACTTTTACGAAATACCACAAATTTATACTTTTTGGAAAATTCAGACGCTGATCTATTCAGTAACACCAAAATATAGTACATCGGTTGAAAAATCAAGCCACAGCAATGCCGTAAAGGCAAAAAGTTCCCATAACCTGCCCCCCAAAATAAAAGGAACCTTATAAAAATTAGTATTCTTATGGAAAGGACTACAAATTTATATTTGACCTAAACAACAGACTGACAGCTACAAAATGAGACCAACATTTTGATAATCGAATAGAAATTGTGGCTACAGTGAACGATTACAGCCAGAGGTCTGACAAGGAAATTTACGTATTTTAGACAAATACATGTCTATGCCTCCTAAGCGTCATGAAAATTAGTATTTTCATGCAAATTACTACATATTTGCACTTAATGCAAACTAAACAACCGCAACTATAAGATAAGACCAAAATTTCAACAATCGGATTAAAATTACGGGCACAGTAAGCAATCAAAGCTGAAAATTTGCACAAAAACTGCACGTGTTCTAGAAACAGCAATTTTTAGATATTTTGCCTAAAACATGTTTGGACCATCAAAACTTTAGTTTGGGTTAATGTCTTAAGTTAAAACGTCAAAACGCGAAATTCGCACGTTTAAGGGGAGAAAACCCCATTTAAAGTTTTGGGCAGTTGACACGTGAAAAATTGGGATTTTTTTGGCTTTCAACCACTAAACCCGCCCTTAAACGTTTACGAAATGCCCCAAATTTATACTTTTTGGAAAATTCAGACGCTGATCTATTCAGTAACACCAAAATATAGTACATCGGTTGAAAAATCAAGCCACAGCAATGCCGTAAAGGCAAAAAGTTCCCATAACCTGCCCCCAAAAATAGAAGGAACCTTATAAAAATTAGTATTCTTATGGAAAGGACTACAAATTTATATTTGCCCTTAACAACAGACTGACAGCTACAAAATGAGACCAACATTTTGATAATCGAATAGAACAGTGAACGATTACAGCCAGAGGTCTGACAAGGAAATTTACGTATTTTAGACAAATACATGTCTATGCCTCCTAAGCGTCATAAAAATTAGTATTTTCATGCAAATTACTACATATTTGCACTTAATGCAAACTAAACAAACGCAACTATAAGGTAAGACCAAAATTTCAACAATCGGATTAAAATTACGGGCACAGTAAGCAATCAAAGCTGAAAATTTGCACAAAAACTGCACGTGTTCTAGAAACAGCAATTTTTAGATATTTTGCCTAAGACATGTTCCGACCATCAAAACTTAAGTTTGGGTCAATGTTTTAAATAAAAACGTCAAAACGCGAAATTCGCACGTTTAAGGGGAGAAAAACCCATTTAAAGTTTTGGGGAGTTGACACGTGAAAAATTGGGATTTTTTTGGCTTTCAACCACTAAACCCGCCCTTAAACGTTTACGAAATGCCCCAAATTTATACTTTTTGGAAAATTCAGACGCTGATCTATTCAGTAACACCAAAATATAGTACATCGGTTGAAAAATCAAGCCACAGCAATGCCGTAAAGGCAAAAAGTTCCCATAACCTGCCCCCAAAAATAGAAGGAACCTTATAAAAATTAGTATTCTTATGGAAAGGACTACAAATTTATATTTGCCCTTAACAACAGACTGACAGCTACAAAATGAGACCAACATTTTGATAATCGAATAGAACAGTGAACGATTACAGCCAGAGGTCTGACAAGGAAATTTACGTATTTTAGACAAATACATGTCTATGCCTCCTAAGCGTCATAAAAATTAGTATTTTCATGCAAATTACTACATATTTGCACTTAATGCAAACTTAACAAACGCAACTATAAGGTAAGACCAAAATTTCAACAATCGGATTAAAATTACGGGCACAGTTAGCAATCAAAGCTGAAAATTTGCACAAAAACTGCACGTGTTCTAGAAACAGCAATTTTTAGATATTTCGCCTTAAACATATTCGGACCATCAAAACTATAGTTTGGGTTAATGTCTTAAATTAAAACGTCAAAACGCGAAATTGCACGTTTAAGGGGAGAAAAACCCATTTAAAGTTTTGGGGAGCTGACACGTGAAAAATTGGGATTTTTTTGGCTTTCAACCACTAAACCCGCCCTTAAACTTTTACGAAATACCACAAATTTATACTTTTTGGAAAATTCAGACGCTGATCTATTCAGTAACACCAAAATATAGTACATCGGTTGCAAAATAAAGCCACAGCAATGCCGTAAAGGCAAAAAGTTTCCATAACCTGCCCCCAAAAATAGAAGGAACCTTATAAAAATTAGTATTTTTATGGAAAGTACTGCAAATTTATATTTGACCTAAACAACAGACTGACAGCTACAAAATGAGACCAACATTTTGATAATCGAATAGAAATTGTGGCTACAGTGAACGATTACAGCCAGAGGTCTGACAAGGAAATTTACGTATTTTAGACAAATACATGTCTATGCCTCCTAAGCGTCATGAAAATTAGTATTTTCATGCAAATTACTACATATTTGCACTTAATGCAAACTGAACAACCGCAACTATAAGATAAGACCAAAATTTCAACAATCGGATTAAAATTACGGGCACAGTAAGCAATCAAAGCTGAAAATTTGCACAAAAACTGCACGTGTTCTAGAAACAGCAATTTTTAGATATTTTGCCTAAAACATCTTCGGACCATCAAAACTTTAGTTTGGGTTAATGTTTTAAATAAAAGCGTCAAAACGCGAAATTCGCACGTTTAAGGGGAGAAAAACCCATTTAAAGTTTTGGGGAGTTGACACGTGAAAAATTGGGATTTTTTTGGCTTTCAACCACTAAACCCACCCTTAAACTTTTACGAAATACCACAAATTTATACTTTTTGGAAAACTCAGACGCTGATCTATTCAGTAACACCAAAATATAGTACATCGGTTGAAAAATCAAGCCACAGCAATGCCGTAAAGGCAAAAAGTTCCCATAACCTGCCCCCAAAAATAGAAGGAACCTTATAAAAATTAGTATTTTTATGGAAAGTACTGCAAATTTATATTTGACCTAAACAACAGACTGACAGCTACAAAATGAGACCAACATTTTGATAATCGAATAGAAATTGTGGCTACAGTGAACGATTACAGCCAGAGGTCTGACAAGGAAATTTACGTATTTTAGACAAATACATGTCTATGCCTCCTAAGCGCCATAAAAATTAGTATTTTCATGCAAATTACTACATGTTTGCACTTAATGCAAACTGAACAAACGGAGCTATAAGGTAAGACCAAAATTTCAACAATCGGATTAAAATTACGGGCACAGTAAGCAATCAAAGCTGAAAATTTGCACAAAAACTGCACGTGTTCTAGGAACAGCAATTTTTAGATATTTTGCCTAAAACATGTTCCGACCATCAAAACTTTAGTTTGGGTTAATGTTTTAAATAAAAACGTCAAAACGCGAAATTCGCACGTTTAAGGGGAGAAAAACCCATTTAAAGTTTTGGGGAGTTGACACGTGAAAAATTGGGATTTTTTTGGCTTTCAACCACTAAACCCGCCCTTAAGCTTTTGCGAAATGCCACAAATTTATACTTTTTAGAAAATTCAGACGCTGGTCTATTCAGTAACACCAAAATATAGTACATCGGTTGAAAAATCAAGCCACAGCAATGCCGTAAAGGCAAAAAGTTCCCATAACCTGCCCCCAAAAATAGAAGGAACCTTATAAAAATTAGTATTCTTATGGAAAGTACTACAAATTTATATTTGCCCTTAACAACAGACTGACAGCTACAAAATGAGACCAACATTTTGATAATCGAATAGAACAGTGAACGATTACAGCCAGAGGTCTGACAAGGAAATTTACGTATTTTAGACAAATACATGTCTATGCCTCCTAAGCGTCATAAAAATTAGTATTTTCATGCAAATTACTACATATTTGCACTTAATGCAAACTAAACAAACGCAACTATAAGGTAAGACCAAAATTAAAACAATCGGATTAAAATTACGGGCGCAGTAAGCAATCAAAGCTGAAAATTTGCACAAAAACTGCACGTGTTCTAGAAACCGCAATTTCTAGATATTTTGCCTAAAACATGTTACGACCCCCAAAACACTAGTTTGGGGTAAGCTTTTAAATTAAAACATAAAAACGCGAAATTCGCACGTTTAAGGGGAGAAAAACCGATTTAAAGTTTTGGCGAGTCTACACGTGAAAAATTGGGATTTTTTTGGCTTTCAACCACTAAACTTGCCCTTAAACTTTTATGAAATACCACAAATTTATACTTTTTGGAAAATTCAGACACTGATCTATTCATTAACTCCAAAATATAGCACATCGGATGAAAAATCAAGCCACAGCAATGCCGTAAAGTCAAAAAGTTTCCGTAACCTGCCCCCAAAAGTATAAGGAAGCTGCCTTCAAAAATACAAGGAACAACTTTTAAATGGATCAGCTCACCCTTTTCACATCAATTTAATGTAAATCTTTACGATGATTTTTGCTCTACGTTGAAGTTTTCGTTACTTCCTGCTACCTGTATATACGCGACGGTCCTCCTGAGTGTATTAGTGCTGGTAATCCATCCGGTTGGATGACAAGCACAGAGTTCTTAGTGTTTATAATCACTTCATAAAATACACTAAGCCTAGTCCTGAAGACCCAGTGCTATTACTCCTAGACAATCATGCATTTCACATTGATATTGACGTGTTTGAAAAGGCTAATAGAAATTCTGTTATATTACTATCGTTCCCACCACACTGCACCCACCGTCTGCAACCCCGGGATGTTGGTGTCGATGGCCCTTTTAAAACATTCTTCTCTCAAGCTCAAAATAACTGGCTGAGAACTAATGAGCATTTATAAAATACCATGTATAGTAAAATACGCTTTGCCATTGGCAGTAACCCCTACCAATATAGGCAACGCATTTAAAAAGGCTGGGATTTGGCCCTATGATCCAAATGTATTTACATACGAAGATTATGCACCGTCTTTAGTCACTGATCGCCCGATGCCTGAAAACCAAGCCTCGCAAAGTACTGACAACTTACCTGTCCCTCCAAACAATCGAGAAAGGACTCCTGAATATCTTGATTAGTCAAATTATGTGGGCAGCAATGTTGAGATTGAGATTAGTCCATTCATTCTACAGCATATTCCTGGGCAAAGCCACTGCAGCATTGACTGCACAAGTGAACTCAAAAGCCTATCCCTTGCTGCAGCTTCCAGTTTCCTTAATCAGCTGATAACAACACAGAAGATCAAAATACAGCAATTTTCTCGCCAAAGTTAATAAGACCACTACATGAAGCACTTCCTCGATTAATTGGACATAATAAAGGACATAAAAGCAAGACAGCTGTCCTTACGGAGAGAAAAGTGCTTTAGCCGAAGAACAGGGTAATAAAAATAAGAAGAAAGAAAGTTGAACTACAAAGAAAGTTAAGGGCTGAGGCAAGAGAAAAGGTAAACAAACAAAAAAACCGCCTAAGAACCCCGTTAACAGAAGAGTTTTGCAAGATGACGACAGTTCTGATAACGAACAAGAATGGTACTGTGTCATATGTAGAGATGTCTATTCTAACTCTGCCCCTGGTGAAAAATGGATTTACGCAGAGAATATAAGAATTGGGCCCATTTGCAATGTATCGAAGATCAAGAAAGCCTAGCATTTATATGTCCTAATTGCTATTCTGATCAGCCATCTTAAAAAGACTCAAGAGACTGATCAATAAAAAGAAAGAAAGAACTCTGTTACCTTATAATTTAAGAGAAATCTTTATTATTTTTGTAATTTAGTCCTTAGAGACTAATATTTTTAATGATTGATTCCATTCGAATAAAAATAAGTACAAACTATTGATTAAAAATATGCTTTTATGTTTGAAATAATTACATAAGCAAAAGTAATTTGTTTTTTTATTATTATAATACTTAGTAAACAACTAAATTTTTGAAAACTGTTGATTTATAGTAAAAACTATAACGAATAAATATATTATTATAAAATTGATGTCTTTCAAATTCTAAATTAATTTTCATTGATGTAAAACACCTTGCATTATCAACGGCACAACCGACCTCAGCTGCGGCACAACTTGCCCCAAAGTTGGGTTGATAGTGCCTTGCCGCCGCTGTATAAAAAAAAACACTTCTTCTTAAAAAATATTGAAAATGGGAAAAATCTATAGGTCATTCGTATTATAGACTAAATTTGGCTTAGTTGAACCACTACTTTCAGACATAGTACTCGTTTTATCCGAGTTATATAAGGATTTGTTAAAATCGGCACTTTACTTACGCAGGTATTAGTTTCCATCCTTTTTGGCAGGTTTAGTGAAAAAGAGCACTCTAGTAAGTTGCGTTCTCGCTTGGTGGTTTAATTGGGGCTCATAGGTACAAGCGAGTGATGCCTGCGGCCATCTTCTAATTAGCTTCCGGGTCCGTAAGCCCCAACCAGAGCTTTCTTTTGGTTGTTGATCGGTAACCATAGATACACCGAAATGCATCGCGAGAATTGAAGCACTTTATGATGTGGCGTGAATTTGGCGCCTTATCTGGTGTTAATTCAAATTTCAAATAAATTTGACGGGACGTCTCCCACCGATTTTTGCATGTTGAACTAAATCAATTTGCTCTAACTTAAACGATATCAAAAATTCAACATGACATCCTATGGAGGATACGTCCCTTACGTGCTTCCTATAGCTGTTTTTACAATCCCACACACATCACTACATTTTTCATTACCCGACACAATAACACTGGCGATCCCTGGCAAACTTTTCAGTTTAATTAATTAACACTTTTGCAATGCAACGCTTTTGCACTGCATTCGGCACGGTTTATCTTAAAAAATTGTTTATGTACAATTTCAAATTCAACTTGATCAGACGTTTCCCGTCATTGGTTGAATTTTCAGGAATCATATGTTTTCAATCATAAGGTTGATATTTCGTTGACGGTTGGAAGGTTAAAGTATAAGAGGAGTGGGATTTTCGTGAGAGCAACTAGAGAGCCACTTGAGTGTGCGGATGCTTTAGGGGCGTGAAAGGCAGGGGGGTTTCAATTTGTATGGGAGAGGAAACTCAAAGTCAAAGTCAAAAGCGCTTTATTTAATACGAATCGATATAAATTTTCAAAGATTATAAAGCAAAGTCCAAACAATAAACATACAAAAACTTAATGGCCCAAATGACTCTCTAAATTTATACGTTATCATTAAAAACATTCGTTCAAAAATAACAATAGAGAATTCAATTAATTAAGATTATTACATATTTTGAAATTCATTTGGAAAAAGGAGAAAAAACCAACCAACGCTATCCTAAAATTTATATAATTAAACACAACAGTGAACTTTGATCATACACCAAATATGTAATATGTCTTAAACTAAAAACTTCTATAACAATGTTCCTAACCTAAGCGTTTAACCTTATCTCTAACATAATATCATAAAAACAACATAAACCAAACCTTTACCTAATTTTTAACAAAAATAAACAACAATACTAAATGTAGCGATAATGAGCTGAAACTCAAATACTAAATAACGAAAAACAAAAAAAAACTGGAAATAAACACGAATAATTTAGACATTGTCATTCAGCCACCAATACCTGGATTGCGCCGTCTCATTTCGATCAGCTTCAACGAATCTAGCAAATGAGTATCTCCATTGGAATTGTTGGTCTCGTGAACTCAAATTCGGAGGATATTTTATCTTCTTATCGGTGGCCCCGTCGATATATGTGATATATGACTGGGACGCCGTCAGAAACAAAAACTTATCGACTCATGGCCAAATACACGAATGCTTCTGGAAGAACGAAGCCAGTAGCGAGGCAAGTCGCAATATACCCATCTGTAGGGTGGAACGGCTGTAAAATCCAGGGGTTTTCACTCACAGTCACAGATCTTGCGATATGATTCCGAAGAAGTTTCAATATAAAGATATCGACTCTTGTCACTTAAACAGTTTGATAAATTCTTCTATTCCATATATAATGCTTTTAATCCGTATCAGGCTTTCTGTACAAACCAGTGCATGCACGAAGACATTTCCTTTCGAAAACTCTTAATTTTTCCATAGTACTAGCACTCTGGTTGTACCAGATCTGACATACATATGTCAAAACTGGTCTAACCAGGGTCTTGTAACAGATAGTTTTGACCTTTTGATCAATATATTTGGAATGAAAGAGTCTTCGTAGGTCCGTGATTACTTTCAGTGCCTTACTGAGCATGATTTTCACATGTTCAGTATAGTACAGATACTGATCGAGATGAACACCGAGGTATTGAGCACAGGATTTATGTGGAACCCGAACTAAACTACCCTCACCAGCCATGATATGGAAACCTTTCCAATTACGTTTCAGGTCTTGACTGACCCCCTGCAGCGTTGTCCGAAACAAGATTGTTTCACACTTCTGCGCATTGATTTTCACTCGGAAATTGTCAATGCACAGCCGCACACCATTGAACATTTTTTGAAGATTGCTCTGAACTATTGTAGCTTTTCGGTCTACCGTATAGATGATCAGATCATCAGCAAACGCTACCAATGATTGCGTTGGCGAGACGTTAAAATCAAAGCCGTTCAATAGCTTGCGTATGAAGATTGACAAGAGCAGAGGTGCAGCAACTGTTCCTTGCTGTAGACCATTCAAGACCTTGAATTTGCGCATTGTTGTCAGATTTCCATCAGTTACAACAAACGATTTTGCGTGTAACATATTGCACATCACGGCGACAAGGTGTCTGGAGAACTTGTCCTGAAGGAGTTTAAAAACTAGTCCATCTAACCACACCGTATCGAAGGCTTTCTCCATATCAATGAGACATGCTCCAACGCATTGTCTATCATTTAGTTTCCAATAGATGTCTGGGGTAACTTTCGTTATTGCATGTGTGGTCGAATGCCTGGCACGAAAACCAAATTGGCAATTCGGCATCAACTCATATTCCTCAATGTGGGCGTTGAATACTCTGTTGAGTATCACTTCAAACATCTTGCTGATGTTAGGCAGCAAGCTGATTGGGTGATAGCTTTTGGGGCATGAAGATTCTTTTCCTTTCTTCAAGATCGGAAATACCTTAGCCCTTTTCCACTCATTTGGGAAATATGAATTGCTCAACATGTTGTTGAACAATATGCAATAACTCCTAATAGCAACCTCCGGCAAATGTCGGAGAACTACATTTGGAATACCATCAGTACCACATGATTTCTTGTTGTTTATCCTGCGAAATATGAAACACAAGTCTTCATAGCTGACAAAATAATCAATAAGATTCAAGCTCGGAATGAGGTAGATTTTAATATTTCATTGAAATGAAGACTTGATTGGCCGTTCAGGCTTGATTTAAAGTCGGAAACTTTTGCTTCAACGACCTGAAAAAATTTCTTTCCCTCTCTCAGGGTTTGGTAGATGAACCAATTCAAAACGTGTTCCAATCAGGGTAAGTTTATCCAACCCTTCACAAATAATCCTGTTTCCATTTCTATCCGGAGTCGTACTATCAATTTCGATACCAGCCCCATTGAGAAGACTTATCTCATCACTAGTGACTTCAAGATTCGATACCTTCACTCGAGACTTCTTGCGGAATATGCTATTCACTTTCGCGAACACGCCGTCTGGGTCCTGTGGGCTGATACCCCTCAATTTTTCTGCCCATTGATTGCTGACCTCACTCCTGAAGTTTGAACGGATTAAGTTCCGGACATTCTTCAGATGTAATTTCAACAAAGCCAACGAGGGATGGTTATAGTCCAAAAATCGTCGATAAATATTGTTGACGAGTGTGAAAAGAAGGCTTTTCAATCTTTTCAACCTTGCGATGGTTGGTGTTTCATATCCTTCCATATTGTTTCGATGTTTAATCTTGGGAACAACTTTTTCAATCGTTTCCAACGTCAGCTTCTCTAACTTTGACAAATGACATCTTTTTCATCGTGAGTTAGATTCCTGTCATTAGGAACCATTGAGCAAGAGTTGCCACCATCAGAAAGGAGACATTGCTTCTGATACTCCCCATTAAACTTCTTTTGAAACTTTCCCCAGTCTGTTTTCTTGAAGCTCAAGCGATGATTTTTGTGTTGAACTGGAATGAGGAAGAAATCATCCCTTTGATGATTGATTTCCATTACGATTGCGTGATGGTCGCTATCATAAGGAAGCACCTGCAGTTTCCGTTGAGGACTATTAAAGCTGAATTTAAGTCTTGCGTCAGCAATGCAGAGGTCCAAATATGAATTTGTCCTAGGGTATGTTGGGAACTCCGACCCATATAGATTGCACCTGTATTCAATTTGGTTCTCTGTTATCCACGATTTCAGGAATACACCTCTTGGATTATTTGTGGCGTTCAGCCATATGTATGCTTGGCGTTCAGGCCACCAGCAAGAATATAATAACTATGCAGCCTGTTCAATTCGAGTATTTCAAACAAGGAATTGAGTTCCTCCTTGAACTTGAGACCAGTTCCACCAGTTGCATAGGCAGAAATAACGAAGAGGTGATCCCCACCTGGCGGTGAAATTTTGATAACGGACACTTCAAGAGATTCAAAGCTTTTGAATTCGACTTTTTCAATATTTTGGAAACAATAGTGTGTTCGAACTAATATCCCAGTGCCACCTCCCCCATCACCTATTACCCTATCGTTTCTTACGAATTCAAAGTCCTTGAGTGTCATGGAGTGCCATAGATTGAGGTGGATTTCAGTGAGAAGCACGATGTCAGGCTTTTGCTTAACAATGAATTCAAGGAGATAATCATGCCAATGTATGTAACAATGGAGTTGACGTTTATCGAGAAGAGATTAATCCTATTCATGGGAATGTGACTGGTTGATAAACTATTTTGAAGCATGTTGGCCTAAACGTTGAAAAACGAAATTAATTTTGTGTTCTTGTTTATTAATACTATCTGAAAGAGATTCAAGCTGTTGGTAGATTTTGAGAAGCAGCTCATTATTGCCACTTACATTATTTATTTTATTTACATTGTTGTCTGCTGGTCCTCTGGCAGCAAATGTAAATGAAACCCCGGGTTTGACGAAGTTGGGAGGTAACAAATTGTGATTTACTTTGGTTTGATTTGGGGAACATTTAACTCTTGCATCTTGATACCGAGGGTATCCTCGACATGATGCTGGATGACCAAATAAACCACATTTAACACAATATAATTTTTCTTCTGGCTCCATCTGAGCCAATTTGCATTCACCGGGGGGCGTGAATAACTTTGCACTTAACTCAGCGATAGTGCATTGCACAATTGGCAGCCAAATGACCAAATCTTTGACACCTGTAGCGCTGGTTGACTTCATTTTTTTGGAGGCGTTCCCACCTCACAACTCTAAAGTTAAAGTACCTTACCTGCTCGAGGGTACTCGGACTGCTATCGTAAGAAATTTGGACCAAATAAAATGGTAATATTTTACCTTCGACAGTTGATCTCCTTGTAGCAAAATTTTTCACACAGATGAACTTAACAGCGGGTGCTGGTTCCTGCAACATTTCAAGGAGATCAACTGTATTCTCCCCACAGTCCAAGCCCTTCAACAGAAAGGTCTGATTTTTTCCGCCTTTGGCGTGTATGTGAAGTGGGGAGCTTTGACACTATTAAGAGCATCTTTCGCCAGTTTGAAATCAGCCAGTATCTTTGTCATGATTGTGAGCTTAACAGCGGTCACTCTCTTAACTGCAAAGTTATCGATTTTATGTTCGGCTGCCAATAACCGGACCATAACTTCTCCACGCTACCCGAAAACGTTAATTGAAGGAACTTTCTCATTTACCTTATTATGTTTATTAGGAGAACCAGCAGACATACCAGTTGGCTTCTTCTCCTCATTTTTAGGGTTTTGTAAAATAATTTTACAAAACCCTACTAGTTTCGCGACCAGTCTGTCCGTCTGTCCGTCTGTCCGTCCGTCCGTCCGTCCGTCCGTCCGTGTGTCACAGCAGCTTTTCTCGGAAACTACTTAAGCTAGAAACATCAAATTTTGTGTATAGGTGTAAAGTGGTGATCTCTTCAAAGTTCAATTACAAAAAAAATTTTTAAGGTTATGAAGGGGGGTCTCCCCATATAAGAGAGTGACCCCCCGAAAAAAAAATGTCTTGATGAGAACTTTACAAAACAGGTCTTAGTTTGGCAAAATTTGCTTCGAGGGGCGCACAGGGAGGGGAAATACATGCAAAATTTGTGTCCCCCCTCGCGATTGGACACCTGTGATCCGAAAAATCTAAAAAAAATCAGGAATGTAGGCCTTGGTGAGTACAACAACAATCTATTTATAAGATTGATCTATCCTGAAAGTTTCACAAAGATTGAGTCATATTTAGCGAAGTCATAGCGGTTTAAATTTTCCTGTATTATTATGGAACGATATGCGCTGCATTTATTACTATGGCAACATATGGCTATGGAACAACATGCGCTTTTTACCGACTCAGACACTACACTTTTGCTAGGATTTGCATAAAAATTTCAGTAATGATAGGTGTCAAGTATATCTTTGAGAATCGGTTCAGCTAGTGGTATCAGTAATCGTAAAACAAAATAGTGGCTGTTTTAAATGCGAAGATTGAATAATCTTGGGTTATTTTTTCTCAACTTCAACGTTTAAGGTGCATGCTTTGAACACTTGATTCAATTTAATGAATGACTCAAGATGAGTACCTACAATTAATGCTCATAAGTGAAACAATCAAGGAGGTGGGAGAGAGCTCCTAGCAAAAGGGTTTTGTAACCATTCTAGGATTCGAAAAAATTGGCCATGAATCGATGATAACAGTACAGGAGAGTGGCCCCTGAAAAAAAAATTCTTCAAACGTAGCCGATATGAGTATGAAATGAAATTTTTCATGGGAGCTTTTCAAAACAGTTGTTTAACTGTCAGTTTTTGCTTCAGTGGGGGGCACAGGCGGAGAAATACATAAAAAATGTGTTTTCTCCGTCGCGGATGGACATCTGAAATAATTATCAAGGGAGGTATTTATGAGTATAAAAATACCAAAAACCTCAGAAGTCAAAATTTGTTCAACTTTGTTAATAATAGTATGATCTTCGTATTTCATATATTCTCCATTAAAATCGTCTTTGACATGTTCCTTGATTTGATTCGATCTGGTGACTGCATTTTGTAAATTGAATACAAAACCCTTCTGACATGAGCGTAGGTCTGTTAACCCAACTTGTTTGATTTTAAATATTGAATGAAATTATTACTACTATCAATATTACCTATCGTTGCACTCCATCTCGACGTCCATTTCGTCGTTCATTGCAGACAGCACCGCATAATAATTGGCACTGTCGTTCGCTCCTCCTGCGCTTAAGATATTTTCAGCATCATGGATTGATTTTTTGCTCGTTTCTTGCGATTTTGTTTTATATATTTGAGTCTTCTGCGTTGGTCTTGCTTGTTGTTGTTTCCTTTTTCTCATTCTTTTTTGTTAATATCGGTTCTTCTTTGTCAAACGTATGCTGTGGCTTCATCACTTTTGGTTTGCTCGCATTTGATAATGTCCGGACCATATCCTCCAAACTTTGTATACGGAGTTTCAACTCATCGTTTTGTTTCGTAACCCTTGCGTTTTCCCTGGTTATTTTTTCGTACTCTTCACTTGAAAGCGTAATACGCTTGCCATGCTCGCAGTTGTCTTGTTCGTTTTCCCGCTTGATGATTTTATGATTTGTAATTTTAGAAATGCCTGGCTCTGGGTCCCCCAGCGGTGAGAAGCCGTCGGGTTCCTCCATCCCCCCGGTGAAACAAACTTTTCTTCCTTTTTTAAACATTCTACACGTAAAATCCAGATACTCGATAAATTGTTCGAATAGTTCGACGATGTAATAAGTTTCTTTCTAAAATTACTTTTTAATTAACATTTTCAAAAATTATTTTAATTTATAAAAATTCTTGACAAGAGCGAATTAAAAACACGTCTACACGCAACGAGTGCTAGACGTAGAATATATGGGAGAGGAAAACATGCATGTTGTAAAAGACCTTCACTCACTTATTGATGAAAATAACCTCATTTCGCGTAATCAATTTTAATCTCGGTAATACAGTTCTGAAATTAAGTTCCTTTCTATATTAAGCACATTTTCTTCATTTTGATTTCCGCGAACATTTTATTTTGGTTTTTATTTGGCTTAATTAACCAAAGCTTGAAAATTCAAATGAACTATCTAAATTTCAGCAAATTTCAACATCATAAATCCTGCATATGAATAACTCAGATTGGCATTTTTATGAATGACAATTTCTAATTTTTAAACTAATTAAAACGTAAAAACTCGCATAATACAAACTTGATAAACTTTGCCTTTATTAACAGCCAGAAGTAGATACAGAATCGTTTACACATATTTAATTATAGAAATTCATTAAAACTCTTCTTTCCAAACCAGCTCAAAGCAACTCAATAAATGATTCCTAGTTTACGACTAAATTTATGAAGGTAACTAGACGCCCCTGTCAGTATAAAGCCAAAGATCCTTTATGCTCCTGAAGTTACACTTCCAAATATCCCATTTAATCATTTGGACTGTATCGTCGACAGGATCCATTAATTAGTCAGCAAACAAACATTTCTAGAGCACTCGTACTTTACTCTTAATTGAATTTATCCCTTTTTACGTAACCCAGGGTAATTAGAATCACTGAACGGTTTCACTAAAATGTGGCAATAACATTTAAGCGTACCCGAACCAAACAGGATTAGAAAGAGGATAATTAATAGGTTATGTAATAAGCCATCTTATTGATAGAATAAATGATTTGGCTAGTTAAACGGAACAAGAATAACGAGTCGGTAGAGCAAAGTTGAATGGAAGGGAAATTAATCAGAGGATAATTAATTATGCAGCAGATTTATCACAATTCAAGCCGAGTGCCTCAGCACTGATTTCATTACGACCGAATAAACTTCTACAGATTATTGTTTATTGATTTATCTGGTGCATTTTCAGCATATCAATGTTAATTAAAATTTGAATCCTGTTGAATGAACTGGCGAGCTTCGAAGGCTGCTTGATACTTCAATACTTGTTTTTTGCGGAATATCTTTCATATGCACAAAGTCGATTCCTGAAAAATGATACAGTGGCTTATGCTTTTAATGGATGAATCCTAATATGCCCGTATTCGTTCTGTTCTGTTTATATTAAATTTTGATGTAGGTACTTAAGGATCTCTTTAAATTGAAGTATAAATATGAGTATGGTAGTAGTTTCCATCCAATACCGCCAGTCAATTGCATCCTTTTGTTCAATCCTCTAAGCCAGACTCGGTAAAATCGGATAGCTTTTCTGTTGCGCAACCACGAACATAAGTGAAATCAAAACAACACTGCACAAAGCAATTCAAGAAACTTCCTTTCAATGGACTACACCTATATCAAATCATTGCAATCTTGTTTGTTCAATCTGTTGGTTAGAAAGTAGGATAACAACTCAATGAACGCAGCACATCGGAAAGGTACGAACCATCTTAATCCCGACTACAAGCAAACCTAGCAAAAGCCAAAGGAACTGCAAAACATGAATTGTTTGCAACAGATGTCACTCCTAAGTTCAAAAGGATCTTTCACTGGTTTGTACGGTAGACAATTAACTGAGATTTCAGAACCGTGCACATTTGCAGCTCATAGCCATCGGAGCAAAGCTGGGGATAGAGAAGGGAGTGAGGAGGAGAACATCTCGCTTTGCAAGCATCGCAATTACGGTCACTATTACGACGAGATTAGGCGTTCTCACATTCAATACTCCAACGCTCCTCACAGTCCTTTATGGCACCATCGAGGCATTGAAAAGCTTCGGCAAGCATAAATTGCTGATACTAAACGGATAGCATCCTTGCTGTAGGGATTAGTAATGAATTTCGGTGGCGCAGATTGCAATGCTTGTACATAATTAAACTAGCCAATGGACCGATTGTGGTTGCACGTTTTGTATTTCGCTGTTATAATGACTGCAATTTAGCTGCAGGATTAACGAAAACGTTGCGTACTGATCCTTAATGAGCTGTGTTACGTATTTATGTACGCATTGTATTGCAGCTACTTTCAAATTTCAATTGAGCAGAACATATGTGAACAATGTTGGTCATTATTCATTTAATGTGAATTATTTCTCTCGTATTGTGCTTCCCATAAAATTCAGTCGTTTCTTTGAAATATTAATACTGTAGAGCGAAATGTTTTTAATTATTCATAGATATTGCCAGAGGCTCTATATTATTCTATCTGGATGTAGTCATAAACGTTCTGAAATAAGTTTAGGTAATTTGGCAATTAAATTCTGTCCACGTTCTTTTAATTTTAATACCAACCTTGATTGATTGATTCATTAATTAGCCTTGTAAACAATATCTGTAACAATTTATGCAAGACCAATGTCAAACATATACAAATAAACAAAATAATTGACCTCATATATATACAGCAAAGATAAAAAAACTTAATTGCCCTGAGGACGCCTCAAATTTATGCGTAACAGATATAATAATATAACATAGTGTTGTAACGAACATGGCTGTTCACAAAGAATACGAGAAAATGTTCGCAATAAATGTATTTCATAGAGCTAAAGCATTTAGAAAATAAATTCTGTACTAATTTTTTTTTATTATACCACTGGTAGTTTTACAGATGTTCACCAGTGCATTTTTTTAACACTGTGACGTTTGTTCCATGCATTGCGGAGCAAGATAAAACCGGAGTGGACATCCATACGTCAATGCTGTCGCAACGACCACTGACGTCCAGCATTCGTTGCCTATAGACGTGTTTTAAAAAGCTGCTGTCAATAATTTTAAAAATAAAATAATTACTTTTTGAAGAACTGTTGCGAATTCCGGCGTACCAACTTCCTCCCATTCGCAACTTCAAATTGCCGCCGTAACATCTCCATCTTACTTTGGGCATTTATAACTTTTTCCCTGTTATTTATTTAATTTTATTAAAATTTTTCCAATTTCCCTATAATTTTTACTTCCCCATCATCACAATCCTACCTTTTTCCCTTATTTCCAACTAAAATAATATAATATACACTAATAATTTCAATTTTCCCACTAACAACATTCCATTGATTGATTCCCACTAACAGAACTTCATTCAATACCTTTTCCCTAACAAAACCTTATTCCTTCCTTCATACTAACTAATTCTATTCCCACTAACAAATTTCATAATTTTATACTAACAAAAATTTATTCACGTTTCCTGTTTAACAAATTTCCATATCTTGCCTATCAAAAAAGAGTTGAACTAGCTAAACTGATAAATGGGAGATCGACAAGTCAAAGCTCCATTGGTTACGGCGCGAGTTCTCGACCGAGGGTCTGCTGGAACCCTGAGTTCAAGTTCCCCCGGGCGCAGGGAAGCACTCTTTTTGGGGTATCGGCAAAATCAATAGCTTCCGTAATGTATATGTGATACTTTGCATTCAATCAAGCGATTCTTGGATGATGTAAATTGCCATATATGCATATCAATGGATACTATTGTGTTTGTCGGTACGGGAAAAAAAGATGTGTGGGTAGCGGAATCGAAGTGTATTGAACTTCGATTACGTTACCCAGATGCGGCAGCGGTAATTTAAAAATGAAAAGGATTGCGGAATCTGATTTGGGAAGGTGAAATGCAGGATTTGGTGCTTGAATGCGGGGTCAGTCGGTTCTTTTGACTTGGAGAAGGTGGATAAGAGTGATTTATTTTCGCGAAGAAGTTTTTTTGGAGTTTTTCGATGACGACGGGGAAAAAAACAATCGAAATGTTGAGATTGGAAAATTGGTGTAAGGAGTTTTAACATGAAAAATTAGTAAATAAAAGCTATGATTGTGATTCGAGGAGTTTTTGGGAGTAAAATGAGCGGAAATTTGAAAGGGTAGTGACCTTATAAATGAAAAGTACCATTTGCTGGAGGGATAAAAGAATTTTAATTGCGTGTGAGTAAAGTTAAGTGGGCTAAACACACGAGAAACACATAATTAAGTGAAGTGAAGCCGGAATAAAACAGTGTCGGCATAAATCAAATAAAACAAAAGAAATTTAAATAGTTTTGAATAGGAAAGAAAATTGGTTTGAAGTAACAGTGGTAATTAAAACAAAATAAAATAACAGTGGATGCCGTAAAGAAAATGAAAGTATGGATTAAAAAACAAAAGTTTATTAACGACTAGTGAATCAAAAACCAAACGCAGGTCTGAATGTAATTAGTAATGGGATCCCTGAAGGATGAAAGGATGAATCTATAGTGCCAGGTTTCCGAAGAGAAGATCTACATTTTGTGAAAAGTTGCCGGTTTAGGTTGCGTTTAGAGTAGTGTAAACATTTTTGTTAGATTGAAGTTAACTTTCAGTGCCCCCCCCCCCCCCATTCAGTTGCCGAGCGCTCTGCAGCATTAATAGGGGTGAGTAATTGCGCATTTTTTTCATTATATTTTTTATTAACTATATTTTAACCATATTGGTTTTTTTTAATACAATTATTCTCTTGGTATATTTTTTTTTCTCCTTTAATTAAAAATATTAGCTGGTTTGGTTGTGGTGAAATTTATTTATTCATTTGATTCATAAGTAAAATTATTGAAAAACAAAAAAGAAGTAGCTTGTTTATAATAATATTTTTTTACATGAATTGTTGTTGTATTCTTTTTTTTTCCTATTTCAATATATCGGCCACAATGTTGTTAGCAAATTTAACTTTTTTCATTTCTCAAACATGACCCTTGCCTTTCCCGTCCTTTTCCCTCTGTGTTAGTTTCTTTACGTAAGGTGGCTCAGCACAAGCAGAGGGTGTCCCGGAAGTCCCACGACACGACTGAGTGCTAGTCGGCCTCAGTATGCCACCCCGGGCTACACACCCCTCTGCTAATTCTTAATGTCTGCAATTGCGGTGACTCCCATGGTTCACAACAAAATGTTACTTGGAAACTGGTTTTTCAGATTTTTTTCTTAACACTACAGCCCCTTTCTTCGGGCCTTCGCTTAGAGAAAGTTTAAGTATATCATTGTCAGGATCAAATGTATCGCGGCACTCCACAAGGTGATATGATAATTATCACGCTTTGGCCGTGCGTCTGTCCATCCAGCTACGATACGCTCTGATTTTAAACCAGCATGTATCATAACTGAACAGGCTTATAGTCCGTCCAAAAAACACGCCAACGAAACTCGAACCAGAGACCTTCGGCTTACAAGCTTAGTGCCCAAACCACTACGCCACGCGGACTATACATTTTTCAGATTAGAAAAACTAATTAAATTGTCAAATCATTCGAACAGTTTATCGAGTATCTGGATTTTGTATGCGGAGAAGTTTCAAGACGTTAGAAAAAACAGAGAAGCTTGTTCGCTGGGGGCATGGAGGAGCCCGACGGGAAATTGACGAACAAAATATTGAAAAGAAAATTTTACATGTGTATTAATCGAGCCGTCACACAATCTAACTGCTCGAAAACCTTCCTATCTCCTCCTCGGAATTTTGTGGCAGATTTGGAAAAAATATGTAATTGACTTTATTTGCAAACATATTTTTGTAGACTACTTTTTCGTTTTATTAATCTTACCAGATGTTATTTTATATCAATTTTCCTTTATATTAAAATTTAAATGTCTCCCTTTAATTTTATTCGTCATTAGATTTAACTTTTGTGAAAATTTAAAATTTTCGTGTCTTTACTATAGTTAAAATTTCTTCACTTTATTTAAATATCGTCATCCCATTTAAATCTTCTGTACCTCATGTAACTTTCGTTACTACATTTCAATTTTCCTTACTACCGTTCAATTTTTCTACTTTAATTAAATTCTGTTTTAAAAAATTTCCAATCTGCATGAAAAATTCCGGGTTTGAGTAACGCTGATGTGATACTGCTCAACGGTGTATTACATCCCAGAAAAGAAGGGAACATAGCTGATGGAATCAGCTGAGGCGATTCACCGTATGAACGGGATGGATGAAAGAAAGGCAAGTTTTGGAACGGATCGAGGAGTCGAATCGCTACCTTCACGAAAGGAGGACGGAAGAACGAGCGGTTATGAGAGTTCTGCGGGAGACGCTCGGCGAGGCAGTCGCGGAAAAATCCACCCGACGGGAATCTTGTGATGAATTGCATGTGTGAACTGTGAATTTTCCGTGGCCCACATTTTGCGCATTAGTGTGTTTTCCGTGTTTTCTTGCGTTATCAAAGTGTGAGAGTTGTCAGGCAATAAAACGTCGTAGCATGAGAACTTAATTGAGGATCCGAAACTCAAACATCTGGAGTCTAATTGGATCCACGAAAAATGTACAGAAGAACTTTTTCCGGAAAATAGCCTATTTTTTGTGGATATCCCCGATTTTAAAAAGTGAAGGCACGTGTATGAATAATGCTTTAAATGCTTTTGGGGTGGGAGTTTGTCTGAGGAATTTTCCTGAGGATATTTGGATTTCACACTCGAATGTGCATTATGCTGCAATTGGGACGGGATTACCGAGGTTGAAGTGCCCGAGCATATAGCACCACGGGGCGGGTTCATTGGAAACTTTTGACGGAACAATACCATGTTTCTTTGCTAGTACTTTCTAAATTCGGTAAGTCTTGACGTAAATGGAGACACGATGGAATGCATCGTAGTTGCGGTTGCGCGTTAACGAGAATGGCGAGTGATCATTAACCGACTTCCAAAAGAAAGAAGGTTATCAATTCATTGCGTATATTTTTTTTTTTGCTTTTTTTTGTATATTCACGCATAACTTTTAAACGGAGATAGATAGAAGAGTCCTGTTTTTGGCAAATAATACGTCTTTCTTCCAGTTAGGTTCCGTTTAAAGGATAAGAAATTCAAGTAACGGTAAAGGACTTTTACCGTTAAAACTAAATAAAATCCGACTTTCACCCCGATTTTTCAGTAGAACTGATCGACGCGTGTAAAGATTTTGATTGTAGAGGTTTCAAATGAAAGACAACATATTGATCTAAAATGTATCGGAACAAAATTAAAATCCTTCCAAGGACTCTGTAGATATTAACAGTTAAATATGATACATTGATGTCAGGAATTTAAATTTAAATGATATTTCGTACGAAAAGTGCCAATTATTTGGTACTCTGCAAGGATTTGTTGGAGATACCGAGTTCTTTGGTGACGGATGATAAAAATTTCCAGTATCCTTAATTTTTAGCATAAACGGTACATTTTAGTCCATCATTTCTACCGGAAATAACCAATAAATTAATTCTAGGTGCGGCATAAATACAACAGTTAAAGGAAACATTTCAGGATGCTTTTCTCTTCCGCATTCATTCTTTGCTTATAATGAGCTTGGTATAGGATCCTTCTTACATCCTTAGACGTAAACTTTACAAATAGGATTATAAAATTCCCCGAAGAAATAATAAGGAGTGAGTGATTGCAAATTATAGAGTTGAATTGTTACTTTCCAGTTAATATTATATCTACATTACAACATATGCCCAGAAATCTAAAATTAGTGATTTCCTTACTTAAAACTGGCGCTAATCGCAACCTAAAAAGGGATACATTTCCTGCTATAATTGATCATAACTGTACCGATGAAGATGAAAATGCATAGCCGAGTTTTCATTGAACTATATGGTATGATTTTCTTGAAACTTTCATGAAAATTAGGTGCCATAGTTAACTGAAAACGAAGGCGATGAGTATCGAATAAACGTGAACGAATAATGCGGTTAAGAAGGATATTTTTAAGTAAATTTCATGAGATTAATTGCGGAGTGAACTTTATGTTTATATATATAAATTCATATGTCTACACACACACACACATATATATATATATATATATATATATATATATATATATATATATATATATATATATATATATGTATATATATATATATATATATATATATATATATATATATATATATATACGGCTATGTGTGTGCTTTTGCTTCGATTTTCTCCAAATTTTCAGCAATATTTCTGTTCTGGCGAAAGTATAGCTCCAGTTTGTACCAAAACTAGTACAAAGATTTATTCAATTGTGTGATAAAGCTCACAATAAAAAATCCAAACTTGAACAATTTGAAACGAAATGGCGGTCGCTCAAAGGCCGAGAAAAGTTGAACGATAAAAAAGCACTTCGGCAGGGTCAGGTCAGAATATAAAAATGGCGGGCTATGCAAAGTTCAAAATTCGAAAATTTCTCAAAGCTTCATATTGGATTATTATGAAATCTAAATTCTATGTAGACTTTGATGAGATCATGGATTAAATGTACCAGAGTTAAATTCGATTCGTACGAACGCTGCAGATTTTAGCCCTAGTGGTTTTTGCATTGCAGTAAAATATTATATTTTAATATACGAGAACATGATACAGTGTATTCAAGAAACAGAGTTTTGAATGGTTTGAAATGAAAAAATTTGCCACTAAAAAGGGTGAAATAAAAAACTTTTAGAAACAAAAAGAAAACCGACTTCGGAATGCTCTAAAAAGGATGAAATAAATTTTTTGGAAGCGGTGCCAAATTAATTTCCCCATTTCAACATAGAAACTTCCAGCATATGCACCATCACAAAAGAATGGGGGAAAATATGATATGGCACCGCTTCCAAAAAATTTATTTCATCCTTTTTAGGGCATTCCGAAATCGGTTTCCTTTTTTTTCTAAAAGTTTTTTATTTTCTATTCGATTTTTCGTATGATATGATTGGACGGGGGCATTGGGCGAAGACGTTCATACCCAAAATCGTCAACCCGGAAGGCGAACTGCAGTTGGTTGATGTCATCGTGGTTGGATTGGCGTGCTTGACGAAGGCGGTTAGTCGATATCAATGTATCTTGAATTTTCACGTCCGGAAAATGAAATTCGCCACAAGGAAATTCTTGGTGAACATCGCAATTTTCGATTTTGGAAGTAGCGTTTGGATGTCCACTTGCCCGAGTGATGTATCCCATGATCGAAGCAGACATATTGATAACGGCTTTTAATTATCATTATTATATATATGTATTTCTTTTTTTTTTTTGTTAGTTGGCATTGTATAGGAATATATCGATTTGCTATATAATGATTAAAAGATAAAAGCGTATATAAACACCCAATTCAAACAAATATTTCTTGTATTGCGATATCGAAAGTACATAGTTGTATTGTTTAAAAAGGAACACAAGAAAGATCATCAGTGGTATATGTATATGAAAAGTAGTAGAAGACAAATTGTTGTGGTGATATTTCGGAGAAAAGATAACAACCCAAAAAAGCGAGCATTAAATCGCACACACAGACAGAGATAGAGTAACAAATATTTACTTAATTCGAAAATGAATTGATCATAGACAAAAAAGGAAATTAATGCGAAATTCCTCAAATTTTTATAAAAGAATAACTACGGATCCGCCGAATATTGGATTGCTAATGTATTTGATCCTAACTTTTTGTTTTGTTCTCTTTTTCTCTTCGGTAATCTTTTTCTTCAAGACTTGGACTAAATAATTTTAATGATAAAAAGATCAAAGTTAAAAATCAAGAACACAATAATTACAAAAAGAAATATTTTGATATTTATTTAGTTGAAACGATTTTTTTTTCTTATTTTTCTGGTAGTTTATAGGAATTGGAAAGTTGTTTCTTATTTATTATTTTCATTTTTGAGATGAAAAGAATAAACAAGGTTTGTGATTAGAGCGAGAAAAATTTCACAATTAAATGTATCTTTAAACCTTAAAACCTCGGTCTTTCCATTCCGTCAAATCTGCCCGGTTATAGGACCCGCATCGATGGCAGGCTTCTCAGCTCATATGGGCTAGCTGGCACATAATTCTATAACATAAATTGGTCACGTCTATATTTCTCATTTGATGGCAAAGTTCATGCAAATTATGTTTGTATGAGTTTTCCACTCAAAAGTGAAATAAATGGCCACGTCTACATTTGGATCTTGATCCGGTTGGGAGGGTGCGAGGGGGCACCACCTCCATCTGGATGTCCCACTCTTATTTGTGGGCCATGAGGATCGTCATAATGACGAGGTCTTCGCCAGTCCGTCCGTTTTTGCTCGTTTCAATTTGTTCTCTGAACAAGCAATTCCAACCCTTAGGTAATCTCCTTTTTTCGACTTCGGTCGGCTTTTTCTGTGACCCAAGAATTCGTGAATGCGAAATTTTTTTGTAGTGGGTCCTTGTGCTGGGGGAAAAAACACGCCCCACGACACCGAAACGCTAGCCTACCAGCGCATTCATGCGTCCCCAGACAAGGCCAATCTCTGCGGATCTTACCATCCTCGCCGAGGCAGCAGACCGTCGCTGCAGTCCTACACGGATATTTTCATATACCCGTTTCACAACACATGAAAGCGTATTGCGCTACCAAACGACAAATTAGGAAGAGTTATCAGAGAAAATGAAGAAATAAAACTCCGAATACAATCTTTGGAGGAAATGATGATGATGATGATTCGAGCGAAAATAAACTAGGCATGCAGAACGCTCAACAAGGAAAGAAATCAATTGTACAGTAAAGAAATCAATTGACAGCAATTCATCATCCTGATATCATACTAAGCGCAGGAAGAATAAACGGTAGTGAAAATTATTACGAGGTACTTGCTGCGATGGATAACGATATGGATACTAAAATGGAGTGTTGAGAAAATATAGGTTATGTTTATTGCGAACCTAGTGATAATTTTACTAAAGACTTGAAATCTAAAAACAAGGAGAAGAAGCTAACCGACGTGGCTGCTGGTTTTCTGTTAAAAATAATAAGAGCGCTGAAAAAGCTCCACCGATTAATGTCTTTGGACAGGGCGAAGGCGATATGGATTGGATATTGGCAACCGAACATAAGATAAATAATTTCGAAATAAAAAGAGTGACCGTGGATAAAATCACAATAAAAACGAGAACACTGGCTGGTTTCAAGCCAGCCAAGATACTATAAATAGTGTGAAAGTTCCCCAATTGTCATATACGACAACGTTACAGGAAGCAGCACCAGTTATCAAATTCATTAGTGTTAACAATTTTGCAGCAAGGAGATTAACTATTGAAGGCAACATGTTACCATTTTATTTGGTACAAATTTCAAACTAAACTTTAAATTCGTGAGAGGGTAGCGTTTTCAAAAAAATGAGGCCAGCCAGTGACACAGATCCAAGGATTTTGTTACCAATTGCGCCATGCACTATAGGTGCGTTAAATGTAAGTGTAATGAGTTAAAATTGGATCAGATGGAATCAAAAGAAAAATTATACTGTATGAACTGCGGTATATTTGCTCATCCAGCATCATATCGAGGATGCTCCTGATATAACACAAGCACATCGCAGTGTAGCTTTCCGTAAGAAAGTATCGAATCTTGAAGTCGCTAGTGATGAAACAGATCTTCTCGATAAGACTGACAATAGTGTAAAGCTCACTAAAAAAATACATGACACTAAGAAAGAAAATTTTAAAAGCAACCTCATTTGAATAAACGGAAATTCAAAATGCACAACCTTACATTCACAATCCTACAATTGGATAAATAGAACTATTCCCGCCATACGAAAAAGAGAGCTTCTGACAGTTCTCGATGGAACTTGATGTGCTGTAGTACGCCCAGTTGGACTTATTCTCGAATAAAAGATTGTACAAATTCACCTCTATATGTTTATTTTACTCACCACTTATTATTCGCGTTAACCCACAAATTGGCGATGACGTCATCTGAATACATAGTCTGCGAAAATAAAGAATATTAAATAACATAGAGGATAAAAAACACAGTTAAGTGCCACTAACAATGACGAACGAAAACGAAGTTCTGGGTGCTAATGTGCACGGAAAAGTAGCCATAGTCAGTGCCCAGCAGAGTGCAGTGACAGTGAAATTACCGGAGCTCACGCCTAAAAATCGCGCACTGTTTTTTGCGCTCATCACTATACAATCGAAGTGGAAGACATAATAATGAACCCGCACCCGACAAATCCATTTGCAACTCTAAGGAAATTATTAGTGAAACAAATCAGTGCCTTGCAAGCGGATAAAATGCACGAAATACTTAAGAAAGTTGTAATGGGCCAAAGTTTTCAGCGACGAAGTGATATGCACGATTTGGACCAGCTAGTTGCCAGCAAACATGCATACCAGACTGGCGACGTAACATTCTCAAACGCTCGATCAAGTAGTCGGTCTCGTGGATACAGTCACGTCAACTGTGACGAACAACACGCAAATCCACGAAATCTCACACGACGCAACCTCGTTTGAAGCCACACTTGATTTAAAAATGGTGCAAATGATGCTCAGTTTTCATAAGGAGATGACAGAGATTCTTAACCATGATATTAATGCCTTGCAAATCACACATCTTTCATATAGTCGCAACCGCCCACGTTCGAACTCCGAATGACGAAATAGCGAGCATTGTTGGTTCCATCAATGTTTTGGTGCCAACGCCAAAAACAAAAAGAATCGCCCTCATTCTTGGAAAACGCAAACGGCATTCGCTGAAAGTGGCCAGTGATAACAGCCAAAATCTGTACCACTTATTCATCCTGGATTGAAGCTGGAAGAAAATGTTTCTCGTCGATACTGGAGCCGATTTTTGCATGGCCCCGCGTTCGCTCAAGCGTGACCCAATCAAGAAGGCCTCATACAAACGCAGCACTCACGCTCAACCTCGGGAGATGGCGCAGTTTTACGTGGAATTTCGTGATTGCCGATGTGCCCAAACGATCATTACAGTCAATTTTTAGGGTTTAGTAAAATAATTTTACAAAACCCTACTAGTTTCGCGACCTGTTTGTCCGTCTGTCCGTCCGTCTGTCCGTCCGTGTTGGGTATCAAATGAAAGGTCTTGATGAGAACTTTTCAAAACAGGTCTTAGTTTGATACTTTTTGCTTCGAGGAACGCGCAGGGAGGGGAAATACACGAAAAATTTGTGTCCCCCCCTGTGACCCGAAAAATCTGAAAAAAATATGGTGGTAGGTGTTTATAAGTACAACAACAACAAATACCTTAGAGATCAAAATTCGCTCAACTTTGTTAATAATAGTATAATCTTCAAATTTCACATTTTCTCTAATAAAATCGCATCGGTTCCCTTAAACTGAACGAAATTCGATATTTACAAAGTCCTAATAAGGGTTCTGAAACTTTGTAAGTTTGATGAAAATCGATATTACACGGAAGTTATAGCCATTTGAAATGTCTCCAATTACAACAACAATAACACATGATTTTGGTATTTTATGGACTTACCATCAAATCAGTCACTGCAGTTTTGATTTGATCTTCTTGAGATTTTCTAATAAGGTCAATAACATTAATATTTTTGAGAGTTCATTATTTGAGTTATTTTTGTCGGCTTGCAACAAAATGGCGACCGTTAAAAGTAGAAAAACAATGAATTTTCCTTTGAACGTGCACATCTCTTTGACATACATATTTCTTGACGTTATTCATTGCTGGTGACTGGATTTCTGAGAAACTGGGTACAAAAGGCTTCTGACATGAGCGCAGGTCTGTTTACGCAACTTATTTAACACATTTTGGACTATTAGTTGTCCTCCAAGATAGCCAACTCATCGATAAACTGACAAAAATCACGTCCTGCAGACGAGTTTTTGAAGGCAGTGCGTACAGCATCAAGATGATCTTCGGGAACTCAGCGTACCACCAGTGGCGCAACACACGTCCGAACACCACATTCCAACAATGCCAGGAGCTAAATACAACGTTGTCTGTAAGGAATAGTCCAGCTCGGCACAGTGCGAGCTTCATCCAGCAGCCGGTCATCGCCATTACACATGTCCTCGAAGAAGGATGGAAATCGTTGCTCGTGTGGTGACTATAGAGCACTCAATGCAAGCACCATTCCCGATCGCCATCCCGTACGCCACATTCACGACTTCGCTCAATCGCTGAGCGGTAAGAGGAACTTTTTAAAAATCCATTAGTGCGCGCGTATAACTAGATTTTGGTTGCAATGAGGATGTTGAAAAAACGGCAATAACAGCGCCGTTTGGCCTCGTCAAGTTTTTGCTCATGAGCTTCGGACTCCAAAATGCAGCGCATACCTTCCAACATTTCATCAACGAGGTGTTGCGAGGGTTGGATTTCATCTACGCTTAGAATGACAATATTCTTCGTATTCTTCGAAATTAAAGAGTAACATCGAGAATATCTCTGGCAGATTTTCGAACGACTCAACGAATACGGGGTCCTCATCAACGGGCAAAAATATGAGTTCGGAGTCGAGGAGGTGACATTTCTTCCTTACACTGTCACCAGCGAAGGCATCAAACCACCAGTGGAAAAGGTTAAAGACATTGTCGACTTCCCGAAGCAGGAGAAAGCCAAGCAGCTACAGCTGGGAACGGTTACTGCACCTCTGCTCTTCTCAATATTCATTCGCAAGCTATTGAACGGCTTTGATTTTAACGTCCCACTAATGTGATCATTGGCGGCATTTGCTGATGATTTAATCATTTATATGGCAAACCGAAAAGCTAAAATAGTTCAGAGCAATCTTCAAAAAATCGACGATTGACGAATGAAAATCAATGCGCAGAATCGTATAACAATTTTGTTTCGGGGAACGTTGCAGGGGGTCAGTCAAGACCTGGAACGTAAGTGGCAGGATTTCCACATTATAGCTGACGAATGGTTTTGACATATGAATTTCAGATCTGGTACAACCAGAGTGCTAGCACATCGGAAAGATTAAAAGTTTTCGTGAGGAAATATCTTGGTGCATGTACTGGTTTGCAAAGATAGCCTGAGATGAATTGGAAACATTATACTTGTACATCGAACAGAAGAATTTATCAAACTGCTAAAGTGATGAAATTCGATATCTTCATTTTGAAACTCCTTCGGAATCATATCGCAAGACCAGCAACTATGAGTGAAAACCCCTGCATTTGAGAGCCACCCTACAGGCGGGTATATTGAGACTTGTCTCGCTGCTGGCCTCGTTCCTTCTGAAGCATTTGTGTATTTGGACATGAATCGATATGTTTTTTTGATTTTGACGGCATCCCAATCATAAAGGGTGGTCCAAACAAAGCGCACGATATTAATTGTAGATAAAATAAAAAGTTTTCAGAGATTTTTTATTATAATAGAAGGATCTATGACAATTATGTATGTAACAAAATATTGCCCAAATGCTCGCTATGACTACGGTGGCATACTTCTATCCGATGGTCCATATTTTCAATAACTCTGAGACATAATTGAGGCTCAATGTCGTTAATGTGATTATTGACGTACAGTTTTCATTTAAATATCTCCAGAGAAAGAAGTCCAACGTGTCAAATCACATGATCGTGGCGGCCAATCAACATCGCCACAACGTAAGATGACACGGCCATTGAATTTCTCGCCCAATAGAGCCATTGTTTTGTTGGCTGTCTGACAAGTGGCATCATCCTGTTGGAACCACTATCGTCCAAGTCCATAACGTAAATTTCTGGCCACAAGAAGTTCGTTATATTCTCGCTTGGCCGTCCTCGCGTCCAAAAAAGTACAGCCCGATAACACCGCCAGCCCATAAACCACAACAAACAGTCACTCTTTGTGGATGCATCGGCTTTTTAACAATCACTCGTGGATTCTTGTGCCTCGTCGCTGAAGATGATTTTCTTTGTAAAGTCACCATTCCCTTCTCTCTCTCTCTCTCTCTCTCTTCAACCAACCATTCGGCGTATTGCCGACGCTTAAAATGGTCAGTAGGCTTCAGCTCTTGAGTCACTTGAACCTTGTGAGGGTGTGAATTCAAATCTTTATTCAAAATTCGCATCAGTGATGTTCGTGAGATATTCAATTGTTGGGCACAGTGACGAATCGAGGTTGACGGCTCTCCTGCCACACTATCACGAACAACAGCACCTGGGCGAGCATGCACAGGTGATTTCACATTTCCTACAGACCCGGTTTACTGAAATTGGTGTACGATTCTCCCAACTGTGGACACATTTAGTCAATTATGCTAATTAAAAAAATATCGAAGTGCATTTTGATTTGAACGCCCATTTTCGTAAAAGGCTGCATTAACCTTAACTCGCTGCTCAATTGCGTACCTCTCCATGATTGAATTTGTCAAACACTGAAACAAAGAAATGTCAAATTAAATTGGGCGGAAAACTTAATTTTAAGGAGTGGCTCACAATTAACATCGTGCATTATGGTTCGACCACCCTTTATATCACATATAAACAGGCCACCGATAAGAAGATACGATATCCTCCAAATTTGAGTTCAGGTTGAGACTGGTCGAGCTAGGACGGAGCGATCTAGGTATTGGTGGCTGAATGACAATGCTAAATTATTCGTGGCTATTTTTACCGTATTTTGAGTTTTTGGTTGTTTAATTTTTGAGTTTCAGCTCATTATTGCTACATTTATTGTTATTGTTGTTTGTTTGTGCTTAAAATCAGGGAAAGATTTCAGTAGCTAGGATAGCTATATGCTATATTAAATTCAAACATTAGTTTTAAGGTTGAGGTTCGGAATATTGTGATAGCATTTTTTTAGTATAATATAAAGTTTGTATTGATCGAGCAGTTACACAAGCAAACTGCTCGAAAACCTTCCTATCTTATACTTGTGATTTTATGTGGCAGAGTTAAAAAAATTGTTAATTATTTGCATTCATAATCGTAACCTGTAAAATAGTTTTCTTTCTAATTATCATTATTAAATGTAATTTTATATCAATTTTTTTATATTAAATTTACACGTTTTCCTTAAATTATATTTTTCATGAAATTTTATTTTTCTTACTATTTAAAAAAAATCGTATTCATTTTTCCTTACTTCGTTCAAATTTAGTACAATTTAAATCCGCCACATAAAATTAGCAGTGTAGGAAACATAGATCGGGTACGCCAAACCGGTGTACTAGATTTGGAAGTAGTAGAGGGACGTCAAGAGAAGCACGAAGAGGAAGGAGAAAAATGGCTGCTTGTGCATAATCTTTCCTCAACTGGTGACAACTCGTGCGTGTTTTCATTTTTTTTTTTGTTTTGTGTGTTTTGTGCTCACGTTGGAATTACTCCTGTTGGAAAGGCGTTCGGCAGTGTGGAACACCAGACACAAATTTAGTCAAGCGCTAAATTCGTCAGTCTACACTCCGTGTCCAATTTACGCATGGCCTAAGGGAACGGCATTCGTGAAAAGTGCACTAGTTAATTCGTTCGGTTAGGTTGTATTCACAACTGGTGGTGCATCGTTCGGAAAGCCACGTACGTACATAGTGCAATGTTTTGGGGCATTGTATGTTATGTGATTTCCCACCCAGCAGCCAAATTCGTCGGTTCTGATGCGGCCACAGTAGGAGTCGCTGGTTCTGGTGCTGGCATCGGAACAGTATTCGATTCCCTGATCATCAGCTATGCAAGGAATCCATCCCTCAAGTAACAGTTGTTCTCATACGCTATCTTGGATTTCGCCTTGTCGGAAGCTATGGGACTGTTCTGTCGTATGATGGCCTCTTTGTTGCTCTTCGCTTTCTAAAAGATGCTTATATGTCAGGATTTGTTATAGCTTCGCTAGGATGCTGGCTGGGTTGCTGTTTGAGCCCTTGTGCATTGACGAATGCATGGATGTACATCACACTTGTCCGAATTGCAAAGCGTAGCTAGGCCGTTATAGACGATAAAGTGGCGGTGGCGACGACGACGAGATCTAGATAAAACGTGGAATCGGCGCCTAAGGTTTACAAAATACAGATTAACACGGGAAAAAATAATGAAGCTTGACTTTCCAAACAGTATTCCATTTGTATATGATTTCGATACTGAAACAGGGGGGGGAGGCAATAGGATTTTTTTTTTAATTCGATGATGCAACAGCTCGAAAAGCAATGGGAAAAACTCGATCATTAGGAAAATAAATCATACTAGCAAAATTCAATTAAAAGCTTAATTTATGATCTAAGGACCGTTATGATTTTCTCTTCAGATAGATCTCACCCAAAAGTTTTTCAAAAAAATATGTAGAAATTTTGATTATACTGTAGATCTTATGACGGGTACAAGAAAAAGCAATGTATTCATGTCACTATTCATCGATTTAAATAAATAAGAGAGTACGAAAGAATTTATAAATTTCACGAGCAAATGTGGCTATCATCAACATTGATATTTGCGATGACGCAACGAATCTTTGATAAGGATTTCCAAGGGAAAAGATAATAGAAGTCATTAAGATTGTAGATATTAATTGCAATAAAATATTCAATCTTGTAAAAATGATTGCTTCTTAATAATAACGGATAAACTACTACATAAAAAGAAGAATGTTACAATAGTTGGAAATTGAAATTGTAAAAATATTATCTCAACTGTAAAGTATCATTCGAAAATAATTTTTTTTTGAGCTAAGATTCATTCAAAAGGCGATGGTGGTTAAAATTATATATATTTGAAGAATAAGTGATATGCTATGGAAACCGAGTGTAAGCAATACTAACCGTTTTAAAAGAGGCTTTGTAGATAGACTTTAATTATAGACGGAACTTGAAAAAAAAAGACAACCAACTTCTAGATACTGCAATAGAATTTTGAAATCACTAAAAGGGATAGTGCTTTTGTATGAGTTTTTCTCTCAAATGGAAAACACATCGCCACGTCTACGTTTGGATCTTAATCCGATTGGGAGGGTACGAGGGGGCACCACGTCCATCTGGATGCCCCACTCTTATTTGTGGGCCATAAGAACCGTCTGGTAACGACGAAGTCCCCTTAAGTCCGCCTGTCATTCCCCGGTCCAGTTTGTCCTTTTTTGTCTGCAATCGCCAACCCATATTTGGTTACCTCCTTTTTTGACTTCGGTCGACTCGTTTTGCGACCCAGGAATTCGTGAATGCAATATTCTTTTGTAGTGGGCCATTGTGCTGGGGGAAAAGAACCCGCCCCACGACTCCGCAACGCTAGCCTGCCAGCGCATTCACGCGTCCCCAGACAAGGCCAATCCCGGCGGATCTTACCATCCTCTTCCGCTGAGGCAGTAGACCATCGCTGCAGTCCTTTATGGACATTTCTATACCTACTTTCACTATAAGTTTTTGATTGAATTTAATCAGAATTAGGTCATAACATATTAGGTGTAGGAAAAAATTTCACTTTTGTGCTAAAATTATAAAAAAATTTTGAATAGTGTTGGTTATAATTAATTTGAATTTGATATTGAGATAGTGATCTGCAGAATCGAGTGCATTAGAATAATCTATGTAAATAGTATTGACTTGTTTCGGCTTATGTAGAGTAAAGACTTCAGTGCTAGTAAATGATAGTAAGTTGGTTAGAATCAATCACCCTCTAATGAAACCATGTTATTCATTGGCAAATAAGAGTAGGACTAAGAAATAAACTCTGTTGTGAACCAAATGCTTGAGGATCTTGCTTAAAATATAAAACCATTGAGATGAGTTGGTAATTTGACCCCACATTAATATCTTAAGCCTTAAAAATAGTAAAGATAACGATTATTGATATATTTCAACTTTTCAATCATCATTGTTGGTTAGGCCATGAAAAGCAGTCACCAACTGCAACTCTCGCCCCTTTTTATTAGTCAATAGAAAACACTCAAGAGTAAAAGCCTCAAATCATCACAATCAGCGTATCTTACTCACTTCTCTAGGTTGATCACTCCGCAGCCTGCTGAATTTGGACTTTTCGACAAATCCACTTCACTCTTCTGGCCATCATTCCCACTCCGCAACATCACATTTCCAGATTCACCATTTTCTCTTCTTCTGGTTCCACTTATTCCTTCCGGTCAACATGTACCACTGTTTATATTTGTCTCTAGATGAGAGGTCAATCGTATTCTGACTTCTTTCTTCCGACAACTCTATACATCAATTCAACATGTTTAACAATTGCAGAGATATTAACAGTATTAGAGCCTCCTTGACTACTAGACATTGCCTACCGACCAGTTACGCTCCACTTTCATACCTTTCCTCCCCATTTATAATGGCTTGGAACAGTCATCAAGGATTTACTGATGAAGACACGCTTGGCAGGGTTCCTGAGAGGCATATAAAGGCTCAATTTATAGCAAATAAAGCTACTCTGGCTGAGCCCTCTAAAATTACGAGACCCACACCAATACTCACTGCAGGTCGCCATCACGCATATATTTGAAAAACGATTTGGATAAGTAATTTTCTCTTTCCATATAAAAATACTCGTTACTTTGAATCTTAACATTGATCACAAATTGTCTTGAAGTCGCACATGCAGCGTTGATAAGAGGAATCCTGAAAAAAAAAGAATTAAGAAGAAAATTGTATAAGCAAGATGAACTAAGGTGGGAGATCAGTTGGCGACTCACAAATATATATAAAACCAATTTCAATGTCTTTGAATAAAAAAAGTTATTGGTATCTTAACTTCCTATCTAGTCATTTTAGATATCAATCATCCGGATGACTATTTTTAAATATTCAATTAAAATTCAAAATCATTCAGATCATCTACCAGCTATCATCCTAACCATATAAAATGTTGCCCTCGAATTTCCAAGAATCGACAATGGCTCTTCAAGTTTCCATAAATTTTAGGCACTGAATTTAAATTTTCCACAGAGGACGCTATCACACATTTTGTGCATTTTAAAAACTGCGAGGAAGGATCTACGATTCCAATTTGCCATCACTTTCTGTAACTATGGAGCAACGATTCATAAAGTAATAGATGGATGGATGTCTCACGGCCATTTTCACTCCAAAAAGGGATATCGTTTTTCCCATTTCCCTATTGCATGTTTGCTTTTCGGAAATTGTGGCAGTGCTTTCTTTTAATCTTTAATTGGATTGGAAATTGAAAAAATCACGAACCGTTCAATTTTACGTAACATGACATCCACACATATATATGGTAATATTGATAGGGAAGTGCTATTTTAGCAGCTGAGGACTTGTTCGTTCGTTGATTTTGGTCGTCAATTGGAGTAGATATTTTTCAATTGCGTATATAGCGCGGAGGATTTTTCCCAGGCTCAAAAATTGATTATGGTGGAAGGTTCATCGACTATTGTACAAGTACATAATATGCATAGTTTGAGGTTATTTTGAATGGAAGAAGAGTTGTAGAGCAGAGAGCGAAATAACGTGAGCTGCACCAGAATGAAATTCAATTAATGTGAGACGACTTTTTCGAGCGAAAAAAAAATTACTGACGTTTGATTTAACATATCCAAGCGGCATTCATTGCATACATATATACATACATATATATATATATATATATATATATATATATATATATATATATATATATATATATATATATATATATATATATATATATATATATAGAAAGAGAGAGAGGTAGGCTAGCATTCGTTGCGTACAAACATGTTTTCTAACCGCTCCTGTCTTTAATTTTCAAAAATTTAATAATTGTTTAAAGGTCAATTGGAAATTAGTTTTAAGCAAATGTCTCTCGAGAGAAATAAAACGAATATTGGGGAGAGTACATTAGCAATGAACAAGTTATTACGAATTCCGACGCAATTTTCTCCGTACTAGACCACACTCTCGTACGCAAATGGAAACTAGATGAAACATAACAAACGGGCATCCAACAATTCAAAAAACAAAAACGTAATATCCCTCTACCTGAGCAATTTAGTCAATCGTTTCCACACATCCTTTATTAAAACGGGTCTGCTCACACATCAAAGCAAGGCCCGACGGCTTTACAAGGGAAAAGAGAATTTTCTCAGGGATATCAAATAAACAAAATAATTGACTGCAACACTGCCAGCTAGGCAATAATGTTGCGATCGTTCCACAACCTTACCCTAAAACTTCACCGAACCATAGCAAACATACGAGTATGGTTTAATAAACAGTGCCTAAAAAGTTATAAAATTGCGCCGGCATTTCCAAAAATCGTAATAAAGCAAAACACAATTGCTGCACGAAACACACAACGTAGTGCCCAAATACTTTGCATTAAAAATGAAATAACAATACTATGCATAAAAAACACAGGAAATGGGGCTGTCAGATCAGGGACTGAAACACAACTTATACTTGTATAATACAAACCGCAAAAATGAACTAGAACAACTAGTAATCGACACTGAACTAGCCATTAACAAGTTGGGTAAACAGACCTACGCTCATGTCAGAAAGATTTTGTATCTGACTTCTCAGAAATGCAGTCACCAGCAATGAATAACGTCAACAAATATGTCAAAGAGATGTGCACGTTCAAAGAAAAATCCGTTGTTTGTCTACTTTCAACGGTCGCCATTTTGTTGCAAACCGACAAAAATCACTCAAATCATGAATTCTCAAAAATATTAATGTTATTGACCTTATTGGAAAATTTCAAGAAGATCAAGTCAAAACTGCAGTGACTGATTGGATGGAAAGTCCATAAAATACCAAAATCATGTGTCATTGTTGTTGTAATTGGAGAAATTTCAAACGGCTATAACTTCCGTGTATATCGTTCGATTTTCACCAAACTTACAAAGTTTAAGAACCCTTAGTAGGACTACGTAAATATATTTTGTTCAGTTTAAGGGTACCAATGCGATTTTATTAGGGCAAATGTAAAATTCGAATATCATACTATTATTAACAAAGTTGAGCGAACATCGATTTCTAAGGTATTTGTTGTTGTTGTAATCATAAACACCTACCACCATATTTTTTTCAGATTTTTCGGATCACAGGTGTCCAATCGCGAGGGGGGGGGACACAAATTTTTCGTGTATTTCCCCTCCCTGCGCGTCCCTCGAAGCAAGAAGTATCAAATTAAGACCTGTTTTAAAAAAATTTTCATCAAGAACTTTCATTTGATACCCATATCGGCTACCTTTGATGAAATTTTTTTTCTCGGGGGCCACTCCCCTATATGGGGAGACCCCCCCCCCCCCCTTTAAATACTTTATAAATTTTTTTGTTGTTGAACTTTGAAGAGAGCATCACTTTACACCTGCAAACAAAATTTGATGTTTCTAGCCTAAGTAGTTTGTGCAAAAAAGTACTGTGACACACGGACGGACGGACGAACAGACGGACAGATAGGTCGCGAAACTAGTAGGGTTTTGTAAAATTATTTTACAAAACCCTAAAAAACTGCGGCAGGAACAACAGACCCATGGAAGACACTTCAGTTTATATAAGTATGTACTATAAAAAATACGCACTAGCATAAACCAAACAAATTTCCACGAAGTAGATATTAAGACACGTTCAGAAAAAAACTTACGGATAACCTACTAACAGTGACAAAGGCTGACAAAGGACATACTACGGTGATCCTGAACAACATAAACTAGCGGCATACAGATCAATGGTGCAGAGACTCCACTCCATCTTCATGACTCCTTCCAACTTCTCCAATGAACTAAACAACATTTACCGAATAGCTAGTAATAACGAATTCAAGCAATGTGGTGTTGAAAAACTAATCACACAGTACAAAGACATGAACAGGAACGCCAATTGACTGAAATGCATAAGAACGACTTACAGTGGATTCCGTTAATATACGTAGGTAAAGAGATATACAAACTATCAAACTTCTTTAGGAAACACAAACTTCAAATTGCATTCAACAAGAACATTGGAAACAACCTGAAAACATGACACATCAATATACAAAAACAGCGGCATATGCAAACGGACATGCAAGGACTGCAACATGGTATACATAGGAAGGACAACACGGAAACGAACAACAAGATACAAAGAGCACTTACGATCTTTCTTACATAACAAGGCAGACTCCAATTATGCGACGCACCTAGAAAAACCACGCACCCGCTCCTGACGCTATGACAAACTCTATGACATTGCTACATAAACAAAACAAAGGACTGAGACTTGAAGTCCTAGAAATGTTTGAAATATAAAAACATAGAAAACCAGACGGCAAGGCTTGACGGCTTTCCAAAAAAAAGAGAATTAGTCTGTGGATATCAAATAAACAAAATAATGGGCGACTACTGAAATATCTGCTTACAGTCAATTTAATCAAACTAATAGAGTTTTGCTGGCGAAAATATTAAATGCAAATCCAACTAACATATTATTAGTAAAGTTCAACGAATTTCAGCCTTTAAGTTATTTGTTATTGGATCTACCTCCTGCTACGTTTAGCTGCTCATCTTCAGCCATTCATTAATAAAAACACAATTTCATGCAATATTCTTATTTAAAATGACTAATATTTTGTTTTACGATTATGGACGTCCGCCATAGAAGAAATTCTCAAAAATATTCGTTATGAATATAATGCTTGAAGCTTTCATGCAAATCATAGCAAACCCGGAGTGTCTGAGTTGATTGGAAGTGCTTATTGTCCCAAAGCCATGTAAAGTTGCTGTTGTAATACGGGAAAATTTATACCACCACGACTTTGTTAAAAACTATTCGATCTCTCAATTTTTCAGTAATGATTATACTTGTAAATTGACATTTGCTTATTGAATTTCACTGAATTGAAAGGAGCCCGAACGAGTTTATTCAAAACAACAGTGAGATTAAAAAATTGTATACAGATAAATGCAGTAAAAATTCAGGAATTAATGTAACAAATTCAAGAATATAATACGACAAAATATCAAATATTTTTATTGCTTTTATTAAGCTAAACTTCCAAAAGCTGTGCAAATTTACTCATAAATAGTAGTCATTAATATTTACCTGGCTTATATTTGATGAAGAATTGCAGTAGTTTCAATCTCTTTTGATTCGTTTACCGTTTCAATAGTTTTCATCAATTTTTAATCTTGACTACTGTGCTAGCCGCGAATTTACTAAATCTGTAAATTTCGTTTTTTTCCAAATTCTCTGATTATGATGGGTCCATTTGAACCCCTTGTTAATATTTAATTATGCGGTTCAATGCATAAATTAGCTATCTAGGTCATTTCCAAACATATAGTACATGCACCATCGTTTTGATATCCACGCAAATTTTCTAAATATACTCCACTAATAAATTTTCATATATGTAAGTGTATCCGCAAATGGGATTCAACTGTATTTTCTATCCCTGGTCTAAATTCAATCAAGCATTTAGGACTAGTTTACTAGTTTGTACTAAATGTGCAAATGACATAATAAGCTTCTCAATGAATGAATATCCAATTTTTTTTGTAGTCTACCGTAAGCTGAGTGTAGGCATGAACCAGGTTAGAGGGATAGATTATAGATGTCGCTGATGGCACAATTGTGTGGGCACTTAGTCTATTATGTGAACACAAAACACAATTTTAAACGTAATAATGATTTATTATCCACACAAAATACATAAAACGGTTGAAATAATTTTGTAGCGATCTAACGATGCCGGCTGTCGCAGGAAGAAGAAAATCTCGTACTCTTGCCTCTTTCAGCGCTGTTAGTGGTGAACACCATAACTTTATTCAATAGTAGATGTGTTAATCGTTATACGACTCCATCCTGAATATGTTGGTAGTCTGACAACTGACAGCGGTTGTTTTTATTTCGTCAATAAATGGTACTTTCTTGGAGTTCGAACTTCCGCATTCCCTTAAGTGCTGATTGTCGATGGGATAAGTTGTTGGAGCCGAAGTTGATTCGAAGTGCGCCAACTTGACTCGATCGGTACTAAAGTTCATTTGTTTTCCTTCTATTTCCAATTCGTATACATTTTCAGATCACTCGACAACTTTGTATGGTCCTTCATACAGAGGCTCCCATGGCTTTCTTACTCGGTCAATATGGTCGAAAACGTGTGAGCAAGTCGTAAGATTCTTATGAATGAAGATTTTGCGCTTGTCATGACGTGATGCTGAATTGCCTCGTACAGTCTTCATATGTTCGTGAAACTTTTGCACAAGTAATTTGGGATCCGGCGGCATGTCTGACCGGGAATTCATAGAGTAGTCCCGTACACAATCCGCAGCTATTGCGCCAAAATCTCCTTTGATGCTCGTACGCAGTCCTAGCAGAACGGTTTGAAGGGTTTCAAACTGGGATCTCTGGTACAACGTTAGAACGCTCGGGGCTCGATAGCCTGCAATCCAGTTGGAATAAAATGCGTTGATGATGTCGTCTGCCGAGATAATTTTGATAGGAATCGCCTCAGGCCTTCTTGTAAATCGATCAATTATCGTTAAAATATACGAATATCCTTTTGGCGGCTTTAGTGGTCCAACGACGTCAATATACACGTGACTAAACCTTGTATCAGGCATATCAATTTGACCTTGTGCAGGCTTGGCATGTCGTCCAATTTCACTCCGCTGACATGGAAGACAAGTCCTAGCCCATTCGAGTATATCTTTGGACATACTTTTTACACAAAAGCTTCTTCGTCGCTCTACCGCTGGGATGAGACGATCGATGAAACAAGTCAAAAACTTGTCGTCACAATGGTTTTGGAACGTAAGGCCGAATTTCGCTCGTTGAAACATCGCAATAAATGGCTGCTCGCTGTCGTCTGGACGTAATCAACGAAATTGCATGTTCGTTTTGCCTTCAAGTAGATGATTCAATTCTGAATCCGCCTTCTGTGATTTCGCTAAATCTTCGGTTGTCACTGCAATTGGCATTTTAATAGTGGTAATTCGGGATAGTGTGTTGGTTGTTTCGTTGTCGCTTCCGGCTATGTGAATAATATTTGTTGAAAATTGCCCAATGAAATCGGATTGCCTGAGTTGTTTCGGAGATGCCTTGTCAGCTTTTTGATTGAAGGCGTATATGAAGGGCTTATGATCGGTTTTAATAATGAGTTGCCATCCTTCAACTATGTGGCAGAAGAATTTTATGGCACTGTAAATCCCCTGCAGCCCCCGATCATAAACACTGTATTTGGGCTGCACTTCGCTAAACTTCTTGGAGAAGAGTCCAAGCAGCTCCCAAACGTTGCTGTTTAATTGCTCGAGAACTGCTCCCATTGCGGTGTCAGAAGCGTCGCATTTGACTGCCAGCGTACATTTTGGATTGGGTGTCAGAGCAAAGTTGCGTTGGCAACAAATTGCTTGCATTCCTCGAAAGCTGCATCTGCTTGTGGAGTCCAGATGTTTGCACGGTTATCTTTTCTTCTTGCTACAATGAGGAACTCATGGAGAGGTGCTTGAATGGCTGCTACATTTTCAAGCAATTTCCGATAGAAATTGATCGCTCCCAGAAATCTGCGCAATTCCATGACAGTTACTGGTTTTTTAAGGTTAGGATTGTTTCAAATCTTGTCGCAATAGGCCTTATACCGTGTTGTTCGACGAGATATCCAACATATTTTATAGTCGGTTTCCCAAACGTACATTTCTCTATGTTTAAAGAAAGATCTTACTCACACGGTCTATCCAGGATGATTTTTAAATGCTCACGGTGTTCTTCGTGTGTCTTAGAGGCAATTAACATGTTGTCAATGTATGAATAACAAAAATGCAAGCCTCGAAGTGCGTTGTCAATGTAGCGCTGGAAGGTTTGCACGGCGTTACACAAACCAAACTTCATCCACTTAAATTTAAATAATCCGAATGTCGTTATCACGGTAGTCTTTAGAACATCCTCAGGAGCCACCGAAATTTGATGGTATGCCCGCATCAGGTTGAGCGCCGAAAATACCGTGCATCCACTGAGTCTGTGAGCAAAGTCACTAAGATGAGCAATGGTATTTTTATCCGGGATGGTGGCTGCATTCAAACGACGATAGTCACCACAAGATCTCCACTGGCCAGTTTTCTTCTTCCTGCTACAGCTGGCATCGCTAGACTGCAAAAAAAATGATTTCAACTGTTTTATGTATTTTGTGTGGATAATAAATCATTGATATGTTTAAAATTGTGTTTTGTGTTCACATAATAGACTGAGTGCCTACATTTTGTGACCTCGGCGTAATGTGACTTGTGTGCCGTGGCAGGACAGAAATGTCGGCTTCAGTATCGATGAGGAAGCGAGTTTCGCTTTTCCGATCTTGGATTATTAGTCGGTGATTGTTTACAAGAAGTTGGTCGTCCTCGGCCGCCGTGATTCAGGACTACGAATTGAGTTTCCCGAATCCGCTTTATCATTGGCTGTTCACGGGCATGACGGACGACCATTCTGGGCACCGTTTCGAAAACGCTTATGGAAAAACAAGAACCGTTGGTGGCGTGTGAATTGGCTCGACCTCTTCTGGTCCTAGGTCTGGAGCGTCAATGATTTCGAGCAAGCAACTCCAGGCAATCCATTCGCTCCACTAGTTGAGTTCCGCAAACGCCATCAAAACTCGTTGCTTCACTGGTTCGTATTTGTTTTCAACTGGCGGGTTCCGCATACTGCATACTGAATCACATATTTGAACTTTGTTTCGTCCTGTGTTATGTGATGCGTATGAAATGCAGCTTCAACTTGGTCGAACCAAAACGCTGGATCCGACTTATAAAACGTCGGGAATTTTGTTATCCTTGATGCTTCGATAAATCAATTGCTTGTTGAAGGTCTAGGCACGATTAGTGGTGGCGCGTTTACATTTTTAGAATTTTTGGCATCTCCATGTTAGTTTCAGTAGCCAATTTTCTTGGCCTCACTTCGCGAACTACACAAAAGTATTCAAGTCTAAATTTAGCGTTTATTCTCCACCCAATCACGTCGGGGTCACCAAATATGGGCACTTAGTCTATTGTGTGAACACAAAACACAATTTTAAATATAACAATGATTTATTACCCACACAGAATACATAAAATAGTTGAAATAATTTTTTCGCGGTCTAACGATGCGGGCTGTAGCAGGAAGAAGAAAATCTCATACTCTTGCCGCTTTCAGCGCTGTTAGCGGTGAACACCGTAACTTTATTCAGTAGTAGATGTATTAATCGCTTCAATTGTTACTTCTGTTCGCTTTTTTGCTCAGTACACTTTTCACTTTTCCTAAGAAACCCCATAAAGAAAGCTAAACATCCAATAAAGTGCAAAATTTGTAAATCATACTATTACTAACAATGTTGACTGAATTTCGACTGCTGATGCACTTGTTGTTGTTGTGCTCATAGAGTTCTACTCTCATGATTTTTTTCAGATGAAAGGTGTTGAATCGCGAGGGGGGGGGTACGCGAAAATTTTGTGAATTTTCCCTTCTCTCGCTCCTCTCGATACTGGTAAAGTAATTTTAAGACCAGTTTTGATTAGATCTGATTGGAACCTTTCATATGACATCCCGTTTGAATACTTTTAATGGAACATTTTTTTTAAGGGTCACTCCTCTATATAGGGGGACCCCCTTAAAACACAACTTCCGACCTTTCCACAAAGTTTCATACTTGTAGCTTCTATAGTTTCGGTGAATAACTACTGTGAAAAACACACAAACGGGCGGACACAGGTACCAATTACAATAGGGTTTTGTGCTCTCCCGCAATAACCTGGGGAGGAGCAAATGGAAGTGCCGTTTTTATTGTGTTTCAAGTGTTTGGGATCAGGTGCGCTATTTAGCTCGGGTGAACGAAATGTTTAAGGAGTTCTAGCTCCTTAGTGATAGTAGGCGATACTCGTGGAATTGGTATCAGTGGTGTGCAATTGTTCCGTGTAGCCTCAAACTCGCCATTCCCTCTTGGGGGCATCTCAAGGGTTGGCAAGTGGCGCAAATCTACCCCGTCTCTATGGGTTAGCCAGGACCCCAAGGCCCCTAGCCGGAATCAATTGCAGAAACGTAACAGGTCCACCATAAAGTTTTTTGATTATTTTGAATGCTTTGAAATTTTATAATGATTGGTTTAATAAAACGAGAATTTGTATTTTTACCATTTGATAAAATTATGAAATCAATGAAAATTGAAACCGATTCCCCGACAAGCACCTATTCTTAATAATCGCATATTACAGAGCCATGTCTTCCAACAATTTCTTAGATGCATAAAAAAATATAAAATAAAGTGCCTCATGTTGCAGCTCAGTTGACAAATTATTCCTGGAATACTTTGAAAAGCGCAATTCATGAAACGTATAAGGTTGATTACATCAAGAGGATTTTTTGTTTGGAGCGTTATGATAAAAACGTTATATCCTCCATATCAAGTGCCCTGCAAACATCAGAGTGTATATATGTACACACGAGCACATTACACAAACAATCTACCTACGATTGCTTAATTGAAGTCTTGCACCATCACATCAATCTACTCGCAAATTCTTTTTAAGCTTGCCTGACGGTTTATTTTCATGTTGGCTGAAATCTCCCAGACAACTCATTATTTGCAATGAGCATCCTGGTGCCCATCCGATTTATGCCGAACCACCTCATCCATCCAATTCCAATGTCAAGTCTACATAAATCGCATCCGTTTTAATCAGACCCTCCGGACATTAATTTCATTTCACAATGTTTACTCGCAAAGTCAATTTCAATTTGGACTAATAAGGATACACGGCCACGAAACGAGCCAGTCGAAATGGCGTTGCTCCTCCTCATCGGAGTTTCATTGAAGCATGGCTCCGATTTGGATGCGTATAACCGCAACACGACGTCCTTGCTACCTTTTAAGCATGGTCCATTTCAAAGGACAATACTGGAGCTTGAGTCATGATATACGAGCAGTAGTCATGGCATCCAATTTGCGAAAGATGGAAATTGAGAACGGGGTGATAGTGAAAATATGCTTTATTTAAACCATCGTTAACACTTTATAAACAGGACGCGAATTTAAGCATAAATTATTAAAAAAATTAATGGCTTCGAGGGCACTCTAAATTTATATATATATATCAATTGAAAAGGTGTGAATTTACATTATTTCTACTACAATTACACAGCAATGAAAACTTTTTATAAACATTTGCAAACATAGAAAAAAACACCAAGCGACCATATAACAACACTAACTATACTTTAGCTTATATTATTCTACAAATATATGTATTCGAGATAATTCAATTTATTCTACTTTAAACAATACCCCTAAACTAGTATAATTCTACATTAACATTCTTAATCTACCACCCTAATTAAAATTCCACTAATTACAACCATGAGTCCCTGCGCCTCATACTTTATTTTTTTAAATAAACACCAAATCAAATATTTTATTCATATTTTTTAATTCTTCTTCTTATTCCTAGCACTACAGTCCCTCTCGTCCTTCATTTCCGGCAAATAGCGCCTCTAACATTCTCGGTCGATTGACCACGTCCTCCAATTTTGAAATCGGAGCAGCGGTGAACTGTCTTCGTCGACCGAGTCAGACCAGCATTTCCTCGGGTTCGCCACTGGTCTCTGGCCTTCAGTTCTCCCAACGAATACCTTTTTAGGTATCCGTTATTTATCTATACGGTTCATGTGACCAGCCCATTGCAGCTTCCACAGTCTTAAAATCGTTGGAAATCCAGCTCATCAAAAATTTCATACAGCTCATGATTGTATCGAATTCGCAATTGATTCCCATCCAGCTTCGCTCCGATTATTCGCGACAAGTCCCATCGCTCAACGGCGTTCAATATATTTGCAGATGCTTGGGTTAGGGTCCCTGTTTTACACCCATAGCATAACACAGGTTTTATCACAGATTTGTATACTTGGAGCTTTGTTTTCCCGTGTATGCAGCTGATCTTCAAGATCGTCAAAACTGAATAGAGTGCTTTATTTACGAGCTGTATTCTTCTACATATTTCGTCTCTTTCATTATCGGTTTTCGTCATTTTCGCGCCTAAATACACAAATTTGGTCAAATTTTTGATACTGTATTCGCCAAGTGTGATATTTTGTATATTTGAGGTATTTTTTCTCGACTGCGTCGTGAGTTTTGTTCTATTCTCATTAATTTGTAGCCCTACTACTTTTGCTTCGCTGTCGAGTTTCAGAAAGTGTTCTTTGGCAGTTGTTAATGGGTTTTTTCAGACCCAGCGTGAAAAGTGAGCGTTAAATAGGTTATATGGGCAAGAAGAGTGAGAGGCATTGAGGGAAACTGATGGTAAAAACACCCCAACATTTTTTAGGGTGAACGAACGTAACGCACATACACAAACGCATTTTGTTGATCATTTGGTGGGGGAAATTTTATACAAACGCCGGTAATCATTCCGAATTGAACATTCAGTGAAGAAGGTAGTCGTCATGAAACGATTGCCTTTCTTTAATTTGCGTGTAAAAATGGATGCGTGGACGCGAGAAGCTACGCTTTATTTTATAAATTTATAAAAGCGGAGGCCATGTTCAATTTCAGGAAACAACACGTCAAATATCACGATTTCAATAAAGTTAAATTGCCTATTGTAAATCCATAGAAAATTAACAGTATGCATAACCTGCATCGAATCACATTATAATAAGCAAGTTTACAACACATCAAAAAAAATATGCGACTGAAAAAGATATTCAAATTTGGATTATATTTTTCAGAAAGCGGAAAAACACGGAGGATTCAAATAAATCCAAAAGAAGTTTGAATCGACAAACTTTAACAATCATAAAATACATTTTCCATTCCAGTTTTTATTACCTCGTGCACAATTCAAGGCTCAAACATCAATTCTCGATCGTTTATCTCTCTGTCTTCGCTTTCATGTTGTCCGCACGATGTTTAACGATCAAATGATCCTTTTGACACATACACTTGCAAGACGTGTATCGTATACAAAAATAGCTTGGCTGAACTATGCAACGTGTAAACATAAGGGCGTAAGCGCGAAACCTGTTTGGATATGGGTACGTACCATTCCCGTGTGAAAAAGCCCAATGAGCGTGATTTGTATAGTAACGTACCTCATATATCGACAGGTAGCTTCCTTATGATGTATGCCGGAGCCAAATTGAGTAGCAATGGGCCCATCTCCCTGCTTCAGTCCAATATTTGTTTCAAAGGCATCGGTGAGTTGGTTATTGATGCGGACTTGGGAGGTCGTCGACGTCATTGTCGTTTTGGTAAGATGGACTAATTTGGCTGGGATCCCAAAGCAAAGCATTATTCGGTACAGTACGTTACGATCAATACTGTTGTAGGCTTGCTTAAAGTCATCAAAAATTTAGTGTACATCTATGTTGAACTCCCAGCATTTTTCAAGTACCTGCTTGACAGTGAACAATTGGTCTACTGTCGACCTACCTACTCTAAAATCACCTTGAAACTCCCCCATAATACTGTTGGCGGATGATCCGATTTTACTTCCGAAGATCTTAAAAATATTTTTTTCATCATACAAAGCAGCGATATGCCTCTATAATTTTCGCGTTGTAGCTTGTCACTTTTTTTTGGATAGGGAATATAATTGATTGGCTCCACTCTTTCGGTGTATGTTCTTGTTGAAAAAAGTGCTGGATGACTTTCTGAATAGCTTCATGAACACTGCTGCCACCATATTTGATGAGCTACACTGGAGTTGCATCGATTCCCAGCGCTTTATTATTCATTTGAGCTTTGATGAACAAACTTCATCCGGAATTGGTGGGGCCAATAGAAGCTCTCCAGGAACATCTGCAGGCTCCAATGTCCTGCAGCAGTGCGGAGGACTAAGGAGGTTCTTCAAATATGATGCCCTTAATTTTGGGTTCATCAGCGATTATGTTGGCAACGTCATCACGAAGGAGCATGGTTTTGGGCGGATAACCTCGTGTCAAGCTTTTCACTACTTTGTATGCTTGTCTTGTGTTGTTCCACGTTCCAAAATAAACGAAACTTTTGTCATAAATTTTTTTTGGTAGCGCCATAGGTGAATGAGAAAGTTACATTCCTTCCTGACTTTCAGTGAAAGTTTGGTGATATTCGGTTCAGTGAAAGCGAAGTTATTGCGTCTAAAGTGACAGTATGTTTGTGTCATTGGTACAAAAATGAGTTTCGAATAAAGAGCTAACATCAAATTTTATCGTAAAATCGGTAAAACGTTTATCGAAACATTTCAATTAATGAAAAAAATTTATGGCGGTGATTCTCTATCTCGTACCAGAGTTTATGATTGGCTTACTCGTTTCAGAGATGGTCATGAGGACATAAATGACGATGAACATACGGGCCTCCCAAAATCAGTAATCACCGGAAACTCCATCGAAGTTGTGCGTGAATTTATCAAAAATGAGCCGGAATCATTGAAATTCATGGAATTGGAATTGAATATCTCCAAAAATTGATTTATTGCATTTCAACCGATCAATTGGGCTTACAAAAGCTCTGTGCACGTTTTGTTCCGCACAAGTTAACTGATGACCAAACATCGCTCAGAATTCAACATTCGAAAGCCATCATGAAAGAGGCGAGAAAAGACGAGAACTTCCCTTACAACATTGTAACTGGTGATAAAACAGGGTGTTTCCAATATGAACCTGAAACCAAGCGGCACTGAAAGACCCCAGACGAGCCACCACCCAAAAAATCGCCTTTGGAGAATTCAAAAATCAAGTCGATGCTCATTTGTTTTTACGATTCCAAGGGAATTGTCCACAAGGAGTTCATGCCAACGGGCCAAACCGTCATTGCAATTTTCTATCTTAGCGTTTTGAAGTCGAATTCAGCCTGAATACCGCAAAGGAGGAAGCTGGCGCTTGTTGCATGATAATGCAATATCTCATCGATCCACTCTTGTGAGTGATTTTTTGACTAAAAATCGCATTTTAACCATCAATCACTCACCGTATTCGCCTTATATGGCTCCCTGTGACTTCTACCTATTCGGAATCGCATTTGGCCATGAAAGGAAAACGCTTTGCGTCCATAGAGGGCATCCAAAAGGCTTGCACCGACATCCTGAAGGACATTCCGGTCAATGACCTGAAACACTCTTTCGAAAAGCTTTTAGATCACGCAAAATAGTGTATCGAGGCCGAATTTATCATAACAAAAAAAACTCCTGTCGTTTCTATTTTACCTCAGTCTTCTACATGGATACTTCATAACTAGTCGTCATTATATTTTCTTTTCTTAGTTCTAATTATCTTTATCGGATGTCTTCTGAGATTTTCACAGTGTTCTCTCTTCGTCCTGGTTTTCATACTTACGTAGTCCTTGTACACTTTATTCTTTTTGTCTAACGCATTCTGGCACTCATTATCGAACCAATCGTTTCTCTTGCGCCGGGCTTTTTTTTTGTGGTAGGGAGGTGAAGGCATTTACGCCCGCCGAGTCTGGCAGTGTGGGACTCCCATGGAGGATACCCTTTTTTTTGTGGTAGGGAGGTGAAGGCATTTATGCCCGCCGAGCCTGGCAGTGTGGGACTCCCATGGAGGATACCTTTGGACTACCCACTAAACACCTCCCCTGTCAATCTGAGAACCTAGCCTGGAACCGTTTGACACATTACTTCGGGCCAGGTCTCGTTTTGTTACGCCGTGGGGCGCCTTCAAGCTGGGGAGTCCCTTTCCTAGCAGGAGGGGAGAGGGGAAGAGGAATTGCCAGAAGAGCGATCCCCCAGCCCCAGTGCCTCCGGCTGCTGTGAGTCCCTTTTATATTTCAGGACTGCCCGAGCATAATGTGCCACCTGGTTCCATTTGTCAACCGATTCGAGCATCACCGCAACCACACTATCCGGGGTGAGCTCTCCCGTCCCCCTGTAGAGTTCCCTTCGCAGCCTGGCCCATTTGGTACACGCAAAAAATGTGTGACAGGCATTGCCCTCCTCTCCTGGGCAAAACCGACAATCGGGAGACCGTGACTTACCGATCTTGTGCAGGTAAGACTGAAAACACCCGTGCCCGCTCAAAAGCTGGGTCAGATAGAAGTCAGAAGCCGGGCTTGGCGTCCGATTGTGTGTTCTCCCACGGTCTTAGTAGTTGCTTTCACTTCCCTCCATAGCTCGTTGCTTGTTTTCAATGATGTGTCTAATAAGATAGGCACCAGCTGGTTGTTGAGGGCCTCCATGAAATTTTTTGCCACAGAGGCCGTTTGGAGCCTTCTGATGTCGAATTTTTGTGGCGGGCTGGTCTTCGTTGAATATGACTTTGACATACGACATCGAAATGTTAATTTGATCAAGTAATTATCTGAGTTACAATTGCTCCTCGGTAAGTATGGACACCAAGTATGCTCAAGGCCCAATGGTGTTGTATCAGAACATGATCAATCTGGTTTTATGTGTTGACTAGATTTTTGCCACGTGCAAAGTCAGTCAGGCGCTGGCCGTTGTCACTTGTTTCATCGCAGAGGCTATATCCACCAGTCGTTCCCCGATGAGATACTCTTATCTCATTGCCAACTTTAGCGTTAAAATCACCCAGAACTATTTTTCTGTCGTTCGTAGGCAACAAGTCGACTAGTCTTTCCAGGTGATTGTAAAACGTTTCCGTCATTTCTTCGCTCTTTTCTTAGGTCATGGGGTGTACATTAATTAGCCAGATTTTTAAGAATTTCGCTTTTATACGGATCGCACACAACCGTATATCGTGCGATTTGAACTCCATATCCACAATAAAGTCCACTCCGAATTCTCGTTTTCCAGCAGGCTTCCCTATTTTAAATATTGTGTATGATCTCATGTCTTGAGTATAATTTCCAGTCCAGTTCATTTCCTGGATTGCAAGTATTTGTAATTTATATTGAATGGCCTGGTCCTTTACAGCGCAAGGGTAATGGAGTGATATGACATTCCAGGATCCACTGCCAGTGTCCTTTTTTCGTTTGCGAGGTCGATACAGTGGGTCCAACAATACAGGGTTTTCCAGAGACAGGGAGTTAGCTCGTCGCCCAACCTCCATTCCGGTGGCATGGTTGTTACTTTGATTCCATTTTCAGGCGCGGAAGACTCACTTGCACCCTCTTACGTCCCCACAAAGGAGGTGTAAGTAGGATTTAGTAGTAGAGGTGTAGATATATTTACAGGTATTAGCATATCTCAGCTTTTAATCTCGCATTATTGGGGAACTAGTAAACTCAATGTGCAACCCCGAGAACATTTATTGCCATTTAATCATGGGACTTAGGATGAGGAATCATGGAAGCTGTGGGTTGGGGAAACATGGGCTTGGGACCATCTACGGTGGAGTTCCCGCTACTTTTATTTGTCCTTAAACAGTGCTTGACTTTAAAAGCGGGGCCAATAAAATGATTATTGCTTTTAAAAATATGGATGCCTACGAGGAATTTGCCTTTCCGGCTGGAAGTGCCAACGTGATTTTTTAATAGAGTTACTTGGTTCTTTCTCCCTTCTTCAAATTAATTGATATTTAGTAATTTTAATTTCATAACGACACATATTGCTTTTTGGCCATTTTGTTGATTAAATATTGTTTAAATATTTAATCAAAAAAAGTTCCATGTGGGGCATTAAGTTTTTCAAGTACTTTAGGATTTTAAAAATTGCTTTATGTTTTTATAAAATTTATAACGATTCAATTAATAAAGTACATTTTAAATTGAAACACGTTGGGTAGACAGAACAGTTTTGTATTTACCCTATGATATGCTGCCATATACAATGAATGAGCACAAGAAAAACTTTGGCGATAGGTACAACAAATACATCTCTGCTTTAAAAGGAAAACCAGTGTTACTCCCATAGATGTCAGAGAGAATGGATACGAAATGCATCGAGAGAATTGAAGCACTTTATGATGTAGTGTGAAATTGGCGCGTTATTTGCTGTTGATTCGAATTTTAAATAAATTTGACGTGACGTCTCCCACTAATTTTCGCATCTTGGACTAAATCAATTTCGCACACACACCACTACATTTTTCATTTTCCGACACAAAGCACTCGCTTTTGCACTAGATTCAACACGGTTTATCTAAAAAAAAATGTTTTGTGTAAAATTTCAAATTCAACTTGATGAGACGTTTCCCATCAATGTTGAAGTTTCACAAATCATATGTTTTCAATCATATGGTTGATGTTTTGTAGACAATTCGGGGGTTAAGGTATAAGAGGAGTGGGATTTTCGTGAGAGCAACTAGAGAGCCACTTGTATGTGTGGATTCTCTAGCGGCGTGAAAGGCAGGGGGATTTCAATTGGCATGCAAGAGGAAGGCATGTATGTAGTAAAAGTACTTCACTCACGTATTGATGAAAATAAGCTCATTTCGCGTCCATTACTTTATATGTCTTCGGTTACTCCACTTGGTGCAATATTGCTAAAATCTGAAAGATACTTTTTTTACTCATCATATATGAAAATTTTGAGGGTATACCGGATGGGCAATATTGTAGTTCCTTTTTAAATCCTAAATATATTTCCTATATTATATCCTCCGTTGAAGCTTTGCTCTTAATTAGATTTTCTGTATGCTAGATATCCAGATTTATGGGAAAATTTTTTTTTCAAAACTATAGTTAAATTTAGCTACGTTATAGCACTGCACTCTATGAGGTGCAGTAGGTAAGAAAACAACAATACAATACACTTTATGCTTAACAGTCGCTGGTTTTTTTGTTTTTATTGTATCTGAACTAAAAGTTGATGACAGAAACATAGAATCAAATACATATTAGAATTCTTATTTCAAAATATTCAGTGAAAAAACATAAAACTTCATTGAAGAACTGCATGAGATTCATACCAACAGTGAACATGTAGGCCCACTTCACATTTTTTGCACATGAATCTGGTGTTTTTGCGACATTTGCTGCATCGCGTTTGTGCACGTGCAATTTTTTCATGATCCGATCAATCAGTTTCGAGATCGATCTCACTCGTTTAGGGGTTGATCTGTAATGAAAGCAGTAAATTTGAGCTACAGCCCTTCTGAAATCGAAATAAGTTTCAGGTGAAAATTTTTTTCGTAGCTGCCATGCATCCTGGCAGGAAGCATCGAGACCAAAAATGAAAAGCTGATACCACCATTTTCTACCCTTCAAACTACATTTTAGTGATGCTGCATTTTCATCACCAAATCTATCTCTGCCAAATATATATCGATTATACATTGTGATGAATTTAGGGTAATTTACAGTAATTTTTGTTTTATTTTTTCTACACATCTAATGCGATCAACTTTATGTATTGGGCTCATTCCGTGGCAATTTGAAACAACAGTGACAATGCTATTGTCATTTCATCGTACAATACAAAATTCTTCCGCGGCTTTGATGAAAATTAACTCTTTTGCAGTTTTTTCATGTCAGCTATAGAAGAGCGTGGTCCTTTTTCGGTTCTGTTCCCCCTTATTGTGCCGCAGATATCGTAGCCTTTATTGGTCATCTGATATACCAATAGCAGTCCTGAAAAGAAGTTGTCGACGTAAAAGTTGTGGGGGCCACATGAAGACGGAAGCCTAGATGATAGTTCAAGTACGACTGAGCCCCCAAACCATACTCTTCTTATAACGGCAAGGGGAGGTTTTTGAACATTGGTAGGGCTCGAACGAAATAAAGTAACCACTTTGCGTTGCCATGGACCACAATTTATACCCAAAACGGATAGGCTTTCTTTTTATATGTTGTTTTGATCCATGGCGACCATAATATGTTAAAAGGTTCTCCAATAAGAGGTATTATTTTGAATAGCCCGCTATTTTGATAGGTTTCACTTTTGAAGCTGTCCTTTTTTGACATTTGACAAGTAAAAACTACGCCATTAATAAAAACGGAACGTTACATGCTTCAACAATGCATTGAAGCTATTAGAAATCACTATAAAAATGGTGAAAATTTGGCAGAGATGGTTCATAAAACTCGAACGTTTTTGGGTCGTCGTGAAGCACCTTGTCGGACTGCAATACAGAAATTGGTGGAAACATTCGAGCTGTTGGGACAACTTAGTGATGTGAAGAATAAAACTCGTGCACGTCACTCAAGAACAGCCGAGAATATTGCTGCTCTAGCCGAAAGTCTTGAAGAAAACCCAGGTTTGTCCATTCCTCGTCGTTCTTTGGAATTAGGCAAACGTCATTACACTGTGTTTTGCATAAAGATTAGGGTCTTAAGGCTTATAAAGTTCAGTTAAAACAAAAACTCAAGCTGGTCGATCATCAACAACGTCGTGTCTTTGCTGATTGGGTCCTTGAAATGCTTGAAAATGATCCGGAATTCCATCGAAAAATCATCTTGAGTGATGAAGGCCCATTTCCACTTCGGTGGCTACGTCAGCAAGCAAAATTGTCGCATCTGGGGCTCAGAAAACCCAAGAGTTATTGTTGAAAAGCCTCTCTTTTCTCAACGTGGGACTGTTTGGTGCGGTTTATGGTCCGGCGGAGTCATTGGACCTTACTTTTTCGAAAATGAGGCTGGAGCAACAGTTACAGTGGAATTGAATGGTATTGATCTGGACAATGTTTACTTTCAACGAGACGGCGCTACGTGCCACACAAGCAACGAAACCATTGATCGTCTACGGGAAAGTTTCCGGACCGTGTTATCTCTCGAAGAGGTCATCACAATTGGCCACCGAGATCTTGTCATTTTACACCTTGCAACTTCTTCCTTTGGAGCCACGTGAAAAAAAAGGTCTATGCCAACAGCCCAGCGTCGATTCAAGACCTCAAAGATAAAGTTCGTGAGGCTATCGTGGACACAGGGCAATTTGGTTATGAAAAATTTCATAAAAAGGATATGGTCCTGTAAGCGTGGTCGTGGTGGTCATTTGCCTGATGTTATTTTTTACCATTAACGGCATACGTTTCTCTTTATAATATATAAAATAAACATCCGATCATTTATATTAAAAAATGGCATTTTTCTTTTAATATTAAAATAACACCTCTTGGAAACCCCTGCATCATGGATACATCGATTGCAATGTGGGATGAAAAATTGGGAAGATAGTGTTGTTTCTAAAAAATCGGTCCCGTCTCATGCTTTGGGCTACAAGTTTATTGCAAGTATCGCTCTGTTCTTCCCAAAAAATGCGCATATTTAGGGCTATCCATTTTACGCTTGGGAAAGTAAAGCTTAAAAAACACATAAAATATTCAGATGGAAACAAAATTTTTTATTCAATATAAAGACTGAACCTTGCCATTATACGTAAAACACAACATCATTCAAATGTCCTCCACGGGGCCGCTTACAGGTCTCAATCCTTTTGAGGTAATTTTCAATGACTTTTCGGCACATTTCCGGCAATATCTCGGCTACAACTTCACGAATATTGGATTTCAATTGCTCAAGATTTTGTGGATTGTTCGCGTAAACACGATCTTTCGCATAGCCCCACCAAACGGTCACTTTTTCCGGACGCAAAGGCCTTTCTGTGATCACCTGAGGATTTTGAGAGCCCCAGATGCGGCAATTATTTTTATTTACGTAACCACTGAGCAAAAAATGACCCTCATCACTAAAGAACATTTTGTTCGAAAAATCGTTATCAATGTCTTGTTGCTCAATCGCCCAATTCGCGTACATTCTGCGTTGTGTATGACTTTGAGGCTTAAGTTTTTGAATGAGTTGGATTTTGTACGAATGGAGATACAAATCCAAATGCAAGATCCGGCACAATGAGCCGTAAGACAAGCCCAAATGTTGAGCGCGTCGAGGAATCGACAAATTCGGGTCTTCCTCCACACTTTGAGCAACGACAGCGATGTTTTCAGCAGAACGAATGCTGTGATGATCAACAGGCCTTGCAATATCAATAACCGATCCAGTATCTTCAAATTTTCTCACTGTGTTCGAAATCGTTTGCTGTGTAGGTCGATTATGTCGACCGTAATCGGCTTGTAAAGCCCTAAATGTCGATACAGCAGAATCACCATATTTATAATAAAATTTAATAATTTTAACGCGTTTTTCGACTGTTAAACGACCCATATTTCTAAATGGCAAACATTCAACTAAAAAAAACGCTTTGGATGATATTTAGTTTTGACAGATGTCGAATGGCAGGGTTATATTTTCCCTACCACGAAATGGATAACCCTGTAATTTTGAGAACGATAACCTGTTAGTAGAAGAATGGCAACGATAACTTTTATCTCTTCCACTTTTAAGTGGAGCGCGTGATTTTTGTAGCTGGCGTATGTGTTGGGCATTTCAACAAGCAAATCAGATATATCCGAGTTGTACATTTTTTCGAAACACAACATGAGACACAGCGGGATCTTGACAATTTTTGGTAACTTCTGGATCATCAACTAATCCTAATCTTTTAGTAAAGTAATTTTCATTGATTTTCCATTATGTAGCCTTTTTTTTCTGCACTTTCCTTTTTTTCTGTTCCATTTCGACTGCGGATGGTTGGTTTGGTACATCAAGATCTCTTTCACGATCAGGCCAAAATCAAGGTCAGATTCAGATCTGTTCACATCTTCAACGGCTATTTCAAATTCATTTCGAAGCACCCTTCTCGGTAAATGGTTGAAGTCATTTTCTGCTTCACCTCCACTTTTTTCTTCTGTATTATTCCCATCATCGGGAGGGTAAAGAGTTATTTCGATATTTGAGCCGGACTCTAAAAGAGCTATTACATCATGTAATGCAATCCTGAAAATAAAACAAATTCGATACACAAAAGAGTTAGCTACTGATATGTAGCACATAAGATATCAGAAATCATATACAATAATAATAATCGTTGAAATTCCAAGATTAGTAATATAAACAGTCGAAGATTCATCAAAAAGATCAAAACACAAAAGTTGACTAAAGTCCTAGTGCACCCTACAGGGTGCACTGTTGATTAAGTTTATGTTTGAGGCAAATGTTTTAGGTTTTCCTCAATATTTTTGCACACATAGAACCAGCAACTACATCAAAACAAAAACAACACAATAAAAAAGCAAGGACTTACGTTTTTCTCCACATGACGCCGGAAAATCAACAGGCTGCTCTGATGACACATCAGAACAGGAATGTGACTGACTTCAAAAGATTATTATCAATGTTGATAAAAGTCTAGTGGCTTGGGACAGCCGTGGCACGTTTAATAGCTACTAAAAACTGCATGAGAAGCTTTAAAGCTCACAGACAAACGAGTTGAGCTTTTTAAAGCAAACAAGAAGAAGTGCATCCGGTAGGGGGCACCAGGAACTGAAAAGTTAACCTTCCGCGGAACAAAATAAATTAATTTACGCTTGAACAACGTTGGGAAATATTAACATCGAACTGGATGTCGATTGTTCTCAAAAAATCATCATTTCTGATGAGGCACATTTTCATCTCGGCTGCGAATTGAGCAAACAAAATTGCCGCAACTGGGGCTCGCAAAACCGACACGTGATCATCGAGAAGCCAATTGTAGTGAAATGGGTTGGACAAAAATGTCCGTGGATGACTGCAGCGATGGTCTGCTGCCTCGGCGAAAAAGGATGGTAGGATCCGCCAAGATTGGCCTTGCATGAGGACGCATCAATACGGTGGCAGGCTAGCATTGCGGCGTCGTGGGGCGGGGACCCATTGCGAAAAAATTCACATCCACGAATTTCGAGGGCCAAAGAAATATCGACCTAAGCCGAGGAGGAGGTAGCCTGCAAAGGGTCAAAGAAAATTGCTGACTCAAAGGACAAACTGGGCCTGGAGAAAACAGATGGACTGAAGAGGACTTCGTCGATAGCGACGATACTTATGGCCCACGAATACGAGTGGGGCATCCAGGCGGAAGAGGTCCCCCCTGGCACTCTCCCAACTGGATCAGGATTCAATTTAGACGTGGCCATATATTTCCCATTTAAGTGAATAATATAAACGTGGCCAATTCATGTTATAGTATTACGTGATAGAATCACATAACACTATATTATACAAGGGCACGCAAGCGGAAGGCCACTCTATCTGGACAAGAGCACCTGAAACGCATAAAAGGGGTGACCTCAGCCGGTGGCTAGTGGAGGGGCCGACCAACGTGGCGGGCCCCATACCCGGTCAGGTTCTACGAAAGGAAATGCCGAGTTTTGGGTGCAACAATTCGTTCTTTTATTATTTATTTTCTTCCCAAACAACTTATATCAAATTCGTATATTTATGCACTTTCAAATTGTTGCAACTTAAACTAGTTAGTACTACAGTTTCCAAAATTACTAGTATATCCGAAAATTAGCATCATTCCGCATTCTGTCTAAAAAAATTTGTATCTATCAAACAAAATTCAAATACTTGTCCGAATACGATCGAATGACGCAACGAATTGTGAATAATATGGTCTCGGCTCGAAAAATTGAAATTATGAGACTGGTCCCTGTCCAAGGTACAACAATTAACGTTAATATGGCCAATGATATGAACGCAGCAACACTTAATCGGTTGCGGATCTAGTACCACTTTAGATTCATTTTATGTCAATTTAAAATAAAACATAGAAATAAATATAAATATAGAAACATATAATTATTAAAAACATTTTTAAAAAGAGAAACCAAATAGGTATTCACCAACATCCTTTCCGGGCGCCCGCTGGTGATGTGGTGATGCCTGAAAGCTCAAATTTTTTCTTTTAGTACGTTACGAGCGCTTGCATAAAACTGTTCAGATTCCGTTAGAAAAAACAAATATTAGTCATAGGTGTAATGGATACATTGTTTCATCAATAAACCGGCTCTTTTTATGAAATGTGACTATCGTCCAGCTACGAAATTAGAAAATCCAAAGTATAATAATTTAATCAGTTTTGAGTTAAACGATAACACATTTAAAAATTGTTTTTCATTTACATCCTCAACTTTCTCTCCCTCTGGCATTTCCACGTCTTCGACTTTTTTTTCAATAACCGTTATTCGTATGTAAATTTGTTGTCAGTGACAACTTTGCTCCCAAATTGTACTATTTTAGAATATAAAAACTTTTGCAATCAATACAAATATCCTGGCGGTAAAATGATAATCGGGATATAACTGAATGCGCTTTCTATACAACACAAACCGCCGACGTTTTCGCGAGCCACTTCTTTTCCAATTTCAACCACGTTGACACATTAAACACGTACGAAATATTCTTCCGCGATAGTATTCAATCCTTTGGCGCCTCCTTCATGTGTCTTGTTTTGCACACGATTCTTGTGCGAAACAAAAAGTCCCAGCGCTCGCCGTCTCCAGTTGTTCCAGTCACTGCCTGACTCAGGTGATCAGCAGCCGCCACCCCAGCCCGGGAGTACTGATTCCGTGATTCCGAACCCAGTTCTGATATTACGGACGCATGCAGTGCCTACGGAATACTTGCAGAGGCAATTCCACATAATTTCAATCACAAATTGCAAATTGGCGGCGACTCCGACGGTGACGATGTCATCGACTGTTGCCAAATTGTGGACAAACCCGACCGCGCGGCAGTAAAGGTGACGGCGAACCACTTCCTCTTGTTTAGGCAATCCGAACATATGACCTACGTATGATAGTGGGTTCCGTTATCAATCGTATTGCGCTCGAGTCGAGATACTAGAGACTCTTTGCTGTGTCCAGTTTACGCGCGAACTACAGTGCGAGTACACGTATCGAGGAAAAATGGATCGGAAAATTTTTGATGCGGAATTGTTCATTGATCAAGTGGAAAAAAGACCGGCGTTATGGACTATGAAAACCTCGGATTATGCCAACAGGATTTTAAGGCGCAGAGCTTGGGAAGAGTTAGCATTAATATTTTCCAATCAAGGTGACTCCGAAGAGAAAAAGAAAGAAACTTGTGAGTACCCATATTCATTTATTTGTACCAAACATGAAAATCAAATCATTTTATCCTGCCATGGCAGTTGACCCTCTTTCATAAAATAGACAGATAATGTATCCCTAGAATTTCGAGACCTTACGCTGCGTCGAACTGTAGAAGTACTGAGACCCTCTAGGGTTGTTTTGAAAAATGTATCTTCATATCTATAGCCATCTCTTAGTTGCACGTAATTGTGAAGAACGCAACAAGCTTTTATTATGTTTTGGGCAAATTCAATATTTAAATTGAGCGGTTTGTGAAATATTCGCCATTTGTTTACAAGGATTCCAAAACAACACTCAATATAACGTCTTGCTCTGGAGAGCCGGTAATTAAAAATTCGTTTTTCTTTTGTTAAATTTTTTCCGCAATATGGTCCCATAATATTTTCGGATAAGCTAAATGCCTCATCCCCAACTATAACATGAGGTAAGCTTGTTGTACGAAGTTCCGATATTCTTTTTGGTTCCGGAATATTTAGAGACTTTTTCACAAGTTTTTTGAAGAATATGAAGTTTTTAAAAACCATCGAGTCATTGCTCTTCCCACATGCTCCAACATCCACACATATAAAGTAATAATTTGCATCACATACGGCAAGCAGGACAGTCGAAAAAAATGCTTATAGTTGAAAAACATGGAGCCGGAATCTGAAGGTTTTATGATTCTGATATGTTTTCCATCGATGGCTCCTATGCAATTAGGGAAATTTGTATATTTTCGAATCCTCTTGCAATCTCCTCCCACTCTTCTGTCGAAGGTTCCGTCATTACTGTATCTCTTAAGTTTTTCCATATAATGTCGACACTTTTTTGAACGATCTCGATTACAGTTGATTTCCCCAATCTGTAGGCATAATGTAATTCACCAAAATAACACCCAGTAGCCAAATACCTGAAACAAAAATAAAACTTATTAAAATCTGTAATTTCAGATAATACCCTCTAGAAAAAGTGGAAAGGTCTTCGCGGCGCATTTGTCCGCAAAATGAAAAAGACAAAGAAAGCACCGTCAGGCTCTGAAGCTTTGAAGATTCACTATGTGTATTTTCAGAGGCTTATATTTCTCGAAAGGTCAGTGCAGAATAAAAAGACTGAAAGCAATATTCAAGACAACTCGGAAAACTCAGAGATAGGCGAAGAAGTACAGTCTACAGCAGATCCAATGGAAGACATAATGAGGCCACCGAACAAGAAAAATGACTGCCACTGACGCCGAACTCCTGAACATAATTAAACACAATATAAGCTCTCGGAATCAACAACAGCCACAGGCTTCCTGCGTAATGGAAGGTGATGATGATAAACTCTTCTGTTTATCTTTACATAAAGAATTGCTAAAGGTACGTGAGGACAATCGTATAGCAGTAAAAATAGAATTAATGAAAATTTTACAAGCGGCCCAAAAATGTTCCCAATCAACTTCCTATTCACACCATTCATATTTGTCTGGTAGGTATACGCCTACATCAAATAGTTCGGCTTTGTCTTCAAGTCCATTTCCGGTTTAACCTCGATACCATGCAAAATTTCCGTACCAAACGAACCGACATTTCAGGAATATGATCCAGCAACGCCATGGCTAGTCTCATGGCAAGCCCGAAATCGTCCTTCAACGCCGAGTACTTCACAAGCAGTTTTATACTCAAATTCGCAATCGCCAACAACAAGAGATTCTCAAGAAAATGAATGTCTTAACCTCTTCCAAAATAATGTCAATAATTAATCATCACATTTGATTTTCTAATAACTATGCTATACTTAAAAAAATGAATATTTTACAATTACTTGTTTTATCTAATTCTAATCTTAGTTTTGCTAAAATTGATGAAAAAAATTTTGTTGATTATATATTATTTCACGTAAAATTTTACTCATTAAGAAGGATTGTGAAAGCTGAAGGCTGTATTAGCTGATATTTATTAATAAAACATTGCTTACCTTAAAGTGATCACAAGTTTTTCTTCCAGTGAAACAACATCCTGACGTGGCACATAATTTTTACATGGCGATAAAATCTTCTTTAATTAATAACAGTAAATCATTAAATGATTTTATGGATATACGGAAGTAGTTAACAAATTTTGCCTCATGTTGTCTTAACTTTGAATACAAAGTTACAAACATATTGTGTGTCCTTCTATCGTTAAGAATTGGATGTACTTAATACTTTCTCTTCCAGCGACGATAAGCTAACCACAGTGCAAACCACTTCTTCTAACTCCATTTTTTCTACTGACTTTTCATCCCCAAATGCTCGCACGTGGGTACGTACGCGCACAATTTGCGCGACAGGTTCGTTGTGTATTCGCCCTTTCTGGACACAACGTTCGCGCGTAATACACGCGACGGATTCGTATTAGTCGGACTAGTATTCACGACTCGGGACTAGCACACACAACTGCGCGTATTCATCCGACGTGCTCACTCGCGATCTCAAACCAGACTCCCTTTTTTGTCCCTTGCTCTATCTGTCGCACCGGGACTCAACCCGCTTTTCATTCATTCCGCTGCACACTTGGCTTCGCCAATGCAATACGTGCATGTGCAGCGGGAAAAGATGTTGCCATGTGCGCATTTCAATTGCAGATTTGAATTATTAAATTAATGAAAAATAATAATATAGAAAAATTTAAATAATAACAGCAAAAGGTAAATATCATAAAGAATATACTTATAAAGAAAAGTTTAAATTTTATATAAAGTAAAAAAATTATCTAAAATTTATATTTAATAAAAATAATTTTATGATTTATAACTACAAATTGAAAAATTAAATTTTGTCAAATCTACAATTAAAATTTCAGATAAGTGATATGAAGGTTTTCGAGCAGTTTGCTTAGGCGACTGCTCGATTACTAAACAATGCATCCTCAGTGAGTGGCAGTGTGGTGTGGATTCTGGAGCAATGGCATAATTGGATTGGCGTGATAACCAACTTTTGTGGCCGGAGATTGAGGGTTTGGACTTGACTGACCTTTGGTTTCAACAGGATGGCGCACCGGGCCATACAGCTCATCAAACAATCGATCTTTTGTGCACGAACTTCGGGAATCGTGTAATCAGCCGCCTTGGCGGTGTCAATTGGCCGCCTCGAAGCTGCGATTTGACTGCGTGGGACTTCTTTTTATGGCAGCGCTGTGAAAGATCGATGTTTTGCAGAAAATCCACAAACGGTTCAAGCACTGTAATTCATTATTCAACAAACCATTACTCAAATAGGGCCCGAAACCATCAATAATGTCTTGGAAAATTGGGCTGGGAAAATGGTCTACTGGCAAACCAGCCGTGACAGCCATATGAATGAAATTGTATTTTACAACTAACGGGAAGGTTTGTTCTTGCGAAAAAAGCCAAAGTATAAGAAAAAACTTGATTTTTGTTCATTTTATTGCATTTTCTAAAAAGAAACTTGTATTTGGCCCACCCTATTAAATCAAAAGTATAATATGTAGTGAATATAGAGTTTTCATAAAGTCCGTAAAGGACTGCAGCGATGTTCTGCTGCCTCGGCAGAGGAAGGTGTTGGTTCCTGCCGAGAATGCCCTCGTCCGGAGACGCGTGAATGCGCTGGCAGGCTAGCATTGCGGTGTCGTGGGGCGGGTTCTTTTCCCCGGCACGAGGACTCACTACAAAACATTTCGCATTCACGAATTGCTTGCAGAACTCAGAAGACGACCGAAGTCGCAAAATTGTAAATAACCTCCACGAAGGAATTATGACTTGTTACGAGAACAAGTGCAACCTGACAAGAAAGGCGAACTTGGGGTGACCTCGTCTTTACCCAAATAAATTCAGGGCCCACAAATGAAAGAGGGGCAACCGGGTGGTGGTGGAGCCCCTTCATACCCACCCAACCGGAATAAATCCAATGTTAACTTGTTGAATTGGCCAGGTATTCCTCTTCTGAGTGGAAAACTCATACAACTCGAATTATATGAACCTTCCCATCAGAAAGGGAGTACCCCGGTGACCAATTTATGTCATAGAATTATACAATTGAATTGCATAACTCTATGCCATAAAAAGGCACTTTGCTTGGGCCACTCAACCCATGAAGTAACCTGAAACAGAAGGATTATATGGGATTATTAGTGCCCGATGGCTGGCTCATTTGTAACGTGGAGAGCCTACCATCGTACCGGGTCCTATACCCGGTCAGAGTGATCGGAAAGGAAAGACCGATTTAGTTTGAAAATTAGCACTCCATTGTATTTAAGTAACTTATTTTAAAATAGATACACATTAAATTATTCCTTAAATCAATGTTAAGTTTTAAACCATTCATTTACTTCTGATTTCTTTGAATTGAAAGCATATTATTTATTAATATTTTCAGCTCAGACTTCTTTAATTTTTAAATCTAAGTGTTATTTTAATCCTTTTCCCTTAAAATTTGAATTTTAATCTGGTTAAATTTCAATTTAATCTACCCATATCATATCCTTCTCAATTGACATCGATTTACATATTGAAATAAATCCTGGAATTTCATTATAAATATTTTTTTCTTTTTATCATATGTAAACGGAATTTTGTATAGGAATGTTTAAACGTGATATTAATTCTGCTTGCGTAGAAATGAAATATGGTATTTCAGTTTTATTTTCTAAATAATATCGATTGAAATTTGCTGAATTACTAGGTTCTAACATGTAGTATTAAGTAGTTTCATTATAATGAATGTCGAATTTTCAAAGGAAAATGTTTTATTTACTATTTTGTAATGAAAAATCGCTGAGAAATGGTTATATGGAGTGCTATTTGTTTTAACCAGGTGAGAAAAAAAATCTATGCTTCTTCCTTACGAACGATTCATTACTTAAGCATTTTTCAAATTAAATTTATTCACAATTAAGAGAATGTATTTAGCTTGTAGAAATTAGCAAAATATTTAAAAAAAATATCTGGTTTTGAATTTGTATTTAAATCTTTGACAATTACCATTCACTACCTCGATGACAGTGTCCCTTTTAAAATTTAGCAATAGTGCAGCGCAAAATGGGGGATGTCCACATTAACTTTGACAAAATTAATCTTAATCTATTGAGACTCTATTAAAGAATTTTTTCTTTTTTTTTTATTTCCTTGGATTTAATGCTCTGTTGATAATTTCAACAAACATAACCAGTCTGAGTTCAGTATCCAAAAAAAATACAACCAAAATCCAATGGTTCAGAATGATGCGCGATTTGATTTGGATTTAATAATGCTAATACGTTCAATCGCGTTGAATTCTAAGCTGAATACATACAAACGCTAGTTTGCATACACATGATGAAAGGGTTAATAGCTTATAGGTTGTGAAGTGTTTTTTTTCTTTGTTTTTTTTGACAATTATATTAAGCATGTCAATTACTGTAGATTCAAAAGTGAGACAGAATCAAAAACAAATATGCAGAGATGGTTGAATCAAAAAAAAACAGACTTGCTTTGATGGCTTCGTAGTTGGGAAAGAATAAAGATCAATCAACAAAACTATTCAATAGATTCAAAATCAAAAGGAATCTGTGTAACATAAAACACTCAAGAAAAGTCTGATGACTTTAAAAGTAATTGAGTAAACTTCTATTGTTTCTCTGTATACCAATGCAATAGTGTTTTAAGGTATTGTTCGTGACGTGTTGCGATATTCAAAAATCTGAATATGCCAAATTAAAGCAATTTTCCCATTTGCATTTATAAAAGAATTATTTTTTTTTTTAAATATAAATATTAGTATATATAATTTTATAAATAATTAAAAGATATTTCGTTCGCAATAAATAGGTAAATAATAAAAATTTAAATTAAAATGGTACTTACAATACCTTTCCCTCGACGACGAGCGCTCGTTGACTATTTGGAGGTACTTGTGTATAAAATCCTATAAAAATTCGGCTATCAAAGTGTAAATACATGCAAACTTCTTTGAATATCACAACCGTATTGTCTTCGAACGTGGTAATGCTCGCTGCTACTTATTCTACTGCTTCCTATTTCATCGATAAATTGCTTTGACGTTTAGGCGAGGAGAAATTCATAAATAGTTTAGTTTCTCTAGACCCATGCACGAATGGTTTAAAATTACTTTCACACTTCACCGTGTTCCGTATAAGACAACGCACAATTTATGTTTGCTAGCATTAAAAATATACTTTAAAAAAAAAAAAATATTCGAAATGATTCCACTCGAGTGAAATATTCCAAACTGACAGATACACTACAGTATCCGAAAATCTGTAATTCGGCACCTTCTCATCTTTCATAACCTTTCACGACTTGACAATCGGTCGGGTCTCGTCCAATCCAGCTCGCCGCTCTTCACAAATTGAATAGAAGTTGTGGTTCCTTCAATATCGCATAGAATTGCTTTCGCTGCAATTGTTTGCGGCATATCAATAGAAGTGTGTACTTCTCTAATCTTAACTAGCAATCCGCCACGAATAATTTTCATCGGCTCTGTGATGTAGGAGTCCAGCTAGATGATAAGGTTTGTCCAGCAGAGGGTTCATTCTCACTCACAACACCCAATGCATCCACACTCCATCATAACCTATTCCAAGGCGAACGACCTTTCCTGTTTTCCGCTGCATTAATTTTTGCCATTATCGACTGTTATTTTTCCATGTACTCTGCGTAGTAAAAGTACAAATCCTATAAAACAAACGAATGCTTCGCGAGACGGAAAAAGAAATGATATCACTGACGCACGAGCGGGTCAAATACACTAATCGTTGCAAGCTTTTGGTTTACCGAGGTGCAAATTTTCCGGCCGCCAGTTTGAACGCTTTAAACAAAATCTTTTCCGACAGCCATTACTAGCTCCACCCGTAGAGCAATCGATTGCACGTCTTTTTTTTATCGATTTGCCATTTATGCGATTAATTTACTGCAAAACTGAAAGAACTTTCACTTGGTACGAAGAATGAAGATAACACTTTTTCAGTCACAATTTCTTAAAAATCGACCGTGCGGCTGATGCAAGCGGATTTTGTTCCCGCTTATTTGCGACACTCGGAATAACCTCGCTCGTACGATGTTATGGGGATTGTTAATAAGCGATGCGCGATGTTGACTCGTCGGAGGTTGCGAACGAAGCGAGCGTCTCGTTGACATGAGTTGTGAAATTCACTAATTCACTAACTGCTTGATGCGCTCCTTGCGGTGAGCATGTGGACGCCACAATGTGGAAATAGAAGTGCCATCTATGGGTGGACCCGCGGTGGTGATAATGCACACTCGTTTCGGTTGTTTTTAAAATTCCAAATCGTCTTTTTGTAGATTCGATTAAGTTTTCAATTGAAAGCAATTTATGTTTTTAATTATTAGGCGTAATTAAGGGGGAAATAAATCGAAAGAATAAGACAGGCACGCGTTAATTACCGACAAACAAACAATTTTTAATTACTATTATGGTTGGAATGGATGGAATTTGACAAATTTTGTGGGGTTTAAATGATACAATGATTTTATCGGTCATATAATTTAAGGGGTTAACCGTTTCGTTCTAAGCATTTGCATACCGCGTTACACCGCAATTAGTTAAATTATATTCAAAAGATATTGAAATAAAATCACTACACATTAGAAATATTAAACAGTTTTAGAATTTTGTTTCCCGGGTGTTAAGTACAAAAGAAATTTTTCACTTATTTTTCATGCGAAAAAAAAAGAGCGAGTGTTGCGATGGGGAAGGTGACTGAATCGACTGAATCCTTGTTAAATTGCGTTCGTGCTGTGTGCCTGTGTCAGCGCTGCTTTTAGAACCATAGCTCCTAGATTACTACAAATATCTGATTCGAATAAATCTTGTATGCTTATTATCATCGAAAATTTTGTATATTTCCCTTTCTCCTTCCCCCGTGATTCAGATGAAGTAATTTTAAAACCTATCTCATCCCACTAGACTACTTTTAATAGAATTTTTTTCCGGAGACACCCCCGAAAAGGGGAGACCTCCTCGAAAAACTCTAAAACTTTTTTTTGTTTCATCCCAAAATTTTCAAGAAGCCTTCACTTCTGCCCTTTCTACAAAGTTTGATGGTTGTGGCTTGTATAGTTTTGGGGGAAAACTGCGGGGACATATAGACGAGCAGACAAATGGACACAGGCCGTGATTTCAATAGGGTTTTACATTTTAATACAAAACCCTAAAAAACGAACGCTATAAATAACTACACTACTTGATGCAAATGAAAAGCGAATATTTTTTTTTAATTTTTCCATTCACCAAGGATACCATTAGCATTGATCTTAATCCCTTGATTTTTTGCTGTGCCGACAAACATTTCCTTCAGTATAGCATGCACGTGACACGAATATTGAAAGCGAAATGAAAAACAAAACAAAATAAATGTTCCTCGGGTCAAAGGGAAAAATCTCCATAAACTTCCTTATTTTATTATTTGCTATTTGGGTAAGCGCTGTTGATTGGAGACGGTCGCTCGTTTTGTGACCGAACCACAAAAGCAACTCTTGAAACACTATCCTGTGGGAAAAGGTCAGTAAATAATCCTGATTTTGAGTAAAACCGTTGGAAAGGATATAAGCCAAGATTCGGTAACTGGGGGTTATTTTTAATGATACCCTAATATAAGGATACAAAAAGTTTATTGGCATCAAAGATGGGATTGCTATTAGGGGCGAGTTGTTGGGAATGTTAATGACTGGGAGTAATTAATCGTACAAAATTACATGGGTAAATATCAGGAGTGCCTATTTGTGTAGGTTATTTTATGTCTTTTACTCCCCTTTCATAAAATATTTTAACAGCACCCAGTATTAACTTCCTTGCCCTCTTAACCATGAAAATGTGGACGGCTTCAAAACAACTAGACGGGTTTTTAGATTCCAATATTATTAAATATTGGAATAAAATTTTGCTGGAAATAATTTCAAAAGAATTGCAGTATCTCAATAAAATTTTGAGGACCTTAAACCTTATCTCGATAAAACTACTATGACTTTGAAATTACTCACCTCATCATAGATGGTACGAGTTGAAACCAATTATTTCCTGTACAAAAGTAGCTACAGGTTCAATGTGTGACGACTACAGATAAGTATCTTTCCCATTATGAACGCCAATTTTATAATTATCATCTATTTTACTTTAATAACGTAATTGTTAAAATAACGCTTTTATCTTTAGGGCGTTAATCAATCTAAAACTGTACGTTAAACCTCGTTGCATTTGATTAGATTATGGTTAAAAGTAGTGCAAATAGTTTTTAGGAAGTCTGCTATCAAGGACTCTCCTGCAATAGTATCAAATAGTTCAAGTAATTTTACAGATGCGATACATGAAAGTGTTGATGCTACTAGTCTGGACTGTAACTTTAGCGCAGGTTTAAAATCAATTTTTAAAAATAAAGAAAGAATTATTCTAAACATTATCTATTTTACAAGAAATTTAGAATACACCTCATCAATATCGATTGCATCCCTGATACATTTTACTCAGCATGCAAATGGACGATCCTCAATTCTAGTCATTTCAATGCCGAGATGAATGTAAAACGAACGTTATCGCAGCTCTACCTCTACGTAAGGATTGTTCAAACGGAGCCAAAGTATCGCAGAAATACGACAATATTCGTGCGAAGATATGACTTTTGTGGGAAGCCTGGTAAACCAGCAACGCATTTTATAGTGGTCTTTATTACTAAGATCATTAGTACATTTTTGCATGGACAAAGAGTCACTTGTCCACTCCGACCGTACAACTATACATTACACGAGGCAACATTTACATCCGATTTAATTCCACTGCAACTTTTCTACAGAGCCAGAAGCTTCTTTATAACCAACGTTACTTTTTTTATACCAGTCAAAGGTAGTGACAAACACATTTCTACCCTTATATTTAAATGTAGAATTGCTAAAGTGTAGAACAAGCTGATAATTGTTAATTTGAATGAATGATGAAATGACTGGCAATTTTACGATTTACAAGAACTTTCATCAACTAAATTCGTGGCGTTAGTTTCAGAATACCACAGCGATTGACGGTGAACAGGTTGTTAAATCTGTCTGGTAAAATTTTAACTAAAGGCGTGAAAGAATGTGAGCTCTTGAATATATGTACATATAATAAATAAAAAAAGCTCTGAGTTTACTAATCCAACAAGTTTTCAGCTTTACATAGAATTCGGTATGTGTTAGTAATATGTAGTGAAATTAAGATGTTCAATAACTCCGTAAAGGACTGCAGCGATGATCTGCTGCCTCGGCAGAAGAAGGTGTCGGTATCTGCCGAGAATGCCCTCGTCTGGAGACGCGTGAATGTGCTGGCAGGCTAGCATTGCGGTGTCGTGGGGCGGGTTCATTTCCCCAGCACGAGGACCCACTACAAAAAAGATTTCGCACTCACGAATTTGACTGCTAGAGATCCAGGGGCAACCGAAGTCGCAAAAATTGTAGATAACTACTCAGAGGGAGATAGAGCTTGTTACGAGAACAAGTGGAACCTGAAAAGAAAGGCGGACTTGGGGTAACCTCGTCATTACCCGACGAAGTTCATGGCCCACAAATGAAACAGGGGCAAACGGGTGATGGTGGAGCCCCTTCGCAACCACCCAACCGGAATAAATCCATATATATTTTGTTGCAGTGGCCAGGTATTCCTCTTCTGAGTGGAAAACTCATACAACTTGAATTGAATGAACTTTGCCATCAGAAGGGGAGTACCCCGGTGACCAATTTATGCCATAGAATTATACAATTTGATTGCATAACTCTATGCCATAAAGAGGCACTCTGCTTGGGCCACTCAACCCGCGACGTCACCTGAAACGAGAAGCATTAATTTGTACCCGGCGGCTGGCTCATGGTTTTAGGGGCAGCCTGCCACCGTACCGAGTCCTATACCCGGTCAGAGCCGGAAGAAAAGAAAGACCGAAGGGTATTATATTAGTTCAACATTTTAATTTTCTCGATTATTTTCAATAAGGACATAGTGAATTTGGAAATTACAATTTGACAAAACAATAAGCATTCCAGTATGAATAAAATAAAGTATAACAGGTGAAATTGCTTTTATCTGTCACGTGAATCGTAGATTCCCTATCACATTTAACAAATTAAATATGAATTTCAATTGTAAAAACAAATACGTAACTAAATTTTGTTGCAATATTTTTATCGTTCAAATTATTTGACGATTATAATATATTTTATTATAAAATCGTAATAAAGCTATGATTTCTTTAGAAAAAGGATTTATATGTGGTAATAAGCATTTTTAAAATTAGTTAATTTTTAAGGGATTATATATTCTTGGACAGAAAAATATTCGAGCAAGGAATTAAAATTTACCTATTTTTTATAATAAAAGTATTTAAATGTGAATTCATAATTTCTTTATTATATTTTTTATTGAATGGCGTAGTCGTGAAATTTCTCAATCTTATCTCTTTCGTACGAAACAAAGTGTCGTTAAATATGTCGTAAATAATTATTGTAACTAGTGAGAAATTCTTTTAAATATTTATTAAAATTAATAAATAACTATTTCTGTTTATTTTTTTTTTTGATTTGTTTGCCTTTTTTCTGGTTTTTAAATATGACTTCTTAAAATTTAATCGCTATTTGTTAACAATTTCGTATTTTTTTTTTATCATTTGCAGTCTTTAATCGACGTCTTCACGAGCGGCTTTTTGAGATTTAAACAAACGTTCTATTTTTTGCGCAATCGAATTGCAATATTTAAAAAAAATGAAAAAAATCATGCAAGAAATATATGTATTAAAAACACCATAATAGGTTACTCACCTGCATGGTCCTCCGAGCGCTCGATGACGATGCAGATGGTCCGGAAATTTCGATTCTGTAACAAAGCTATTAACAAGTCTCGATCAATTTTATGGTTGCTTCGCTTGCTGATAACAAATGAAAAGCTTCCAGCACTAGCAACAAAATATTCGTCAATTAAAGAACTGAGTACGTATCTAGTGGCAGGAGAATTTTCCTGATAAATCCTTTCTTTCCAACTGGCACTGTCACGAAATGCTTTCTAAAAGTCTCGACGGCAACTGCGAAACGACACACAAATTTGTTTTACGTGTTGGCTGCCAATTAGATGTGACCTCCTGTTTGATATTGCATCGGTTTTAAGTAAGCATCTTGCACGAAAATATTTGGAACGAAATATAGAAGAGGAATTTCAGCGATTTTACCAACAATATCACTTATCCTTAGGCGATTTAAATACTCTTCAGTATGTACTTCAAGAAGCTCATCCTCTGTTATTTGCATAGGACGTGAAATATGTTTTTCATCACAAACCTCGCTAGTTAATAGGTGCTCCATACCATCAAGCGACCTTCCCCAACGCACAGCAATAGTTCATCGAATTGGCAAAACAATTACCAATATTATCAAATAACGTCTCATGTTTGTACTTGTAGGAAATCAAATCGATCCAAGCGTACAAAATATACCCAAATACATCATTATATATGTCATTTGAAAACAATTGCCAATATAAACCACAATTTGCTAAAAAGGGAACCGAGGAAATAATTAATCGTAATATCTACTGCATATACACACTAGTGTTTAATCGTTAGAATTGGCATCGATTGTTTGCTCTTGTGCTGGGGATTGTTGTTGCTGTATACGATTTTGATTTCTGTCAGGTGAGATAACTTGTTCTATTTCAACTGTTGCTCCCGATGGTGATGTAGATGTTGATGAAATTGATGTTAGTGGTCCATTAGCATAACCATTGCACATGCTTTCATTTGTTGTTCTAGATTCAATGCTGCATCGTTCACTGGCTGATCATTAGCTATATCATCTGAATCCATTCTTAAATCATTATCATTAGGTTCGTCACAGTGATATTCATCGTCACTTATTGAACTATAACGACTATGTTTTCCACTATATTCACTTGACGAGCACGATGAACTAGTACTCCTAGAACTATCACTTTCACTGTCTTCACTTGTACTCGAGCACATCTGCTCATCGCCATGTTGCTGCTTTTTGCATTACCAACACCCTTAGCTCGTCGCTCCAGTCTTCGTCTGAGATTTTGGTTTGTGAAGGGCTTCAGAATTTTCAGTATCGTCCGAATCCGGTGAGCTTAGGTCATGCTGAACGTACGATGAAAGTGGTAGCATGCAAGGAAATTAAGCAAAAACCCACAGCTTCAATGTATAACCAACACTGCACCGGCGACTGTACATATGGGTAGATTTTATTTAACAATTAGCTAACATTTTCTATGTCACTCATTGGATTATATCGTTTTTGTGCCATCTTCGCTTTTCGTACAGAATTCGGTCATGAACGCGCGGATGGACTCATGGTCTTATGCGTAATCACATCCAGAGTTTCATTTAAATGCACTTTAAACTCACGAAGTTGAGTTTGAAATTCTTTGGCATGCGGTTTTCACAAATGCAAATGTGCACCAAGTTGCGGAATTCTAGGGGATGAGGCGAGGTCGCGGTAAAAAAAAACAGAGGGATTCAGCACTTCACGATTATTTCAGTGATTACCATGTTGCAGGTATTTCTATGAAATATCTGGTATAAAACTCGAACAGGCTGTTACAGCAGAACGCAAACATATAAGTTGATTTTCACTTGCAACTGATATCACGCTTGCCGGCGCGGTCCTCTTCACGTGTTTCTCTGTCACGATCGTACGTCCACTCTCGATCCGTTCCAAACTTGTCTTCTTTCTTCTTCTCCTGCTTGATGTGGTTTTTTCTCACGTTCCTGTTTGGGTGTTGCAGTAGATGTGAGCGTTAGTGTAATTTAAATTATCAAAATCAATACCTGAACTATAGCCAGCACTGCGCTAATTCCCACACGTGTGTCTCTCCTTCACTCAAAATGTCAACTGCCCTGTCCAAGGTATTTCCTCGCACCAGATCAATCTCAAACCGGTTCGATTGCAAATTGTTCTAGATCAATCGGAAATTGTTCCGATTCATTCTGCAATCGTACCGGTTCGATCTTTTCGATTGATCTGGGGCATTTTGGGGTTTTTCTTTAACCCTTTAACTGCTCGATTATTTGAAATAGTTCTTCTGTTTCGAAGTTTCCATTACCATGACTAGTATCATGACTTTGGCAGCTTAACTCCACCATATGTGGCCCAAAGCTCGTTTGAGAAAAGCACAGGGCTCCCTGTGATTCGCTCAACAATAATGTCACAGCTCCGAAGCAGCTAATATCTTGGATTAGGAAGACAAGGCTAATCACGCCACACAATTTTAGAAGCTGCATCTGAGGAAAGTGAATCGTTCTAAATCAATTCCCTTCAATTATATTCCCTATCCACAAAAAATATGACAAGCTACAGTGCGAAAATTATAAAGGCATATGTCAAAGACGGTACCGAAAACAATAAAATGAAAGTCGATAGCTATCACTAGCCAATGAAACGATACGAGAATTGAAAATTAAAAGCAACAACCAGGTTCAATTCTCAAGGCTAAATAATATTGAAATTTCCGGCATACCTGCAAAAAAGGAGAGAGCTTATCATCTATATTGTTCGATATATGTGCAACCGTCGGGTTCAAATTAAATGATTTCGATATAGGCACATTACATTGAGTGCACCCATATCCACCAAATTCAAATAGTGCAGCGAGCAATACTCCAGCGACCCATCCGCGGTCGGTTATTGTTCGTTTTACACAGCAGCAACGCAAGGATAAATTAATTACTGCAGTGCGAGCACGGCGCGGAATTACCACTGCTGATATCGGTTTACCGTGCACAACTTCAATAATTTATGTTGGTGATCACCGCACATCCACCAACAAACTATCACTGAAGCAAGCACGCCAACTCAGGGTAGAGAAAAGTTATACATTTCTATGGGTGAAAGAGTGTAGAATTTTTGTCCGCAACAATGAAGTATCCAAAATCATACGGATCGCTTCTGAGAACGACTTAGCGAAAATTATATGACATAATTCTCAACATTAAAATTTTGTTTCAATCCATTTCGACGGAAACTACTCATTGAACTTTATTAATCTTCTATATTATTGCTCATTTTGTATGAACGATATTTGGCTGCGCGCTGTATCTCACTATCAAACTTTTTTATTACGTATGTTCCAAACCATTTCGTCTAGTTGCTTATCAATTTATTATCAGAAAGTGAGTGGGTTACGTACAAAGTCTCACTCATTCTTATCTAATATTTCACTGTCTAATTATGACATAGTGCTCTTGACAGAAACTTGGCTGACTCCTGATTATTATGATGCTGAATACTTTCATACTAATTTTAATGTTTTTAGGAGAGATATGTTAGAATCAGACGGACGAGGTATGCGTCGTGAAGGGGTTCTTATTGCAGTGCGGCGAGAGCTGCATGCACGGTGCCTTGAATGCTTGGATTCGGGCCATGAGGCTGAAGAGCTGTGGCTATCTGTTGAACGCAGCGCATCTTATAAGCTCTTTTCTCGACGGCTTAGTGCTTCTCACACTAAACTGCACTTAGTTTGTTGGCATTTCCCCCACGGCAATACCCATTCAGAATCATTGCCAGCCTTCTATGACAAAGCATCCGACTTCATCCAAATGAATCAGGATGATAGATTTTTAATCATTGGAGATTTTAATACATCCAAAGCAATCTGGTAGAATACGAATAAAAACGACCAATCGTTAGATCTATATACCAGCGATGACCATGTCGCGGCCAATTTAAATAACTTCATGGACTTGGCAAAATTAAAGCAATTCAACTCTTGCACCAACTCCAATGGGCGAATACTTGATCTCGTTCTTTGCAATGATACGTGCACTGTATCTAGTTCCACAATACCATTAACAAAAGAAGATCAGCATCATAAGGCACAAAATATCACTCTTAATTTAGATTGTAACTACTATATGCAAGAATTTAGAGAGCAGTTTAAATTCATTTACCATGCAGCTAATTTTAAAGAAATAAGCCAAGAATTATTAAGCGTCAATTGGTTGGAAATTATGTCCAACCTTTATACCGAGGAATGCGTAACGCACTTTTATCAGTTCTCCGACAATTTAATGAACAATTATATTCCCCGGAGATTTGTGGAATCGAAATCACACTATCCGCCTCGGTTTTCTCGAAATCTGATAACAAGTTGGGTAGACAGACCTATGCTCATGTCAGAAGGGTTTTGTACTCAACTTACAAAATGCAGTAACCAGCAACGACTAAAATCAAGAAACACGTCATGTTCGAGGATCATACTATTATTAACAAAGTTGAAAGAATTTTGACTTCTGAGGTATTTGTTAAAGTTATACCCATAAATATCTCGCTTGATAATTTTTTCAGATTTTTTAGATCAAGGGTGTCCATTCGCGAGGGAGGAAACACATTTTTCATGTATTTCCCCCCCTGTGCCCCCACTGAAGCAAAAACTGTCAGTTTAAGAACTGTTTTGAAAAGCTCTCATAGAGAACTTTCATTTGATACTCATGTCGGCTACCTTTCATGAATTTTTTTTCAGGGGCCACTCCTCTGTACTGTAATCATCGATTCATGGCCAATTTTTTCAAATCCTAGAATGGTTTCAAAGCCCTTTTGCTAGGAGCTCTCTCCTGCCTCTTCGACTTGTTTCAATTGTATGTACTCATCCTCATGATACCTATCATTCCTGAGATTTTCATGCAAATCCTAGCAAAGCTATAGTGTCTAAGTCGGTAAAAAGCGCATATGGCTCCATAGCCATATGTTTCCATAGTAATACAGGGCACATTGTTCCATAGTAATACAGGAAAATTCAAATCGCTATAACTTCGTTAAATACTATTCGATCTTTATGAAACTTCCAGAAAAGATTAATCTTATAAATTGTCATTAATCTTATAAATATTGAATTTAAGGGTACTGTTTAGATTTTATTCAAGAAAACATAAAATCGATAAATCATACTATTACTAACAAAGTTGTGTGAATTTTGACTTCTCATGTATTTGTCGTTGTTGTACTCATTACGGCCTACATTCATGATTTTTTTCAGATTTTTCGGATGGAACGTGTCCAATCGCGAGGGGGGTACGCGAAAAGTTCGTACATTTCCCGTTCCCCTGCCCCTCTCGGTACTCAGAAGGCAATTTTAAGACTTGTTTTGAAAAGATCTCATTGAGACCTTCCCAATGACACCATACTCGACTACCAATGGTGAAATTTTTTTTTTTGAGGGGTCACCTCCCTATATGGGGAGACCCCCCTTAAACCCCTTTGAAAAATTTTTTTTACCCTTGAACTATCAAGAAGTCACCACTTCTGACATTTTCACAAAGTTTCATGGTTGTAGCCTCTATAGTTTCGGAGAAAAAGTGCTGTGACATACAGACGGACGGACGGACGGACGGACAGACGGACACATGTCGTGATTGCAATAGGGTTTTGTATTTTAGTACAAAACTCTAAAAAGCATTCGAAGTGGAAGAGATTTCAACATGCTCGAGATTATCAGCTCTTTTCTGATTTGCGATCTCGCGTTAAACACCTTGAACGAGAGTGTTATAAGCGGAAAGGACATGGTTCGGCTGTTGGCAGCCGAAAAAAATTAACCAATTTTGAAATTAAACGAATCAATTCCGAGAAGTTATCTATCAGAACGAAATCACTAGTTAATTTCAAATAAGCGAAAAATGCTTTAAATTCTGGGGAGGTTCCGCACTTCACTTATACCAGACGTTGTTGCTGAAGGGTTTGGACTGCGGAGAAGATGCCGCCGATCTTCTTCAGGTTCTCAAGGAAGCAGCACTACAAATCGAATTTATCTCAGTTAAAACATTCGCGACAAGAAGGTTGACGGTAGAAAAAAAAATTTACCACTTTATTTAGTACAAATATCAAATAAGAACAGTCCAAGCGCTCTTCAGCAAATCAGATATTTAAATTTCCGAGTGGTGAGGTGGGAACGCCTCCAGAAACGAGAAATTAACCAGTGCTTTCGCTGCCAACGTTTTGGGCATTCGGCTGCCAACAGCGCCATGCATTACCGATGCGTTAAATGCAAGAACGTGCATGCTCCCGGTGAGTGCAAATTGGCTCAGACGGAGCCAAAAGAGAAATTATATTGTGTTAACTGCGGTGTTTTTGGTCACCCGGCATCATATCGAGGATGCTCCCGATATCAGGATGCGAGATTAAAATCTGTCCCAAAGCAAACTCAATAACACCGCAGCGTCTTAGCTCCGAACTTCGTCAAGCCCGGAGTATCATTTGCAATAGCCGCTAGAGGACCAGCAGAAAATGCGGTAAATAGTGTAAATAATGTAAGTGGTAATAATGAGCTGCTTCTCAAAATCCTACAGCAATTAAATTCTCTATCGGAAAGAATCGATAAGCAAGATATGAAAATTAATCTTGTTTTTCATCGTTTAGGGGTTTCAAATGCCTCAAAATAATTTGTCATCCAGTCACATTCCCATGGAAGTTACGACTGATTGTTCCGCGGTTGACAAAAAACACAATTTGTAAGTTAACAATTTGTTTTATTCTCCACTTCTTACTTGGTTACTCGCGGAATACAAAAAGTGCTTCATTTACTTGACCACTTAAATTTATAATCTATAATTGCAAACTAAACAAAATGCTACCTGGGTGCATGTAACTTGATTTAGCATACGCGGTGGCGTTTGCACAACAGTTGTCGCTACAGGTGAATGATCAGCTTCGTCATCGATTAGTTTCCAATGCTACTTTAGGTAATAAAAAACGCGCGTGTTGCGTGATACTCAATATAAAGAGGGTAATGGCCTCAATACGGATTTGGGTCGAATGCAGCGATAATGCGCGTTGAAAAAAGTGATGACTAATGGAGGAAAGGTAAGTATAAGGTAATATCGTGAATAAGAATGGGAAAATGATGAGGAAAAGAGTAAAGGTAAGTGGAAGGTGATAACTCACCTAACCTTAAAAATCTGTGTTTCACAGATTAGAATGGTAAAACAATGGGCTGCATCCGGGTTTGTAATAGGTAAGGATCTTGAGCGTCGAAGGTAAAATACTAGGAAGATTCCCAAAAGGGCTAAGATGAACAAAATTAAATCAGAGGAGATTGACACAGCGTTATTTACGGAAATTTCATTTAATTTTTCGACATTATCCAAGTGGAGTTTGTGCAAGAGCTGGAGATCTAATTTAGTATTCCTTTCAGTTAAATTTGCGTTTAAGATTGAGGGTAGAACTTGGAATGTTCTTATTTCCCTGCTGGTATATTTTATATCATCAAGCCAAATCGTATCATTCTGGAGGCTAATAAGATATGTCCCATTTAGGACTCGGTTAACGTTATCGTGTCTAAGGCTTCCATTGAAGTTCGTAAGATAGATTGTATTTCCTTCCAAGAGCTCAATGACTCGATTATTGCAATACTGGTAGTCGCATATTGCATCGGATCCAGTTAGTATTTGAACAATGCAATCAGAAGATTTGGTCTGCAAATGGCAATATCCTGAATGCGAGAGCAGTTGCCGCTTAGTGCGTAATTGTTAGGTTGTGCTAGAAAGAAGTCAGAATGGCTAAGATGTATCATTTTGTTGTTCCTTATTGTTGGGCGGATAATTACATGATTAAGCTCGAGGTCACTAGTTTTGGGTAGACTCAGGACATATAGGAGTAACGAGCCTTTAGAAATTACCATAGGTGTCGCAAATTCGATAGCCTGAATTTCGTTCTCATATGGGAGAGTTTCAGTTTGGGCAAGCAGGTTACTGATTTCGGAACTGCTCAAAAGATTGGAATTGATTATACCCTCTTTAGCGAGTTGGCATGCTAAAGCTATCTCGCGGATTTCGTCCTTAAACATTGACATTCTATTGAATAGGGATTGTTCAAATTTATCATTGTTAAATGTTTTAAGGTCAGCAACTATCCTATTGTAATTGTCCGTTAGTTGAGCTGTTACTTTAGTAGTGTAGTGGTTCAATTTATACTGTTTATTATTGTTAACAATTATATTGTTTTGCGACTTGACGGTGTTATCCCAGTCAGTAGCGTCTGGGTTACCTGCCAGCCACTTCCAGGCCGAACCGATCCAATTGATTGAACGCTTAGTCCTTCTTTGATCCTTGCTTCGAAGTTGTTCAAGTAACGCATCTATCGTTTCTAGTTAATGGTAAAGCTGCGGCAGCAGAATACTGGATCTGTTGACGTGATCCCGTACAATTGACCTCATGTTAGTAGCTACGTCGTTGAATTTACCCAGATCGATTGAATGAATGATCTTGAAGTCTCCGTCCATGATTTTGCCAATTGCTTGTCTCACGGTGACTATTGGTCCCGTATACTCGTAAGTGTGTATTGAAGCCCGCGTTTTTGTTGCGATTAGTCTGAAAAAGGAATAGTACTGTTCAGATGCGATTTGTGGACTTTGTTGCCTGAATCAGTGGTGATAGTTACCCGATTGTCCTTAGTTACTATCATGTTTTTAAAAAGTGGTTTGTCTTTGGTATTTATTTGCTTATCCCTTCTATATACTACGTCACCACCTTCGTACGTTTTGGGTTTCGACCTCCGTTTATTATGCGCATTGATTTGATTCTTCTGCTTGCGAAGAATTTCATGCTTTAGATCATTTTTCAGTTTAATGTTAAAGTCAACGATACCTTGGTAATTAATTCGTTGTGATCTACCTAGAAACACATCTACAGGTTTCACTTTTGTTACAGAGTGAAAAGTGTTGTTGTATCTATCGACCGCAATGGCTATTATTTCCTTTAGATTGAGTTCTTTATACTCTTGCTGAAGGCATCTAACCAACTCTATTATTGTAGAGTGGAGCCTTTCGATAGCTCCATTGATTTCACTCTTCTGAGGAGGGGTTACATATACCTTAATCGCTAATGCTTCTATGAGATTCATGACTACTGGGCTTATGAATCCGCCTTCGTTGTCTATAACCAAAGTTTTCGGTACTGTAAAATAATGAATTTTGATCATCTTTTCCCGTAGATGAAGGGCGGATTTGTTCTTTATTGAAAACAATTTCGCGAATTTGCTGAATTTATCCATAAACGTTACGTATTTTTCGCCGGCAATTTGTATGATGTCCATATGCAGGATTTCCGATGGATATTCTGGAACAGGTGTTTCCTGCAATTCAGGCTTTTGAGGATTTCGATCATATTTGTTGACATTGCATATTTCACAAGATCTTGTATACTGTTTAATTAATTTACTCATCTTAGGAAAGTAAAATTTTTCAAGTATTTGGTCCTTGTTCTCCCTATAGCTCCTGTGCGCTCGTCGATGCTCCTCTTTTATTATGTGCAGTTTATTGTCTTCGTTGGCAATATCCTCCACGACACGTTGAGTGAGGCGAACTTTATACTTAGAAAAATGCTCTTTATATATGTCCTGTAGTAGCACTATGAATTTTTCGGGAATTTTGAATCCATTGATCAGATTCGGGCTTAATAGATGCTTAAGATTTTCGATTAAAGCCTCCTTCGTGATAGCTGTGAGACAGATATAGTGCCTGTCAAAGCCAGGGTGTGATTGTTCGTGAGCAATCATTTCTTTTCCCTCAGAAAAAATCAATTGCTTCCTAAAAACATTAATCGGTGCTTCACAATGTGGGATGAGATCGGAATTATCCTCAATAGCACTGTGCGCCGTTCCTGATATTGAGATAAGAGTGTTTGCTTCTAGTGGCAATCTCGAGAGCGCATCTGCCACCAAATTAGTTTTTCCGGGTTTATAGATGAGCTCGTAGTTCCCTGTCACCTTTTTATTTATGGTTATTTCTCCCGCAGCAGATTGGATGTTGAAGGATTTCGAGACTAGCTTGGCATTGAACGCATGTTTGGGTGCAACGAAATTTTTGTTGGCACATGTATCTATTAAAAATTTTAGGATCCGACCGTCTCACATAGTAAACTCTATGTATGGAACGCTAGAGAGGCGTCCATCATAAAATTTATTGGATTTTCTTCCGATTCATCATCACATTCTTCCTGTAAGGTAAGGAAATTATCATCAAGATAATCCTGATGTTCGTATTCCATTGCCCCAGAAAATTCCACATCAGGTTCAGAAAACTCAACTTGCGTTTCTAAATTATAAAGACGCTGTGATTTCCTTGGGAGATTTTCAGAATTATTCGATCGTTTGTAGTTGGGGGGGTTAGACGGCCTGTTCATATAATCAACCTGCCGAGTTTGAATGGATTTATCGACATCCATTGGAATTGGTGGTTTGGGCTGGGTGGGTCCGGGTGGTGGATTAGACGTTCTATCTCGGAACTGATACATCTGATTTCTTTCTGCTACACTTAACTGCTGATAGGGTACAGGTACTTTAGGTCTGTTATTTTCAAAACGGGAGCTTAAAAATTGGTTAACGGGTGCTGAAATTGTGTTATTACCATGCCGTTGGTGAATTTGAACTTTCCTAAAGTTTAGGTTTTGTACCTCTAAGCATGATGCATAAGCATCGGGAAGCGTTTGGAGTTTTCGGATGATAAGCATCTGTGAAAGATCTCCATTCAGCCCTCTCACAAAAACATCGAATGCGCGATTCCTGTAATTTAAACATCTAAGTAATTTAAAAAGCTATCGGAGCCATCCGAAAGAGTGATCGATATCCGCGCGACGTTAGATAAGCTTCAAATGTAGAGCAAATTTGTCGTATAGATTTACATTAAGTTGATGTGAAAAGGGTGAAATGATCCAATTAAAAAAAAAGTTTAGCTAATACAAGTACTTACAAGAGAAATTTACCTTGAATATAACTTGCAGATACAAAATCATATTGAGTTTGCATAAGTAGAAAAATTAAAAATTAACTCCCTCACCTCTGAGCATGGTGGTCGCCATCACCGGTGTGTATCTAAGAGTGATGGCCTGAGGAGAATTAGTGCACACGTCGAAACCACCTTCTTGTAACATTTTTCTTCGCTAATAATTTTTCAGAAAAATTATTATTCAAAATATGCAACTCATTTATATGTAGCTGCAAACAATTCCATAAAAAGTAACAAATGGGTACTTACCCAACATGCTAGCCGAGCGCCCGCTGACAACGTGGGGTGGGGTGGTGGTGAATTTACTGAAATTGAGAAACGTGTTCTGTCGTAAATCTGAATCGAATTTAAACGTGATTCAGGCAAATTTTTAGTTGTCTTGCAAATTCTTTCTGTGGAGCGTTCACACTTCATTTTGAATGCATATGATCTTTTAATTTCTTCTGCGCAGAGCGGACAAACTTTACTGGGCAATTTGTCGTCGGAAGTGAGCGACACTTTACAAAAATTTGTTAAGAAGTCAACAGCATAAGCGGTGGAATTTAATCGACACTAATGTTGCACTCTTCATAAGACACGTTCGACATATTTGGTTTATGTTAAATTCCGAATTCATAGTCGCTGGTTTTTAATTTAATACAAGTTCTTAAGAGGAATACTTTCTAGGTAAAATGTACAAAAAATGAGTACTAGCAGTACATATGTTATCGTTTCATTTGTATAAAAGCCGCCACTATCTCTATCTGTTTACATTGCTTCTCCAATGAAAAATCCCAAACTATATTCAATGGCGGGTTACGGGTTGATGCTTTTTAAGGGCGACGATGCACACGCACACACGGGACATCAACTAGAGTTTTTGGTCCTATATATTCCGACGACTTTCCGACCATTCAACGGGTTTTATTAAAAGAGATATTCCAGTTGGTTTCAATACCATTCAACGCTTGGAATGGACCTATGCAGATCAGATAAAACGCAGTACCACTTATGCACAAAAGCTAATCAAATTTTCTTTTACAGTATAACCACATTCACTTGCTTTATTTATTTATAATTTCTTCTTTAAACAACAAATCCGTAGGCTTTTCCGGATTAGAACATTCATATTGCGGCAAACTTCGATATTAATTACACTCTCATAGTTTTAAAATTCTCGCCTCGAATCGCAACGAATTCACTTTTTTACTCGAGAGTGATAATTTACACATTACGAACAGCAAATCAAATCGTTATTCCGATAAAGGAACGCAACACAATGTGTAATTCATATCTAGGAGCAAACAGAAATACTGTTGATTTTTTGATATGCGTTGGTAGGACGTTCGTAGTCTGTGGTACGAGAAAAAAACATGGAAATTAAGATAGGAATGTCGAATGACGTACGTAATACTGCCACCTACTATACCGCACAGTCACGCTATTTATCGAAAAATATGCGCACCTTCAACATTTCACGAGATTTGTTTATCGTGGTTTTTAAGACGTGCAAAGTGATAATTCTATGCGGATACGACGACCACAGCCTCGTGACGTGACCGCCGTGAAGATGAATAATAGATGCTCCGTTTGTTGCTCGTCTTCGCCTTACGGGACCGCTCGAAAACCAGTCGACGAGCCTCCCATCCACTTTCCATGGTATTGCGAAAGTGCAATTGTGGAAGAGCTTCGTTTGAAAGGGGGTTGCCGTGTCCAGATTTCAATTGCAAATTAAAATGATGAATATTATTTCAAATTCACAATTGAAGTTTGAATCAGCAATATGTTGGTTTTCGAACAATATGCTTAGGCGACTGCTCGATTATGACATATTTTAAGCGTGAAATAAATTTTTTTCTAAACTATTTTGGTTAATGGTTTGGGCGATTATTATAATCAACAATATATGAATCAAGATGACCTGTTCGAAATGAAAATTGAATTTTTCTAACATTAAAACATAGACTGAAATGTGAAGAACTTATGCCAAACGACTAGACAATATTATCGTTATTCTAGTACTAGAGCGTTGTTCGGGTCATCGCATCGTTGACAGTTTATCCAATTGTCTATTCGGACAGCACTCTCTAGCAATTGAAATTATGCAACAGTACCAAATCATCATCGAATCAGCATTGTAAGGCCAGAAGGGGAACGAATCTATCTTGTTCAGAGGCTCTCTTGTCCACAACATAAATTAATCGATTTCGCTGAAGAATAAAGGATTTCAAAGACAAACACAATTTAACAGTTTGATTTCAATTAGTCTTTCATTTTTTACAATTTTTATTTCTTTTCAACTTCCATTTTCAGATTCATGCGTATAGTAGCTTAAAAAGGATTACACTTTTATTCATCGTCTTAAGCGTGATTCATTCGACTGTACATGTTTGTTCTCTGAAACATGTCATTTCTTCGTCGTTCGAATTTAAATCTTGTTGATTATTCTCTCCTTGTTTTTCTTCCTCTTCTATGTTCAATGGATAATACAATAAAATATATGACTTTTATTCTCGTTTTCTCTTATAATCACGAATTATGCCAATAAATTAACAAAAGATACATACGATGAGAAGAATTTCCATATTCTTAGCTCAATTGAATAACATCTTCGCTTACTCTTTTTACAAACTGAAGGACAAGCAGGGATGACAGAATAGTTGCAGGATGAAAGTCTTGTAAAAATCTTTAGGGGGAACAACTTTCTCTCAGCGAATTGGAAACGATTAGTAAAATCTCATTTTCTTCGACAATGCAATAGATTTATATATGATACTGCGGGTAGTAATAAATGAGCATGATTTGATGTTTTGTTTTTTTTATCTTTTTTCAAACTATTTGAGTTTCGATTTTAGTTCACAATTTTTTATTTATTTTTTATACTTTTCATTTACTTTTATTTATAAGTTTTGTTTTGTTGTTGATCTTTTCTTGTTTTTTTTTATTTAATTTTTTAAATGTTTCTTTCTTATTTTTGTTGTTTCATTTATCATCAGTTAAACTTATATGGTAGGTAATTATAATTATTTCATAATATAATAGTAATTAATTAATTATAATATAATAGATAATAATTATAATAATAAATTACAACGGAAGTGTCGGTGTATTGTTTGTAGTTGGTGTTGGCGTCAGCAATGACGCGGATGGATAACGCAACGTATGTTGTGATGTTGCCTGTACATAATCCTGGCTGGGATTATTAAGAACACTGTCCCGTGAATTTGAATGTGACGTGGCACGAAGCAATGTAACAGCTTCACGTTCTGGACTACATTGTACACCGTCTAGTCATTTTTGTCGTGGTGATTTCTTCTTCTTTCGTTTAAAGAAACAACAACACCTGAAAGGTAAATATAAAATGTTGAGTTATATTTTATTCAAATATAAATAAAAGATTATGAAACTTATAGTGAAGTAAGGCAAATCAGAACAAATTATTCAATTTATAAATACGTTGACAATCTGATAAAAAATGAATTCAAATTTGCCAAAATGTTGAATCTTCAAATTTGAGTAGTTACCAATGATGATTGGTTTTATTTTAGCCCGTTACTGCGTCATATACTTCCAAAAGTCCTTCCGAGATACACGTCAAGCGGAATGCTAATGGTAGGACATACAGTGTTTCACAAAAACGTGTTATCTAAAAAGCATGTAGCACTATGAATCGTTCAAATTAAATTTATCCCTTTAACTTCATAGGATAACATTCTTCGCAATTATCGTCCTCGTAGCACTAACGCCCATCTAGGGCCTTGGCTTGCCGTATGAGTTGCCTCCACCTATCCCGGTCCATCGACTGGGTCCTTCAATGTTGAAATCCGAGTAGCAATTAGCAGTCATATTCTGCCGAGTCGTGTCAGCGCTTCCTAGAGTTTTGAACTGGTTTTCGTCGCTCAGCTTTGCCTTGTTAGGTACTAGCATTTCGTCCATTCGTTGTGCATGGCCCGCACATTGCAACTTTCTTTATCACAGCAAAGACATCTGACTCGTCTAACAATTCATACAACTCGTGGTTGTACCGCTTTCACTATTGATCACCCGCTCAACTTCTGAAAGCATTCAAAGCATTTGCGAAGACGAGGGGGTCTATGTCTCACAGAGTGTGGGACTCCCATGCTCGCAAGAAGGCGACTAGACTACCCACTAAACACCTCCCCTGTCAACCTGAGAACCAAGCTTGGGACCGTTTAACACATTACTTTGGGCAAGGTCTCGTTTTGCTACGCCGTGAGGCGCCTTCAAGCTGGGGGATACTTGGATTTTGGTTTTCCTGTCTACGCAGCTGGCCTTGAGGATACCCAAAACTGGGTAAACATTTTTGAATGCGAGCTGAGTTCTGGGGTTTACTTCCACCGCTTCACTGCCATACTTACTTATCAACTTAGAGTCAAGAAAAATGAATTTGTCCACATTTTCCAGGTTAGATTCGTAGATTGTTACGTTTTGTCCATTGGGAATGTTTTTCTTGGTTTGTATCATGCCTTTTATTTGGATATGTTAATTTTTTAGCACCAACTGCTTTTCTTCTTGGTCCAGCTTGATGTCATCCGCATAGGCAACAATTTGACTCCATTTGTAGAGAAATTTGCCTTTCATACCGACAGGTAGTTTCCGTAATACGTACTCTAGAGCTATATTAAAAAGCAGTGGGGCCAAGACACTTGGCTTCAGCAGCAACTCAACACATCGCTGGTAATGAATTACTTTTGACACGTGACAGCTCTCCGGGACCCCCATCAATCAATCAGGGGGCGACCCCTAAAACCAAAAATAATCCTTCGCCTAGTCTTTCACCCTCATTTGCTGTTGACACATCGGCTGTGGCTACTCTGATTTCGGATGACGAAATCCCACCTCTTGACATCGTATCCCCTCCAAAGGAGGGGGAGCCTAAGCTACCATACAACCACCGACTACCTAAAAAATTACGTTTGTAAAAAACTTGGTTAAAGTTATTAGTTGCCACAAATTGACAAAGGATAATCCGAAGGACATAGTGGCAGCTTCTTTCAAGCTTACAGTGCCCTCAAGTTGTGATACAACTCAAGAAGAAGGAAGTCCTTTCGTACACCAGGAAGACTGAAACCGACGAACTAGTATAAGATCTCATGATTGTAACTTAACTTCTAATGTTTCAGTATATTATCAAAATGTGAGAGGGTTAAGGACCAAGCTTGAAAAGCTCTTTTCAGGGTTTTGTTCTAAAATACAAAACCCTATTGCAATCACGACCTGTGTCTGTCTGTCTGTCCGTCTGTATGTCACAGCACTTTTTCTCCGAAACTATAGAAGCTACAGCCATAAAACTTTGTGGAAATGTCAGAAGTGGCGACTTCTTGAAAGTTTTGGAGTGGAAACATTTTTCAAAGGGGTTTAAGGGAGGTCTCCCCATATAGGGGTGTGTCCCTTCAAAAAATTTTGTTCACCGTTGGTAATCGAGTAGGGTGTCGTTGAAAAGGTCTCAATGAGATCTTTTCAAAACTAGTCTTAAAATTGCCGTATCAGTACCGTGGGGGGCAGGGGAAGGGTTTTCGAAAACACGGTTAGCTTCTCAAATGTCTTTTCTGAGAAGCATCCGCAAACGTGCACCTCTGCCGGTCGTTTCTCTGTATATCACTAAATTCTTTCAGCATTTTTCACATACGGTCCGTTCCAGTTATTGCACAAAACAAATGTAGATTAATTCAGTAAAAATAAAGTTGCCCCAACCACGATATGCTTTTCGGTCAACAACGGCTTCGCGAGTGTACTACTACTTTTGATGTCAAATTCTTGCAATTTCCACCCTATCATACTAGTTGATGCACTAACTCCTTTTTCAGCAGTTTCTGTCGTACGTTTCATAGACAGTGCCAGGTTCTTCTCAAACAAGCTGCAGATGACCTTATCTTATTTTTTAGAAGTCACTATCTTAAGACTTCTACCTGGCTCGGTTTTAAAAATCTTAAACCACTTCCTACCGAACAAATTGGAAGTTTAACTATATCTTTCAGCTTGTGCGAAACTCATTCTTTGTCCTTTGGGATGACTTCCGAGAACACTGCCTCAAACTGCTTTTTCTCCCATGTATCCAAAGGTACTATGTTAAATATAAGTGTTAAATGCGCAACGCTTATAAAGGGCAGGCATTTATTTGCCAAAGTAATTAAATTTATGAGCTCAAACGGAGATATAATTAGCAAACACGTTTTTGGGAAACAGTGTAGAATAAATTTTGTAAAAAATTCACAATATATTGAATTAAATTACTGATTTATTTGATAAAATATTAACAAGTTCAAAAAGATTTTTCAGCCGCTGCATTCCTGCAACGAGCGCTCGTCGAGGGACTGAAGTAAGTATTCGTGCATTTTTTAATTATTTTTAAAATATTAAAATTTATGTATTATTTTACGAATTTATAATAATGTTTGTGCAATATTGATTAGTTTTCATTTCACTTGATTTCTAGGATTATGTTTTCTGTAAAGTATTTTCTCTTCAGTTCTATAAAATGGCATTAAATCTATTAAAAATTAACAAATAATTTTTTAAGGGAAAGACAATCGGTCTTCTCCTTTCAATATAATGGGTATGTCATCCGCAACGTTGGTGAGCTCTTCCTGGAAAAATGAGCTAGCCATCGAGCGAAGCTTCTCTTTTTAAACGTTACAGGGGCTCTCGCCTGGGATGATTGGCCTTCCATTTCCCTTATGGCCAAGTCATCGATTTGGATCATTGATCTGGTTAGGAGGGGTGCAAGGGGGCATCACCACCACCTGGATGCTCCATTCTTTTTGTGGGCCGTGAGAATCCACGACAATGGAGAATTCGCCTCGTATCTCGCGCATGGGTAACTTTGAAACGTCGTCGCATCTCGTTTGTTCGATACTTCGGTTGGTTACCTCGGGTTTTCGACACCTGTCGAATGGATCTAGTTTCTCCATCAGAAAAATCGTCAGGCAAAAAATTTTTTGTAGTGGGTCCTTGTGCTGACGGGAAGAACCCGCCTCACGACACCGCACCGCTAGCGGCCACCACCCCTACATGTCGCCAGGCAAGGCCGTTCCAGCTGAGCACTGATCTTACGCTCGCAGAGGCAGCATTCCACCGCTGCAGTACTGAACGGAGATTCTACATCCACTATACAGTGTATACAGGTCGAAAGCAGTTAACAGGTTAACAAAAAAATAATTATGTCATTCAAAATAGACACCGAGCAAAAAGGCTTCTTCTTTTGTTTTAGTACTACAGCCCCTTTCGGGCTTCGAGATAGAATATCTCATAATCTTGATTATATGTATCGGCGCTCGAGAAGGTTATGTGGTCAGTACCACACTTTGGCCATGTGTCCGTCCAACTAGCTGCAATACGTTCTGATTCTAAACCAGTATGAATCATAACTGAATGGTCTTATAGTCCGTCCAAAGAATCACTCAAAATATATCTCATTGTCAACATCAGGATTTGAACCAGGGATCTTTGGTTTACGGGATAAGAATTCTAACCACTACATCACGCGGACTACTGCAATAATCAATTATCTAAAAGCATCAACAAAAATCAATTATCCGAAAGCATCAACAACAATCTATTGCAGCGGTTACAGCAACATATATTAGAAAAATTTGTACAATGCTAGAAGAATGCATTCGTGAAGTCTAGGACTTTTTGATTGGATTTTGATAAAAGGGCATGATAGGAAGAGTTCGTACCTTTGGTATGAGTGAGTATTATGAGTGTTAGTGCAAGAAACGAAATTTCGCGCGAGAGTTAGTAATATTTGAATAGAAATTAAATGAAATTATTTTGTTTTTCAATTAGTGATCTGAGGTATGGTACTAATAGAAATATGTTTTATTTCAATTAAAATAACGGTCTTTCGTGGATATTTAAATCATACGCCGTTCACGTAATTCAGGCAACCGTAGGGTAAGTAACTGAATATCTATGAGGGCCCATAATTCACGAGTGCTCAGATATTTAATTGGCTTGCTTTAGAGTTCCTGATTATAGTATTTTTGCTTTTTTTTCTAACAGAAAATTTCGAAGAAATTAATTCCGACAAAAAGAATCAGGCGTACAAAGATTACGTAGGTAGGAAAACCAGGACGAAGAGGGAACACTATGAAAATCTCAGAAGAGTAGAATAAGATAATCAGAATCAAGGAAAGAAAATATTATGACGCCCAATTGAGAAGTATCGATGTAAGTCTAGCGAGCAACAACACAAGACAAGCATACTGTAATGAATCGGCCCTACGCAACTGGCGATAATTAGTCAGTCGCTGATGTTGGATGAGACGCCATATGGTAGCAGACGTCACTACCACACATATGGCCATTAGTAGGCGACTACTACATACGCAATGCGCCATCGTATGATATCCCATCCTACGTCAGTTTTCTCTGGGAGTGAACGGCAGAGCGGAAGGTACGGGCCAGATGGCAAGATGGCGTGATGGTTTTGTACAAAGTTTTTAATTTAATGAAGTCCTAGTGTTTTAAACAAATCAATAAAAATATTTTGGCTATTTTTCATCTATATTTCGCGAATGAAACTTCGCATGTTCAACGGGATTTTGTGCGGAGACAGTTTTGCAGTTTAGTTGCCGAAGATAGCAAGTGTCCATTTCTTTGGCTTTCTCCCTGAGAGTATTGCATAAGGGCTCAGTTCCTCCACATAATTCGACGTGGAAATCAATGCAAATCAGCTGGCGGCGGCCATGGGCAGTTGGACGAAGGCAGTCGCGTGGTGTGATAGTAGCTCGGAGATAGAAACTCTGCATCAATAGAAGATCTCAACAGTTGTAGCCCCCGGTGTCTGGATTGTGCGGCGGCCAGGCAAAATTTGTACAGTTTATTTGGAAGGGAAAAGGATAAATTGGTGAAAAAGACTGGGGAGTGACAATCCCAGGACAAGTTTTTAAGCTGAACGTGGAGCCCGAACCCCGTTGCCCGGAAATAAATAGCGAGTGGAAAAGGAAAAACTGGAAGCATCAGTGGAAGCATCAGCGGGAGCAAATCAAGATCAAGCGCCGACCATTTGGAGCCAATGAGTCTGACCATGACATCTGACGAAGATACCAGGGAATTCCACTGCCATGCAGAGTGAGTAAGGCCAAACTATTTCTCGATGTCATTAGGAATACCATCATACCAACTAGCATAGTGGTCTGAAATCTACAAATGCATTCAGGTAGGGGAAATGTCGGTTGCAGCTTGAATATATACAGAGAGTGGACTTGGATTCTCCCTATTATGACATTGAACATAGTTTCAACCAGCATGAAAACTGAATGTTATTGACCTTGAGGTATTTATTAATGCAGTGACTGATCCATCCGTGAAGGTACTCGCATTGAGGACCAGTTACATTTATTGGATGATCTATCAAAGGATGTGTTCTTGGATCATCATCCGGCAAACATTTTGTTGGATGAAGTCATCAAATGTTAGAATTTTCATCTACAGCGAAAGTCTTGCATGAAAAGTATTCATCACTGCACTTGGTCTCTTAACATAAATCATATCAAATCTATAGAGCTCTGTTTAAGATTTAATTAATAATTTTTCTAGACACAAGATAAATAGTCCGATACAGTGACAAGACATAAACTCTTCTAATCAGTAGAATAGTTTACAATCAGAGCTACTCATATTGACAAAAAAAGTATATAGCTTGTTCAATGTAAAAAAAAAAAAACAAAAAAAAAGAGATAATCACAGGACATATCCTTGCTAAGGAATAACTATGAGGTTAGGTTCATACGCATTTGATAGGGTTTTCTGTCGGGTGAAGAATTCATATTAGAATATCTGGACTAGTATTTTGAATAAAACACCAAAGTATCGATGCTTTGTACATTTTGAATGTTTTTATCAGTTTTTTTTACTCTTGCATTTTTGCGCTGGACTCGCTGAATACGTCGCGGTCTGTATAATATATTCGTATAAAAAATAATGTACTATACTTTAGGTACCTTCACAACAATTTGTACCTTTGTCTACAGTTCTATCACGAAATACACGAAATTTGATGTAAAATATAGTCGAAATATATTCGTACCGAAGGTTTACAAAGATACATATACTTCCAGATTAGAACGATTGAAGAGAGGCTAGGGGAAGTCTATAATATAAAATATTGTAACTAGACATAGATATGAGCCTAGCAAAAAAAAAGAAGAATTTAGATTATAAATTATAAAGGAATTAAGAAGTTAACATACAAATACTTCTTAAAACCCTAAAGCAATAGAAAGGGATGTTTTACGAGAAATATATGTTATATATGAAAGAAGAATAGAAAACAAAAGGGATAAGATAAAAGCGACATATTAAGTAATATATCTATTGAAATCCAATTTAAATGTAACTTAAATTTTTTTTTAGGAAGGTCTTAGTGTTTATAAAAACAACTTTTCTTGTTTCATTTTTATGACTTTCAAAATCAATAGGTTGAATTATACGCTCTAGTGTTTTTTTTTTCTAGAAATAATATTCTATTTTCTTATGTTTGTAATTTTCATGATAAAAGAAAAAAATTAAAGTCGAAATGAATTGCTAAATTATAACGACGCCTTGCCTTTCCAGCATGCCCTTCTCTTCCAGCAGGAGTGGTAGCGAACGGTAAGTATACCGTGACGAGGGTAGGGTTGTGGAAATCCGCGGATGGCCGGTTTCGCGTCGCGTGCGGTACGCGGTACCATAATTTGTTTTGCGTTTTTCATTAGAGTAGGTTGTGTCGAAGTTCACGTTAGAGTAGGATGTTTTGCGGTACCGCGTCGGTGAAAGTCGGGAACGCGAAATTAAATATAGTTTTTGTGGTTGTCTGAAATAATGTAAGAAATACGGAATAAAGTAGAGATAGGTTTCGTTTCTGTATGGTTGTATTTTCGACGCGTTTGTGAAAATGGGCATGTGAACCGGCGGCTGAATTTTTGTATTCAGGACTTAGTCTGCTCGCGCAAGACCCGCGAGCGCACTCCTCTCCGAACTAGCTAGCTAGCCACCTCGGAGTAGACTAATTGTGTTACGTCCCAAGACTTCACGTCTAGAACCGATGAGAGGTCGGTTCCGATTTCGTTCGAGCGTTTTGAATAGCAAATCATTACAATACAAAGTAGTGAAAAGCCTGAAATGTGGTTATCAGCCCCAAAGTATGCTCTGTCGTGATGACATCGGCAATATCATCGCTGATGAAACCAAGATTAAGGAAAGATGGGCATCATATTTCAAGAATCTCCTTAATCCTCCGCACAATTCCAGAACATCGGAGCCTAAAGATGTTTCCGGAGAGCTTCCATTGGCTTCACCAACTCTCTTATCATGAAGTTTGTGCCATCAACAAAGCCCAAAAGAATATAAAACGCCGGGCATCGATGAGATTCCAGTGGAGCTCATCAAATATGGTGGCAGCAGTGTTCGTAAAGCTATTCACAAAGTCATCCAGCACATCTTAGAAAATAAAATCGGATCATACGCCAACAGTATGAATGGGGAGTATCAAGGTGGTTTCAGAGCAGGTAGATCGACAATAGACCAATCGTTCACTGTCAAGCAGGTACTTGAAAAATGCTGGGAGTTCAACAAAGTACACCGAATTTTCGTTGACTTTAAGCAAGCATACGACGTTATTGATCGTAACGTACTGTCCCAAATAATGCTTTGCCTTGGCATCGCAGCCAAATTAGTCCGTCTTACAAAATGACAATGACATCGACGACCTCACAAGTTCGCATCAATAACCAACTCACCGATGCCTTTGACACAAATATCGGACTAAAGCAGGGAGATGGGCTGGCACCATTGCTATTCAATTTGGCTCGTCATAAGGAAGCTACCTGTCGATACGCGAGGTAATTACTATTCAAGTCAAGCCAAGTAGTAGCCTATGCGGACGGCATCAACATTTTGTCACCGTCATTAACAACTGCCAAAGAACTCTTCCTAAACGCGACAGTGAAGTAAAACTAGTAGGGCTATAAATCAATGAAAATAAAACAAAGTCATAACGCAGTCGAGGAAAAATACCTCAAATACACAAAATATCACACTTGGCGAATACAGTATCGAAAATGTGAGCGAGTTTGTTTATTTAGGCGCCAAAATAACGAGGACCGGTAATGAAAGAGACGAAGTACGCCGAAGAATACAGCTACCAAATAAAATATTTTTTTTTCAGTTTTGACGATCTTGAAGACCAGCTGCGTAACAGGAAAACAACGCTCCAAGTATACAAATCTGTGATATGACCTGTGTTATGCTATGGCTGTGAAACATGAACCCCCAAGCAACAATTTCTGTTTCCAATTGTTTTGAATAAAGTAGGCTTTCCTTCGTTGAGTTTATCTGTTCTAAGTTATCTTCAATGCGGAAATCGAAGTGAATATAATTTTTCACGACTTTAGTTTTTTAAATTCAGTTCGTGTTTTTGAAGCGTTTTTCGAATTCCTGGAACTTATTCTTTCCTATCTCTGATTCAGACGAATTTGGGACTTTTGAATCTATGTTTTTCGTTTTAAAATTAGTAAGAAAATAGCTTCGTGATTTCCAGCTGAATCTAACGCTAATTCTAGTATTCTGTCTGTTTCCCGCAAAAATTTAAACTTTCCAATGGAGATCAGCTTAGGAAAATGTTAATTATATAAGTATATCTGAAGAATAGGATTTAGGAAGCAAACAGCATTTGCTGGCTTGTTGGTATTGAAACTACAAGTTAACAAATGAGTTGGCCAGGAATATGAAATAATTCATTAAAAGAATAATCCATAAAACATTAGAATTTGAGTAGGGTGTAAGGTACTCATTTCAAAAATGTTGAGTTGAATTTTCGTTCATATGAAAAATTATGTATGAATAAAGTCTTATATTCATTAGAAGATTTGAATTTGAAACATTAAAAAAGGAAAAAGTAAAACCGAGATTTTTGGCAAAATGAATTCACATTAAAAGGTACTTGTAATCATTATCTTTTTTTTTTGAAAAGCCATCGGCTGTTGCTTTGATGTGTGGACAGACGCGTTCTGACTCCTTTGAATCATCTTCAGACACTAAAGTTGACTCAAAAGATTCGAAACGCGCCTGTCCATACAACAAAGCAAAGCCCGATGGCTTTTCAAGAAAAAAGAGAATTTGCCTGCGGATATCAAATACATAAAATTATTGACTACGTAATCATTATCCCTGAATTTCTTTCAATCTCGATTACAGGCAGCATATAAAAACATTACAACAAATCAATTCAACATACTTCGTTTCGTCCACAAGTTCAACTTCCGGTTGCTGTGTTATAGGTGTGTTCGAATGTCCAGCGGTTGGATCGTCCGCGTTCAATTCACCATTAGTTGAGCTCACAACCTGAAAAAGATAGTATTGATAATAAGTACAAGGTTCAAAAATATAAACCAAATCTGAAAATTGCAATTTCAGTTACTAACAATTAGAATGAATTTAAAAAACAAATAAAAATAAAAACTATTAAATATTTTATTTTTTCCCCATTTTTTCAATTAAAAAGTTAAATTTTGAAAGCAGTGTGAATAAATTTTGAACATAGAGGAAAACGTATATTAAAACAATCCTACTTTGATTTAACATTGATAAAAACAGAACATTGTGATGAAGAGCTAAACGGACGATACGAGAATGAACGAAACTATTTATTTAGCTAAATATGGTATTCAGATAGAATATGGTTTTCATAGAAAATATCTGTTTTGTCTATTTTTTTAATTAAAAATTAATTCGCCTAATATTTATATTGCCTTCAAAGAACAAACTACAGTTGAATTGTTAGTGATGCGTGTTAGATACTAACAATGAAAAATTTTACAAAAAAAAAATAATTGCCGTGTTTGAGTACTGATACCGTGCTCTGAAACTATTTACATTCATTTAGCATACATTACTACAATATTTACATCCATTTGTTAAAGCTTAACAGCCACATGTTGACAATCACAAATAATTCAGTGAAAAATAAAACTGTTTGAACGACGGTGTAGTGTCATTGTTTCAGAAATTCAAACAATTTTTTTTCAACTTATCGAGATAATAATAAATGTGCTTTGGACAAATCACAATAAAATTATAAATAAAATACAATACCTTTAAATCAATAACTCTTTTTCGAAAATATTTTAACTAAAGATAATAATCTAATCATATCATTATATATCAATGAAACAATAATAGAAAACAAAATCAAATAAAGTTGTTCAGCTATCCGATACCGAAGAATCTAATTATTATCTTTATCTTTTTTCGATGAAGACGCTTTTTTCGATGAAGACGCTTTTTTCGGTTTAAAAACGTTAATATATTTTGGTATTGATTTTCTTTCGTCATCATCATCATCAATTTCAGAACTATCGTCGTGTATTATCTGTAATTGCATTGAAATATTTTTTTGATGTCAGTAATGTTGCATATGCGATACAGTTGCAACTATATCCACCATGATGATAACCGCGGTATGCTTTCGGTGCATGCTTTTCTTATGAAGATGTATGCGATAAAAGTTATTTAAAATGATGCATTGCGGTCAAATGGTTTTATTTGAAGTTCCTGTGAATGTTGGTTTTGAAAAACAACCAATCACAATGACTTTTTCACTACGTTTCAGTCGATAAACTCTTTTTCATGCACTTTCAAGATGGTATTCATGCTTTGTCTTTTTGATGGAATCCACGGTATAGGAGTAATGAATCAAGAGGGTTAAGTAATGCAACTCAAAAGATTGAATGATAAGTATTTTAATCAATCATCTTTTCTGCACAAATCGACTGGCAAAAATTTGCAAAAATATATTTTAAATTGGACGTGTAGGTGCATCGCCCTAATTCGTGTCCAATTATCCATTTAAAAACTTTCCACGTTAGATTTATTATAAAGGAGTTTTGCTGAACTTAGTTCTCATCCTTCCCCCGCTACACAATATGAAACTACAATTTTACATTGTATTTAATTGCTGGAAAAATATTTATTGCCATTTTTAGAGACTTGACTATTCAGAGACTTGAGCTAGAATCGAACCCATATATCATGGATCATAAGGCGGAAGCACTCGCATCGACTTACGGGATATCTTATCTAACTTTAAATTAAACCATCCCTATCAGACATATTCACATGTTCGGCAATAGTGGCAGTTATAATGCGTAACGATGATTGCCTTGGGATCTTAATATGTTTTGTGTAAAAAATAAGGGATAACCAAATCGCATTAGGTAGTTTTACTACAGTTTTTGCTCTTGGCGTATATGAAAACGTATCGATCTACCAATCCAGTATAATTTCAGTGTAATTAATTCAGGCTGAAACAAGCAACTAGGATGTGGTAAGATCCCTTGACACAGATTGTTCTATTTAGAACATTCAAGAATGTGTTCAGTCAAATTTGGAGATTGAACATCATATGAAAAAAGACTAAGAATTTGAGGTTACATATTAAAAAACAAAATATATTAAAACAAGCTCAGTTCAGCGTATTTTTGTCAGCGAGTATACAGATGAACGTTTCTGTGTGTAACTGTACAGGTATAGAACTCGAGCGTAACTCGACTATCCTAAGTAGTATTCGTGCATCGAAGCGAGCCGAAAGTTACCTTTGATAGTATCTTAGTCTCTAATCAATACGATCGATGATAAGCACACTCGGGAAGGATTTACAATTTGCATACAAATTTGGTTAAATAATGAAATACGTTTAATTATTCATTCAATGACTAATTTAATTGCACAATTCGTTCTCCTAATCCTGGTCTAACATGTTATGAGCCCTGGTCAAGAGACCAGGGCTCATAACATGCGAAAGGAAATTATTCGGCAAGCCTCACGTGGCACGGTAAGGTAGTCGGGTGTAGTTTGTGTCAGAGCAGACTGTTTGGAGGCATTCAATGTTCGAATCGGATTCACAATGTCAGTCAGCATCTTGGTGAAGGACGTGAAAGTTTTTGATAGAACACATTTCCAGGGCTGGAAAGCTAAAGTGAACATGTTATTTGTGATGAACGTTGTTCTCGATCGCACGAGAACGGCGACGTGATAGATAACACAACGGCAAAATTAGTAATTTTGTGAAAACTCGACTAGGCTCAACAAGTGTGTGTGTTATCGGGCATTTCTGCGAAAGAGATTTGGGACTAACTGTCTGATTCACGAGCAAAACACTGCAACGAACAAGATGGGTCTGCTACCCGTATAAAGATCTTATGCTTATCGGATGACCAAAACGGATACGGCGGTTCAGCATTTGGCCAGGATAACGAATATGGCGACTCAATTCAAGGACATCAGCGAGAACATACCCAGCGCTACGGTAATGGTAAAAATACTCGCGAGTCTCACCACGAGGTTTGCACGCTGCAGGTGGCGTAGGATAGCGTCGACCCTATACGACAAACTCTCGACAATTTCTAGATACGACTGATAAGTGAGAATACGAGACTCAATGAGGAAGACGAAGCGTTGGAAAGCTTGCTGCAACAACTAAAAATCGTCCTGAGTGGGGAGCGAAAAGTGTTGAAAATAAAAAGGACATGAAGGAAGTCGTTCTTGGAAGCCACGTGACGACTTGAAAAACCACGTCAATGCGCGTTTTTAGGACAGACAGGTAGTAGTTCTCTCGCATCGGGTTCGAAAAGTGATGAAAGTGCGATCGTATTATAAATGGAGAGTCAAGTAATGGCAGACGATCAATGCAAGGTTGGGCTGATCGGCAGCGATGCTTTGAGCATCTATCTTACAAACTGGATAATGCGCGCACTACAGTATCACTTGATAATAATCAGCTCTGCAATGTCGCTGGTGAAGGCAGACATATTCTGCAAACCATTCCAATTGGGTAAATCGCACAGGCTTTTGTTCAGTGAAAAATTGGAGCGCGGTAAAAATAGAGCCGGGCTAGAAAAAAAATTCCGCCGATGTCAACGAGCTCTGGGAGGATCGAGCCATTTTTTGGTATTTAAAGTTGAAACGACCGGCTACAGGCAGTGTACTTCAAGAAGAGGAAATCCGAGGTTTATAACCAACATCTTCCAGATGATCGAGAAAAAATTTGGAAGAAAAATGAAAACTCTCCGCTCTGACAATAACCGATAATCCTGCAATGATCACAAGGATAAATGCCTTGAAGAATGTGAAATAAAGCGAGAGACAACAGCGCCATACAATTCAGAGTATGTAAAATGGCGACAATTGTCAAAAGTGCTCGTACTATGATAATCGTAAAGAATCTTCCATTAATTCAATAGGTTGAAGCAGTGAATTGTGCGGTATCTCTATCGAACCGTGTAGAGAGTTGTACAGTAATGCCGTACGAAGCGTGGGCTGGGAATGCTCCGATGCTGAAGTATCTTCGATTCTTAGGATCAGATGCGTACGTGCACACTCCCAAACAATTCACGCAGAAATTCCATACGCGACCAAGCGAAAAGATTTTCGTTGGATATACGGAAAAATCGACAAATTACTGAAAAGAAAAAGGTTAGTACAGTTCGAAACGTCGTGCTCAACGAGTTGATCATAGCACTGTCGGTGGAAGCAGACGTGAAGGAAGAAGAATACGAAACCATTATTTAAAGACATGAGCGAACGAGAGCACAATCGATAACGAAGAAGATGACGGCAATATCGAAGAACGAAAAGAGGACAACAACGAGGGAACAAGCAAGACCGTGAAGGTCAAAGAACCCTGCGAGATTCAACATTGCTCTATCCTCTGAAAAGGTATCAACAGAATGCAAATATGGCCAAGTGCATAGTTCCATTGAGATACGAAGAAGTGACGCGTAGCACTGAAGCCATGCAGTAAACGGCTGCTATTGAACCCGAACTTCAAGTGCATGAAGAAAAATGTGTGTGGAAAAGCATGAGGAAAACACTAGTGATGAGACTAATCGATTCGAAATTGGTGTTTCAAGTAAAGATGGATGTCAACGGGAAGTCACACCGTTTCAAAATTCGATTGTGCGTGAGGGGCTTCCTGCAACGAGAAAGGATCGACTTTAAAGAAGCATTTTCTCCAGTGGTGAGATATGATTCACTGAGAATTTTGCTGACGACGATAGCCGCCTAAAACCAATTTGATGTTCAAACTACATTAAAAAAACAACTGGGAGAAACAATTTTCATGAAAGCTCCGGAAGGAATGAAGCTAAAAAAAGATCAGAGAAACGTTGCGTCTAAACTCGAGAGGTCTCTCCACGGGCTTAAACATACTCTAAGATGTTGGAATCAGAGGTTCGTTTTCTCCGCGAATTTAACTTCAAATAATGGGAAGTGGACAAGTGCATGTTCACGGGAAGGTTTAGAAACTATGAAATGTATTTGCCGCTGTTTGTCGATGACGGACTAGTAGCCTCGAAAATTCTAGAAAATTATGAAACGACCAAGCGAAACGGTCAATTTAACGCGACAAAAAGAAAGGCAAAAGGTTGTCAATCCATCAGCGCGCACACGCAAAAAATAATTAGAAAATACGGAATGGCGGATGCAAAAACAGTGAGCGTGCCGACAGAATCACATATAGCATTAGCTCCAGTCAACTTTTGCCTTAATAAAAAAGTGGAAAACCATGAATATCGCATCTTGATCAACCATTATTTTTTGATGGGAAAAACTTCGGAACAATCATTGCAATGGATGGAGAAATGTTAATCTATATCTGCTCCTTTGAGGACACCCGTTTTTCGGTTTATCGGTAGTTTAGTGAACTTAAAGTGGATCATACAAGCAGCGGAGACGCACCTCGCTCTGGAAGGCCAATGAGGCTACGAATGCAGGAACTATACAGGGCCTGTATAATAAGTAACCGGACTGAGCCTGCCCCGCGCCGTCAACCGGTATCTGGTGCTGTAGTGGTGGTGCGGGTCTAGGTAAAGGAAACCGGGGTGCAGCAGTTGCCTCCAAGCGCTTGAAGAGATAGCATCGAGCGAGAGCAGAGTGCGTGTTCAGTTACGTCGCCGGAGTGAAAATGGAGCGTATGATCGAGCAACGTGTTAGCATCAAATTTTGTGTCAAACTCAAGAAAACGGTCACGGAAACTCTTCAAATGATTCAAGAGGCTTACGGTGAGGATGCTCGTGTTTCAGTGGCACAGAAATTTCCGGGAGGGCCGCGATGACGCCTTAAGGGCCGCGGTTCGGGACTATGGAAAACGTTTAACGTGCTACGACGAGGGCTCTAGACAGCATCGAGGTTGCCGACTTCTAGAGAGCGTTCGGGGATTGGAAAATCCGGTATCAGCGTGTTATCGACTCCAATGGGGACTACTTTGAAGATTTCTAGAGAAAAATTGTACATATTTTGCCGATAAAAAATTTCCTCAGGTCAGTCCGGTTACTTATTATTCAGACCCTGTAAGGCATGTGCATCGAATCGTTTTGATTAATTGTAAAGTGAAGTTGCGTAAGTTAGCTGATGCCATGGGCATCTCAAAAGAACGGGCGGGATACATTATGCACGATATTCCGAAGATGCAGAAGCTATCGGCGTACCGCAACCGTCGACCAAAACGTAATCGAGCAGACTTTTTGCGACGTTTTGTGACAATGAATGAAACATGGGTCCATTACTATACGCCTGTGCCCAATCGTGGCTTCCATTTTTTTGGATGCGCATCGAATAATCTTCATCGATTACCTGCAGAAGAAGAGGAAAGTTACAGGAGAGTATTATGTAGCGTTATTTGACAAACTAAGCGACGAATTAAAGAAAAAACAGTCACATATGGCGTTATCATCACGATAACGCACCGTCGCACACGTCCTTGAAAGTGATGGCCAAATTGGACCAATTATGATTCAATATGGTCACTCACCAACTGTATTCTTTAGACTTGGCCCCCAGCGACTATTATCTGTTTCACTTCGCTCCAGGGAATGAGATTCAGATTGAATAAGGAGGTCATTGCGAATACTAAGGCGTGTTTCGAAGGTTTGAACGTTTCGTACTACAGAAAGGGCGTCAAAATGCTGGAACATCCCTCTACCCAGTCTATCATCCTCGAAGATAGCTATGTTAAGGAATAAATATAGCTCTGCCCAAAAAAACGCTTGCTTTTATTAAAATTCATGCGACTTATCAGCTCATATAGTAAACCCCTAGTATGGCCAGGAGCATCAAAGAAGAACATGAAGGAGTGACTAAAAAAAATTACTGCACCCATAAAAGCTAGGCAGGCTCATATTTCTTCCCAATAATCACTGGTAACATATCTGTGAATGGGAATGATATGGTGATCTGAATACTCGTATTTGCATTTGGTCAAGGCTCTTATAGATAAGATAAAAAGTATATTTTCTCAGTTTGTAAGAGAAAGGCGCACGCATTAAACATCATGATAATTAATGTATCCAATATATCTTTACATTAAGTTTACATATTCATTTTATGTACAATTTTCTGTTCTATTTACACATTTTTTTATCTTCTTCATTTCAAACGCACAAAACACAAGCATCCGGGTGTCGACGTCCCGCATCCTTAGCCAATTAAGCTCCCATGACTATCACCAAGCCGCCCTTAGATTTTCATTTGCACAAAGAAATATTTTTTTAACGAAGTTCCCCGACAAACACAAATTTAATTTCTTTTTAACATTATTAGAACCAATATTTTATAGTTTTACTTAAAATTAAAATAATTTTGAAAAAATTTAAAAATTTAAAACAAACCGTCATGACCGAATGGGATATGCCGGCAAGTGGATAATCACTGGCTCGCCGATAAGAGATATTTCGCTTAACCGAGGTTTCATTGGAATGCGTTTTCTGTTTTAAATAATAATGAATGTAAGTAAATGTTCAAAAATATATAATAGTGCACAAAATACTTAAAACTAAATGAACATCACATATTGAAAACGATGTGCAGTAAATAAATCTAACAACTATGCTACTCGTATCACAAATTTATATTTTTTCAGATTATTTAACTTATTTTTAAAATTAAGCTTATAAACAACTAACACTCCATCTTATTGGACTAAAAGTCATGCAATTTGAGTTACTTGTAAGGATTTTTTTAATTTCGCAATTTTTGTCCATACAGGAATATTTTTTTCGCCCATTTTACGAGCCTCGCGAAAACTTCATTAACCAACATTCATCCAATTGGTATACAATTTTTAAATTGCTTCAATGTTGTTCATATTAAAGAATTTTCCAATACTTTTTCGTCCTAATTTTTTTTTTCAAATCCAATGACAAAACTTTAAAACATTATAACCATTCCACATTTCCAGCACACAGCGCAACATAAAGAAATAATTTCAAACCGAGCTGCAATCAATGGCCAACAATTGTTGCAAGAAATTGATGGTTGTTTCAGCATGAACAAGACTAATATATATATTATGTTTTATCTAGGATTGCACTTGATGTTAAAATTCAGGCTTCAGCTTATCAAAGAGCAGCATACAAATGCATTTTGTTTTGATTTCAATTTAATAACTATTTTATCAACTATTCTAAATGGTTTGATTAAATATTATAGAATACCTTGATATTACGTAGAATAAATCAATAGAAAACATTAGAAGTGAAAATGCCAAAAACAAGACAGTCTGCATTCTCGCGCTCGGGCAGTTAGAGATTATCATACTACAACGGATTTTCTTTATAGCAATAAGGAAAATGTTTTTTTGAGATATAAATGAAGAGAATAGATTTGATTAATTTTATTACAATTAAATTAATTTATTAAGAAGATATTTTCTATTTTAGCCTTAAAAATTTATTTTATGATTATAAAACTTGAAAACAAATTAGGTGATTGTAATTTTTATAGAAATACGGAAATCTGTGTAAAATTTTCTTTCAAAAATGCAAAATATGTGAAATTTCATTCTAATCATTTTCCATGCAAATGCAATGTGGATTCCCAAGTGTACAAAATTCAATACAAAATTCAAAACAAATGGAATATATTTTATAATGAATTCTACAACTTTCAATATTATTTATTGGTTTCGTACATAGTTCCTACAATTTTAAATACTTTTTTATTTCCAAACGAGGTTCAAGGAAAATTGGTATCAGAGGAAAACAATTGCATTTATTTTTAAGTCCAGACAAAGCTTAAAACCATTCTGGATTTTGGCCAGACATTAATTATCCATCGCATCTGCTCCAATAAACTTTATGGAACATGAAAAAGAATCAAATCATTGATATGAATCTGTATTGCCTTCCAACTTTAAAGGCCGGTATGTTCATCGCTTTTAAAGTATCAAATCAATCATAATGCTTTTTCATTCGCCGCAACTTGTCATTAAGCTAGTGGGTTTCTTTAAAAATTTGTAGAAAAAACTATTTTCCTGATTTAGAGCGATTGAACGTACGTTGAAAAGTTGTTAATGCACCAAATTTGGGATTTGAATCACTTTTCGACGGAAGGAAAAAAATGTATTTTATGCAACAATATAATATGAAACCGTAAAGTAGCTTTAATTTTTAGAAAGTAATACAAAAAGTAGTTCCACTGAAGTCGTTAATGAACATCGAAAAACTTTATGATAAAACTACCAACAATAACAGGAACCGTATATAAGGAATGTTTATTTAACATTAAAACAAAACGGAGAAAAAAATCAGAAATCAAAAAGCTACTAAAAATAAAATATTGATCACGAAGATAAGGGCGAACTTATATTTTATGTGGCGGCCAAACGGCAGAGAAAATGATCCGGGCCATACATTGGGTTTAGTAGTTCCCCTATGAAAGGCTTCCACGCCTGATAACGGAATTGAAAGTAATAACTACGTCGCCGGAATGGAGGTTGGGCAACAGACTAACCTCTGTCACTACAAAACCCTACATTATTCCGAAACCTACACTATAGAACGATCTCGCAACTGAAAAATGGACTATGGCATTGGATCCTGGAATGTCAGATCACTCACTTACACTGGCGCTGCTAAGGAACTTTTACAATAGACCAGTCAATATAAACTGCCCGTACTTCAGGAAACGAACTGGACTGGAAAAGAGATTCAAGACATGAGATCACACACAATATTCAAAAGTGGGAAACCTGTCGGCAAACGACTATTCGAAGTGGCCCTTATTATGGAGAGGGCGTTCAAATCGCACGTTATTGATTTTAAGGCAGTCAATGAACGATTTTGTGCGATCCGTATAAAAGCGAAATTCTTGAAAATTTGACTGATAAATGTACACCCCCCAGAAGAAAACGCCAACGAAACGAATGAAACGTTCTACAATCATCTGGAAAGACTATTCTACTCATTGCCTACAGACGATACAAAAATATGCAATGAGCAATCTCATCGACGAACGATTGGAAGATATTCCAGCGTCAGATTGACTTTGCATGTAGCAGAAATCTAGTCATCACCGACGCATACATAAAATGACTCGGGTAACACCAGATGGCATTCCACAAAACCAGACCGACCATGTTCTGATCTAACAACGTTGGGCCTCGAGTATACTTGACGTCCGTATATACCGAGAAGTCAATTGTAACCCGAATCATTACTTGATCAAACTAACCTATCGATGTCGTATGTAACAGGCGAATTCGGCGAAGACGAGACCTCTACAAAAATTCGACATAAGCAGGTTTCAAAAAGCGGCTGTGGCCAAAGATTCAACGGATATCCTCGGCAACCAGCTAGTTCTCATCTTATCAGGCTCATCGCTAAAAACAAGCAACAAACTGTGGGTGGAAGTGAAAGCGGCTATTAAGACCGTGGCAGGACAGACGATGGAAGTCAAACACGGCGCAAAAGAAATGATTGGGTCGATGATGAGTGCCAGAATGCGTTGAACAAAAAGAATCAGGCGTACAAACAATATTTAGGTCGGAAAACCAGGACGAAGGGAGAACATTATGAAAATCTCAGAAGAGTATCGAAAATGATCATTAGAATCGAGAAAAGAAAATACTATGACGATCAATCAAGCACTATCGACGTAAGTTTAGCGAGCAACAACACAAGACAAGAATACAAAATAGTGAAAAGCCTGAGACGTGGTTATCAGCCAAAGATCACGTGCTGCCGCGATGACATCGGCATCATAATCGCTGATCGAAACAAAATTAAAAAAAGATGTGCATCATATTTCCAGAACCTCCGTACAGCTCCAGATCATCGGAGCCTATAAATGTTCGCGGAAAGCTTCCATTCGCCCCACCAACTTTGGATGAAGTTTGTTTTACCATCAAGGCCCACAAAAATAATAAAGCAATAATAAAGCGCCGGGCATCGGTGAGATTACAGTGGAGCCCATTAAAGATGGTGGCAGCGATGTTTAGAAATATATCCATGGTCATCCAGCACATTTGGCAACAACAACAAATGTCGAGCGAGTGGAGCCAATCAATTACGAGTACACAACTCAAAAAAGGTGACAAGCTACAGTGTGAAAGCTATAGAGGCTTATCACTACTTCTAATGGTGTACAAAATATTTTTCAAGATCATAGAAGATGAAATCAGATCATACGCTATCAGTATTATTGAGGAGCAAAAGGCGGCTTTAGAGTAGGTAGATCGACAGTATACCAATTGTTTACAGTCATGCAGGTGCTTGAGAAATACTGGAAGTTGAACATAGATGTTAACTTTAAGCAAGTATAAGACAGTATTAATCATAACGTACTGTACTGAACTAAGAGGTCGACGAATAAACTCCTATGAGGACATAATCTCAAGGACCATTATTTTATGACCGTATTCGACCGTATCTCCTCAGAGGCTAGAACAAAGCCTCGGACAAACTTCAGGAGTATATTAAACAAGTCGAAAGTCAAATTGGACGTAAAGTGAAAGCGGTTTAAGTGGACAAAGGCAAGGAATACTGCAATAAAACTCGAGGGGATTCGACGTAGCCTCACAATAGTACACAGACAGCAGAGCGGAGTAGCTGAGCATAAAAACAGGGCATTAGTGTAAACAGTTGGATGTAGTTTTGTAGAAACAACATTGGTAGTGCTGCTCGCATAACAGATGATAGCTATACTCCGCCATTTGTACAATCAATTGTGTGTGTCAATTAAATATTAGAAATAAATAATATTAAACTCGTGTTTCCACCGTTTTCACTATTATATTAAGCAGAAATCAACAAAGAATATAGGCCAAGGTACTGCATTCACCAACTGAAAACTGTGAAGTGAATATTCAGTGTAAGAACAAGTGACACATTGTCAATTGTCATTTGCGGCTCGTTCCCATCGTTCGCTCACACGAATACAAAGCGTACTGTGCGCATACATTTTTTTTTTTGCTTTAGCACTACAGCCTCTTTCGGGCCTTCGCTTAGAGATAGTTAGAGTATCTCATCTTGATCGAATGTATCGAGACTCCACAAAGTGATTTGGTCATTTGATCATGGTTTGGCCGTATGTCCATCCACCCAGTTGCGATACGTTCTGATTTTAAACCAGCACGTATTACAGCTGAATGGGCTTATAGTCCCTCCGAAGAATCACTCGAACTAAATCTCGTTGCCGCCAACGAGACTCAAACCAGGCACCTTCGGCTTACGGGATGAGTGCTCTAACCGCTACACCACGCGGACTACATATTGTGTCCGCATACATACTGTCGGATTTACATATTTCTACTGTGTTTTGCTCAAAGAAAATTCCATAACTCCTAACTCCTCTACAAAGCCTAGTAGGAAAGTCAAGCGCAAATAATGACAGAAATCAAGGCCTCGATCGACAAACTAAGCAGCATAACTTATGCCTTTTGGTCATACCAAATGAAATTGCTATTTATGGAAGCGGATCTATAGACAATAATTGAGCCTGGAGCAGAAGAGCCTGCGGAGGTAGCGAGCGCAAGTGTATGATGTATGATGAATAGCAGATGCACATAAGTTCCCTCCTAAAGCCAAAAGACGTATGGGAAGAATTACAGAAGCTTTATTCATCGAAAGACGACAAATTTCGAACCATTCATCTCAGACGAAAACTTTATTCGTATCAAACGTGTGACTACAGAAGGGAGAACATTATGGAAGTCTCAGAATTATCTAGGACAAATTAATAAAACAGTTACAGATTTGTCAAATATTGGTAATGTGATTGAAGATGGAGATTAAGCCATGATTTATATAGGATTTTCCATTAGGGACATAACAATTTTGCATCTTTATATGAAAGACCTCTTAATTTTTTTTTAATGACCTGTCAATGTCAAAACGTTAATTGAAGTCAACATTTTTATCATGGTAAAGTTCACGAACCAGCAACGTTTGGAAATTATTAAAAATTACTGCCGAAATTCTGGGTCGGTGGTCGCAACTTTAAGAGCGCTTACTCCAATTTTCGCCCGTAATAATCGTCCCACCCGACAGGCTGTGTGTGCTATAGTGGATAAGTTCAAGTCAAATTGTCACTATTGGACGTTCCGGTGCCAAAAAGACGTCGTACCGTTCGATGTGAAGGAAGTATGGCAGCCGTAAGTGCATCGATTCAAAATTAGCCAAATCAGTCGATCCCATCTCGTTCTCAAGAATTGGGCATCGCTCAAACGACACTGTGGCGTATTTTGCGAAAAGATCTTGGCCTAAATGGTTACATTGACTCAAGAACTAAAGCCACTTGATCATTCGAAACACCGAAACTTCTCCAATTGGGTTCTGGCAAAGCTTAAAAGAATGAAGAGTTTTATCGTAAAATCGTCTTGAGCGATGAAGCTCATTTCTGGCTCAATGGCTTTGTTCATAAGCGAAATTGGCATTATTGGTGTCAGCAACAAACCCACATGTGCTTCTTGAGACACCGTTGCATCCGCAAAAAATTACTGTTTGGTGTGGTTTTCATTCCGGAGGTGTGATTGGGTCTTATTTTTTCGTGGATGAAAACGACCGTCATGCTACCATCAATGGAGAGCGCTATCGTGTTATGTTGGAAGATTATTTGTGGCCAGAATTGGATGACATCAACGATATGGAGTTTCAACGAAACGGTCCCACTAGCCACACAGCACGCCTCACAATCGATTTATTGAAGGCAAATTTGGTGAACGTGTTATCTCGAAAAATGATCCGGTCGAATAGTCGCCTCGTTCATTGCATCGAACGTCATTGGATTTCATTTTATCGGGCTATATCATGTCACTGGCCTATGCCAACAAGCCAGCACATTTAGACGAGCTCAAAGACAACATCCAACGCAAAATTGTCAACGTTCCGCTCGAAATGTGTGCCAGAATGGTGGGCAATTTGGTCCAAAAAATCGACCGCTGTAAACGATCTCATGGTGGTAACATGACCGAAATCGAATTTCATTCACAAAATGGAATGCTTACACTACATCCACAATAAATTTGAGCTCAATATCTCAAATATTTCTGTGTTTTATTAATAGATAAAATCGTTATGCCCTTAATGGAAAACTCTTTATTACGTTATTAGTGGGGTCACAACTCCAGGAAAGCGGTCTCCCAAAGAACTCATGTTGTGAGTTAGTGTATACTGCGGCATACATTCGCAATCGTGTTACAAATAGACACGACAAACAAAAAACTCCATATGAATTGTGGACGAGAAGGAAACCCTGTGCACAAAATTTACAAGCAATTGAATGCGAAGTTTTTGCTCACATTCCAAAACAAAAAGGCTATTTGAATAGAACGGTGAATTTTTATTGGATACGTACTGCATAGTCGAGGTTATCGTATTCGGATCCCAGAGACACAACAAGTTCAAAAGTCACGAGACTGCGTTTTCAAAGAGCATTCTTCACAACAGCTGACAAAGTCTAGGACTCACACGAGCGACGATATCAATATGCAGTACTTCCATAAATCGACTCTAAAAGACGATACAGACGATCTCAACAAGGAAGGCGTACTAAATGCATGATGAATCCGGATCATTATGATCTACCATCGCGAGACGAATAAGCTGCTTCTGAACAAAAAAGCACGTAGAAAACCGAAAAAGTACGTGACACTAACGAAATCCGAGTGAACTTAGTAACGATAACATCAGATGTCACTCCGATCTACAAAAGCGAGTAATCACGAAACAAACGCCCAAACTTTCACAGTTCAACAAAAGCGTAACGAGCCAACGAACTATCAAGAAGCTATGGAATCCAGCGAAGCTACGGATTGGGTGAAATTTACTCAATAACAGCGCACAAATTATGACACTTAGTAGAATTAGCTCCCGGTATTATGCTAGTGAAATCCAGATGGGTATACGAGTACAAAAGAAAGAGATCCGCCGACGAAGAGAGTTTCAAAACGCGATTAGTGGCTAAGGGTTGTAGCCAAAAAAGAGTGGAATACGATGACGTATACGTGCAAGTATCCAGCTTTGAAACAATGCGATCATTTGTTGCTGTAAGTGTTGAAAAGAATTGGAACGTCGACCAAAAAGATGTAAAGAGCGTCTATCTTCACAGCGATTTTAAGGAGACCATATGCATGACGCAACCAGAAGGATTTGTAAAAATAGGACAAAAACATTTAGTGTGCAAGCTGAGAAAATCAATATACGGGTTGAAGTAAAGCGGAAGATGCGCGAATGATCATTTAAACAAATCTTTGGGGAGCCTTGGATTTACTCGAAATAAAATTGACCCTTATGTTTACTAATTATGTGCAAAGAGGGAAGAGTTTACGTGGATGTCAAGATTGTCACAACGGAAAATGAAACGATGAGCAATAAAGCACATATGTTACGACAAATTTGCTTTGAGCTCAAATATTTTGGAGGTCTCTCAAATTTTTGGCGTAAAATTCGAAAAGAAAAACTTCGGCTGTATCTCACTATCACAAAAGGATTATATCGATAAATTGCTTGGTCAATTTGGACTTCAGGATGCAGATGGAGCTAGAACGCCGATGGAAGTCAAAGCAAGCTTCGACAAAGCCAACCAGAAATTCATGGACCTCCCTTATCGTAGGCTCATAGGCGGGCTCGTTTATCTGTTACTCAAAACCGAGCCCAGATATTATCTTAACGGTAAATAAAATATCACAACATTTTTCAAATTACAATCGAAGATATTAGAATTTGGCTAAAAGGGTTCTTCGTTATATGAAGAACACAAAAGACTACAAATTAATATACGAACCCACAGGATACAAGCTTTCAGCATTCGCGGACGCGGATTGGGCCACCTCAAGAGAGGGTCGTATTTGTTAATTGTTGTTGTAGCACTACAGCCCCTTTCGGGCCTTCGCTTAGAAATAGTTGGAGTATCTCATTATCAGGGTCGTAGTAGTATCAGCGGCTACGTTATAACATTCGCCGGATCTCCTATACACTTGAAAAGCACAAAACAAACTAATCAGCACGATTGAAGCTAAGTACGTAGCGGTAGCTGCCTGTACAAAGAAGATCACCTGGATGAGGAAACTACTCAAATCTCTCAGCCTCGACGATATAATTGGGAATAGCACTCAAATATCGAACGACAACCAGGATGCAATTGCATATGCAGAAAATTACATTAATAACTCTTGATAGATGAATAGAGTTGAAGTGCGGGGTCGGAGAAAAACTTCACAGACATCTTTACGAAGCCACCATTGCAGCCGCATGCTGCAAGTAGCAACTCGATAACAGGGAAGCCATTCGTAATGATTAGTATCCGGTGATCCTTCCGAGAGGGGGATTGAAGAAACACCGAAATGCCAGTACTGCTCACATAATAGATAATGGACTTGATCTGTCAAAGTGTCAATCTCTCTCTCTCTCTCTCTCTGATGGCTTTATGCCACTATATTAATTGTTTGTGTCAACTGACTATTATAAATAATTGTATTAAACACGTGTTGCCACTGTTTTCAGTATTAAGCAGAAGTCAACAATTTTACTTCAATCCAGACTTCTACGATCATTCTGGGCAGATGCGGTTGCATCTGCGAATTACGTGAGAGATAGGTGTATCACAACTAGAATCCACCGACACAGCTTTCGAATTTTAGACGGGCGAAAAACCTAACGTCGATAATCTAGGGGTATTTTTCTGCCCAGCTTTCTTTTCAGATAACCGCCCAAATAAGGGAAAATTCGAGGCCAGAAGTGTAGAAGGAAAGTTTGTGGGTTACCCAACTGAAACAAGGCATACTGCATAATGGGTCCAGGTACGAAAAAGGCGACAGTGATCTGGAACGCCAATTTATGAGCGGAAGAATGCGTTAGATACAACAACAATAGTTATGGAAGTTTCGATATTTAACAATGCTCCTCAGGAACGCTCTCCACCAGTCCCGAGTAATGTAACAAAACTTCCTTCAAGTAAAAGAGCACCAGGAAGACTCAAAATTGTAAGGACGGGTTGTTATCGTGCACGCCCGCGCATGAAAAACTACCACCCGAAATAAAATCCACACGAAATAAAATCGGATCGAAATACTATCGAACTCGTGTAGTCCTTTGATGCAGATCGATTGAAAATTAACGTCTTAAGTCAACTACTTCATTAAAGGTACAAGGACCTGAAGCTACAAGAAATATTGTATTAAAGGGTTTACTCACAATATTAAACAAAAGATAAATTATTTTAAGTGAACTGCTAAACATAACCACTTAAAATAATATGCTTCGAAAAGGAAGAATGATTTTTAAAAGAATGGAATATATATCAGAGGTATTTCCTTTACATATTTACAATGAATGTTATTTCAATAGTAGTTTTCGAAACCTTCCTTAAATTACTTCTAAATGCAATTTTACTTAACAAATAAATGGAAGATAATTTTTATATATCTATGAACTGTGATATTTACAAAAATCAAACAAAGGTTCTTGATTCTAAGTATACTATATACAACCAGTCATCATTTCTATTGTATTTACAATCCAGTATTAAAAATATGCAAAAAAAAAATCATTCAAAACTTATTAAATACAAACTCCAAAACAACAATACTTAATTATTTGTTTTTTTTTTAAATATATATTAAATATGTTAACAATAAAACAACAAGAAACGTAAAACATTGTCACCACAAAAGCAAGAACTTACCTGTACAGAACCATGCCGGTCGGCAGGAGTTAGATTGCCAAGTGTGGCACCAGGTTTTGGTACATCAGGCCATGCAGCCACAGCTCCCTTGGCGTTCGTCTAATTTATTTTTCGTTCCCCCACCACAATACATACACACACATATAAATATATATGTATAACCAAAAAACCATCGTATCATTTTCAACATATTGTCAAATGTGTATGCGTGATTGTGTGGTGGTTTTTAGTTTCATTTTTTGGAATCATTTGTGGAATTTTTTTAAATTTTTGATTTTTTGTGGATGCATCATATATATATAAAAATATTACAATGAGCAAATAGAAAACAACAACAGTAATTTTAAAAATATAACCATAGGTAGTAGTAGTAGTAGTAGATGGAAAAATAAATGATTTAAAAATATTTATATATTTGTTGTTGCCACGCATGATGCAATGGAATGATTGTTATAAAGAATGCATTAAATTATTAAAAATGTTTTTTTTTTAAATTAGTAAAAACAAATAATGTAGCGTATGTGTATGTTTTGTTTTGGTTTTTTGTATGTGGGTTAATTTCAAAATACAAATTGTTATTTTTACCAAAACTCAAATGTTCAGAGCACAAATATGTAACGATAATAATTTCAGTATTAGAGTAGTCAAACAAAATTTGATGCAACACACAAAAAATACAATGATGAATACAAATGATATTTGTTTTTTTCATATCGAATTGTTTATCAACATAACGCAGAACACAATGGAACGAGAAGAAAAAAAGAAAGACAAATAGTTAGTATTTTATTTAGTTGACAAAAAAAATGTGTAAAAACTTTATATACTAGAAATATTTATGTTTGTTAGTAATACAATAATTTCACTAATCAAACTTCATTCAAAAAATAAGTATTTTGTCCTCTCGTTTAATAATTAACAAATCAATTGTTGTGAAAATCAAGCTGAATTGAATTCTTTTGAGATGATGATAAAAAGTTTTTTTATGAGGATTATAGTAGCGTGTTTTATTAATTTTTTTTAAGGAGTCATCATACCAAAATAATTCAGTGGAAATTTGTTTATAAATTTCAAGTCACATCGAATAAAACATCGATAGCGAATTAAAGATCAATGGCAAAGCAACCCATGTAAAGCGCTATTACATATATAGACGGGAAAAAAATAATTTATAGAATTGTAATCTGCAGTCAGATTCTCAATCATTGCCTACATTTTGTCTAGAAGCTATGATTTCGCGATTATAATTTGTCTGGATGCTTTTATGTCTCAGTCTCAACAATATATGCAACACAAGTGTAAAGTAATTATTGGAAATAATAAACTACTTTACAAAAAAATTTTACCTTCTTTAGACAATGTCCACTTGAAGTAGAATTATTTGACTCCGTCAATACTTAAATACTTTTGACCCTAGGGACACTTATTTTAGAATCGAATTAAAATGTTGTGTCGACCGTCTACCCAAATTTTCTTATGCGGTCTTTCTAGAGCTTGGAGTAACTCTAGACTCAACATTTATGCCTCAAATTTGTCAAACTACTTTGGACATTCTTTGACGTAAGGTCTTTTGCGTTCGCTTAGCTGTAATTTGAATTATTTTTTTTAAATAGTCTTATTCTTCGTAGTACTACACTCTCGGGCCTTTAAAAGTACCTCCAACTGTCTCAGTCAATCGACCGCGTCATCCAGTTTTGAAATCCGAGCAGCGATGAACTGTCTTCGTCGACCGAGTCAGACCAGCGTTTCCTCTGGTTCCCCACTGGTCTCCGCCTTTCAGTTTTCCCAACGAAAACTTTTTGGGTATCCGTTGTTCGTCCATACGATTCATGTGGCCAGCCCATTGTAGCTTCCGCAGTCTTACAATCGTTGAGACCTCCGGTTCGTCAAAAATTTCATACAGCTCATGGTTGTATCGATCTCTCCATTGGTCCCCGTCTAGCTCGCTTGAATTATTCGCCTCAGGACCCGTTTTTCGAAGGCGTTATATTTGCGGATGCTCCATTCGGCTCCATGTTTCACACCCATAGCATAGGTCTTATCACAGATTTGTATACTGGAGCTTCACATGGCCATTACTGTTTTTTTATTATTTTTTTCTTATTGGTATGAGAAAGCGAGCGTTTGAACTTCAGCCTGGTTGGCACCTAGAGCCAAAACTATAATGCAAAAATAATTTACGGAGCAGACCGTCGGTACACTGGGAGATTACCGCCAAGTCGAGGAACTTGGATACCTGGAGCCAGCAAAAATCATTCACTTTCTATGAGAAGTGGGTCTATTCGAGGAATTTTAAGAACTTTAATAAAAGTGGCAATGAAGATGTAAAGTTGAAGTGCAAAACACCCCGTTCCATGCAATCTACAATGAGAGACATAATAATGTTCTAGCTAATTGTCACCAGTCTGGACATAAGGGTGGTCAAACAAATCTGGAGATATTATCAACAATTTCCAAAGGCTCGTCCAGCAGCGATTTCAAAAGCTTCTATTGAAGACCTTGGCGACCAAGACTAATGTAACTCCTGAACCAACTGCGAGGTTTGGCGGCAAAAATAATCAAAAATGAGACGCTGAAGTAGATATGGCATAATCTCTCTCTAACAAACTTCGCTTGATCGCTGACAGGCTGCACGAGTCGACGAGATGTTCCACGCCGTATCGTTTTACTAGATCGACTGTTCTAGAGCTGCTGCACCAACGATAGAATATCAACAAAGAACAGACTGAGCTGCTGACTGTGTATAGCGGCATGGCTCTGACTTCAATATACTCCAACGTTAATTGCACAACGACATCTCGATATAGTGACTAGGGCCACCAGCCAGCGCCAAAGCATTTCACTGTAATCGAGGTGCAGAAGGCTTCTCACCAAATATCAGTCGAGCTGAGTGATATATCAAAGAGAGCACGCCATTCGGATTGTGCAAATTGGCCTTCATGACGTTCATGCAGGAGTTACTATGCGGACTCAACCACGTTTTGATATTTTGATGTGCTTAGGCGATATCCCACTGTACTCGCCCCGATGATCACCAACACCTCGCAGATGTTTCCAATATTCTATGTAAATATGGGCTAGCGATTCATATCGACAAGTGCCAATTTGGAAAAAGAAAGTGTGCTTTTTAAGGCAAACCATTTCATCAAACAGTTTGAAATCTTTACCTGAAAAGAACGAAGACATATCTGCAAAAAAACAAATACTGTTCTGTAACTCAAATTATTTCTGGGCATGTTCAATTTTTATAGAAGATTACTATTACATGCTGTTAAACTTAAGGTCCTCTACAACAATTGATTACTGAGAACTGAAGACAGGGTAAAATAGATCACAAATGACCTGGTGTGTTAACAGCATTTGGAAAACTGCAAGCAGAACTCGTAAAGCCTGAACCAACAGCGACAACTCTAATTGTGGACGCCTCAGACATAGGACTTGGGAGCCATTCTGCATCAGACGCGCAAGCTGACCGATACCCACTGCCGTTACAGCACAAAAGACCGAGATATGCTCTCAATTCCTGAAACAATTGTAGTAATTGGGCAGATATAGGACTGCCTCAATGTGGGTATCGGTTTTTTCTTCTTTTCTTTTCTGTTGCTCTGCACATAAATTTGCCAAACAGAGGTCGTTATCAACTGAAACATAATCCACACGCACGGATCAGTAGAAATTTTAACAATATCTGAACCAAAAGAACATAGCCCACAAGAAAGAAGAGTTAGATAGTCCGCGGGAACCAAACGCGGCCGATAAATTTAATGTTCCGGGAAAGTGAAAACGCACAGTCTTTTAAATTAACTTAAGAGTTTATTTATTAAGAATGCAAAATAATTAATTTCACTATTTTACAACTTTACTTTTCACTTGTCTATGAATTTATGTTTTAACAGCTTCACGTTCAGGAAAATCTCTTACTTCACTATCAATCAATATCGCCTTCAATTCGCGCTCTATACTATCGCATTTTCTACTAATTGCCCCCCATTCATTCAGCTCGGCTTTATATAGGGGCTCTAGTCATTCAATCCATTTCTACCTGGAATATTCGAGCAATTCTGAATTCCCGCAGTGACGTCACTTTCAGCTATTGATCATTGATTTACTTGATCGATTCTTGTGCTTTCGAATACATTCATTTATTGGTCTTGATGTTATTAATAGTTGCGACAAAAATTGCGACAGTAGCTCACAGAATTGTTTGGACATGCAACAATATAAATATCAAATAAGAAATGGGAAAAGATACGAAAAATATATTCTCAAATATCAAACAAAATCGATTCACCTTATTGATTAGAAATGAAAGAGAAAAAATCGACAAAAAAGTGCTGAATCTTGGTCACGACGAAGCATAGCGATGTTTTCGTTTGATTGATAGTCGAGTGGATGTGCATGAAAATCGATAGTTGATGTCAGAGCGTTGAGTGGTTTCGATTTCTTATGATCAAGCCGTTTAAAAAATAACGTGTGATTTAGTGTTAAGAATATGGTTGGCGAAAAAATGTATTCTCTAACCCAGATCTTCGATTATGATGCCATGGATCACCGACAGTTTTAGTCATTGGTCGTCATCGCGTGGAACGAAGATGGGTGAGCTTGACTTATACGAGGCCCGACAGATTGTCAAGTCGCGGAAGGCTATGAAAAATCGTGGTGCAGAATTGAAATTCGCTCGGGAATGTTTAGAAAAGGAAGTGATGATATTGTGAGTTGAGTTGACAAATTTTCCGGGATCGGCATCGAGCGAATCGAATTAAATAGTGTTTGCGAGAAGACTTGCAAAGTTCAAATGAAAGGCGTCAGTGGAAAATGCTCTGTGGTAGGATGAAAAAATAATGGTCCTACTTGCTCATACTTGACATAAGAAGCTGTCGAATGTATAACTCTTGATAGGAGTGATTTTGACTACAGCGGGCATTGTGTGCCTTGACAATAGTATCGAAAAATCTGAGGTGAATTGCTAATTGACATGAGCATTTTCTGACAAAAGGAGAAATAGTCGAATTTTCTGTGAAAATGGTTCGGGGCGGTAGCTGGAGAATGAATAATTGAGAGCCGCTGTTGACCTTCGCGTCTGATTTCTAACAATTCGAACACAGGAGGTCTCAACGATTATAAGACTGCGGAAGCTGCAATGGGCTGGCCACATGAATCGTATGGTTGAACAACGGATACCCAAAAAGGTATTCTTTGGGAGAACTAAAGGCCGGAGCCCAGTGGGGAAGCCAAGGAAACGCTGGTCTGACTCGGTCCACGAAGACATTTCATGGCTGCTCGGATTTCGGAATTGGAGGACGCGATCAATGGGTCGGGACCCGAGGGGCTGTAGTGCTAAGAAGAAGAAGCTCAACAAGAGAATTAACTGCAGCGACTCGAATGGAAAAGCCAAGAGTTGGCTGGTTCTAGCGCCTCACTGCACTGCGTCGTGACAAATAACAGGATCCTGCTCTACACATCGCAGCAGTTTAGTAAAACGATCATGCCAATGAAGGCATGAGCTAGCTCACTCCAACATCCGCGCGACAAGAGGACTCATCATCGAGTAACTACGTTGTCGGGAGTTGCCTTTGCCTGGTAACGCAATAAGCCTGCCATGCTATACTATTTCAGATGGCATGTTTGAAGATATCAACATTGACCTTATTAGATCGCTATCATGAAACAAGGGATACAGATAGTGTCGTTATCATCAACAAGTCCACGCATTGGTACTAAGCTGCCCTACTTAAGAAAATTACCACAACATCAGTCACCGATGCACTAATCATTGTATGGATAAGCTGATTTGAAGTACCAGCATAGATAACTACCGATTATGGTAACCCAATTTGAGAGCCAGATATTTGCTGGGCTGACCTGAATTTAGAAGATAAACCATCCCCGGATAAACCTCCATCCGGCTGCTAAAGGAATCATGGATTGATAATACCAAATGGTCTAGCCCGACACCTGTTGCACTGACGCGCTCGAGTGCTTAAAATTCTCTCTAGACACTCAAGATGACTCAAAGGAGTCGAAACGCGTCTGTTTACACATAAAAGCAAGGCACAATGGCACAAAAGAAAATAATAATTTGTATTATGTGTTACTAAAGGTTAACATAGTTGACATTATGTTGAACGAATGAATGTGCAAGCTACGTAACACGTTAATGTTAAAATTTTTCAAAATGTATGAATAACTTTCAATGGTTGTCGCGAATTACAACTAAATCCTTTACACTTGTGTTGCACTACTCCTAATAACTTTCTAATGCATTTATCCTCATAAAACCCTAGATATCTCTTGTTAGTATGAAACACTACGCGCTTAAAAACTGTATTCAAAACACGATCTATTAGCATCTTCTACCAGAACAAAAACAATTCCACGATCATTAAATAGTACCCATCGTTTTCGATGATAAAGAAGAAGAAGAGTTATATGTATGATGAAAAGCATATTAATTAAACGATCATCGCTTTCCACTGACAACAATTTTAAATATGTCAATTTGAAAGAAATAATCATAAGATTGAATTGTCTAGCAATATGTACGATCACGGTGATTTGAAACAATCTACTCGCTACATTACAAAAAAATTTTTCATTTACTTTAAACATAATTATTGTTTGCTTTTTATCTAAAATAAGATATACCTCAAGAAATAATAATTCATCATCATCATCATCTTCAAAATCACTATCGCCAACGTAATAGTCACCATCCTAATTATATTCATTTTAGATGTATATAATTTTAAAAAATATTAAATTTTGGATAAATTCAATAAATTTTTTTGTTTTGTTTCGTTTTGGATCGATGTGTATATTGAAAAATTATGAAAAATATGAGAATTAAATGTTTTTTCTGTAGCAATATAAATGTCATTGAAAATGCTTTCAACATAAAACAAAAGAATTGATTGAAACATATATTAAAAAGGGTATTTTGTATGTAAGCAAAAAACGGTAGATATTAAAATATTTCATTGTTTTGTTAATGTTTTTAATAACATTGGCAATTAAACAAAACTCAATATGAAAAATACTTATGTATAAAAATTGAATTATTAAATATATTTGAAATTTAATGCGAATTTTGTTAGTTATATAGAATGAGTAAAAGTACAAATGAGGAAATGTATTGCATACCTTTGCTTGAACATTATGACGATCCTTATTTGGTGATATAATAACTTCGTGGCCAGTTTGAAGTGATCCAACAGGCGTTGACTGAAATTAATTAGTTGGAAAACATATGAGTTAGTTACATAGACAAATTACACACATTTATATGTATGGAATGAATACAAGAGGAAAAACAATATTTTATCAATATAATTAGCTTACAGTTTAATTTTTCTTACAATTTAATTTTATAATCCAAGCCTACATATTTTTGCTAGATTGTGCTTTGTAAATTCTATTTAATAGTGTATTGAGCAAAGAGTTTCTAACAAAAAATATTCACTTTGCCTTTTTTATTGCAGGAAGATACATTTTAGTTGAAATTATCACAATATTTTATTATTAGGCATCATTTTTTCGTGTAAAAATTACTTTCCTATAGAAAAATTTGAATTCCTAATATTAATTGGTGAAAGGAGAAAAATATCAGTAAACTTCTGAAATGCACGGATGGCTGATTAATTAGTGAATATTTATACGCTGTCTCACAGATCTCGCAGAAACTACAATAATAAATTTTGATATTAGTCAATTATTAATCGGAAGTTTGAATTTATCACCCTAGCTTTTCTATATTTTAGAAAATCTAAGGTATTATTCCTGTGTTGGTTTACATTGCCAACAAGTTTATGTATTCTTTAGTACAGTCTAGATTTAAAAAATGAGTAGTTTTAAAAGAAGGTTTTTCGTCAATCGAAATATCACATGATCAGATTTTCGCCTGACTGTCGAAATGCGCCGAAGAATACAGCTCGCAAATAAAATATTTTATTTAGTTTTGATGATCTTGAAGACCAGCTACATACACAGGAAAACAAAGCTCCAGCATACAAATCTGTGATAAGACCTATGCTATGCTATGGGTGTGAAACATGGACCCTAACCCAAGCATCCACAAACATGTTGAACGCCTTTGAAAGACGGGTCCTGAGACGAATAATCGGAGCGAAGCTAGACGGGGACCAATGGCGAAATCGATACAACGATGAGCTACATGAAATTTTTGACGAGCCGGAGGTCTCAACAATTGTAAGACTGCGGAAGCTGCAATGGGCTAGTAGACACATGAATCGTATGGACGAACAACGGATACCTAAAAAGGTATTCGTTGGGAGAACTGGAGAGCGAAGAACAGTGTGGAAACCGAGGAAACGCAGGTCTGTCTTGGTCGACGGACAGTCCACCGCTGCTTGGATTTCGAAATTGGAGGACGTGGTCAATGGACCGAGACAATTGGAGGCGTTGTTTGTAGGAAGCGAAGCCACGGAAGGGTTATAGCGCTACGAAGAAGTATAATTATTAAAAGTTAATGGTTAAAAATTTTGAGAGGGGACTAATCGAAGCAACACAAGAATATTGAATAATTTTTATCCTAAGGAGATGTTTTAACTAATCTTCAACTTATAAAAATTACAACTTATATAGGCTTTCGGATAAAAACACAACATGTTTCCTAATCATTTATGAAGTTCCAATCAGAATACTACAAACTAAATTTATAAATGCCGGCAAAGTATCCTCGCAATAGCGTTACACTCAACACTCAACCAGTTATTCATATTAAGTAGCTGCAAGGGCAAGAAACTTCACTTTTCTTGAATGGCTTCGTGAATAATATGGAACCCAGAGGTGCGCAAGTAGGCAGAAGGCCTTTTCCGGTCTCTCTGTTGAAGGACCTTATAGGCACTTGGGGGCAAATATAAAGTAATTATTTCTAGTTATTACAAATCAAGTCCTACCAGAAGGCGTTCGTAACCATTCTAGAACTCAATAAAACTTTTCTGGTGACATGAATCAATGATCTGAATCTATTGAACATATAAAAAATCGTTGAGTTATATACGAAAAGATCGAGAATTTTTTTCATAAACACAAAATAGCCAACGGTTCGTTCCATTTTAAATTAATTTTCTGACTATTCGTCCAATCAAAGGCATTCAAAGATATTCAAATAAAACACAATTCTCGAAAATTTCATGGAAATTTAAGGGAAATTGTAGTGTCTAAGACGATTAAAATAGATACCAACTACCACCACATTTTAATATGATCCGACCTCAAAGAAATTACGTAGGCTGTAATAGTGAAGTTAAGAAGTTTAAGGAGTACTGTGTCGATTTTATGGAATAAAACGTAAAATTCACAAATCATACTATTACTAACAAAGTTAAGTGAATTTCTACTCTTGAGGTATTCATTACCCTTGTAAATACAAAGACCTACCTGTGTGATTTTTTTCAGATTTTTGCGCTCAAAAGTGTCCAATCACCGGAAGGGGGTATACATTTTCCGAATATTTTGCATCCCCCTGAACCCCCTGATTTATAAGTTGAATAACCTTTTATTTGATACTCCACTCAACTACCTTGCTAAAAAAAATTTTAGATGTCACCTCGATATATGGGAGGACCATTTTAAAAACGTATGAAAACATTGATAAGACGAACTTTTGAGAGTCCACTACTTCTGACCTTTATAAAAAGTTAGATGTTTCTTTTTCGTTGTTTTGTTTTGTTACCCAGCGTGACACGATAAGATAGTGGAACATACTAATTATCCTCTACTTTCTAGCAAGCTCTCCAGCCCCTAGGTGTCGCTTAGCCCTTGACATTGGAGCCCGAGAAATGTTAAGCATCGTTTCTTTTAGTCAGAGTGTCTAGACGAAAGTTCAGATTTAACGGTAATAGACAATGAAGTAGTTTCCGGATATGCAGAAGAAATCTAAACCTATTACCAATCGTAACATTTGAGTAGGCAGCATATCGTCGATGATAGGCCAAAGTCACCTAAGTGCATTTCCATCCATTTTTCCCTAAGTTGATTCTCATAATTGTCAGGTGTCACTCTACAATATGACAAAGGTATGCATTTGAATTCCAATCCCAAATAGGTTAAATTATCATTCAACGTTCACACAACTACAAAATTGTCATTTTATACTTCGACAAAGTAACTTATCTACCACTTGAGTGAGTCTAGCAAAGCGTACTTCATTTGTTCCTCTCTGAAATGGTTCGCCGATGTTCACTTTCAATGCACAGGAAGTAGCTTCCATAGTAATCTGGTTATGCGGTATTTGTTCAACTGTTTCTGACCAACGCAGATTTTCAGTTTAATCATTAACGCTTGCGCTTCGTTACTAGTCGTGTTTTTGTAATTTTGACGTTCTGGAAGCAGACTTTTGAGATTTGAAAATGTATTCAACCAGGTTGAGAAAAATTATTGCAACGTGCGCTAATAGGGAGAAACAGGAAACGTTTTCAGATTCTGATGAAACTTATTTCCCTGAAAATGAATCATCTGACAGTGACAGCAGCAGCTTGTTTCCTGGTACTCCGTCTTCAGTACTCCACAGAAGCCAACTTATAAGTGGTAATGTCAATAAAACACTCTTTTCGTTCATTATTCTTTTTTTCTTTGGATTATTCTGAGGAATAATCATTGTGCTCTGCATCTTTTTATTTCGGCATCGAACAGAAATGACCAAGATGAGCTCTCTTGGAATTCACCTCAACCAGGACCTTCAGGTTTAAATAACGAAGAGCATGGAGAAATCAATGGTGGACTGCCTGAAAAACGAGGTAAAAGAAAATGGAAGAAGCAAATTCGTCTTGAGAAGAGATTAAAGGGTGTCATATTCTGGATTCAGAGGTGCAAAATATGCCGCCCGTCCCATGCTACCATCTCCTTGTATTGGTAAAATTAATCACCAATGCAGTTCACTCGTTAGCGAAGATCATAGGCGAAAAATCTATGAAGGTTTTAGAATGTCGCCATCGATAGATCATCAGAGATCCTTTCTTGCTCAACATGTGAGTAATATAGCTAAGAAGCGTTCAACCAGGGCTCATACTACACAGAGAGTATTTACTCGTGTTTATACTCTGACTGTTGGCGATGATAAAATTCAGGTATGTCGTGAATTTTTGCTAGCCACCCTGAATAACGCAGAAGTTTTAGTACGTAGTACATCGAAAAAAAAAATACGGAAACGGGAATAGTGGAACCAGACAAGAGAGAGTGTCATACTACATCCAACAAACTATCCTCTGAAGCTGAAAAGTACATTCGGGAATTCATTTGTTCTTTTCCAACAATGGAGTCACACTATTGCCGCAAATCTTCTAGTAGAAAATATTTAGATGCAACATTGAACATCTCTATTATGTACAGACTGTTTGTGGAAAAAGTTTCGTTTGATAAATTTAGAAAAATGTTCCGAGAGATTAATGTTGGATTTTTTTCGTCCAAAGAAGGATCAGTGCAGTAAATGTTTGGTGTATTGAGCGGCGTCTATAGGCGACAGAGAGGCATTAGTGGTTGAATATAATAAGCACATTGGGAGGAAGGGTGCAGCTCTTGAGTCTAGAAATAACGACAGAAATTTATGAACAATAGCAAATAACCACTGCTTGTCATTTAACTTTGATTTAGAGGCCGTTCTTAGTGTTCCCAAGGGCAGCGGGGGTCAAATATTTTATCTCCGCAAGCTAGCCGTGTATATCTTTACAATTTTCGATTTCAATTCACATGACGGGAATTGTTTTATGTGGGATGAAATGAATGGTAAAAGGATGCTAATGAAATAGACTATTGTCTCATGAAGTACGTTCTAATGAAATTGGGAGCTGACTCAGAAATTCGCCAAATAAGAATGATGTCTGATTCTTCTTTTGCACAGAATAAAAACTCGCTGGTTGGTGCAATGTGTGTTCATCTACTAAAAACTACCGCATTGCACCTAAGCGTACTTTCTTTCTTCGGGCCAGGACATTCTGAGATGGAATGTGATTCGATTCACTCGAAAGTGGAAAGGAAATCCAAAAATATTCCAGTTTATGTTCCAGAAGGTTGGTTTCAAATTGTTAGAAGTGCTCGTAACCATCCTAAACCATTCCATGTGACAACAATGGAATACGACGATTTTCTCGATTTCACCGAGTTGGAAAAAAACTTTCACAAAGGAGTTGTTCCTTGGAGAAAGGTTTGCTGCCTTGAGTATATGAAGACCAACGATGGAGTAGCTGTATTCTACAAAGAAGACTATAAAAATGAATTGGTACCCGTAAATCTAAAGACTGTTAGAGGAAGACCCAGCAACCAAGCCCCACCACAGGCGTACACCCAACGGCTTCCGATTTCAACAGCGAAAAAAACGGATCTGATAAAAATGTGCAAGGAGCTGACCATCCCAAAGCCATACCACACATACTATTCCGGTATCACAGGTTCGTCTGGCCAGAGGGACAACGTGGCTGAGCCCCATGAAAGTGAGGAATCCAGCTACGAACATGACTAAGCACTAACTTAAGGATGTAGATGACTAAAAATGACCGTAGCTACATTTAAACCCTGATTTTTTTTTTCTAATTCTGAATGTTCAATAAGAAAAATAAAATACAACTTTTACTTTGCACGTGTTGTTTTCAAATTTATTTGTGCACTGAAGTATAACTTGAAACAAAATCACACTTTGCCAAACTCACCCAAGTGACATTTCTGACACCATGGTCAACCATAATCTAAATCTTATAGTAGAATAGTGAAAGAAGGCCTTTTATGGATATTTGACAATAATCTGAACCAACAATATTCAAAAAAAAATATTTTACACTTAAGTGACTTTGGCGGAGCAACGACGATATGCTCCTAACACAAGGATATAACAATCAACCCCATTAAATGCAGACAGATTAAGCTATTAATGAACAAACTCAGGAAACAATTCGAGGACATATACGAGGTGTGTACAAAAAGTAAGTTAACTTTTCAAATTTCGCGGGCAGCGTACATTCGATTATCGATTTTTTTACTTTTTAATTATGGTACACTCGTTACGAACAATATTTACAGTTTCACCTATATAATGTTTAGTTTGTTTGTGAGAGGCATAACGGTTACAAGTGTTTTGAGTGCTCGGCGATTTTTTGCTACCGAAAAAAAGTGGATCATAAATCAAGAATTTGTTGCCCAAAAACACCACAATCATGCCTCAGCCACCATATTCAACGGATTTGGCCCCATGTGACCCTTTCTTGTTCCTAAAACTGAAGCGACCTATGAAAAAAAACGGAGATTTGCAACGATTGAGGAGATAATGACTGCATCGCTGGAAGAGCTCAAGGCTATTTGTTGGCCTTGTTAAGTTTTCGGGTTAAATGTATATAATCGGGAAAGGAAACACAATTTTCTTATATAACCCTTTCTAACGTATCGTATTGTAAAATCGTGAACATTACGTCGCTCGGCTGATTATAGTGCTTTTTTCGATTGCTCTTAGCATTTCGTAATCACTTGTGATGCGCTTATAGTAACGGGCATGGACGTTGCGTTCTTACTCAGGCTAATGAGAAAGTCAATTAGCGTAACTGACGTCACTTCGCGTACTGGAAACAACTCCTCCGTAGCCCTAAATTTCCGAAAACAGCTGTCCAGCAGTAGGCCGAAAGTGCGCCCTTGAGATTGTCAAGTATGACACTTTTTAGGTGACGAGAAGGAAATATATATATTTGCGCGCTAATGCCTTTGACGCACCAAATCTAAAATAAATCGTTGATATAGTACCTATAAAATTTCAAATGTACTATCATATGTACTGTCAAAAATCTTTAGAAAATTTTTTTGATTTGAACAGTACTAGATGGCGCTGATGAGGCTACTTAAAGAGGCTAGTTCGCGGTGTGACGTAGTGTTTCGGTTTTCGGGCCTGAGTGAGAATGCAACAGCATGGAGGGTTCATTGTTTCCCTAATTGAATTTAAACTCCAAACATTGAGAACCGTGAGAACGGAACTTTTTATGCCAAACATGTGATGGACGTAATGGTTAGGTCATCGTCACCTTGAAATTCTAGTAAATCGTCATTGTTTTACCGGACGTCCGCATGCACATTTTTTTTTCGTAGCACTACAGCCCCTTTTGGGCCTTTCCTTAGAGAAAGTTAGAGTATCTCATTGTCATGATCAAATGTATCGGCACTCCGCAAGGTGATTTGATCATTATCACGCTTTGGCCGTGTGTCCGTCCACCCAGCTGCGATATCTCCTGAATTTTGAAGTGAACTTTTTACATTTGCATCGCCACTTTAGGTAGGCAGCAGGTGTTCGAAGAAATTTTTCGTATTATTTCGAAGTAATTCTTCATCATTATATAGAACAAACACACGTTGGGTGAGTACTTTTCACTTCTTTGTGAACTATGGTGTATATATTTGTATGGATAAATATTTTTGAAGCTAATGATGCAATCGACAATGAAGTCTTTAAAAAGCATAACCTCAACGCATTTACAGGTACGGATATATCAGAGATATTGAACTGGATCTGGATTTGAACGAATTTTTGCAAACATTCATACCATGCTTTGGTAACGAATTTCACGACCTGAAAATCCTAAACGCCACCAAGCTAGATAGGAGAGACCCTGAAAACGCCCCTAATATCAGCCCTAAGCAATCGGTCAAGGTTACTGTCGAGGGAAATACATTCATACCATGCTTTGGTAACGAATTTCACGACCTGAAAATCCTAAACGCCACCAAGCTAGATAGGAGAGACCCTGAAAACGCCCCTAATATCAGCCCTAAGCAATCGGTCAAGGTTACTGTCGAGGGAAATACATTCATACCATGCTTTGGTAACGAATTTCACGACCTGAAAATCCTAAACGCCACCAAGCTAGATAGGAGAGACCCTGAAAACGCCCCTAATATCAGCCCTAAGCAATCGGTCAAGGTTACTGTCGAGGAAAATACATTACCTGATTATCTAAAGGTTGCGTTTTTCAAGGCAAAAGTGGATTATTTTAGATTCAGACCTAGATAATGCAAAAACTGTGGAAGGCTTAGAAAGCACTCTTCTGTGCAATGCAAAGAACAAATATGAAAGTGCCTGAGATATGGCTCAAGTAATTGCCCTGGAGGGACATGTAACACCAAATGTATTCTGTGCAACACCCACGTTGCCATTGACCAAAATTGCCCCAAATTGCATGAGGTTGAACGTTACAAATAAAGAGGCCACTATTATTCTCAATAGAAACAGATGAGGGATAGACCTCGAATACATTGCGCAGATGAACTTCCCTCAGCTGAGAAAAGGTAGGTTCACCAACAAGCGAAACTCCGTTGAACATGTACGTAAGATGATCGTGAAACATATCTATGTTAATATCGTGGCCGCCCGTGCAAAAGACACGTCCCAGAACTACACAGAATAAATATGTGTTCCCAAGCGTTGAAAACGTGAAATTCGCACATAAACCTATCTGCTCACTTTCTCATAGGACTTCAGACATCCAACGCATTACCGAAGACTCAAAAAAGCTAGCAGAAACTCGAAAGATGTTGATTTGATCAACACAGTCGCCCAAGCTATCTCCCAGTTACAGAAGAATATCAATTATATTGTTACATGTACAAATAATTTTGCGAGCTACTGTCGCAATTGTTTTCACAACAATGAAGAACACGAATTCACTCGAAGCTACGAGAACCCAACAAGCATGATCAACATCTGCAAGTGACGTCACTCCATTCATTAATTTTCTCGAATCTACCAGCTACCTCTCGGTAGAACATTCGCCAATAAACGAGAAATGGGTGAATAGGTAGAGACCCTATATAAAGGCGAGCTGAATGAATGGGGGGATCATTCATTCGACCGCGATAAGAACTGCGAAAGTGTGTGGAAGTGTGTTTCGTAATAGTGAAGTGATTTAGAAGACAATTGCGATAAGAAATTTATGGACAAGTGTTAGATTTTATTTTAATAGTGAAAATTAAAATTAGTGAAAGTGTTAAACTGATTATTGTGCATTTTCTTGAATTAAATAAACTCTTTTAACTTAAATTAAAAGACATTGCGTTTTCACTTTCCCGGAACGTTAAAATTATAGGCCGCGAACCAATAACACGCGACAGTGGTGTCAAGAAGTGCGAAAGAAAAATTTTGAAAGTGAAAATTTGAACATTTTTATAGTGCACAATAGTAAAATTTAAAGAAACATTAAAAATGCCACGAAGCTTAAACTTAAAAATTAATGAATTGACCATATCGGAGCTCAAGGAGGAGTTGGAACAGCGGAATCTGGCCACACAAGGTACAAAGGCCATACTGATTGCACGCTTGCGTGACGCGATCGAGTCGGAAGGCGTGAATCTGGATTCGGGTGAGCTCTCCGATGCGGAAAAAGGCGCAGAAGGTGGAGAAGTGGACACACCAAAATCAAAGGAGCCAGAAAATGCGCTGATGCAAATGTTGATGCTAATGTCATCCAGTCTGACTGCGAAGCTAGATGAACAATCAACGAAGCTAAGTGAACAATCAGCGCAGCTAAATGAACAGACATCCAGTTTAGCTGCGAAGTTAAGTGAACAATCAGCGCAGCTAAATGAACAGACATCCAGTTTAGCTGCGAAGTTAAATGAACAATCAGCGAAGCTAAGCGAACAATCAGCGCAGCTAAATGAACAGACATCCAGTTTAGCTGTGAAGCTAAATGAACAATCAGCGAAGCTAGACCAACAAGCGTTCGAAATCAAGGCAGACATCGCACAGAAGCTGGAAAAACAGTCAACCGAAATAAAAGCGGAGCTCAGTAGTCTCAACAGCCAAATTAAATGCGTCGAGGAAAAGGTATACCAGGTCGAGGAGAGAATCAACCTTGAGATTAGCCAGGTCAACCATGAGATGGAAAAAGTGAAAAAGGACTTGGAAGCAGCGAAGGCAGTAGTAACCGCCTCACCAGCCCCAATTATAACCGCAGCGCAAAGCTCATCTAGAAATGTGCAAGCACCAATATTCGATGGGCAAACGGTCTGGACTATTTACAAAACCCAGTTCGAAGCAGCCGCTCGCATAAATCACTGGAATGAGCAGGAACGAGCAACTGCATTGATTCTTGCTCTAAGAGGCCCAGCTGCCGAGCTGTTGCAGACGATCCCCGTTGAATTGCACTCAAACCCGAATGCTATAATGAATGCGCTCGACATGCGTTATGGAGACGATCATCTAAAGCAGATTTATCGGTCACAGCTACGGCATCGAATGCAGAAGTCTGGTGAAACCCTACAGCAGCTAGCCCAAGACATTGAGCGACTGGCACTTTTGGCTTATCCAGCCTACGACCCAGAACATCGAGATGATGCAGCGACAGAAGCATTCATCAGCGCACTAAAGGACCCGGAATTGCAACAAGCCGTGCGTTTAGCTCAAAAGCAAACGGTTAAGGACGCATTGGCTTATAGTCTGAACTTTGAGGCAGCGAAAAATGTGACTCGTACCACTGCCCGGGTTCGTGAGGTAGTGACAGACGAGTGCAGGTGCGAGCGCGTGCAAATTGAGCGAGATCCGCATGTAAATGGTGCGCCTAGATGCTGGAATTGCGGAGAGAAGGGGCACCTGCAAAGAGACTGCAAGAAGCGAAGAAAACCGAGCTATTGTCCAGGGTGTGCAGCTAGGAGGAGATCCAGACCGAGTCAGGAGCCCAGAATGGAAGCCCTTCAAACAGAGGGGTCGGGAAACATGTAAGAGCCAACTTCGTGGGGCAGAGGTTGGCTAGGAGGATCGACGTCCCCAGCACCACCATCACCGTGTCAAGACTACATCGTGGAGAAGCAGACTTATGCCTTCCGGGTCAAATTGACGGAGAACACTGCACCATAACAATCGACACTGGTGCAACCCGATCGATTATCCGACCAGACCTAGTTAGACAGCAACAACTTCACAAGGGCAGAATTTTCTCACTACGGACAGCTACGGGAGAAACTGCACCTGTTCATGGAGAGGTCAACCTCCAGATACAGTTGGGAGACCTTGTGTTCCGACATAATTTTCTGGTCGCGAACATTATGGATGACTGCATTCTCGGAATGGATTTTCTGCGACCACATGGAATCACGTTGGACTTGGGAAAACGTGTCTTGAAATGGCAGAATGTCGAAGTACTGATGGAGGATCCTAGCGTCCAAATCCCCAAGATGAATGTAGTGGTATGTACTGACACTCATGTACCGAATTCTTCCGAAAGCATTGTATGGGCCAAGCTTGATGGTGATTCTGGAGACCACCGATCTTATCTGATAGAGCCAACGAAGACGTTTGCATTGCGCAGTTTGATTGTAGGACGAAGCCTTGTAAAATCTTTAAGGAACGGATATGTGCCGGTTAGAGTCCTTAACACCGCAGACTCAACCACGAGCATCAAAGCGGGAGAAGTCATCGGCAGCTGCCAGCCTGTTTCCACCATCACCTCTTTGGAAGCTACTCACAACCATCATTGGAAAAGGAGGCAAGACACAGACAAAGCCCGGGAATCCACGGCTGCAATATTGAAGCCAGTCAAATTGCCGATGCAGCTATTCAAACGAGCCTCTGATCTGGTCACCAAGTACAGTGACATCTTCTCAACAAGCCCGGATGACCAAGGCCGAACGAGTTTGGTAACTCACGTCATAGACACACAGGGAGCCAAGCCAATTCGACAAGCACCAAGACGTCTCCCTATAGCCAAACAAGGAGAAGTGAGCGCGCTGATCTCGGACATGGAAAAGCAAGGCATTATCGAACCTTCTGTAAGTCCATGGGCCGCGCCTGTAGTTCTAGTAAAGAAAAAGGATGGTAGCACTCGCTTTTGTGTCGACTATAGGCAGCTTAACGACGTCACTAAGAAAGATAGTTACCCGCTCCCACGCATCGATGACATCATGGACACTTTAGCCGACGCAAAATGGTTTTCTACACTCGATCTCAAGAGTGGCTACTGGCAGGTAGAAATTGACAAGAAGGACCGAGAGAAGACCGCATTTTCAGTTGGGACCGGATTGTGGCAATTTGTGGTGATGCCGTTTGGGCTTTGCAATGCTCCAGCCACTTTCGAACGCTTGATGGAATACGTGCTACGTGGTCTAACCTGGAAAACCTGCTTGGTGTACCTAGATGACATCATCGTCATCGGGAGAACGTTCGAAGAGCATGTGCGGAACTTAGAAGAGGTCTTCTCCCGACTGCGACTGGCAAATTTGAAACTTAGTCCCGACAAGTGTACCCTTTTTGCAGCTGAAGTAAAATACCTGGGACATGTCGTATCAACTAAAGGGGTCAAAACAGACCCTGAGAAAATTGAAGCCGTGAAAAGCTGGCCAACACCAAACAACAAGCGCCAACTACGAAGTTTCCTGGGCCTGGCAACCTACTATCGAAGATTCGTCAAAGACTTTGCCAAAATAGCTAAGTGTCTTCATCAGCTAACCGAGAAAAATCGTCCGTATGTCTGGAATGAACAATGCCAGACAGCCTTTGAGACCCTGAAGGAAAAGCTATGTGAATCACCCGTACTGGCGTATCCGAAACCCGGAAAAATGTTTGTGGTTGACACCGATGCAAGCAACGGCGGTATTGGAGCTGTACTCTCCCAGCAGATCAATGGCGAAGAAAGAGTCCTCTCGTACTACAGTCGAGTTCTTTCAAAAAGTGAGAGGAACTACTGTGTGACCAGGAAGGAGCTATTGGCTATAATAGAGGCCACCAAGCAGTTCCACAAGTTCCTATATGGCCAGAAATTTGTTCTTCGAACGGACCATGCATCATTGAGATGGCTACTTAACTTCAAAAACCCCGAGGGACAAGTTGCGAGATGGATCGAAAGATTGCAGTCATACGACTACGAAATTGTTCATCGAAAGGGCGGAGTTCATGGAAATGCTGACGCCCTATCTCGTCGCCCATGTCCAGCTAACTGCAAGCATTGCCGACGGATTGAGGAAAAGGAACCGCCCGTTGATCTGCGACTGATAACGGCCGAATTCGATGAAGGTTGGTCATCGGAGGAGATTCGAAATGCCCAGCTAGCCGATGAAGACATCGGACCATTGCTCGTATGGAAGGAGACGACTGGGCGACCTGAGTGGAAGGACGTTTCAACGCATGGCGCAACCCTGAAAAGCTATTGGGCACAATGGAACTCCCTTCAGGTGGAGGGTGGTGTACTCAAGCGGAAATGGGAAACGGCGGATGGCAGCTCCTATAGGATGCAAACTATACTACCCAAAAGCCGAATCCACGATGTGGTTAAGGAAATGCATGAAGGATCCTCGGGAGGCCATCTTGGTGTTAACAAAACCTTAGCGAAATTGCGGGAAAGATTCTACTGGCTCCACGCTCGAGAAGACGTAGAGGACTGGTGTCGCAGATGCACCATTTGCGCTTCCGTCAAAGGCCCAAAGCGACGACTGAGAGGACAAATGCAAACCTATAACGTAGGCGTGCCATTCGAAAGGATTGCTGTTGACATCGCTGGACCCTTTCCTGAATCTGAATGGGGAAATCGATACACGCTGGTTGTAGCTGATTATTTCAGCAAGTGGCCCGAGGTCTACCCCATTCCCAACCAGGAAGCAACTACGGTAGCCGAACAGCTAGTGTTAAATTGGGTCAGCAGGTACGGCGTGCCTTGTGAACTACATTCGGATCAAGGCCGAAACTTTGAGTCACTAGTTTTTAGCGAAATGTGCGAGCAGCTGGGAATACGGAAAACGAGGACAACACCGCTGCATCCCCAATCCGATGGAATGGTCGAACGTTTCAACGGCACGCTCAATAAACACCTTGCCAAGATGGTTGACGAGAACCAAAGGGACTGGGACCGACATATCCCACTATTTTTAATGGCATATAGAGCCGCTGAACATGCGTCGACGGGCCAAGCCCCAGCCAAAGTCATTTTTGGAAAGACTATTCGTTTGCCAGCCGATATAAAGTTCGGAACACCCCCTGAGAAACCCCAAACGGTCTCGGAGTACGCAAGTGATCTAAGGCAACGGTTGAACCAGATACATCGGACAGTGCGAAAACACCTCGAATCGGCTACTGACCGCATGAAGACCAAGTATGATCTAAAGGCTAATTCTACTGGCTTCCAGCAAGATGACTTGGTGTGGCTTTATAACCCGCAACGGCGAAAGGGTAGGTCTCCAAAGTTGCAACATAATTGGGAGGGACCATACCGAGTTACAAAGCGAATCAACGACGTCGTATACCGAATACAGGAACATCGTAAGCCGAGAGCTAAAATGAAAATCGTGCATCTGGACCGTCTTGCCCCATATTACACCCAGAGAGAATTGACTACAACTGGCGACACATCTTTTCGGGGCGAAAAGAACTGAGGTGGGGGCAGTGTTACATGTACAAATAATTTTGCGAGCTACTGTCGCAATTGTTTTCACAACAATGAAGAACACGAATTCACTCGAAGCTACGAGAACCCAACAAGCATGATCAACATCTGCAAGTGACGTCACTCCATTCATTAATTTTCTCGAATCTACCAGCTACCTCTCGGTAGAACATTCGCCAATAAACGAGAAATGGGTGAATAGGTAGAGACCCTATATAAAGGCGAGCTGAATGAATGGGGGGATCATTCATTCGACCGCGATAAGAACTGCGAAAGTGTGTGGAAGTGTGTTTCGTAATAGTGAAGTGATTTAGAAGACAATTGCGATAAGAAATTTATGGACAAGTGTTAGATTTTATTTTAATAGTGAAAATTAAAATTAGTGAAAGTGTTAAACTGATTATTGTGCATTTTCTTGAATTAAATAAACTCTTTTAACTTAAATTAAAAGACATTGCGTTTTCACTTTCCCGGAACGTTAAAATTATAGGCCGCGAACCAATAACACGCGACAGTGGTGTCAAGAAGTGCGAAAGAAAAATTTTGAAAGTGAAAATTTGAACATTTTTATAGTGCACAATAGTAAAATTTAAAGAAACATTAAAAATGCCACGAAGCTTAAACTTAAAAATTAATGAATTGACCATATCGGAGCTCAAGGAGGAGTTGGAACAGCGGAATCTGGCCACACAAGGTACAAAGGCCATACTGATTGCACGCTTGCGTGACGCGATCGAGTCGGAAGGCGTGAATCTGGATTCGGGTGAGCTCTCCGATGCGGAAAAAGGCGCAGAAGGTGGAGAAGTGGACACACCAAAATCAAAGGAGCCAGAAAATGCGCTGATGCAAATGTTGATGCTAATGTCATCCAGTCTGACTGCGAAGCTAGATGAACAATCAACGAAGCTAAGTGAACAATCAGCGCAGCTAAATGAACAGACATCCAGTTTAGCTGCGAAGTTAAGTGAACAATCAGCGCAGCTAAATGAACAGACATCCAGTTTAGCTGCGAAGTTAAATGAACAATCAGCGAAGCTAAGCGAACAATCAGCGCAGCTAAATGAACAGACATCCAGTTTAGCTGTGAAGCTAAATGAACAATCAGCGAAGCTAGACCAACAAGCGTTCGAAATCAAGGCAGACATCGCACAGAAGCTGGAAAAACAGTCAACCGAAATAAAAGCGGAGCTCAGTAGTCTCAACAGCCAAATTAAATGCGTCGAGGAAAAGGTATACCAGGTCGAGGAGAGAATCAACCTTGAGATTAGCCAGGTCAACCATGAGATGGAAAAAGTGAAAAAGGACTTGGAAGCAGCGAAGGCAGTAGTAACCGCCTCACCAGCCCCAATTATAACCGCAGCGCAAAGCTCATCTAGAAATGTGCAAGCACCAATATTCGATGGGCAAACGGTCTGGACTATTTACAAAACCCAGTTCGAAGCAGCCGCTCGCATAAATCACTGGAATGAGCAGGAACGAGCAACTGCATTGATTCTTGCTCTAAGAGGCCCAGCTGCCGAGCTGTTGCAGACGATCCCCGTTGAATTGCACTCAAACCCGAATGCTATAATGAATGCGCTCGACATGCGTTATGGAGACGATCATCTAAAGCAGATTTATCGGTCACAGCTACGGCATCGAATGCAGAAGTCTGGTGAAACCCTACAGCAGCTAGCCCAAGACATTGAGCGACTGGCACTTTTGGCTTATCCAGCCTACGACCCAGAACATCGAGATGATGCAGCGACAGAAGCATTCATCAGCGCACTAAAGGACCCGGAATTGCAACAAGCCGTGCGTTTAGCTCAAAAGCAAACGGTTAAGGACGCATTGGCTTATAGTCTGAACTTTGAGGCAGCGAAAAATGTGACTCGTACCACTGCCCGGGTTCGTGAGGTAGTGACAGACGAGTGCAGGTGCGAGCGCGTGCAAATTGAGCGAGATCCGCATGTAAATGGTGCGCCTAGATGCTGGAATTGCGGAGAGAAGGGGCACCTGCAAAGAGACTGCAAGAAGCGAAGAAAACCGAGCTATTGTCCAGGGTGTGCAGCTAGGAGGAGATCCAGACCGAGTCAGGAGCCCAGAATGGAAGCCCTTCAAACAGAGGGGTCGGGAAACATGTAAGAGCCAACTTCGTGGGGCAGAGGTTGGCTAGGAGGATCGACGTCCCCAGCACCACCATCACCGTGTCAAGACTACATCGTGGAGAAGCAGACTTATGCCTTCCGGGTCAAATTGACGGAGAACACTGCACCATAACAATCGACACTGGTGCAACCCGATCGATTATCCGACCAGACCTAGTTAGACAGCAACAACTTCACAAGGGCAGAATTTTCTCACTACGGACAGCTACGGGAGAAACTGCACCTGTTCATGGAGAGGTCAACCTCCAGATACAGTTGGGAGACCTTGTGTTCCGACATAATTTTCTGGTCGCGAACATTATGGATGACTGCATTCTCGGAATGGATTTTCTGCGACCACATGGAATCACGTTGGACTTGGGAAAACGTGTCTTGAAATGGCAGAATGTCGAAGTACTGATGGAGGATCCTAGCGTCCAAATCCCCAAGATGAATGTAGTGGTATGTACTGACACTCATGTACCGAATTCTTCCGAAAGCATTGTATGGGCCAAGCTTGATGGTGATTCTGGAGACCACCGATCTTATCTGATAGAGCCAACGAAGACGTTTGCATTGCGCAGTTTGATTGTAGGACGAAGCCTTGTAAAATCTTTAAGGAACGGATATGTGCCGGTTAGAGTCCTTAACACCGCAGACTCAACCACGAGCATCAAAGCGGGAGAAGTCATCGGCAGCTGCCAGCCTGTTTCCACCATCACCTCTTTGGAAGCTACTCACAACCATCATTGGAAAAGGAGGCAAGACACAGACAAAGCCCGGGAATCCACGGCTGCAATATTGAAGCCAGTCAAATTGCCGATGCAGCTATTCAAACGAGCCTCTGATCTGGTCACCAAGTACAGTGACATCTTCTCAACAAGCCCGGATGACCAAGGCCGAACGAGTTTGGTAACTCACGTCATAGACACACAGGGAGCCAAGCCAATTCGACAAGCACCAAGACGTCTCCCTATAGCCAAACAAGGAGAAGTGAGCGCGCTGATCTCGGACATGGAAAAGCAAGGCATTATCGAACCTTCTGTAAGTCCATGGGCCGCGCCTGTAGTTCTAGTAAAGAAAAAGGATGGTAGCACTCGCTTTTGTGTCGACTATAGGCAGCTTAACGACGTCACTAAGAAAGATAGTTACCCGCTCCCACGCATCGATGACATCATGGACACTTTAGCCGACGCAAAATGGTTTTCTACACTCGATCTCAAGAGTGGCTACTGGCAGGTAGAAATTGACAAGAAGGACCGAGAGAAGACCGCATTTTCAGTTGGGACCGGATTGTGGCAATTTGTGGTGATGCCGTTTGGGCTTTGCAATGCTCCAGCCACTTTCGAACGCTTGATGGAATACGTGCTACGTGGTCTAACCTGGAAAACCTGCTTGGTGTACCTAGATGACATCATCGTCATCGGGAGAACGTTCGAAGAGCATGTGCGGAACTTAGAAGAGGTCTTCTCCCGACTGCGACTGGCAAATTTGAAACTTAGTCCCGACAAGTGTACCCTTTTTGCAGCTGAAGTAAAATACCTGGGACATGTCGTATCAACTAAAGGGGTCAAAACAGACCCTGAGAAAATTGAAGCCGTGAAAAGCTGGCCAACACCAAACAACAAGCGCCAACTACGAAGTTTCCTGGGCCTGGCAACCTACTATCGAAGATTCGTCAAAGACTTTGCCAAAATAGCTAAGTGTCTTCATCAGCTAACCGAGAAAAATCGTCCGTATGTCTGGAATGAACAATGCCAGACAGCCTTTGAGACCCTGAAGGAAAAGCTATGTGAATCACCCGTACTGGCGTATCCGAAACCCGGAAAAATGTTTGTGGTTGACACCGATGCAAGCAACGGCGGTATTGGAGCTGTACTCTCCCAGCAGATCAATGGCGAAGAAAGAGTCCTCTCGTACTACAGTCGAGTTCTTTCAAAAAGTGAGAGGAACTACTGTGTGACCAGGAAGGAGCTATTGGCTATAATAGAGGCCACCAAGCAGTTCCACAAGTTCCTATATGGCCAGAAATTTGTTCTTCGAACGGACCATGCATCATTGAGATGGCTACTTAACTTCAAAAACCCCGAGGGACAAGTTGCGAGATGGATCGAAAGATTGCAGTCATACGACTACGAAATTGTTCATCGAAAGGGCGGAGTTCATGGAAATGCTGACGCCCTATCTCGTCGCCCATGTCCAGCTAACTGCAAGCATTGCCGACGGATTGAGGAAAAGGAACCGCCCGTTGATCTGCGACTGATAACGGCCGAATTCGATGAAGGTTGGTCATCGGAGGAGATTCGAAATGCCCAGCTAGCCGATGAAGACATCGGACCATTGCTCGTATGGAAGGAGACGACTGGGCGACCTGAGTGGAAGGACGTTTCAACGCATGGCGCAACCCTGAAAAGCTATTGGGCACAATGGAACTCCCTTCAGGTGGAGGGTGGTGTACTCAAGCGGAAATGGGAAACGGCGGATGGCAGCTCCTATAGGATGCAAACTATACTACCCAAAAGCCGAATCCACGATGTGGTTAAGGAAATGCATGAAGGATCCTCGGGAGGCCATCTTGGTGTTAACAAAACCTTAGCGAAATTGCGGGAAAGATTCTACTGGCTCCACGCTCGAGAAGACGTAGAGGACTGGTGTCGCAGATGCACCATTTGCGCTTCCGTCAAAGGCCCAAAGCGACGACTGAGAGGACAAATGCAAACCTATAACGTAGGCGTGCCATTCGAAAGGATTGCTGTTGACATCGCTGGACCCTTTCCTGAATCTGAATGGGGAAATCGATACACGCTGGTTGTAGCTGATTATTTCAGCAAGTGGCCCGAGGTCTACCCCATTCCCAACCAGGAAGCAACTACGGTAGCCGAACAGCTAGTGTTAAATTGGGTCAGCAGGTACGGCGTGCCTTGTGAACTACATTCGGATCAAGGCCGAAACTTTGAGTCACTAGTTTTTAGCGAAATGTGCGAGCAGCTGGGAATACGGAAAACGAGGACAACACCGCTGCATCCCCAATCCGATGGAATGGTCGAACGTTTCAACGGCACGCTCAATAAACACCTTGCCAAGATGGTTGACGAGAACCAAAGGGACTGGGACCGACATATCCCACTATTTTTAATGGCATATAGAGCCGCTGAACATGCGTCGACGGGCCAAGCCCCAGCCAAAGTCATTTTTGGAAAGACTATTCGTTTGCCAGCCGATATAAAGTTCGGAACACCCCCTGAGAAACCCCAAACGGTCTCGGAGTACGCAAGTGATCTAAGGCAACGGTTGAACCAGATACATCGGACAGTGCGAAAACACCTCGAATCGGCTACTGACCGCATGAAGACCAAGTATGATCTAAAGGCTAATTCTACTGGCTTCCAGCAAGATGACTTGGTGTGGCTTTATAACCCGCAACGGCGAAAGGGTAGGTCTCCAAAGTTGCAACATAATTGGGAGGGACCATACCGAGTTACAAAGCGAATCAACGACGTCGTATACCGAATACAGGAACATCGTAAGCCGAGAGCTAAAATGAAAATCGTGCATCTGGACCGTCTTGCCCCATATTACACCCAGAGAGAATTGACTACAACTGGCGACACATCTTTTCGGGGCGAAAAGAACTGAGGTGGGGGCAGTGTTACATGTACAAATAATTTTGCGAGCTACTGTCGCAATTGTTTTCACAACAATGAAGAACACGAATTCACTCGAAGCTACGAGAACCCAACAAGCATGATCAACATCTGCAAGTGACGTCACTCCATTCATTAATTTTCTCGAATCTACCAGCTACCTCTCGGTAGAACATTCGCCAATAAACGAGAAATGGGTGAATAGGTAGAGACCCTATATAAAGGCGAGCTGAATGAATGGGGGGATCATTCATTCGACCGCGATAAGAACTGCGAAAGTGTGTGGAAGTGTGTTTCGTAATAGTGAAGTGATTTAGAAGACAATTGCGATAAGAAATTTATGGACAAGTGTTAGATTTTATTTTAATAGTGAAAATTAAAATTAGTGAAAGTGTTAAACTGATTATTGTGCATTTTCTTGAATTAAATAAACTCTTTTAACTTAAATTAAAAGACATTGCGTTTTCACTTTCCCGGAACGTTAAAATTATAGGCCGCGAACCAATAACACGCGACAATATGAATGGTAATGTAACAACACCTGGATAACTAGGCTTTCACCTAGAACTGCTCATACACCTCAGATTATGGGGATTGTAATTTTCTGATCCCAACCTTTAACCACGTTTGATTTTCAAACAATTTTTAAAGGATTATTAATTTTCAATGAAGCAACAGGTGAGAGGAACAAGTGACTGTATGAGAGTCACTGATTCCTCTCTTTCAAACTTATGTTCAATATATTACAATTGAACGTGCAAAGTTTAACCAGACACAAAAATAACATTGAAATGTACCTAAACAGACAATTATTCATGCGCCATCCTACAAGAGGTGCTTTGTAATTACAACTCTAATGCTAAATTTAGGAATTACAATTTTATTGGAAATCTTAGAATCAAAACCGAAATGGAAACAAAACAAAAACTGGACTTTGCAAAACGATACACACTTGTTGGGGTGACTGTCTGACACCAAAGGTAAAATGTCGAAGGAATGGATGAAAGACATTAAGCTTAAAATATTTATCTCTGGCATATATACGATTAGAAGAATCACGGTTGATGGCAAATGGTTTTTGTCCTCGCCCGACGTTACTGTGTCTAACATGCTTACGAGCTGACCAGAAGCAGTGAGGTCAAGGAGGATCTGTGTAGTAGTGGACATTGCCCTATCAGGATTATGGTCAAAATTGTTTTAAGCACGTGGCAGTTATGTGAAGATGAGAACAATATTGTGAATATTGCAGCTGGATCCTTTAAACGCAACTTCTTGATATCGTTAACGATTTGAGTCAAATTATTAATAGTAACACTACTCGCAAGAAAGTCAAATTAAGCAATAAGTATTGATGGTCGAGAAAAAAGAAGAAACAGGCGCTCGAGAAATTTAAACGATTAAAAAATCGACTTAACTGACAGCAGCTAACGATGCCTGCGAGGTCGACAACATCAAAAGCTTTTGGAACAATGCTTTTTGTTATTTCTCGACTGCTTTTACCTCACTTTGACGATACTAGATAAATGAAAAATCTTCCTTTTTTGTATGAATATTACTTTTTATTAATTGCCAACGCGCGTTTCGAAAGGAACGTCCTTTCTTCTTCACTGCTTTTTTACCAATTGCAAAATGTGTTCTGCCGTGAAGTTGACGACCCAGATCACAGATTTTTCAAATGCAATGCATATAATGACAAGAGAGAGGAGTTCGAATTCTTTAATAAATTCAATGAATTTGATACTGTAGGAAATATCTTCGCCAAGAATAACATAAATCTGATCATGGAGTTTTGCGCCTACATTGACGCCGCCGAAATTAAGATTTAAGTCTGATCAAGCTAAGATCTGAGTCCCCGGTGAACTCAGGTCCTACGATAAACCCTTTAAAATTTCGGTCCCCCATCCACTTTGAAGATGGAAAGCTCATAGAGGTTCCTGTTGTTTTTCCCGCTTGAGGAATCGCAGTCTAACCCTGGTCTAAGCACCTTTTATAAATATATACTACATTTTTGTTACGTCTCACTACGTACGCCCTGTAGAATTATAGAGGTTTCTCATAGGATTAGAGCCTGGTTTTTGCCTTCATAATTGCACTATATAAAACACAGAATATAAGAACCTTATATTGGACTACCTAAATATCACATTTCATTTAATTGAAGGATACCCATGCGATTTCATTGTAAAAAAGTGAAATTTACATATCCCGCTATCTTCTAAGGTATTTGTTGTTGTTGTGCTAATAAAGAACTGCCTTCATGTTTTTTTAAGATTTGTCAACTCACATTTTAGGTACATTTTTCCTCCTCTTGCACCCCTCGATAGGAAAACTGCTGTTTTAAGATCTGTTTTGTAGAGCATTCATCAAGACCTTTTATTGATACCCTACAATACCATTTTTGGTAAGCAATTGTTTAGGAGGAATCACCTCACTGTATTTCCTATACAACGACAGACAGGTCACGATTCCAATAGGGGTTTGTAAGTTAGTACAAAACTCTTAAAACGGGTTTACGTACCAAGATAAAAGAAATTGACAGTAATTATTAAAATTTAATAAATTTGAGTTGATTTGAGTTTCAGCTGAGACGATTTGAGGATTAGCCTTGGTGGTGAGTATTTCACCACGTTCAGTGAAGAATAGGAAAAATCATATTTAATCGCTTTGTCGGTTTCATGAGAGAAAGTCGTGGCGAGGTAGATTGTTAAGGAGTCCGAAAGAGATTAATATTTCCTGACAAGTGATGTCGCGACCAAATGCTATTAAATGGTTTAGATTAGGGTTTATTGATTCTCTAATGGTGTGATATCAAATGCCGAGAAATAAAAATAACTGCAAATACTCTGCTACTAAGCCCTACTTACACTTACATTGTGGTGGTCGATGGTAGCTTTTCCTTTTGGTTAAAGGCTGATGGAATCGAAAGTAATAGGCATGTTGCCGAAATGAAGGTCGGGCAACGGGTTAACTCCCCGTCCCTGGAAAATCCTGTTTCGAAACCTGCAACAGAGCCTTGAAATGGATTGAACATCCGGCAATGATTTTGCTACCGAAAAAAGGAGTATGGCATTCGATCCTAGGAAGCCAGATCACTGAACAACCCTGACGCAGTTAAGGACTTTTCACAACAGGCCAGTCAATATAAATTAAACGTACTGGCATTCGAACTGGACTGGAAGTGATATTCAAGACATGAGATCACACACAATAGAAGCCTGCTGGAAGGCGAGCATTAGGAGTAACTTTATTGTGAATAGGGAGTTAAAATTACATGTTATTAATTTTTAAGCAGCCAAAGAATGATTGTATGCGCTCCGTATAAAAGCGATTGTCAAATTTTGGCACATACACATAAGCGCCCCGACAGAAGAAAAGGACAAAGAAATGAAGGAAACGTTCTACAATCACCTGGAAAGACTAGTCGACTCGTTGCTTATAAATGATATAAAAATAATTCTAAGTGACTTCAGCGCTAAAGTTGACGTTGAGCTATCTCATCAGAGAACGATTGGAGGATATAGCCTGCATGGCAAAACAAATGAAAATGGCCAGCGCCTGCTTGACTGTGTATATAGCAGAAATCTAGTCATACGTTTGACTTGCTTCAACCTGGGTATCACCGGATGGCATCATACAAAACCAGGTCGACCATGTTCTGATCCAACACAGTTGGCCTCGAGAATACTTGACCTCCGTACATACCGAGGATATAATTGTTACTCGGATCATTACTTGATCAAATCAACCTATCGATGTCGTATGTATTCGGAGAAGATCAGTCCTCTACAGTAATTCGACATCAAAATGCTCCAAACGGCGTCTGTGGCAAAAAATTTCACGGAGACCCACGACAACCAGCTGGCTTCTATTCTATCAGATACCGCTGAAAACATGCAACGACTTGTGGATGGAAGTGAAAGCGCCAATTAAGACCGTGTCAGAGTAGATGATCGGACATCATGGCCGGCAAGATAAGCCTACAAAGTAGTGAAAAGCCTGCAACGAGGTTAGCAGTCCAAGACCACGCTCAGCCTTGATGACATCGGCAACAGCATCGCTGATGAAAACAGAATTAAGGAAAGATGGGAATCATATTTCAAGAAACTTCTAAATCCTACGCACAGCTCTAGCATGTGTAACCTATAGATATTTCCGGAGAGCTTTCGATGGCTCCCCTGACTCTGGATTAAGTTTGTTCTACCATCAAGGTTCAAAAGAATAATAAAGCGCCGGGCATCGATCAGATTCTAATAGATAATTAAATATGGTGGCAGCGGCGTTCAGAGAGCTATCCATAAAGTCATCCAGCACACTTGGCGACATAACAAATACCGAATTGCGACGTTTTGCTTGCGACAAATTTTTTGGAAACCAATTATCGCCGCAAAGCAAGGTATTGGTGTACTATGTTGGATAAATAATTGCCATAGATTCATGCCATCAGAAAACTTGTTTCGAACCCTAGGATGGTTAGAAAGCCGTTTCAGTAGGGACAATTTCCTGCTTACTTAATTGTTGAAATTGAAAATAAAATTAATTTTAGAAAAGTTAAAAAAAAATTTCCAAATACCCTAAAAAATTAAATGTATTGAAAGGAATCAGTACTGCATTCCTTACATTTATGGTTACTAATGTATTGTCTGTATCACCGCATTATTAAACACCGATTTCAAGAAATTTATTTTATCCTTTTTAGAACACTTCCTTTTGGGTTAGAATGTATTTAATGAAGGGAAGAAATTTTTCAAAGTTTTTGCAGAAATTGCGACAGGTAAATATACTGGCGCATTAGATTGATCGGATACAATATTTACTAACCCTATTTTAATATCAATGCACACTCTCGAGAATAAACACGCGAATTCCAAGACAGGGCTTGCAATAATATTTCTTAAAATTTTCGGGTTACAGTTGATATATGTAATTCGAGAAAATGAACCATTTTCATTCAGTCTAAACATTGAACGATACACGTTCATTTTTTAAATGATTCTAATCCAAAGGTTGAGAGTCTCAACCAAACTAGATAAGCGAATATTAGAAGCATCATAGCCCTAACAATAATACAGAATTTATACAATAAACCATTAACCAAAAGTCTTTCAAAATACACGAAATGATCTTAACCACAAAACAACTCGATGGGATAAATAATTAAATATCAAAATTAAAACTTAGCTGCCAATCATCAGAGCGCAACATAATTATTTGTATAGAAAGCATTTAAACAAAACAAGACAAATTTACAAACGGTCCAATTGCTAAAATAAATAGTTAAAAATCAATTTGGCGAACACTATATAACAAAAGTTAATCAAACAGATTCACCTTTGCTGATTTATTCTTCGCAAGATGTGAAGGTGGTGCATTTCGCAATGTTCGTAATGCATGTATTTGTTCAGTAGTCTAAAAAAAGCCGTTTTAAATCCGAAAACGTGAATGCATGCATTGAAAACCATAATATAATTTTTCTTTAAAATAAATTTTCGCCTCATTCAGTCATTAATATTTTTTTTTTACCAAGAAATTACAATTTAGACATTTATATCTTTATTTTTCATTTATGTATAAATAAATTTTGTACTACTTTAAAAAAGATTTAAACAAAAAATAAAGAGCAAAACTACAAAAAATGGATTTTTAATCAATAACTAAAGTATTGCAAAAGAACTTTTGTTGAAATTTGCTTCTTTTTTTCAATGATGGGGCGCAATTGAGTAAGATCATGTTACAGTGAAATTATAGAAACTTTAAAACGCAAAAATGATTCACGTTCAGTGTATAGTAACATGCATGTGATTATTAACTAAGGATGAATGATGCTCAAAATTGCATGAGTCTATAAAGTACTCGGAAAGAAAATTATCATGCAAACTTTGCGTGCTGTTAATTGAATTCAATTTCTCAAGATGCCAAAAACGCGTTGATTATTGCTATTTGCGATAAATTTTACATTTAAAACTGTCCTCGATTTATCTTTCACAATCGTCAACAATTTTGAACAGCATCACACTTGCGATGCATTTCTTCATGTCCAGATTTGTCAACTTTATATTTAAATATTTTTTTTCGATTTTAATTATTTTCTTGATTTTTTGATTCAAAAGTTAATCGTATAATAAAAAATATATCACACTCATTTGAGCCGTAACATGCATGCATTTATGTCTTGAATCACAACTGGCTGATTTCTTGAGATTTACTCTTCTCTCTTCCTAATTCTCTTCTTGACTTTTAGATATCGAATTTTTTGCATTGGACATTTAAATTTTCTTTCTTCTTCTGCTTTTCATTTTATTTCCATGTAATATCAAAGTATTCAATTTAGAATAATGTATTTGAATAAAATGTTTATGGAAATGTATTTAAATATGAAAGGATAAAGAAAACTTTTTTTTTTCAAAAATAAATTCCAGCTTACCATTGTCTTCCCTGTCCAATCAAATTCGCCATCGTCCACATATCCTTTCCGATCGAATAAGTCTTGGAACAGTCTTCTCAAGAAATCATAGTCGGGTGTTTCAAAAAAATCTAATCGTCGCACATACCTTAAATATGTAGCGAATTCTTCGGGATGATTTTCACAAAGCACCTAAAATGTAGACATTAAACTTATTAGCAATAATATTTGGGAAAATATTAAATTAACTTTTAATTTTACTTAAATCAGAATCGAAAACATTATTTTAGTTATTATAAATTTTTAAAATTGGTATATCATTGGACAAATCAATTCTACAGGGACCCTACGCCACTGACGCAACCAGCAGACCCCAAACACTATGCCACTGACACCAACCAGCTGATCCATGTACCTACGCCACTGACGTCGACAGGTGGTGAGTGACTTTAAAACTAATCGCTACCACTGAACCGCGGTTTGATGTTTGTCGGGAAAAACTCGTGGGAAAGCAAGAGAGACGCGCCATACTGTGAAGATTCTCGATGTGGGCATCAAATTGTGAATTTCAAGTGGAGCTATTATTGTATTATTGCTCTACAAAACAATATAAAACGTTCAGTGAAAAGTGTATAAACTAAATCCTTGAAATAAACTGTTTTCGAGTTCGTTCGTACAACGCTTATTGTCAGGTATAGTTTGTTTTTAAAAGTGAGGTTAATAGTTCTGTTTCGTCGACTTTCTAGCTTATATTATAAAAAGGGATATAAGCTTTAGAGGGGAATAGCCACTTGGAGGAGCGCTACGCCAGCTTTGCGTACGTGGAAAAAAGAAAAAAGGTATAGTTTCTTTATAGTGCCACGAGGTTCTGCGCATATCTAACCGTAATTTGATTTCTTTGTTCAGGTGGATTGGGGAGCGAGAAGCCCAGCGCAAATTTTGGGGCTAAGCGGACTAACAGTTAGGAATCGGATATCATCGAGGAGTTCCAGCTTTAATGCGTTCCAATAGAGAGGTCGTCCTGAAGCCAACCGATTATAAACACATTCGATTGGAGAGAGTGCAGAACGAATATGACCTGTGGAGCAGCGGGCCGAAATTCGATTATACGAGTACACTATTTCATTGAAGGTGCTCCAGAAGTTCTGAATGGCAATACCATCGAAATCGCCCAGTCAGTATAGTCACTTGGTTCCGGCTCAAATACCCCTCCACTTCATATGGTTCCTATTCAGGTAAGGTGCATGCAGCATTCCCCGAGATTCAGAGAAGGTTATCGACGACATAAATGCCGGTCGGTCTTAATACTTTAGTCATACCAAGAAAAGTCAGATTAGGAGAACATGTTACTCAACCATATGTGTATCTTAACATAATTGCGGGCATGTATAAGGTGATCAAAATCGAAGCCAAGATAAATAGACTGGGGCAGGAAGATGCCGTATTTGCTTAAATTTAGGACTAGTAGTTACATTATGCAGGGGTATTGAACCTTCATTTCACGTTGATTCTGCACCCCAAACTTACGCATTTAATTCTTGTGGACATATGGCCACTGAGAATATTGGGCCAACGGAGATATTTTTCACGGTACTAATGGGCAGTTTGTCCCTTCTGTGTGACACCCCTATATGACTCCCCCGGAATAAATCAAATTAATTTTTAAAGATAATTTATATTAAAGTAACTGAAAGCGTCTTGGAAAAATTTTAAAAAAAGTTATAGTATTGCGATTATAGTATTTATATTGAAGCATATCAAACAGCGGCTAAGAAAAACGTATGCTACTTTTCTGCTTAGTCGACCAACCGTTTAGATGAAATTATTGAAAACAAAACAATCCCATTGATACGTTTATGTAGATATAATTATACCCCCAGAAAAAAATTGCTAATTTCATAGCATTATAGCAGCTGAGAAATTTCTTTTGAAATTTTAAGCTTTTATTTCTCTCTTAAATGAATTATCAAAACGCACTAAAAGTGATTAGATATTAATTTGTTGTCATAGTTTTCAGGGAACATAGAATTATATAGAAATACTTTACTTAAATTAACTTCAAATATTTCAATGAATAATTATTCACCATAACATAATAAAAAACTAAAATTTCTCGAACACTATAACCCATTTACCAATTTAAAATGTGTATAAATCAAACTCAGAAAAGAGCAAAATCCTGAATACAATAAAAAAAGGCCATTTTATAGAAGATAAAAGAAAAACCGATCATAAGAAAGACTAAAGAAATGTAACACTTGTGTTAGTATTATAAATTTAGCGAACAACATTTGTAGATAACATCCCAAAAAGAACATTAAACGAAAATAACAATATAAAACAAACTGAACGAAGGCCTGATAAAATAATGGACTTGAAACATTATATATACAAAATAAAGTTGAAACCCTGAACAGAAGTGATAAATACATTTTTAAAGTATATTAGTTGTTACGAACTTTTAATGAAAGTGTTATAGTTTGACAGAGTAAATTACACTATACTATATGCCTGAAAATTTATTGTTTAAGAAAATTCTATATTCTATTAATAATATGAACTATAATATGATTTAATATTATGAACTATGATATTCGCGAATGAACGTATGATTCCGGTGATTGCATTATGACAAGTTCTCAGCTCTATGGTATGATTGATTATACATACATTCTAAATATCTGAGTTTTCAATGATTTTTGTTATGTGGAGAAAGATAAATGATCCATTTTATTTTTATCTTGTTCCATAGATCTCTAATTATTGAATCGCCTTTTCAGAGTACTTGTTTTGGTAGTCTTTTATTTTCTTTGCAGAAAATCAAATATAAAATTTACTAATTAGACCGCTCTTTGTAAATACTTACAAATATGCAAATATTTACATCATTGTGTATTCATTTATTTAGAAACAAAATATCAAGCAATATTAATTTGTAGAATTTACGATTTTTATTACAATCAGCATCAAAAGCATTTATTCTTGTCCGTATCTCAGAATAAAACAGAGTAAAATAATAACATGAATTGCTAACTAAAACAAAAATCTTTCCGTTCCAGCAAACCCTTTCCTTTCTAGTAGGAAATGCGAGCGAGACGTGACTATGCCGCCGAGAGGTTAGGGTTCCAGTAATCCGCGAATGGTCGATTTTGCGTTGCGTCCGGTACGCAGTGTCATACTTTGTGTTTGCGTTTTTATTATAGTAGATTCTTTTCGGTTTTGCATTCGAGTAGTATATTTCTAGCACCGCGTCAGTTATATTCGGGAGCGCGTATTGTTTCAGCGGTTGTTTTCGTTCTTTTTCTCTGGAATGAAGTACGTAATTTAGAATAGAGTTCGATGGAAGTTGTTCGACGCGTTTAAAATCGGACATTTGAACCGGTAGTGGCTGAGTTTTTGTATTTCGGACTTAGTTTGCTTGCGTAAGACCCGCGACCGAAGCTCCTCTCCGAACTTACTAGCTAACCAGCAGCCACCTCGGAGTAGACTAAGAGTGTCCGGACTTGTCGACCAGATGGGTACAGTCCGTTGTCACGTTCCAAGACTTAACGTTTAGAACCGATGAGGGGTCGGTTTAGATTTCCTTCGGGAAATCTCGAACGTTCAAGACGTGTTTACAATCATTACAAACGGGAAATCATACAAGTTTATGACTCAAAACTGGGTTCATGAATTGCCTAGAAGAAGTTCATATAAAATATATACGTATGTTAGGGAGGTCAAAAAGTTCCTGAATGGGCGGGGTTGCCGGCTAGTGAGATTATTCATCCATGTAGGTATTAATTGAGCAAACTATTGTTAGCATGTACATGTATTTTGAATTTTCAACGAGCAAACAAGTTAATCCGGAAGAAACTAGCCACCATGGATAAAATAGAATATCGCGTCGTGATAAAGTTCTCACCGAACAAGAAAAAACACATGAGACAATTTTTCAAGAGATATCAGCTGCTTATAGGAACTCTATTGCTTGTAAAACTGTAATTTATAATTGGCACCGCCTTTTCAAGCAAGAGAGGGACTCAATTTGAAGATGACTCTCATCCTTAACGGCGAGTTGAGGCTGCGACGTCAGAGATCATCGGAAAATTAGAAAAACTTGTATTGATAGATGGCCGGCTAAAGAAGAAAAACTTGCAGCATTGATTGGAGTGTGTGAGTACCATTCTAAACGTCCTGTATCAATATTTGGGATCACTGAAGTTTGTGCAAGATGAATCCTGATAGTGCTTATACCACCTCAAAAACACAAGCGCTTTGAATGTTCCCGTGAGTTTTTGGGCTACTATGGAAAGCAGAAAGAAGCAATTAAGGCTTGGATTGTTGCTCGTGATGAAATCTGGATTCACCATATGATCTTGAGTCAAAGAAAGAGTCGATACAGTGGCAAAAATAGCACACTCTTTCCTGAAAAGCTCACAGTGTCTCAATCGGCCGGAAAAATCATGACTATTTTTTTTTAGATACGGAAGGTGTCCTTTTGATTGACTATAGAAGACATGATGTTTCCATAACAGGAATGTACTGCGCTTCTTAACTGGATCGATTAATGCTGAGATGGCTGCAATTCATCGACGCCATTTCGAATCATTCCATCATCCAAGCACCCAGTACAGACCTGGCTCCAAATGACTATTATGAGTACTTATTTCTAAGATGAAGAGCTACGTGGAAATAAATTTTTGGATGGTATTAGCAAATTATTTGATAGATATGAAGAATGTATTAGAGTTAAGGTAGATATATTGAAAAGGGAAAATAATTTGATGTTTCATTTCAACTCTCTTCCCTGTCTATTCCAGAAGTTTTTCACCACCCCTCGTATTTTTCTCATGAAGCTGCTGCAAGAAAACTGGTTTTAAATTACTGATTCTGCTTGAAATATTGCCCTATATATTTCTGCTGAGCTAAACCTCATTACACAATTAACTTTACCTTATAACATTTCTCATGATGCAAATTAATCAGAGTGCTACCCTGCATATTTTATCAGTCCTGCGACCAACCACATTGCGCTTAATGGAACCAGCACCAACCACACCCATTCATAAAGTTGAAACAAATCATAACTCCATATACTCGTCAGTTTCCCTATGTGCTTAGTCAGCGCTCGCAAGCACAATCAATAAACGCTAATAAATTAGAATAGATTGTGAGCCAATTATTATAAATTCAAACAGAGAGGAGACATTCAAATATATTTATTCTATTTGCAAACTAATAAAACAGTGACTTTTGTTTACCTCACACATTAGCTAAACTATTTTTTTTTTTGCTCCTAATTTTGACTATTTGACCTACTGTTGCTAGCAATTCAATTGATTAAATATGATATGCTTAGGGTGAAGATGAGTTCACAGTGTGTTTATAGATACAAAATGTTTTCTATTTTATGAGCCTCCAATTTGTATTGATTAGATGTTTGTAGTTAATTTGATTAGATCATCGAAAAATTCTTGATGATACTACAATAAAATTTGATCAATCAAAATATGTTAACTTAATTTGGACGTGGTACACAGCAAGTTTTTGTAGTTCTGATTTTTTCGCAAAGATTAATCAAATTGTATCAAAAAACGTTTGGCTCACAACAAGGTTTTCGACTTATTGCTTTTATTTGAAGCAGTTTTATTTAATTTATGAAAAAAATGTGTTATTTCTAAAATGGCAAGGAAAAATTAATACAATTTAAAGAAACAGTTTGTTTATGAGTTCAAAGATATAATATGAATGAATCACAAAATACGAGGGTGGTTCAAATATGATCGAGACAAATGATGTAGATGGCGCACATGTATGTTTTGAACGTCGTGGCTTGAGTATGTGATAGCTGTGTTTAAATAGGCCAAAGCATTCAAGGATGGTCGCGAAACCGTGGGGAATGAGCCGCATGATCGTCGACCGCGAACGAGCATCGCACTAGACAACATTTGCCGCGTAGAACAACTCATTTTGGAGGACCGTAGGATGAATGTTCGAGACATTTCGGCTGAACTCGGCACCAGTTTTGGTAGTGTAAAGTCTATCATCCACGAACACCTTCAATATCGCAAAATAACGTCACGATGGGTTTCTAAACAGTTGACCTTCTCCAGGATAACGCGATATCTCATACCGCGCGCCACGCGCGGTATGAAATATCGACGAGTTAGAGAAGCACATGGCTGTCCGAATTACAAAGTGCGTAACTTGTAAGGGGGAGTACATAGAAAAAATGAACATTTTTGAAAAAAATTCCGATAGTAAATAAATGTGTCAGAGCATTTGTCTCGATCATATTTGAACCGCCCTCGTAGATACACCCAAAAGTTAAGCTTCATATTTCACTCAAAGGAACCATGTGGCTTCGGGTGTTATTCAATTAATTTGCTTGTTTAGCTTTCACCTAAACAAGTTCTTGTATGGGACCGGAGAAATCACACCGTTTTTGAGGTTTTCAGGCCAGTTGACCGAATTATTTCGTAACTTTATTTAGATTAACCATTTTTACTGGAATGCCATCCTTGAATAAGAATTTCAGTTTGTATGAGCTGCAACCAAAGAAAATTATCGTTTTAAGTCAATTATTTTGTTTATTTTATATCTGCAGGCCAATTCTCGTTTGTTTTGAAAAGCCGTCGGGCCTTGCTTTTTTGAGTGAGCAGACGCGTTTCGACTCTTTGATTCATGTTTAGAAGATGATTCAAAGGAGTCGAAATGCATCTGCTTATTCAAAAAAGTATCTTTTGAAGCTGACTCAAAGGAATCGAAATGCGTCTGCCCACTAAAAAAGTAAGGTCCGACGGCTTTTCAAGAAAAAAAATTATCTTCTTTGATGAAAAAAAAAAATGGTCTGAGGTATTGAATGAAAACTCCCGTGCCAATTATTAAATGATAGAACTAAAATCAGCTGAATTATAGCTACAAAAACTATCCAATGAACTATGTAGGCAACCAATATTATTTCAACTCCTTTCTCAACCTCTGCTTTTAAGAAGTAATCGAACCAACGTAAAGCATAAAGTTTTTTTCTTGAAATATGATTTATTTACAAAAGAAATGCATAAAATACTAGCTTTACGCGGTACGCTTTTAGCTCGTACGAAGAATCGAAATCCCTCTCACAGAATCATTTCATAAATAAACACTTGCTCCTGTACTTTATTTTTTGCACAGGAGAAAAATTCAAAGCGTTTACCTTTTGCAACTTTTATCTTCCTATTGAAAATAGATTTCTATCACTTGAACTAGGTCAAACAACATCCATCTATTATTCGTAGAATAAAAGCGAAACACGCATGAATGTGTTGACTTACCTCTCCTTGTTACAGATATACAGTTTTAGTTAAATAATACATGCATATTTTCATCGTTCAGCAAGACAGAATATACAGAATAGTACTTGTATAAGAAGAGTCGGCTTCAGGGAAGAGAAGAAAACAATATATATGTTCTCAAGTGACCCTTACACTATTTCCTGCTATAAATCTCATCTTAATTTCATGGAAGAGAGTGATGGGGGTATAAATTATTGCCGATAAAGTCACTCTGTAAAAAAAAGTGAAATGGGATGGGATGTAGAATAAATTTACATAGTTAGTCATCGTTCGATTAGTTCAAGTATTTGAAGATAATGTAAAACAAGAGCTTATTGAACTTGGTTTAAAGAGAACATATTACTGGATTTGATGAATTAAATTCTAATTTAAATTGAATTAGTAGGAGAATGTCCTTGACAAAGGGTTTTATAAACAGGATACTAAGCAATGTTCTCCGAATATCGACATCTTAGCTCGTGCATAGTCATTCAATTGAATTAGAAAGAATATGTGGCAATCATGCATTTCATTAGGCTAAATGGCATAGTTGGTCGGTGTGCAACCAGACTGAACCAACAAGCGCCAAAATTGGACAAATAGAATTGAGCATATCAAGTGATTGGAAAAATTCTATTTCATGATCTGTTATAGCAAAATGAGTGATAGCTTACTCCACTAAATGAATCAATAATAACTGTGATTGTAGTTTTAAAGAACTTTATGGTGCTAAGTTCAGTCTGTGTAGTAATCGAGCAGTCACACAAGCAAACTGCTCGAAAACCTTCCTAACCCTTATCCGAAATTTTAATTGCAGCTTTAGAAAAATAGATTTCATTACTTCCATTCATAGTTGTAATTTATAAAACATGTTTTTCTTATTATTATTATTAAATGTAATTTTATATCAATTTACCTTTATATTAAATTTAAACGTTTCCCTTTAATTATATTCTTCATGATATTTAACTTTTATTATTAGTTAAAACTTATTCATTTTTCTTTACTTCTGTAAATTTTTAAATCTGCAAATTAAAATTTCGGACATGGCAGCATTAATTTAGTGCATCTCATCTGTGGATTGCACTACTGAATGCAATCGAACACGGCTGAGCGAGCAGCTGATTGAAGGTACCGTTGCGACACGGAAAAGAGAAAGAAAGGATTGGGATGGATGGGCAGTCGACGGGAGATCGTGAAGAACCACGGAGAAATTAGCGAATTTTTGTTCGATAAGACCTTTTTTGTAATTCGATAAGTTTTGTCGCCATTTGGATCGGGGCCGTTTGAAGTTATTAACATCGCGTCTTAGTTAATGCTTGTTGGGAAGTTCTTACGAATTAATTAAAAGTTGAGGTTTCATAAAGGCAACTGCAGTGCAGTGAATCTTACGGTTCTAAGGCACAACCAACTATAACTGTTTCTCGGCCGCCTTCTATAGGAGTGTGTGTAAAGGTTGACCGTCGTCGCGTCAAGCTCCGTGGTTTTCGAGATTTTAAAGGTCCATCCTGCTCATAAAGTCCCTGACGGTTGCCGTAATACTCTCAGGAACCCCAATCCTTCGCGCTTCAACTAAATATTTAGCATAAATCTTCGGAGTTACCGCGATACGATCGATTTTCTTGAATAAAAGAAAATAATCTTTGACGGCCGACACACGGGTGTAATTCTCTACGCGAAACATATTCGAGCGAAATCGAGTGGACTGAATCGTACGGTTTCACGACACAACCAACTACAAACGTTTCGCGAACGCCTTCTATACGAGTGGGTGTGTAAAGGTTGACTGCCGTGCCGTCACTATGGATTGGAATAGTTGAATTTGTTCTGTGAACACGAGCAGTGAATTAACAAAACAAATCGAAGTTAATTTCTTAGTAAACTTGAAGTCTTCTTGTTATCGCCAGATGGGTCGGACGTCGCGAACTGTGTGTGCGGATTTTTTTTTTTTGTCGTCGTATTCGGATACCGTACAAGTCCAATGTTATTAATTTCGAACGAAATTTCAGATTCTTGAATCATAAATCTTGTCCCGAATATATGAAAAAACGCCTGCTAAAAGTGAATCAATCGTTTCGAAGAATTCAAGTTATCCTCGAGGTTGGATAAAGTGCGGAAAATCACGCGTTAAAATGCATTGTTGCTGTCGCGCAATGTCTTAGACAACACGCGAATTAACTTCGATTTCAATGTACATCATCTTCCATGCTGTATAAATAAATTGTTAAAAGATGCTTGAGTTAAGTTGCAGAAAGTGATTAATTTGAATCAGTGAATGTTATGTAATCTAATACTGATATACGTCAGTGGTTAATCTTGCAGTCAAGATTCATTGAGTTTTTCCGAATGCCTCGCGACGGTCGTAGGTGTATAGAAATAGTTGGGAAAAAGAATCCGCCCCACGACACCGCAACGCTAGCCTGCCAGCGCATTCACGCGTCCTCAGACAAGGCCAATCTCGGCGGATCTTACTATCCTCTTTCGCCGAGGAAGCTGATCATCGCTGCAGTCCCTTACGGACTGTTAATCCACCTAATTTCATTACAATGGCGCCCAACGTGGGGCCCGAAGGAGAAAAAAACACCACTCTTTCGAGTTCTCACATTTTTAATTTTGCTGTTGGCAAACAAATCGATTTAATTTTTATCGTTGCCCTTACCATTTAACATTAACGTAGCATACTTTGGAGGGTTCCGTAAAATAAAGATAGAATCATCGATAAACTTTCTTCTGGTGTTGTGTTGTTTTGACGTACCAATGTTTATAGACAATATTGCTATTAATGGTACCTTTTTGGTAGTGGATAACGAGTTGTTGGATTATGGGTTAGGGTTATTTAAACCAACCGAACATTCGTGTCATCTAGGAGCAAAATTACATTACACTTCAAGATGGACAAATGGAGATAATAAAGTGGAAGCCATTCAACGTAGTTACGGAAGCGAAACTTGAAACAGTGACGTTGGTGAACGAGTTCCGAGGGAGGAAAACTTCAATTCGGTTGACTTATGAAATCCCTACCTCATTGAGTCCATACCGTATTCCATTCGGCTAATGAAAAATAGTGTGACGGATCATATGTTAGAAGAGATGTTAAAAAACCACATCATTCAGGAGAGTGTTTCATCGTTTTCATCGCCTATTGTGGTAGTACCCAAGGCCAATGGAGGGTCAAGAGTATGCGTCGACTTTCGAAAATTAAATTAAAAAACAATTAAACAGCTGTATCAGATGTCTATTGATGAAGAGCAATTTGCCATGCTTGAAGGAAACTGTTATTTCACGAAATTGGACGTATGATCAGTAGCGGAGAATTTACGGAAGTACAAAGCATTCTATACAACCCATGGGCAGTAAGAATATTGCAAAATGAAATTTGGGTTGTCAAATGCACCTTTTGTATTCCAAAAAGCAATAAATCGACTAGCCGCTAAAATGCCAGCAGGTGAAGCCTTGACGTATATGGGCGATATCGTAAATTCTCGTAATGCGATCGAGGAAGGCCTAGATCGATTGCGACGATTCATGGAGTATCATCAAAAAAGTGGATTCCGGCTACGGAGGAGCATATGTGAATTTTTAACATGGAAAATATCATTCTTTGGTCACAAGATAAGCGACGAAGGCATTTCACCAGGAGAATCGAAAGTAGATTGTGTAGACAACTTTAAAGTTTCTACCAATAGACACGAATTGCCAAAGTTCTGGGTCTGACGGGCTACTTCGGGAGGTTCGTTCCAAATTATGCCACCATCGCAAGGCCATTGTCTCAACTGTTGCGAATGGACAGACGACCAACAATTCTTGTTTGAATTGTTGCAGTGGAAGCTGACTGATAAGCCTATCTTAGCGTTTCACGATGTCAAGACGGGGGGGTGGACTTCACACTGATGCCCTTTCAGTGTGAATTCCTTGCATTTTGATGCAACGAGGGCGGATAAATGATTTGAGATCTGTGCATTACTTCAGTCGGCATACGGCGTTGTGTGAAGCTGATTATCACAGCTATGAACTGAATGCGCTTGCGATCGTGGAGCCTATGACCAGGTTTCGTAAATATACTGGGCAAACACCTGAAGGTTGTCATTGATTATTGTTTAGCTGTGGCAACAACGAGATTGAGCCAGCCATTGCACCGCTGGGTGGCATGTTGGTGGTTGCGACTTATTGATATTATTTTGAATTAGTTGATAGAACAGGAGGAAAACCTACTGCACACCGATACTTTGAGCTGACAACCGTCCATCCAGCCGCAGAAACCGATAGCGTTCGCCAGATCTAGATAGCCGAAAGTGATTGGTTATTGAGATGCAGAGACAACCCTTAAACTGCAGAATATTATTACGACGTTGGGATCAAACGACTTATCGACGGAAGCGAAACAGCTGAAAATGTATTACTGTATAAGGTATGGACGATTATTCCGAGACGACAGAAAACGATAGATGGGTTGTACCAAGTGAAGTACGCTGACAAAAAAATACCACGACGATATTGGACATTTATCTGTTGATAGAACGGTAGTGTTATGTCGGAAGCTTCCAGCTCATAGCTGTGGTCCAGTGTACAACCAATACGCTGCGAAACGCTACCACTAAAACGCCTCCACATGAGTTGGTCTTTGATTATCGACCCAGAGACATCATCACAAACGAATCAGTTAGGCACTAGAGAGCGGCGACGAAGAGGGGAAAGATGTGGTTCAAATGCAAACTTGATAGTACTACCAACCTAAAAAAAAAAAATTCTCCAAATCATTCTACGCGCGCAGTTTAAATTCAAATGTCACCTTATTTTTTGGACACAGTAGTATATTTATTTTGTGAGTAAAATAAAGTGTTTTCTGCGTAAGGATTTTATTTTTGTGAATTTGAATTTCGATGTCTAGCAAATCTTGAAGAACCCTTTTTGAAATGAAGGGTTTAATTTATGCCTACAAGAATTTGTGCACTGAAGTACTTTGAAATAAAACATTTCTATCACATTAAGGTTGAGGCTGAACCTCCACCACTTAACAATTCGTTTTTTACGTACTTTTTAAAGCTAACTTTAATCCAAAATTAATAATTTTACAAACCGAAAAACCAGTGAAATGGCTAGCAATTATTGGAGCACAATAACTGTTGTGCGACTAAGCTTCAGTATAAAATTAATTTGCATGCGCATAATTTTTTTACGCATTAGCGACCAAATGAGTTATTAATTGCAAGGCCCCTTTATCAAATCTCAATCACTGTACAATGTAACAATTAATTAAAACACTAAAAAAGTTCAATACAGGAATATAGTAGGAAGTCAAATTTTTAGCAATGATTGAATTATTTTTAAATATGAAATAAATGAATTTTTTTTGGTTGAATTATTTCTGTAGTAGAAGTGGATCGAAATATAGGAAAATGAATCGCAAAAGTTCAGTTTATTTATTTATAACGTTGATTTTTACACTCATTCAATTAACAAAACAGGTTGGAAAAAAATATCTCGGATTTATTTCAATTAATTCTATTTATCTTATTCAGGCATATATTATCTTTATCCTCAATGGAATTTGTAAAGTGAATCCAAAATATGCGATATGCGATATGGCGATAAGAAATAATGAATTTCTTGATTTGGATTTTGATTTAAAATTCACTTCACCTGGAGCCATTCTAGAGACTTTAATTGTTCAAACTGTTAAAGGCAAAAAGAGCACTCGAATATTCAATAGGCAATTTCCATTGTGCGAAAAAATTGAATACAAATTTTCATCTTTAGCTTATGTTTATTTTAAGGACATTTTTAACAATTTTTTGCATAAATTAGAATGTCCAATTAAATGTGGTAAATTTACAATGCATAATATCTCCTTGCGTGCATATGAATTGAATTTACGAATGCATTTGTTTTTTCATCCTAAAAGTTACTTTGAAACGAATATTACAGTTATATCGATAAATAAAACTGCACAAAATATACTTGGGTTTATTTATGTAAAATGGAAATTAGTTAAAAGTGAAAAAATAAAAGGATAGGAATAATGTTGTTTTATTGAATAAACCTAATAATGGGGAAAATACGGTTGCGTAAGGACAAGATGGTCTAGTGGTTAGAGCATGAGATGCAGAAGTCGAAGGTCCCAGGTTCAAATCTCGTTGGTGAACAACGTGATTTAGTTCAGGGGATTTTTCGGGCAGACTACGAGTGTTCACTTAGTGGTGATATGTACTGATTTAATCAGATCATATCATAGCTGAGCAGACACACGGGAGCATGGTACTGACCAAACCAACTTCCGAAAAAATCAATACGGTCATGAAAATTAGATACTCTAACTATCTCTAAGCGAAGGCTCGAGAGGGGCTGTAGTGCTAAAAAGAAGAAGAAGAAGAAAGACAATGTGACCTCTTTTAAGCGACAAAAATATTGAAGAGTAAAAAGTTCCCTCAAGAGGTTAATCGATGAAAAGTTTACCGTGGATAACGCGAGGGACAAGCGACAACGAACAAATCCTTTTTACCGATAAATACCCAATCGGACTCTATCCAAAACCGAATCGGCGGAACATGCAAGTAAGAACATCAGATTCAAAAGCGATAAAACCAGTGCAACATCCTAAACAAAAACTGAAAATTATGGTGGCTGGAGGCATCAGCTTATACAGAAAATCTGAGCGAATCGAAAATTGCACAGTTGACGGGGAGTATTATCGAATTCCACCAATTTGTGGGAAGTGCACCAAAGTCCAACAGCAATATCCCGAAGGAGTATCTTCAATATCTATGCAAGATTGGGCTGGTTGCCATACTGCGAAAGCCAATATCAATAAGGCAAACCAATACTTTACGACGGCTTGGACTGATTGGCCTCGTAACTCACCGGTTCTAAACCCGATTGTGGGCCAGATTAAAGGATGCAGTTTTTAGGGAATCCATCCCAACTAATCGTCAAGCTTTCATTGAATAAGCACGAAACAAGTGAGATCGTCTTAGTATGGTCAACATCTTTAAATTGTGCGATAGCTTTTGACGGAGGAAAATTGTATGCAATGAAAAGAAAGGGCTACATGCAAATAATTAGAATAGTTTATTGTATTACTTAACTTTTCTATTTGATAAATAAAACAGAAGCAATCACAAAGCACATATTTTCCAAAAAGTAAAAAAAAAATCACTCATACCTTTCTTTCTGTCCACGTATAAGGATTGTATCCAAATAAATTATGTTAACCTGAATAAAAGTTTCATTTAACTAATTTACTTTTTTTCATTACATTTTTCACATAAATATAAAGATTTAGAAAGGTCTAATTCTTGCAAATATCTCCTGAATATGCATTTTCAAAAAATCATGCCCCCTTGAGAGACGAAAATAATAGAACGAGAGTTACAAGCCTGTAAGAACGAAGGTAGGCACAATATTTCCTGAAATTTTAAGATTTATATTTTTTCCTCAGCGTGTTCATATTGCGCACTAAAGTGCTTTGAAATAAAACATTTGTATCACATTCAGGTTGAGACTGAACCACTTCCACTTACAATTCGTTTTTTGCATACCTTCTAAAGGTAATTCCAATCTAGAATTAAAAATTTTGCAAATCGATAAAACAGTGATATGACTAGCAATTATTGTAGCACGATAATTGTTATTCATTTGCAAGCGCATAGTTTTTTATGCATTAACGACCATATGAGTTATTAATTGCAAGGCCCCTTTATCAAATCTCAATCACTGTGCCACGTAACAATAAATTAAAACACAAAAAAAGTTCAAAGAAGGAACACTGCTGGAAGTCACCATTTTAGCAATTGAATTATTTTTAAATGTGAAATATATGAATTTTTTTTTTTGGTTGAACAAGTATTTCTGTAGTAGAAGTGAATCGAAATATAGGAAAATGATTCGCAGAATTTCAGTTTATTTACTTACAGCGTTGGTTTTTACACTAATTCAATTAACAAACCAGGTTGGAAAAAAATATTCCGAATATATTTCAATTAATTTTATTTATCCTGTCCAGGCATATGACATCTTTATCCTCAATGGAATTTGTAAAATGACTCCAAAATATGCGATATGTGATATGGTGATAAGAAATAATGAATTTCTTGATTTGGATTTTGATTTGAAATTTACTTCACCTGGAGCCATTCTAGAGACTTTAGTTGTTCAAATTGAAAAAGGCAAAAGGAGGACTCGAATATTCAACAGGAAATTTCCTTTGTGTCAAAAAATTGAATATAAATATACCCCTTTAGCTTCGGATTACTTTAAGGAGATTTTCAACATTTTTTTGCATAACAAATTAGAATGTCCAATTAAATGTGGTAGATATTCAACGCATAATGTCTCTTTGCGTGCGTATCAATTGAATTTACCAATGCATTTGTTTTTCCATCCTAAAAGTCATTTTGAAACGAATATTACATTTATATCGACAAATAAGACTGCACAAAATATAGTTGGGTTTATTTATGTAAAATGGAAATTAGTTAAAAGTGAGAAAATAAAAGGATAGACATAATGTTGTTTTATTGAATAAACAATACTGGGGAAAATACGGTTGCGTAAGGCCAATGAAAAATCTTTTGAGCAACAAAAATATTTAAGATCGAAAAAAAATTTAAAAGAAAATCGATGAGGGCTTTACCGTGGATAACGCGAGAGGCAAGCGACAATGAGTTCGAAGTCTTTTTACTGATAGATTCCAAATCAAACTCTATTCAACTGAAATTGCAGAATATGGAATTAATAACATCAGATCCGAAATCGATAAAGCCAGTGCGTAGACGGAAAATCGAAGCTGATTATCATTGACGAAAATTACACAGTTGACGGTGATTATTATCGAATTCTGCCAATTTACGGGAAGAAGTGCACCAAGGCATCTGCAATATTTATGCAAGATGGAGCAGGCTGCCATGCTACGAAAGCCAATATCAATAAGCAATAAGTTACTTTCTGACGGTTTGCGCTGAATGGCCTAGTAACTCACCGGATCTGAACCGTATTGTGCGCCAGATTAAAGGAAGCAGTGTTTAGAGAGCCTATCCCAACTCATTGTCCAGCTTTAATTGAACGAGCATGAGACGAGTGGGATCGTATTCAAGGCCGAAGCCAGTGAGGAGGTTAGGGGCAGAACGCCCCGAAATTTTCACAAAAATTAATAAGGTAACTCAATGTCGTGTTATTTATTTTATGTAAAAATTAATATGTGATGTTCCCTATGGTCTGTAAAATCTAGATTCTCCTATTCTAGAATAAAGTACAAATGACAAATCATAAAAAGATCATAAAAAATCCATTGATAAGGTAAACGTAACGTAAACAATTCTCGATCTGTTTTTATCCCTACACATGTGGCTGGACTGAGCAGTTTTCTGTCCTATATCGTTTCCACAAACCTGCTTGAAATCAACTTGTCTATTTAATTACATTAGTTTCATGGCCACATTGAATTCTCCCACCAAAGGATGGTGGAGTAAGGAAGGCAGACGTGGAGCACACGATGCAAACAAAAAGTAGCAATATTGCATCATTTGGGTTTTTATTTTTGGTATTCACGGTATAAAGTTGTATTTGTGTAAGAAGTCTAAAACGTTTAATAATACAGTGTAACCGGCTTATAGTGGAATTCTGTGGATCGCGTAGTATGTTCACTGTAGTCGAGAGCTCGTTACATAGGAAATTATCACTATCAAGTTCTGAAAGGTAAGCTTTCAGGGTATATTGATATATTTGCAACTAGTAAATACGACTAATAATAAAAAGTAGAAAAATTAATCACAGATTTGTAACTTGTTTGGTTATTATGAATCAAAGCAATGTCTGAACTCATATTTATATATATATATATATATATATATATATATATATATATATATATATATATATATATATATATATATATATATATATATATATATATATATATACTCGTATATATACTTGTATATATTTTCAATTCAAAATTTAATTGGCTGGAAAAAAATTGTAACATATTTTTGGAACAGGTTGTTTTTTGAACATATTGCCTTTAGATTAAGATATAAATGAAGTTTGCAAATATTTCGTCGCATTTGCGTTAGATAATAGGACTGGCAGAAAAGTATATGTCCTGTACACAAACAGGGAGACAAATTAAGGTGTGAAAATTATAGAGGCACCGTTCTATTGGGCAGGTCTTGTAAAGTGCTCTCCAAAATCATAGAAAGAAAACTAAAGTCATACAATTAAAGGATTATAGGAGAGTATCAGGGAGGCTATCGAAGTGGACGGTTTAAAACACACCAAATATTCTCAGTTAAGCAGGTGCTCGAAATGTGCTGGGAATATAACTTCCATGTGCAACTCTTTGTAGACTTCAAGCAAGCATACGACAGTGTTGACAGAAATGCATGTACAAAATAATGCTTGACTTTGGCGTCCCAACAATCCTTGTCCATATGGTCAAGGTCACGATGCTTAACACAGAGTCCCAGGTCTAGGTAAACGATGAACTAACGGACAGCTTTTTAACGGAATCAGGCTTGAAACAAGGGGATGGACTTGCGTCAGTGCTCTTTAATATTGCGCTAGGAATGTCATCAGGAAGACAACAGCTGAAACCTCGGGTGCACTAATGTTCAAGTCCACACAATTGGTAGCATATGCTGATGACGTCAATATTATTGCCCGTTCAGTCGCAGACCCTAAAGGAGCATTTCTGAGCCTGGAATCTGAAGCAAATAGAATTGGCTTACGAGTTGATGAAACTGAAACTAAATTCATGACTCAAACGAGGAAGAAAACTCCAGTTAGACAAAACCTGACCAAAGGCGATTATGACCTTGAAATGGTGGATAACTTTACCTACCTTGAAGTCAACCTGAATAGAAGAGGCGCCAAAAAGGACGAGATTGGACGCTGCATATGCGCTGCAAATAAATCATATTGCTCCGTACTCCCCATTCTAAGGTCCAGAGTATATATATATACTAGTCAAACTTGAGCTGTTATATGGAAGTAAAACATGGACTCTGACGAGCGAATCCGAAAAGGCAGTGGACGTATTAGAACGCAGTGCTCCGGAAGACTACGTTACAAAAATTAGTTGCATGAACAATTTGATGAACACTCTGTATATGCTTTCGGCGAGCGGGTCCTAGAGGAAAAGCGGCTACCCAAAAGAACATTAATCGGTAGAGCACAAGGAGACGTCCAGCGGCAAGACCGAGGACTCGATAAGAAGACACGATTGAAGCTGACAGCAGATCGTTGTTGGGAGTAACCAACTGACGGACAAGGTTGCGGTGCCGTGACAATTGAAGGAAATTAATCCTGGAGGCCAAGGCGCGGCTTGGGCTGTCGCGTCATAGATAATAATTTGTGTTAGATAGATGAATAGATCACCAGAAAATTTTCTAAATTTATTGGTTATTTACAGCAATATCGAACTGTTTGTTGCAGATTTATTGAAATGAGATGGAAGCCGTTGCTTTTTGGTACTAGGATTTGAAGTAAATTTGGTTTTGATTTTCTCACGTTATTTCTACTAATTCGAAACAGTAGATTTAGATAAATTTCGGCCGGTGATTTACCAGGTTCTATACTCAATATAATTTCCATTTTTAGGGTTTTGTAAAATAATTTTAAAAAACCCTTCTAAAATCGCGTCCTGTCTGTCCGTCTGTGTGTCACAGCAGTTTTTCTCGGTAACTACTTAAGCTAGAAACATCAAATTTTGTATGCAGGTGTAAAGTGGTGCTCTATTCAAAGTTCAACTACAAAAAAATTTTATAAGGTATTTAAGGGAGGGTTTTCCCATATAGGGGAGTGACCCCCTGAAAAATAAATTTCATTAAAGGTAGCCGATATGGGTATCAAATGGAAGGTCCTGATGAGAACTTTTCAAAACAGGTCTTAGTTTGGCAAAGTTTGCTTCGAGGGGCGCTCAGGGAGGGGAAATACACGAAAAATGTGTGTCCCCGCCCTCACGATTGGACACCTGTGATCCGAAAAATCTGAAAAAATCAAGAAGGTAGGCCTTGATTTGTAAAACAACAACAAATACGTGAGAAGTCGCAATTCACTCAACTTTGTTAGTATGATTTATTGATTTGATGTTTTCTTGAATAAAATCCTAACGGTACCCTTAAATTCAATGAAATTCAGTACACAGATGACCATTTATAAGATTGATCTATCCTGAAAGTTTCATAAAGATTGAATTATATTTAGCGAAGTTATAGCGGTTTGAATTTTCCTGTATTACTATGGAACAATATGCGCTGTATCACTATAGCTGCATTTATTACTATGGAACAACATGCGCCTTTTACCGACTCAGACACTACAGTTTTGCTGGGATTTGCACGAAAATTTCAGGAGTGATAGGTATCATGAATATCTTTGACAATCGGTTCAGCTAGTGGTATCAGTAATCGTAAAACAAAATATTGGCTGTTTTAAATGCGAAGATTTAATAATTTTGAGTTATTTTTCCCCAAATTCAACGTTTAATGTGCATGCTTTGGATTGTTGATTCAATTTAATGAATGACTGAAGATGAGTACCTACAATTAATACTCATAAGTGAAACAAGTCAAAGAGGCGGGGGAGAGCTCCTAGCAAAAGGGCTTTGTAACCATTCTAGGATTCGAAAAAATTGGCCATTAATCGATGATAACAGTACAGGAGAGTGGCCCGTGAGAAAAAAAAATCATCAAACATAGCCGATATGAGTGTGAAATGAAAGTTTTCATGGAAGCTTTCCAAAACAGTTCTTAAACTGTCAGTTTTTGCTTCAGTGGGGCACAGGTGGGAACTACATGAAAAATGTGTTTCTTCCGTCGCGGATGGACATCTGAAATAATTATCCAGGGAGATATTTATGAGTATAACAATAACAAAAACCTCAGAAGTCGAAATTCGTTCAACTTTGTTAATAATAGTATGATCTTCGAATTTCATATTTTCTCCAATAAAATCGTCTTTGATATGTTTCTTGATTTTATTCTATCTGGTGACTGCATTTTGTAAATTGAATACAAAACCCTTCAGACTTGAGCGTAGGTCTGTTTACCCAACTTGTTTTACCAGCAGTCAAGGATTTTCTTGATTATGTTTTCCCTTCCATTCACTTAAACTTTTTGTACTTAGCTGTTTTTGCATTTTTACTTAACTGTTGCTGTTTTATCATTTTCTTCGGGAAATCATCAACTAAGTTAGTATAGTTAGAATGAACTTTTGACATGAATTGTGGTTCATTTTATCGAATTTTTGGTTATAACCAAGTTCATTATAATCATAAAACTTCAGAAAAAACTTTACAGAACACAATTTGCTTAGAATTAGTCAATATATCCTTTCCCGGACCTATTTTCAACGAAAAATTGTTCACCCTTGAGGAGGGATGCTTTTCGTCTGCAGGGCGAAAGCAACCCTCGAATACTTTGAAGTAGATGATAATTAGAACCTAAATCCAAATTTTTGTGCGAATCGGTGCTGCTCGGAAAATGGTCATCGACTGGACCAAGGATATAATGCTTGATTTTAATTTCGCTTGTTTTTTTACACCGAATTTAGTTCTTTAAGAAGATCATTTAAGTTTATCAAATTAGAACAAGGATTCGGTCGACTTCCAAAAGGAGAAGAACTTATCAGTTTTGCACTTACATTTTTTGCTCTTTTTAGGGTTGTGTTCATTGAAATCGAAAAAAAAGCCGGTGGGCTTTGCTTTGTCATATGAGCAGACGCATTTTGACTCCTTTGAGTCTAGAGTATGTGTTGATATAGGATCACTCGGGTCCGTCTGTCATAGCAAATTTACTTCGACCTCACTGCACGGATTAAGCGGTACGCATATGAATTATTGCGACCCAAACACGATCGTGTAAATTAAAGATATTTATTTTTGAGATAGGGGTAACGTTTCGGGGAAGAGAGGGGATGAAAAAAAAAGTTTTCCTAAGTGTACATTTCCCCTTCCCCTGCACCCCTCAAATCAAAACTTGTCATTTTAAGACCTTTCATTTGATATCCATATTGCCTACATACGATGAAATTTTTTTTCCGGGGCCACTCCCCTAAATGGGGAGACCCCCCTTAAACACTTTATAAATTTCTTTTTGTTGTGAAACTTTGAAGAGGGCGTCACTTTGCACCTACCTACAAAATTTGCAGCTTATATAGTTTATGTGGTGGTGACACACGGACGGTCGGACAGATAGGACTTGATTTTAGTAGGATTTTGTAAAATAATTTTACAAAACCCTAAAAAGGTATTTGTCGTCCATCGATAAGTTGTTGGTTTTCACCCCTGCATATGGTCTCCAAACAAAGTGAACAATGGAGACCGTACGGAGACTATCGTTTTCAACCTTAGATCTTGCTGAGGCATGTCAGCAAATTCCTGCAGTTCTTGAACACATTCCAATGACAGCAATTTGTACTCCTTTTGGTCTCTTTGAGTCCATACGGATGACTTTCGGACTGTGCAATGCAGCGCAAATTTTTCAGAGATTCTATGCTATGACATTTAGTCTTTTGTTTCATATATCTGTATGATATTTTGGTTGCTTCTTCAAAGTCCGAGCATTTAGTTTATATAAGGCGCATTTTTCAACGACTCTTTGATTCTGGCCTTATTTTCATGTTGAAAAATGACAACTTCTCCAAACACAAATGAGATGTCTCGGACAGTTACTTACCCCTGAAAGTATAAAACCGGCTCTAGGCAAAGTCCAAGCAATAGCAGACCCAAAACAGTCAAAGAATTACGCAAATTTTTGGGAATGATAAACTTTTATAGAAGATTTCTGCCAAATGCTGCACATCAGCATAACATTTTAAATGCTTACTTGTCTGATCCAAAAACCAAAGATTCCTGTGAAATCACCAAACAGCTTTTGGCATTTCCTCAAGCCGGGGTACATCTGGCGTTGTTTGTAGATGCCTCAGTCAATGCAATAGGTGTTGCTCTTCAGCAAATGCTGAATACACTCTGGCAACTGCTGAGTTTCTTTTCTAAACAGTTAAATTCAGCTCAACGAAATGATAATACCTACGGTCGAGAACTGCTAGCTGCTTATTTAAGCATTAAATATTTCAAGTTCTTCTTTGAAGGTAGGCAGTTCACGGTGTTCACTGACAAAGAACCTCCTCGTCACCATAGGTATTTAAGCTCCATTAGCCAGTTTACTACAGACATATAACATGTTTCAGGAAAGGATAACGTTGTAACGGATGCTTTACCTAGAATTTCTGAGAAAAACGTTCCTGGTACTCTAGATTTTTCAGCAATCGCAGAGGCACAAAAAGACTACACAGTACTTTAAAGCCTCATGAATAACAGTTCATATAAATTTGAATAACTATCAGTCTTCGGCTTAAACTCTAGAATTTACCGTGAAATATGTCAAAAATGACCACGACCATACATTCCGGTCAAATTTCAAAAAGTATTTAACGCAGTTCATGGTCTCTCGCATCCAGGCATAAGAGCTAAGAACAAGCCACATACTTCTAAATACTTTTGGGCATCCATGAACCGGGACGTTAACAATTGGACTCGAAGCTGCGACGCCTATCAAAATTGTAAAGTCACCTAACACGTACGTAGGGAACTCGAATACTTTCCTATGTCGACGAAACGGGTTCACACAATCCAACTTGACATTATCGGCCCACTGCAATATTCGTAAGGTTCCAAATATTGCTTAACCAAGATTGACTCTGGTAGACATTTTTGCACTACCTTGTGCCCAGAATAGATACCACGTTTCGAGGTTCCAGCTAAAATAATTTCTAACCAACGAAGGCAATGTAAGTCTTCAATATTCGCAGAGTTCGGAAAGTAACTTGGTTACAAAAGACATAGAACTACAACGTATCATCCACAATCTAATGGCGTTCTAGAGCGATGGCATAGAACGTTGAAAGCTGCTATCATGACCCATGATACATCATCGTGGAAAACGGCCCTCACCCTTGTGTTATTAGGTTTCCATTCAGCCATAAATGAGGATACCTCTGCTAGTGCGGCTGAGTTGGTATACAGGGAAAATCTTCGTTTACCAAATGATTTAATTATGAGCAACAAACCCTCTCCAAACCAAGTAGAATTAATAGATTAATAGAGGGATGCGATGGACCGGTTACAGTCAACTGAAACATGTAGAGACGCAAACAAGAAAATTTTTCAGTTTAAAGAACTCGAATCTTTTTCACGGGTGTTAGTTCGCACCGATATGATAAAAGGGTCCTTGCAACTACCATATGAAGGCCCATTTACGGTATTGAAAAGAACGCCAAACAGTTTTTAATAGAAATCAAAGGCAATCCACATGTGTATCTAGATATCGCGTGAAACCATAGTTTGTTGTGAAAAAGAAAATTATGGAAAAAGAAAACGCACATCACGCTTGAAATACAAGAGAACGAAATTTTCAAAATCGGCACTTCTCTACCTGAATCAGGCGTTCAATAATTTATCGCGGACACGCAGTAGCACGTTCCCTCTGGCGGCGGAGTGTTGTGGCGATTTTCCCCCGTTTCATTATTTTTCCACTTTGTAATGTTTCACTTTGCGAATTACAGCAAACGTCAGTTAGAAAAATAAATATGAAGAATCAACATGATGTAACAAAATATTTGAGAGAAAATAAAGAAGTATTTTTGAGTCACAAGAAAGAGAAAGTTTTTGTTCTATACTTATAATTATTATAACAATAATAAAGTGTAGTTAAATCGTACAAAGAAATTTATCTGAAAATATGAAGAAGAGATACAAGAAGGTGATCTTTCATTAATTCGTTGGATAATATAGGTACTTCTAACGTACCTATTAAGGTAGTTTTTATGGTAGTATACGTTCTGCCGAAGCTTAGCAGATACTACTGCTAAAGTAATAGTAGAACTTTAATTATTGCAGAAAAAAGGCAATTTGGACCTTCCTTTTTTGAGTGAGCACTCACTCAAAAAAGCAAGGCCCGATGACTTTCCAAGAAAAAAGAGAATTAATCTGCGGGTTTCAAATAAACAATATAATTCACTACAAAGTTAATAATTTTACAAATTGATAAAACGGTGATATAACTCTAGCAATTGTTGTAGCACAATAACTGTTGTGAGGCTAAGCTTCAGTATAAAATTCATTTGCATGCTCATAATTTTTTACGCATTAACGAACAAATGAGTTATTAATTGCAAGACCCCTTCATCAAATGTGCATCACGATACAACAACAAAAAAATAGTTCAATGAAGGAATTAAGCAGGAAGTCAAAGTTTAAACAATGATTTAATTATTGTTAAATGTGAAATAAATGAATTTTTGGCTGGAGAAGTATTTCTGTAGTAGAAGTGGATCGAAATATTGGAAAATGAATCGCAAAAGTTCAGTTTATTTACTTATAGCGTTGGTTTTTACACTAATTCAATTAACAAACCAGGTTGGCAGAAAATATCTCGAATTTCTTTCAATTAATTCATTTCATATATCCTATCCAGGCATATGAAATTTTTATCGTCAATGGAATTTGTAAAGTGAAACATCCAAAATATGCGACATGTGATATGGCGATTAGAAATAATGATTTTCTTGATTTTGCGTTTGATTTGAAATTTATTTCACCTGGAGGTATTATAGAGACTTTAGTTGTTCAAATTGAAAAAGGCAAAAGGAGGACTCGAATATTCAGTAGGAAACTTCCTTTGTGTGAAAAAAATCAAGACAGGGTTTCAGTTATGGCTTTTGATTATTTTAAGGAGATTTTTAATAATTTTATGGTTAACAAAATAGAATGTCCAATTAAAGCTGGTAAATATTCAGCGTATAATATCTCTTTGCGCGCAATTGGCTCGAATTTACCATTGCATTTTGTTTTTCATCCTAACAGTTATTTTGAAACGAATATTACCCTTATATCGACAAATAAAACTGCACAAAATATAGTTGCGTTTGTTACAGTAAAATGGAAATTAGTTAAGAGTGGGAAAATAAAAGGATAGAAATAATGATGTTTTATTGAATAAACTTTATATTTTTTTTTCATTTTGCAGAAATGAATGCAATGATACGTATTTTGCACTTTAAAAATAATTTCAATGCTTTATAAAATAACTCATAAACGATCAGCCAACAGTCTGATAAATTATTGTAGATAAATTCGCTCTATTGAAAAAATCAATAGTAAATATACTTAAATATCGTATTTGTTGGCTTATTTTGCTAAATTCTACTCAATAAGGGAAAACCTTTCTGGAGGCAGTTATCCATTCGATAGCTTATAGCTGCGTCTTTGATTTAAAATTTTCAGAGTAGAGAGATAAGTAATAGAGGTAAGGGGTGGTCCAACCATAATGCACGATGTTAATTGTAAGTCACACCTTAACGTCAAGTTTTTCGCCCAACTTAATTTGACAATTCTTTGTTTCAACCAAAATGCATTTAGTGCACTTCGTGATTTTTTTGGTCAGCATAATCGACCAAATGTGTCCACAATCGGGAGAATTGTGCACGAATTTCAGCAAACCAGGTCTGTAGGAAATGCGAAATCAAATGTGCATGCTCGCCCAGTTCGTTCTGCGAAAAACATTGCTGTTGTTCGTGATAGTGTGGCAGAAGAGCCGTCAACCTCGACTCGTTGTCGTGCCCAACAATTGAACATCTCACGAGCATCACTGACGCGAATTTTGAATAAAGATTTGAATTTACACGCCTATAAGGTTCAATTGACTCAAGAGCTGGAGCCTACTGACCATTTCAAGCGTCGGCAATACGCCGAATGGTTGGTAGAACAGACAGAAGGGAATGGTGACTTTATAAAGCAAATCATCTTCAGCGACGAGGCACACTTTCACCTCAGTGGATTCGTTAACAAGCAGGATTGCCGCAGTTGGGAAAATGAGAACCCACTAGTGATTGTTGAAAAACCGATGCATCCATAAAAAGAGTGTTTGGTGCGGTTTATGGGCTGGAGCCTCGAAAATGAGGACGGCCAAGCAGTTACCGTGAATGGTGTTCGCTATTGCGAGATGATAACGGACTTCTTGTGGCCAGAAATTGAGATTATGGACCTGGGCGATATTTGTTTCCAACAGGATGGTGCCACTTGCAACACAGCCAACGAAACAATGGCTCTTTTGCGCGAGAAATTCAATGGCCGTGTTTATTTAACGTTGTGGCGATGTTAATTGGCCGCCAGGATCATGTGATTTGACATTGTTAGACATCTTTCTCTGGGGGTATTTAAAAGAAAAAGTGTACGTCAATAAGCCAAGAACAATTCAAGACTAAAGGATGAGATAATTCAGCACATTAACGACATTGAATCTCAATTATCTGCTTTATGAGAAAACTTTATAGTCATCTGCATTAGGCCTATCGTATTTATTTGGCAGACATACTCAAAATTTACATTTAACAATAAAGGTGGCTTCACATTAAACTACACAATTTGTTTTATATTACCCATATGCTCTTAGTGAATGAATGCCCCATTTCGAAAAACGACACTATTTATCATGTAGTCTCAATAACTTAACACATATCTTACCTCAATAGGTGTTGCTCGTTTGGTATCACCAATTTTCTGATACCTTTCCTTAAGTGTATCAGCCTTAAGACCTTGCCACGGCAGTGAACCTCTTAAAAAGTACATAAACATATGACCTAATGCTTCTAAATCATCACGTCTCGATTGCTCTCTGCCCATATGCGTATTTATCGACATATAACGCGCTGTACCCGTTAATGATTTGTGTTCCCGATATGGTATGTGTTTATTTGTATCTAAGTCAATATATTCTTTGGCCAAACCGAAATCTGAAAGATAACAATAGATTAGAATATATTTCTCTCTAAATAAAAAAAAAAATTCAATATAGGAAAATATTTCAAGAAAACATATTTCACGTTTTTTTTTTGTTGTTGCAATTGAATTATGTGATAATATAATTATCAACTTGTCTATTTCGTTTTCTTCTCTTTCATAATCTCATGTTGTTGTTGATTATTTGATGTACTTGTTACCCGATTTCATTTCATTTTTGTGTATTTATTTACCAATTATATGTATAATTTTTTCTCGTTTTGTTGATGTTCGACCGATTAAAAAATTCTCCGGTTTCACATCCCTATATATTAAGTGCCGACTATGAACGTATTCGATCCGGTGGAGCTGGAATAAGAAAAAAGTGAAAAGTGTTAAATGAATGTGAATAGATGAATGGGACTTAGCTAGGTATCAATAGTATAAGCAAGATAAATGTGAAAAATTGCGGCCTACATTTTAAACTGAAACTTAAGACGAATAAATAAAAAATAAAAATTGGAAACAAAAATACACAGAACAAGCTAGGTATCAATAGTATAAGCAAGATAAATGTGAAAAATTGCGGTCTACATTTTAAACTGAAAATTAAGACGAATAAATAAAAAATAAAAATTGGAAACAAAAATACACAGAACAAGCTTTTGAAGTTTAAAACTTGAAAATAAATTTATAAAAAGCTATCAACCCACTTTAATAAAATTTCCTAACTAAAGCGCCTAAACGACGAACAATAACATTAGGATTCAAATTAATTCGATTAGAAGAATATAAAGTGTACCACCAACGATTTTCGTCAGTTCATCTCCATCTATGTACGTCGTTGTTTCAACACACTCAAGTGCTTGACTTTTATTTAATCGTTTATTAAAACGTTCAATCAAAACTCTGAGGGATCGAGATAACGAAGATTTGAGTTCAGGAAGTCAGGTTCTGAAAGGGACTGTATTGATACAACTACCGCATTTATTTCCTGAAAGCAGATTGGAGTATTTGGTGGTAACTTGATAACCCTTTATTTAGCAATGCAAACTCTACAATCAATTTAATTATAGGGTGATTCAGAGTGATATGGCTAGTCGTTTTGAGATGGCCAGTCGAAAAAAATCCTCTACTTTCTTACAGATGGTATTGCTTATCGTCCTTTCGTGGCGATCATGAACACCATTTTCACCATTTTCACCACTGAGTGGCGCTACATCGTCAGAACGGGCTTACCATCAGATCCCGATGGCCGAATCTGACATCAAAAAGACAGCCGTTACAACATCCTTCGGGCTTTTTAAGTATTTGGTCATGCCTTTCGGTCTAAGAAATGCCACACAGACCTTTCAACGGCACATGGATAACATCCTCTACGGATTGGACTTCGTCTTCTGCTACAGACGATATCATCATCATGTCAGACAATGCTGATCAACATCGAGAACAACTGAGCATTGTCCATCAACGACTTGAGCAAGATCACTTGCATATTAACATTGATAAGTGTGCATTCCGTCAAATGGAGATAGAGTATTTAGGCTACACGATGAATAGCAACGGTTCACAACCAACACTGGCATCCACTTGGCTTCTTCTCTCGTAAGCTAGATACAGTGTGTATGATCTCGAATTACTAGCTATTTATACCACCATCAAGTTTTTTAGGTATATTCTGGAGGGTCGGCATTTTATTATCAAAACCGAACACAACCCTTTAATCTATGCATTCGCTCAAAGTCTTACAAACCCTATCCAAGACAATTGAGACAGTTGGACTTCATCTCTCAGTTTACAATGGAGATAGTCCGCATCTCCGGCGCGGAGAATCTGATAGCCGACGCCTTCTCCAGAATTAATACTATCAACATGCCGTACACCCCAGAACTAAGTTACCTAGCCGAGGCTCAACAAGAAGACCCCTAGACAACAGCAACAACACTGGGCTACAACTACAAAAGCTTTAAATCGGCACTGCGACAGTTTACTGTGATACTTCAACGGGACACATTCGTCCTTACGTCCAACCGGAATTTCATCAACACGCCTTTGCTTCAGTACACGGACTCGCTCACCCGAGCGGCAAGGCCACCCTTCAATAGCTGCGCCAAAAATACGTATGGCCCAGCATTCGGAAGGACACAATACGATGGATCCGCAAATGCATCTCCTGTCAACGATCGAAAATCAAACGACACAATAGGAACCAGCCCATCTCAATAAGTGTACCGAACGAAAGATTTGATCATGTCCACATCGTCATTCTGTCATTGGTGAGCGGATATCGATACTGTCTTACCATGGTACAGATTTTCACGATGGCGAGAAGCAGTCCCTATGTAAGACATGACTGCGGATACAGTCGCCGACGCTTTTTACAATAACTTGGCTGCGCGTTTTGGAACTCCCAAAACGTTGACAACCGACTAAGGCGCTCAATTTGAGAGAGCACTTTTTCGAGCTCTTATAAAACTGACTGGAACCAAACGAATTCGAACAACACCCTATCATCCTGCGTCCAATGGTGCTATTGAGCGATGGCAGCGAACCTTCAAATCAGCTCTTATGTGCAACCAACGAACATCCCGGATATAACTACTTCCAACTGTTCTACTGGGGTTGCAAACATCACTCAAGGAGGACCTGGGAGCTTCACCCGCTGAACTTCTTTACGGCGAACAGCTACGTATTCCGGGCGAATTTTTTACAAACGAGGATATGCCAGCAGATCCCACCTATTTTGTCGTGAGCACATGCGACTCCTTCGACCGACACCAACCGCTCACCAGCATTTTTCAATACAAGGATGTCTACACTTGCACTCATGTTTGCCTGCTAGTTGATGCAGTCAGACAGCCATTGGAGCCACCCTATACAGGAACACACGAGGTGGTCAAACGAATCAACGATCAAGTCTTCATTATCAAGGGTCAAGATGAAACCGTCTCAACCGAGCGACTCAAACTAGCGTATACTGCAAAAGACGACAGCGAGCAACATCATGACATTCCCCTCAGAAATTACAGCCGGACGTCAAAGCCAACATAAACCTGACGTCAATTCTGGGAAGGGGGTGCTGTGGCGATCATGAACACCGTTTTCACCACTGAGTGGCACTGACATTGTTTCGAGGAAATCTAACAACCAATCATCTGGCAACGAGCGAACTGACAATCAGCTGCTCTCTCTCTCTTTTTGGTTCCGACTTTAACAAGAATTAACAAGTTATAGTTTTTTTGTTGAACCTTATAGTATATTTAATTTTGCAATAAATTGTTTTGTCATCACATTACGTGAGTCTTAACATTGTTTTATGTTCGTCTTGGTGCACGGGATATACAGGCGGTCACAATTTGTAGGGACCAGAAGCTGACGCCAGCACATCTAGCATGAAGTAACAGCGTATCTAGTAGAAAGTAGCCAGCAATAAAGCAGCAAACGTTCTCTCTCGATCCACACACTTAAGCGATTGCGTATTTAATCGATTTATTGTATTGTATGTTTTGTTTTGATGTAAATTCACGTTATTATGGTTAGTTTTGTATTTTAATGATATGGCGTGTCCAAAACGGTGATTTTATCTTAAGACTTTAAAGATACGTGCTTCATATGGAAGAAAAAATGGCAGAAAGACATACAACCGAATAATGAATCGCGAAAACCCCAGTTATACTTATAACAAGCCCTGTGATTCTCACGAGAACACCAACGCCCATAACATCTGTATCTGTAGTTAATATTAAATTACCGGTGTTGGAAGAGACAGCTGAAATTACGGTTTTTACGAGTAAGTGTAAAGTTGCAATTTGCGGCCAACAAAGTGACGCCGGACAACACGAAATTTGCTAGTGATGGAAGTAATTCCTAATTAGTGGAAAAACCCCCAGCAACCGAAAAATATATGCCAATAAAACCCATGCTTATCGCACGATTTTCAGCCTCCAGAAAATCAATTTTTGTAAGCTCTATCGGAAGTGGAGTTAGGAGACCTAAAGCCTTTACAGTTCCGGCGAAATATGAAAGCACTCGCAGGTGAACAGCTGAGTGAGGAGGCGCTGAAAACTATTTCCTGTTCGTACTTGAGCAGTTTTGGCGGTAGTACAACAAGTGGCAGTACAAAATCTAATCGAAACGATGGACAAAATCCTGCGGGAGCGTGGCTTTCCTTCGGAAATACATAGTGTAAGCCAGAAAAACCAGCAACAGCAACTGGCAACCCAAGTTGTCAAGCTGAAATTGATGGTTGAAAGTCTCGAGTCCAGAATAGCACGACACATGGGGACGCAAACATGATTAAAGTCACAAACACGTGCAAAATCAGCAGAGGAGCTATTTTTCTATATCGTTTCTCGTCGATCGCAATCTCGAACACCATCCGGCTCGTTTAAATTTTGTCAGATGACTTTCGGCTAGAAAAAACGCTGCGCAGACATTTCAAAAATTTATCGATACCGTTTTACGTGGTTTAAATTTCTGCGATGCTTATCTCGACGACATACTTGTAGCACTGAGGAACGTAAATGAGTACCACGAACATTAGCAAAAAATTTTCTAACGCTTAAAGGTGTATGGCGTCAAAATAAATACTCCCAAGTGCGTCTTTGGTGCAAAAAAGTAAAATTTTTAGGTTATTTAATTTCTAGCGAAGGAACTAACCCCTCATCCGGCCGAATTTGAGCTGTTAAAAATTTAAAAAAAAGCCAGACAACAAATATATTTTTGCTTCAAAAGTGGAACCAGTGTGACTCCATTTTAACTGGCCAATATTTTGTTGCAATATTGCCAAAAATTATTGACTAATCTTAAATATTTCGGGAAATGGATGGAAAGCCCATGTAGCCCATATAGTAGCAAAAACCGTGTTTGATTGTTGCAATCAGAGGAATTTCAAACGGCAATTAATTCTGTACATTTTATTAAAACTTTACTTCCTATAATTAGCAAAGTTAAACGAATTTCAACCATTAAGTTATTTGTTACTGGATCTACCTTCATAATTTTTTCACCGATTATTTTTAGCTGCTCATCTTCAGCTATTCATGAATAGGTTCAATCAAGGGTTAATACTCGTAGCATGTACCTTAGATGTTGAAATTCGCGAAAAATTACACAATTTTATGCAATATTTGCATTTAAAACGTCCGCCATTTTATTTTACGATTACGGACGTCACTAGTTGAACAAATTCTAAAAAAAATATTCATCATGAATATGATTTTTGAAACGTTTCTGCAAATCCTAGCAAGTCGGTAGTGTCTGAGTTGATTGGAAGTGCATTTTGTCCCATAGCCCTGTATAGTTGCTGTTGTAATACAAGAACATTTAAGCCCCCTTAACCCTGTTAAGTACGATTCGATCTTTCTGAAATTTCTTGTAATGATTAAACTTGTAATTTGACATTAACATATTCAATTTTTTGAATTTGAGGGCGCCCTTTGCGATTTTATTCAAGAAAATGTAAAATTGATAAATCATACTATTACTAACAAAGTTGAAAGAATTTCAACTTCTCACGTATTTGTTGTTGTAAAGCTCATAAAGGTCTAAACGCATGATTTTTTTCAGATTTTTCGGAAGAAAGGTTTCCAATCGCGAGGGGAGAGGGGGAATCTCGTGCATTTCTCATTGAGACTTTTCATATGCCACCTCACTTGATCACCTTTGATGAAAAAAATTTATTGAGGATCATTCCTCTCTATGGGGGCGAAAAATGTATGCATTAAGACCAACAAGTGCTGGCAACCACATTCAAGTAAGCGTTTTCGCCCATAAGGATCTAGCAGGATGCCGTCATGTTTTCAGCAGACAAGGGGCTGAAAAAAGAGTTCTGCAGCAGCCATATAGTGGTCCGCAAGAAGTAATCGAACGCGCAAATGAACGTATTTGCAAGGTACGTGTGAATCATAAAATAGTTGCTGTGTCTGTAGAAGAACCGAAGCCGGCAGACTTAGCAAACGATTCGAAAATCGGGACTGAGCAATTGACAACTTTAATTAACTTGCTACGCTCAGAACTAATCCGGGACTAAAGAAAAAATATCAAATGACATGCGTCAAAATCGTCGTCACTTAACGGAGACTGCTGTAGGACATTGCTCTACTTAGTGCTGCCACCTTGATTTAATTCATGATAACTTGATTTTGAGAGAGATATATTATTTGTTGCGCGTGTGATGCCATCGCGATCAGTCGCATCTAAACTGCGCAATAAATTATTAAATAAGACACTGAAGATGACTCGAAGTAATCGAAACGCTTCTGCTCACACAACAAAGCAAGGCCCGACGGCTTTTAAGGAAAAAAAAAAAAAATAATCCTTAAAGGGTATTGTTGTAATGCCCGCACTCGGGTGAAGTCCGTCGCGTTCCCACTTGATCATATTTGTCGCACTAGGTTTTCGATCGCGACATAAATTTTGACAACATGAGACCGTTTTCCAACCGATCACGACGATGAGTTGGTAATCGGGAACTGCATTTATCAATGGCAGTGAGTTATAGCGCCGCTTGCTGGACGCGGAACCGGACCAGGAAACACAGTCTGTAAAAAGTTTAACCTGTGCGAGTAGAGGAATAGTCGAGCGCAGCTGAGTTGGGACCAGCTTAGACTAGGTTCTAAACAAAGATATTTGATGCCGGCTATATTTTGGCAGTGTGCTGCGTAGTTGTCGTGAGTAGAAGAACCTATCGCAAGTTATTCAAATTATTACATCGTCGATGCTCCACAATGCTGGCCATTCCGAGGAACATCTTCATTGCCTAACGGATCATTTAGATGTAATAACTTATACTAACAAAAAAAAAAAACTATTTTATACCGAAAAATAACTATCCGTACTATGGAAGCAAAGTTTATTAACACTTTATATGCGGGTACTTTTTCCGCCAAACAATGACGTAACGCGGGTGCTTTTTGACTTTATCGCGCCAAAATTAGACTTTTAAAAAAAATCATATCTCTCAAACTAATTGGTATTTTTTCATGAAACTTTTTGTATCTTACTAAGACAAGAACTTTTTAAATCTTCATTATAAAATATATGGGTTGTTCTATTTTCTATCTACACAAAATTACTAAATTCTAGGTAAATATAGAAATAAACATTCTCTTACCATCAAAATTACTTTATTCACATAAAATTGCAATATAATCTCGAAATTTTGAATAGATCTTATAAAAAAACTGTAGCCTAATAGTGCTTCACCGTGTGATAGCGTTCCAAACACTTGCCCTTGTGAAGAGATACATTGCAAAACTTGCACATGTATCGTGTTTCACTGCGCAGTTTATGAGCGGCACACACACGACATCGACGTAAAATATTTTTGTTTTTGCCCGTTCCGACAAAAGGTTCTAAAGTGTGTCTTCTCATATTCATTGACAACCTTCCCGGTGAATCCCATTTACTACTTTGGGCCCTGGATGTTGAAGGCACAGCATCAGCAGGCTCTTCTCCTGGAAGTTCGTCGGTTAACCAATGGATTCAAAATATTTGGTTTTTTTTATCTCTCGAATGCGCCGAATTGTACACAACAAATGAATTAATTAATGCGCAATTTATGTGGTACATGACCATTCTCTTGGTCCATTTGGTCGTTTTCCGTAGAATGGAATAATATGAGAGATATTGATCCGCCCGGTCTACGCCTTTCATGTATCGATTGTAATCAGTCAAGGCATTTGGTTTTATAATTTTTTGTTTGGTACTTCGATCAATATTGTGGCTATCTCTCATCTCAGCAGAGTGGATACTGGATATGAGAAACACTGTCTTTTTGGATTGTCACACTTGAACTAAAATGTCCTTCTTTCTTCTAAACGTCGTTTCGCCTTTTGCCAAAGAAGTCGTTTTTAAATCATTTGGCAGTCCTCTATTTTTTCGTATGCTACCGCAAATTCTAATTTTTTTCTCCAAAAGTATCTCTCCGTTTTGTACGCTATTGTAATAATTGTCCATATAAACATGGTGGCATAAATCTGTATACGGAGATATAACTGAAGTAATGGTTTCAATTAATCTTTTCCCTTCACCGCAATATATTTCGAGATTGCATATGTAGCCAGTATTGCTCTCGCACACCATACGCACCAGTATCCCATACTTTATAATTTTTCCTGTATTATAAACCCTGAAGAACAATCTCTCTCCATGGTACCATGCCTTCGTCTAGAGACAACTGCTGAATAGGCTTATAAATTTCTCGAAATTTCGGAAGAAAGAAATTCAATAACGGTCTGACTTAGCAAAGTCTGTCAGAGATGTCTTCCACGTTTTCGTTATTATTGAAGTGCCAAGCTCTCCATATTTGGCGAAATCTATCTCTGCTCATCATTTTGGCAAAAAATGGTGTCTCTATAGACTCTTCAGTGGTCCAATAGTCATCTCGTCGATCCTTGCGTACCTGCCCCATAAGTATTATTAGCCCCAAAAACTTCTTCACTTCTTTTACGGTAATGTCTTTCCATTTCAGAGATTTTTTAGAAGTTTTGAAAGCGTCTTCATTTTAATGATGATACCTATTTGACTCCTCTACAAGAAACGCAAAAAAATCGTCGTCAATGTACGGCATCTACTACACTATCTGGGACATTTTCAGTATTGATTCCCGGTCGCCATTCAAACTCCTCCAAGTCTGGTGGATTATCTCTCGATGACCATTCTTCGCCTTCATCCAAATCAGAACTGGATGAGCTAGAAATTTGTCTTCGGGAAAAAGTTAATGGTAGAGGAATAATATCTTTTTCACTATAATCGTCATTCTCGGGTTCGGAAAAATCTTCGAAGTCGCTTTGGCGGGAACAATTAGATAAATTGCCAGCGAACAATTCATCATCACTCTCGTATGTATCCTGATCCATGTTCAGAGATAGTAAAATAACTTTTAAAAATAGTTTATCACAAAAAAAGTAAAAATTACTTTTATAAATAGTTTATCACAAAAAAAAACTAGTGGCAGTTCAAAGTAAAATAGTTTTTGTACCAATATACAACGACAGTTAGGTATTTTGTACGAAAATACGATAATTCAAAATAATATGAAATATTTTATAAAAGCAGAATTAACTCAAAAACACGATATTAAGACGTCCGAACGAAAGCAGTATAACGGAGTGACTAGAGAAAGGATGTACCGGCAGGTAGATGCGTAGGGTACACCTCACAATAGATAACGCGCAGTCCCCACCTCACCCGGCTTAGCAACAAAAAACGCGTAAACTCGTCTCCCGCGCTCTACCATAAATCGGTATAGAACGAGTTTACTCGTTTCCCGCATACAATGTGTTAAGATGAAAGAGTAGTTTGATCAATATAAGTTCAAGTATATTTCACGACGCATCAAACAAAAAAAAACTTTAATCAAAAATCTGTTTCAATTTCAAGTTAAAATATATCGGTCTTGCGTATGGTTCCGTACTAATATAAAGTCATGGCTTTGTTGCTCATGATTGCCTTTGATAAAGATTTGCTAATGCATTACAGTGCTTATTCTAGAAAACAATATCAGAAAAATATTCACAAATTTCGAGCAATGCCGCCGTTAATGTTTCATTTTACTCAAGTTTATGTGAGATACAATTAATTTGTAAGATAATTAGAATAGAATAAAATAAACACCAAAATGAATTGCTAGTGAGCCCCGATCTTTCCTTCCGATGGTATAGAATTTTCAGGGAGAGCAGAAGCAGCAGGTGAGTATGTAGTCGAGTGGTCGGGTTTCGCGAAAATCCGTGAATGATCAGTCACATGCCTTCGGGTCGGGGTCACCGTGCCTCAGTTTGAAAGTTTTGTATTTTTATTAGGGTAGAGTATTTTGATTGGGATTAGAGTAGTGTAGGTTTCGGTATTTGTTATTATTGTTTTGTCGGGAGTCGTGAAATGAAATAAGATTCCGGTAAAGTAATGTAGATCAGTCTGCATAGTGTAGTGGGTAGAGTAGTATTCGCTGTGTAAGCCGAAGGTACTGGTTCGAATCCATCCATATCATTTGGCGAGGATAAGGTTGTGTTTGTGCTAGTATAGGCCAAAACGATACCGTGACAAACTGGCCGGCCGAAAAAGCTATCGCGCAGAGACCTTAGTTCAGTCAATTATTTTGTTTATTTGATATACGGAGGCCGATTCTATTTTTTCTTTAAAAACTATCGGACCTTGCTTTTTTGTGTGAGCAGACGCGTTTCGACTTCTTTCAGTCATCTTCAGACACTTTTTAGTCCCCCCATTCACTCAGATGATTTTAACACAACAAGCCCTACCGGGAGCCGTCTCCATTTCTCTATCCAACTATTGTAGAACTACCGCCGTATAGCGCAACATATAAAATGAAAATTAAGAACTAAACTCATCCTCCTAAACTTAAATATTGAAAACATTGTAATTAGGTTAAGCTAGATTAAATAGCATCTTTTATTATGTACAAACCATGTAAGCAGTTGGTAAAGCCTCGACCATTTTAAAACCGTCAAAATTCAATTTGCATTGGCTACGGCCGAATCTCAGTCAAAGTCCATGTTTTTTGACATAAGTGTCATTGTCAAATTAATTTAAGTTATGCACGTTAAAAGGCTTAATAAAGATCTATCTATCTGTACCACCGGTGATATACTACGACTACAAATAAAGATACCCGGTGCATCGCCGATGGCGCACGATGTCTAAATATTATGTAGAGTAAAATCTTTAACGTCGCCAACGTGATAAATCTGATCAATTTCAAAAACATCCTCCTAAAACACCCCATATTGTTTGCTTTAAATCTTTTATAGAAGAAAGGAATTCTTAGAAAAGAAAACCCCAATGAGAAATGTTCTTTACAGATTTTCCTAGAAACTTTGCGATGTGATTTATTTCAAAATCTACAGTATGAAACATACGAGTACGGTGCCACTTCTTAGAAAACCTTATTATATGAAAAGAGATAATGGAAACGGTATGGTCCTTATATGCTCCTTGATTTTATTTTAATAAATAGATTATATTGATCTTTGAAAGGATACCCGAAATAATTGGATTTTATTTTGTGAGTAAATGAAAACGTAACTGGATAGCATGTCCCAAGAATTTTTAAACTTAATTTTTAACATAGGAATTACGTTTACTAACGTCGAATATATAGAGTGTTCTATACATAACGAAAAATTGATGAATTAAAGACAATTTTGAAAAGTAAGAATATCGTCACATATACAAATTGAAAACGTAAATCAAACAAAATTAACTCAATATAAAACTTTTATAACCTCCCATCAATCAAAAGTTTAACGAAACCTTCTCTCCGAATGCAAACTCATTAGCCTTTTAAATAAAACTCATTAGGAAAACAAACACGTGGAAAATGTTCGAACAAAAACCTGAAATTAATTAGAAATCATTACTCACAATCAACCCATTCATTGCACTCAACTTTATTGATCGAGACATAATTGCAATTAATTTTCAAAATCGCGTTTACTCATTAATGAGTTTGGACAATTTGCGCGACTCCACTACCAATAAAGAATACTACTACTACTACCATCAAGGTTACTGAATTATCCAATTATACCCATAAATACGGATTGCATGTTGTTTATTCTGATTTGAATTTTTCGCAACGAATCTACAATTCGTTCGAGTTAAGTAATTTTATTGACTTTTCTTATGTTTTCCTAAGCATTTAGAATGATACATATTAGGAGTAATATATTTGCGCAAGATTGAAAATCAAATGTACAATTCGAACAAATACGAGATTGACTGTGTGTGTGTTTATATAAATGGGCATAAGAGGTTCGATACATATTTATTCGAAGAAATACTAAATCGAGACTTAATTTATCTTAAGTAGGTGAACGCTTCAATATAAGTCAAAGCAAGGTCAATATGACGGGTTTGATATGAATTTAAGGTAATCTGGAGCATTGCTTGAAACTACTCTCAGCCGATTATTTGCACAAAGTCGCAGATAATTCAGAATATTTAAGATTATTCGAGCTGTTGAACTAAACAAGCTCAACGAGATACTCATACTTTGTGATATTTAAAAAAATTGATTAAAAGCAAACATAGGGACATTATTAAGAATTCGAAGATATAGGTTTTTCCAATAAGAGGTGTTATTTTGATATTAAAAGAAAAATGCCATTTTTTAATATAAATGATCGGATGTTTATTTCATTATAAAGAAGAAGGTATGCCGTTAATAGTGAACAATAACATCAGGCAAATGACCACCACAACTAGGTTTACAGGATCATATCCTTTTCATGAAATTTTCTATAACTAAATCGCAAAGCGGCTGCCCTATGTCCTCGATAGCCTCACGAATTCCATCTTTGAGGTCTTGAATCGACGCTGGGCTGTTGGCGTAGACCTTCTCTTTCACGTGGTCCCAAAGGAAGAAGTCGCAAGGTGTTAAATCACAAGATCTCGGTGGGCAATTGTGATCACCTCTTCAAAAGATAACACGGTCCGGAAACTTTTCCCGTTAAAGATCAATGGTTTCGTTGCTTCGTCTTGTTGAAAGTAAACGTTGTCCAGATCAATACCATCCAATTCCGGCCATAAAAAATCATTAATCATCTCTCGATAGCGCAATCCATTCACCGTAACTGTTGCTCTATCCTCATTTCCGAAAAAGTAAGGTCCAATGACTCCGCCGTGCCATAAACCGCACCACAGTCACATGTTGAGGATAGAGAGGCTTTCCAACAATAACATGGGTTTTCCGAGCCCCAGATGCGACAATTTTGCTTGTTGACGAAATGGGCCTCATCACTTAAGATGATTTTTCGATGGAATTCCGGATCATTTTCATGCATTTCAAGGACCCAATCGGCAAAGCCACGACGTTGTTGATGATCGACCGGCTTGAGTTTTTGTGTTAATTGAACTTTATAAGCTCTAATACCAAAATCTTTAAGCAAAATACGGTGTAATGACGTTTGTGGAATGCCTAATTCCAAAGAACGACGAGGAATGGACAAACCTGGGTTTTCTTTTCGGCTACAGCAGCAATATTCTTGGCTGTTCTTGAGTAACATGCACGGATTTTATTCTTCATATCACTAAGTTGTCCCAACAGCTCGAATTTTTCCACCAATTACTGTATTGCGGTCCAACAAGGTGCTTCACGACGACGCAAAAATGTTTGAGTTTTACGAACCGTCTCTGCCAAATTTTCACCATTTTTATAACGAATTTTAATAATTTTAATGCATTGTTGAAGCGTGTATCGTTCTATGGCGTAGTTTCTACTTGTCAAATGTCAAAAAATGACAGCTTCAAAAGTGACATCTATCGAAATAGTGGGCTATTCAAAATAACACCTCTTATTGAAAAACCCTTCAGTAGCTTAAAGGAATCGAAAGTTTGCGGGCTATATTTGAAAAAAAATATTTACATTGTTGCACGTATTAGGCGTGCGGCCTATAATTTAAGAGTTCCAAAAAATAACAAGTTGGGTAGACAGACCTTTGCTCATGACAGAAGGGTTTTGTACTCAACTTACAAAATACAGTCACCAGCAACGATTAAAATCAAGAAACATGTCAAAGAGATTTGCCCATTTCAAAGAAAATCCATCGTTTTTGTATTTTCAACTAACAAAAGTCACTGAAATCATATAATCCCAAAAGCATTTATGTCATCGATCTTATCTGGAAATTTTAAGAAGATCAAATCAAAACTGCAGTGTCTAATTCGATGGGAAGTCCATAAAATACCAAAATTGTGTGTTATTGTTGTTGTAATTGGAGAAATTTCAAATGGATATAACTTTCATGAATATGATACGAATTTCATCAAACTTACAGAGTATAAGGATCTTGTGTGAGGGTACTTAAATATCGAGTTTTTGTTGGGTTTAAAGGCATCCATACGATTTTATTGGAGAAAATGTGAAATTCGAAGATCTTACTATAATTAACAAAGGCGAACGAATTTTAACTTTTGAGGTATTTGTTATTGTTATACTCATAAATATCTCTTTTGATAATTTTTTCAGATTTTTTAGATCACAGGTGTCCAATCACGGGAGGGAAACACATTTTTCGTGTATTTCTCCGCCTGTGCCCCCACCACTGAAGCAAAAACTGTCAGTTTAAGAACTGTTTTGAAAAGCTCTCATAAAGAACTTTCATTTGCTACTCATATCGGCCTCAATTGATGAATTTTTTTTTCAGGAGCCACTCCCCTGTACTGTAATCATCGATGCATGGCCTATTTTTTCGAACCCTAGAATGGTTACAAAGCCCTCCTGTTAGGAGCTCTCTCCTGCTTCCTCGACTTGTTTCACATATGAGTATTAATTGTAGGTACTCATCTTCAGTCATTCATTAAATTGAATCAAGTGTTAAAAGCATGCACCTTAAACTTTGAAGTTGGGGAAAAATAACTCAAAATTATTCATTCATTTAAAACAGCCAATATTTTGTTTTAAGATTACTGATACCACTAGCTGAACCAATTATCAAAGATATTCATGATACCTAGCATTCCTGAAACTTTCATGCAAAGCTGTAGTGTCTGAGTCGGTAAAAAGCCATATGTTTCCATAGTAATAAATGCAGCGCATATTGTTCCATAGTAGTACAGGAAAATTCAAATCACTATGATTTCGATAAATACCGTTCGATCTTTGTGAAGCTTTCAGGACAGGTCAATCTGAGAAATAGTCATCTGTGTACTCAACTTTATTGAATTTAGGGGTATCATTAAGATTCTATTCAAGAAAACTTAAAATCGATAAATCATACTATTACTGAAAAAGTTGAGTGAATTTCGACTTCTCAGGTATTTGTTGTTGTTGTACTCATAACGCCTACATTCATGATTTTTCAGATTTTTTGGATGAAAGGTGTCCAACCGCGAGGGGGATACGCAAAAAGTTCGTACGTTTCCCCTTCCCCTGCCCCCACGGTACTGATAAGATAATTTCAAGATTTGTTTTGAAAAGATCTCATTAAGACCTTTCCAATGACACCCTACTCGACTACAAATGGTGAAAAAAAAAATGTTGAAGGGTCACCTCGCTATATGGAGAGACCCCCCTTAAACCCCTTTGAAAAATTTTTCTTCCCCAAAACTTTCAAGAAGTCACCACTTCTGACCTTTCCACAAAGTTGCATGGCTGTCGCTTCTATAGTTTCGGAGAAAACGTGCTGTGACATACAGAAGGACAGACGGACACAGGTCGTGATTGCAATCGGGTTTTGTATTTTAGTACAAAACCCTAAGAAATGTCTTTTAATTAACATACATTATTTACTTATCACAATTTGCTTTAACTTTTTCAGTCACACTTTTACCTAGATAAAAAAAACAATTCATTTTCGTTCATTCGAGAATTATAGGTGATTAGTAGATTTAAAAAATATAGTCAGACATTTTTCTAGTCAATAATTTTGTTTATTTGATATCCGCAGGCCAATTCTCTTTTTTCTTTAAAAGCTTTCTTGCTTTGTTGTGTCAGCAGACGCGTTTCGACTACTGCGAGTCATTCTTCAGTGACACTGAAGATAACTCGAAGTAGTCGAAACGCGTCTGCTCACACAAACGTCGAAATGCGTCTGCTCACACAACAAAGCAAGGTCCGACGGCTTTTAAAGAAAAAAATATCTTTTTTTGCAAAAGACTGTTGCGAATTCCAGTGACCGACTTTCTCCCATTCGCAACTTCAAATTGCCGCCGTAACGTCTCCACCTTCCTTTGGGCACTCCTACCTTTTCCCCTGTGTATTTATTTATTTTTATTAACATTTTTCCAATTTCCCTATAATTTTTACTTCCCCATCATCACAATCCTACCCTTTTCCATTATTTCCAATGAAAAAAAAATAATATATACTAATAATTTCAATTTTCCCACTAACAACATTCTATTCATTATTTCCCACCAACAAATTTTAATTTTTCATACTAACAAAAATTTATTCACATTTCCTTATAAATAACTTTCAATTTCATGCCCATCAAGAAAGGGTTGAAGTTGCTAATCTGATGAATGGGAAATCAACAAAACATGGCTCTGTTGGTAGCGTCGCGGATTCTCGACCGGGGGTCTGCTGGGACCTTGGGTTCAAGTTCCCCGAGCGCAGGGAAGCACTCTTTTTGGGATATCGGCAAAATCAATAGTTTCCGTATATGTATATGTGATACTTTGCAGCTAATCAAACGCTTTTTTGATTATGCAAATTACCGTATATGAAAAAATGGAAATTATTGCGTTGGTCGGTACGAAAAGATGTGTGGGTAGCGGAATCGAAGTGTAATGAAGATGCGGCAGCGGTAATGAAAGATGAAACAGATTGCGTGATCGAATTTGATGGGAGGTGAAATGTGAGATTGTTCTTTGAATTGGTATTTGACTGGCACATAAAAGGGATTGTTTTTGGCGGTGCCGTTTGTTGGTTCGAAGAAGAAAGATTGGTTTTTTTAATTTAAAAAGGGCATTCAGTGTTTGGCTTGTGAAGGAGAGTGAAATTCTTTGGCGGTTTCGGTGAAAGTTTTGTTTTATAAATTTGGGGAATAAAAGCTGTTTGAAGTCAAACTGTGAAGTTTAATGTATTAATTAAATACATTGAAATAAAGTTGAATTTTTGAGAGTTAAACAAGAAAACAGTTGAGTGAATAAAAGATTTTTGGTAACAGTACGGTTTCGGCCTAGTGGTTGAAATACGGATGAAAAATTAATCAGTGGGTACGAGAAGTGGAAAGAAAAAAACCCAAAACAAAAAAAGGTAACGAGCATTAGATCGTGAGAATTGTGCCAAGTGATAGAGTTGATCACCTTCTGATCCTAAAGTGAAGATAGGAATTGTAATTTTCACGTGGGGAATCAAAAAATAGTATCAAAAAACGGGTTTCTTTTGCAATAAGTGAGAATTACTTGTGGAAGTTAAATTTCCCAACAAACGAATATATTGACTAACATATGCGGGAGATTTACTAGATGAAGTTATAATAAATTAAGACGGTAATTAAAAGGAAGTCACTTGCAGATTGAATATTATGATGAAGTGGCCGCTTATCAGTAATTAATGTGTTTTAATTTAAAGTCAATTAAATCCACATCTTTATTTTTGTGTCCTTTGCCGAGCGCTCGGAGATCCACGGAAAAAGAAGAGAGTAAGTAATAATTAATATTTGTCCTTGTTTTTTTTGACATCCTTTGATCTATTACGTATTTTTCCCAGCTTATTGTAATTTGCTATTTTTCTTTTGATTAATATCTTATTAGGTCTTTGTAAAAATTTTTTTTACAAAGACATTCTAGTTTCGCGACCTGTCTGTCCGTCCGTCCGTCCATCCGTCTGTCCGTGCGTCACAGCTAGTTTGCTCAGAAACTATAGAAGCTAGAATGCTCAAACTTTTTGAAAAGGTCAGAAGTGCTGCTCTCTCAAAAGTTAAGGTTTTTTTAACCAAAGGTAGTCAAGTGGGGTATCAAATGAAAGGTCTTGGTCACCACTTTATGAATTAGGGGGTCGAGGGGAAGGCAAAACGTACCAAATAAATAATTCAAGTTATCGATTCACGCTATTAGAAAACTTGTTTCTAACCCTAGGCTGTTTAGAAAGACCTTCTGGTAGGAGCACTCTCCTGCTTACTCAACTTGTTTAATTTATTTTGCATAAAAATTATTGAGGGGTCTGTTTGTTTTTGTTTTGATTGATATCTTTTCCTTGTTGAATTTGTAAATTACTTTTTTTTGAATTAAATAAACGGCCATGTTTTGATAAGCTATAAATTTTTCATTTCTCAATATGACCTCCTCCTCTCCCTTCCGTGTTAGTGTTTTTATGTAAGGTGGCTCAGCACGAGCAGAGGGTGTCCCGGAAATCCCACGACACGACTGAGTGCTAGCCGGCCTCAGTATTCCACCCCGGGCTACACACCCCTCTGCTAAAACCTAATGTCTGCAACTGCGGTGACTTCCGTGGTTGCAACAAGACTTTCGAGAAAAATGGTGGTTAGTAACGATGACCACTATGACTGTAGACAGCTGAGATAAATTTTAATTTTTTATTATTCACACATCACCCAAATTATTCAGTAAAAGGCGAAACCAACTTAGTAAATCTATTTTTTGTGGAATTCTTGGATGCAGGTCTTCCCTTTACGCAAGTAAAGTGGAGCTTTGCAAGTGCTGCATTGACAAATAGTAGGTACTGGAACTTTTTTGGTGCTGCACTTACAGCACCTTTTTGAAGAGGATCGTTCTGGTTGATGGCGGTTACTTTCAAGGCGGATCTCCCTTGGAACTGTTGATATGTGTTTTTTTATAACCACTGGTTGAGGAGATGCTGCTGCTGGCGAAGCGCGGTTACTGCAAAATGGTTACGAACCTCGTAGTTTCACAAATGCTGGAGCTTGAAGTCCTTGATATACTGAGCGGCGAAATTCTTTTGAGGTGAATGAGCAGAGATCCGGTCGAGAAGTAAATTGTAGTTCCTTGTAAATTAGAAAAGCATTCGTAACGAAGCAATCCAGGAAATGGAAGAAAATACGATGCCACCATTTGTGTGATTTTCTGTCTATGGCATAGCTTCCTTTGAGCTGGTCAAACTTGTCAACATAATTCATGTGATTGTTGTATTCTTTGATGGAGTTCGGACAGAGAACTTTAACTTTTTCTCCAGTACGTTCACTTCTTGTGACTGTTCCCACATCTTTGGGATCTAGATAATTCGACAAAATAAAAACAGGTCTTTTGTCTTTCCATTTTAGCAAACTGATTGTGCTACCACTGATACGGAAATCATATTGCCCCCGCTGTATATCTTTATCGTCTTATAGCTTTCATGTTGAGTTGACCGTCCCACATGCCCAAAATTTATCCTCTTTGAATGTTAGTTGCAACGGGTAACTACTGAAGTAGTTGTCGAAATAAATTTTATAGTTTTTGCCTTTCAGGTGCTCACAAAAATTCTTCACAACCCTTTCAACGAGATCAGTTTCAACTTTATCTCCTTGTTTGCCCGTATAAATATCAAAATCTAGGCAATAACCAGATTCAGCACACTCCATCCAGACTTTGTAACCACATTTCAAATAATTTCGGCCTTTGAATTTGATCATGCTCTCATCTATGGCAATATGCTCAGACGGTTTATAATTTTTGCGGAAATTTCGTTGCATTATATCTAGCAAGGGTCGAATTTTGTATAACTTGTCATAGTTTCCGTCTTTTTTATCAGCTGCAAGGCTATTATCATTCAGATGTAAGTTATTCAAAATCCAGCTAAACCTATTGAATGCCATAAATCTTGATACTAACTGGGTTAGAAGATCAATAATCCCTATAGCTCGGTAGCTTTTCTATCCCCATCACCAGATTCAATGCCAAAAACACATCCAATTCATCAATCGTAATGGCAGTGTAAGCTTTTTCAGATTGTGTAGCTTAATATTTCTTGCGTCACTGGACCAAAACATGCGGGAAAGTTGCAAAGGACTCACATCTCTTAATGAATTTATGTGTTCTGGTATTCAGATTTTCATACAAACTAAGCCTTAATAGATCTTAGCACTGAGCTGAGGCTGGCCAGTGGTCCCTTATTAACATTCAAGTGAAATCTCGGTATCGCCGCGAGTATAGTAAAACAATCGCAAAAAGTGAACCGACGCAAGCTATCCGTAAAAATACCAAACGCAAGCTGGTGGAACAACCAAGTGCCTAAGGGAACGCGTATCAAAATAGGTCCCCCAGTAGCCAAGGAGAACATCACCACTAACATCCAAGGCAAACAGGACGTCCGTAAATTGACCGATTTTTTGATAAGAAAGCAGCCGAGAACAAAAGAAGAACCATCTTGGCGAGAAGCAACAAATAAGGATCAAGTATTACAAATCAAGGTCAAGGATTGCACGAAAATGAGGCATACAATTATATGTGTATTAATGTAAGTCAACTTACATTGTAAATCTGACTATTTTCTTTCCTTAAAATGATACTTACTAAATAAAATAAAAGAATAGTAGAGGGATATTAAATCTTTCCTAAAGAATCTTTTAGCTCAAATTTGCAATCTAACATTTAATTAACTTTTTATCTTTTGCCAAAATAAAAAGGAATCAATACAAAATAAATACAATCTAATGCTTGCCTTTCCAAAAAAATTGAAGTATTTTATGCATATCAAGGATTATCAGTGACCCCCCAAGTGTGTTTAGTGAAACGAAGAGTGAATTTGTTTATGCAAGGACCCTTTTTTCGCTTCCGAGTGTTTGTCGTTGTTCAAGGTTATTTGAGTCCTTTCTTGTTTCATTCCGTGTGCTCAGTAAAATTTTACAAAGGGATAATAACTAAATCTTGCAGGGGAAGCCTTTTTTTTTCAAGAAAAAAATTCGACACTGCGCAGTATTTTCCTAAAATTTCTAGCAAAACATTCTCCAGAATCCGTTGTGTACCATATTCGCGTGGAAATCCTTTTTAATATCTACAAGATTTTCGCCAATATTTGGGAACCTTTCGATTTTGCCAGGGATTGGTGTGATTCTTTTTCGGGTACCGCTTAGGCTCCACCAGGTCCGATAAGTGGTTCGCAATAATTTGCTGAGGTATGAGGTGGTCATGTCAAATCCACGTTATCTAATTAGGCCTAGCCGGCTGGGCGAGAATGGTGTTGCTGGCCCCTCTGTTCCGCCAGTTGATGTTCAGGTTTCAATCCCTGTGGATATTCCAAGTAAGGATACCAACAACGAACTTGCTCAGCTCGTCACTCGACTCGTAACAGAGACCTTACAGCATCAAGGAAGAAAGTTAATCAAATCTTTAATGAATCCTGCAGCGGACATCAGTAATAAAACTGATGTTTCCATCAGACGAGACGACGGGAACTTGGCACATATGGATAAGATCTCCGACGTCGTCAAAAGTTTCAGGGTCTTTTCAGGCGAAGAAGAAAAGCGTGGAACATATGCTCAAGATAAACAACTATCTTAAGGGGACACCCAAGTATTACGGGATTCTATTAGTGATCAGGAATAAGATTACCGGTCACGCTGATGTCGCATTGGAGTACTATAATGCACTCTTGAACTGGCCTAGAGTCTCAAAATGTTTAACCCTACACTACGCAGATAAGCGAGATCGAGTACTAAATAACGACGCTGGTACAGGGTACGAATTCTATCCAAGAGATTTACCAGGGAGTCTATCAACATCTTTCATTAATTCTCAACAAACTATCCTCTACGGAGCTAAGCAATGAGTCTGCCAACATCATGACCCAGGCCTATAGGGATAAGGCACTGGACATCTTCATCAGGATGCTAAGTGGTGACTTTCCAAGGCTCCTGAGTATTCGCGAGCCAGCTGACCTGCTCCAGGCGCTGTACCTTTGCCTGAAACTCCAGATCATGGACTACCGGACGCAGCATGCAATCAGCTCACAGAATCTATTGCGAAAGGCCTACCACCAAAAACCACCACCGATCCCTCCTCGTAGAAGCACGCCCCTTCAGCGAAAGCCTTTACCGATTCTGGCCTCGAGGCAAACATTTTATCTTGAATTGGCACACCTACCTCGAAACGCTCAACTACAACAGGCGAATCAATAGACCTTTCAAAGCCAACCACAATTCTCTTATCCGAGCAATTTACACCTAAGCCGCAGCCTAGGCCCGAACCTATAGACATCGACACCTCTCTGAGGACTAACGAAATTAACTACGCGAACAGACGTAATCAACCTGTGTTACAGAAGCGCTCACAACTCCAACAGCACTATCCGCCACAAAAATTACAAAGAATTTATCATACAGAGACCGATAAAACCGACGAATCACCAGACGAATACGATACGACGAACCAGGATGTGGAACACGAACAAACGTTAGATGAATACATTGACGAGATGGATGGCGAGAGTGTCGATGAGGCAGAAGAAATGGGCCACATCTATTTTTAAGTATAAGGCGCTATTCGCTCCTCTACTTCGAATACAAATTAAGGAGCGGAGAGGTCCTAAGGTTTCTAATCGACACGGGTTTCAATAGAAATTATGTCCAACCAAGACATATCAAATATCTTTTACCCAACGAAAAGAATGTCTATGCAAAATCTGTCTGCTGCAACATCAAAGTCACTCATCATTCATACATTCGACCGTTCGGCAGCTGCACAAACAAATTGAAATTTTTTATATTACCCTCTCTTATTTCCTTTGAGGAGATCATCGGGAACGACAGCCTGAAAAGTCTAAAAGCCATCATCTACACTAATGATAACCTTATGACAATAAACAATAGTATGCATATCCCTCTTAAACAACAAATCTTTGACATAGTCCATAACATAGCCGCTTAAAACGGAACAACTTAGCAGGGAGTTATACAGGTAGGTAAACGCAATCATTATCAAGCAATCGAGTCTTCTCTCAGACCCCGACGAGTCTCCTCTCAGAACCTTCACCACTAAGGTAAAGGGTGACATTAGAACGACGACCAGCGACTCCGTCTACTTTCGATCCTACCCATACCCGTTGGCCCTGAAAAGCGAAGTAGATAGGGAGATCAATAAACTATTGGAAGACGGTATCATCAGACCGTCACGGTCTCACTATAACTCCCCGGTGTAGATCGTCCAAAAAAAAAACTGGATTCATCCGGAGAAAAAAAATATCGAATGGTCGTCGATTATCGAAACATATTTTAAACTCGGTAACCATCCCCGACAAATATCTGATCCCCGGCGTCAATGAGGTTCTCGCCAACCACGGCAGGAACAGATTCGTCTGTCTTGGATCTCAAGAGTGGCTTCCATCAGATCCCGCTCAAGAAGGCCGACATCCCAAAGACCGCTTTCTCTGTAAACAATGGGAAATTCGAGTTTACTCGCTTACCATTCAGTCTTAAGAACGCCCCTTCAATTTTCCAGAGAACGCTAGATGACATTCTACGCGAACATATCGGGGAAAGATGTTACGTCTATATTGACGACATCATTGTTCTTGGGAGAGACGAGCTCGAGCATCTCGAAAATCTTGATAAAATATTCCAGGCACTGCGATCGGCCAATCTGAAAATTCAAATCGACAAGTGCGATTTTTTGAAAGAGGAAGTAGAATTTTTGAGATACGTCATGAGCAATGCATTTGCATTGCACGGGAACAATTATGCTCAATCGAATCCCAGATCAAAAGAAATTGAATTTGAAGGCAAAGCAATGAAACGTGGAGATATAATACAATTTACTTCTAATGGAGTTGCTGTGGTTAAATGGAAGGCTTCTAATTGCACTGGATGTGATAAAACCTCATTGGTCATTCGATGGAACAAAAAACAACAAATATACATCCAGGAAATGGTCCCAAGCGTGGTAATGAATTACAACAAAAACATGGGAGGTGTGGACGTGCTTTATCAGCTCGTTGAGTATAATACCAGAAAACCAAGAAGAGGCCAGTAAAAGTGAAAGTTCAGTTTTTAGGTCTTGCGGTAGCAAAGGCTTGGAGGCAATATAAAACCGATTGTGAATCTCGTAAGGCAAGAGCTAAAGATTTACTTTAGTCTAGGCTTGACTTAGCCGACGCTCTCATGAACAGTGTAAATGCTACATTTGGCGACACAGCAATGGAAGAGGAACAGCCTCCGTTACTTTCTGAGAGGCAGCTCAAAAGGTACAAACCAGCAGTGGCACCGAGTTTCGAAAAACGATTTGACGAATTCGGGCAGTCTCCTGTATGTGACAATTTTTCACGAGGAAGAAAATGCAGATTTGAAAATTATTCCTCTTCCACAAAAGTACACTGCCAATGATGTGACGTTTATTTGTGCATTCTGAGAAACCAGAATTGCTTCCAAACTGCTGATTGATGTTTTTTTGCCTTACATTATGCTTCAATTTGCTATTTTCAATTCACTGCGTTACACGATTTTGGTACCCACTTAACTGTTAGCTAGCATGAATAGGTAATGAGTCATAGATTAATTGTTCCAAACATATGTGGTATCCATCACGTCTATTTTTCGAGGTATATGTCAATTCTTATTTCTACTACCCTTACTTTATGCCTTGGAGAAATGACTATAGAGGAGGGCTTTATTTGTGAAAATGATTGTAGCTGAACGTCCCGACTTTTAAAAAATCTCATTTTCCCCTCACCTAGTTTAAAGCCGATTCAGCCATCTTCGCTTTGCTTCTAATATGAAAACCATTCGCCTCTTATGATTTCGGCTAATCTAGAACATAATCTTCGCCTCCAAATTACATTCCCGTCTTTATAAGCTTTTAATGTATAAAATGTTCAAGCCTAGTTGCATTTAGTTAGCGTGAGCTTTCCATTAACAAAAACATGATGGTATTAGTGAAAAATTTATAGTATGAGAGTGAAATTAGGAGTTGGGTCAGGAAATTTGTTGATTTTCCTCTCGATAGTCTTATACTCGTACCTTTATGCTTTAAGCGTGAAAGAAATCGTTACCTCTTTCGATGTATTGTACTTTCAATTAGTTTGTTTTGTTTAGTAATCGTTTCTATTCGACGACGTCAACATCTGTGGCGGCACGGAACATTCCAACGTCAGCAACTCCCTCACGGCGCAAGCAGGTCCTCGTCCCTCAACTTCCCTTGAGAGAAATGAAAATTCGTTTGAGCCGTTCTTCTAGGTTCTCATGAGCCAATATGCCTGAGAGAACCTAGGCAACTAGGCTTAGTTTGTCATAGGAACCTGAACCCTTGCACCAATATTTATAACAACAACATTATCACTGATGTCGCCATCGTCCTCTTCCTTGCTTACATCAAGGAACACAATACATATTAATCAAAGAGTAAAATTTGGACTTTTAAACATCTTTGCACATATTTATTCGAAAGTGTTCGTCGCAACTGCCTGAATGCAGTAAATAAGTTTTGTAACGTTTGCGGACAATATACTGAAATCACAAAGAAAAAATGTTTCCGAAAAAGTGAGAAGTGCATATTTACTCGATTTTGGACGCGCTATTAATCAAGATAAACTATGGATACCAAAGTTTTTTTGTGATTCGTGCTATGCTATTCTCATATCTTGGTTAAATGAGAACAAGACGTCAATACCATTTGCCGTACCAACTTTATGGCGTGAACCTAGTGATCATTTTAATGATTGCTACTTTTGCATGACTGACATACGTGGTTTTACAAAGAAAATCAAACACAACATCAAGTATCCTGACATTCCTTCAATGTCGAAACCAGTACCGAACAGTGAGGAAATGCCTCCTTCTTTACCTCCCTCCAAAAATGAAACTGAGATTTCAGAAGAGCAAGATTTGCCAAATGTTGTAGAATATAAAGACGGAAGCAGCGAAGATCCTGAGTTTTTACCTTCAACAAGTTCTCTTGGCCGTCCACATCTGATAAATCAAAATGAATTGAATGATTTGATACGGGACTTAGATCTATCAATTAGGCAAGCTGAATTACTAGGATCTTGATTCAAAGTGTGGAAAATGTTGGCTCCTTACACAAATGTAAAACGCAATAAAAAATTGGCTTCTTTTTATTCAAATTTTGAAAACATATGTTACTGTACGATATAGAAACTTTGATGAGTGAGTTAAACATTCCTTACGAAACACAAGACTGGCGTTTATTTATTGATAGTTCAAAAACAAGTCTGAAGGCGGTATTGCTGCACAATGGCAACCACTATACGTCAGTACCAATAGCATATTCAACTGTTTTAAAAGAAACATATGAAAATATGAAATCAATATTGAATTTAATAAAACACAAAGATTACAACTGAAAAGTATGCGCTGACCTCAAAGTTATAGCTGTTTTGCTCGGGGTACAGGATGGGTTTACAAAATACTGTTGTTTTCTTTGTATGTGGGACAGCAGAGCCACAGAAAAACACTTTGCTACAAAAGTATGGCCAGAAAGGTCAGGATTTGTTTGTGGAAAATCTAACATGAAACATAAACCATTGAAAGATCCTTAAAAATGTTATTTTACCACCACTTCACATAAAACTTGGTTTGATGATGCGAAAATCAAAGAAACAATATTTGAGGGACCATAAATACGCACATTGATGAAAGACCCAAATTTTGACGCAAAGCTTACAAACAAGGAACTTGATGCCTGGTTATCACTGAAAGCAGTTATAGAAGGGTTTTCAGGGAACCATAGAGCTAGTTAACGACATGTTAAAAGCATAAAAAAAGTTGGGTTGCAGAATCTCATTAAAAATTCATTTTCTGCATTCTCATCTTTTTTTCCATCTAATCTTAATGCGATTAGTGATGAGCAGGGTGAGAGGTTCCACCAGGATATGAAGAAGCTTGAAGAACGATTTCAAGGCCGTTGGGACACAAAAATGCTAGGTGATTACTGTTGGCGTTTAATATGAGAAGATCATTCGAAGCACAAAAGAAAAAGTTCCACGATATTTTGTGTTAAAATTTCATAAGATGTTTTTTTTTTGAGTTTTATTCACCTAAATAACAAAATTAAACTTGATTTATGTGAAAAATTCTGATTGATTTTGTTAGATTTCTTTAAAATATGTTTTGGCCTTTTAATTTTTTTTTAATATAATTTGGCACATTCTCACTGAAGAAAAATGAGACGTGATGAAAAGACAATTTGTATGTATTTTTAATAAACGACAGGTATAAATAAGAAAACATGACACTTCAAAGTGGATACTCATTTTTAGGGTTTTGTAAAATAATTTTACAAAACCCTTCTAAAATCGCGTCCTGTCTGTCCGTCTGTCTGTCCGTCCGTCCGTCCGTCCGTCCGTGTGTCACAGCAGTTTTTCTCGAAAACTACTTTAGCTAGAAGCATCAAATTTTGTACGTTGGTGTAAACTGGTGCTCTCTTCAAAGTTCAATTACAAAAAAATTTTATAAGGTATTTAAGGGGGGTCTCCCCATATAGGGGAGTGACCCCCAACAAAAAAAATTTCATTGACGGTAGCCGACATGGGTATCAAATGAAAGGTCTTGATGAGAACTTTTCGAAACAGGTCTTAGTTTGGCAAAGTTTGCTTCGAGGGGCGCACAGGGAGGGGAAATACACGAAAAATGTGTGTGTCCCCCTCGCGATTGGACACCTGTGATCCGAAAAATCTGAAAAAAATCAGGAATGTAGGCCTTGGTGAGTACAACAACAACAAGCACGTGAGAAGTCGCAATTCACTCAACTTTGTTAGTAATAGTATGATTTATCGATTTTATGTTTTCTTGAATAAAATCTTAAGGGTACCCTTAAATTCAATAAAATTCAGTACACAGATGACTATTTATAAGATTGATTTACCCTGCAAGTTTCATAAAGATTGAATTATATTTAGCGAAGTTATAGCGGTTTGAATTTTCCTGTATTACTATGGAACAATATGCGCTGCATGTATTACTATGGCAACATATGGCTATGGAACAATATGCGCTTTTTACCGACTCAGCCACTACAGTTTTGCTAGGATTTGCATGAAAATTTCAGGAATGATAGGTGTCATGTATATCTTTGAGAATCGGTTCAGCTAGTGGTATCAGTAATCGTAAAACAAAATGGTGGCTGTTTTAAATGCGAAGATTGAATAATTTTGAGTTATTTTTTCCCAACTTCAACGTTCAAGGTCCATGCTTTGAACACTTGATTCAATTTAATGAATGACTGAAGATGAGTACCTACAATTAATACTCATAAGTGAAACAAGTCAAGGAGGCGGGAGAGAGCTCCTAGTAAAAGGGCTTTGTAACAACTCTAGGATTCGAAAAAATGGCCATGAATCGATGATAACAGTACAGGAGAGTGGCCCCTGAAAAAAAAAAATTCATCAAACGTAGCCGATATGAGTATGAAATGAAAGTTTTCATGGGAGCTTTTCAAAACAGTTCTTAAACTGTCAGTTTTTGCTTCAGTGGGGCACAGGGGGGGAAATACATGAAAAATGTGGTTTCCTCCCTCACGAATGGACATCTGAAATAATTATCAAGGGAGATATTTATGAGTAGAACAATAACAAAAACCTCAAAAGTCTAAATTCGTTCATATTTGCTAATAATAGTATGATCTTCGAATTTCATATTTTCTCCAATAAAATCGTCATTGACATGCTTCTTGACTTTATTCAATCTGGTGACTGCATTTTGAAAATTGAATACAAAACCCTTCTGACATGAGCGTAGGTCTGTTTACCCAACTTGTTTCTTTTTATTTGTAACGCAGTGTTATTACTTTAGTTTAGTTTTGGTTTAAGATTTGCAAGATGTGGAGATTTAGTCTGATTTATCTAAGAATTTTTAATGGAATTGAGTAATTTTCTTATCATTATACTTCTGTGACCAAAAAATAAGGTGACATTTGAATTTAAACTGCGCGCGTCGAAGTATTTGGAGAATTATTTTTTTTTAGGTTGGTAGTATTGTCAGTGACATTTATGTCAAATTTACTTATCTAAATATTCATTAGTGTTTGAGATACGCGTCGTTTCTGGTATGGCCTTCAGTTCCGTCTTCGCTGCGGCTTGAATCTCCTCTATCGTATCAAAACGGTGTACCCGGAGCGGTCTTTTGAGCTTGCTGAACAGCCAGAAGTCGCACGGCGCCAGATCAGGTGAATACGGTGGTTGCAGAACGATATGGGTTGAGTTTTTGGCGAAATGATCACGAATTACGAGCGCAGTATGGGATGGTGCATTATCGTGGTGTAAAAACCAAGAATGGTCTCTCCACAATTCCGGCCTTTTTAGGCGGATAGCGTTACGCAAACGATGCATAACGTTCAAATAATATTCCTTGTTGACTGTTTGGCCCGGCGGAAGGAATTAATAATGCACAACACCACGATAATCGAAGAAGAGAAGAGGTTGATGGTCGCCCAGGACGCTCTTCGTCTTCGACACGTTCACGGCCGGCTTGGAACTCACTATACTCACTATACTAGCCTCATCACCAAAGGCTTTCTGCGCCATCCTCAACGTATCCGCAGCAGAAAATTGATTACACAAACAAAATTTAATGCAAATTCAACAAATTTCGACATCACAAAAAACGAAAAACTCACTCTTAGCAGCTCACAAAACGACGCGTATCTCAATCACTAATGAATATTTTGCCATGTAAATTTGACATAGATGTCACTGACAGTACTACCAACCTAACAAAATAATTCTCCAAACCCTTCGACGAGCGCAGTTTAAATTCAAATTCCACCTTATTATTTGGGCGCAGTAGTAGATCTCATAGTGCTATGATTGATTAAATAAATGTCGAGATTAATAAATATAATATTTTTTTTTACTACCTTATCGTATTTCTGGCCCACTTCAAAACGACAACGCATGCATGCGGGGAGGTTTTGCTAGGAAATCAGGATACGCGGGATTTATTTCCCTATTTTTCCCAGATATTTTGGGTCACAAATATCTCAAAATTATAGGAAACATGGTATAAAAGAAAAAAAATAATGTTCGTGCTGAAAGGGATATGCTTGAAATCAGAAAACTAGAAGATTAACTACAATCCTTATGGCAAATGCATTCATAATTGCATTTTTAAAAGAAGATAGCAAATATTTTTTATTTCAACTTAGGAAACGAAATTTTGGCAACGCTTTTCAACGTAGAATCAGATTGAGTATTTTTCCTAAAAAAAATCCACGAAATCGTTGATCCTTTCATTGGCATAATATAAAATAAAATGAGTTAGCATTAGAATAGATTGGTCAAATGATCTTTTTTGAACGAAGTGTAAAAATACCATCACCAGTAATTTGATTTGCTTTTCTTCCAATCACCAAACCGACAAAGATTCCATTTTTAACGAAATAAATACACCAGGGACATCAAAAATAAAATATCAAAACAAATAAGCAACAGTAAAAGCCTTAAAACTAACACAATTCTCAAAATTAAGAATTAGCCCTCAATATTTTATGATTCTTTGATCGTTTAATAAAATGCTCATCCCTATATTTCAGTTTAAAATGAAGACCTGCATCCATAAATTTAATACTTATAACTAAGTTCTAATACTATTTTTATTGAATTTGAATTTACATGTATATATCTTTTGATTGTTTTTGCTATTAGATTTATTTTATTAATTTGTGTACTTACTAATTGTATTGCTATCATGAGAACTGTCTTCAGAGTAAATCGTCTGCCGCACAAATCAAACAAATCTTCAAGTGATGGACCAAGCAATTCCATAACAAGTGCATTATATTTGCCGCATGGTCCGAAGTAATATACTTCGGGCACCCCCTCTGCTACATTTATTTATTTTTCATTTTATTTTTCAGTATTTATTTAATTTTATTTTTTTTAATAAAATGTCACATTCACACGCATAACGCGAATTCGAAGAACGTGTCACGTGCATTCGTATGTTGTTGGATGATAACGTGTGTGCACACATTTCGCGCGAAATATTGGCAATTATTTGGTTTTTGTTTTATTTTTGTATGATTTTAATATTTCCGTTCAAAATATATAAATTCACATGTCGTAGCAACGAATTCAAATTAAACCGGCGGAAAGAATTGTATGCATAGCAGATTGTGATTGTACAGTACATTTCGAAGAGTTGACACCGAACGTGACGAGTTTGCAATGAAAATAAAAAGAAAAAAGAGAAAAATCAAATAAAAAATTATTCAATATATTCACAATTTAGTATGTGTTGAATTATTTAATTTGCTTCAAAAGATTTATTGATTTTTACTTGGAATAATAAATCGCCATATCAATTTGATTTTTTCTTTGTCATTTCTTTGTATTCATATTTGAATTGAAAAATATCGAACTTTGTATCTGAATGAAAAAAAAGAGTGAAAGAAATGATTTCTGGCGGGAAATATTAAAGGGTTAGGAAGGAGGATTAGTATTTTTGATTGATTAGTACTATTGCTTGAAATTATTTAATCATATTTCTTTTTTGTTGTGAATATTCTCGAAGCGTTTTTCGATTGTTTCCATTATTTTTCAAATAAGCGGCGATATTCAACAGTAATATCTTTTACAGACTATTTACTCATATAAAATACGTATTTGTGAAGTTTTTAAATCTTACTTCACCGACAATCTGAAGTGTTTTAGCTATAAATAAAAATACATTTTCTATCTAATCTATTCTTGCAGGCGTAAAATATCCTAATTTATAATTTTGGGTGAAGCCTGAAATGATTGATGAGAGTCCAAGCAATCAAACCTTAGTCAATTTGCAGATGAAAAATTGGTGAAGATTTGCAGCAAAATTTAGTACGTGTCAACTATGTGCGAATTCTACAAGCATTTCAGATATTTTTTATGCATTGATTTTTTTGTTAAAAAGGTGCAAACAATTAAATTTAACATTCATACTTAATACATAGTTGTGCCAATGCTATTGTTTTCAATGCCTGTCACGTTCTCGAATGATAATTCAATTAGTTTCCATATTTGCCGCGGTCGGCAATTGTTTTCAAATATTTTTATGGAGCTGATGTTTATTTTTATATTGGATAGTATTCGATACAATCAATCAGTACAGAGTACAGTCTGTCTTTACTCTTGCATACGCTTTTCAGCTCAATGACAAAACACACAGTAGCTATGGTACAAATTGCATTGATATTCTATAATCGGATTAAATTACAAGCAAATATTTATTCGCATTCATATGAATAGGTGAAAGTAAACGGTTGCTATACAATAGATATTGCATGTAGATACATAATAAGTGACACAATAAACCGGCGATTAGAAGCTTACACTTGGCAGGTGGTAAACTTGGTAGAGCAAGTATTAATCTTTCTATGCACAATTTAAAGTGTTTCGTGCATTTACTCGTTTTTTATGGAAAAAATTATCAGCGAAACTTTTTTCTAAACTATAAGGACTTTATAGTCCAATCAATCTAGATAAAATATTGGAATTTTGCTGCAAAAAATCATGTATAGAAAACCCCTGCTTTAGGCAAGGGATAAGCGAGGGACATGACAAATCAACCCAAATAAATTTTTCGGAAAAAAACGATCTTCAAAAATTTTGACAACCAAGTCAAATTTTCTACATAGCTTTAATAAATTTCCATAAGAGTGAAAATAGAAATTTTAATGATAATATGAAAATAATGACTTTTATTTAAGAGTTGAAGGGGATTTATTTTTTTTTTTTCGTAGCACTACGGCCCCTTTTGGGCCTTCGCTGAAAGATAGAGTATCTCATTTCCATGATCGAATGTATCGGCACTCCACAGGGTGATTTGATCAACATCACGCTTTGGCCGTGTGTCCGTCCATCCAGCTGCGATACGTTCTGACTTTAAACCAGCACGTATCATAACTGAACAGGCTTTTATTCCGCCCGAAGAATCACTCGAACTAAATCTCGTTGACGCCACCGAAACTCGAACCAGAGAGCTTTGACTTACGGGCTTAGTGCTCTAACCACTAAGCCACGTGGACTATAAATAGCCTTTTCAGCAACGCCAATTCTACATGTCGCCGAGCCAAGCGTTTGTGATATTTGTAACATTACTCGTAATTCTTCATTTCCGATGTGAAGACGTTGCATGATTTCCAATTCACGATTCATTCCTTCATCATCGATTGCAGCCGCTTTTTGCATTACCGCTGCCATTTAATTTATTTTATCGCCTCGTTTTCGTATCACTTCAGACAGTGTTGCGTTGTACGTATCCTTCAGATTGTCCGTACTAAAAGGTGCGTTCGAAAATAAATGAGACTGAGCTAAAATAGAAACGACAGGAGCTTTGTTCTGATATATTCGAGTTTATTTATTCAAAATAGTCTCCTCCGGCCTCGATACTGTTTTGCGCGATCCAAAAGCTTTTCGAAAGAGTGTTTTGGGTCATTGACCAGAATGTCCTTCAGGATGTCGGTACAAGCCTTTTGGATGCCCTCTACGGACCCAAAGCGTTTTCCTTTCATGGCCAAATGCAATTTCCCGAATAGGTAGAAGTCACAGGGAGCCATATCAGGCGAATACGGTGAGTGATTGATGGTTAAAATGCGATTTCTAATCAAAAAAATTTTATGACAGCCTCGTTTATTTTGGAACTTTTTATTTTGTGCATAACAAAACGTGCACAGACCTTTTGTAAGCCCAAATAATCGGTTAAAATGCGATAAATCAATGTTTTGGAGATATTCAACTCGGATTCCATGAATTCCAATGATGATTTCGATTCATTTTTGATAAATTCACGCACAATTTCGATGGAGTTTTCGGTGATCACTAATCCATTTATGTCCTTACGACCATTTCTGAAACGTGTAAACCACTCATGAACTCTGGCGCGAGATAGACAATCATCGCCATGACCTTTTTTCATCAATTCAAATGTTTCGATTTTAAAACAAAATTTGATATTAGCTCTTTGTTCGAAACTTATTTTTGTACCGATGACACAAACATACTGTCACTTTCGATGCAATAACTTCGCTTTCACTGAACCGAATGTCACCCAACTTTCGCTGGAAGTCAGGTAGGGATGTAGCTTTCCAACGCACTATCTCATTCACGTATGGCACCACCAAAAAATTGTTATGACAAGTCTCGTTTATTTTGGAACGCACCTTGTATTTAAAATTTTATGATGAATATGCTCGCGATATTTATGCATAAAAGTTCTAAAACTCGTTGATGATCTTCCAGTGATGCCTTCAATTCGCAATTCTCCTGTCGTATTTCTCGGATGCTTGGATTTTGTTGATTAGTTCGATTTATCATGTCTGAATTGGATTTGTCGCGATAAAGTTTATTTAACGAATCAAGATCGTCCAGAAATTCCTTCGCCCAGAAACTTCTTCCTTCCTTTTCCTGGGATGAGAAAATAACTTTGTCCATTAAATCATCCACTCGTCCTTGACGAGCGTCCGCTACATCGGGAGAAATGAAAACGAGCGACTCATCCAAATTATGAATAATGAATTTCTTTCCCAACGATAAAGTCTCATCGAGGTAGAGGAGGAACTGTTTCATTGCAGGATCGCACTCCACCAGAACTCCTCAGTTTTGCTATTTACTCGTTTAATGTATTCATTGAATTTTTTTAACTTTAACATTTACAACCTAGGCGCGGGCGACATCTTAACGACTGCATGGGAAAGTGCAAAGGGTTTCCATGACAAGATCCCAGACCAAATAATAGGCAGCAGCTAATTCGATATGTACAAGTTGAGTGGGACACAATTTCTGCAGACTTCCTAAAAAATGTATGTAAAAGTTTCAGAAGGAGAACATACTTCAAACTAATTATTTATTATATTACCTCATGGGTGCAGTTTATAATGAAATTATAATATTAAACCAATCTCTTTTCTTTCAAATGTTAAACAAGAAATACTTTTGTCAGAAACGTTTGCGCCCACCTGTATATTTAAAAAACTTTCAGAAAAAAGAAAAACCCGACTTCAAAATGGCCTAAAAAGGACGAAATAAATTTTATAGAAGCAGTGCCATATCAATTTTTGTTTGTGTTTTTTTGTGATCGAGTACATGTTGGAGGTTTTTATATTGAAACCGGATAATTGATTGAGCACCGCTTTCATAAAATTTATTTCATCCTTTTTAAGGCATTTTGGAAGGCGGCTTTCTTTTTTTTCTGATTGTTTTTTTTTTTTAATTTGGCAATTTTTTCATTTCAAATCTATTAAAATTCAGTTTCTTCAATTCATTGTAGCATGTACTATATATTAAAATTTTATTTCTTAACTGCAATGCAAAACTTATTACTGCTAAAATCTGCAACGTTCATAAGAATCGAATTTTGTTCTGATACATTTTGGTATCTCATCAGCGTCTACCTTGATTTTAGGTTTCATAAAAATCCTTTATAAATGTTCACTAGACTTTGACGGTCTCCACCACACTGCCAGGTTTCATCAATATTAGTTCAAGGTTTGTCCAAACCACAGTAACAAAATTTTGTACGTTTTTCAACTTTTGAGTGTTCGACTTTTGAGTGGGCGCCATTTTGTTTCAGAGGGTTTGACTTTGATTTTTTACTGTGAGCTTTGTCATACACTTTAATGAACCTTTGTACCAATTTTGGTGTAAATCGGAGCTATACTTTGGTCGGAGCATAAATCACGGATTTTTAACTAGGCAGCCGCCATTTTGTCTTCGCTTAGACAATTTGACCTATGACCTTTTGCCATTTTTGGGGTAGGGCCATTATTCTATCTGTGTAGAACTTATGTGGTTTATCGGAGATAAACTTGGCCAACTGATTTTCACAGTACCTTTTTGAAGTGAATTTCTTCTCATTAAAGAAGTTTTGCAGAGAGCGATACATATGCTAGCCTGATGGTGCAAGTTCTGGACTATACGGTGGATGTATCAAAACTTCCCAGTCAAGCTCTGTCATTTTTTACCGGGCCATCAAAGATGTGTGTGGTCTGGCATTGTCATGATAGAAGGCAACTCCCTTTCTATTGAGCAATTCTGGCCGGTTTTTTTGAATTGCTTGTTGCAATCTGGTTAATTGCTGACAGTACAGAACCGAATTGAGTGTTTGGCCAGGTTCTAGCACCTCATGATAAACAATTCCCTTCCGATCCTACCATACACACAGCATAACCTTATTTGGTATCAATCCTGGATTTGAAGTCGTTTGTGATGATTCACCTTTTTTTGACCAGGATCTTTTTCGAACGACCTTCTCGTATCTTACCCGTTTTTCATTTTCCTTCAAAAATGGTTCGATCTCGTTGCGTTTTATTAGCATTTCGCAAATGGAAATTCGGTCGATCAAATTTTTTTGTGGTAATTCATGGGGCACCCAAACGTCGAGCTTCCTTGCGTATCCAGCCTTACGCAAATGGTTCAAATTGGTTTGTGACTGATATTCAGTTCCTTAGCAATGTCATGGCTACTTACGTGTCGCTGTTCTCCAATTTTTTGTAAGATTTCATCGACTTTTTCAGTGATTGGTCGTCCTGAGCGAGGTGCATCTTTGACATTAAAATTTCCAGAACGAAAGCGAGCGAACCAAAGTATCTTGACCGTAGACACCACAAATTTTTTCACGAGCTTGCAATGCATTCTCACCTTGATCGTAGTGATATTGTGAAATATAATGAATTTTTTCAGAAATTTCACTCGTTTTTAAATGAATACAACTTTTGACACCAATGACGAAACACAAAACTGTCTGCATGAAAATAGTAGACTGGAATGTCACCTTTCAAACGCATGTCAGTTTGACTCAATCTGATTAGTATTGCCCGATATATGACAACAAACACCATCTAGTGATAAAAAAGGCTCAATACTTTTTAGAATATCCAATACTATATACGAATATTAACATACTTAACATAATTATTGAGCATAGTTTCAATTTCACTCTTGTATTTGTGTTAGAGATACTTTATCGTAAAGAAAACAAAAAGGGGAAGAATGGTACAAGTATAGTTTATGTACGATTCTGAATATGTTAAAAATGAAGTACTCAGGAATTCAAGAAGAAAAAATGTTGTGTTAAAATGCAAATCGGTCTTCCTTCTGCTTCTCCAACGTGTATGGGACCCGCAACGTTGGCAGGCTTGTTCCGAATAAAATCAGCTAGTCATTTGGCGAAGTTCCCTCTTTTTGCGTTCCAGGGGCTCCTGTTAGGGATTATTACCTTGCCTCTTCCTCAAAATGGCCGTCGTCATATGGATCTTTTCATCCGGTGGGGATGGGTGCGAAGGGGCACCATTTCTACTCGGATGCCCCACTTTTTTGTGGGCCATGGGTTTCGCATCCGTGACGGGTTTGTGTCCGACCTCACGCATGATAAAGTCGGAAAGGTCGTCGCGTCTTTGCGTTCAATGTCCTTCGGTTGGTTACCTCGGTCTTCGATACTTGTCGGATGGTTTTAGTGTTTCACGTCCTAGAACTCGTAAGCGTAACATTTTTTGTTGTAGATCCTTGCGCTGGTGGAAAGAACCTGCCCCACGACACCACCGCGCTTGCTGCCAGCACGCTTACGCGTCGCCAGGCAAGGCCATATCCAGCTGAGCACCAATTCTTCGCTCGCTGAGGTAGCAGTCCACTGTTGCAGTCCTAAACGGACTTTTTAACACCCTTGAAACACTACAGACTATTTCGGTGGTTGTGTGGTATGTAGCGCTATCTTGCTAGAACCAAATGTTTTCGATTTTCATCTCATTGACTTCTGGGAGCAATTTATTGAGCATGGTCTGATAATGTCCAACAATTACTATGACGGCAGCTTTTTCCGCATTTCGAAAGAAATATGGACTGATGATGACATTAGCGTGTAGGTACACCACACCACCCAATCAATTTTAATGAATTTAATGGAGCTTCAACGTATTGTTTTGACTTGTTGTCACTCCATATACGGTAATTTCGCTTGTTGACATATCCAATTAACCAAAAATGAGCTTCATCACTGAATACAATCTTAAGGCAAAAATCTGGATTGATTTCGAATCGAATATGAGCTCAATCTGCAAACGTGATACGAACGATGGACATTGGGTCAGGTCAGACGTGGGCGTAAAAATGATTGTGACCTATTCAACCTTCAGGTTAGCTGAACCCTGTCTGAGGTCCACATGGTCCAAAATTGCAACCATGCTCACTTTGTATACGATAGACATTTTTTCAATGTATGTGTATCAATGAGTCCATATCATTGCCGAGAAGTGAACACAAGTAACATATATGAGATGTGCATCCTGACCGGTTCCATCTTCAAAACAAGAACACATTTCCAATCTCGCATATGAGATCTTTCCCCTTGAGCTATCGATAGAAGAATCATTGCCTTGAGACTTAGGAAATTTTTTGAGGTGCCCCATACGAGTATAGGTATGTATTTGTTGCAGTGCGTGCGGCTAGGACGTTAAAATATTTTTAGGACTGGATTTACCTGTTGGTGGACGGCGACAAGCTATTGCGTATGACATCGTTCATTGTGACTCCAAAATTTTCTAGAGTGACATACAAACGAATTTTGTACACCTTTCGGTTAGGCGAATTTTTGTGCAGAGCATACAATCATTTCCTATTGAACATCAGACGAGATCAGTTGGGTCTAGCGACGACGGGGCTGGGTCCAGTAAGTACATGCGCAAAAGATGAAACTTTGCTACGTAGCTATTCTGCCTTTTTCTCCTTCATTGTTTGAGTTTACTCAATAGGAGGTAGATATGTAGGAGAAGTGAGTCCATGGGTGCAATATACGATGACCGGACGAACATAGACGGCAGCATAAGGGACGGAACAGACTACCACGAGATAGCCATTTGTTTGTCTTTCTGTGTGGCTATAGCTTTTGAAAGATGTTTTTGTAATTGTTAAATCTATTGAAGTAGCAATCAAATGACAATCACATCTAATGAAATATGATTTTTTTTTTATTTAGCACTACAGCCCTTTTCGGGCTTTGCTTAGAGATAATTAGAAAACCTCATTATCTTCATCGAATGTATCGGTAACTGATAAGGTCGGTACCACACTTTGGCCGTCCACCCAGCTGCGATACCCTCTAATTTTAAATCAGAATGTTTCATAACTGAATAGGCTTATAGTCTGTCCGAAATCACTTGAACTATATCTCGTTGTTGCCAATGAGAGTCGAGCCAGGGACTTTCGGCTTGCGGGTTGAATGCTCTAACCACTACACAACGCGGACTAGAAATAATAGATAGTCAAATGAAAATAGTAATGCTTAAAAGAAGTATTATATGAATAGGTGAAATTTTAAGGAAATTTCTGATTACGATGCTACTTGTTTTGTATTATTTTTGGTTGGCTCTGCTACCAATTTAATATTCTAAATTCTTTTGAGTCTCAGATTTTTTTGCGGTTTTTAGTATTAGCTTGCTTAATTTTTTTCTACAACGTGAATAAAAGAAGAAAATGTATTTAATTTAAAACAAACATATATTTTGATGGTAAGTATTTTCTCATCAGTACTTAACACTGATGAAAAAGGAACACTTACTCCATGCATACAATTGTATAAATTTTAAATAAAATTGATTTTTTTCTTACGCTTTCTTTGTATATTTGTTATATATTTCCACTGAATGTTTCAACAAAACAGAGCATATGCATGCCTGGCCAGGACATACCTTCAACTGAGCCTGAGAGTGTCAGGTCTGCGCACGCCTGAAGACCGTTTGCAAATATCGTCGCAGTGTTCTTATATTTGCGAATACAAGGTGCGTTACACGGCAGTCGTATCGGAATCTGGTTGAAACATAAAGTAGATCAGAGTGTGATAGCTTTTACACCTCATCAAATGTGCATTATTAATGCGATTGAGCTCCTCTACGTGCACGACGGCTAAAGATGTTATGAGAATTATTACACACACATACATACGATGTGTATCGTACACAAGAAAAGCCTTGATGAACTATGGGAGCGTGCAGAAAACAGATTTCACGATCCTTCTTTTAATGCCGCGTGTAAAAAAGCCCATTAAGCTTCGATTCCTGAACCAGTTTTTTTTTATCAAATGTGTTTAACTGATAACGTATAATATTAGAGAGCCATTTGGGCTATTAAGTTTTTGTATTGTTATTGTTTGGAATTGCTTTATATTCTTTTAAAATTTATAACGATTAGTATTGAATAAAGCGCTTTTGATTTTGACTAAGCCAATATCTTTATGTAAAATTTTCCACGTGGCGAATGGACAACGCCCAAGTTGTTGTGAACGTTATGGCATTGAAATTTTTGGCTCTTAGGAACACGTTCACTAACAAAAGCGACTTTTTCATCGGAACGCACATTTCTTTGGCTTGTTAGTGGTTTCACATCGTGTAGTGAAAAATCGATAGGGAATTTATCAATGACAGCACAAATAGCTTGCTCAGAAGGATGTTTACGCCAACCATAAAATGGAAGGATAGCTCTAAAAGTTTCGTGAATTGAACTTTAACTTTGAAAATAAATTTCTACATTTTGGAAGCGTTGTTCGAGTGTTCAACGATTCACGATTAAATATCAAACCTTACTGAATACAAATGTCAGAATTGTCAATTTTGACATATGTCATACGAGGTGTGTACAAAAAGTAAGGTGACTTCAAATTTCGCGGGCAGCGTACATTCGATTATCGATTTTTTAATTTTTTTTATGTTGGTACACTCGTCACACAGTTTCAACTATATAATATAGGGTTATCCATTTCACGCTTGGGAAAGTAAAGCTAAAGAAAACACATAAAATATTCAGATAGAAACAAAATTGTTTATTCATTATAAAGATTGAACCTTGCCATTATACGTGAAACACAACATCATTCAAATGTCCTCCACGGGACCTCTTACAGGCCTCAATCCATTTGAGGTAATTTTCAATGACTTTTCGGCAAATTTCCGGCAATATCTCGGCCATAACTTCACGAATATTGGTTTTCAATTGCTCAAGATTTTGAGGATTGTTCGCGTAAAAACGATGTTTCGCATAGCATCATAAAAAGAAGTCCAAAGGTGTTAGGTCGCAGGATCTTGCGGGCCAATTGACATCACTCAATCTCGAAATTACGCGTCCTGGAAATTTCTCTTGCAAAAGTGCTCGATTAGCCTGTACTGTGTGGCTTGTGGCTTCGTCCTGTTGGAACCACATGTTCTCCAGATCATAACCTTCAATTTCTCTCCAAAAATAATCGGTTAACATCCGTCCATAGCGGTCAGAATTGACTGTAATGGCTTTTCCTTGATCGATTTCAAAAAAATACGGGCCAATAACACCACCAGACCATAATGCACACCAAACGGACACTTTTTCCGGATGAGAGCCCCATATGCGGCAATTCTGTTTTTTTACGTATCCACTGAGCGAAAAATGAGTCTCATCACTAAAGAACATTTTGTTCGAAAAATCGTTATCAATGGCTTGTTGTTCAGTCACCCAATTCGCATACATTTTGCGTTGTGTATGGTCTTGAGGCTTAAGTTCTTGAGTGAGTTGGATTTGGTACGGATGGAAATGCAAATCCAAATGCAAAATCCACCACAATGAGCCGTAAGATAAGCCCAAATGTTGAGCACGTCGAGGAATCGACAAATTCTGGTCTCCCTCCACGATTTGAGCAACGACAGCGATATTTTCAGCCGAACGAATGTTGCGATGATGCACAGGCCTTGCAATATCAATAACCGATCCAGTCTCTTCAAATTTTCTCACTGTGTTCGATATTGTTTGCTGTGTAGGTCAATTATGTCGACCGTCATCGGCTCGTAAAGCCCTAAATGTTGATACAGCAGAATCACCATTTTTATAATAAAATTTAATAATTTTAACGCATTCTTCGACTGTAAAACGATCCATATTTCTAAATGGCAAACCGTCCAGTCTCTAAATTTTCTCACTGTGTTCGATATTGTTTGCTGTGTAGGTCGATTATGTCGACCGTCATCGGCTCGTAAAGCCCTAAATGTTGATACAGCAGAATCACCATTTTTATAATAAAATATAATAATTTCAACGCGTTCTTCGACTGTAAAACGATCCATATTTCTAAATGGCAAACTAAAAAAAACACGCTTGAATGACATTTAATTTTGACAGATGTCAAATGGCAGGGTTATACTTTCCCAACCACGAAATGGATAACCATGTATGTTCAGTTTGTTTGTGAGAGGCATAAGGGTTAGAAGTGTTTTACGTGCTCGGCGATTTTTTGCTATCGGAAAAAATGGATCAAAGATCAAAATTTTTTTGGCCAAAACAACACCCAAATCATGCTTCAGCCACTGTATTCACCGGATTTGGCTACATGTGACTTTTTCTTGTTCCCAAAACTGAAGAGACCTATGAAAGGACGGAGATTAGCATCGATTGAGGAGATAAAGACTGCATCGCTGGAAGAGCTCAAAGCTATACCGAAAAATGCTTATGGGAAGTGCTTCGCGGATTGGAAAAAGCGTTGGCACAAGTGTATTGATTACTTTGAAGGGGACAACATAAATACTGACGAATAAATAAATATTTTTTCCCTAAAAATACAAAGTCACCTTACTTTTTGAACACACCTCGTACATAATTGAACCCTATTGAAAGATCTGATGCGTCTAAAAAAACCCCTTGTATCAGGTAGAAAATCGAAATCACATATTTACGTATACGAGTACGTAGGCAACAATTTGCTCTTTGATGATATAAAATATATTTATAATTTAAATTCCGATTCTAATGATAAAATCTACAATAGTATTGTCAATACGAAGAGAGAACACTACGAAAATCTCAGAAGAGTAGCGAATAAGACCATTAGAATTAAGAAAAGAAATTACTATAACGATCAATTTAGAAGCATCGATGTAAGTCCGGTGAGCAACTATACAAGACAAGCATGAAAGTAGTAAAAAGCCCGAAATGAGGTTATCAGCTGGGAATTCAAATTTTTGATGAACCGGAGATCTCAACGATTATAAGACTGCGGAAGCTGCAATGGGCTGGACACATGAATCGTATGGACGAACAAGGGATATGAATCGTATGGACGAACAAGGGATACCCAAGAAAGTATTCGTTGAATCGTATGGAGAACAAGGGATACCCAAGAAGGTATTCGTTGGGAGAACTGAAGGCCGTAGACTAGCGGGGAAACCAAGGAAACGCTGGTCTGACTGGGTCGAAGGACAGTTCATCGCTGCTCGGATTTCAAAATTGGAGGTCAATAGACCGCGACAGTTGGAGGCGCTACTTGCAGGAAGCGAAGGCTCGAGCGGGCCTGTAGTGCTACAAAGAAGAAGAAGCGCCCTGTGACCGTTTTGCCCTTCTCAATCGGCGGTCTGCCAATATGAGCTCGTGGATTTTTGTCTCGTTATCCTTTGTGGCAGCCGTTTTCGGGGCACCTGGGCAGGGCTCATCAAAACCGATGTGCGACCACCTTGAAACTCGCTAAATAATTTTTTTACAGTCACCATCGCAGGAGCAGAGTCACCGTACCCAGCTTCCAAGCGCCCTTTGATTTCGCTGTGCGATTTCCCTTCCAAAATCAAGAATCAAGTCACCAACCGATATTTCTCTTTCTGTATTTTTCTAAAATCTGCGGACACGCCCACTTCCACGCGTGATTAAAACAAAACTACGTGTTCGATTCGGCTGAAATTATGAAAGTAGCCATCTACGAGAATGTACTACACGGCAGTGAATCTCTCTTGCGAAAGTAGCGCTTTCGGGCGGTGAGGCTTAGTACTTATCGGACCGCCCTTGTATATATTATATGTAGATAGATGAAAACATCACTTCATTCCGATTCAAAATTTATAGGTATACTAGTATTGACTACAACAAATCATGCAGTGGATTGGCTGCTGCTTTTGCACACAACGTAAGAATGAAATAGCTAAATTATATCAGTAAATATGCCGAAAAAACCATGTGAAATCTTAATTTTTGAGTAGACATTTGAAATGGTGATACTAGAAATTGTGCCACCATTCATACTTTGTCCTCTTATTGTGAAATCTAGTTTAAGGGTCACGCTCCTGACTATGAATTTTCATATACACATTTCGAAAATTTAAACAGAATTAGATCCTATGCAAATCTACTCACTTCTATCTGAGATGCAGATTTTAGCACTTTTAAAAAGTACAATATCATAAATGATAACTCTAACAAAGCAAAACATTATTCAAGAAGGTATTTGGAATTTGAAACTTAAATTTAAATTTTTTTTTACTTTATTTAAACTCAAAAATTCTTTTCGGTAGTTCAAGGACAAGCTACATGTTGTGTAACAAAATCTCGAGAGAAATATTTCCAAGGTTACTTCTTGCCGTCTCCATTGCCTCCAAAAATTTGACGATCAAAGATGTTTAATTTTTAATTCCACAGAAAATAACTTTATTGTCAAAATATTCTCGGTAGTCTTAAGTATGAGCCCTTAAATTCCCGTTAAATTCCATTCTGTCAGTCTTTGCCGAATCAAAAGCATACCGAATGCCCCTCACCATAAAGCGCGCAGTCAGTTCTCAGCACCATCAAAAAGTTACCTGTTGAGGTTACGATTTCCTTTTATTTATGATTTAGTCCTTGTTAGGGCGCTATATCATTCTTTTCATTCGTTTTTTCACCTGTGCCAGGTTTGGCTGCACAAGGCTCCTGGCTCCTACAACGTTACCTTTTGCACTCGCTAACCACTTATCATTACCATCTAACATCCCAGTCCCGAAAATCTTCAAGCAACCACCGAAACGCTATTATTCCTTGCTCGACTGCAGCACCAACACTACATTCCAGGCGCTTCGTCCGGATTCCAAGGCAGTGGCAGGAGCACCAAAGTGGTACTGGTACCACATCCAGTGCTCTGGCACCATATCGACAGCCATAAACAAAACAGGTTCTATATTTGGCGCCTGAAGTTATAGACATCAGGAATTTTCTTTTGCTTTTACTTCTATGCTCGGCCTAGGGTTTGCAATCCCGCAATGTGGGATCCCGCAGCATCGAATCCCGCAAATTCTTTGAAATATGTTATCTGCAATGCTTTGCGCAATGCATCGTCACCGCCAATCAGTTAGCATTTGAGTCGGTATTTGTTCGTGTGGCTGCAGATGATTTTGTTCTAGTCCCGCCGGTTATTTTTCAAAGTTTTCATTGGCAGTGGAAGTTAAATCATAATAAGATTAGTCTGCGCAATCATTACCCCTGTGTCAGTGATTTGGTTTCAAATTAATTTATTACTCTTCAATATTTGATTCACTTTTACATGTATGTAAGTATTGTGTTTGTTTGTTGTCTCATGACTTTGAGTTTTATTCTATTGTTATTCTTCTAATATTGAATACTTCTTAAGCTGAGTAATTTATAGAAAATTATTTTGCTAAAGTTCAACTTCTGACTTATATTGCGTGTCTTCAGGTATTTATAGGGTATCAAATTATTGCTTTACAGATTCTTTTGCATGATGTCTATATCGAAACCAACACAAGATATCGTAAATAATAAAATAGTTGGAAAAAATATTTGGAAATATTTTCAAGTCAGATGATGCAGCAAGTGGAAAATGTGTTTCATGTTCTAATTCGTTGAAAATCTGCCAACGATCAGTCACTGGTTTGAAAATCCATCTTAGAGCAAAACATCATATAATATTAGATCAGAAGAGTACAGAGCTCACTGCACATCACATCTTCATCAGGAAATGTTATTGAGGAAGAACTTCCAATAAAAAAAATCCAAAAGAACTATTGATGGATATTTTAAAAGGGAGAATTCTTTAGAAAAAATGGTTTCCAGAATGATTTGTAAGGATGGGTTCAGTATAAACTCGTTTTGCACATCTTCCGATTTGAGATATTTATTTTCGAAGAGTGGGTTTCAAATTCCGAGCTCGTGCGATACAATTCGCTCTATAGTAATTTATTATTCAAACATAGTTAAAGCAGATATGATGACTGAAATCTCACGTCAGAAAAAAGATTTGGCAAGATTTTCACTCAGTTTTGACGAGTGGACATCTCAGAAAAACCGTCGTTTTTTAAATATAAATATAAATTCCAAAGATACACTTCTAAATCTTGGTTTAGTTCGGATCCATGGCCCATGTACTGCTGAACATTGTGTCGGGTTATTTAAAGAACGCTTGGCAAGTTTTGACCTTGATCTTGAAACTGATTATCGGCATTACAACAGACGGTGCAAGTGTCATGAAAAAAGTTGGCAAACTACTATCTTGCCATCAACAGCTTTGTTTTGCACACGGAATACAATTAGCCGTGGCAAACATCCTTTATAAAAAACGATTGACGGATGAACAGCTTACGTCAAAAGCCTTACCTGATGTTGAAAATTTCAACAATTAAATTGATTGCGATGAAGATTTAGAAGAAATTCATGATGAACAAGGTTTGAACCTTACTATGCTGAATTGATCTCTAGATATAGTAATGTTATAGATAAAGTTAGAAAAGTGGTCAAAATTTTCCGAGGGTCTCCTACAAAAGATGATATGTATTTACAAAAATACGTCAGAGAAGAGACTGGGAAAGAATTAGCTCTGACTTTAGACTGCCGTACCCGGTGGAATATTATGTTCGACATGTTAGAGCGGTTTTACAACTTAAAAATGTGCATTGAGAAAGGTCTTATCGACATTGGATCTGAAATAAAATTTACCGACGAAGAATGGTTCAAAATCAAAAGCGTAGTTGACAGCTTGCAACCATTAAAATTGGGCGTCGAAGTGTTGTGCAGACGAGAATCAAAACTTCTTACTGCAGGTACCACATTTCGTTTTATTATAGAGAAGCTGGAGAAGCAGAATAATTTTTTTAAACGATAAACTCGCCGAGGCTTTAAGAGTGATAGTTAAGGAAAGGCGCAATGAAATCGCAGCAACATTAACTTATTTGCAGCATCCAAAAAAATATGAGCAAGAGCTGAAAACAACCAATCCGATATTTGTATGCCGAAAAAGAACAAACTACGACAAGACATGAAAAAAAATTCTATCCCGAGTCATTACTGTTGAATTTGAAAATTTTGAATTGTTAGAAGATGTGCGTGCCGATGATTGCCAACCACCATTGCCACATAATTTGACTTTGCTGGAGGAATTAGAAATAGAATGGATCGTAGTAGTCTTTGCGTATAGACGTCTTTTAAATCGCTCCTGTCAAAGTTTTCAAAAATAAAATTAATTTTTTAAAAAACGTTAATCCGAAGTTAATTTTTATCGGAAAAAATTTTATATTGTCGATGTAAGTTCTATCGAATATTTTTACTTCGAGTGGTAACGAAAAACAAATTACCAAAGAAAATTTCGCCGGTGGTATGGAGGAGCCCGACGGCTTCCCACCGTTGGGACAACCTGGGGAAACGACGAATACGAAACTGGCAACAATCACCAAAAGAAAACATAACGAAGAAAACTCCGCAGATGGAGGGTGCAAGCTGCAAATAATAGCGGACAATCAACAAATGGCCAAATTGTAGAAATAAAATGATGAACTAAGACAAGAGATACAGTCTCTCAAGGATCTCTTCAAGAAAGGGATGAAGCCTCAAAAGACGCAGCAACAAAATCAATGGCAACAGGTAACAAAGCCGAAGAAAAGCACAAAGCAAGCAATTCCAGAAGAAGTTCCAAGTGTTGGTGGCAACAAGGAGAGCCAAAACTATTTTGCAGCTCTGGAGGGATCACCCGAAGATATGGAAATCGAAGAAAACATCGGAGGTAATTTTAATCAAGATAATGACGTTAATTTTATTGAATATTTAAAGAACAAAAATAAGGAGAAAAAACCAGCCCGCAGTTCTGCTGGTTCCTCTGAAAAAGCTTCGAACAAGATAGAAAAAGTTCCGCTAATCAACGTGTTCGGACAAACCGGGAAAGATATGGTTCGGCTATTGGCAGCCGAAAATAAACTGGCCAATTTCGAAATAAAAAGAGTTAATGCCGAAAAATTAACTATAAGGACAAAATCACTGGTTGATTTTAAGTCAGCAAAAGATGCGCTGATTTCTGGGGAGGTTCCACACTTCACCTATACCCCAAAAAGTGAAAAGAATCAGACCTTCTTGTTGAAGGGTTTGGACAGCGGAGAGGATACGGTCGATCTTCTTCAGGTTCTCAAGGAGGCTGCACCAGATATTGATTTTGTTTCGGTCAAAGCCTTTGCGACAAGAAGGTCGACCATAGAAAGGAAGAATTTACCACTTTACTTGGTAAAAATTGCAAATAAGAGCAGTCCAAGTGCCCTTCAACAAATAAGGTACTTGAATTTCAGAATGGTGAGATGGGAACGCCTCCAGAAAAGAGAAGTCAACCAGTGTTACCGGTGTCAAAGATTTGGACATTCGGCTGCCAATTGTGCCATGCACTATCGTTGCGTTAAATGCAAAGACGTTCATGCTCCCGGTGAGTGCGAATTGGCTCAGACGGAGCCTAAAGAAAAATTATACTGCGTTAACTGCGGTGTTTTTGGTCACCCAGCATCATATCGAGGATGCTCCCGATATCAAGATGCAAAAGTTAAATTTGCTCCAAAGCAAACACAAGTACACCGTAATATCATACCTCCCAACTTCGTCAAGCCCGGAGTATCATTTGCACTCGCCGCTAGAGGACCAGCAGAAAATGCTGGAAATAATGTAAATAATGTAAGTGGCAATAATGAGCTGCTTCTCAAAATTTACCAGCAACTTAATTCTTTATCGGAGAGAATCGACAAACAAGATTCAAAAATTAACTTTGCATTTCAGCGTTTAGGTCTTTCAAATGCCTAATAATAACTTGGCATCCAGTCATATTCCCATGGACAGGCTTCGCCTCATATCGATCAACGTTAACTCGATCGTTGCTATACATCGACGTGATTATCTCCTTGAATTTATTGTTAAGCAAAAGCCTGACATCATACTTCTCACTGAAACCCATCTCAATTCATGGCATTCCATGGAATTCAAAGATTTTGCATTCGTAAGAAACGATAGGCTAATAGGTGATGGGGGAGGTGGCACCGGGATATTGGTTAGAAGACCCTATCGTTTCCAAAATATTGAAAAGGTCGAATTCAAAAGCTTTGAATCTCTTGAAGTGTCCGTTATCAAAATCTCACTGCCACGTGGGGATAACCTCTTCGTTATCTCTGCCTATGCAACTGGTCAAAATGTTCTCAAGTTCAAGGAGGAACTCAATTCCTTGTTTGAAATACTCGAATTGAACTGGCTGCATAATTATTATATTCTTGCTGGTGACCTGAATGCCATGCATACATCATGGCCAAACGCCACCAATAATCCAAGAGGTGTATTCCTGAAATCATGGATAACAGAGAACCAAATTGAGTACAGGTGCAACCTTTATGGGTCGGAGTTCCCAACATACCCTAGGACAAACTCATATTTGGACCTCTGCATTGGTGACGCAAGACTTGAATTCAGCTTTAATAGTCCTCAACGGAAACTGCAGGTGCTTCCTTACGATAGCGACCATAACGCAATCGTAATGGAAATCAATCATCAAAGGGATGATTTCTTCCTCATTCCAGTTCAACATGAAAACCATCGGTTGAATTTCAGAAAAACAGACTGGGGAAAGTTTCAAAAGAAGTTTAATCGGGAGTACCAGAAGCAATGTCCTCCTTCTGATGATGGCAACGCTTGCTCAATGGTTCCTAATAACAGAAATCTAACTGACGATGAAATAGATGTCCATTTGTCGAAGTTAGAGAAGCTGACGTTGGAAACGATTGAGAAAGTTGTTCCCAAGATTAAACCTCGAAACAATATGGAAGGATATGAAACACCAACCATCGCAAGGTTGAAAAGATTGAAAAGCCTTCTTCTCACACGCGTCAACAATATTTATCGACGATTTTTGGACTACAACCATCCCTCGTTGGCTTTGTTGAAATTACATCTGAAGAATGTCCGGAACTTAATCCGGTCATACTTCAGGAGTGAGGTCAGCAATCAATGGGCGGAAAAACTGAGGGGTATTAGCCATCAGGACCCAGACGGCGTGTTCGCGAAAGTGAATAGCTTATTCCGCAGGAAGTCTCGAGTGAAGGTATCGAATCTTGAAGTCGCTAGTGATGAGATAAATCTTCTCGATACGGCTGGTATCGGAATTGATACTACGACTCCGGATAGAAATGGAAACAGGATTATATGTGATGGATTGCAGAAGCTTGCCCAGATTGGAACACATTTTGAATTAGTTCATCTGCCAAACCCAGAGAGAAGGAATGAAATATTTTCGGAGGTAGTTGAAGCAAAAGTTTCCGACTTCAAATCAAGCCTGAACGGCCAATCAATTCTTCATTTCGATGAAACGTTAACATCTGACCTCATACCGACCATGAATCTTATTGATTATTTTGTCAGCTATGAAGACTTGTGTTTCATATTTCGCAGAATTAACAACAAAAAATCATGTGGTACTGACGGTATTCCAAATATAGTTCTCCGACATTTGCCTGAGGTTGCTATTAGGAATTATTGCATATTGTTCAACAACATATTGAGCAATTCATATTTTCCAAATGAGTGGAAAAAGGCTAAGGTATTTCCGATCTTGAAGAAAGGATAAGAATCTTCATGCCCTAAAAGCTATCGCCCAATCGGCTTGCTGCCTAACATCAGCAAGGTGTTTGAAGTGATACTCAACAGAGCATTAAACGCCCACATTGAGAAATATGAGTTGATGCCGAATTGCCAATTTGGTTTTCGTGCCAGGCATTCGACCATACATGCAGTAACGAAAGTAACCTCAGACATTTGTTGGAAACTAAACAACAAAGAATGTGTTGGAGCATGTCTCATTGATATGGAGAAAGCCTTCGATACGGTGTGGCTAGATGGACTAGTTTTCAAACTTCTTCAGGACAGGTTCCCCAGACACCTTGTCGCCATGATGTGTAATATGTTATACGGGAAATCATTTGTTGTAACTGATGGAAATCTGACAACAATGCGCGAATTCAAGGTCTTGAATGGTCTACAGCAAGGAACAGTTACTGCGCCCCTGCTTTTCTCAATATTCATTCGCAAGCTATTGAACAGCTTTGATTTTAATGTCTCGCCCACGCGATCATTGGTAGCGTTTGCTGATGATCTGATCATCTATACGGCAGACCGAAAAGCTACAATTGTTCAGAGCAATCTTCAAAAAATGTTTAATGATGTGCAGCTCTACACCGACAATTGGCGAATGAAAATCAATGCGCAGAAGTGCGAAACAATTTTGTTTCGGACAACGCTGCAGGGGGCCAGTCAAGACCTGAAACGTAATTGGAAGGATTTCCACATTATGGCTGGTGACGGTAGTTCAGAACGGGTTCCACATAAATCCTGTGTTCGATACCTCGGTGTTCATCTCGATCAGTATCTGTACTGTACTGAACATGTGAAAATCATGCTCAGTAAAGCACTCAAAGTAGTCATGGCTCTTCGGCGACTCTTTCATTCCAGATACATTGATCAAAAAGTCAAAGTTATTTGTTACAAGACCCTGGTTAGGCCAGTTTTGACATACGGATGCCAGATCTGGTACAACCAGAGTGCTAGTACAATGGAAAGATTAAGAGTTTTCGAAAGGAAATGTCTTCGTGCATGTACTGGTTTGTACAGGAAGCCTGAGACGGATTGGAAGCACTATATATCGAATAGAAAAATTTATCAAGCCGCTCAAGTGACAAGAGTCGATATCTTCATATTGAAACTTCTTCGGAATCATATCGCAAGATCTGTAACTGTGAGTGAAAACCCTTGGATTTCACAGCCGTTCCACCCTACAGACGGGTATATAGCGACTTGCCTCGCTTCATTCCTCCAGAAGCATTCGTGTATTTGGACATGAATCGATACGTTTTTGATTCTGACGGCGTCCCAGTCATATACCACATATATAGACGGGCCACCGATAAGAAGATAAAATATCCTCCGAATTTGAGTTCACGAGACCAACAATTCGAATGGAGATACTCATTTGCTAGGTTCGTTGAGGCTGGTCGAGCTGAGATGGAGCAATCTAGGTATTGGTGGCTGAATGACAATGTCTAAATTATTCGTGTTTATTTTCTGTGTTTGTGCTTTTTCTCGTTACTTAGTTTTTTAGATTCACCTCATTATTGCTACATCTAGAGTTGTTTATTTGTATTATAAATTAGCTATAGGTTTCAATATAAGGTAACTTTTTTTTTTATTGAACTTATTTAGAATTAGTGTGTAACATATTAGGTATAGGATATAAGTTCATTGTTGGGTTAGTAATATAAGTAATTTTTGAATAACGCTGGTTGGGTTTTTTCTCCTTTTTCCAATTGAATCAAAAAATATGTAATAATCTTAATTAATTTAAATTTGCTAGTGTATTTTTTTTTTCATTAAATGTGTTTAACTGATAACGTATAAATTTAGAGAGCCATTTGGGCCATTAAGTTTTTTATAGTTTTATTGTTTGGAATTTGCTTTATGTTCTTTTAAAAATTTATAACGATTGGTATTAAATAAAGCGCTTTTGACTTTGACTTTGACTTTGAGGAATTAGAAATGCAACGAGAACAAGATAATGTAGATTACATTGAACACATTGCAAATAGAAAAGAGAAAGATTTCGATCAAATCCTCAGAAAAGAAATGACGACTTTTGAAACCGATGGAATTAAAGAGAAATATCTGACTTTATTACACGATTATTTACTAACCATCAAGCCAACAAGTGTAGAAGCAGAAAGAGCATTTTCGGCTGCTGGCTATATACATATGTAGCTCCATAAGAAGCAGGTTGGGAGATCAAACGATTGATGCTATATGCTTTTTAAGATCATATTTTCAAAGGGAGGAATGAAAAGTTGCTTGATACTTTTAAGATAAATGTAACACATTATTTGCTTTCTTTTAATGAGTGAAAATAAAAATGTTAAATATGCATATATAATTCATATGATTGATTGATTCTATAATTAACTCATATATTAATTTGAATTAATTTTTGTTAAATTAAAATGCAAGGACAGCTTTGCGTTGATGAATATTGTGGCTAAATATTGTGTTAGCAGTTCATATATAAAGTCATTCTCAGATAAGCTACTGATATGTACAATAATTAGTTATTAAGGTACAAGGAGATGCTTTAAATTGATATTTTTAAATAAATTTATAATTTTCACTACAAAAATGTTTAATTTTTTGAGTTTCATAGATAATCAAATTTCTGCGGGATCCCGCTAGATTTAATACAATCCAGCGATAATCCCGCGGGATTGAAAACAGCGCGGGATTGCAATCCCTAAGTATTGATAAGTAAATACCCGCCAAAGCGAATAAGAAAAAAAATATTCATTAAAAAATGCCCAGAATTATTGAGTAATATTATAAATTACAAGCTCAAATAAAACGAATACGAAAAAAAAATAGAATATTTCAAAGCGGCTGTGAACTTTTATTTTCATTAAATGTTTTCATTGAATTAAATTTCACATATTCTGCTTAATGATAAACGAAGCGTAGCTGCGTAAAGCATAACCCACTTTTGAAAGCAATAAAATTAATTATGTGAGAAATAATTGCAAAATTTAAAAGTAATTGATGTTATGTGCATTTATGATTTGTATGCACTAGAAGTGAATAAAATATAAGAAATAAATAAGATGGTAACAAAACAAATATGAAAAAAAAATTGCATTTACGCTTTTCATTTCAAAAAATAAATCAAGAGATTTATTTTGCATTAAGTAGTCAAGATTCTTTTCATTATGTTTATGTTTTCTTTTCATTATGTTTATGTTTTAACTAACTACTAAAATGTTTAAATGAAATAGAATTCTAGTTTAGAATCTTGTAGTCTGAATATTTAATTAAATTCGCCGCTCAGGGAATTTAATGAAATTGATTAAGAAATAACGAAATCCCATTGCAAGTCATAAAATACAAATGAAGGACATTAACGCAAATACCGTGTAGACTCATTACAACTTTCCATTTTTCTTGAGCAACTTCCTCGCGAACTCATTGAGAATATATTTCTCCATTATCACCATAACAGACCAACCATTTATAATTTATTCATAAATTTTAAACTTGAAATTACAACGTCACGTCCCCTAAACCACTGAAACCTTCAACCATATCTCCAAGGAAAATACATACAACGCGCAACCCGCAATTATAATCATCATCAGCACAAAAGAAATATCAATTAGAGGAGGCAGAGCAATAGAAACGAAATTGCACGGTGCCGGCGGTGAAAGCTTCGCGCCTAATGATGTAATAACAATAAAAGCATAACAATAATAAAAAAAATTATATCAATTTCTGTTATCGTATCGCGTACGAGTAAGTATATCGCGATGTTGTTACCATAAGGCCGCACCATGATCATCATCTTTGACGATTGCCGGTCAAAGCGATAACCTTGAAAAATGGTTTAGGTGATTTTTTTGAAAAGCGCCAAAACATTGATTTGATAAAATACAGATAAAAATAAAATACAAGGGAAGATGGGAAAACGATAAAGTCGAACTCCGGATGATAATTTGGTAATTTTTAATTGTTTATGTACACGAGATAGATACAAACAAATTCTCCATTAGAGAGCAAGACTCAATTGTTTACTTGTTTGTTTGATTGTTGAACATGATATTTGACAGATGTGTTTGCGTTCCGATTTGGAATGAGAATTGACACGAAAGTTTCAAAGGTCAATTTTGTGTGAATAGGTGGCACGTAAAGTAAATTTCAATTGAGGAAATGATAAGCACGATAAGAAACAATGGAACTTAATGACTAATCCCGTGTAGCTTTAGCAAATGAAATGATAAACATTTGATTTAGCTTCTGGATGGAAATTTTTCGACGAAAAATGGTTGAAATTTTCAAAACCCCTCCATTTATTGTTTTTGTAAGATTTTACAAAGGTGCAGGGTTTGCATTGCACGCTTTTTTGAATTTTAAAAATGATCTAGTCCAGAAGGCTAGACGCAGCTCCTTAAATTCAACCACATGGCTTTTGGTGCTAGCAGTTTATTTTGCATGTTTAGTTTTCGTTTAAAACAAGTTTTTGTACGAGACCGCGAGATTGGACGCATCTCACGATCTCAAGCCATTTGCGCGAATTTGATTGAACTTTTCCATCTGTGTATACGAGAGTGGTCCGATAAGTACTTAGCCTACTAAACAAAAACGATAATTTTGGAAAAGCGGCCATTTATTTCTCAACATAATCTCTTCTAAGCTCAAAACATTTGACGCAGCGATGCTCCGATTTCTTTGAGCCGTCTGAAAAATACGTTTTCTCGAGGTCTACAAAGTAGGCCTCCGTGGCGGAGGTGTGAGCTGTTAAGTTGCCGTGGTGTAAGAGCCCTTTTTTCTTCGCCAAATGGGGCCTTTTTTCTGCAATTAGGCGTCGAGTCGGCCCAATAATTCGACATAGTAGAGCCCTGTGACCGATCACACAGATCACACCACGTGAGCCCCAGAAAACGGTGGCTATCACCTTTCCGGCCGATAGGACAGTCTTCCCCTTCTTTGGAGTACATTCGCTGGGTGACGTCCACTGTTTTAGCTGCTCCTGGGTCTCTGGTGTGTACCAGTGGAGCGACTCAGAAACTCCTTCGGATTTCGTTTAAACAGCGTCAAACGCTACTCTGAAGTGGTCTCGCGGTCCCGTTTTTTGTCCGGAGTGAGCGAATGCAGCACCCACCATGCCGACAGCTTTCTCATACCACAAATTTCATGCAGGATATGACCCACGTGGTTGTCTGAGATGCTTTCTGCCTCAGCTATCTTGCACACCTTCAATCGGCGGACTGTCAATATGAGCTTGTGGATTTTTGTCACGCTTGCCGTTTTTGGGGCACCTGGGCGTGGCTCGTCAAAAATCGACGTGCCACCACGTTGAAACTCGCTAAACCAATTTTTTACGGTCGCCATCGCAGGAGCAGTCATCGCACACATCATCCAAGGGCTCTTTAATTTCGCTGTGTGATTCCCCTTCCAAAAACCAAGGATCGGATCACCGACCGATATTGCTCTTTCTCCATTTTTCTTATATCCGCGGACACGCCCGCTTCCACACGCGGTCAAAACAAAGCTACAAGTCCAATTCGGCTAAAATTTTGGCACTTGCCGTCTAAGAGAAAGTACTACACGATAGTGAATCTATCTTGCGATAGTGGCGCTATCGGGCGGTGAGGCTGAGTACTTATCAGAACGCTCTCGTATAAGTATATTCTCTTCGTGCTTATAATTTTTGAGCAATATTTGCCTGAATGAGTGGCTAGAATTAAATGTATCATGACGCAAGAGTTATTGTTTTATTTTACGAGTAAAATCATTCAACGAAAACGACACAGAAGAGTTTGTTTAAGATAAACAACTTCTGCTAAACGTTAAGCTAATGCAATTGAGAAGTGAAAATGACAAATTACTGCAGAGATGGGGTGATAGTTTCGAGGTGTGCCAATATTCTCACCAGTTATTATCATACAGCAACCAACAGGAAGGTCGGAGAAATTTCATGAATTTTTATTCTATGCTTAGTTCAAAACAGTTTTTGTATTCGCTAGCAATATAGATTGGAAATTTCTTTTTATAGCCGAAAACGTGTACAGTAATCAATCATTTTCTTCTTGCAATTTATTAGCAACGTGATTCATTATGATGTTTGATTTTCAATAGGCCTTTTTGACAGGTCACGCATGCTTCCTGTCTAACTGTAAATCACAATGGAAAGACTTACGCTGCAACAACCTATCAAAATTGTTCAGTCATATTACAAAAATCAGCGTTTTGTGAGAAATGTTTTTCGTGCTCTTAGAGCAACTTATGGTGTGCATCGTCCACCTACCGAAACCACTACAGCTAATACCATCCGCAAGTTTTAAACCCAGCATACATTATTGAATGATATTCGACCGATTAGACCACATCCAGCACGTAGTGAAGAGAATATAGCGGCAGTAGTTGAGAGTGTGGCTGAAGACCGTGACGAATGGAACGCGTCGTCCGAAATTGGGGCCTCAGGATGGACCATTTAGTCGCGGTCAAAATTTAAACGCGATAATCTTTAAAAAGTATATGTCATAGATTGTTCTTTCGACTCTCAATGAAATTTTTGCTATAAAGTTCAACTTTATGCCTTTTATATGAGATTAAAAACCAAACCTCATAATGAATCACCCTATATAAACTATTGGCTGGAATTTAGCGCTCTACGGAGCTTCGTTTTAGGAGCGTTATCCGTAAAATACGTTTGCATTTTCGCATTTTTGTAATGTTAGTTGAAGCAGGCAAAGAAACAGCGGTCAGATTTTAACCTCCCATCTCTAGGAAAAGTGCTAATGAGAATCTGACAATGTGCAGGTATTATGGCGGGAGTATTAACTCCAAACAACATACGCGTGGGAGATGGTTGCCCGTGAGAAGAGACAGCACAACGATTGACAACAGTCTTGGGTAAATTGCATAAAGGGAAGGTGGACTGCACGCCTCATTTCGGATATGAGACCGTGGCTGAATTGAAGGTATGATGAGACTGACTTTCTATCTGCTCCAGCTTTTGAGCGGGCATGGGTGTTTTCAGTCTTACCTGCCCCCGATTGTCGGTTTTGCTCAGGAGAGGATTTTCACGTGCATAAATGGGACAGGCTGCCACGGGACCTCTACAGGGAGAAGGAAGAGTTCATCCTGGATAGTATAGTCGCGGTGATGCTTGGATCGGTTGACAAATGGAACCATGTGGCATATTATGTTCGGGCAATCCTAAAAGATAAATGGGACGCACAGCAGCCGGGGAATTCGTGGCTCGGGGAACGCTTATCTGGCAATTCCTCTTCGCCTCTCCCCACCCGCTAGAGGGTCATCCAGCTTGAAGAACAAACAAAACGAGACCTGGCCCCAAAGTAATGTATCAAACGGTTCCAGGCTTGTTCTCGGGTTGACAGGGAAGAGTTTCAGTAGTTAGTCTAGTCGCTTGCGAGCATGGGAGTCCCACAACCAGTGTGTAAACGGCATTCACCACACAACCTCAAAAAAAAAACGTTGTTTATTTCTCCGAGGACTACAACCTGGCAACGATCACTGTAGGTCCGGTTGGGATGGACTCCCGATTAGTGCAGATCTGACTCTGGTCACCATAAGGGCTGGTGCCAACCATTACATAGGCTCCCTGCTCTGCAAAGATAACCATGGGACCGAAATTCGACTACACATACAGCAGCTCTAAGAGGAAACCCAACAGAAATGAGCTCAGAAAAATCAACGACTAAAATATTAAACGCTTTACTAGAAGCAAAAGATTCAAAGAACGAAGACAAATGGACGAGAGGATGAAAAGGCTTGGAGAAAACCTATCAGCCGGATATGCACAGTAAAAAAACTGCACGCAGCCTGGAACGCCCCACTAGAGAAGAACCCATTATGTAGCCTCGCTCGAGCCATTGGCAACGATCGAAATAAGAGGCATTTACTGGGTCACGGACCTAGCCGAGGTGGAAGAGACCATCAGAAGAAAGTTCCCTAGCTTAGGCAGAATCAAAGCGAGGCTGACACCAGAAAACCATAGGCGACAACGCATGGCCATCATTGACTTGACTGAAAAGGACGCCGAACAATTTCTGATCATTTACAGGGTACAGCAAAGAGCAGCCCCCCTTCATTGCATCAAGTGAGCTGGTTATGCTCATACTGCGCCAGGATACAAGGGACCGGAGAGGAGTTCTCAATTATACAAAAAAGACGAAATGGAACATAAACGTAAAGAGTGTATGAAGCAGAAATACTATATCCTTTGCAAGGATGTTGATCCAAGACCGGATTTCAGGCACGTCTTAGGGTCCGGAAAGTGTTGGGTTTCCCACGAAGTCTTAGCCAAGGTAAAAGCAGAACCTCGTTGACCCATATCCTACGGGTAAATCTACACTACAGTACAACTGCCGAAAATCTGCTTTTGAAGTTTGCGAAGGACATGACTTTTTGTTTCTGAGCTGCTGTTGTAAACGCAAGGGGATTAAGGGCTAGCAGCTCAAGACTTGGTGAGCTCTATTATGAGCATCATCACGTCTGCTTGCAGCGCTTCTATGCCCAATGGAGACCTCGGTATGGCAAGCGCCGCTGAAATCACTGAGAGCGAAAGGAGTGTTGCAAGCTTCGACGGAAGCTCAACGGCATTAGAATCGAGACGAGGCATGCAAATGGTTAGCAGCATATAAGTCAGCCGGCGAATGCCTTCACAAACTGATTAACAGCAGTAAGGCTAGCTGCTGGTAAAAATATAGTAGATAATGTGAATGGGGATCCGTTTGACCTTGGTTACAAGCGTATTACGCGGAAGCTTGGTGCTCTACGAAAGTCCTGCATATATTAATTATAAAACATGGACGAGATAATGCCGGCACTCTTTGCCGCTAATCCCGTCCGTGTTGGCGCTGTCCACGGCAAAGCAACAGACGAATGCCCACTCTTCACGCGGCTGGAACTGGAAACCAAGGACGACTCTGGGTCTAGACGGAGTCCCAGCTGTGTTGCAGCTTATCTATTATCATTGCTGCTGAGTATATTCAACGCTTGCCTCTGAGAAGGGAGTTTCCCGAAACGTTAAAGCAGGGGAAGGGAAATCCCCGGTTGCTGTCTCCATATCGTCCTAGAGAAACACCAACGGAAGACTCACTGATGCGATTCGTGTTGCTTGGGACTTTCTCCACCATTGATGCGGTTGCACAGGTGGTGAGCGCGTCCAAAAGGCGGAGACACAGATCCGTATCAAGCGACACGGTGTTCGGAATGCCTTCAACTCCGCTAAATAAGGGAATATTCTTAATATGTTGTAAACCCCTTTCCAAGTTCCAGGATATCTTGAAGGACCGAAGCCTGCTTTATGACAACGCAGGACTGTTCAAGGATCTATTCTTGGCCCAGATCTGTGGAACATATCGTACGACAACCTACTCAGACTAGAACAACCGGGTGAGTTTCACGGATCAGCTTTAAGGATGATGATGCGGCGCTAGTTGCTGGACGCACCGTCAAAAAGGCGCAACTTAGACTAATCATGCTAATGCACCGAATGGTAGAGTGGAAGAAAACCCAAGTGATCATACCGACAAAGAAGACAATCTCCAGAGTAAGGACGATCAGTATTTGGGGAAGTACGGGTTGAATCGAAATTATCAGCAAAGTACTTGCGGATGCTAGTCGACTCGAACATGAATTTTTCTGAGTAAATTAAGGCAACGGTTATTAAGGCTGGTTCAGGCGTTTCGGCTCTGAGTCGACTTATGGTCAACGTACGGGGACACAGCCCATTAAGAAGGCGAGTAGCAATGCTATAGAGTCAGTGCTACTGTACGTAGCAGAAATATGGGGTGACGCTCTCAATAAGGAGCTGCACCGAAAACGCTTGGCACAGGTACAGAGAAGAAGACCGCTGAGGATTGCATCTTCATATCTGACAGTGTCTAATTCGGCGGTGCTAGTCATCGTAGACGTGATATCCATCAGCCTTTTTGCTAGAGACGGCCTATTTGCGTCAAAGCGAAGATACGAGGGATGTAGTTGCCCGCGAGAAGTGACAATAATTGGTAGGAGTCCTGGGTGAATTGCGCGAAGGAAAGGTGGACCACGTGGCTTATGCCTGATTTGAAACCGTGGTTCAATCGAGCGCAGGGTGAGACTGACTTATGCCTGACCCAGCTCTTGAGCGGTCATGGGCGCTTTTAGTCTTACTTGCACAAGATTGGTAAGTCATGGTCCACCGACTGTAGGTTTTGAGAAGGAGAGGAAGACGATGTCTGCCACATAATTTTGCATATAAAAGATGGGACAAGCTACACCGGGACCTCTACAAGGAAACAGGAGAGCTGTCCCCAGATAGTCTAATCGGAGAGATGCTTGATACATGGAACAATGTGGCATAATATGTTCGGGCAGACCTTTAAGATTAAGAGGGCTCACAGCAGCCGAGGACGCCGGAGTGGAGGGATACCTTTTCTAGAAATCCATCGATCTCTCTCCCCTCCCACTGTAGGAGGGATCCTTCAATGAAGATGCCTTATGCCAGAGCACAAATGCCAAATGTAAACAAAATGAAAAATGCTTGCAGTACAACATAGAATTACACCAAATTTTCGTTGACTTTAAGCATGCATACGATAGTATTGATTGTAACGTACTGTACTAAATAATGCGTTGCTTTAGTATCCCAGCCAAATTAGTCCGTCTTACCAAAAGGACAATGACGTCGACAACCTCCCAAGTCCGCATCAATAACCAACTCACCGACGACTTTGACATAAATATCGGACTAAAGCAGGGAGATGGACTGACCCCATTACTGTTCAGTTTGACTCTGGAGCATGTCATCAGAAATCTACCTGTCTCTACAAGGGGTACGTTATTATACAAGTCAAGCCAAGTGGTATCTCGCGGAAGACAACGACATTTTGTCACTGGCAAAGAACTCTTCCTGAAACTCTGTAGTCACACAAGCAAACTGCTCGAGAACCCTTCTATCTATTTTAATCGCAAGATTTACAAAAAATATTTAACTACTCCCATTCTTTCATATTATCATTATTAAATGTTATTTTAAATCAATTTTCCTTTGAAGTAAATTTAAAGGTTTCCCTTTAATTATATTCATGAGATTTAACTTTTATTACTATTTAGAATCTTTTTAATTTTTCTTTACTTAATCAATTTTCCTTAAAAAAAATTGTTTAAATCTGACAATTGAGATTTAGGATATGCGAACACTGATTTAGTACAGCCCAACGGTGTATTACATCATGGAATGTAAGCGAACCCGCCTGAGCTAGCAGCTGATGCGATACACGGGAAAAGAGAAGAACAAGACGAGGTTTGGACGCGTCGAGGAGTCCACTTCAAATCGCCAAGCAGTGAGGTGCGGTTCAATTTTTGCGGTGCAAAGTTTCTCGTTTCTCCATTTAAGTGCGCATAGTCAAATAAATGAATTCAAAGGTGGTAGCCTATGCGTTAAATTCTATCTCTAGGTAAGCGTGATTAATAGCAGTTGCAAAAACTTTAGCAAAAAGGGAAATGCGTGGCCTACGTTTGAATCTTGATCTGGTTGGGAGGGTTCGAGAGGGCACCGCTTCCACCTGGATGCCCCACTCTTATTTGTGGGACATAAGGATCGTCGGTAACGACGAAGTCTCCGTAAGTCCGTCCGTTTTTGCCCGGCCCAGTTTGTTCTTTGAACAAGCAATTTCAACCCTTAGTTTACCTCGGTCTCGACACCAGTCGATCGGCATTCGACCTTTTTTAATTCGTGAATGCGAAATATTTTTGTAGTGGGTCCCTGTGCTGGGGGAAAGAACCCGCCCCACGACACCGCAACGCTAGCCTGCCAGCGCATTCACGCGTCCTCAGACAAGACCAATCTCGGCGAATTTTAACATCCTCTTCCGCTGAGGCAGCAGACCATCGCTGCAGTCCTGAATGGACACTTACATACCTACATTCACTACAAAATGGCGCCTTACGTGGGGCCCAAAAAGCCCGGCTGTATCAACAGTCGTGAGTATGAAACAGACCATCGTCTCTAGATGACCCTACAAGGTGTCCAGGTTTTTGGTGGCTAGGTAACTAGGTTCAGGGATATTGCACAAATCGTGCCCCAGCAGCTTAATAACTTTCGGACGAGTGTTGTCCTCGGACATCAATATCGTTTGGACCAGCTATGACTTGTACTTTGGTGGCTTACCACCATTGTATGACTGATAAGGCCAAATGATATTAGAGTCTTTATGTGTATTCGGAATTTGTTATCCCAACATCATATTTGCGGCGGAATCTGATCTGAACCCGAACCCGAGCGGTGCCCAAGTGTCTTCCACTACATGGATTTTGATTTCACGAAATTGGCTGCTTAACTAGTCCGTGACTATCCATGATAAGAAACGCGCTGCTTGCGGGTCAAAATTCACCCTGGGCTGACAAGTGGTATCTTGTGAAAACTTGCGAACAAAAGAGCACTCCCGAACCCTGATCCTTATGGTGCCACAAGAGAGTAGTCCCTGTGACGCAACAGGAGGAGCTCACCATTGGTGTCTTTACCTTGGAAAGGGATCGATGAAATGGAAAAACCCAATTTACTTATGATAAATATATAGTTACCATTTTAGCATATATATATATATATATATATATATATATATATATATATATATATATATATATATATATATATATATTTTTTTTTTTTTTTTTTTTGAAAGAGTTTTGAATAGTTCGCCACTTTCGGCCACGCAACAATTTTTGTACTTTTTATATATTTTCCCTAGATCTACTAAGTATATAGGAATATTTGTTATTAAAATAAATATTTTATCTATTATATAAATTAATATCATTACAAATGTATACGTTAGGACTAAGTTCTTTGCAGAAAACGGCAACGAGACGCACTCCAGACAAACGGCGTTTACGTTCAGGCGCAGAACCCACAGCGCTGTAAGTTATTTGTCAGTAGGCAAAAATTATGGCACGGCTGTGCAAACGCTACCGTGTAGCCACCAGTTGAAGCCTGCGTGACCCAACATCTCATGGTCAACGGTACGTGTCCACTATTTCGTCAACCAACAACCTCGTCCAGCCACACTGAAACACCAGATGAACAAGGGGCGGCGCCCAAATATAATGATCGTCGGGAAAGAGGTTCGCCACTACCGGACGATCTCGACATAATGACAGGAGCCGAAGCAGTGCCGCCTGCTGAAGGGCAGAGGCGAACTGTGGCAGTGAAGGCGACAGTCATGCAGGAGCTGATGGCCCTGATGCAGGGTTTGACCACCCGGGTAGCCGCTCTCGAGAGCAAGCGGGAAAACCCAACCCCAGCACGTCCACGAACACTCGAACCTAAACCCTTGGGATTTCCCATTGGACCCGAGACGCGAGTCGGAGCGAAATAGGCCAATCTCCCGATCAACCCCATGGCTTCGGTGTGACGGCCCAGGCAGAGCCAAGTGCAACCACCGTCCCTGGCTCCAGTGGCTCCCCCGGACCAATGCGGTCTTTCACATACACCGTATCGGCTGAAACCGACGCAGATTCCTAGCATCATTCAGGGCTGGAATCTGCACTTTAACGGGGAGGCAAACACCATCAATGTCGAAGTCTTCATTAGTCGGGTGGAGTCCCTGATAAAACAGATATTGGCAGGACACCACACGGCGCTGGCCGGCTACTTGCTGATACTGCTTAGGGGAGCAGCGCTGGAAGCCTACTGGCGTACACATTCCAGTCCACCATCCCTACACTGGTCACGGTTCAAGGGGGTACTCCGTATGGAGTACCCCAAAGTCAATATGGACGAGAGGGTTTTGGACAAGATCCATGCCAGATGGCAACGTCCCGACGAGCCCTTCCATAAGTACCGGGCCAACATCCTACGGTTAAACGACCAGCTGTCCGAGTCGATGACACCAACACAACTGCTGCGGGTGTTAAAACGAAATTTGACCCTCAGGATATGGAATCGCTGCTAAGAGCCGTCAGTCGACAGGAAAGAGTCGAGGAAGACCCCCGAGAACGGCCATACCTGCTAGCGAGGACGGGTCCGCGGCGTGGAATTGCGGAAGTGGCACTAGAGCCCAACACTCCAGATCTGGAGGATACCAAGATGGGGTCAGACGAGCTTACGGTAGCCGCGGTGGGGAACCTCACGACCTGCTGGAACTGCAACATCGGTTTATTACATGTCGGGCAGAGCGTACGGTTTTCTGCTACGGATGCGGTAAGCCTGACACCTATTTCCAACGCCAAAATAACAAGAACCGATAATGGAAGAGTTGAAAAACACCGAATAATACAGCTCGCAAACAAAATATTTTATACAGTTTTGACGATTTTGAAGACCAGCAGCATGCACAGGAAAACAAAGCTCCAAGTATACAAATCTGTGATAAGACCTGTGTTATGCTATGGGCGTGAAACATGGACCCTAACCTAAGCATCCGCAAATATATTGAATGGCCTCTGAGCGACGGGTCCTGAGGCGAATAATCGGAGCGAAACTAGACGGGGACCAATGGCGAATTCGATCGAACCATGAGCTGTATGACATTTTTGACGAGCCGGAGGTCTCAACGGTTGTAAGGCTGCAGAAGCTGCAATGTGCTGGCCACATGAATCGTGTGGACCAACAACAGATACCCATAAAAGCATTCGTTGAGAGAACTGAAAGGCTTAGACCAGTGGGGAAACCGAGGAAACGCTGGTCTGATTCGGTCGACGAAGACAATTCATCGTTGCTTGGATTTCGAAATTGGAGGACGCGGTCAATGGATCGAGACAGTTGGTGGCGCTTATTGCAGGAAGCGAAGATCTCAGAGGACGGTAGCGCCACGAAGAAGAAGAAAAAAAATCGGAAGGAAGGCTTGTTTATTGGTATCCAGAGGAGAAATAGCCAGGAATTTCGCGTTTTATGTCGCCAAAATCTTTTCCTCTTGCTCAGTTTCTGGTGATGCCGATGCAGCGAAGCGTATTGCAGACGGGAAACAAATATCTGTTCATACCACAAGGTAACCCACGAGTACAGGCGAATAAGCCACCTTAGAAATCTGCTACAGGCACTCAACTCACGTAAATTCTTAGTAGGTATAGCAAATTCGTAGGACCCCTCACAGATTTTATTTCTCACAGAAGCGATATAAATTTATCAATCTTTTTCAATGTTCCTTACACGAAGAATATTCTTTTTTTTTTGTAACCGTAAACTTAATTTGTCTACTAAGTAATCTACTGCTGAGATCACCAGTTGAGTCAGAATAACGTGAAAATTCCTTAATTTTTAAGAAGACTTGCAAACCTCTCCCTTTCAACACAGCTTACAACATGTAAAGCAACTTATACCCTAACACATTTAAACAAAACATAACAAATCCGGCTTTTTATCGCAAAACAAACCATTTTTAATTTTGCAACACATAAAAAAATAACGTGTAAAGCGTAATAAAATTAAAGTTTAAAAAGAAAGCAAGAAAGTTGATAGCGCAAATGAAAAGTAAATTATATAGCTCAATAGAATTTGTTCTTGCTTCTGTTTACATTTTTTAAATAAAAGAATTAGAGAACTTACTAGTTGCTTAGCTATCATCAATACAGTCTTCAGTGAAAATTTACGGCCACATAAATTGAAGAGATCTTCGAGTGATGGTCCCAATAATTCTAAAACCATAGCATTGTAACGTCCACCGCACGTGCCCAGTAGATAGACACGCGGTACACCTTCTGTAAAATTTTCACAATTTTTTGTTGGTTTTCTTTTCAGTTTCTTTGATTTTTTTCTTCATTTTTTTAATTTATAATGAAGTAACGCTTTTTGCATTTTTTTTTCTTAAAACAACTTAAGAAGCAAAAATCAAACTACATTATGATTTGCAATTATTTACGGTTGTATGATTTTATAATATTATTGATTAAAGAATTAAATATAAAAAAGCTTGTGATGATTAATTTTAATTTACTCAAAATACGGAGTTTACTTCTACCAATCAATTACAAATAAGTTAATAGCGAAAAACTACATTTCCAAAAGGAATACCTTTTAATGTTAAACGGTTCATGTTTAATTTATAAACATTATCTACATCACGCTTTTTGAATGATCCGCAAAATAACACGAAATTTAAATTTATTATTTTTATTTTTGTGGTTGAATACAGAACAAACAAAAAGCCTCCAGAATATTCTTTCATTTTATGATTAGTTGGAAATTATAGACAGATTGGAAAGGAGCTTTTTAGGGTGAAGGCAGGATCAAGTGGAAATAGATGAAAGGCTCTTTGAATGGCTTAAGAAAAGGATGATTTCAAGTATATATTTTTCAATATGATAAAATGACTGAACTTTGATTTCTAAATAATTTAATTACTGAAATTTGTCGAGAACAAAATGGTTGAGTTGATAGCAAAGCTTCGGGTTTGTATATGTAAATTTATTTCTAAAGCAAAGAGAATTGCTAATTCCTACCTGTGTTTCTCTGAAAAGGAACATTTTCAATTAATTAGTATTTCAATTATGGAAATTGCGATTCGTCAAAACTCTCACTGCTCTGCTAATTAATTTCTGAATAATTTTGTGCCCATTGTTGGTTTCGAATTCCAAGAAAGATTTCATTGATTCCCTTTTAGAGTATTCTACGAACTTCTAACCATCATCATCAGACAACCATTATGGCGTGCCTTGACCAAACTGTTAATTTCAACTTCTAAATAAATGGAATGGCGCCAAAATTTCAAAGACAATGAAGTAAGAAAAATCACACAGGAAGCAAATAATCCGCTTGAAATAATTTTCGAGAGTTGACTCCATCTTTTGTCTGTTGGTAAACTTTGCGTTCCACGTTTTAAGACAAGAACGGTCGATAAGTAATGTTAAATGAGGTGAAAAAAACTTTTTCTCCTAAGACATTTTTCTCTGCTTTTGAAAATAGTGTGGCCAATTTGTTTTATTCTTTTTTTTGTTGTTGGTAGGGGTGGTGTTAATGTCAGTTGAATGTTTTTGCTTCTTTGCTTGTACATAAGAAATAGTTAAAGGAATTTCTTGAGTTTTGCTTCGTAATAAATACGAACAGAAATTGGTGCGCTGCTTAAGATCAATGTTAGCAGGCCGGTCTATTATAAATTTCGAAACACTACACTCATTTTCGAAAATCGTAGTTATTCTCGATTTGATATACTTGTATAACTTCATTTACACCTCTCGAGGAAATTCAGTGGTCGCAACTTTGATCAAACACTCAAAATGCCCATTTTTAGGGTTTCAAAAAAAAAATGGAAAATACTATCTTAAAATCAAAAGCTGCTGCGAATTGCGGCCGTTGTCAGCATTAAACCGAACTTCATTAATATCAAGTTCTGAGTTTCTTGGGCACACATTTTTTTCAAAATTTTTAATTATTTTCCCTCCTTAACCCCTTGTCATCACTGGTTATAAATTTTCCCTATTATTTTTATGTAGGCCACTAAGTTTTTGCAATAGGGTTGTTCCAATACGATTTCGTCAAATCTGAAATTTCCATCGGAAAGTATGACAGTTTTTAGCATAAACGTACTCAGGACGTTATGATGTGCAAGGGCAATTTGGGTTTACAGCAAGTGGAAAATATCTTTTGGCCAAAAAATGAAATTTACTCGGGAACATTTTCATGCGATGATTTTCTACGATTTTCGAATGTTTTGATGGGTCTCTGAAATTGAAGCGCTATCCCTCCAGATAACTTATAACTCGTTTAACGAATTCAAACGTAGACGTCGTTCAGTTCAGTTAGTGAAGGTCTTCCAAAAATGCCATTGTGCCAGAAAACATCGATGCCGTACGTGAACTTATTATGCAATATCGTTTTAAGATATATACGTACTGTGAGATAGAAACATCTTTGAGCATTTCTCCTTTGGCCATATATTCGATATTACATGTACGTTTGACCGTAAAAAAAGTTTTTTTCAAGTTAGATCCCGCCTATTTTGACAATCGCCCAAAAACGGCTCGTGGCGGTTGGTGCCATTACGGTGCATCAAATGAAGTGAAGAAGAACGTCACAGGTGACAAATCATGGATCTACGAGGTGTGACAACTAACTAATGAGACTGATTTTATTGCCACGCTTGTGGTAAGCCTGTAACCTTGAAATTCCCTTCCCCGGCATCCTTCTCCTCTCCATTGATATATTAACCATCGCTCTAGCTTGTTTAGTTCGCCTGCTGTGTCGTGTTGAGTAGACGTGTGTTGGTGGTGTCCGTCACGAAAATGGAGAAACGAAATCAAGAGCAAAACAGCTTCAGAAACGTAGGCAAAAATTGTAAAAGTGCATGATGATAGTGCTCTTAGTCGTGCCCAGATGTTTCAATGGCATAAAGAGCTTAAGGAGGGGTGTGAAAGCGTGGAAGACGAGGCGCGGAGCGGGAGACCAGTCGAGGTGCGGACTGACACGTTTAACAGTTCGAATATTGGCGTCGGAACTGGGTATGAACCGTGAAACAGTCAGACAAATTTCAACCGACGATTTTGGGATGAAAAAGTTATGCGCGAAGATGGTTCCAAAGAACTTTTCTGAGGAGCAAAAGCGTGTGCCAGTATTTGGCCTCTAAAGGGATTGCCGTGTTGCAACACCCGCTTTATTCGCCCGATATGTTACTCTGTGACTTTTGTTGTTCCCTAGAGCAAAATCGGTGGTCGAAGGAACCCATTTTGAGTCGATTACGGACATCCAGGCGGCCGTGACGAGGGTACTCACGGACATCCCAGTCGAAGCGTTCCGGAAATGAAGGATGGAAAACGCGCTGGAATCGTTGTATAGCTGCCCAAGGGGACTACTTTGAAAGGTATGGCAGAGTTGTAGTCTCAGTACTTAATTGTCACATCTCGTATGCCTATGGGTTGAGATTATAACAGTAAAATGCAACAACAATTGTTCGCACAGGAAGCACTGCGAAGCAAATAGGCGCCTGTTTATTCGGTCGAATGGGCCATGGTGTCACTATTCTGCTTCAGAAACGTAGGACGATCGATTTTGAGTAGCACACGACCATTTGTGTGCCGAAAGTCTTCGGAGAAATTCGCCAAACGAACAAGAGAAGACGAATCATGCTCCATCATGACATCAGGAGCTCTCAGACGTCAGCTCAGGCTAGCGCCTATTTGGCAGTCAAAATATCGAAGTGATGGGTCATCCACCATACAGTCCTAATTTGGTATCCAATGATTTCTTTTTATTCCTACTCATCAGAAATTAACTACGTGGTGAACGTTAAAAGCCGTGTTTTAGAGGTTTCATCGTTGGAGTTGGATAAGGGCTTTGAAAACTGGTTTGAGCGCATAAATGTTGATGGAGAGTATTTTGAAGCACAATCAAACCTTTTTTGACAAAACCTGAATGTATTTTCATACTTCTTGAAAATAAATTTTACAGTGGCTCTCGTATTAAGAGAAATCAAAACTTTTCATCTTTGTCAAATAAATTTCCAATTTTTTCAATTTTATTTTATTTCTTTAGCAAAAAACTTAACTTTTCTCAACTTAACTTTCCCCTCCCCAATAGTAAATTCATTTTTTGCCCATAGTACTTTAGTTCCCATGCATTCATTGCAATAAGACAGCAATCATAAAGTAATTAATACCATCTAATTCCTTTATGACGATACAACTCGCAAATAAAATATTTTATTCAGTTTTGACGATCTTGAAGACCAGCTGTATACACAGGAAGACAAAGCTCCAAGTATACAAATCTATGATAAGACCTGTCTTGTACTTTTGGTGTGAAACATGGAGCCTAACCCAAGCATCCGCAAATATATTGAGCGCCTTTGAGCGACCAATGGCGAATTTGATACAAACATGAGCTGTATGCAACTTTTGACGAACCGGAGGTCTCAACGATTGTGACTGCGGAAACTGCAATGGGCTGGCCACATGAATCGTATAGACGAACAATGGATACCTAAAAAAGTATTCGTTGGGAGAATTGAAGGTAGGAGACCAATGGGGAAGCCAAGGAAACGCTGGTTGACTCGGTCGACGAAGACTGTTCATCGCTTCTCGGGTTTCAAAATTGGAGGACGTGGTAAATGGACCGAGACCGTAGGAGGAACTATTTGCAGGAAGCGAAGAAACGAGAGGGGTTGTAGTGCTACGAAGAAGAAAAAGATCTAGAGAAAAGCTATACTTTCTGATCCATGAAATCTTCAATTGCGTGTCAGTACACAGATATTAACGAAGAACTTCAGAAAAGTAAGCTTGAGGGCGGATGTGTTGAAACTGGATGAAGAATTATCTGTGCTACTGAAGCTTAAAACTACCAGAATGTTTGAAGAAAAAATTCTGGTAACTCTAAACAACTGATCACTAGCCACTACCCGGAGAACTATGGCTTAAATGGAGCGAGTTTTTGATGGAACTGTGAACTACCAAAACTTCGGAAATTTACTAGAAGGCTGCTGAGGATGGCTGTGCTGTTGGCTGTGGAAGCGACAGGACCTAGCAAGATGAATATAAAAGTAAATGAGAGACTTGAAGAAGGCGCTTTATATAAGTTTTGTGAGGAGGTAATGGTGATACAAGAGGCTAACAGCTGTAAAATCCTCAGCAAAAATCGTACCGTTAAGCGAGGCGTAATGGCCCAAATGGCCCCTCTGAAGTTTGAATTAAGATTCATTAAATACATTGATGAAGACTCGGTTTGGATGCAATCAGGCAATCAATTAAAAACCGACAGTCGACTTGTTCGTGCCATCGCAAGGAAGAAGAGCAAGAAGAAGCAAATGGAAACTAGCAATGCAAGAAGTTACTTTGAATTGGATACAACATCGCTGAATTCTTTCGAAAAATTTAAATGGCCGAACTGATCGTACCGCAGCTATCTTAGAAAAATCGTTACGTCAAGTCTAGCACTATTCATACTTTGAGAAATAGTCAGAGAAAAATGAAATGTGATGGGTACTGATTTAAAAATCAGGCAACAACCACATTATTGAGCACGACACTGACCATATCGCCTGGTCGTGAAATGAGATTCCCTAACAAATCTCAACACTGTTCGAATCGCACCAGTGTGCGGTTATTATAAATTTTTATATAGACTACCCAACCACCCCAAAGCCCAATACTCTCCCAGAAACAGGGTAACAGATTGATTCATGTGATCAATAGTAAAATTTTTCTGCCATAGAATGGTGAGCAATATTTGTTGGAGGCAGGCAAAATGTGGCAATATACCCTGATTTTACTCTAAACGTAACTTTAGCTGTATTCAGGATGTAAAATAACAAGCCATGCACATCAAGGGAACAAATTGCAATTGTGTGAGCAGTTCTGAAGGATTGGTGGCTCTGCGTACACAATCATCAACAGTTATGAGAATGAAACCAAGTAAATTAAACCCTCCAAGCGGCAGCCAAGAACATCCTGAAAATCCACCCGCTCTACCAGCCGAGGGTGGATATTGAAGGCTCCATACTCATATTTAAATGCTGCTGAGGGGAGTGGAAAGGTAGCCGGATTTCAATCTTTCCAACCCAGAAATATCTACTCAGGAAGAGGGGTTTACATGCCCCAAGGGTGAACGCGTGTATCAATACGGAATCAGGAATCTGAAAACTGGCTTTGGTGGCACCACGTCTTTCTCCTTACTAAAGATGGAAATCATCCGTCAAAAGAGAAAACGCTACAGACGGACATGCCGAACCGACGGAAGCGGACAAAGAGAAGGCCGCTGCAACGAAAAAAAAACAGAAGGAGCAAGTCGAGGCTGCATATCCCTTCGCAGAAACAAATCTGGAAACAAATGAGAAGTGAACTGCTTCCTAGAGTGGCAAGACTCTACGTCTGGGTCGACTTTCAGAGAGAACACTCTGGAGTAGTGAACTAATTAATGGTCCTCAGGTTGAGAATAGCTAATTTGAAAAAAAAGCATTCTATATATATGTTTTTTATTAAGGATATAACAATAAATAGATTTCAATAAATCGATCGGGAGACGTGCTGTGTGACTAGTGGCAACGTTTTGTTGAAACCACATATCGTTGATGTCAAGTTCATCCAATTCTGGCCACAAATAATCTTCCAACATAACACGATAGCGCTCTCTACATATAACCTGCACAAAACTGAAGGCCAAAGAATGGCTCTTGCTGACCATCCTGTCAATAACACCAGAGGATGACGCGATCTTTATAGGCGGAAGAAGTGAAGCACAGTCAAAACCATGAAAACTGTGCTCTGGATACTCAAAACTAACATTCTCGATATCGACGATACCAAAAAGATCCTTTCTCTTCTTGTTTCTTCTTCATGCAATGACGAAAAGAAAGGAGCTTCAAGGGATACTTTGATACTACTTTGAGCTAAGCTGATTGGCAAAGGACCGATCTAATACTAAAAGCTGTACAAATAAACTTTAAGCATTGAAAAACTGTTTACAAGACTTAGCGCTGGCTCAGAAAACTTGAAAGTTTGTAAATTTCAGAAAATAACAAAGTTGAGTATTTTTCTTCATAGGTAGGTGAAGGTTTTTGCGCCGTCAGTGTGGGAATTCTATTAGTGCTATATCTTTGGACTACCCACCAAACACCTCCCCGGTTAATGTAAGAACTAAGCCTGGAAGCATTTGATGCACTAGTTCGGAGAGCAGGCTCAGATCTGTCAGATAGTTCATCAGAACCCGCATCAGATACTCTAGAACTTAAAATGGTTCTTCTTATTGTTTCCAGAATATCTAGCGAAATTGAAAGCCTTTCTGAAATCAATTGTCACCAGCAGTATAATACAATACGTAACGAAACTGAGTTTCTATACGATTGAGGCTCTAGAGGTATCAGAAACTGTATCAATACTAAACCGGAAACTAACGTGCTCCAATTATACAGTTTTCTTTTCAAAGATCTAGAAACAGTAAAATAAGAAAAGTGAAAGTGAAAATTCAGTTGTTTTGTCCACATGTTTTTCCTACGATTGACAGGCACGCTTATCAATACGATAAATTGGAGAACTCATCAACTACTGTACATGGTTCAGCCTAAAGATTATGAGCAGGGCATATTCAAATGTCCATCACAAAGAGTGGGGTAGCATAGGAATCAGCAAATAAAATGAGTCCCTTTATAAATGAATATCAAGTGAATTCCTAAGTGCAACGAACAAGGGCACAAGACCAATGTTCGTTACAAGAAGACATAGAGAAGGAAAAAGGATCATAAAAACATATAGTACATAGGGTGATTCTTTATGAGATTTGATTTTCAATAGGCTTTTGACAGATCACTTTTTCGACAGATCACGCATGACTCCTGTCAAACTGTAATGTAATTTTTATTCAGTTATGTTTGACAAATTATCATGGAAAGACTTACGCCGCAACAACGTATACAAATTGTTCAGTTGTATTACGAAAATCAGCGTTTTGTGAGAAATGTTTATCGTGCTCTTAGAGCAACTTAAGGTGTGCATCGTCGACCTACCGAAACCACTATAGCCAACACCATCCAGAAATTTGGAGCCCAGCATACATTATTGGATGATACTCGACCGATTAGACTACATCCAGCACGTAGTGAAGAGAATATAGCGGCTGTAGCTGAGAGTGTGGCTGAAGACCGTGACGAATCGATTCGGCGTCGTTCTCAACAGCTTAGTTTGTTGTACACAAGAACTTGGCGTGTTTTACGTAAAGATCTTGGTTTTAAGGCATATAAAGTTCAACTCGTGCAAGAATTAAAGTTAGACGACTTATGATTACGCCGTGTTTTTGGTGAACGGGCTCTGAACGAGCTCAATGAAAATCCGCTGTTTTATCGCGAAATTTTGTTCAGTGATGATGCGCAGTTTTGGCTTAATGGATACGCCAATAAACAGAATCGCCGTATTTGGGCTGATGAACAACCTGAAGTGCTTCAAAAGCTACCGCTACAACCACAGAAATGCGCAGGTTGGTGTGGTTTATGAGCCGGTAGAATCATCGGTCCATATTTCTTTAAAAATGAGTTCGGTCAGAACGTAACCGTCAATGGCGACCGCTATCGCACCATGATAACGGATTTTTTGCTACCTGGAATTGAACCCCGTGGTATCGGTGAACTTTGGTTTCAACGTGACACGGCGCTGCTTAGCATACAGTTAGAGAAACAATGGACTTATTGAGAAATCATTTTGATGAGAACCCGATTTCACGTTTTGGACCAGTAAATTGGCCGCCTAGATCGTGTGATATCACACGTTTAAATTATTTTCTTTGGGGTTACACGAAGTCTTTGAAAGGCAACATTACTTGTGTCATTCGCGAGATACTGGTCGCTATGCTGGAACGCGTCGTTTAAAATTGGACACTCAGAATGGACCATTTACGGCGTAGTCGCGGTCAACATTTAAACGAGATAACCTTAAAAAAATAAATGTCATAGATTTTTCTTTCGACCTATAATCAAAATTTTACTATAGAATTCAACTTTACGCCTTTTATTTGAGATTAAAAACCAAACCTTATACTAAATCACCCTATATATGATAATGGACAAGGTAAATCCAAGTGTGATTACCGCAATCTGAAAAAAAATAGATTCGATGCGAATTGTTTGAATGAAATATTCAAAATGTTGGCAAAATCATCGGTAGAGCAATTAAAAATCACGATAACTAGCTATGCCGATAACTGTCAGCAAACGTTACGACGGAAGAATAAGGGATGCAGATGTATTGCGAAAATAAACTCGCAAATCTAACTATTGGTCCATTTGCATGCAAATTTTACAAAATTACCATTTATTTATTGGTCAATTAAATTGTTGGCAAATTGTCTTTTTTCTTAAAAAGCCATCGCGCTTTGCTTTGTTGTGCTCACAGAAGTTGAAATGCGTCCGCTCACACAACAAAGCAAGGCCTGACGGCTTTTCAAGAAATCAAAAGTTTTAAGTTCACTGTTTCTATAAGGGGAGGCGAGGCGCCTTAAGAATTTCTGAATTTGTTTTTTTTTTCATACCCATACTTTCAAGAGGTAGTCAATTCTAATACGTCTACCAAATTTGGTTACTGTAGCTTCTATAGTTTTCTAGTAAAATGGCTTGTGACACACTACTACTGTTTAAATTTTTTGCAATCGAACCACACACCATACAATTTTTATTGGATCTTCTCCACGCTCTCAGATAAGATGAATAACATGAATATTTTTCGAATCCGGTCGTTTAAAATGGAACGAAAATGGTTTTTTTTTAAACAGTTTTTTAGGTACATTTTAACCAATTTTTGATTTGCTTGAATATTCGTGTCTGCTTGCCATAAGCTGAGTACTAAAAACTTCTGACATTTCCATTAGGAATATCACAATTTTGTATCTTTATATGAAAGCACCCTTAAATTTTTTTAAGCAACTGTCTATGTCAAAACGTTAGTTTCAGTCAACATTTTCATCATGGTAAAGTTCACGAACCAGCAACGTTTGGAAATTATTAAAAACACCACCGAATTTCTGAGTCGCTGGTCGCAACTTTGAGAGCGCTTACTCCAATTTTCGGCCGTAATAATCGTCCCACCCGACAGGTTGTGCGGATAAGTTCGAGTCCAAATTTTCACTATTGGACGTTCCGGTGTCAAAAAGATGTCGTACCGCTCCAAGCGAAGGAAATAACACCGCCGTAACTGCATGGATTCAAAATGAGCCAACGTCACGTCGTTCTCAACAATTGGGCATCGCTCAAACGACACTGTGACGTATTTTGCGAAAAGATCTTAGCCTACATGGTTACAAGATCAAATTGACTCAAGAACTAAAGCCACTTGATCGTTCGAAACGCCGAAACTTCAATTAGGCTCTGGCAAAGTTTGAAAAAATGAAGAAGCTCATTTCTGGCTCAATGTCTTTGTTAGTACGCGAAATATAATATGCATTATTGGTCAGCAACAAACCCACATATGCTTCTTGAGACACGGTTGCATTCGCAAAAATTACTGTTTGGTGCGATTTCCATGCCGGAGGTGTGATTGGGCCGTATTTTTTTGATGAAAACGACCGTCATGTTACCGTCAATGGGAAGCGCTATCGTGTTATGTTGGAAGTTTATTTGTGGCCAGAATTGGATGTGCTTGACATCAACGATATGTCGTTTCAACAAGACAGTGCCAATAGCAACACAGCATGAATCATAATCGATTTATTGAAAGGCAAAGTTGTCTCGGGGAATGGTTTGGTCGAATGGCCTCCTCGGTTATCCAACCTAACGCCATTGGATTTCTTTTTATGAGGCTATATTGTCACTGGTCTATGCCAACAAGTCAGCAACTTTAGGCGAGCTAAAAGATAACATCCAACCCGAAATTGCCAACGTTCCGGTCGAAATGTGTGCCAGTGGCGGAAAATTGAGTACAAAGAATTGACCACTGTAAAGGGGCTCGTGATGGTCATATGAACGAAATCTAATATTATTCATAAAACACACAACATAAAATAAATTTGAAATCAATATCTCAAATATTTTTCTGTTTTAGTAATAGATAAAATTGTCATGTGCTTAATGGAAAACCCTTTACATAATCAAGTAGACAAGAAAATTGTACGCTGGGACTAAAAACTGGTAAAGATTTATCTTTTGTTCTCACTATTTCATGAAAAATATTTAAAAAAAACAGTTTTTTTCGGTATTATACTAGTAGTCAAATATTGGAAATATTCAAGTTTTGCTATCAAGTTTTAAACTCATTTTGTTCTCGACGTTGAATTATTTTTCAATTTTTTATGGCTTTTTTATAATTTATAATCAGTTTTTTTTACGAATTTTACAAATTTTAAAATTTTAATTCATTAACGAACAGAGATAATTGAAATGCAAACAAAATAACTCACCATGTGATCCTAATAATTTATAAAACCTATATTCTAAATGTAGTTGTGGAGCCTTTGATTTCATAGGCTCCATTTTTATTGCTACGTGCTCATTGTTGTAAAGATTTTTTCCTGTAAAGAAAAGAAAAGATAAAACTTTGATTAGTATTATTTAAATTGAATTTTGAATTAACTATAATATTTTTTAGTAATAAGAGGCTTAAGAGTAAGATCAACGATAGATTCACGAGCCTTAAGAAAAGCCAAATTATTTTTTGGATACATTTTACTTTTACGAAGGGGACCTACCAATAAATCAGATATTTGTGGCGTAGCTGAGCTCATTTTTGCCTTGTGTTGCAAAGTTTACGACACTTGGCATATACAATAACTTTTTTGTCGGTTTTCATATAGAAGAATAGTAGATGGTTGCTTCAAAATAAACTAGATTATTATCTTCAATTATTTTATTTGACACCCGCAGGCCAATTCTCTTTTTTCTTGAAAAGCCTTCGGGCCGTGCATTGTTGTGTGAGTAGACGTGTTTCAACTCCAAGTGATCTTCAGTATCTTAAGATCTTTATGTAGGTGTAGGATGGGTTTAGCAGGTAGGTTTTAGGTTAGGCCAGGTAGAGGGATATTAGGTTTTCATTTTTTGGCTTGGAGGGTGCCCGTTTATTCTGGTTCGTCTCGTTTCCGTTTTTGTTTGAGTACTGAGCAAATTGCGTTGGAATTTGTAATGTTGTTCGTATGTAGAGGATCAAGACATTGCTGGTTGTGTATACGAGGCAAGCGTAGTAAGGGATCAGTTTTCGGGCCAAGCCTGTTCCACTACACCGTGAGGCACGTTCGCAGCAGTGGAGGGGGAAGAGGAATTGCTAGAAAAGTGATCCCCTTACTCCAACGTCCCCAGCTGCTTTGAGCACTTTTTATTTTTTAGGACTGCCAGAACATAATGTGTCACATGGTTCCATTTGTCAACAAATACTACAAGGTGCTTTCCAAAATAAACGAGACTGAGCTAAAATAGAAACGACAGGAGCTTTGTTCTGATAAATTCGAGTTTATTTTTTACATTATACATTGTTTTGCCCGATCCAAAAGCTTTTCAAAAGAGTGTTTCAGGTCATTGACCAGAATGTCCTTCAGGATGTCGGTACAAGCCTTTTGGATGCCAGCTACGAACGCAAAGCATTTTCCTGTCATGGCCAAATGCAATTTTCCGAATAGGTAGAAGTCACAGGGAGCCATATCAGACGAATACGGTGAGTGATTGATGGTTAAAATGCGATTTCTAATCAAAAAATCAGTCACAAGAGTGGATTTTTATGACAAAAGTCTCGTTTATTTTGGAAAGCCTCTTGACTTGTGCGGAACAAAACGTGCACAGACCTTTTGTAAGCCCAAATGATCGGTTAAAATGCGATAAATCGATGTTTTGGAGATATTCAACTCGGATTCCATAAATTTCAACGATGATTTCGGCTCATTTTTGATAAATTCACGCACAATTTTGATGGACTTTTCGGTGATCACTGATTTTCGGCGGCCCGTATGTGTATCGTCATTTATGTCCTCAAGACCATCTCTAAAACGTGTAAACCACTCATGAACTCTGGCACGAGATAGACAATCATCGCCATAAACTTTTTTCATCAATTCAAATGTTTCGGTAAACGTTTTACCGATTTTAACCCTTTATGGCGCAAGATCGTTGTTTTAGTAGATTATATAAATAAAAGGTGGAAAATGAGGTAAAGTTAACAGTAAAAATAATTTAAAAAATCTCATCATAAAAAAAGTATTTATTTTCTTAAAAAAACGGACTGTTGCAGAAATGCAACATTACATCAATAGTACCAAAAAATATTAAAGTAAATGAAATTTTTTAAAGCAGTTATTTTGCTTATTGTAACACAAACTAACCCCACATTTTTCGCAATCTGTTTGCGTAAACCCACTACAGCCTGGAAATTTGCACCTCATTCGTTTATCCAGCCAAACTGGCCAGTGTCCGTATTGGTCCATCCTCACATCTTTTGGTGGAACATGTTGAGCCGGACCTTTCTTCTTTTTATTTTGAATGAGACATTCTACATCACTTCCGCGCTTTGTACGGTTGGTTGTCTTATATTTGCATAACGTCTCCGCTAAAGCTAGTCTAAACTCAGCAGAGTTGAGAATTTTACTGGTACTACCCTTTTCAGCATTTATTCTTCGGTATAAAAGCCATGAATTACACATCGCCATGTCTATGAAGTGATAAAAAATTCGTAGATACCAACGTTTACTGCGGAGTCGAATTTTGTAGTGGCCGATAACACTATCCAATAAATCGACACCACCCATATGTCGATTATATTCGCTACGACAAAAGGACGTTCAACAGAAATATATTGCTTTCCAGACTTGTCCCATCTTCTTACTATAGATGTTGGATGTTTTCCTGCAAAATTGGATGCTAGAGTGACTATTTTATTATCTCTCCAAGCGACCACACCGACGTCAACTCCATTGCTGTTACCGACCTGTTCTATTGACGTACCACGCGGTTCTTTTTTAAAAGCTTTCTCATCTGGCAGCTTGCAGTTGGGGATACGGTTTTTTCTTACAGTTCCCAAAGCCAAAATGCCACGACTGGACAAGTATTCAATAAGCGGTATCGAGGTGTAATAATTATCGAAAAACAGCCGGTAATTCTGATTATTAGGGACATCGCGTGCAAGGCGAACTACCACATTAGATGATGCCCCTAACTGTGGCTCCTCGGCTGCGCATCTGTTTTCTTGTCCACTATACACTTCAAATTTATATGCATACCCAGATACACCACATATAACAAAAAGTTTGAATCCCCATTTATGGGGTTTGTCGGGTAAATATTGCTTCAGCATACTTCGAGCTTTTGTCGAACACATTTGTTCATCTACAGATAGTTGTGCTTCAAGAGGAACTTTTTTGAAGTTGTGATTAAGTGCCTCTATCAATGGCCGGATTTTATATAATCGATCAGCATGAACGTGGTCATATGGTAACATTTTGCTATTATCGTTGAAGTGTAATGACTGCCTGAGTAATTCAAATCGTTTTGACGACATTGTCTCTTGTATCGGCGCAAATCTTATGTTATCAGACCAATACATTTTTACATTTGGCATATGAACTATTGACATATAATATACAATACCAATGAATTGGCGTATTTCTTCACTGGTTACATTTACTGGTTTATTAGCATCTTTTTGAACCGAGTATAAATTTGTCTGGTCTTTTAAAAGATCCATAATATCCTCAGTGAACAAATATGAAAATACCTGAAAAGGGGTATCCAAACGAAGTATTTCTGCAGGTAAGATTTCTGATCCATGAAAACGTAGTTGGTCGTCATTTAAGTTCAAGCTTTTCGTTTTCCATATGATATTGGCCTTAGGCACACGATAAGATGTACTAGGAGCCGTTGCAGGATCAGTACTAGGAGAAGCGAAGGCTGGATTTGAATCTGTTGCATTACTATTGGATTGGTTATTGATGAATGTAGTTGCTAGCGTGCTGGCAGCCCGAACTTCATTTTCCAAGTCAATTGGTTCCTCTAGGTCCTCGTCGGAGCTTTCGTGTTCATTCTGCTGAAATTTATACGTAGGATCGGCTACATCATCGTCGTCTGAATAGTCAAGATCATCTTCACTGTCTTTCCATTCTCGCAATATATTCTCAATGTCCTGAGCAGTCAAATTATTTAATTTGCGACTCATTATGATACTGGAAAAGAAACATTCAAATCCAAATAAACGGTTAACGAAATCTTCCATGAACGCGCAATGTTGCATTCATGCAACATAGCAAAATCAGTCCATAAATAGAAAAAAAACTTGATTTTGCAGGAAACTATTATTGATCACTGAAATCCACCATCTTACCTTTTATTCAGATCAGTTTTGATAGCCAAAAATCAATATTACACAATAAAGTCACTTTTTAAAACAAAATTCGAAGAGCTTTAAACCGGTTTGTACGTGTTCACCACTTGAATGTCACACAAATACAAGTGCCGCCATATAGTCTGCTGATTTGTTATTAATTCGTTAGAATGCTCTGTTGCCGTTGCACAACACTGAGTAAAGTTTGTCTATCGGCTTTCGCTATATTTTTACATCAATGGAAATGGTGTGTTGCAGAAGTGCAACATAACTCCATAAAGGGTTAAAACAAAACTTGAAATTAGCTCTTTGTTCGAAACTCATTTTTGTACCGATGACGCAAACATACTGTCATTTTTGACGCAATAACTTCGCTTCCGCTGAACCGAACGTCACCAAACTTTGACTGGAAGTCAGGGAGGGATGTGACTTTCCAACGCACTATCTCATTTACAGATGGCGCCACAAAAAAAATGTTATGGCAAAAGTCTCGTCTATTTTGGAAAACCCCTTGTAGACAATTAGAGAAACATTTGCATTTCAAATTAGACATTTATAAAAATAAGAGAATTAGAGCTTTAATTTTATTTAATGGAAAAGAATAGAAAATATAATTTTCTGGAGTTTAAAAGACGACTTCACTTCAAGACATTGATGAAAGAAATAGGGAAAGGTTAGAGGAAAAAAAGGCAATTAGATTATTCAAGTGATTCATATGTATCATACTTCGCTTTACTCGAGGAAATAAATCTTAATTCAATTAATTAAAATTAGCTTAAACATTCTACAAACTGTATTCACAATGATGAAAAACAAAGAAAGGGATGCAATTGAAAAGGTGGCTGCTTTTGATGTCAAGATATGGTTCTTGCTAGGCTTACCGATTTGATGAAAACCATCTGACCCTTTGACAAAATACAATCTTTGTTTTCCCCGGAATATTTTGTATAGTAGATGAGTTTTTAATTCATATATTTAAGTAAGCTTGTCAACAGTAACTATCGCATGCATATTAATCATTAAATACATTCCAATGATCACAGAAGTCAACCATGCGTTCAACGAACTGATAATTTAAAAACAAAACAAAAATTGAATATGAAAATTAAACTGGGATTCAAATGTTTTCAACTTTTTTTTTTGATAGGTTCTAGCAAGTGCCAGTTTTTCAGACTAAGTTCATGTTTCGGTGAGATAGTTCAGAATATTATCTTAAAAAAATGAAATTAATTCCGCAAGTTAATATCATTTGTATCATATTATCTTCTTTTATAAGTTTCGTTTCTTTAAATAAGGTGTGTTTTTATTTTTCTTGATGGCTTTAAAATTAATTCGATTTAAACATTTTTAGAAGCCATCATTGACAATTGAGCTGCTCAACTCCGAATGTCAAATGAGTTCTCTTTACGGGAATTGCAACATTATTCTAAAAAATGAGACCCACATTGACGGCTTTATGAATTTGATTTGGCCAGTTAATGCATTCATTCATTTCAATATTCGACAGTTCCAATCGAAAAACCGACTTGCGAATGTTTTCGACCAAAAATTGAATGTTTGCGACAAAAAGCAAAAAAATCTCGTTCATTATTTGGTCAATTATTTTATGGGACTGATGGAAGACGCTTTGGATGGTGAAAAATTCGAATGTCCTTTGTCCGCTCATAACTACTCGGTGGCAAACTTCGAATTGACAGCCGATTTCATGCCATTAAATTTGTTTTATCGACCGGGTACTTATTTTTATACAAATATAAGCTTTTATGATAGCGTAAAGAACGTGAAGAAATTTATCGGATGGATTGGAGCTAAATGGAGGATTCGAAAAGTATGAAACAGAATTCTAACGTTGTATGGTATTGAAAGGTAAAAGAAATAAAAGATTCGTGATAGATTAAAAAGTGAAATTATAAATTAAAAGCAATTATAATAATCAATGATACGGCACAATAACCAAAAATTAGGATTTCATGATGATCCGGATTAGTCAATTGATTTGGTGGCAAAGGTATGTGTAGCGTTTCACCTAATTTCACATTTAACATATTTTGCATATTCGGCACATGTGACACAGTCAGCATATGTCACTTTAAACTAAACCAAATATTTCATGTGGTTTTAGAGTCTCTGTTTGAATTAGTGACATAATAAAGTTTACCTGAGATTTAAAGTAACGTTCTTCTTTTATGTTTTTTTTTGTTTATAAGGGACGCAGTCGTTGAAAGTTGAAATCACCTACGATGTTCGACGGTTAATCGACTAACGGTAATTCTTAATGCCTCTCAATATTCGGCGGGTTGTAATATTCTCAGATATTTCGGGTGATCTGTCATCCTTGCACAATATATCTAAACAGTTGGCAATCGTGGAATGATATGTATATGCCAGCAATTAGCACGCGGGAGATGACAGATCTCTTGCTGTCCGAGAGCCGCCCTGAGACTTTGCGGTTTCGTTTTTTTATTGCTGTCGTCTGCTAATCCGGTTCATTGTCGTGAAACGTAAAATTTGCGGAATTTCTGTGTTCCCGCAAAGAAGTGATAAGGCGTATGAAAATTTCGGGCTGAGCTCGTTGTAGGCACTGAGAAATTTCGGAAGCTAACTGTGGTCGTGGAACTCGCTAACTGTCGACATTACCGTGCGCGCCGCGAGCCTCCAAAGGGTTATCCGAACGAGAAAACGGCCTTCCGGAGCAAAATTGTCACGTACACGTTTTGGTGCTCGCCGCCACCTAGCCGCGAAGATCACTTTCCAAGAACCCTACCACGCAGAACGAGTTAGAATATTACACCGCCACACAAAACTCGTAGTTTCCCACACCGGGGCAACTGAAATTAACGCCCTATTTATCTCCTAACACCGAAAACACGAGATAGAACTGAAACGATACTAACGTTCATTGCACCCGCCGAACACTACCACCTTAATTAATTTAATATTATTTCAAAGATGGGGAACAGTGGCAAATGGGCCCAATGTAAAAAGTGCGCGAGAGAGCTGCAAGGCATCCCTGTGCGGCTTTTGAAGCATGTGAATGTTTGTCCAGTGTCAAGGGCTTCTAGCTCATATTTGCCTACCTTCAGATTCTGTTCATGATACCCACCCCTCAACATCAAATGACACCATCATCGAATCGGTGGCCAAAAAAAAAACGCGCTTTGTCGACTGGCGGGCGATCATTCAACATATTAGAAAAATTAATTGTTCCATCGGAATCCCAACCGAAAAAAATTGATTTGGCGGTCGCAAACTTTTTCTATGCCACCAATACAACGTTTTTGCACGCTGATCACTTGAAGTTTAAAGAAATGATCATGGCACTTCGTCCAGACTGTAAGCCTCTCACATTTTGTCAAATAAGAGGCCGTCAGGTAGAAGAAAGTTATGCTGATACCTTAGAAAAACAAAAAGATGAAATCGAGCGCTAGGCCGTAGCTTTGGCTTTGAACGGTTGGTCTAACGTTCACAATGAGCCTATAATTTGTTGCAGCCTCACTACACCCGAAGGACAATCAATACTAGGTGATACTATCGATACATTAGGCCATCCTCATTATTCTGATTATTTAAAAGAAATTGCTACGTATATAACTACAAATACCAACAAAAACTTCAAGAGCGTCGTTCCGACAGTGTAGCCAACGTCAAAAAATGAGGCAAGAATTATGTAAAGATAATAGCATAATTCAGCATCGTTGCTGTGAGCACATACTAAACCTACTAGCGCAAGATGTGGAAATCAAAGGAGTTTCTGGAAACATAATTAAAGTGATCAAATATTTTAGGAATAAACATCTGCCCGCAAGTTGATACAAGGCTGCCGGAGGTAAAAAGTTGGTAATGCCCATAACCGTCCGATGGAATACAACGAGAGACTGTATTAGCTCTTACCTTGCTAATCGAGGAATATTGGTACAAATATGCCAAAGTAATATAAATGAAGTTGACAAAAACATATTCGGATTCGTAAATGATGCACAGATAACGAACAATGCAATTCAACTCTTGTCACGCTTGGATCCAATAGTTAGAGCCTTAGACAGAGCCCAAAGAAATGGAACAACAATATCGCTGGCAGTAGAAATATGGCACCGGCTAGATAAGGATTTAGAAAATGAAAATGGCATTAGAGTCCGTTCATTTTTTCGGCGAATATGTTGGATCACCGATTACTGGACAAAAATTAGAGCAATGATCAAAGAGATAAAGTTTTTGCTGAAATGCCGCCCAATATCATGCCTATTGTAACGTCTTTGCTGACGCAATCATCAATGTTTCCTAACTATCTTTTTGGGGAAAATTTTAAACAGACTCCACCTTTAGAATGGTGGAAGCTCCTAAATATGAAAACAAACGATAATCGATCGCTCAGCTGGGATGGCAAAGAAAGATTTCAAACTCTATGTGAACAATTACTGTCAGCAGTAGCATCAACAGCTGGTCTCGAAAGAATATTCTCTACCTTCGGTCTTGTGCAGTCAAAGATACGTAACCGATTAGGAATCGAGAAAGTCCATAATTTAGTCCATATCTTCAAGAATTCAACCATTCCCATAAAATAATTTGTCGTACGATTCCTTCATACAATATGGACTGGGTTTGGAAATCCAATGCGAATATTAAAATGCAAGAAGAAATATTGGGCGTAGATTCCGGAGGCCAATTTAAATGGGTCAGACGATGATGTACCACTTATAGATCTGTGCCTGACAATAAACCCTGATTTTAATTGATCAATCAAATTTTTACTCTTCTTTGTTACTTTAGGAAAGTGAAAGTGAAATATTCAGACTAATTTATATTATTTTTCCATTTTGATAGTTATAAATAAATTACAGACTGGGAAGTGCTTACTTTTCGTAAACGTATATATATCAAATATCGGATTTTTTATATTTATTATAAATATCGGATTTTCGCGAAATCTGTATTTTATATCAAACTCGTCCAATATAAATTTACCTCGGATAAAATAAATTCAAGCCACTTACATCTGTTTATTCCCTACTCTAGCAAGCGGCCCCTTTCTTTTGTTTTTTAATATCCCCACCGCCGGGTTTCAGTTGTCTCGTTTTAATTCTTTGCTTCAAAATCCAGATTTTGTTTCCAATTCAAGAAAATGTTCTCGCCGAATACCGCTCCGTTTAATCCTCTTCCAGTTGACGGAAAACTTCCGAAAAAAGAAATAACCTCCGAGTTAACATTTCTGGAGTGGGTTTTTTTCCGAGTAATTCCCCTTGCTTTGATTTCACTCACAACGAGTTCTACTCGATGGCGATCCAAGTGGAAATTAAGTGCATTATGCGCTGAATGCATTTGACTGACAGTTTGAACTGTCAGTAGTGTTTACAACGGGATAATCCTCGCTATTTCCCTTTTTCTTGAGCCGGGCGGTAATATTTCTCAGTTTTCCTTTTCCCCGCAGGTAGTTTTATCGCCGTCTTGACGCATGCAGTGTCGTGCGTTTATACACAATTTATTCACCAGTTCCACGTAATTTCGTTCGTCGAATCTCTCCTCGGGAATGTCGCGATTTTGTTCATTTAAATTTCCGTGGTGGATATTAGTGAATTTGTGCGACGAAAGTGAGCGATGTGCTTCGGCACCTTTTTCCCTGTAGATTTATTTAATTTTTTTTTAATTTTTATCAATTTCCCTTTAATTTTAATTTCCGCATCATCACAATTCTACCCTTTTCCCTTATATTCAACTAAAAAAAAAATTTATATTTCCACTAACAACATTCCATTCATCAATTCCCACTGATAAAACTTCATTCAATACATTTTACCTAACAAAACCTAATTCCTTCCTTCATACTAACTAATTCTATTCACTAGCTCCCACTAACAAATTTTTTTTTTACTAACGAAAATTCATTCATGTTTCCCTACTAACAAAATTCAATTTCATACCCAGATGCATAGTTGAAGTTGCTTATTAGATGAATGGGAAATCAACAAAACATGGCTCTGTTGGTGGCGTCGCGAATTCTCGACCGGAAGTCTGCTGGGACCCTGGGTTCAAGTTCCCCGAGCGCAGGGAAGCACTCTTTTTGGGGTATCGGCAACATCAATAGTTTCCGTATATGTATATGTGACACTTTGCATCTAATCAAACGCTTCTTTGATTATGCAAACTGCCATATATGAAAAAATAGAAATTATTGTGTCTGTCGGAAAGAAAAGATGTGTGGGTAGCGGAATCGAAGTGTAATGAACTTCGATTACGTTACCCAGATGCAGCAGCGGTGATGAAAGAGGAAAAAGATTGCGGGATCGGATTTGATGGAGGTGAAATGTGAGATTGAGTTCTTTGAATTGGGGCAGTTGGTATTTGACTGGCAGATAAAAGGGATTGTGTTTGGCGGTGCGGTTCCCTAATTCGAGGAGAAAAGATTTCGTTTTTTTAGTTTAAAAAGAGGAGTCAGTATTGGACTTTGGGAGTAGGAGGGATTTGATTATGTGCGGTGTTAGAAAAAAGATTTTATCCAATTGAAGTGCGGGAACAAGAAAACTGTGATTTGGAAAAATGATTTTATCCAATTGAAGTGCGGGAACAAACAAAACTTGGATTGGGGGTGTGGGACGAAAGTGGAATCGTGAGTGGAGGAGCGTTTTTGAATGGAATTTATAGTGTCGTAAGTTTTGGATTGGAGTTCAGTGGAAAAACAAAGAAAAAATCAGAAGTGGAAGGAGTGAAGTTAGAAAGACATTAATAACTAGTAATTAAAATTTAAATATAATCTTGTAAGCTCACCACCCACATTGTGGTGTAAGGAAAAGAAAAATTCGTCGCTAGTAGACGGAGCAGAGGAAACGATTAGTGCTGATGAAAGTGGCCGTTGTATTTTTTTGTTTTTGTGATTTTAACTTACAATCTAATTTTTAGCGACCCCACGCTTCTTTTGTTGTATTTCACCGGGCGCTCGGAGTTCTACAAGGAAAGAAGTGAGTACCAATTTGGATTTTCTTTTTTTAAATATTTTATAAATTATATTTTCCAGTAGTTTGTTTATTATATTCTTTTGAAAGGGGTTTTTAGTAGTTTTTTTTATATTGTTATTCTTCGTATAATTTAATTTGGAATTATAATTTATGAACTAAATAAAACGGGCCATGTCGCATTAAGACGATCATCTTTCATTTCTCAAGATGACCTCCCCTTTCCCATCCTTTTCCCTTTGTGTTAGTTATTATATGTAAGGTGGCTCAGCACAAGCAGAGGGTGTCCCGTAAGATCCACGACACGACTGAGTGCTTGCCGGCCTCTGTATGCCACCCCGGGTTACTCACCCCTCTGCTTATATTTAATGTCTGCAACTGCGGTGACTTCCGCGGTTGCAACAGCGCTTTACTTGTGCTTTAATAGCTGCCAATGAAGTATTGAATTCACGAGAATCCTTTATCTGTATGCATGCCCTTGATGCCTCAGCAGCATCACTTCATTTATTGTATGTTGTCCACCACTTTTCGAAACTACTTGGCACTTTCCACGACCGGCTGCCATTATTGACTCATTTCCCACTGTAATGTATAGCTTGCCGTCAGGTATAACTTCAAAGTAAAAAAAAATGGATTTATTATTCATTACCGATCCAGTCACTAGATATCACAACACACTTGTTAGCAATAAAACAAGACCCGCTGGCGAAAATGAAAGATACTCTACCACTACTGCGTTGCATTGTGATCTTTCCTTTTTTCTTGACGGCTTTGACCCCACAAAACCGACTCCGAAAATGATCGATTTTGTGACAGTAAAAGCATTCAGAATTTTTAGAACTGCGACGGCTACGGTCATTTTTGCTTTTCAGCTTTTCAGTTTTGTCACTCAGCCAGCATCGCCAAGCCCGAAAATTCGACCATCAGCAGTCAACAGGTCAACGGTGTCATCATTCTGGCGCGCTAGCCCGGAACTGTGATTCTTCCAGTCCCAATTCCATGTGCATCAGGTCACAAGAGACAACCAGGTACCACCTCACGGTCTCATCATAGCCGAGGTGGTCGATATCATCCACACGCCGCAGGAGCTCAACAAATACAGGAGCCCCAAGGCAGCCATCATGTCCCTCTTGATGGATTCCTCCGACGCCCAGCTACACAAGCTCCTCACAGGTGTCGAGCTCGGGGACAGATGGCCGAAACAGCTGCCGCGTCACATGCGCCTCCTTGCTGGAACGCAAATAAGTGACGATGTACTGCGGGTCAAATGGCTCGACCTCCTGCCACAGCAGACGCGGCCCAGGTTGCTGCTGATCAGGAACCAGACGCTGGAGGAGCTCACCGTGGTTGCAGACGAAGCACACTGGATGGGCCTGGCAGTAATGGCCACGTGCATAGAGGCAACCACGCGCTCCACGATAACCTCATCGAGTTATCTCCCCAACATGCAGTTCCTCGGACCAGGTTGCAGTCGAGGTAGCCGCCTTGCGCTTGGCAATTTGACCTGCGAGGCACTTCAGCAACCATTTGCCTAGGCCAACATGCAGCGTGGGCGCTTCTCGTCACGAGACGACCGGCCAAGGAAGGGCACGCTGCGCCACTCCAGGTCTCGAATCACATACGGGATGTTACTGGTATCGCAGCAAACACGGAGTCCTAGCGATACGATGCGAACAGCCCTGCACATTTCCAGCTTAGGGTACTGCTACCGGACGTTCGGAAAACTAAGATTGCCGGCACTGTACTCAGCGAACACCACACAAACTCGTTTTTTGGTGGGTTCTGGCTCTGCCCTCTCCATCATTCCGAGGCACCTTACCGCCAGGCCCCTTCAGAAGCAAAGCCGCGTATTACAGGCAGCCAATACTACGCCTATCGTCACCTTCGGCACCCAGTAACTCACACTGGACTTTGGGTTATGCCGCCCATTCTATTGGGCTTTCGTTATTGCAGAAGTCCAGACAGCCATCCTAAGAGCCAACGCACTCAACAATCACGGCCTGCTTATCGACTTACGAAATCGACGCCTCTTGAACGATCGCAGCAGCCTCTCTACATTCTGCGTCCTCGGCCCAGCTCCACCAGTACATAGCATCAACGCCGTGGCCAATTCATCGACCTTGAAAGGCACTACTGGAAGAATACACAAGCAGATCATCGCCACTCACGCAAACACACCTCCAGGACCTGGTGAGTTGGATTCGATCGCTGACCTTCCTGTTCACCACCAGACAATCACGCACGCTCCATCCGTGTTCACAAGACCACGGCGCCACGCGAGAGAACGCCACTCTGCAGCGAAAGCAGAGTTGGACTTCCCCCGGATCGCTACCCACTGCCCTTTATCGAGGATGTAGTCCAGGAGGCTAGCGGTTCAGTATTCTCGGTCATCGCCCTCCAGCGGGCCTTTTATCGAATCCCAGTAGCACCATAAGACATCTGCAAAACGGCAGTTACCACACCCTTCGGGCTATTTGCATTCGTAGGAATGCCTCTCGGCCTACGCAACACAGCCCAACCCATGCAGCGCACTCAACTACCTGCTGAGGAAGCTCGATTTTGTACGCATCTACCAGGATGACATCCTAATACTCTTGGCTAGCCACGACCATCCCCAGCGTCACCTCGAGCAACTTCTTTCCATACTGCAAGTTGCAAAGCTCTAGCCCTACTGGAATAAATGCCAGGTCGGCCTATCTGAGGTCATCATTGTCGGGTAGCACATCTGCAAGACAGGTTTCCGACCACCAGCTCCCAAGACGAAAGCCATCGCAGACTTTCCCTAACCTGCTGACTCCTCACAGTTGAGACGTTTCCTTGGGATGCTCAACTTCTATCGCCGCTGCATACCCGCCGAGCTACAAGCACCACTTTCAGAGCTACTGAAAGACACCCGACGCTAAAGCGGGGTGGAAGCTGCAAGCAACGCATCACCACGGCAACTACAGCAGCATTCCTTTCATTCTCCCACAAGTTGGCACTACACACCGACGCATCTAACACCGTCATTGGGGCAGCCTTGGACCAGCAACGGGACGACGGTACTTGGATATCCCTGGGACTTTTCTCGAGGAAGTTATCCGAGACCGAGCAGCGCTACTCCACCTACGACCGTAAACTTTTGGCAGTCTTCGCCGCAATCAAGTTTTTCCAGCGCATTCTGTAGGGGAGGCACACCGACCATATCGACCACTCACCTTTGCCTAGACACAACGCTCGGACAAAGCCGCTAAAGCATACCGTCCACCAGCTATCCGCCACCGCAAAACGCGTAGCACTGAAATTCGAACGCTCAAGAGTACTCTGATGTGCGTTCCCGAAACTCCTTCGCTGCAAGCACTTCCTGCGATCCTTTGCACCACCTTCAAAGGAAGACCTGCAAGCCTCCCCAGCAGAGATGGTTTTGGACACGTCGATACCAATCCCTGGCGAATTCGTCCCACCTCAAACGACACCAACCAGTTGCCCACTGGATTTTGTCGCAGACTTACACCGCCCATTCATAGCGATTCGTCCGGTCCTACCAGATAGGCACATCGATCATCGTCCGTTCGAGTGAATGTCACCTTTTCATTCCCTTCGTCGAACGTGAAGGTCATTGAGGAGGGAGTGACTGTGGCGGCACAAAATGTCCCAACGCCAGCGCGCAGTTCACGGCGCAGGCAAATCCGCGGCCCTCGAGAAATCTTCGTGCCGTGAGAAATAGGAAAATTTGCTTCAGCTGTTCTTCTAGGTTCTCATAAGTCAATATACATGAGAGAGCCTGGGCAAATTGGCCCGCGGATATCAAATAAAGTTAATTTTAAACCATATATGGAGTCGATCCAATCTAAATTTCACAACAGCATTGAAATTTGCAAATAGCTGAAAGTTCAATAAAACATTAAGAGTAAAATATATATGAAAACTTAAATGCTGTCAGGTTGCAGAAAGCTGACCGACAGACTAACAGATTAAGAAATTGAATGATGCGAAAACACATATACTATCTCATTCTCTCAACATTAGTCAAGCATGGCAACTAACTTAGGCGCACTTAGTTTAGGGTTTTCACGAATTCTTCGAAGCAGCCAACGACTCCCATGCTCATTTAACATAAACATGGGGCCTTGTCTTCTTATCCTCAACACGATTTTCGGTTGTAAAGCACTTAATTACGTATTGAATTGTAGAATGATATTTATTAGGTATATTTTGGATGTCACGCAAACACTTTTCGGCTTTATGATGCGATATTGTTAATTCACCAATCGCAGCAGAAGTGGTTTTCGGTTTACGCCCCATTTTTAATTTTTTTCGTAAATATTCACCCGAACGCGCTCAATCGGCAACTAAACCTCTTCACTGCAAGCATAAAACTTCAATATCAAACTGGGATGCTTTTTATGAACAAGGAAAATAACGGTCAAATACGTTGTACGAGTACCAGGGCATTGAAAACTGTACGAATAACCTAGTGACATAAATTTTGAGGTTTTTCTTTTATTTGTGTACAAAATTAAATATAAGGGATTAATATGCTTTGAAAAATATATTGCAAAATAAATTTTTTTTAGAAAAACTGAATTTTATACAGAACTTATGAACGTATGTGTGGCTCTGTACGAATACCCAAGTGACTCGCTGTAGGTCTATTATCCTACAATATCTTTTTTTCAGCATTGTTTCAAGAAAAAAGAATGCCCTCCTATCCCACTTGGCAACTAGTCAGTCACTCTACTAAATGACAAGTCATTAAAACAATGCGTGTGGTAACAAAGCTACTTCCTCCTTGCTACAAAACAATTTGCCACGCTACTCTGAGCACGTAAATAACAGCAAAAAATTATTTGGATCACTTGTCGGGGGCTCTATAATTTACACAATCAAAAAAAAAAGAAAAATTGAGATGTTAAAAACGCTTTACAAATGTTGCTCACTCGCTTGAGTACAAGTGCCGCAACAACATCACAAGAATTTATTCAAGAGGTCATATTTACTTTTTGGCAGCATTCCCATCCGTTCTTTCGAATTGCCACCCACCCGCGTAATCTGCTCCGCGTATCGCTTCGACAATTCTAAGATTTGAGTACCACCCACACACGAAAGCAAAAGCTTGGACATCGTTATCGGCGTTTTCCGCGTCCCGCCGCTTTACATTTCGCGTACTCCGATCATTACCTCACCAATTCGCACGTACTATAATAAAATATTCTTCTTAAATTGTTTATTTACATATAACGTACATCAGCCAATCGTTGGAACGATTTCGGCCAAGCACAAAAAGAAAAAAAAATGAAATGGAACGAAAACGAAAATAGATACTTTCGCTGACCATGCTAAAAAATCTTGTTTGGTACGAGTATGTTGTTTGTTTGGTGTTCGGTCGCAGACATTTTGTTCGCGCGAAATGAAATTAAAAGGAAAAACTATATGGAGCGCATTCTATTCGTTTTGCATTCAAATTACAAGACGATTAATCCGACGAAACATAATGAAAAGAAAGGAGAGAGAAGAAAAACAATTATCATAGTGCCAGATCCGCAAAAGTATCTTGTATCTATCACGTTGCGTATTTTCACTGCATAGTCGCGCTCTCCGTGCAACAGCAACAGCGGCAGAATGATGACGAGAAATTTTTAACGTGTCAGTGTCATGCTTGAAAAAGCGTGTAAACATTTGATTTGCAAATTTAGAAGCAACAAAATGAAATAGAGAAAGAAAAACAAATATTTCATAGATTCATCACTTTCGCCGTCATTAATAACATGAACAGAAAGCGATGAATTGAAAAAAAAAAACGTTCAGTGAAGGAGTGAACTTGTGGGAGGCGCGAGAGGATAGCCAAAAGTTTCGTAACCGTCGTTACAGGGCAAATTTTCTATAATTGAATTTATTTTGTCTCGTGTTTGATCTTATCAATGACGAGGCCAATTTAAAAATAGTTGGAAATGCTTTTGAATGTTCTGTAGGAACTTTGACAACACATTCTTGAGTGAAGTTCACACAATATTTGAGATGTTTTTATGCACAGTTCGGATTGGGTTGATTAATAAACTATTTATTTTTAAAAGTATTGGCAATGAATTCTTTAAAAGAATAGATTGTTCTGTACGATTTTAAATATTAATGTTATTATACTCGTACATATACATTTCGACGAATTGCAAGCTAAGGTACAATTGGAGAAAAATTGATGTTTACACACGTGAGTTCGATTCTCAATCATTGTAAGTTGCTTCTTAAATTGAATTTTAATTCTTTCAGTTGATAATTCGAATTTCTCGGGTCAGCGTTCAAAATCCAAAGCTTGATTGAATAATTTCAGACTCTAGCGATTCTTGCTTGGTTATGGACCAATCATTTATCTATCTTCTCATGAATTATATGAACTCGTAAATCCGTAACTTGAAGGAGGACGCGGCCAATGAACCGGAACAAGTGAGGGTGCGATATGCGGGCAGTGAACAACCGGAAGGAGCCTTTGTCTTATAGCATTAACGACAAAGACGTTGAATCTTCGTATTCAATTTGTTGCTGTATCTATGACCTACAGACAAATTGTGTAAACATAACGCTTAAGACCTGGGTTCAAATCCCCATTATGGCATCAAAATAGAAATTTAATGTTCATATTTTACAGCTCTTTAAAACAAATTTTACGATGAACTACTAGTTATGTCCATGCCTATCCGTGGATCACACGTTTTCTTAGAAACACAAGAAAGTAAAATCATCTAACTTAATGGAAATGTCAGAAGTTGTGATCTAACAAAATTTTTTCCGTATTGAAATGTTAATAGGTTTTCGGAGAGAGAGTTTTCGAGTGACGTATGAAATAAAGACGTTTAATAAGAACTTTGAAGTAACAGATGAGTTTTGAAAATAAGCTAACTAAATTCATACTAGGTCTTCTGAACATCAAACACTTGCTTCATACATACAGTGCCCTCCAAAGTTAGTTCACATGTTCTATGATGCATTCAAACAAGTCAAAGTAGCAGGAGAATGCTCCTACCGAGCGGCCTGATTTTTTTTTAAATTGATCTGCCCGAAGATATCTAATCGCAGAGGGAACACACACATTTCGTACACTTTCCCTCACCCTGCACTACTTCATGCTAATACTGCTAGTTTAAGGCCTGTTTTGAAAATTTCTCATCAAGACCTTTCGTTTGATATTCATAATTGGCTACCTTTTTAACGAACTTAAAAAAAAAAAAATTATAGAATTTTTTTGTACTGAAACTTTCAAAAGGGCGCCACATTTGACCTACATACTGTTGCGAATTCCAGCCGCGTTGACACTCTTCAGTTCACTAAAAACAAACAAAGTTAAATAAAATTCACAGGTTGTAACATTTCAACATCATTTAAAGTGAATAAAAACAATTCGATTTAGTCTTAGTAAAATAAAACGGAATTTATATATTCATTTGGAGGCCCCGGTGAGATCCTAAGTTGGATCTTGCGTCGTTCTATAGTTTTTTTGGGGTTTGCATTGAAAACTACACTGAAACTACTGAAAACTCAAAAAAAAAAACACTTTTAAAACTTTACATATCAAACTGTATTTTAAAAAAGGACGTTAAAATAATAGTCGCGTGACAAATTTACTTATTGAAAACAATTCAAAATTTACTAAACTTAATTTTCGAGAGCGATCGTTCTTTCGTGTTCAAAATCCAAAATGCAACTAACACTTAGTCTTTAAATTGCAAGAAAGTACCGAAATTTTCAAACAAAGAAATCAATTTGAACAAAGGATTTCGGTACTTTTCCTTTAACAAATTTAGTTGTCTCTATCTAACTATTTACCATAATTGTCATTGTGAATGTTACGATATTCTGATGCTTTTAAATCTACTATTCTGAATTGTAATCTCTTAATGATATTTACTTTGACATTTTCACTTTAAATGTCATAATTGTTATTGTTTTTATACAAACAAGTGCGGAAGTAAAGTTCTAACTAAAATAAGATATATAATATCCACGAAAATTGACCGGAATTCGTGATTCCAGCTGTGGTCAGATAAGTGACTTCATTGAGTTGACTTACGATTCTTTGTGTTTTTTTCTTTTCATTTCCGATGGTGATAGCAGACGAAATAGAAATCCACGATTAAGGAGCTGACTGGCGAGGAACACCGGAGGTTTTCGATTGGCGAGACTTCGATTCCGGGCAATATTCGGACACCGGTCGGGCTGGAGTTGCGGCTGCAGAATTTCGATACCAGTGCTACGTAAACATAGTGTTTGTAGTATCAGTGTCGATGAAGATCTGTGCTGTGCCGTTTTTTTAACTTTGAAAAGTCATCACACGAACAGGAACGTTTGGCGGAGCGTCAAAAAGGATTGGCTAGAGAGTTGGAGAGCGTCATCACCAACTACAAAAAGGATTCAGCGTCCCGGAAACAAGATGCTGGGTATTACGAAGCAAGTCCGCGTAGGATGCTTTCGAAACAGGATATTCGGAGATCCGCGAGCTTTCGGAAGCGCCAGCGTCCCATGAATATTTCACTAGTGCCTTGTACGATACAAAGCAATCAAATTATTTGCTGTTTCATCAGCACTTCAAGGATCGGATGTTGGCCTTGAAGGAAGCTGCTTCACAAACTGGTGGCCCGTCGACGCAGAGGAAGTTGTCCACTAAGAATAAGAGCGCAAGAATGGAAGATAACAGCATTACAAGGACGTTGCGACGATACATTGTGATGGCAAATTCCCTACTGAGAACGATCGCCCGTTTGGATCGTCCGGAGCTGTCAAGATCGTGGTACAAGGCAAAAATCGCCTTGGTGCAAAGATAGTGGTCCCAGTTAGAGGAGTGTCACCACCTGATTTCTGAACTTTGTGACGATCCTGGCGGACAAGGTTTTCATGTCGCTCGACACGTAAAGCTCGAGGAAGTATCCCAGGACTGGCTGATCTAGTTAGAAACAAGGCTGCAAGTATTCGAAAAAGCCTCAGCGACACCAACTCCAACAACAATGGGCCCCAGTTTGCGTCTACACTTCCAACCTTTGACGGAGAATACTTGCGCTGCCGGCAATTTCATGACTTGCTCTTGCAAATGGTGCGCAGCGAACCAATGTCGAATTGCCAAAACCTGTGGTACCTCAAGGCCAACCTTACGTGAGAAGCTGAAAATCTGATTCAAAATTTCGCGCTCTCTGAAAATAATTACGAGGCAGCGTGGAACACCTTAAAGGAGCGGTACGATAATCGACGACTATTAGCCACTGCACTCATCAATCGATTACTGGGTCAACCATCCCACGCGGGTCAGAAATCTTGAGAAACTGCCGTGAAATCTCTACATAACACTACCCGGGAGTGAATCAGAGGCCTCGAGAACATGGACGTAGCCACTGCTGATTGGAACTCACTACTCTCGCACCTATTGATCAGGAAGCTTGATCCGGACACTCACGTACTGTATGAACAATCGTTGACCAGCCCGCGAGATCTACTACCTACAATAGCTACTGTGGCGACTCCTCAGTGCCTGATGTGCGAGCAAACGCACCCACTGTACTACTGCCCAGATTTTCTTAAGCTCATTATCGCGAAAAGACTAAAATTCGTCCAGTCGAAGAAACTTTATATCAAATGTCTTCTAGAAGGACATAAAGCTGCTAACTACTCGTCCAGAAGTTGTAGGAATGTGCCAAAAACCACAATAGTCTACTACATTTGAGTGGAGATACCAAATCAAATTCAGCCAAGGTCGTGCCCTCGCGTCCGAAACCGTCTAAACAGGGACCAAGGCAGCAGTCCGATGCACCATCGCTCGCTCTAACTACTCTGACGCCACCACGGTTTAAGGGATACGTACTTCTGAGCACGGCCCTGGCAAAGCTGACTGGGAGCAATGGACGAACAACGGAGTGCCGAGCTGTATTAGATCCGGGCTCACAAATCAATTTGATTACGGAGCGAATAATCCGAAAACTGGGGCAACCATTAACATGTCATCCCACGTTCATCGAAAAGGTCGGCGGTAGTACAGAAAGGGCGCACAATAGGGTGAATATTGGCCTAATATCTCGATTGGCTGTATCCGCCGCGAAATTGGAGGCCTATATGATGGATAAAATCATTTCACCACAACCCTCTCAGGAGTTCAACATTTCAAAATGACCGATTCCAAAAAATATCAGATCCAAACTTTCACCGAACGGAGTGGATTGACCTACTGGTGAGCACAGAACACTTTTACGAGATTTTGGCCATCGGGCAGATAAAACTGGGCCCCGAGCTTCCCGTGCTTCAAAATACGCTTCTTGGCTGGAGAGTCGCTGGAAGAGCAGTCCAACCTCAGGCTTCCTCAGTGACTTGCGGGGTTCTAGCAGAGGACATCAAACTAAACGAGACCATCAAAAAATTCTGGGAAGTGCTTAACATGAAACCACAGTTTACATTGACTGAAAAGGAAATACATTTTTGCCAAACGATGCGAAGACAGCCTGACGGTCGCTTCCTGGTGAGACTTCCCTTTTGCGCTGAGCGACTCAAAAGCTATTGCCACACGCAGATTTTTGGCCATAGAACGGAGGCTGGAGAAAAACGCCGTGTTGAAACGTCAGTACAAGGAATTCATGGATGATTACCTCCATCGTGGACATATGAAAGAAGTGGCTCTACAGATGGACGAGAAGTTCCAGTGTTTCCTACCGCACCATTGCGTATTGAAGCCACATATTAGTACCACCAAGCTGAGAGTGGTCTTTGATGCCTCCAGTAAAACGACGACGAACATCTCATTAAACAATATCCTATACACTGAACCTAACATTCAGGACGACTTGTTCGCAATCTTGCTACGTTTCCAAATGCCCTGCTCTGTTTTCACCGCCGACATCGAGAAGATGTACCGTCAGATATTGCGTCATCCCGATGATCGCAAGTATCACATTCTGGTGTTTAGGAATAGTTCAACTGGGCCATTACGGTACTATCAACTAAATTCCGTCACCTACGGCACGACATGTGCTCCATACTTAGCGACCAAATGTCTTCAGGTGGTAGCACGGGATGAGCAGCACAGGCATCCCCTGGGTAGCAGCGCATTGCAAAATGACTTCTACATCGACGACGTTATGACTGGGGCGGACAGCTTGGCAGAGGTAATTCGGAAGCAGGAGGAGTTGATCAAATTCTCGCTAATGCAAGCATGCCTCTGCGCAAATGTTGTGCCAATCATCCTCAACTGTTGCAGAGGATAAAAATTGAGGACCAGGAAGTACAACTGGATTTCAGCAACCTATCAGAGGACTACATCAAAACCCTTGGCGTAATCTGGCTCCCGAAGGCGGACGAGTTCCAGGTTCACATCAATTTGGAGTCAAGCGGTTCAAAACTCACCAAAAGGACGACCGCATCTAACATTGCAAGGATTGACCCCATGGGCCTCCTGGCACCGATCAACGTAACTGCCAAAGCTTTTCCTACAGGAAATTTGGCGTCTGCAGTTGGAGTGGGATGCCGCCTTGCCTGCGGGAATACACACTCACTGGACCAAATTTCGCAGTGGTTTGCCACCGTTGCTGAAGATTCGCTTTCCCCGACACGTTCACGCTGGAGAGAAGCCCGTGCAGGTTCAGCTCCATACCTTCTGTGATGCCTCAGAGAAGGCATATGGGGCGGCAATATACGTCAGATCTACCCTGACAAGCGGTCAAGTTGTCATCAGATTGTTATGTGCAAAATCAAGAGTGGCCCCGATCAAAACGGTGACTATCGCGCGCCTGGAATTGTGCGCTGCCAAACTAGGACCTAGTTATATAAGCGAGCGAGTCAAAACTGCGCTAAATCTGCAAAATGTTTTCCAGATCTTCTGGACTGATGCTGAAATCGTCCTCGCTTGGGTCAATTCAACAGCATCGTCTTACACCATATTCGTTGCTAATCAGGTTTTAGCCATTCAAACGCTCTCGAGACAAGACCAATGGCGCTACGTTAGTTCCGGAAACAATCCAGCCGACAGTCTATCACGGGGTATAGCGCCAATTGAACTGAGTAGCTGTGACATTTGGTTACAAGGACCACCCTTTTTGAGTGAAGCTGAATCAGCCTGGCCTCCTGAATACAAGAGTGAGGGATCCTGCGATTTGGAGAAGAGGTGAACCAAAGTGACAATGGTGGCGACAATAAAGGCGGACATGCATTTTATTCATGGAATTCCACATGGGAACTCCTTCAGAAGGTTGCAACGATTAGTCGCCTCATGTTACGGTTTATCGGTTATTGCAAACCAACTTCTAAGAACGTCTACACGCGGAGCAGGGCCCTCACGAGTCGAGAGCTTTCCAGCGCCCTCGAGGTCATCATCAAATACATTCAGCAAGACGACTTCCGCGAAGAAATACGGGACATTGGTTTAGAGAACCAGATCAACAAAAACAGTCCCTTGGTGGGGCTGGCACCCTTTCTGGACTCGGAAGGAATCTTGCGCGTTGGTGGAGGCTGGAATTGTCCAGGCTTTCTTTCGAAGCCAAGCACCTGATGCTACTGCCGTTCAAACACCTATTCACCAAGCTATTGACGATGGACATTCCCCGCGTCAACTGCCATCTTGGGGCGCAGGCCCTGCTCACCACTATGAGACAACGTTTTTGGCCAATAAGAGGGAAGCAGCTAGCGAGATCAATTGTGCGACAATGTATTTCATGTGTTAGAGCAAGGCCCCGACTATTCCCTCAAATTAGCGGAAATCTACCGAGCACTCGCGTTCAGCTTGCGCGCCGATTCATTAATGCGGGAGTCGATTTCTGCGGGCCGATCAAGATACATTACCGTGGTCGAGGTACCCATCCCAGAAGGGTTACATAGCCATCTTTTGCTGTTTCGCCACTAAAGCCGTACACATGGAATTCGTGAACGATCTGAGTACCGAAGCATTTATCGGTTCACTCTAGCGATTCATTGGAAGGCGAGGCTATTGCAGGAATCTATATTGCGAAAACGCCACCAACTTTGTAGGGGGACACAACCAACTATCGGAATTCTCATTATCGCTCTACTCAAACGAAGCGAAATACGATATGACGGCTTCATGTAGTTCCCGAGGAATCGGCTTCAACTTTATCCCGCCGCGGGCATCCCACTTCGGCGGATTATGGGAGGCAGCCGTTAAGTCAGCCAAAACTTTACTCCGCCGAAGCACTTCGTCCGCGACTCTGACATATGAAGAGCTCCATACGCTGGTGGTGAGGTGGATGCCATCCTTAATTCGAGACCGCTGATCCCGATGTCCGACGACCCTAACGATTTGGCAGCCTTGACCCCAGGGCATTTTCTCATCGGAGATCTCCTGATGGCCATGGTAGACGCTCGTGCGAAACCGGTCACTAACGGTCTTCACACTCGGTGGAAGCTGATAAACCACCTCAAGCTCGAATTTTGGAGACGATGGTCACGTGAATACCTTCATCAGCTGCAACATCATGTCAAGTGGAGACAGATCCACCAGAACGTTCTCTCAGGGACAATTGTCATCATAAAGGAAGACAACGCGCTGATAATGAAGCGGCCTCTGGGCGAAATTGTGAAGACCTACGAGGGCATTCGCAGACGTAAAGACCACGTCTGGAATACTGAAGAGACCGATCCACAAACTTGCCCCACTACTAGTGCACGACGATATACCGTCTGATGAAGCGACACCACAAGCGAGTAATCAACCATTGGCAGAAGAGGAAGATCAAGGGAGCATCGACGGTAATCTGGCGATGAGGCAGAGATCGGTGCGAATGGGAATATCAGTTGTGACCCTCCTCTTGGCGTGCCTGCTAATTCCTACGGTGAACACGGCTCCAGCACAGGTTTCACCGACTGGCCCACATCCTGGTCTGCATTTTCAATCACTGGGCAAGGCGTACCTATCTTCGAGCGAATGGAGGCTGGTAATCTATTACGATTTGGGACCGTATTAGACGGAATAGGCCGTACTACAGAATGGGACGCGCCTGTTACAGCAGTTGTGTGAGAAGGGAACTCTGTCAACAAATTGCATGCATCTCATAGATCATTTCCGACATTTCGATCAAGAGTTCAACATCAACCAAATCCTGCGAGTCAGAGCTAAGAGGGGCGCTATAAATTCAGTAGATGGTCTCGCCCGATCGTTGTTTGGTATTCTGGATGATCATTACGTCAATCCCAAACCATCAAAACAATGCAACGAAGGCAAGTCAAGTTGCATTCACTACTGAAGAATCAGACCTCAATCGTAGATTCGACGCTGAACATTCTTGGTAAAGGCGAGAAAATGATTCACAAAAGGTTTATCCCAATAGAGCAGGAGCTGGCTCAATTATCCAATGACGTCAAGGCCACCCACATGGAAGAAAGTCAGAATCAAGTTCAGCACACTTCAATCCCGTTCCCTTCGATCATCTTTCCACTTTCATCAAATGCAACAATTCTAATTGCATGCATGGCGATTTGCATATAACTATGGTAACGCTAGTAGCCCGTGTGGAGTAGTGGATCAGGGCACACTTCGCTTGCGTAGTAGCTCCCCAGTTCAAGCCTCGGTAGCGGCATCGAGTTTGAGCTTCTGCTGCTGCTGTTGGCCTATAAGCCCACCCAGTTGTGATGGGTACTAATTGAAAAATTAGGTAATAATCACATGTTTATCCCCTCGAATCCCGTTACGATCATGGAATGAGATACCCTAACAATAAATCTCAACGCCAAGGTACGGATTTGGACTGTTAAGCGATGGATAATTATGGTAACGCCTTTTTCCGGAATGCCATACCAAGTCTCTATATACCAGGGTCAAGCTAGTTTGTCAAAAGATAAAACACCTTTTGGAACGAGTGTTGTAACATAACTTTTAAAAGTGTGTAAGGAGTCCAGAAATCACCACAATCGACAATTTCTTCTCATCCTACGACGTAGTCCTGAAATTGAAAAAGGTAGGTTTGGACGAACAACGGATACCCCAAAAAGGTATTTGTCGGGAGAACTGAATGGTGGAGACCAGTCGGGAAATCGATGAGACACTGGTCTGATTCGGTCGACAAAGACAGTTCATTGCTGCTCAGATTTCGAAATTGGAGGACGCGGTCAATGGACCGAGACAGTTGAAGGCACTATTTGCAAGAAGGGAAGGCCCGAGAGGGGCTTTAGTGCTACGAAGAAGAAGTAGGTTTTCGTTCTACTGGAACGAGCCGTGAAAGCCGGCCTAGTATCAAAAAACATCCAGAAGCAACCTCGAGGAAGTATAGACTATATACTGGATGGAAATATCAAAATTGTTGGTGGAACGACAATAGTTGTATGGCTTTGCAGCAATTGTGAAGGTTCTTTGCCCATGGCGAGTTGTAAAACAGCACGGACCAGATCAATGTTGTGTATTGTCAATCCTATAACAATGGAATTGGTGGTGTTGATTTACTTGATCGTGCACTTTCGGATTACCGTCCAAAAATAAACGAAAAACAATGGTACTGGCCTTTGGTAATAAATTCTCTCAACATAGGGCTGATTTTTATTGGCGTTTATTGGAGGAAATTACGCAAAAGTAGTTTACGAGCATTCTTATTCAGCAAAGAACAAGATTTGTAATTAAACAAAAAATTTAAAAATCAATGTTTTCTATGGTTAGGTTAATTTAGGTCAATGCATGATTCTGCAAAATGAGTTTAAACCAAAAGCATTCAAACATTTATAGCGATTAAAGAACTAGTCATTATGTTTTCCTAGGTAATTTGCCCGACTTTAACCGTATTAAATACCTTTGGGCAACTCCCAGATGAAAAATGGTCGAAAAATCAAACAAAATAAAGAAACATTGACAGAAACGCTTGAAAGCGTATTTAATAATGACCCATCTATAGAAAAGAAACCATTTGTATCAAAGCATCTTAGTCTGTGTGGTGTCGTGGTTAGTGACTCACTGTTTGCGCAGTGGTTTCCAAGTTCAAAGTTCGTTGGTGACAACAAATTTGTACTTGTGATACTTCTTTTGGAGTATCAGCCTACCCAGCTGATGGGTAAAAAATCAGGTGAAATCACTTATGAGCGCGATATCACTTCGAATGCTGTTACGGTCATGAAATGTCATTCCTTAATAGATCTCAACGCCAGGGTTCGAATTGGACTAATACGCGATGGTTATTATTATTATGTTGCAAATAATCAAAATCATAATCAAAGCCAAAGTTTGGATCACAAAAGATTTAGTTTTAGCACAATTAAATTTTTCTATGAGTAGAGTCAAATTTAGTAGTCTGTATGGTCTAGTGGTTAGAGCATGAACGCATAAGCCGAAGGTCCCAGGTTCAAATCTCGTTGGGAGCAACGTGATTTAGTTCAGGGGATTTTTCGGACAGACTATGAGTGTTCACTCAGTGGTGATATGTACTGATTTAATCAGATAATATCATAGCTGAGCAGGCACACAGGAACATGGTACTGACCAAACCAACTTCCGAAAAAATCAATACGGTCATGAAAATGAGATACTCTAACTATCTCTAAGCGAAGGCCAAAGAGGTTTTTATAGTGTTTCAACTGCAGCGATCTGGTATACTGGGACTCGAATTGCAGATTCCGAGTCCCAGTGTGAGATATAATATCTACCTAAATCTGATTACTTTTATGATTCATATGTAAAATTAAATTTTAAATCGAACTTCGACGTTCCAAACTTCTTATAATAGAGTGTAGTGCAATAGATGCACAAAAACATATTTATTATGCAACATTGAAAATCTAGGAGTTATTTTCAAAGCAATTCTTTTCTCAAAATTGGGTTTTCCCTTGGTATCTCTTACCAAATGTTGTGCTTTGAAGCATAAAATATGTTAAAATCTAAATGAAGAATTTTTATATTTGGATTGTGGAAATAAGCGTAATCTACCTCATTAGCATAATGCATACTTCAGAGTAGGGAAATTATTTTTCTAGCTAAACAAACTAAAAAAATAATTTCCCTACTTTGAAGTATGCATTATGCTAATGAGGTAGATTACGCTAATTTCCACATGAAAAAATTGCCAAAAATGAGTTGCTTAATTTAATGACATTATGTTTTCGGAAATCGTGAATAGGATTGTTTTGTATTTTTATTTCTAATTAAAATTTAGTAGAACAATGAAGCCAATACATATCAAATTTCCAAAGTACACAATGCATATCCAATCGTTGCTGTTCCCGGTTCTTGTCATTATTACACATCCTAAGCAAGCTTATCAGGTTTGAAAATTTAAATTTTACTTCGAGAATAATTAAAAATTGACTAGTTCTATTCTGTGCAGACTATTGACGTGTTAATTATGAAAACTATCTGCTCAGTCGATCCCAATTACGCTGATTGCAGGATACTCGCTGACACCAAAGAATATCTAGATGTTTACTTCAATTTAAAACAGTCTTTACCGAATTTCATAATCGACATTTCAATTGTTCAGTACGAAGCAAGAGGAAAAAGAACAACAATTCTTAACAGAAAGTTCGACTTGTGCGACAAAAGCTTAAATCAACAAACACATTTCATTATTGTTTTCTTTTTAAATATTCTGAGTCAATTGATTAAGGAGAAGATTCAGTGTCCGTTAAAGTCTAAAATTTATGCAGCCAAAAATCTTCCGATAAGATCTGATTTAGTACCAATTCAATTGTTTTATCGTCCAAAAAGTTTCTTCTACACCAATTTCACTTTAACGACGAAAATTCATCAATCTGTATATAAATTTGGTAATGTTTCGATTAAATGGAAAGTTATTAAAGTTTAATCGGTGCAAGAATTAAATTGTTATGATAGTTTACGTGTATCTCTGCATTTTTATTGAATTTCGTCCATCCTTTTTTGGCTGTTTTATACCTTCAAGGTATGGGTCGTCCCCATGTGTGTTTCTGTTATATACTCGTACATAGTCGAAACACTCATTTTGTAATTTTATATAGTCTTTGGTTAGTTCACCAGTTGCTACAAGCGGGGGAGAAAGCTAGAGTCCAGAAAACTTAATTTAGATGGTAAAGGGAACAATGTTTTCGTAGAATAAGCGAGTGAAGTTAATCCATGCGTATTTTCAAGCAAGACAATAGTAAATCAATGAAAAGAATTTAAATATGTTTTATTCTGAAGCTTAACATAATGAAATTTTACTCTCTACACTTAAATGTGTGCAAGATTTATGAAATTTTGGTTGAAAAGTAAATTTGTAGATATAAATTTGACAAAAATTAAATGTTAAGTAAGGGGGGCGTTCAAGTATTATGTACCGCAATTCGGGGGGAGGGGGGTCTTTGAAAACGTTACGATGCGTTAGATAGTCCAGTTAATGAGGGTATTTGGCTCCGGATTCTGTCCTAAAACATCGATTTACTTGAAATTTTCACAGTAGGCAGGAAGTAGCTCAAGAAGCAAAGTCTACCCTATGCGTAAGTATGCTTTCATTGTGGGGGTGGTTCCCACCCCTTCTCAGGGTTAAAAGTTTTTTTGGTCAAAATAACCCCGAGAATCGATTAAAGACCTAATTTTAAGCAAAAAATGTTCTATAAAGTTTTTTTCGAAAACGCAATACTGTTTGAGTAATACAAGATTGAAAAGTTGCCATTTTCATTGAAAAATGACTCTTTTTTCAAAGGTTTTTCACGAATAACTCAAAAACTATGCGTCTAAAGAAAAAAAGTGTTAGAAATAATTGCAGCTTATAAAAAAACAAAGAGATTCTTTCATTTTAGAAATATCCTAGGTACAATACAAAGCGAAATATGGTTGACGAAAGGAGACTTTGCTTTTTGTGAAGGCTCAAATCGATGCATTCAACTTAAAATAACGGAAAAACGACTGATTTTACGGGTATAACATTTTTGTAGTGCTTGAAAAAAAACCTTTAAAAAGAGCACTGCTAAAAGTCAATTGCGTTTAAACTAAGAGAGATACAATTCAAAAAAGACTGAAGTTCCAAATTTTTTAAGAAAAAATGTGCAGTAGGTATAATTAACCCCACGTTCACCAGTACCTTTTATATTATGTATATATACTTTTTGAAGAAAAAAAGAATCCCGTTGGCAGCACCAGGCGGAAAGGTAAATTTCTCGTTTGTAGCGTAAGGTCTTGAAAAAGAATTTGGCTTGCCTACTATTGCACTTCTTACTGCATTTTTTGTAGCACTTCATGGGTATTTATAAACAGAAAGAATCTGCCGCCGTTTGTATTTGGAGACCCTTCATAGAGGTGCAAATATTTTGCTAATTAATTGAGTTGCACACGTATGGATCACATATTGAAAATCGGCGGCGGATATAAACATATTTATACTAGTTTCGCCCTTCTCACATTTGCTGTTTATACATTTCACAGTGGTTACCACACAAAGGTGATAAATTTTTGGCTCAAATAGCTCAAATAGTTAATTTCAGAAGATTTCCATAAAAGTTTAATCAGCACTTGCATTGCCATTAATATATACATTTTCGATTCTTTTCTGAACCATCAGGGGCCGTCATTTTGAATTTTTATTGAAAACGGCTGCTAAAAATATTAAGCTGTAAATTTTCGAATTTTTTATTTGTCATCCGATTCGCATAATTAAATAATAATAACTTATAATTAAATAATAATAGCTTATAATTTCAAGTTTTATCTGAATCTGTTGAGAAACTTGGCTGCTAGAGGGCTACAGAAATAAAAAAAATGTTTATGTCACCCCCCCCCCCCCCCCCCTTATATGGGGAGATTCCCTTAACACTTTAAAATATTTTCTTACGCTGCAAATTTCAAGAGGCACCACTTTCTACGTATGTCAAATACGTAGGGAATTTCCTCATTCTAGCTTATGTGGTTTGCGAGAAAACTTGTGACGCACGAACAAACGGACGGATGGACAAACAGAGAAGTCGCGATTTGATAATTTTTTAGGGTATTATTAAAAATATTTTACAATATTTAAAAAATAGTCTGATTTATAAATACTTTCAAGATGAGTCATTTAAAACGTTTTCATGAAAAAAATTCATTATTTCAGTTGCTACTAAAATAGCGAATTGCGCTTTTGAATGCATGCATTTGATTTTGGACTGTTTTAAATCTTTGTGGGCTAGGACCTCATTAATCGATGTGCCAAATCTCGTTCAATTCGGAGTTTCAATCTAGACAGGGCAAAATAATTCAATTTTTAGTGAAAATGGCAGCTAAAAATATTGGGTTTTAAATTTTCGACTTTTTTATTTTTCATTCAATAATTTTCTGCATAATACAAGAACATAGTACAGAAATCCATAATCTTAAGTTTCATCAAAATCCGCTGGAAAATGTGACCGCTAGAGAGAGGGCCACAAAAACCTGAAAAAAACGCATATTTAAACCGCCGCTATTTTGGAATTCGCTCATATATAATCACGAAAATATCAAAGTCTGTAGATTCAAGTAATGTCTATCTCGAAACCAAGTTTCATATATGTCGAATCAAAATTGCGTTTTTTAGAAGCCTTTGAAGTTTTGAGTTTCAACTGACCGCCATTTTGTTTTTTCTGACCTGACCTCCAGTTTTTTCACGTAATTCTTTAGATACTTATAACTACTATCCAACTTCCGAATTTCATGAAAATCTGTTGAAAGTTTTGACCACTGCAGCAAAATTTTGCACGTTTTTCGACCTTTGAGCGGCCGCCATTTTGTTTCTGCCGTACCGACTTTGGATTTTTCATTGTGACATTCATCACATACATCAGTGAACCTTTGTACCAAATTTCATCCAAATCGGAGCTATACTTTGGTCAGAACAGAAATCACGATTTTTCGTCTAAAATGGCCGCCATTTTGTTTTTGCCCGGCCGATATAGCTGGTTCACGAACTTAACCGAGATATATATATATATATATATATATATATATATATATATATATATATATATATATATATATATATATATATATATATATATATATATATATATATATATATATATATATATATATATACGCATACAACCGAGTTGAGCGACGCATGGCAACATTGATTGTAAAGAAGGAATCGAGAAATGACGTCAAAAGCGTGTACTCGAAAGCACAAGAATGAACCAAGTAGATCCATGATTAATATCTGAAAGTCAACAAGTGACGTCAAGACGTGTATTCAGAATTTCCGAAGACTCCAGGTAGTTTTGGTCAGAACATTCGCTAATATACTAGAAATGGATTGAATGACTAGAGACCCTATATAGCGCCGAGCTGAATGAATGGGGTATATAGTAAAAACTGCGATAAGACTAAAGCGCGAATTGAAGGTGATATTGATTGATAGTGAAGTATAAGTTTTTCGTGATATATTTGAAGGCAGTTGACATAAATTGATAGTACAAGTGAAAAGTGAATGAAAGTGCGATTTGTAAAATAGTGAAGTTAATGATTGTGCACTCTTAGTAAATAAACTCTTTTAACTTAATTTAAAAAGCAGTCCGTTTTCACTTTCCCGGGACATTAAACTTATAGGCCGCGAACCGTAACACGCGACAGTGGTGTCAGAAGTGGGATAGAAAACTGTGAAATTGAAAACTTTTATACATTTTTAAAGTGCCCAATAGTGAAATTTAACGTGGAAACTGGTGGAAAAAAAGGCTGAAATAATAAAAATACCACGAAGCTTACATTTAAAAATTAATGAATTGACCGTGTCGGAGCTTAAGGCAACAACTACTTCACAAGGGCAGGATTTTCTCACTACGGACAGCTACGGGAGAAATAACACCTGTCCATGGAGAGGTCAACATCCAGATACAGTTGGGAGACCTTTCGTTCCGACATAATTTTCTGGTCGCGAACATTATGGATGACTGCATTCTCGGGATGGATTTTCTGAGACCACATGGAATCACGTTGGATTTGGGCAAATTGGTATTGAAATGGCTGAATGTTGAAGCATTGATAGAGGATCCCAGCGTCCAAATTCCCACGATGAATGTGGTAGTATGTGGCGACACTGATGTACCAGCATCTTCCGACCCCCGCAGGGGGAATGCTGGTCGACAGGAATACTCTTGGAGGCCAGCATTCTTTGGGGAGTTCCGCCCCCACGTACCCGAGGAAATTCCCGCAGGGGGAATGTCGGTCGACAAGAGCACTCTTGGAGGCTAGCATTCTTTGGGGAGCGCCGCCCCCACGGACCCGAGAATACAGGGGGCGCCGTGAGGTACCCTCCTGGGATGATAGATAGGTAATGACCCTGATTGGATCTAGACTACGCTTTGGACAATGAACTGGAATTGATGCTATGGGCTGGCGGATATCTTGATTTGGACCTAGTTGTTTTGCGCAGTAGTGCCGAGGTGACACTCGTGTGTGAATGGCTCCAATTCAACTATCATACCGTCTCCGTCCCGATAAAGCCTTGGCAGGCCTCGGAGTTCGTTCGAAGCTCGCACCATTGGGTTGGTGGTGTAGGTTCCGTTGAGACGAACTCCCGACTAGAGCACTTGTCCCCATAAGTGCTTGTGCCAACCCTCGCATGGCCTCCTTGCTCTGCAAAGATAACCATGGGACCAAAAAGGCGACTACACACACGAACGCAGATAGCGGCTCCGAGGGGGGACCCAACAAACCTGGAGCAAACAAAAACATATGACAAAGGTTTTAAAAAACCCGAAAAAAGAAATAAAAAATAATGATGACGACGCAAACAGCGGTTGCAGCCACGGTGTTAACAGTACATCGAGAGCGGTAATTACCAGGACAAAAACGACGGTGAAAACAATGACAATGAAGACAGTCGAAAAACGGAGATTAGCAAACAGACTGGTCCAAACTGAGATTCCTGCGGCGTTCGGGCGCAGCAAAAAATTATGCGAACGCCAGAGCATCCTACAAAGGAAAAGCAGGAAACTCTGCAGGACGCTTCAGGTGTTCGAGCGGTGGAAGAAAATATAAAGAACATCGAGAATTCGATGGTCACTGGTGCGATCGTTACCGAAACGACCGATGCAATGGTCGTAAGTCCCGACATAATAAAAAATCATCCTGAAGCTAACGAGAATATAACGGCAGGAAAAGAAACGAGTGGCCAGCCAAATAAAACAATGTTGTGTGATTACATCGCCAACGTCGAAAATGTGGCAGAAGTACTGCATTCAGAAACGGAAAGCGATAACCTCTCCCAAGGATGGTCGCAAATTACAATTACCGACCAGCGGCACGAAGAAGAAAGGCTATTCCGAAAAGCGAGAGATGTTCTGAAAAGAATACAATCTGCATACGACTCCCCAAAATCCAGCAAATCAGTAAGGATTGGGCTCCTTGCACTAGAGGAGCTCCTAGACCGCATAGGGCATTATCGGAGGGGCTGGTTAAAGGCCGAAGATAAGCAGAAGGCTAAAGAAGCGCTGGGGGCGAAATCTAAAGGCCACATGCTGATAGCTCCACCAGTAAAAAATCAATAAAAGAATGGCGTCTAGCCCAATCGAAGGAGATCGGGATAAAATAAGAAAGAAGGAGGCACTTTATGGCCGTGGAGCACCAGATCACGGGTTCCAGATAGTGCTTACAAAAGGATCGAAGAAAGCCGCAAAGTAAAGTACGCACGGACGCCCAACCAGAAAAAGGACCTGGTGCAAAACAGGAGAGGCAGAAGCCCCGACAAAAACCCCGGCAGCAGGCACTGTTCGTAAAACGCTAAGATGGTCGACCCTACGCGGAAGTACTGCGGGACATCAGGGGAAATGTAAGGCCCGAAGACACCAACACAACCATTAAAGCAGGACAACCAACGCGATCGGGCCACATACTGGTCGAATTCGGAACTGAGGCCGACAATAAGGAAGCATTCTGCGACGCAGTAAAGAAAGTCCTCGGCAAAAGCGCAACTATAGCCTCGCTTGAGCCATCGGCTCAAGCGAGGCTATATAAGAGACATTGACTGCATCACGGATCTGGCCGAGGTAGTAGCGGCCATCAAAAGGGAGTTCCCTAGCGTGGGAAGGATCAAAGCGAGACTGACATCAGAAAACAATAGGGGACAACGCATGGCCATAGTTGACTCGACCGGGAAGGACGCCGAAATGTTCCTGAACAAGGGCAAAGTACAAATAGGGTGGGTTGTCTGTAGAGTACGGCGAAGAGCAATGCCTCTTCAATGTTTCAAATGCCTTGGCTATGGTCACACCACACAAGTATTCAAAGGACCCGATAGGAGTTCCCTATGCTACAAATGTGGTGAAATGCGACATTCTTTGCAAGGATGCTGATCTAAGACCTGATGTTGGAAACGTCTAGAAAGCCCTAGCCAAGGCAAAACCAGAACTTCGATGACTCGCACCCTACAGCTAAACGTACACCGCAGTTCAACCGCCCAAAATCTACTTGAGCAGTTTGCGAGGGGTATGAAAGACGACTTTTTGCAGCTGAGTGAGCAACATCATGATAAAAGTAAAGCATCATGGTATCCTAACGAAACTGGTACTGCCGGCATCTGGGTTCGAAATAGTGATTTCCAGGCAGAGCGCTTTGGACGTGGGGATGGTTTTGTATGGGTTTGGCGCTCAGGGACCACCTTCTTTAGTGTGTACCTAACACCGAACGAATCGATATCATCTTTCCAAGCCAAGCTTCAAGCTTTGGAGGGCACTGTCTCGAACGCAGACGGGAACGTGGTCGTTGGGGGAGACTTCAACGCGAAAGCAATCGAATGGGGTATGCCTCAAACAGATCCGCGGGGAAAACGAGTCCTAGAATTGGCAGCCAGGACGGCGCTCGTCGTACTAAACACCAGAAATACGTCGACTTTCCGCCGTATTGGCTGTGAGGGAACCATACCGGACGTGACATTCGCCTCGGAGTCCTTAGTACGAAGGATACACAGCTAGAAAGTATTAGAGGACTACTCAGCCAGTGATCATCAGTGCATTCTGCTTGAGATAAGCGATGCTGTCGCCCAACGTCCGTGCTCTCAGCTTTCTACAACTGGATAGAACATCGGAAGGATGGACGTCGAGAGGTTCGTCGAGGTTCTCACAGCAGGTGCACCATTGCAAGATGATCCAGAGGGGACAGAAGAACTGGCAGCTCAAGACGTGGTGAACTCAACTATGAGCATCATCACGACTGCTTGCGAAGCTTCTATGCCCCGTCGAAAACCCCGGCACGGCAAGCCCCCAGTGTACTACTGGTGGTCAACTGAAATCGTTTAAAAACGAAGGGAGTGCCACAAGCTTCGGCGTGAGGCCCAAAAGGCGCGGAACCGTGACGAGGGAAGCAACCGAGCAGCAGCATATAGGTCACCCAGCCAATGCCTTCGCAAATTGATCAACAACAGCAAGGCTTACTGCTGGCAAGTGCTAGTGGACAATGTGAATAAAGATCCTTGGGGCCTTGGCTACAAGCTAGTTATGTGGAAGCTTGGTGCCCCACGGAAGCCTTGTATACATGATGCGAAAAAGATGGACAAGATAGTGCGGGCACTCTTTCCCGCCCATCCCGTCCGTGTTGACGCTGCCCATGGTGAAACAGCAGTCGAGTTTCCACTCTTCACATCACACAGCCGGAACTGGAAGAAGCAGTCCTTTCGTTGAAAGCGAGGAAGGCTCCAGGTTCAGATGGTGTTACGGCTGAGGTGTTGCGGCTTGTCTATCACCATTGTCCTGACTTGCTTCTCTGCACATTCTACGCTTGCCTACGGGACGGGGTTTTCCCGGTACGATGGAAGGTGGCGATGCTCGTGCTGATCAGCAAGGGGAAGGGAAATCCCGGATCGCCGTCTGCGCACCGCCCGTTATGCATGCTTGATACGGCTGGGAAAGTGCTTTAGAAACTCATCAAGGGGAGACTCACTGACGCGATTCGTGCTGCTGGAGACTTATCTCCTCGGGAGAACGGCTTTAGAGCAGGACGTTCTACCATTGATGCGATTGCAGAGGTGGTGAACGTGGTCCAACAGGCAGAGGCATATAGTCGCACTAAACGACGGATCGTCCTGTTAGTGGCAATTGACTTCAGGAACACCTTCAACTCCGCTAGATGAGTGAAGTTCCAGAATATCAAATGCAGCTTTTGAGGAACTACTTAAAGGACCGAAGCCTGCTCTACGACACGACACAGGGCCAAAGAAGGATGGAAATTACATCGGGTGTTGCCCAGGGGTCTAACCTTGGTCCGGACCTGTGGAATCTGCCTTACGACGGACTACTGAGACTCGAGATGCCAGATGAGTCGCGCTTAATCGGCTATGCGGATGATGTTGCGGCTCTGGTCGCTGGACGCACCGTTGAACAGGCGAAACTTAGGCTAGGTATGCTAATGCGCCGAGTGAGAGACTGGATGACTGCTCGCGGATTCAGTTTAGCACTGGAGAAAACCGAAGTAGTCATCTTGACAAAAAAGAGAATCCCTAGAGTGCGGATGGTCAGTATTGGGAATATGCAAATCGCATCAAAGCCATCGGTGACGTACCTGGGACTACTGATCGACTCGAAGATGAGTTTCGATGAGCAAATCAGGGCAACGGCTGGGAAGGCTGCTTCAGGAGTATCGGCTCTGAGTCCACTTATGGCCAACGTAGGGGGAACCAGCCTATCAAGAAGACGCCTCTTGATGAATGCTGTAGGGTCAGTGCTACTGTACGGACCGTGGTATGGGGCGGCGCTCTCAGTAAGGAGGTTTACCAAAAACACCTGGCACAGGTACAGAGAAGAGGAGCGCTGAGGATTGCATCTTCGTATCCGACAGTCTCTGATTCGGCGTTGAAAGTCATTGCAGGCGTGGTACCTATCGGCCTCCTTGCTAGAGAGCGCCGCTCTATTTATCTGCGTCGAAACGAGGATGCGAGGGAGATGGTTATCCGCGAAGAGAGACAGCGCTCACTCAACGATTGGCAGCAGTCTTGGGTGAATTCCACGAAGGAAAGTTGGACTGCGCGCCTCATCCCGGATGTGAGACCGTGGTTAAATCGAAGGCAGGTTATACTGACTTCTATCTGACACAGCTTTTGAGCGGGCATGGGACCCAGCTTTTGAGCGGGATTGGTAGACGGGAGAGCTCACCCCGGATAATATAGTTGCGGTGATGCTCGAATCGGTTGACAAATCGAACCAGATGGCACATTATGTTGGGATAGATAAAAAAAAGATAAAAGGGACTCACAGCAGCCGGGGGTTTGGGGCTGGGGGATCACTTATCCGGCACTTCCTCTTCCCCTCTCCCCTCCCGCTAGAAGAGGGATCCCCCAGCTTGAAGGTGCCTCACGGCGTAACAAACGAGACCTCGCCCGAAGTAATGTGTCAAACGGTTCCAGGCTAAGTTCTCAGGTGGACAGGGGAGGTTTTTAATGGGTAGTCCGGTCGCCTTGTTGCGAACATGTGAGTCCCACACTCTGTGCGTAAATGGGCATTCACCTCCCTACCACAAAAAAACATCTTCCGAGAGCATTGTATGGGCCAAGCTTGATGGCGATTCTGTAGACCGCTGATCTTATCTGATAAAGCCAACGAAGACGTCGGCATTGCGCAGTTTGATTATAGGACGAAGCCTTGTAAGATATATAAGAAATGGAAACGTGCCGGTTAGATTCCTTAACACCGCAGACTCAACCACAAGCAGCAAAGCGGGAGGAGTTATCGGCAGCTGCCAGCTCTTTGGAAACTACTCACTACCATCATTGGAAAAGGAGGACAAAGCCCGGGAATTCACGTCTGCAATATTGAAGCAGACCAAATTGCCAGTGCAGCTATTCAAGCAAGTATCTGATCTGGTCACCAAGTACAGTGACATCTTCTCAACAAGCCCGGATGACCAAGGCCGAACGAGTATGGTAACTCTTAGATACACAGGCAGCAAAGCCGATTCGACAAGCACCGAGACGTCTTCCTATAGCCAAACAAGGAGAAGTGAGCGCACTGATCTCGGACATGGAAAAACAAGGTGTTATAGAGCCTTCTGTTAGTCAATGGGCCGCACTAGTAGTTCTAGTGAAGAAAAAGGATGGTAGCACTCGTTTTTGTGTCGACTGTAGGCAGCTTAACGACATCACTAAGAAAAATAGTTACCCGCTTCCACGCATTGACGACATCATTGACATTTTGGGCGACGCAAAATCGTTTTCTACACTCAATCTCAAGAGTGGCTACTGGCAGGTAGAAATCGACAAGAAGGACCGAGAGTTGGGACCGGATTGTGGCAGTTTGTGGTGATGCCATTTGGGCTTTGCAATGCTCCCGCCACCTTCGAACGCCGGATAGAATATGTGCTACGAGGCCTAACCTGGAAGACCTACTTGGTATACCTAGATGACATCATTGTTATCGGGAGAATGTTCGAAGAGCATGTGCGGAACTTAGAAGAGGTTTTTTTCCCGATTGTGACTGGCGAATCTGAAATTCAGTCCCGACAAGTGTACTCTTTTTGCAGCTGAAGTAAAATACCTGGGACACGTTGTATCAGCAGAAGGGGTCAAAACAGCCCCTGAGAAAATTGAAGCCATAAAAAGCTGGCCAACACCCAACAACAAGCGCCAACTACGAAGTTTTCTGGGTCTGGCGACCTACTATCGAAGAATCTGGCAGTCCAGACAATCAAGCAAGTATGCCGGATAGCTAAGAATGTGATGAGCAGTTTACTTTCATTCTTTTCAAGTTAAAAGCAAAAAATTGACTACCAAAACGTTAAGTGATTGTGGAAAATAATTTAAATTTATTTCAGGCTCATATGCATTAGTCATGGTACAATGGACAAAAATAATAATGTAGTTGGACTAATTGGAGTATATAACATTAAACATCAGGAGACCACATTTTCTATAATTACACAAAATGGATTGTCGTTATTCTACACTCATGTTTTAATATAGCCTTTTCAACGGAGTATGACGATCAGGTGGCGGATTTCGATTATTCTTGCTTTTTTCGTACAATTGAAACCAGCATATCAGGTTCAACAATAAGTCATAGTCTAATAAAAACTTTTAAATGATTTAATTCAATATACTCTTTTGACAGAAATACGATAGCATCCTTTTGTCCACCAGCTGCCAGACCGATCCAAGATATGCAGAATGCTCTATCACAGCTCATCACAAAGTATACCTAAACATCGACTTCAATTTGAAACAAACTTTATCACGTTTTTTCATTGATATCCTGATGGTGCAACTTGAAGGAAAATCAAAGAAAACCGTTTTGTTAAGAAGAAATTTCGATATATGTGATAAAAGTATAGAGACTCATACACATTTCATAGTTGCCTACTTTTTAACACTGCTGAGTCAATTGAAGAAGGGAGAACTCCAATGTCCTTTGAAACCTGGATCGTTCTCGGCGAGAAATGTTTCAACAAGATCGAATTTGTTGCCGATACAATTTTTTTACAAGCCGCGAAGTTTTTTTAATACCAATTTATCGATGACTACGCGCAAGGGAAAGATGGATTATATATTTGCTAATGTTTCTGTTATATCGAAATGTGTGAAAGTTTGATTGAAAATATGTATATTTCTTCTCAATACTGCTTGTCCTATAGAGTACGTATTCCAACCCCTCAAAGAGTCAGGTACATTAATATGAACAAGAAAACTCATCTTCAACGAAGACAAAGAAAACAATAGTCTCATTCTTTCAACCTTGAATAAAACCAAATTTTTATAATATTGCGCAAAACAAAATCAGTTCAATTTTAATTTAACGTTCACATCTTATCTTCCCACGCATCGTATGAGTACATACAGCATATGTAGAATGTCTTTCATTTTCATGTTTTTATTTACTCAATACCGAAAAAGCTCTCATTGCGCCTCAATTAAACCGAGAAAAATATTTCACACTTTTAATTGTATTACTTCATTTTCACTCATTACATTTCATCCTTCTCTAGCTCCTTCTCTTCGCTTTATCTCTCACTAATTAAGAACGACATTGTATCGCAGTCAATACAAATATTTGCCGACATCTGAAAAACAAATCTTGATGCGAGTACAGAGAAAAAAAATTTATAAAATAAAAATAAAGTTAAGAAAAATTTATTCAAAGCGTCATATGTTACCTTCATGAGTGAAGATCACTTGTTCTTGTGCTTACTCACGTATTGTTGATCATTGAAGGAAAGTTTTGTTTGAATTTGAGCTTTTTGTGTATTTTGATCATTTAAGTTTTTTTTAGGTTTTTTTATACGACGATTGTGTTCTGCTCATTACCTGGTTTGTAGACAGCAGAGTCGTTAAATTGTTAAATAGATTTTATTTTTTGTTTTTCTATTGAGAAATAAAGGATAGATGTTTATTGTTGCTGTTGGAGGAAGAAGATTGCGTTCGTATCGCATGTTTTTATTTTACAGATAAACTTGTTCATTAAATAAGTTGTGAAGCGTTTGGTAATAGTTTGGCAAATACTCGACTTTGATTTGTTTAAAAATTGGGTTTGGCGGTTTTGAATAGTTTGTTTGATTTTTTTATAATCTGAGTAGACAATCACAAATCAAAATTCTTTTAACCACACACAATGATGTTAAATTTTTACAAAAAACACGCACTTCATTTTTATGCGTACGGTCTTCATTAACCTGGATATCATCTCATTATTTAATAATAAATTTCTGCTGCCAAGTGGTCATGAAGAGGCCTGAGTTAAAGATGTTTTGTCAACTTCAACTGGTATGGGAACTTCAAGACTTCAGCAAATTGTACGACAAAAGCCTCACAAAGCTTTCACAGTAGTTGTTGTTGCGACCTCGGTGCTATTGAATACAAGAATTCATTTATTCCTACACTAAACTCTAATTCCAGCAACTGGTGCCTGCATTTGCGTCAAAGATTTCTGAGATGAAAAATTTGCTTGGAAGGTGTGCAAGTATTGCATTTAATGTACTCGTACACCTAAACCAGCAACAACAAACTGCTCAATGTATTTGAGCTATGTACTTTGCAGTCTACTGTAATAGATAGAATCTTTTGTGTTTGTTGAAAGTGTCCCACAAAGGACAGACGCTGATATTGATTTGGACGTGCGACGATTTGAAGATTATATTGAATTGAGTTGGTGAGATGTTCTCGAAAGCCGTTGTGAATCAACTTGAGGACAACGAAGGTTTCTTCTGAGTGAAATGAGTCAGAATTGGACGGCTGTGAAAATTGTTACTGGAATCAGGTTTGAGAATACGTGTTGAAACGCAATTCTTTGATGTCAGCCTAAAAAAGCTTAACAAATACGAAAAAACTAAATGCTGAGTAAAAACTACACTCACAGCCACAATTAACCGCCCGCCGTTTTGTCACCCTGCTTGTTTAGAGTCTTCTTCTTCTTTGTAGCACTACAGCCCCTCTCGAGCCTTCGCTTAGAGATAGTTAGAGTATCTCATTTTCATGAATGTATTGATTTTTTCCGGAAGTTGGTTTGGTCGGTACCATGCTCCCGTGTGCCCGCTCAGCTATGCTATGATCTGATTAAATCAGTACATATCACCACTGAGTGAACACTCATAGTCTGTCCGAAAAATCCCCTGAACTAAATCACGTTGCTCCCAACGAGATTTGAACCTGGGACCTTCGGCTTATGCGTTCATGCTCTAACCGCTAGACCACACAGACTATATGTTTCCATTAAGTAAAGCTTTTCTCAGGCTTTGTTTTGTACCGAGTGGATAATTGGGAAGAAAAATAAACAGTTAGACTCTCGAGTTGGTTTTAAAATGTGTCGCAGTACATTTTGTACGAATAAGTAATTTTTAGGGTTTTGTAAAATAATTTTACAAAACCCTTCTAAAATCGCGTCCTGTCTGTCCGTGTGTCACAGCAGTTTTTCTCGGAAACTACTTTAGCTAGAAGCATCAAATTTTGTATGTAGGTGTAAAGTGGTGCTCTCTTCAAAGTTCAACTACAAAAAAATGTTATAAGGTATTTAAGGGGGGTCTCCCCATGTACGGGAGTGACCCCCCGAAAAAAAAATTTCATTGAAGGTAGCCGATATGGGTATCAAATGAAAGGTCTTGATGAGAACTTTTCAAAACAGGTCTTAGTTTGGCAAAGTTTGCTTCGAGGGGCGCACAGGGAGGTGAAATACACGAGAAATTTGTGTCCCCCCCTCGCGATTGGACACCTGTGATCCGAAAAATCTGAAAAAAATCACGAATGTAGGCCTTGATGAGTACAACAACAACAAATACGTTAGAAGTCGCAATTCACTCAACTTTGTTAGTAATAGTATGATTTATCGACTTTATGTTTTCCTGAATAAAATCATAACGGTACCCTTAAATTCAATAAAATTCAGTACACAGATGACTATTTATAAGATTGATTAACCCTGCAAGTTTCATAAAGGTTTAGCGAAGTTATAGCGGTTTGAATTTTCCTGTATTACTATGGAACAATATGCGCTGCATGTATTACTATGGCAACATATGGCTATGGAACAAGATGCGCTTTTTACCGACTCAGACACTACAGTTTTGCTAGGATTTGCATGAAAAAATCAGGAGAGATAGGTGTCATGAATATCTTTAAGAATCGGTTCAGCTAGTAGTATCAGTAATCGTAAAACAAAATAGTGGCTGTTTTAAATGCGAAGATTGAATAATTTTGAGTTATTTTTTCCCAACTTCAACGTTTAATGTGCATGCTTTGAACACTTGATTCAATTTAATGAATGACTGAAGATGAGTACCTACAATTAATACTCATAAGTGAATCAAGTCAAGGAGGCGGGAGAGAGCTCCTAGCAAAAGGGCTTTGTAACAACTCTAGGATTCGAAAAAAATTGGCCATTAATCGATGATAACAGTACAGGAGAGTGGCTCCTGAAAAAAATTCATCAAATGTAGCCGATATGAGTATGAAATGAAAGTTTCTATGGGAGCTTTTCAAAACAGTTCTTAAACTGTCAGTTTTTGCTTCAGTGGGGCACAGGGGGGAAATACATGAAAAATGTGTTTCTTCCCTTGCGAATGGACATCTGAAATAATTATCAAGGGAGATATTTATGAGTATAACAATAACAAAAACCTCCAGAAGTCAAAATTCGTTCAACTTTGTTAACAAAAGTATGATCTTCGAATTTCATAGTTTCTCCAATAAAATCGTCATTGACATGCTTCTTGACTTTATTCAATCTCGTGACTGCATTTTGAAAATTGAATACAAAACCCTTCTGACATGAGCGTAGGTCTGTTTACCCAACTTGTTTGACCTTATTACCGTGACGTTGCCGAGATAACCTTTCGTGTTCTATTTTCACCGAAAGTGAAAAAGTTGTTTAATCTGTTTCTTTAAGATTGCGATTTGTATAGCCCGAATACTTGGTGTACCTCGAACCACGATACCGTATGCCATTAGACGGCATCTAGAGACTGGATCATATACCCGGGGGCCAGGTCAAGGCAGACATCGTTTTATCGTCAGCAACGTGTTGAGAAATCGCTTCTACACTGCTACTGAAGATCGTACGCGTCTCTTGAAGGTCAGAAATGTTAGTGTAAGTGAAGAAGACTGGGTGAAAATGATTTAAAGGCTTTTCGTGCAGCTCACGCCCTACAACTTCTCCCACAGCACCGCAGAGGTAGACTTGGCTTGGCGCGAGAATAATACGATTGGACTATGGAGCCATGGAAGAACGTACGGTTCCCAAATTAAAGCAGAATAGCCTCATGTGGTCCAGATAGGCGTCAGCGTATCTACAGACGTAAAAATGAGAGATTTGCTTCCTGCGCTATAGCCGAAACAGTGGGTTATCAGGGCGGATCAATAAAGATTTGGGGAGGCATATCTTGAGGCCCACACCGATCTTGTCGTCTTTGATGGGGGCAGTGTGAACGCTCAGAGGTACGTGGAAGAAGTTCTCCAAGACTATGTCGTACTGTTTGCTCCATCTATTGGAGAACATTTCAGGCTAATGCATGATAATGTACGTTACCATGTAGCTAGATCTGTGACACAATACCTTAATGAAGTCAAAATTCAAACTTTGTCATGGCCAGCACGTAGTCCCGATCTCAATCCTATTAAACTCACTTGGGAGAACCTTCGAAGACGTGCTCGGGCAAGAGTACTAGAGTCTATTACCCTAGGAGAGCTCAAGACCGCAGTTTTATAGGAGTGGCACAATATCCCACAGTCGGACATTCAGGATGTCATGGATGATCTTCCAAACAGGCTTCAAGAAGTCGTTAGAGCCCGAGGTGGTGACACCCATTATTAAATTCGAAGTCAGTGACAAAACAATAAACTTTTTCTTGAATTAAATAATAATCAGTTGAAATAAATCTTGGGTAGTTGTTTTTGTAGAGGAAAATTTTATTAAATAATTTTTTTTTCAATTTTTTCATTTGTTTGGACGTATCGAAAGTTGCATTCAACATATCTTTCATCAAATTTGTGTAACATTTGATAGGTTTGGAAAACTATAAGAATTACAGGGTGGGCGGTTAATTGTGCCTATGAGTGTACATGAAAAAGATTGAAAATGTACCCGTTAGAATGAAAATTTCTCTCCTGGAGAGTGGTTTTCGATAAATTGTTGCGATCCAGATGTTAAGCATACCTCCTAAATTTTGACATACCAGTATAAAAGTTTATGGACAAATAAGCAGAAGCGGGGAAACATGAAGTTAATAGAAAATGGCACACAATTGTAGGGCTAGCGTGAACGAGATCAAGCAAGGGTCCTAGTAGTAGAGTCAATTACTTTATTTATTTGATATCCGCAGGGCAATTCTCTTTTTTCTTGAAAAGCTAGTGACACTAAAGATGACTCAAAGAAGTCGAAACGCGTCTGCTCACGTAAAATAAGGCCCGATGGCTTTTCAAGAAAAACTATATGATTTGTTCTTGCATTTTAATTTCATTTTTATTGCATGCACAAGCATTTGACTGGTTTCATTAAGGAAGATTTTGAAATGCAAAAACTGCTGCTTTGAGGGCAGAAATATGTAGTGCTTGTGGTGGACTGAATATGTTCGTACAGGGTGGAGTGGTGGTGTGCTTCCTCAGCGAATTGAAAATTGGTTCTACGCTGGAAATGGCCGTGCCTGGCGACGCGTAACCGAGCTGGTATCTAGCGTTGCAGTATCGTGGGAGGGGTTCTTTCCGCCAGCACAAGGACACACTACAAAATTTCACGCTTACCATTTAAGACAATGACAAAAGTCAGTTAAAGCACAAAAGCGGTTGATCTCAATGGGCGTCAAAGGCCTAGGTAGCAGACCGAAAGGGATTACAGAGGAAACACGATGACAAATACTCGGTTAACTACGCGCGAGACGTAAGGCGATTCCGTCTTTGCCAAGGAAGTTCACGGCCCAAAAATAAGAGTGGGGCATTCAGGTGGTGGCAGTGCCCTCACACACTCCTCCCAACCGGATCAAGGATTCAATCCGATGCCTTGGCCCATTTCGCATGAGGAAGGCCAAGCATCCCGGCAAGAGCTCTTGTAACACAAAAAGTAGGGTGAGCTTACCCGATGGCTAGCTCATGACTGGAGAGGCCAGCCAACGTTGCGGCTCACATACCCGTTTGAATTGAAGTGGAAAGACCAGATTCAATTTTTTTTTTTCAATCGATTCTATTTTATCATAGGATCAGAAAGAAGCATAGTAACCGCGGTTTTGAATTGTAAATAGCAGCATCTTGATCTCTTCCCAGCATGGTAAGAAAGTCGGGTGCTTCAGCAATATCCAAGCGAGTACTAAATAATTCAGATAATGATTCCAAGCGCATCTGGCTGTTCTGATAAGATTCTATTTAATTGTTTCTTGTTTTAAGTTTTAACCAAGAACAATACTACTCCTATGTTGCTTTTTTATTTATTTATTTTACCAAGCAAGGCGTAATTACGATCGAAATACATATACATGAAATACAAAAAAAAAAAACACAAATTTAATTTAATCATTTATGAGGAAGAGGCGTTTAGGGCATTCAAAATTTGTTTCTTAAAATTGGATTTGGAGGTGGTTGTGGAGTAATGTACGCTAAACTTGTTGAATGCTTTACAGCATCTGTTAAGCGGCTCGTCGCTAGCAAAGTTGGTGTGGTGCATATGCAAGGTTAGCGTTGGTGTGTGTCTTGTGGCTCTTATAGGATCTTTCAAGTGAATCTTGTCTGGCAAGGATGAAGTTGGAATGTTACCTCTTAAAACATCAAAAGGCACGCAGGCGAACAATACAACACTTCTGGAAGCCAGTGTAGTCAGGTTGATTAGTTGAAGTCAAACCTCATAAGAAGGAAGATAGTGGAAAGAGGTAGGATCATACAATGATCTGAGGGCGAAGAGCAAAAACTGTTTTTGCACTGACTCTAATCTACGGCTATGAATGTCGAACATGGGGTCCCAGACTGTCAGGCGTATTCAAGAAGTGGACGGACAAATGAGGTACACAAAGATTTAGTAGCCCAGATATTTCTGAGCTCTTTTGCTCTACGTTTAATGAAACCTAGCATTTTGTAAGCTTTTCTCAGGATTTCATCATAACGGAGGTTAAAGCGGAGTTGCGTGTCCAAAACTACGCTAAGGTCGACAACTCTCTCGACTCTCTTTAGTTGTGTGTTGTTAATGTCATGATCATGTAAGATGACGTTCTTTTTTCTTGCAAAACTTATTATTTGGCATTTTTCTATATTGAGAGCAAGCTGGTTTCTATCGCACCACTGAAGGAGAGCAGCTAATTTGGATTGGAGAAAAGATACATCGGATAAGGATTGTATGCAGTGATAAAGTTTGAAGTCGTCGGCGTAAAACAGGTGTGGAATATCGGACAGTACTGTAGAAAGATCAATGATGAAAATATTACAGAGGAGTGGACCAAGATGACTGCCTTGAGGTACTCCAGAGGTGACACTGAACTCACGAGACAACCGACCTTGAAACAACGCATTGTGTGCAGTCTTTCAAATATGACTGAATCCAGTTGAGCAGCGAACCATAGATGCCAAAAATGCGAAATTTATTCACTAATATTTCATGGTTCACTCGATCGAAAGCTTTACTGAAATCTGTGTATATAGCATCTATCTGGTAGCTTTGCTCCATACTACAAAGAATATCCGACGTCAAGGTAATTAGATAAGTGGTGGTCGACCTATTTTTACGGAAGCCATGTTGCTGTTTATTCATATACGGCTCGATAATGGGGGAAATTTTACTGCAGATAATTTTTTCGAACAGTTTTGGCATAGTAGAAAGGATAGCAATACCCCTATAGTTCTCCACGTGCCGCTTATCGCCTTTTTTGTGAATTGGTGTTATAAATGATGGTTTCCAAAGTTTGGGGAAGATACCAGATGTTAATGATTTATTAAAAACAAGGAAGAGACGTCTAACCAATTCATCTTTGCAGAGAGACAAAAAGCAAGGAGGAATAAGGTCAAGGCCGGGTCCTTTAAGTGGATCAAGATCTTCAATAGCCTGATGAATTTCATCTTCAGAAATGGTAATATTTTCAATTAAGGTCTTTGTGACTCTAAATGAGGCAAAGTGACTGAATTAGAGTAAACATGCTGAAAATGATCAGGAAAGAATTCACAGATCTGCTCGGTACAGAATGAGACAGAGTCATTGTATGACATTAAAGAAGGATAACCAGATGTTTTGCGCTTAACGTTAACAAAGTCGAAGAATTTTTCGGGGTTGGAAATAGTTTCCTCTGCTATGACGTTAACGTAAGTTTGATAGGCCTCTTGCGATTTAATTTTGAATTCAAGTTCAAGTTCATTATGTTTACTCTGTCTCATCACTTACATATTTATCTTTTCTGAGGTACCTGTATAGTTTTTTTCTCTGGTTACGTAAATGTCTTAGATCACTCCCTAGCCATGGTTCTGAAATCTTATCTTTTTTCTTGATTTTCGGTACGAAAGATTCGACGGCGTTAAAGATTATACGATAAAAGCTGGATAGTGCCGTATCCAAATCTAACGTTGACAGAGTACCGTTGCAGTCAACACTGGATAGTAGACTATTAACGTTTCCATAATCGACATTGCGGGAGTCATATACAACAGTTCAATTCTTCCATATCGAATTGAGAGTATCAGGAGTGGACAAATCAACATAAAAAGCTGAGTGATGACTCGTGTTAGAAAACAGATTCTCATTGTCATCAGTTAAATTGGCCACTGCTTCGTCGCATGTATTAGAAAAAATAAGGTCTAGCCATATACCATTCTGGTTGGGGGCAGGAGCTATCTTTGTCGATCACAAATTTTGTATTAGGTCTATAAAAAAACACCAGTAATGATAATTTTATCGTCTTCATTTGTCATTGCAGTATCACTTATAATTTTACAGACATTTTCGTAGACAGTATCGTTCGATTTAGGGGGGACATAAAACACACCAATAAACAAATTAGATTTTTGCAATTTTATTTTGACCTCTTTATGCTGGAATAAATTATGCGGTGTGCAGTTAACTGGCTCGCTCATGAAGGAGTTATGTATGGCAATCAATACACCGCCTCCTCGCGACTGGCCAGTGCTAATCAAATCTCTGTCATCTCTGTAAATCCTCCAGTTACCATCCAGAATTTCTTCATTCATGTGAAAACCCGTCAACCATGTTTCAGAAAGGGTGATAGCATTAAAATGGCACGATTTTGCGTCAAGGAAAAACTTATTTAATTTACTGCGCATACCTCTACAATTGTGGTAAAATAATTTGAGGCTTTGCTGATTAGACAGGGCGGAAAAATTTATTGTGATGTTCCCTAGTTCTTTGTAGTGAAGAAATATGGTTGGAGCTTACATGAGATGCGTATATTTCAAGATCTTTTTTACCTTGATTTAGAGTTACACCTAACTCCTCATGGAATGAGAATATACGAGCCTAAGAGCCTCAAGATCGATTGGAAGACCTTCCCTTCGAATTAAAATTTTCAGGACGGTTTTTGTTTTACCGTCTATGCAGGTTGTATCTGGGGCCTTGCACATATAAGAAAGGTAAAGACGAACGGATTCGTAGATTTTGTTATCTCTGAGTCGAGACCTCAAGGAGGCAGAACAGAATCTAAGAATGGCTGCGTTAAGTTGTTTGAGGCAGGTGATATCGGTTGAGTAATAGACCCAGACGAAACAGGAATCAAGTCCTCTCCACGGATAAAATTCCTGTATCTACACTGATCAGTGGATTTAGTTACCAAGCAGGGACCAGCATCCAACTCTTGTGCAAAAGATGCCACAGAATCTGAAGCTGTTTCAGATTCGCCAGCACGTACATAAACGGAATGCAATGTTGAGTCGGCCGAAGAAGTGCGATTAACATTCGATTGTTTAGGCGAGGGAAAAGTGGTTTTAGAGCTGGGATTAATGTGATTATTGATTGATGGGTTGTAGTTACTATCTAAGATTTTACAATTATCCCTAAGGCTATTTATATTACCACTATCTTTGGATCCGCGAGCACAGTTTGCCTATGCGGACTTCTCGATTCCTACAGGACAGCCAATTTTCACGCGACCCAACGGAGACGAGGATTGCGAAAAAGGAGCTGAAGGACCCTCAGCTGGATAACAGATTGTGGTCACAGCAGGGATAGGGAACAAAAAACAACCGATTATCGGACGGACAGACTGACGCAAGTACTTCCGACTAGCTACAGATGGAAAAAAACCAACGTATGTGATTAAAACCAACTACGGATGGAAAAAACACACGTATATGCTAGCAAAAATATTGTTAGTTTGTATATTTGAACATTTTGCACTAGCGTTTGGTGGTTAGAGTAGTCTTTTATCCAAATCGACATACCCAAACCCAACTCTTCCCCTTTCTAGATTGCCCTCAGCAGATTAAAACTCATTTTAGGTCTGACGGATAAATAATTATAGAATTTATTTAAATGTTTAAAAATGAAACGCGTAAGTGTTTTGAATTAAAACAAAAACTTTTCAAAATAAAACATCAAAATTCAAAATACGTATGCGCACAGTCAAATAAATACCGTTTTTGATAGCAATAAAAAAGAAATGATTCTGAGATTTCTTACCATTGTATTGAACTACATCATAATAAATCCAAACAAGTTAGCGACATCTTACCTGAAAAAAGAGAAAATAATTATGAACACCAAAATTTAAAATTATACGAATGAATTTTTGTGAATAGAGGATCTAAGAATCAAGTTGAATTATTGTCGTAGTTTTCATTCTCTTTGGACATTAACAAGCATCTTAGGAAATATGAACACAGTTCTTTAATATTTTACGGCACTCGGTGTAGAAAGCAAAGAAAATGTTAGATTAGCTGAAGTTTTGACCATATGAACGGCAAAATAGTTTGGATTTGAAATTTTAGAAATATATAAAATTGCTAGTTTCGCAGTCCATCTTCTATTCTGTCTGTCAGTCAGCAAGTTTTCTCAAAAAATATAAAAGCTACAATCATGAAGCTTTGCGGAGTAATCAGAAGTTGTGAATTAATCAAGGTTTTGACCTTATCAAAATATAATGAGGGCTCTCTGCATACTGAGATGACCCTAAAAATATAGAGCATACAAAGGGTTTTCCATTAAGGACATAACAAGTTCGTAGATGCCTCGCATCTACGCAAATTTAACCATCATGCTTTGGGTATTTTCAATTGCTAGTTTTGTTATCGTTTAAAACAAGTTATTGTATGGAACCATGTAAGCTCACGTATCTCAAAGTCACAAAGCCAATTGGCTGAATTTATTCTGTTTTCCTTCTGCATGTATCTCTTCAGTGGAATTATCTGCCGTTTTGATATCCCTCACGTAATTCTAGTCCTCAAGGGATATAAAGAAAACCAAACAATTGATGCTCATTAGAAAAAAACTACGCAGGTATTTTTAATATACATTTATTATAATCTAAATAGTATCAAGGATTTCAACCCAAACCGTCTACGCGATCCTTAAATCAAGTCTATTAGAAAACACCTACACTCCGAACACTTTCTATTGAATATATTACTTCATTCATGAATCTCCGCATTGAACAATACTTTTGATACTTGAAAGTATAGTAAATTGACTTCCAACTTTCAGCCTTCATTATCCTTAGATTTTCTTGAAAACCTTCATTCAATTTTTATAAGAGCATGTGTAGGCGTATTTAGTCTATAGAATGATTCTGCTTGAATGAATATTCAACTCTCCGTTGTTGTTTTTCTTCTTTATTTACGAAAAGGCGAAAATCCAAAGGACGACAATCAATCATTACGTAGGTTTATGAAAGAAAAATTATTTTTCTTTTCCCTTGCAGATTTCCAGAAAAATTTTTTATAGATTGCTATGAAAAATAACGTTTTAGGGTTTTGTAAAATAATTTTATGAAACCCTAATAAAATCGCGACTGATTTGTCTGCACAGCAAGTTTTCAAATTCAGTGGACAGATCAAAAGTGATGACCTCTCTAAAGTTTTGATGCAAAAAAGTTGTTATGGGGTTTAAAGGGTGGGCTCCCATATATAAAAGTGACCCTCGAAAATTTATTTAACAAAATAGCCGATATGGATATCAAATGAAAGGCCTTGATAAAAACGTTCAAGATCAAGCGTTGACACTGTGATGGCAAAAACAATGGGCGAAGGGAAGTCGAAATATGTGAAACTGGCGGCAAATTTAAATACATGATAGTCATATTTTATATTTTTTACTCAAGTTGCTGACATTCAGACGCTGTTTGATTTACTAGCTGGTTCACAAAGCCCTTCTAGCAGGAGCACTCCCCAGCTCCTTCAATTTGTTTCAGATAAAAATAATGTAATTATATCTTCACTGTAGAAAAGCATAAGGAGTGATCATTTTAAGAAATGTTCTTACTTTGGAAACTAATTTGTTTCAATTATAGTAAGGAATAGGATTTTGCCTTTTCAGAAAACGTGGGTTCAATTTCCCGTGAAATCGAAAACAACTTTCATTGCCCATTTGGATTTCAACGGTCTGAAATTGTTGTCGAAAAATAAATTCACATCAATAGAAAAAAGAACTTTCTTAGATATCGAATTTCGTCAGTAGCCTTATTATTGTAATTTTAACAACAAAAGATTAAAGAAAAAATTTGCATCAATGAAAGGACATTCATTCGCACGTACTTATACGTCTATTAGGAATCAGCATCAAACCATCAAATTACAACGATAACTGCACTCATGAACGGAAACGACCAACGAGCTAAAATAAATCGAAGCTTGCTGTATTTTAAAGCGTTAAGAAAATGGGTCACAGTGCAGAACGCACTACACAAGAGGAGGATGTACTGAAACATCTTGAACGAGAAAAACGGGTTATCGTTAATGGCGAAGCTCACAGAATAGATGAAGAGAGAAGAAAAATTTCCACAAAATTAGCTCAAACGGGCTGGAGACCTTGAAATCGGTAACATTTCGCGGTCCCATATAAAAACTTGTTTTAAAAGAAAACTAAGTAAGCAAAGTGAATTTTACTTTCTGGAACCGCAGTAGATTCATTGCCAAGCGCCATCCATTGCTGGTCTCTAACCCAACAGAAGGAGACCGGGAAAAGGGAATGGTAAGGCACTTAGTTAGACCAGGGGGTACGAAAGTAGTAACCAAGGTAGCCAAGAAAGTCGCCATCCAAAGAATTATTCCCCCCGAGGAGACAACCCCAAAGAAGTATCGAGCGCAACGGAGAGAGCAAGAAGGAAGCCACGCCGTAGACGGCTAAGACAGGCACTGTTGGTGAAACCGTTGTTATAGGTCACATGCGATATACTTATTGCATGCTATTTCTCTAGTTGCATGCTACTTTACTTATCATGACTCCCTCTCTTTGATAAAGTCACGAGTTTCCTGATATTTCGCTTATCACAATTAATTACACATGCATGAAAGAGGTGTGTCTAACTTGCACTTGCATTGAAACACAAAACCTCGACTCGCGTGTACACACAAAATCTTCGGCATGTTTAATGTACCGAGCCGAGTCTCAAAAGAGAAACTTACTGTTAAGAGCGAAAAGTGGGCGTGGCAAAGACGGGAGCTTTCGCGTTATAGCTGTAGCAGCTACGGAGGAAGAGATTGTCGGGGTTCTGAAATGTTTGAATGAACTAAATTGAAACCATTATTTTGCTTGATAATCAATAAATCAATTAAAAGTAGGCTATCTTCGAGTATAAAAGAACCTGGTGGTTCCAACAATGGTGTCTTAATCGTTGAGTAGCTTGTTCAAGGCGTATGCCCGAACAATACCACTTCCAAGGCTTCCGCCAGGAATAGCGAAAAGCGATCAAGGCATCGTCGTGCTGAACATACAAAGGAAAGCCAAGCAGCGGACAAGCGAACACCAACAACTTCGAAGTTCCAGACACGCAGAGGCAAGCAGCGGACAAGCGAACACCAACAACTTCGAAGTCCCAGACACGCAGAGGCAAGCAGCGGACAAGCGAACACCAACCACTTCGAAGTCCCGGACACGCAGAGGGAATCATCTGTTATGCCGACGGACCGTCCGGCATTGGAGCAGGCTATTGAAGCATCGCCCACGGCAGGCCCGCGACCACTGACGATCGAGGAATACCGCGCTCGAACAGCGAAGCGTTGCAGCCCACCACCTGAGCCAAAATCCGAGAAGCGACAACGAGGCGGCCGAATAGTTGCATACCGGCGCCAAGCAAGCGACCTGCGAAGGCTGGCACGAGTTGCGGTCACTTCGGCTGAGCGAGAGAGTTTTAGGCGGCAGTATCGGCAACTGGAGGCTGAGTTCAAGAGCCAGCAGTGGCTTAAAGAATTAGCGAGAAACACGTCTTCGCCTGAATCGCCAACATGCCCAGAATAATCTGTACGAATATTTGAAACTAAATAAATGTGCATTAAAAGAAGGAAGATTAGTTTATACTGGAGGAAGGTGTTCGTTCGGTAGTAGGTACAGTGCTTTGCTTCCTTCACAGGTATCAACGCTATACATAGGGTGTAGCGTTGTGGTTATATTTACTCCAGGCAGTTGAGGTTGCAACGGTCGTTGCAAGATACTTAACACCGTGCACTCTTTTCGTTTATCTCTTGTTTCACAATATTAGTAGCATAGGAAGCTCTGTCAGGTCCCTTGCAGCTCAGTGCAGTATGGCACTAATAAATGCACTTCAAACAGCACAGAGGGACAACTCTTCGTCAGATGGTAGATCATACGTAGATATACTACGCGAAACCAGGGGAGTTGTAAAGCTAGAAGATATCCATACTGCCATTAAAGCAGTAAAAGGATTACGGTCTAGGGACTTACTGGTAGAAATTGGAAGAGGCCACGTAAGACGAATCATTATGTGCCGCGGTTAAAAAGGTTCTGAACGAGAAAGTGACTGAAGCTTCTCTGCCCCGCAGGGGGGATGGGCTAGTTGTCACTTTCGTAAATCTCTAGGGATTATCAACCCATCACTGGGGGGATCCATGATATGTTACCGTCACCTCCTACACGGTGAGGAGCTTATTTTGGTTGAAAACTGGTGGTTTGTTGTTTTCAATTTCCGGCAGGTATCCCAAATGAGTTAACGGAAATCTAACTGATTGATACTTAATTCAACCCCATCTATGAAGACCATGAGGTTTGGCCTATTCTTGGCAGGTACTCACATTAAAACTTTCGGCTTTATGTAGCTTTTCTTCAGAGAAATTTCCTAGAGATTAATTGTCTATTGGGAAGACTTCCTCCACGCGTCTGATTCCGTGGTCACATAGAAAATGATATTCAGGCAGTAACTTCACTAGAGCCTATGACAATCTTCGAAATCAGGGATATTGTCCACGTCACGGATTTGGCCGCGGTAGAAGAGGCCATCTACGGCAGTTTTTCATTTATGCGAGGTTAAAGCATGGTTGACTAAAAGCAAAACCGGGCGACATTGCATGGCTATCGTGGCCATGACTTAGAAAGGAGCCGAACCGAAGTTCTAAATGAGGGCGGAGTAAGAATCGGTTGATTGATCTGCAAGGTGCGCTGATGAATAGTTGTTTTACGTGCTTTTATTATAGTCATACTTTACAGGGCAGCATGGAGCCTGGCAAGAGCATCCTATGCTACACATGCTGCGAAGCGGGGCATACTAGAAAAGAGCGTATGAAGGAGGAACACTGTATGCTTTACAAGAACGCTGATCCAAGACTAGACCGTCTCAAGCATGCCTTAGGAAAAAGAAAGTGTCCGGTTTTCGAAGAAGTCATAACAAAGTGCTAAATGATTAGTTTTTAACATTCCACTGCCGTTTTTTTTTTTTTTTGGTTGGCAGATGAAGACTGTTTAAGCCCTGAATGTGGGGTTCCCAGGTGCGCAATATATCTGGACTACTCACTAAACACCTTTCGACAAATTAGTTCAGGCTAAGCCCCGTTTTGCTACACCGTGATGCGCATTCAAGTCGAAGCATCCTTTCTCTAGTGGGAGGGGAGGAAGGAGAGGGGATTGCTAGAAAATTAATCCCAGCCCCGAAGTCCTTGGTTGCTATGAGACCTTTTAATGCGCCACATGGTCCCATTTGTGAATCGATTCAAGCATCTCCCCGATTAGACTATCCGAGCTTTCCTGTTTCCTTGTAGAGATGCCCGCACTGCCGGTCGAATCTTTTGTATCCAAAAAAAATGTAGCAGGCTGACCCGCCAGCGGGGCTAGTACCAGGCCTGAGTATACTTGAATCGATGTTATTCATGAATGAATGCATACTAGCTAATTTAAAATTAAAACCTTCTCTCTGTATTGATGGTAGAAATTACAAGTTCAGTAGATTCTCCACCCCTATATGATTTCAAAATCATGCTGTTGTAACCAGACAGCTCATTCTCCCCAATCGTCCCGCTGGATCTTTTAAGCTACTAAGCCACACTAGTGTATGATGACCCGTGACGACCGTAAACTGAGTACCTTCCACATGTGGTCTCACTTTCTTTACCGCCCAGGCACACATTCTCGACCGTAAAATACCTCCTTTCCACCTTGATCTAGGAATGGCTGAGATACAGATCATTTTCTCTCTATCGGGGTGTTGTTGAGACAACACTGCTCTCACCCCCAACTCCAACGTAACGTCAAAGGCAGCCTATAATCCGAGCAGGTAAGGAATGATGCCGTGGATAGCTTCAACTTTATCTGTTTAAACGCCTCGGCGTTCTCCTATAAGCACTCAAACTTGGCGTTTTTCCTCAAGAAATTCGCGAAAGCGACATCAGCGTGGTCAAATTTGTGGGAAAATTTTCAGATACCACGACACCATCCCTAAGAACTGACCAAACTCTTTTACGCAGAGGAAAAATTTTCAGAATGTACTTGATCTTATTCGGGTCCACATTCAGGCCATTTTCATCCACCACATATCCCAAATACTTCAGCAGGCACCTACAAAACTCACAATTTTCTCTTGAGACTCTCAATCCTGGCGACCGCAACTCCGGAAAAGCTTCACCAACACCTCTAGATGCTTTTCATAGTCCTGGGTTACCACGATGATATAGTCTAGGTAGGGTAGTAATCGAGCAGTTCGCAAACGCAAATTGCTCGAGGAACTTCCACGAAAAGACAACAGGATTTAGAGGAGCAACAAAAGAAGACCCTTGAAATGAACCAGGTAGCTACAGCTCAGGTTCCCCGGGAAATAGCTTCCCCACCACACATCGAGAACTTCTGATTATGCTGCGAGCCTTATGACAAGCTCAATCTACACTCATGCACCAGCAACGTCTGATCCGACTGTAAAAAAAGAATTTAACATCAAATTATCCCCTCCGAGCAGTGTTTCCAATATTAACAATATTGTTACCATTAATGCGACCCAATCAAAGCAATTGAGTTTACTCATTTCCACTACAACCAAAATACCAAAGCCATTACAACCACTGCTTCCAACGCAAATAATCTGAACGTCTAATGCGTCAGCAATCCCTTCTTTGACGTCTTTTACGCAACCACACCCAGCTCAGAGAGTTGTACATGACCATTTCCAGCTGACCAACCAATTTTTCGGTCGCTGAAGCAGCAGTCCACCACTGCAGTGCTAAATGAACTTTTAACATCTTCAAAAATGCTACAATAGGTTCTAAGTCCGGCCCAGAAGCATGTCAATCAGACGTAGCCACTTCACCGGTGTTTTGCAGGCTGAAAAGTATCCGCCGAAATTAAAACAACCCCCGATTGGCACAGTAATAGCGGTGAAAGATCTAGAGTGTTCCGCTACTGGCACCTGCCTATAAGCCGATTTCACGTCGAGTGATGACAGATACTTGGCCCCTCACAATTTGTTCAATGTGGCAGACACGTATGGGATGAGATAAGCGTCACGCTTCGTAGCTTTTTTCAACTCACAATAATCTATGCAAATTTGGAAGGCACCGCTCTATTTCCTGGCTCTGATGGCTCAACGATACCCTGTTCCAGCATTGAATTCAGTTACTCATCGATATATTTTTGTACGGCCAGAGAAACAAAATAGTAACGCTATTTAATTGAGGGCGACTCAGTTTTGAACACGTGCTTGACCAAACTCGTACAACGGACGCCCTCCCCCATCAATTCAAATTGTTTTTTCAGAAGTGTCTTCCGCTCGGTTCTCCGACTGATTCGACGATTTTTGTCCCACAAAGTGTCCACGAAGCTCCAAGTGAGGATCACCACGTGCAAATAGTGTATCGACAACCAACACGAAGATACTCTGTTAGTCTAACCTTCAGGAATGAAATGGATCCGTTCTCAGATATTGGTGATACCCAAAAAATTGCATATATCCGATTTAAACAATTGAAACAGCAATTGATACAGAAACCAGCACTTTACGACCAGTACCGGAGCTTCATGAAAGAATATCTTGACTTGGGTCACATGACAAAGGTACCAGCAGATTAAGTAAAAATAACAGCCACGTACTATCTGCCACATCATGTAGTGTTAAAAAAAAGTAGTAGCATCACTAAATTAAGAGTGGTGTTTAACGCATCTCAAAAGGGCTCGAAAGGAAACTCCTCTCCTCTTCTTCATACCGGTCATGCAATATAAGGAAACTTAATACACCTTTTAATGCGATGGACAACATAAGTTTGTCGTTGCAGCTGACATGGAGAAGATGTACCGACAGATTTTTTTCCATTTTGAAAGGATATTATGGCGATTCAGTCAAAGTGAACCCAGCCAACACTTTCAATTGGGAACAGTCACTTATGGGACGGCATGCGCACTATATCTTGCAATCCGTACACTACATCAACTAGTCGCAGTTGAGATCAAATCGTTTCCAAATGCAGCACAAACATTAGTCACAGACTTTTACGTTGACGATGTGCTAGCTGGATCTGATAAGCTGGACAACCTTCTCAAGCTTCAAGCAGAACTCCGAAATCTTCTTAAGAAGGGAGGATTTCACTTGAGGAAATTGTCTTCTAACCACCCGAAACTGTTAGAACGCATCCCAACATCGAAAAGGGAAACCCAACTTCCCCTGAATATTGCAGAAGCAGAGAACATCAAGACCTTGGCTATTCAATGGCATCCAGCAACCGATGAATTTTCGTTCACTATTACAAGTCCGAAGAATGAGTAAGTCTTCACAAAGCGAATCATTCTAGCAGAAGTGGCCAAACTATTCGATCCTCTTGGCTGGATACAACCGTGTATCATCATAGGGAAAACAACAATCCAAAAATGATGGCTGGAAGGAAAAACTCGGGATGATCCATTGGTTTCTACTACAATAAAAGGATGGATACAGCTACGACAGCAACTTCCTGCTTTAAGTGCGTTAAGAACAAAACGGTGGATAAATTTTAGCCCACTTTGCCAGTTCGAACTTCACGGGTTTTGTGACTCATCGTCCACCGTATACGCTGCTGTAGTATATATCCGAGTAGTCAATACAACATCATCAAGCGACACACTGCTAGCGGCCAAATCAAAAGTTGCTCCAGTTAAGGTTCTGTCAATACCAAGATACCAAGTTTTGTTGATGAAACTCATGGAAGAAGTTGTCAACGCACACAATTGGAATAATGCTCCCCGATTTTATTGGATGGAATCTACGGTACCCAGCTGCTAGGTGGAAAGTTTATGTCACTAATTGTGTGAGCATCATTGCCACAAGAGGAATGTGCCCAAACGGGTTGATTTCATCAAATTTATGGTGGAATGAGCCAACATGGCTCAGCGCGCGTATTTAACGTATGCCTCTAGAAATACCGTTAACAAATTGTGCGGAAGAAGAGGAAAAGCTAACATCATTAACTGTCGCTACAGAAGAGCCACCAATAATCCTAACAATGTAATCATCCTCTCACATACTACATAGGACTGTTGCGCTATGCCATCAATTCGCCTTTAACGCCAAGCACCTCAAGATGAAACGCCTAGGAAACCTGTCGGAGTTAGAACTCAGAGAAGCTACCAGCACATGCATTAAGATATCGCAGAGTTACGTATCAGAGAAGAAATCTTGCACATATCTAAAAATTCCTGTTGGCAGCACCAGCCGGAAAGGTAAATTTCTCGTATGTAGCGTAAGGTATCGAAAAAGAATTTGGCTTGCCTACTACTGGACTTCTTACTGCAATTTTTGTGGCGCTACATGGGTATTTATTAACAAAAAGAATCTGCCGCCGTTCGAACTTGGAGACCCTTCATAGAGGCGCAAATATTTTGCTAATTAAATTGAGTTGCACACGTATGAATCACATATTGAAAATCGGCGGGTAATAAATTGTTATAAACATATTTATACTGGTTTTGCCCTTCTGACATTTGCTGTTTATACATTTCACAGTGGTTACCACATAAAGGTGATAACTTGTCGGCTTAAATAGCTCAAATAGTTAATTTCAAAAGATTTCCATAAAAGCTTAATCAGCACTTGCATTGCCAATAATATATACATTTTCTATTCTTTTCTGAACCACCAGGGGCCGTCATTTTGGATTTTTAATGAAAACAGCTTCTAAAAATATTAAGCTGTAAATTTTCGATTTTTTTGTTTGTCATCCGATTTGCATAATGAAATTAAATTAACTTGCCTTAATAACTTATAATTTCAAGTTTTATCGGAATCTGTTGAGAAACTTGGCTGCTAGAGGGCTACAGAAATAAAAAAAATGATTATGTCAACCCCCCCTGCATGGGGAGACCCCCTTAAACACTTTAAAATATTTTCTTACACTGCAAATTTCAAGAGGCACCACTTTTGACCTACGCAGAAAATTTCCTCATTCTAGTATGTGGTTTGCGAGAAAGCTTGTGATGCACGAACAAACGGACGGACGGACAGACAGACAAGTCGCGATTTTATATTTTTTTAGAATATTGTAGAAAATACTTTAAAATATTTCAAAAATATTCTGATTTATAAATACTTTCAATATAAGTCATTTAAAACGTTTCCATGAATAAAATTCATTATTTCAGTTGCTACTAATATAAAGAATTGCGCTTGCCTCCTGACCTTTGGGGGCCGCCATTTTGAATGCATGCGTTTGATTTTGGACTATTTTAAATCTTTGTGGGCTAGGACCTCATCAATCAATGTGCCAAATCTCGTTCAAATCGGAGTTTCACTCTGGACATGGCAAAATAATTCAATTATTAGTGAAAATGGCAGCTAAAAATATTACGTTTTAAATTTTCGACTTTTTTATTTTTCATTCAATTTTAATAATTTTCTGCGAAATACAAGAACATAGTATAGAGATCCATAATCTCAAGTTTCATCAAAATCTGCTGGAAAATGTGACCGCTAGAGCGCCACAAAAACCTGAAAAAACCGCATATTTAAACCGCCGCCATTTTGAAATTTGCACATGCATGATCACCAAAATATCAGAGGCTGTAGATCTAAGTAATGCCTATTTTGAAACAAAGTTTGATATATGTCGGATCAAAATTGCTACTTTTAGAAGCCTTAAAAATTCCGAGTTTCAACTGGCCGCCATTTTGTTTTTTGTTACCTGACCTCCAGTTTTTTCACGTAATTCTTTAGATACTTATAATTTCTATCTAACTGCCGAATTTCATGAAAATCTGTTGAAAGCTTTGACCACTATTACAACAACAAAATTTTGCACGTTTTTCGACCTTTGAGCGGCCGCCGTTTTGTTTCTACGGTACCGACTTTGGATTTTTTATTGCGAGGTTCATCACATACATCAGTGAACCTTTATACCAAATTTCATCCAAATCGGAGCTATACTTTGGTCAGAACAGAAATCACGATTTTTCGTCGAAAATGGCCGCCATTTTGTTTTTGCCCGGCCGATATAGCTGGTTCACGAACTTAACCGAGATATTAACCCAATACCCCCTTCCTGAAAATTTGGTGCAAATCGGAGCAAAATTGCAACCTCTAGCGTGGTCACAAATTTCGTTATATCCCATATATATACAGTCTGTCAAGTAAGAGCGTGGTCGTGTTAATTTATAAAAAAATTTATTTGATGAAACTTTCATATTTATATATACATTGTACACATTACAATCAATGATGCAATTCAGTCAATAATGTGTCCAGTCACCACCGGCGTCGATAATTGCCTGGCATCTCCGAGGCATGCTTCCTACTAATTTGACGGCATATTCTAGTGGCAAGGATCTCCAGATACGACGAATTTCGTAAGACAACTGCTTCAAAGTGTATGTGCGTCTTCCACGAAGCTTCAGTTTAATATATGCCCACACATTTTAATAGGGTTTGCATCGGGCGACTGCGACGGCCAATCCAATGTAACGATGCCAGATTGAGTCTTCCACTGAGCAAAGAGCTTGTTGCGGTGTTTAGGATCGTTGTCCTCCTGCAGAATCCTATCTTCATTTTTTGTGATGAACCATCGTTTGGCAGATGGTAGTAAACTCTTTTTGTAGATTTTTATCATTTTCTCGGCATTTAGGTTGTCAGTAAAGAGGTGCAAAGTGCCGAATCCCTGCCTTGAGAAGCAGCCCCAAAGATGCACCTTTATTCCATGTTTTACGGTCCGCTGAACAAGCCTATTGGTGGAAGTTGACCAGGCTCGCGTGAGGACAGAACGTGCCCATATAGAACATTCATCAGTAAAAATGACATTTTCAAAATCTCTATCAACATTCTTATGCGCCCAAGCGAGTCGCTTTGTCACATGTTTTTCAGTCAACAGAGGCTCTTGATTGTGTTGCGCCATTTCAGATCATGAGTACGAAGATGGGTTCGGATAGTTTCGTAGGATATATCTAAACCTTTTGCCATTAATTTTGCTTGTACTTGCCGCAGTGTTAAAGCAGGAGTCCGCGAAAACAGATTCAATATTCTTTTTTCATCTTTTTTGTTCACTTTTTCTATCGAGCCACGTTCTGGTAAATCATCGACATTTTTAACCAATTTATATCGCTGTATCCACTTCTGTTCAAATGCCTTCGACTTTCTCATATATGAAGCATGCGCTGATTGCGACATTTTGGGACCTTTCGGGTGGATGCAAAGGAACACAGCCTCGTAGCGCGACGCGTACTTAGCACTCATGGCTTTTAACGTAATTCTCTTTCAAAAGATCAACGACAACTGAATCTTTGTTGACAATGCATCAAGGACAAAGCTTCCCTCTATCGGCTCGCGAAGGAATTGGAGCGAAATCTTTCATTACCTCTCGGTGAAGTCGACCACCCTCTCACTTAACAGACTATATATATATATATATATATATATATATATATATATATATATATATATATATATATATATATATATATATATATATATATATATATATAAATATATATAAATATATATATATATATATATATATATAAATATATATAAATATATATAAATATATATATATATATATATATATATATATATATATATATATATATATATATATATATATATATATATATATATATATATATGAAACTCTCCGCAATAGGTAAATTTCTCTCGAGAAATTTACCTAAAATGACAGGATTCAGATAGTCGCATTAAATCCTTATCTCCATGGATCGATAGAGAAGGAATCCTCAGGGTGGGCGGTCGTATTCACAATGCACTAATTGGAGAGACAGCTAAACAACCAGCTTTTATCCCAAAAGATCACCTAGCAGCTCTTTTGATAAGACAGACTCATCAACAAACGCTACATGGTGGGAGTCAACTAACTTTAGCTACTTTACGACAAAAATATTGGATACTCTCAGGACAAAAATTGATAAAAAGGGGTTTGCGAGAATGCATGATATGCTCTAAAATGACAGCTAGACCTAGGAATCAACTTATGGGAAATTTACCATCCTCTAGAGTACATCTAGAAAACCCCTTTCTACAAACAGGTATCAACTACGCAGGCGATTCCTCGCAAGACGTGGAAAGTGCCAAATAGTATTCAGTGACTATAATTTTCTAGGAGCCAACAAACAGCTGCAGGCAATCTACAAAGCATCTTTTCAAGCATGTTGTTCTGAAATTTCTAACCAAGGCATACAATGGAAATTCATCCCTCCTAGTAGTCCACATTTCGGTGGACTCTGGGAAGCCGGCGTAAAAACAATGAAGGCTCATTTATAAAAGATAACTGGGCATCAAATCTTGAATGTAGAGGAGTGAATACGCTTCTAGCCCAAATTGAAGCTTGTATAAATTCACGTCCACTAACGCAAGTGAGTGATGACCCGAACGATTTGGCTGCATTAGCACCGGGCCGTTTTTTACCTGGAGACAATCTGCTCGAAATCAAGGATGACCCCTAGTGAAGTGATTTGTACTTTATTGAAAAGATGGCACCTGGTTCAGCAAATGAAGATCTCCTTGTGGTGAAGATGGACAGAAGGATATTTGCAACGTCTTCAGCAGAGATGAAAGTGATTGGAGAAACAAGATAACCCGAAAGTAGGATAATTAGTGCTAGTCAAGATGGACAACATTCCATCGATGAAGTGGCCATTAGCGAGGATCTTAGCAACACAACCTGGACAAGACGGTCTAATTCGAACCGTATCCGTAAAGATGAACGGAAACATCAAAAAACGACTCATTGTTAAAATCTGCAAATTGCCCTTTAATGACATGGGAGAACAGTCACCAGAAGCAAGGTCAGAAGCAGTTATACCAGAAAATCAACAGCAATTAAGCGTCTGACAGCGGATACTGCTGACACAAAAAAGAGACGAAGGAAAACCCTACCCAGCATCTCAATCTCCCACGTTATCAGAAGCTAGTATAACGAAAAAAAATTTGTTTTCTTATGTCCAGCATAATCCTAATCGACATGAAAAGCAAGGCAAATTGTGTAATACGGAAGCTGTACAATCTACTCTATCAACCTACATGCCCCCAGACATCATTTTGAACGTCTTCACCCATTCTCCAACAAATGATGTCGATTAACTCATGGTTTCTTCACCCCACATCCAGTTCATGCTCGGACAGTTTGCCGAGGGGTACGTAAAGATATTCTAATCAACGGAACGGGAATGATCAGACTCACACAGGATTGCCAATTGCAAGCCCAAGAATTCATCCTCGTAGCTGACCAGAGCCAACCGGGACGCTCTTTTCCAATATACATCTCACCAACGATGCCGGATTTAAATACCACACTACAATATACTATTATCAAGCAGCTAAACATTTCAACCATCATAGGGACAGAGGAGTCCTTCACAGCGCTTTGACCGAGCAAGAAGAACTAGCAGCAGAAATTGACAATGTCCATTGGAAAACGGTCCAGCATCATAAAACGTTGTCAACATTTATATCTATCGATACATGCGGAGCAAATCCAGAGGAATCCACTGCACATTATAACCATCCTCATTCGCCACCTAGTACAACGAACACCAACTTTAAGACCCTGACGGCTCTAGGTGGGCGGTTATGTAGACTAATTCATTTTAAAATAGAATAATTCTTTGACTGTAAATTAATCCATCCATCCATGACGCACTCGAACAAATTATTTCACCTATGTGAAATTAATGCCATCTAATCAATTACAGTAAAGACAATCAATTCTAAAGTTCAATCAACGCATATTGAACTTGCTTGAGATGGAAATAATTTCCAACATGGTCAACTGAAACTACTGAACAGCTAAGGAAGTGTTCACAAGTTCAAAGGACCTGAATTCGGAACGAGGCATGTCCCTAGGTCAGCAGCATATATGTCGGTCAGGAGGTACCTTTCCAGGCTTACCAGCTGCAGTAGGGATCGCTGCTGTTAATATCATGCAGACAACCGGAGCAGCGATCCGTAAGACATGAGCTGCAGCCTTGTCATCCGGAAGCTCAGTGACTTACAGAACCCTGCTTATTTGAAGCAGGAAATATGGACGAGTCGTGCGAGTTCTTTGCCCCAAACATCCCGTCTGTGTTGATGCAGTCCGTGACGAAACAAAAGTGGAACGGCCACTCTACATATAGGTGCTGAATCGCTGCTCAGTACATTCAAAGCTTACGAGTAGTTTTGCCGATGAATCTTGATTTCAGTCATGCCTTCAACATTTTCCATATTATCTGATTTTATAGGACTATCAGAAGAGCTGGAGCCAAATGCACAATACTAAACAAGGTACGAGAAGGTGGGAAGCTACATTGGGTGTTACTCTAGGCTCCATCTTTGGCTCAGACCTTGGAATATTCCCTACGACGGGCTTATAGACCTTGAGTTGCCGATCGAGGGCGGCTGTGGGGATGATGTTGCGGCACTAGTTGCTAGATACAGTTGATAAAGGTAAATAGTAAAGTAAATGTTCTTTTTTTTTTGTTGTTTTCTTACTACAAGTGCTTTCGGGCCTCTGTTTAGAGACAGAAGATCTAATTATTTTGTCGTATGTATCGGCACTCGATGTGATATGGTCAGTACCACGCTTTGGGCGCTGGCCCATCCACCCACCTGCGACAAGCTCTGATTTAAACCAGTACGTATATTAACTGAACGCGTACTATAAGGTCGAAGAATTATTCGAAACTAATCTCGTTATCACCAACGGGATTCGAACCAGGAACTCTCGGCTTACACGGTGCGCACTCTAATCACTACACAGACTAAATAAATATTCTTACCATATTATTTTCATCTTTTAACTAATGCTTTTAGATGTAATTCTGGAGGAATGACAGGAGAAAATAATTACTGTATTCACTTTAACTTCCAATGAAACAAAGACTTTTCTTTTCTCGATTAAAGTGCGCACTTGTTATTTCAAAAAATTCACTAAATTTATTTTTAGAATTTCTATTGTATCGATCCATTTGTCAATAGATACAGATATACAAGTATATTAAGAAACACAATACTTGCCAAGGACTAAAGCACATTTTAATGTCAGGAGTACATTTGGTTCTCTTTGCACTTGCTTTCCTCTACTACTCTACTATACAAAAGGATAATAGAGGAAAGGTGAAATTGCGGTGGAAGGACTGACTTTGGGCAAAGTGTAGGAAGATCAAATGAAGTGTAACAAGTAATAAATGAGCATGTTACAGTACGTTTAACACTTGTGATAAGTTGTCAATGACTTTAAACTTTCAATTAACCTTTCCTTTAATCTCCTTTACCTATTTGCTTATTCTAGGTTTGCAAGGAGATTATATTGAAGGGGTTAAAATGGCATGTCGATGAAGGATACAACTATTAAAGTGTATGTCATAGATATTTAAATTTTCAGATACATATATTAAGAAGAGAAAAGCAGTAAATCGAAATTTCGTCCTTTTGATGAGATGATTGAATGAAAAAATTAAATTGTACTGAAAGGGATTGACGTTGATGATGTGTATGTTAATTTTAGCAATATGTTAACATTTTAAATTAAAACCATAGGAGAGGCGGCTTTTCGGTTTTGCTGCGAGCAACGTTCAGTCGTAATCAACTTGAAGATGATATAAAATTTCATTTTGATGATATAAGTAACAATTTTATAATAGAATGCATCAATCTTACTTTTTTTTTGTAGCGTTACCTAACAAAATTGGTGTGCATATGAAAGGTTTCTTCCCACCCAAAAAGGCCCTTAAGATTCACACCTTCTAAACGGGCCCACCATCAATTTACTATTTTATTTACTAACTACGTCTTTGAAAAAGAAGTTCGAATTACACTCACACATGATACGTAAGTATTTAAAGTTAACTTGCATCGTTATTTCCACCACTTATAGGGCATCATGGCAAAATTGTGTCAACACTATCCAGTTTCTATCGTTAGCGGCAAATCGATTACGATGGAATGATAGCATTACCAGTATCAACAACCACACAATATAAAGTACGCACGTCGTCAGTTCTCGTATATCTGCTAAGCAGGAAGTGCACCCAATAAACAAGGAATTAGCACTTTTTGTTCTCGATCCAACCTTGCTAACTACAGGAAATGTATCTTTATGCACAATTCAATTAGAGAGTTTATTGAAAATTAATTGGAGAAAACAAATTAGGACATATTAAATAATTTTTTTTTGTATTTTCTTCATTAAACCCCTATATGTATTTTTTGTTTATAATTAAACCAAAATTGGCAATTAAGTAGCGAACCCAATTTCGTAGAATTATTCCAATCTTAACACTTCTCTCATGCTTACCATAAATTTCATCTTTAACCCGTTTGTGATTGTTATCTCACGGCAACATTTCACGATTTTATAAAAGTCAATCGTTAAACGCGCAGCTTGGAATATTTCGCAACAAATTTCAATTCCATTTTAAAATTCGAAAAGATGCATTTTAGGTGTGAGTCACGCCAACAATCTTCTTGGAAAATCTTAGATGAAGCCGCGCATTTAACGTAACGTGATCTGACTTATTCATTTGCTGTCATCATTCTCGTTTTGTTGAATGCAATTTTTGGTTTTGCTGGCTGCGGGTTGAATGGTTTAGCAGAGAGTGTATATTTATTTATAAGTTTTATATCAAATTTATATAAAACTATAGTATGCACGACTATAAAAGTTATAACGACCTGCGGCTATGTAAGACGGATTTAAAATTAATTAGAAAAAGAAAATGATAAAAATCGAAAAGTTTAAATTTATGGCATCCCCAATATATGTAAATTGATACCGTTTTTAGAAATTTTAAACAGCAGAGGCTAATTGTGATTGTCCTTTTTTTCTAGAAACATAATTAGCACCAAATTCACTTCACTGTGAGGATAAAAAAAATCATCCCAAAAAATATTACTTTCGAACGTGCAAGCTATCGTAATTTCAATTAATCTACAGAAGTGCAAGAGTTGGTATGAAAAGTACAACGTGCGAGAGTGGTTCGATATGTACTTAGTCTTACCGCCCGATGGCGGCACTATTGCAAGAGAGATTCACTAACGAGTAGTACATTCTCGTAGACGACTACTGTCAAAATTTCAACCGAATCGGACTCGTAGTTGTGTTTTGACCGCATGTGCAAGCGGGCTTGTCCGCGGATTTTAGAAAAATGGAGAAATTGTTATATCGGTCGGTGGTTCGATTCTTGTTTTTGGAAGGGAAATCGCGCCGCGAAATCAAAGAGGGCTTGGATGCTGTGTACGGTGACTCTGCTCCTGCGATGGAGACCGTAAAAATTTGGTTCAACGAATTTAAACGTGGTCGTACGTCAGCTTTTGATGAGCCAAGCCCAGGTGCCCCGAAAAAAGCTACCACGGATGATAACATGAACTAGCCATCAACCTATCAAAGAGTGATGAGAAAATAAAGGGTGGTCCAACCATAATGCACGATGTTAATAGTGAGTCACGCCATAACGTCAAGTTTTTCGCTCAACTTAATGTGACATTTCTTTGCTTCAGTGTTTGACAAATTTAACCATGGAGAGGTACACAATTGAGCAGCGTGTTAAGGTTCTTGAAGCCTTTTACGAAAATGGGTGTTCAAATCCAAATGCATTTCGTGCACTTTGTGATTTTTTTGGTCAGCATAATCGACCAAATGTGTCCACAATCGGGAGAATTGTTCACAAAGTTCAATAAACTGGGTCTGTAAGAAATGTGAAATCAAATGTGCATGCTTGCCCAGTTCTTTCTGTGGAAAACATTGCCATTGTTCGCGATAGTGTAGCAGAAGAGACGGCCAAGCAGTTACCGTGAATGGTGTTCGCTACTGCGAGATTATAACCGACTTCTTGTGGCCAGAAATTGAGGTTATGGACCTGGACGATATGTGGTTCTAACAGGATGATGCCACTTGCCACAAAGCCATCGAAACAATGGCTCTTTTGAGCGAGAAATTCAATGGCCGTGTTACCTCACCCTTTGGTGATGTTAATTTGCCGCCACGATCATATGATTTGACACCGTTGGACTTCTTTCTCTGGGGATATTTAAAGGAAGAAGTGTACGTCAATAAGCCAAGAACAATGCAAGAGCTAAAGGATGAGATAATTCAGCACATTAACGACATTCAACCTCAACTTTGTCTCAGTCATTGAAAATATGGACCACCGGATAGACGTATGCCACCGTAGCCGTGGTGAGCATTTGGGAAATATTTTGTTTTACACATAATTGTCATAGATCCGTCTCTTATAAAAAAAAATATTAACATAATTCTCTGAAAACTTTTTGTTTTATTTACAATTGACATCGTGCGTTTTGGTTGGACTTTATTTAAAGTTCTCGAGAGGTTCGATAATCGATTAATATCTATGAGGGACAAATTTCGAGCGACCAACCATCGTGCAAGGAAGACTGCCGTAAAGAAGATTGCCATATAGATAAAGAAATTTTATGCGACATCTTAACAAACATCACCAAGAACTATCCGAGCAGAAAGATTTATTGTACGAGTAACAATCGGAAATGTTAACAAAATTGGCAAAAATTCAAAAAGGTTTAATTGATTGAAAAAGAAATTACTGCAGCAGCGCGAAGTAAAACACACATTTCCGGTAGAAAGTGATGCAAATTGTTTAAAATCGAGATGTCCGCGAAAGCATCAATTCAAACTCCAGAAATCGTAAAAACGCATCTTCAAACTAGGCACCTTTTGGCTTTTTTATGAATGGAATGATAGACTCCAAAAGTTGGAAGCAGTTAACGCCAAATTAATTAATAAAGCAAATTCTGAAACATTCTACCTACAAAAACACACCAAAAGAGAAAAAAGTCCCATTCTCAAAGGTTGCAGAGTTGTGGACGTATCAAAGGGAAATATGGTATGTTAAAACGAAGACCAATCTTAAAGTAATAATACAAAGAGAAGGTCTTCCTATAGAAATTGATGCTCTTCGCAAAGTATATTTTAGATATCACGATCTTGAGACCGCGAGAGCAGCATTACAAATTTTTTCGTCCGCAATAAAACTACTTCCTCCAAATACATCAAAATGTTCGACCATATCTGTGGTGGTATGAGAAGTAAACTCAGCAAACTTTTCCTTGACGCTAAATCGTGCCTTTTTACTGTCCTTGCTCCAACAGAAACTTGGTTGAATAACTCCTTACGTAATGAAGAGATTCTCGATACTAGTTGGAATATTTACCGAACTAATTGGGACTATCTAAGTACCATGTTGTCGCAGGTGGTGGGGTCCTAATCGCTGTACACAACTCGTTATTGAGCGACCTCATCGATACGACCGCATATAAAAATTTCGAACATACAGTAGTCTGAATCAAACTAAAAAAAATTGACTTGTACATTGCTGTATTTTATATTCCTTCAAAGTCCAGTGAGGTCATTTAAAATGATGCATGTGGAGTTATTTCTGCACTTGCTAGACTCTCGAAAGAAGAAGATGAAATTATGATACTTGGAGACTTTAATAGGCCCTATTTAACATTCATAATCGACGAACTTGATAATCGTCCCCTTCCAGCCAAACTTCTAGACGACAGTGATTTCAACCTTGTTTCTACATTTTATGGCAATGATTTAGAGCAAATAGCTCCGACATCCAATTGCAATGGTGATTGGCTAGATCTTATCCTTATCAATGCCTATGACGATGTGGTGGTTAATCCAACTTAAAACGTGGAAAATCTTTTCTCAAATACCCTCCACCATTCCCCACTTTCTGTTGAATTTTCCGCTGCTGCGACGACAAACACTCTTTCGTACAATAACTTGATTGTATTTGATTTCCACAATGCTGATTATGAGACCATTAAAAAGCATATTTTTAATATTGACTGGACTACTTGCAGTAATCGAGCAGTTGCCTAAGCAAACTGCCCGAAAACCGGCATAACACTGATCCAAATTTTAATTGCAGGTTTGAAAAATTTTATTATTCTAATTCATATGTTTATAAATTCTAAAATTTAGAAAAAAAATGTTTTTATTATAAATATAAATATGATATTATTTTTTTCATATATTAAATTTAAATTTTGCTTTACATTTATATTCTTTATGATATTTATCGATTTATTATTATTTAAATATTTCTGCAGTTAAAATTCGGACATGGCAACACCTTTATAATACAACTCATCCACGAATTGCATTGCTGAATGCAATCTACAGTGGATGGATTAGAGGCTCGTCACAAACCTCCGTTGCGGCGTTTACCATATGGTGGCTATTCGAATGAAGTAAGAGATCTGCTTCGACGGATCGAGAAGTCTGCTTTGGATCGCCTCGGGAACACGTTGGGTAAACCACGCCCGCAAGCGTTATATCAGCTGAATAGTTCTAGAGATAAAGAAACAACAATCTTTAAGATAGTTTAGTTGCAGTTGAAAATTGAAGCGTTATAGACATAATGTTGAGTGAAGCAAGATAACAGATGATGCGAAGAGTAGATACAAATGATACACTGGGATCTTCCTATGTGCGAAATAATGAGCGGTGGTATTTGAAGTCTATTCAAAAAGTGCTGTGAGGTTGAAGGTGTTGTGAAGAAGGATAGATAAATCTTTTGGATACAACAGAGTAGCATAGGTCGTTAATATTGACAGTGGTAAAAGTGAATAAGAGATGAATTACAACGAGACATTCATTTGCGCAATACACGAAATAGCAACCTGTTAAACGTGTGGTGACTCTGACTCGTGATAAGCAGAGGAAGGAGAAAATCGCCGATTTCTTCGCGGAAGTGGGCACAGTTCCGGTCAAAGTGCATTGAAATCGCATAACTGCGATTGAAGTAATCAATTTTGGTGCAATGCTGCAACCGTTCCCATTTTTCAATAAGCCGACCCAGCAGCTCACAGCGTTGGCGAAAACGGACAAACGACGCAGCTCGTATTCAGCAGGTAATCAGCGTTGGCGAAAACGGACAATTGACAAAGCCCGTAATCAGCAGGCGAGGGGGAAACCGCTTCCATCTGGATGCCCCACTCTTATTTGGGGGCCATAAGTATCGTCGGTAACGACCATAGATATAAAGAGTACTGGATCCGCAACCGGTCGTGAGAGCCGAAGCAATTGGCAACCTTCGCTAAAGTTGTGTGAAGTTGAGGTTTGACGTGATATTCTTTTGTTTTAGCACTCTATTCACGGCGAAACACGTTCACATTTAAAAAGTTTTTAATATTAAAGATCGTGCGTACGTAATCGGAACTTTAATTCACTGTTTTAATTAAAAATTTACGAAATTTCCATCCACTTTGACACATGAGTTTTCCGCGTGTTTCGCGCTCTTTTCGATTTCGTTTTGCTTTGACGTTCAAGTTTTACGTGAGAGTCGTTTGTTGTTTGTATTCAAACTGTTTTCCGAATGATAACGAAGGCGCGATCGTGTGCACGTGAAATGAAATTTCGTTGGTGTGCGCGGGTGTCAGTGGGGGAAGCGATTCTTCTGAAGAGAGAAAAGAAAAACCTGTTTGGAAAAAAAGGGGAAGGAGAAGCAGAGGGAATCATATAGTTTCGAGAGCGTAAGTTATTTATAACTTTTTTATGTGGCAAATTTGCTTCTCACATGGACGAGTACACAGATTCTCATTGCTCGTCCATTTGTTTATATGTCTTTGGTAACGACGAATTTCTCTCAAGTCTGTCTGTTTTCTCCTGGCCCGGTTTATCATCTGCTTTATCAATTATTGACCCTTAGTAGGTTACCTCGGCCTCGACATCAGTCGACCCGCATTTGATCTTTCAATTCGTGAACTCCAATCCATAAAAACAAAAGCAAAGGTGCCGTTGAAAACTAAAGAGGGATTGCTATAGTATCCACTATCCCAAAGTTATTTAAAACAAGTTGGGTAAACAGACCTACACTCATGTCAGAAGGGTTTTGTACCCAACTTCTCAGAAATGCAGTCACCAGCAATGAATAACGTCAAGAAATATGTCAAAGAGATTTGCACGTTCAAAGAAAATCCATTGTTTTTCTATTTTCAACGGCCGCCATTTTGTTGCAAACCAACAACACTCACTCAAATCATGAATTCTCAAAAATATTAATTTTCTTGACCTTATTGGGAAATTTCAAGAAGATCAAGTCAAAACTGCAGTGGCTGGTTCGATGGAAAGTCCATAAAATACCAAAATCATGTACTATTGTTGTTGTAATTGGAGAAATTTCAAACGGCTATAACTTCCGTGTGATTCAATCGATTTTCATCAAACTTACAAAGTTTAAGGACCCTTAGTAGGACTACGTAAATCTCGGGTTTCGTTCAGTTTAAGGGTACCGATGCGATTTTATTGGGGAAAATGTGAAATTCGAATATCATAGTATTATTAAGAAAGTTGAGGGAGTTTCGACTTTTAAGGTATTTGTTGTTGCTGTACTCATAAACACCTACCTCCATAATTTTTTTCAGATTTTTCGGATCACAGGTGTCCAATCGCGAGGGGGAACACACATTTTTCGTGTATTTTCCCTCCCTGCACGTCCCTCGACGCAGAAACTATCAAATTAAGACCTGTTTTGAAAAGTTCTCATCAAGACCTTTCATTTGATACCCATATCGGCTACTTCTGATGAAATATTTTTTTCCCGAGGCCACTCCCCTATATGGGGAGACCCCCCCTTAAATACCTTATAAAAATTTTTGTAGTTTACACCTGCATACAAAATTTGATGTTTACACCTGCATACAAAATTTGATGTTTCTAGCTTAAGTAGTTTGCGAGAAAAAGTGCTGTGACACACGGACGGACAGACGGACAGACAGGTCGCGAAACTAGTAGGGTTTTGTAAAATTATTTTACAAAACCCTAAAAATAGTTTGTTCGAAAATATCTCCTTTTATAGAACAGCGTCTCAATGACCAACTGGCTTCAGAAAAAATCGATTCACAACCAACAACTTAGCAGTTATCGTCTCTAACATCCTTTGTGCAATGGAAAATGGACACCAAGGCGACGCAATTTGTACTGACTTTAGTGAGTCCTTTCACCGTGTCAATCATATGATTTTTTCTCACAAATTACATAAATTTGGATGTACAAATTTATGTACATAAATTTGGATGTCCATACTTCGTTGGCTGGACTTATAGCTCAAAAATCGGACTCAAACCGTTAAGTTTCAGGGCTACGTGTCCAATGAAATTCATGTCTATTTCGGTGTTCCTCAAGGCACTCACCTCCGATCTCTTCTCTTCAACATTTTTATAGTGGACCTATCTGAAGTGTTATCCGATATACCACACTTATTTTATGCGGATGATCTCAAATTATATCATGTGATAGCATCCCAAAGTGATTCTTTGTTCCTACACGACAAAATATATACTCTATTAGAGTGGTCCAACAAAAATTTTCTATATCTGAATCTCGAGAAACACCAGGTGATAAGTTTTTCACGGAAAAGTACAATTTTATTATTTGATTATCACCTCAACAATACAAAGCTTTCTAGAGTTGATAGTGTAGTAGATCTTGATGTTCACTTGGGTAAGAAACTCCGCTTTAATTTGCACTTCGTCGAAATTCTCTGCAAAGCTAATAAGCTCTTAGGTTTCATCAATCGACGCACGAAAGAATTTAAGAATTTGTGGGTAACGAAAACGTTATACACATCATTAGGGCGCCCAATTCTGGAATACGCTTGTGTCGTTCGGAATCCAGTTTTTGATGTTTACTCAGAGACATTTGAGTCCATTCAGAAACAATTCTTATTGTTTGTTTGAAATTCCTCTATGATCCAAAAATTTTCCATAATTTACCATCATATGATGATCGGCTACCTATTCTCAATATGACACCACCTGCCTCCCGTAGGATTATAAAAGGAACCATCAAAGTCCAACATCTAATCCACAAAATAACCTTGAACGAGCCAGTAAGATTTACGAGACATTCACCTTTGCTCGTAGAAAGCAAACATCATGCTATCTATGGTGATAATGAGCCGATAAATAGGTGTTTCAAAATTTTCAACAGGATGAGGCATCTTTATAACCCAACCATATTAAGATCCCAATTTAAATCCAATTTATCCAAGTCCCTCAGTTCTTAATCTTCTATTAAATCACTGCAAATGTAAATTTATACTGTAAAAAAAACTGTGATTTGTTGAATGTAAAAATAATAGTATACCTTTGTCGATAAATAAATAAATAAATCCACGAGCTTGTACTGGCAGACGGCCGGTTGAAGGTGCGCGAGATAGCTGAGACAGTAGGTATCTCAAAAGACCGCGTGTGTCATATCCTGCATGAAACTTTGGGCATGAAAAACCTATCGGCGCGATAGGTGCCGCATTTGCTCATTCTGTACAGCAAACGCAATGGTGAGACCACTTCAGAGTAGTGACCCTGTTTAAGCGCAATTTGAAGAAGTTTCTTTGTCGTTTCGTGACTGTCGACGAAACGTCGCTCCACTGGTATCTACCAGAGACCAAGATGCAGTCGAAACGGCGAACATGCTCTGAAGAAGGCGAAGACTGTCCTAACGGCCGGAAAGGTGATGGCCACCGTTTTCTGGAATTCACAAGGTGTGATCTGCATCGACTACCTGGAGAAGGGCAAAACGGTCACAAGGCTGTACTATGCCGAATTATTGGGGCAATTCGACGCCGAAAAAGGCCCCATATGACGAAAAAAGTGCTCTTCCACCATGGCAACACACCGGCTCACACCTCCGCCGCACAGTGGTGTCAGAGCGGAATGCATTCGATTTTCGAAAGCGTTGATTTCGATTATCTAGTTTGTGATTCTCACACTATATAAGATACAGGATCTAGGAACACCATAATTTTTTTCCCTGTTTCAAGGGTATTCTCAATAATTTAGGTCCACTGTCAGAATAATGAAAGTTTGACCAAATTACACACAAATGAGTGATATATAATTTTAAAAGAGGGAGAAAAAATTATCAAATTCTTCCCCTGCTCTACGATGTTCAACGAAACCACACATGAGTCAAACTGAGGACAAAAAAAATAGAGCGCTTCACAACGTTATAAGTTACGAATTTCAAATCAGCATTGAGAAGAGCTCTGATTACAAAAAAAGCTCCGGCTTCATCCGAGAAGTGGAAGGTCCCTTTTCAAAAAAGACGAGTTAAAGTAAAGATTAGAGCAAAAATCATCTGCTTTTATTTGCCTATCCGATCAAAACACACAAAAGGATAAGAGTACGCCTTTGTTTGTTGTACAATCTTGCTTATTCAATCGGGTCAAAGAATACATGTCTCCACGAAAACACTTAATTCGAGTTCAGTCTAGTTACTAACGTTGTCTAGTCATCAGTTCTATTAAAATTAAATACCGCGATTTGTGTGAGTGCTTGTGGAGTGGTATTCTTTGGACAAAATCATCCTAAACTTGGCGAGGAAAACATTTCTTTAATGCTGACAACTCTAAGCAAGAGTTTTCTTTGCCTCATTTCAATAAAAAAAAAGATAAGATAAATTGGGACCGGGCGAGGTTCAAAAAAATATTCAGCGAGCGGATGGAAAATGAATATATTTTCAACATATCAGACCGGGAATCCACAGGATGTGTTGAGAGACCAAGTAAATACTTTGATGGTTGTGGTGAAAGAAGCAAGAGGAATAAAATACGTAGCCTTCAAGCATCGTCAGCCAATTAGGCATTAGCGATATTCCTCCAGGCCAACCTGACAAAATTTCAGTACGAGGTGATTCGACAAGCGCCAAAAGACCTTGGGTGCCATGTATTTCCAAGTTATAAAAACATTAATCCTAGCAGAGAAGCAGTGCTAACCCTGAAAATATGTCAATTAATCAAAAATCCGCAATGCTCCCTTTGCAGAATTTGCTTGACCATACTGCCAAACGAATTCTGGAAACAAAGCCTACAGAAGAACTAGACAAATTAAATAATTTTGAATTAATATTGACGACCAAATGGGGATTCGACGGTGCCTTAGGCCAAAGTGAATTTGCCCAAAAATATTCGATCAACGATAACGCAATAAGTGACTCGAATTTATTCATGACATCAATAGTTTCTCTGAAGCTAAAAGTCCCAATTTATGTTGGTCAAAATGGATCGATTTAAGAAAATGGCCGATCTTCCTCAAAAAGACATTGCAGGCCCTTGAGATATAGTTTCCAGAAAGAGACACTTAATTTGACGCGGGCTGAAAAAACGGGTTAAAGAAGAAATAGAGAAGTTGGAAGCTACCGAAGTGGTGATCGGCATTAATGTCATTCGAATTCGACATATTCTGGTGATGACAATGTTGAAAGGCAAGGTAGCTTAAACCATCACAAATACGAAGTCTGCAAGTGCCTGCTACATATGCAGTGTTTTACCTTCGGAAATGAACGACTTAGCAAAAATCCAACAAACGCTCAATGTGAATGCTCTCGAATTTGGAATATCTCCATTACACGCCAGAATCAGGGTTATGGAATACATCTGTCATTACCTACAACAAAAATTTTGAAAAATGGAGAACTACAAGAGACACGCGAGTCATGCACGAGAACGAAAAGAAACGAATTCAACAAGAGTTTCTTGAAAAAGTAAGCATCAATTTAGATTTCGTTAAGCATGGTTATGAATTCTTAAATAATGGCAACATTGCCAGACGTTTTTTCAATGATTGCAAGGCCACAAGTATAATAACGGAAGTCGACGGAACTCTAATCCACTGGATCGCTACCATACTAGAAGTCATAAATACCAATGCAATGATCGACCCAGAAAAATTCCGGCTCTTCTCAAAACAAACAGCAGAGGTGGCCAATAAGAAGCATCCATGGTACTAAATGCCATCCACGATGCATACTTGGTTACATGGTGCTGAAATAGTGCAGAAGTCGATTCTTCCAGTCGGAATATTGTCGTAAGAGGCACAAGAAAGTAGAAATAGGAATTACAAGACGCTCAGGATCAGAAACTCACGGAAAATATTCCACAAGCTACTGGAGACTTCGAATAAATACGTTTAAATATTAATAAGGCAATGACTCCTAACACAAGGGTCGCATTGTTCAAGAATGGCAGCTGTATAATTGCCCAAAATTGGGTCATCCTCCTCCAGTCACCGGATTGTAGTTCTATTGAAAACCTCTGAGATAAATTGACCGTAGAATTCATTGCACGCCGATTTCTTCTAACTGGGAGCTCGATAAAGGCTTCGCGAAGAACGGGTGAAAATTAGTGTAAAATACTTGCGAAAAATCATTTCAAGTATGCCAAATTTTTTAAAAAGTGTTACTGAACAAACAGGATATGCAACAAAATACTAGTTCTATAAAATTTCTATTCATTTTTAAAATTTAGCCTATGTGCGGATATGTGCAAATTATTGTTCCTTTTACAAAATTTCCTATTTTTTGGTATCTTTCAAGTGAAAACCTTATGTTTTTGTGTGATATGTAAGGGTATTATGTTCTGCTCATAATATATATTTTTTAAATGTTTCTGGTTTTCTCATTGACTCATAAAATGAGAAAGAAGGAAGATTTTTCACTTGAAAGGATCTTTTTGGGAGTCACTGGAGGTGTTCATTTAAATAGCTAATCGGATCATTTGCGCGACAGCACACTTCGGCTTTGGTCCTAAATATGTCCTTAGGGTGACGGTCAGTTGTGTTTGTGCAACCAGATTCGGTACTGTCAACTAAACTATCTGGCAATTCAAAATACCCGGGTTTTGGTCGACCGACGCTGACGTTTGTTGTCGAAAATTCGTTTTAAAATTCTGTATGTCCCTTCGTATGAGTGTTCAATTGGCTTCTTCACATGAACAACTTGAGAGATCTCTGTGGTCGAATATCTTTTTTCTGTCGCTGCCTGTTATTGGCGTTGCTCAGACTGGCTTTAAATGTTCACAAAATTTCTGAACGAATATGAAGTCTCGAATCTGGTGGTACATATTTACTAAAGAAGAATTTCCCGGGGATTCGAAATAACGTTCCATATATAAACTTTGTGAAAGTTGCGCTGATATGTTTGCCTGTGCGAAGGCCGAGTAACACCGGTTGAAAGGATTTCAAACCATTCTTCAGCGTTCGATACCATTACTCAATCATCCCATTAGCTGTAGGGTGCCACACTGTGATTTGAGTCTTCTTCCAATCTACTAAATGGACATTCTTCTTCGTAGCACTACAGCCCCTCTCGGGCCTTCACCCCTGCAAATAGCGCCTTCAACTGTCTTGGTCCATTGACCACGTCCTCCAATTTTAAATTCCGAGCAACGATGAACTATCTTCGTCGACCGAATCAGACCAGCGTTTCCTCGGTTTTCCCACTGGTCTCCACCGTTCAGTTCTTCCAACGAATATCTTTTTGGGTATCCGTTGTTTGTCCATACGATTCATGTGGCCAGACCATTGCAACTTCCACAGTCTTACAATCGTTGAGACATCCGGTTCGTCAAAAATTTCATACAGCTCATAGTTGCATCGAATTCGCCATTAGTCCCCGTCTAGCTTCGCTTCAATTTTTCGCCTCAGGACCCGTCACTCGCAGGCGTTCAGTATATTTGCGGATACTTGGGTTAGGACCCATGTTTTACACCCATAGCATAACACAGGTCTTATCACAGATTTGTATACTTGGAGGTTTGTTTTCCTGTGTATGCAGCTGGTCTTCAAGATCGTCAATACTGAATAAAATATTTTATGTGTAAGCTGTATTCTTCGGCGTATTTCGTCTCTTTCACTGCCGGTTTTCGTTATTTTGGCGCCTAAATACACCAATTCGCTAACCTTTTCGATACTGTATTCGCGAAGTGTGGTATTTTGTGTATTTGAGGTATTTCCCCTCGACTGCGTCATGAACTTTATTTTATTTTCATTGATTTGTAGCCCTACTAGTTTTGCTTCGCCGTCGAGTTTCAGGAGGAGTTCTTTTCCAGTTGTTAATGACCGTGACAAAATAATGATGTCAACCGCATAGGCTACTACTTGCCTCGACTTGTATAATGATGTAACTCGTGTATCGACAGGTAGCCGAAATAATGAAAATGCCAGGAAGCTTACATTTAAAAATTAAGGAAGAGTTGGAACAGCGAAATCTGGCTACGCAAGGTACGCAAGGCCACACTGATTGCACGCTTGCGTAACGCAATTGAATCGGAAGACGTGTATCTGGATTCACATGAGCCCTCAGATGCGGAAAAAGGCGCAGAAGGGGGAGAAGCAGAAACACCAAAATAAAAGGAACCAAAAAATTGACTGATGCAAATGTTGATGCTGATGCAGCAAGAGCAGCGACAACAGTTATTCAACTGCAAAACCAGTCAACTGAAATAAAAGCGGAGCTCGATAGTCTGACCAATCAAATTAAATGCGTCGAGAAAAAGGCTTACCAGATCGAGGAAGTGGTCAGCGACGTCGAGGAGAGAATCAACTATGAGATAGAAAAAGTGAAAAATGAATTGGAAGCAGCGAAGGCAGTAGTAACCACTTCACCAACCCCGCTTCTAACCGCAGCGCAAAGCACATTCAGAAATGTGAAAGCACCAATATTCGACAGGCTAATGGTCTGGAGTATCAACAAAACCCAGTTTGAAACCGCCGCTAGGACAAATCACTGGAATGAGGAGGAACGAGCAACTGCATTAATTTTTGCTCTAAGAGGCCCAGATGCTGAGCTTTCGCAGACCATCCCCATTGAGTTGGACTCAAACTCGGCTGCCATAATGAATGCGCTTGACATGCATTATGGAGACGATCATCTGAAGAAGATTTATCGGTCACAGCTAAGGCATCGGATGCAGAAGTCTGGCGAAACCCTATAGCAGCTAGCCCAAGACATTGAGCGACTGGCATTTTTGGCTTACCCTGCTTACGGCCCGGAACATCGAGATGACGCAGCAACAGAAGCATTCATTAGCGCATTTAGCTCAAAAGTAAACGGTTAAGGACGCATTGGCTTATAGTCTGAACTTTGAGGCAGCGAAAAATGTGACCAGTACCACTGCCCGAGTTCGCAAGGTAGTAACAGACGAGTGCAGGTGTGAGCACGTGGCATTTGAGCGAGTGCCGGAGATAAATTGTGTGCCTAGATGCTGGAATTGCGGTGAGAAGAGGCACCTGCAAAGAGGCTGCGAGAAGCGAAGAAAACCGAGCTATTGTCCAGGGTGTGCAGCTAGGATGAGTTCAGGCCGAATCAGGAGTCCAGAATGGAAGCGCTTCAGGGGTCGGGGAACATGTAAGAGCCAACTGCGTGAGACCGAGGTTGGCTAGTAGAATCGCCGTCCCCAGCACCACCATCACCGTGTCAAGACTACATCGTGGAGAAGCAGACTTTTACCTTCCGGGTCAAGTTTGACGGAGAACATTGCACCATAACAGTTGACACTGGTGCAACGCGATCGATTATCAGACCAGACATACTGAGGCAACATTTACTTCACAAGGGCAGGATTTTCTCACTACGGACAGCTACGGGAGAAACTGCACCTGCCCACGGAGAGGTCAATCTTCAGATACTGTTAGAGACCTTCCGTTCCGACATAATTTTCTGGTCTCGAACATTATGGATGACTGCATTCTCGGGATGGATTTTCTGCGACCACATGGAATCACGTTGGATTTGGGCAAACGGATATTGAAGTGTTGGAATGTTGAAGTATTGATGGAGGATCCCAGCGTCCAAATTGTCAAGATGAATGTGGTAGTATGTGCCGACACTGGTGTACCGAAATCTTCCGAAAGCATTGTATGGGCCAAGCTTGATGGTGGTTCTGGAGACCGCCGATCTAATCTAATAGAGCCAACGAAGACGCCGGCATTGCGCAGATTATAGGACGAGGCCTTGTAAAGTCTATAAGGAACGGACCCGTGCCGGTTAGAGTCAACACCGCAGACTCAACCAAAAACATCAAAGCGGGAGAAATCATCGGCAGCTGCCAGCTCGTTTCCACCATCACCTCTTTGGAAGCTACTATCATTAGAAAAGACGGCAAGACACAGGCAAAGCCCGGGAACTCACGTCTGCGATATTGAAGCAGACCAAATTGCCAGGGCAGCTATTCAAGCAAGCCTCTGATCTGGTCACCAAGTACAGTAACATCTTCTCAACAAGCCCGGATAACCGACGCCGAACGAGTATGGTAACTCACGTCATAGATACACAGGGAGCCAAGCCGATTCGACAAGCACCGAGACGTCTTCCTGTGGCCAAACAAGGAGAAGTGAGCGCACTGATCTCGGACATGGAAAAACAAGGTGTTATCGAGCCTTCTGTCAGTCCATGGGCCACGCCAGTAGTTCTAGTGAAGAAAAAGGATGGTAGCACTCGTTTTTGTGTCGGCTATAGGCAGCTTAACGACGTCACTAAGAAAGATAGTTACCCGCTTCTACGCATCGACGACATCATGAACACTTTGACCGACGCAAAATGGTTTTCTACACTCGATCTCAAGAGTGGCTAGTGGTAGGTAGAAATTTACAAAAAGGACCGAGAGAAGACCGCATTTTCAGTTGGGATCGGATTGTGGCAATTTATGATGACGCCATTTGGGCTTTGCAACGCTCCAGCTGCCTTCAAACGCTTGAGGGAATACGTGGTACGAAGCCTAACCTGGAAGGCCTGCTTGGTATACCTAGATAACATCATTGTTATCGGAAGGTCGTTCAAAGAGCATGTGCGGAACTTAGAAGAGGTTTTCTCCCGATTGCGACTGGCGAATCTGAAACTTAGTCCCGGAAAGTATACCCTTTCCGCAGCTGAAGTAAAATACCTGGAACACGTTGTATCAGCAGAAGCGGCCAAAACAGACCCTGAGAAAATTGAAGCCATCAAAAGCTGGTCAACAACAAACGATAAGCGTCAACTACGAAGTTTTCTGGGTCTGGCAACCTACTATCGAAGATTCGTCAAAAACTTTGCCAAAATAGCTAAGTGTCTCCATTAGCTAACTGAGAAAAATCATCCGTATATCTGGAATGAATAGTGCCAGGCAGCCTTTGAGACCTTGAAGGAGAAGCTGTGTGAATCACCCGTGCTGGCATATCCAAAACCCGGAAAAATTTTTATAGTTGACACCGATGTGAGCAATGGCGGGATCGGAGCTGTACTCTCCCAGCAGATCGATGGCGAAGAAAGAGTCCTCTCGTACTACAGTCGAGTTCTCTCAAAAAGTGAGAAGAACTATTGCGTGACCAGGAAGGAGCTATTGGCTATAATAGAGGCAACCAAGCAGTTCCACAAGTACCTATATGGCCAGAAACTTGTTCTTCGAAGAGACCATGCATCGCTGGAATGGCTGCTTAACTTCAAAAACCCTGAGGGACAAGTTGCGAGATGGATCGAAAGATTGCAGTCACACGACTACAAAATTGTTCATCGGAAGGGCGTAGTTCCTGGAAATGCTGACGCCCTATCTCGTCGTCCATATCCACCGAACTGCAAGCATTGCCGATGGATTGTCGAAAAGGAGCCGACCGTTGAACTGCGAGTGATAACGGCCGAATTCGATGAAGGTCGCTCATTGGAGGAGATTCGGAATGCCCAGCTAGCCGATGAAGACGTTCAATAATTACTCGTATGGAAGGAGACAACTGGGTGACCTAGGTGGAAGGACGTTTCGATGCATGGCGCCACCTTGAAAAGTTATTGGGTCCCTTCAGATGGAGGTTGGAGTACTCAAGCGGATACGGGAAACGGCCGATGGCAGCTTCTATAGGATGCAAACTATACTTCCCAAAAGCCGAATCCACGATGTGGTTAAGGAAATGCACGAAGAATCCTCGGGAGGCCACCTTGATGTTAAGAAGGCCTTAGCGAAATTGCGGGAAGGTTCTACTGGCTCCACGCTCGAGAAGACGTAGAGGACTGGTGCCGCAGATGCACCGTCAAAGGTCCAAAGCGACGACTGAGAGGACAAATGCAAACCTATAACGTGGAGGTACAGTTTGAAAGGATTGCTGTTGACATCGCAGGAACTTTTTCTGATTCCGAATGGGGAAATCGATACACGCTGGTTGTGGCCGATTATTTTAGCAAGTGGCCCGAGGTCTACCCCATTCCTAACCAGAAAGCAAGTACTGTAGCCGAACAGCTAGTGTTAAATTGGGTCAGTAGGCACGGCGTACCTTGTGAACTACATTCGAATCAAGTCCGAAACTTTGAGTAACTAGTTTTTGGCGAAATGTGCGAGCTGCCGGGAATAAGGAAAACGAGGACAACACCGTTGCATCCCCAATCCGATGGAATGGTCGAACGTTTCAACAGCACGCTGAACAAACACCTGGCCAATATGGTTGACGAAAACCAAAGGGACTGATACCGGCACATCCCATTATTCTTGATGACGTATTGAGCTGCCGAACATGCATCGACGGGCGAAGCCCAAACCAAAGTCATTTTTGGAAAGACTATTCGTCTGCCGGCTGATATAAAGTTTGGAAAACCCCCTGAGAAACCCCAAACGATCTCGGAGTACGCAAGTGAGCTAAGGCAACGATTGAACCAGATACATCGGACAGTGCGAAAACATCTCGAATCAAACAGGTGTGATCTGAAGCCAAATTCTACAGGCTTCCAGTAAGATGACTTGGTGTGGCAGGTCTCCGAAGTTGCAGCATAATTGGGAGGGACCGTATCGAGTTACAAAGCGAATCAACGACGCCGTATATCGCATACAGGAACACCGTAGCCCGAGAACCAAAATGAAAATCGTGCACCCGGACCGTCTTGCCCCATATTGCATCCAGGGAGGCAACTTTAACTGGCGACACATCTTTTCGAGGCGAAAAGAACTGGGAGGGGGCAGTGTTACGTGTCCACATAATTCTGCGAATTTCTGTCGCAACTGTTAATAACATCATGATCAACATTGATTGAAAAGAAGCAACCAAAAAAAGTAAACGAATGACGTCAAAAATGTGTATTCGAAAGCACTAGAGGCGACTAGGTAGATAAATTATCAATATCTGAAAGTGAACAAGTGACGTCACTACGTGTATTCAGAATTTCTCGTATATTCCAGGTATTTCTCGTCAGAACCACGATATTGATTGACAGTGAAGTAAAAGAATTTCGTGATATATTTGAAGACAGTTGAAACAGAAATTTATTGTTCAAGTGAAAAGTAAATTAAAATGCGATTTGTGCGGTTTACTAAGAGATGGCATAACTTGTATAATATTACATTGTTCCAATATTCCGAACCTGCGTTGGAAAGCTACTGCCATTGTGCGTCTTTGCAGTGCATGCCATTCGTTTGAAGTGTTAACAACAATAATTTTTTTTCACTCAAATATGTCGAACTTTGTTCCTGAAAAAGTGATTTTGCGGGGAATTTTTCTTCATTACTTTAATATGAAGAAAACTGCTGCCGAAAGTCATCGTATTTGGTGGTTTGCACGATTTAAAAGTGGTAATTTTAGCTTAGAAGACGATGAATGTCCTGTGCAGCCAAAAAAGTTCGAAGATGAAGAACTGGAAGCATTACTCGATGAAGATTGTTGCCAAACACAAGAAGAGCTCGCAGAATATTTGGGTGTCACTCAAGCAGCCATTTCAAAACGTTTAAAAGCAGCTAGATAGATTCAAAAGCAAGGTAATTGGGCTCGCAACATGAACTCAAGCCGAGAGACGTCGAAAGACGGCTTTGCATGTCCGAAATGCTGCTGAAACGCAACAAAAGGAAGTCATTTTTGCATGGGATTGTTACTGGTGATGAAAAATGGATCCATTACGACTACCTCAAGCGCAAAAAATTAAATGTGAAATACGGCCAACCAGCCAAATCAATGGCAACGCCGAATATCCATGGCGCGAAAGTAATGCTCTGTATTTGGTGGGATCAGAAAGGCGTGCTGTATTATGACTGCTAAAACTGGGTGAAACCATCAATGGAGCACGCTACCGAACCCAATTAATCCATTTGAAGAGACCAGTAGCCGAAAAACGCCCAGAATATGTGACCAGACACGAGGCAATAATTTTCCATCATGACAACGCTCGGCCCCACGTTGCTTTTCCGGTTAAGAACTATTTGGAAAACAGTGGATGGGAAGTTTTACCCCACCCGCCTTATAGCCCAGACCTTGCTCCTTCTGACAACCATTTGTTCTGATCGATGCAGAACGCCCTCACTGGAATACGGTTCACATCAGAGCAGGATATCAGAAATTGGCTTGATTCATTCTTGGCTGCCAACTCGGCGCAATTCTTTTGGGATGGAATCCACAAAATGCCAGAAAGATGGGAGAAGGTCATAGCTTTAGATGGGCAATACTTTAAATAATACTATTGTACAATTTTTTTTGTTAAATAAACGTTCAAATTTTGAAAAAAACCCGCACGAATTAAGTTATAGACTCAATAATTATTGTGCATTCTTAGTAATGAACCCTTTTAAATTAATTTAAAAAACAGTGCATTTTCACTTCCCCCGCGACATTAAACTTATCGGTCGCAAACCGTAACACGCGACAATATATAATTTATATTGACTGACCTGTTGTAAAAGATTCTTAACAGCGTCAGGGTAATTGAATTATCTGACATTCCAGGATCCAATACCATAATCCTTTTTCTGTTTGCGGGGTCGTTGCCGTGAGTCCAAGGCCCTTCTGCAGGTATTGAAATATTGTAGGGTTTCCCGGCGGCATGGTTATTACTTCGATTCCGTTATCAGCGGCGGAAGATTCGTCTTCATCCTCTTAAATCCCCACAAACGAGGTGTAAGTAGGATTTAGTAGCAAAGCTACAAAAGTATGTATTTACAGTTATTAGCATTTTTCGGCATTTAATATCCCATTATAGTGGAATCAGTAAAGCCAATGTGTGACCCCGAGAATATTTACTAACATTTAAGGTGAAGAATCCTGGAAGCTGTGGGTTGGGGAAACAAGGAGTTCTCTCCTCCTTTCTCAAACAGGCTTGAAACAGTCTATGGCGGAGTTCTACTAGATACTAGGCATTGATAAGATAGAATATTTGATACAATGCGTAAATTTTTGTATTTTGACAAACTCTATATCAAAACAATACCATAGCGACTCATTAGATTAAAAATATACAGAAGTGTAGGTATGTCTACTACGGTGGAATGACAGATTAATATGGATTTATTTGTAAATTCCTTCAAAATGTCACAACAAGCCACTTGCTACAGGAAAAATGCCAAATTTTGTTTCCGTCATTTGTGTGAATGGATTCAAATTTATTTATTTTGTCGGGATCTCAGACTAACCTGATCAGCGACGGTCAAATAATTTTGAACTTGACTTGAAAATATGTCCTGGCAACTATTTGGCCCATGCCCTCGGAAGGGTTAAGGTATATACCGAATCCTTTGAAGGATGTATTCAATACCTAATTTTATTCTAGAGTAATTGAGCCAACGAAAACATGTAGGCACTGGCGCCGGAACCGGGGGGGCAAGGGGGGCACTTGCCCCCCGCTTTTTTAGAAGGTGGGCAAAGTATGCTTTTTGCCCCCCCCCCCTGATTTTTGAGAAATAAAAAATATTTTCATAATTTAAAAATTTTTAACATCCTTAACTATTTTATATCCGATCATATACTTTGATATCCATACGCAAATGAACTTCTACTATGCAAAGTAAAAGTTCAAAGTTCAAAATTTGGCGCTGTTAGCTCAACTCTTTCAACTTAGTTTAGTTCAACGTAGTTGGATTCTACACCATCGGACCTCTCTTTCTACACTGTGCATCCGTATATGTAATCATAGTGCAAGAGAACTAGAAAAGTGTCTAGCATCTTTGACTCGCAATTAGTGTGAATCAGTGATGTGATGTTTGGTGAAAATCGTGTGATTTATGAGCAGTCTGGTTGTCACCAGTTGTGATTAGTTGTCTCTTGTGTTGTCACTTGCCACTTGCTTATTAAATTGATAACGTGGGGTTAAGATCGAATCACTTAATATGAATAGTTATACATTGTAAGGTGAGTAGTATTTTTCTTGTATTTATTGTACTTTTTATCGGTTCATGAGGTTGAGTAATCAGAAAAACTACTCATTTAATTATTTAGCGATTGCCTTTCACCAACCTATTATCGAAGAAAAGTATGCAATCGTTTATTTTTGCCTTAAATAAAATTTAGGTTCAAAAAATATGATCCTTCAGTATAATTCAGTGAAGATTTGCAGAAAACAAATCTGTTGTAATATATGAAATCCATATAAATCTTAGAAACATACTATGTAAATTTTATATTACTTGCAACTTTAGGTGTTCCTTGAATCTAGATCGGCATCAGAATGGCTCAAAAAAAGATATCTGATTTTTTTGGTGCAAGTTCTTCTTCAGTAAAAAACCAAGTTAACAGCAGGCATGATGAAGTGATTTCAGATAATGAAGGTATGTATGTCAGAAAAAATCAATTTATGTTGTGAAATGCGTTTATCTGTATGCGATATTCTCAAAAAGTTTTCAATCAAAGATGTTGAACCTTTGTCATTGGAATTCATTTCTCAATACTGTGACTACGAACTTAAAATGTAACAAATAAAAATACACCAACATAAATATTGCGAAATTAAAAGCAGGCTGTGACAAACAGCGTTCCTGTTCTTGCCGCAAAAAATCAACCTCCGGCAACTTTCGAATTTCCGGTCACCAATGGAAGAAAATGTGGTCATTCGTGGTTTTCAAGTTTCCCGTGGTTGCATTATAACGAAGAGCGAGATTGCGTTTTTTGTTTTTCTTGCATTGAAGCATTTCATATGGTCGCAAATTCTGAAAGCAGCTGGAAAAACGGCGCAGAAGAGGCATTTATATCGATCGGTTTCCCAAATTGGAAGAAAGCTACAACGAAATTTCTGACTCACCAAAAAAGTGGATTCCATGTCAAAAACTTAAATATCATACTAAATCGAGAAAATAACCAAACAGTTCATAAGCTATTGTTATCTGCAAATCAAATTGAACAAGCGAATGCAAGAAAGTGCCTCCTTACAATTATTAGCACACTCAGATATTTGATGCGTTCGGGGCTGGCAGTTCGCGGGCATTTCCATAGCAGTGGCAACTTTGAAGATCTTCTTGAAGAGCGAAAGATGAACGTTCCAGAATTACACTCATGGCTTCAAAGATCTAATAATTACACAAGTTCAGATGTTCAAAATGAGATAATCGAAATAATGGCTTTCAAAGTACCGCGCAAAATTGCTGATTTAGCAAGAAACTCAAACTTTTTCGCCATTATCGCAGATGGCACAACAGACATAGAGGGTCGTGAACAATTTTCAGTTTGCATTCGGTTTGTAGATCAAGATTTTCATATTCACGAGTCGTTTCTTGGCATGTATAATCCAGAAGATACAAAAGGCAAAACATTGGCTTCTGTTATACGAGATGTTCTTTTGAGATTGAATCTTTCAATTTCCAAACTTAGTTCTCAATGTTATGATGGTGGTCGCAACATGTCAGGGCATATAAAAGGAGTACAAAAGGAAATCACCGACGTCCAATCAAAGTGTTTGTATGTACACTGTTCCAACCATGCGGCAGATCTGGCCTTACAGGAAGTCGCCAAAAACATCCCAGAAATGTTTGACTTTGGTTTCATTGGTGAAAGATTCAAGCAATATAATCCTTGAATCAGCGAAAAGGCAAGGTGTGTACGCCAACGTCGTAATACTACCTTGCCGAATAACTGAAGATAGTAATTTGGAACCAATGAAGAAACTCGTCCCATTGTGCCCGACAAGATGGTGCGTGAAGGAAAAATCCTTTCGCAGGTAAAGTTTTCTTAATTAATAATTGTCTTTTTCTTCTATGCAATGTAATGTATTATTCATTGTTATTATTGTTATTCTTATTATATTCTTATAATAATATCATTAGAAAATCATATTATATTCGGAACTTTTATAATATTCTAATATTTTCAATTAACAATCATTTTCCTTCTATATAATAGCACCATTATTTTCTCAAATACATTATTTTTTACCATTGCTGCATTGATCTACACAGAAAATCCTATATTTTTATCCTTTCTTAAATTCTCAAAAAACGCAAGTTCAAGATCATAAAAAGAATTTCAAGTGTAGTTGAATTAAATGTGAAAGTTGATAAAACCTTTACCGACTTGGTCAGGTAAATTTAGTAAAAAATCGCTTATTTGTAGTGGCTTACTTTTCCTTTTTTAACTAGTGATTTTTTATGAATAATCAGTAATTTTGTTTTCAGTCAGTAGTAATTTTTAACTTATAATAAGTAATTTACATTCTGTTTCCTAACACCTTATTTGTATTTCAAATCCACACGTTTATCAAAAATTACCAATAAGACGTTAAAAATAATTTATTCAAAAAAAAGTCAGGTACTAGAGATTGGTGCTTTTTCGATAAATCAACCTGAAAGTAGGTATTGCTGATTGTTCTCAAGAGTGGTTTGGCGAATACAATACCAATTTTCATGTTTTGGTGTGAATCTGAAATTTCGCAATAATTATTTTAACATTTACTTCAGCGTTTATACTAAAATATTCACTTCCACCATAAATTTTCTCTCTGTATGATAAAGAAAATATGTGAATTAAATTTTTTTTCCGAAGCCTTCGGCCCACTACATCTTACCGTAACTGTTCTTTATAGGTACAAGGAAATGTTCCCAAGAGTACGAGAAACCCTCCGAGCAATCATGAATGAACCAGGTGCAGCAACGCCTGAAAAAAAAGCCTCTATCAGAGGCTTTCTTCTACGATTGGATTCTTTCGAAACCATGTTTTTCTTGACCGTCAGTATCGACATTTTCAGGCCATGCGAGCAACTGGCAAAATCTCTCCAAAGCTCCGTTCTAACTGCAAGTGGCGCGTTGGAAGGGGTGAGATTATTAACGAAAAGAGTTGACGACCTTCGATCCGAAGAGAGATTTGAAGATATTTATAAGGACGTTGAAGATCTTGCCGATAAGCTGGACTTGAAGTATCCATCTGAATCAAGAAAAAGAAAACCACCACGAAGATTAGAGCTAACTGAAAATCTTGAACCTTCTGTTTATTTGACGATGAAAACGCGATTGAGAAAATTTTTTTTTAGGCTTTAGATCTTTTGAAAAATGAACTTGAATCGAGATTTGACCAGAAAAGCTTGAAAGCTGTAGAGTCGTTGGAAAATATTTTGTTTGATGCTTGTGAAGGTAAGGTGCCAGCAATAGAAGATTTAAGAAGAGCTCTAGGAAAATATGTGGGGAATTTGACATTGATGACCTCTATACGCAATTGAAAATGATGAAAAATTTGCCTGGAATATGCCGATTGAAATCTTGCGTTGAGTTGGCTGATCTTTTTCGAAGTGTATCGACTGTTACGAAGAATATTATCAACGAAGTCTTGAAATTGCTCACACTGTTGTTAACAGTCCCAGTTTCTGCGGCGACATCAGAGAGGTCATTCAGTGCTTTGAGGCGTCTAAAAACATACCTTCGGACAACAATGACCCAAAAACGATTGAACCACGTGACGCTGCTACACATTCATAAAGAAGAAACGGCGGCCATCGATTAACATGAAGTCATGAGAGAATTTGTTTCGCGCAATGATAGATTAGTTGTTTTTGGAAAAATATAGACTTGTTTGTTAACTACCTCGGAAATTGTTCAATCTGTAGGTTGGAAAAATAAATGTGAATAAATATGAATAAATGTTCGTTAAAAAAAATAAATATGAACTTATTTTTTAGATAATAGCAAACGCGCTCATAGTTTAAATAAACCTTATAAAATTGATCAACAAGACATACACAGTGATCATAATTTAGAATGTTGCACATTCCCCTGACTACACTACAACTTTTACTACCAGTTTAAATCAATACTGACAAAAATAGTACTATTGGGTTAGGTACGAAAAAAAATTTTCACATTGGGTTTGCCCCCCCCAAAAAAAAAATTACCTTCCGGCGCCTATGCATGTAGGCTGAGATTTTATGACTTTTCGGAACTAATTACCTGCGAAGATTAAATTTACACATGTGAGAAATTGAAAACATTTTATTTCCAAGCACGTATAAAGTATTTAATACAATTTTGTTACAATTTCCCATGACAAAATAACTCGTTGAATGGAACATTCAAAACCTATCCCAGAACCATAAGTACTTGGAGCCATTAAGACAGTTTTTCTATTTTTTTTGTTTAATTAACACAATTACTTAGAACCCACACGACAACTCATATGAGCCCATAATGCATTCAAACATTCTAATCTCTCCACGACAAACCTCCACTCCAATGCGCCAGTCACCTCGCTCAGGTGCGAATGAGTAAAAATTCAGCCTTAAGCTATCAGCAGAATTCTCGAGTGAAATAGAGAGATCTGCAACGGTTACATAGTAACGAACATGTTTGGTCATGTTCAAACAAGCCTAGTATGCCTCGAGCTCTTCAGCTACCATCACCCCTTCGCCGCACCACTGCACTGACCCGCCACCTATACTAAAATCTAAACAGACAAGAAGTGAAAGGGAGCTCGCGAAACCACGAACCAGAGTTGCGCATAGATCTAACGAGCTCCAACTGAACTTGCAGCAAAGCTTCGACCGGCCGGTAAAGCGGCGACACTCGGGCTCCATTCAAGATAACAACAACCATCGGCCTCCAAATCAGGGCTAAGAAAGAGCTCTTCACAATCTTCGCGATTGTCGCGGCTGCAGCCACTAATGACTACTCCTTTTGGATGTTTCTTTGGAGCCAGTTTCGCTGTATCTTTTACAACCACAAGAAATATCGTCGCCAATCGAACCGCGCGATGGAGCCGAATGGAGAGCTCCAAGACGAAGAATTCTTCTGTCTACAGACCAGCTACCATTATTGTGACGTGCAAACTTGAAGGTAAGTTGAACGCTCGAGAGCGTAATACTCCACGAGATCTGGTGCAGGTTTTTCAACTTCTCTATCACCGGAAATTGCAATTGAATTAATGCAAGTGGTGGTTGACTGGCGGTCGGATTAGTTCTTTGGAGAGAAAATTGCAAAGATGGAACCTGTTCCCATCATCATCGATTCCAACCGGGAATCACCCGCAACCAACTCATCCCATCATCAACATCCATCGCCGAGCCAAGCAACTTGGCAACTTATTTCGGTTGCGGTTTTTGATGTTACCTGTAATTGATTATTATCGCACTTTGGGGGCCTTTAAAAGTTCTGCACTTATGGCGTTTGATTGTTCAGCCGCGCGCTTCGTACTCGTATGCTTCCATGGAGAATGATGGTGTTGCTTCCTCAATGGTACGCAGAGATACCGAGATATGTACATTGTCGCGATAACAATGCGAACTACGACAAGTGGAAACAATGGAGCGCGAACTCTGGTATGAATAATCGCCGCTTGCCGATTGCATCACAATAGAGTGAATAATAGAGCAATGCACTTGTTGATGGCTGAACGGTTCCTGTTTTCCTCTGCGCGGCTTTAACAACTATGTTCAGAGAAAGGTGGTCAGCAATACAATAAAAGTAGGAACTAGAAAATTCAATGGATTTTGAGGAAGTAAATGGACAAGTAATTCTTTACAATTCGATCAGTCGTGAAGAAAGTTTTCCGCATTTTCCGTACATGATTAGCGTAATTTAGGTGTCTTATGTGAGAGCATTTAACGACCGTAATATTTTAGATATGATTTAATCAAAACTTACCTAATCGTAACTCGCCAAAATTACCACAGCCAATTTTCTTTCCAACACGAAAATTTGGTCCAACCATGAGCACTCCTGACGAGGAGCTTACCGAATGTCGTGCAGAATACATACTGCTGGATCCACCTGCTGCTCGTGTACCAGCTCCTCCACCACCGGCAGCAGCTGTCGATGAAGTTGCTGGTACACCACTGTAATGAGAAACAAAAATGCTGGTTAAATTACTTTGTACTAGAAAACTTCTAATTTAAATTAAATGAACAAAAAGGTTTTTAATGCGAACCAAAAAAAGAACGCATCCAGACTAACAACTTTTTTACACTAACTTTTTATTTTAAACGTTCTTTCATATTTTTAAGGCATCTGTGAAGAAGAGTAATTCATTATCATCTCTGAAACGGCAGCCCTAGCCGGGCCTTGCCTCTAGAAAAAAGCGTAATTGTACCTGTATACCATTGCATATCCAAACACTCCCGCGAGTTACTGCTGTTATTGTCAGTGTTAACATAAAAACAATTACACCATCCAAAGCGACGAACAGTTGGCACCAAATTACATAACGAAGCATCATGAGCGTATAAGTTGTACGACCACGGTCGGAACAACATCAATACAAAAATAATTCGATACAATGCCAGAATGCGCTCGTGACGGCTAGTTCCCTAGCTATTCGTCACGACTAGTTCCCTAACTATTCCACGTTAAAACTGATATTTTATTGTGCAATAGATGATCGAAAAAGTGAAGAAGTTCGTAAGAACATGATTTTGTTCTGGACCGCGTACTAAAACGCGGAGAAATATTGCACTATCAACTTATGCAAATTTTATTTTTCTTTGAGTGGTTGTTGCGAATTCCCCTCCCATTCGCAACTTCAAATCGCCGCCGTAACTTCTCCACCTTTCTGTGGGCATTTATACCTTTTCTTCTGTATATTTATTTATTTTTATTAACATTTCACCAATTCCCCTATAATTTTTACTTCCCCATCAACTCAATCCTACCCTTTCCCATATTTTCAATTACAAAAAAATAGTAATATAATAATAATCTTAATTTTTCCACTAACAACACTCCATTCATTAATTCCCATTAACAAATTTTCATTCGACACATTTTCCCTAACAAAATCTAATTCCTTCCTTCATACTAACTAATTTCATTCATTAGCTCCCACTAACAAATTTTATTTTTCATACTAACAAAAATTCATTCACGTTTCCCTAATAACACATTTCATCTCAATGCCCACTGAGAAAGTAGCATAGTTGAAGTTGCTAATACAATGAATGGGAAATTAACAGAAGGTGGGTCCGTTGGTAGCGTCGTGGATTCTCGACCGGGGGTTCGCTGGGACCCTGGGTTCAAGTTCCCTGAGCGAAGGATAGCACTCTTTTTGGAATATCGGCAAAAGCAATTGTTTCCGTATATATATGATGATTTGCATCGAACCAAACGCTATCATGGTTATGCAAATCGCCATATATGCAAAATGGAAATTGTTGCGGTTGTCGATATGTAAAAATATGTGTGAGTAGCGAAATCGAAGTGTAATGAGCTTCGGTTACGTTACCCAAATGCAGCAGCGGTCATTGAGAATGAAAGGATTGCGGGATTGAGGAGTGTAATGCTGAATTTCAAAAGGCAGTCAGTTTTGGACTTTGGGAAAAATAAGAGGGCTTGCTTTTGGCGGTGGTTAAATTTTAATTCGGGGAGAAAAGGATTCGGTATTTTGGTTTGAAGAAGAAGAGGAAGTGCTTTGGCAGTGTCGAGATAAAGACTAATTTTGAATTTATGAAAAAGTGGGATTTTGAATTGGATTTAGTTACAAACATGTGAATTGGAATAGCAAAATTAGTGAAATTTTGCTTGTGGCATATGCGAGTGGAAGTTAAATGCGGATTTTAGAGAAAGAAAAACTTAGTTAAATGGAGTGAACCGAGAATAAAAATAATGGCGGCTTAAATATATTCCGGCATAACCCAAACCCAAAGATTGTGTGGAAAATAAAATCAAGAAACTTATATTGTGGATTCAAATTTTAATTGTTGTAGAAGGCAGCCCCCAGGGCGGAACTGATCTGGTAATTCAAAAGGGCGCAACTGCTATTGTTGCGTTGTCGTCTCTGATTCCAGTGAAGCCGACGGAGACTAGCGTTCCCGGGGTAGCCGAATCGCTTAGTAAAAATACTAGGGCAGGAACTTGACCCGAAACATAGGGGCTTTGTGATTGTTCGATAACAAGATCAACTCATTGCTGCGAAACTCAACCCTGGAGGTATATTCAGGTACCACGGGCAGCTGATGAGCCGTCATCTTCGGATGATCAGATGATTGATTGCGAAGGTTGGCGTCGACCTTATAGCGTCAGATATAGCTGAGTCCCGGATCTACCAGTATGAAAGTTGAGAGTTCCCTCAATGTAAACTGGTACCGATGTTGGGGGGCGAATGATTGGCGCTTAAACCAATCGCAGTCTAATAGTGACCGTGAGGTTAGGCCTAGAAAAGGCAGGTACTCACGTTAATCACGCGGCTCATGTTGTAGAGGGCAGTAAAAAGTGAAATAGAAAAGTGTCCTAATTTAATAAACTAAAAGACGAGAAGAAAAACAAAAAAAAAGAAAGAAAAAAGTTTTCTGAGAAATACTTTGTTTTATCTACGAAGTGGTGAAAAATTTAATTTTTGAATTTGAAATTATAATATTGGATAAAATTGAAAGAACCGTGGATTAGTGAAGAGGTTGTATCCAGCGTCTTGGTGAAAAGTGGCCGTTCTGTGTTTTCATTTTGGATTTTTGTTCACATTAATTTGAAGCTTGGATTTCAAGTGCTCCGAATTCCTTTTTTTGTTCTTCGCCGAGCGCTCGGAGTTTAACAAGGAAAGTGTGAGTAGTTATTTGGATTTGCTTTTTATAGTACTGTTAGTTTATGTTATCAAATTAATTTTTTTGTTTTCTTTTCATAAAATTTTATTTAACGGAGTAAAAATTTGTGAATTTTACTTGTAAAATTCGTTTTTTTGTGAAATTAATAAACGGCCATGTATCTTTAAAACAATAAACTTTCATTCCTTGAAATGACCGCCCCCTTTCCCGTCCTTTTCCCTTCGTGTTAGTGTTCTTATGGAGGGTGATTCAGCACGAGCAGAGGGTGTCCCGGAAGTCCCACGGCACGGCTGAGCGCTAGCCGGCCTCCGAATGCCACCCCGGGTTACGCAACTCGCTGCTGAAACATAATGTCTGCAACTGCGGTGACTTCTGCGGTCGCAGCATGGTTTCTTTCTTTTTGCCGCACATCTTGAGCGAAATATTGACTGCGTCTTGTACAACATATTTCATAATACTTTTAAAGTTTAAATTCAAAAATTAACCGATGTACTTATTTGTACTACATTTTGTATTTTGGGTGACATTTTGAAATATTGTATTTCGTTACATTGGAAGCATGGCAACAAACTTTTATATCCATCTTGTTCATTAACAATTTCCATTAACCATTTTTTCTTGTTTTAAGGTTGTAAAAAAATGTTTACAATATACATTCAATCACTTAACGTCGTATTTTGGTGAGAGTAAATATAAAAAAATCGTCATATTTTCTCGGGCTCAACTCGAGAACCCAACCTTGAAAAGTTTGACGCATTACTTCGGGCCAGGTCTCGTTTTGCTATGCCGTAAAGCGCCTCCAGGCTGGAGGATCCCTCTGCTAGCGGGACGGGAAGAGGAATTGTCAGACAAGCAATTCCCCAGTCCCAACGCCCCCTGCTGCTGTGAGTTCCCTTTACCTTTTAGGACTGCCGGAACATAATGTGTCAAATGGTTTCATTTGTCAACCGATGCAAGCGTCACCGCGACTATACTACGAGTATTCGGGGTGAGCTCTCTCGTCTTCCTGTACAGGTTCCGCCGCAGCTTGCACCGTTTTGTGCACGCAAAAAATTTGTAGCAGGCATCGTCGTGTTCCTGACCTTGACTTACCAATCATGTACAGGTAAGACTGAAAGCACCCATGCCCGCTCAAAAGCTGGGTCTGATAGAAGCCAGTCTCATCATGCCTTCGATTTAGCCATGGTCACACATCCAGGGTGATGCGCGCAGCCCACCTCCCTTCGTGCAATTCATCAAAGACTGCTGCCAATTGTTGAGTGAATACTGTCTCTTCTCGCGGGCAATAGATTCCCTCGCATCCTCTTTTCGATGCAGGAAAATATCGTGGCGCTCACTAGCAAGGTAGGCAACAGGTATCATGCCTGCAATAACTCTCACAGCCGAATCAGAGACTGTCGGATACGACAATGCAATCCTCAGTGCTCCTCTTCCCTGTACGTATGCCAAGCGTTTTCGGTATACCTCCTTACTGAGAGCGTCGCCCCACACCTCTGCTCCGTACAGTAGCACTGACCCTACAGCACTCATCAAGAGGCGTCTTCTTGATAGTTTGGGTACCCCTACGTTGGCCATAAGTCGAATCAGTGTGGATAGTCTCGAAGCAGCCTTTTTAGTCGTTGCCGTGGTTTGGTCAAAGAAATACATCTTCGAGTCGATCTGTAGCCCCAGGTACTTCACGGCTGGCTTTCCTTCCTGTAGGGATTTCCTTTCTTGTTAAGATGACCACTTTGGTTTTCTTCAGTGCTAAACTGAACCCGCGAACAGTCATCTAGTCACTCATTCAGCACATCAGCATACCCAGCCTAAGTTGCGCTTGTTCAACGACCAGAACTCCAACATCATCCGCATAGCCGATCAAGCGCGACTCATCTGGCATCTCCAGTCTCAGAAGCCCGTCGTAAGATACGTTCCACAGGTCTGGACTAACTGAACGATCCGTCGCTTGGTGCGGCTATTTGGCTCTGCATTTTGGACAGCACTCGCCATCTCTACAATCGCATCAATGGTGGAACATCGTGCTCTAAAGCCGTACTGCCGTGGAGATAGGTCCCCAGTAGCAGAATCGCGTCAGTGAGTCTTCCTCTGATGAGTTTCTCTACGACTTTCCCAGCAGTGTCTAGCATGCATCATGGGCGGTATGCAGACGGCGATCGGGAATTTTCCTTCCCCTTCCTGATCAGCACGAGTTTCAGCACCTTCCATCGTACCAGGAAACGATGCTCATAGTTGAGCTCACCACGTCTTGAGCTACCAGTTTTTCCGTCCCCTGGGAATTTCCCTGGAGAGGAGCACTTGCTGTGAGCACCTCGACGAAACCCTCGACGTCCATCCTTCCGATGTTAAGCCAAATTGTAGAAAGTCGAGAGCATGGACGTTGGGAGACAACATCACTGATCTCAAGCAGAATGCACTGATTATCACTGGCTGAGTAGTCCTCTAATATCCTCTAAAGACTCCGAGGCGAATGTCACGTCCGGTATAGTTCCCTCACAGCCAATACGGCGGAAAGTCGGTGTATTTTCGGTGTTTGGTACGACGAGCGCCGTCCCCGCCACCGTTTCTAGGCTTCGTTTTCCCCGCGGATCTGTTTAGATCTGTTCGCTTTAGCGTTGGTCTTTCCCAACGAGCACGTTGCCGTCTGCATTCGAGACAGTGTCCTCCAAAGCATTAAGCTTGGCTTGGAGAGATGATATCGATTTATTTGGCGTTAAGTAGTAAGCATCTAACCCACACAAAACTATACCTCCGTCCATAACTCACCACCTGGAAATCCAGGTTTCGAGACCAGTTGACGGTAGTACCAGTTTCGTCGGGATATCATGATGCTGAACTTTTATTATGGTGTTGCTCACTCAGTAGCAAAAAGTCGGCTTTCATGTCCCTCGCAAACTGCTCAAGCAGGTTTTTGGCGGTATAGGTTTAGTTGCAGGATGCGGGTCATCTAAATGCTGACTTTGCCTTGACTAGGGCTTCCTGGAAAACCCGACATTTTCCTGATCCCAAGACGTGCCCAAGATCCGGTCTTAGATTCGCATCCTTGCAAAGCATACAGTGTGCCTCCTTTCTACACTCTTTTCTTTTATATCCGATTCCACCGCATTTATAGCATAGGGAACTCCTATCGGTTTTTGTGCATATTTGGCAGTGTGACCATAGCCAAGGCATTTGAAATATTGAAGAGGCACTGCTCTTCGCCATATCCTGCAGACAACACACCCTATGCTTTTTTTGTCCTTGTTCAGCAATTGTTCGGCGTCCTTTTCGGTAAGTCAATGATGGCCATGTGTTGTCCCCTATGGTTGTCTGGTGTCAGCCTGGCTTTGATCCTGTCTACGCTAGGGAATTCCGTTTTGATGGCCTCTTCCACCGCGGCCACGTTCGAGACGCAGTCAATGTCACTTATTTTGATTGGTGCCACCGGCTTCAGCGAGGCAATAGTTGCGCTATTGTCGAGGACTTTCTTTACTGTGTCGCAGAATGCTTCTTTATTTTCGGCCTCTACTCCGAATCCGACCAGTATGTGGCCCGACTGCGTTGTCCGTACTGCTTTAATGGCAATGTTGGTGTCTTCGAGCCTTGCATTTCCTCTGATATCCCGCAGCACTTCTGCATAGGATCGGCCACCTTGGGGTTTTACGAGCAGTGCCTGCTGGCGGGGTCTTCGTAGGGGCCTTCCTACTCCATGCATCCTTTGCAGACTGCATGGTCACTAAGAATGCTTTAGTAGAGGTCGTACGCGTGCCTCTGTGATGAGTAAAGCTGCTTTCTATCAACTTCTGAGTTACAGCCTTCAGTACAGCAGCAATTTTTACAATGGCGGCACAAATGAAGGTCATGATACGACGTCGTAGCTTCCCAAGTTGCTGCGGTGGCAATTTTGCAGTTACACAGAGCACGTAATACCTTGCAAATCAGATATAATTTGATTCAAGACGTAGGCCTTCAACTGTGCGGCATATCCAGACACTCTGGATTTTAAGCCGAAATCCACCTTACGATGCGCCTTCTCGATGCTTCCGCCCACCCTCTCAATCAGTGCAAGTTGCGGTGAAGACGCTAGACCCAGTTTCTTGATAATCCGCTCAGTTACTAAGTTGATTTGCGAGCCAGGGTCCAACACTGCTCGGCAGTCGGTCACTCTCCCATTGCTGGCAACCACTTTAACGACGGCTGTGCTCAGCAGAACATTTTTCTTGGATCCAGGTTGCATGAGAGTCGTCAGAGTGAGGGCAGGCGGCACAGGTGGCGGTTGAATATCTGGCCTCCTGACTGTGGAGCCAGGCGTTGTTGTCTGCTCTGGTCTGCTTGAAATTTTTGTCTCCCGTCATATACAGTATTATGTTTCTTGGCACACTCCTTGCAGCTTCTTGCCACGCAGACGGAAGCCTGATGATCTTCTCGCAAGCAATTCATACATAGCCTCCTTGAACGTAGAAAGCTCAGCCTTTTCGCATTGTTGTCCTGGAGAATTAGTACAGCGGGTGACCCAGCGAGCACCTTGGGCATCGGCAGCCACGGCAGCCTTAGTAAGCTTCTTGTGGTTGCGGTCTGGGTCCTTAGTTCTACCGCTGAGCGCTTCGAGTGCCTGGAATCGCATTTTTAGGAAATCCAGTAAGCCCATCAAAGGTGGCAGCTCGCGCGGGTTAGCCAAGGATTGCTGATAGAGGGCATGCGTAGTCGAATCCAACGTTCGCAGCAAAACGTGTGGTCGCAATGGATTCCAATCCTTTATGGATATTTGCAGGTTTTCCAGGCCTCTGAGACACTCCTGTGTGGCGTCATGCAGCGACTTTATGGCTACCACTGACGGTTTTTCACTGGCCTGAGATGGCTGCCTCATCAATTTGTCGATGAGGGCCGACACCAAGAGCCGTCGATTGTCAAATCTCTCATTAAGTTTCTTCCAGGCAGCTAGATAATTTTCGTTCGACAACGCAAAGTTTCTAATTAAGGACCCAGCCTCTCCTGTGAGGTTAACCTTCAGATACAAAAGCTTCTGGCACGCGGACATCGGCTGGTTATGCACCGTTTGCATAAACAAATCCCGGAATCGAAGATAATCTCCGTTGAAGGTGGGCAAGGCAATTTTTGGGAGCAACAAGCCTGGAGTCGTAGCGGGCGGAACAGGCGAAGATGGTGTTTCAGTAATGGCGTCGACTTTCGTTTGCAAGCGAACAATGCAATCCTGCGTGTCCTCCTCCAACCGGATGTGCTTCCCCAAATTGAAACCCTGCGCATCAGGTACCTCACATGATTCATAGAATTGCTGATGAAGTTCATCCAACTGTTGCCAGCCCCGCCGCACCGCCTCCGCTCTAGCCTTACACCAAGTCCTTGTGTTCTCTGGTAGTTCTAGGCGAGCCATCGTCCTTCTCAGCGAATTTGCCAAAGCCTGATAACGTCGTAACTTGCTTGTAAAAACGGCATTTTCTTGCGCCGAGACAAGCGCGGCTGAAGGCCTGTCGTCGCTACCGTGTGAAGATGAGGGTGGCTGCGACGTTGGCAATGTTGTGCCCTCTAGAGCGCTCATTTTTTCAAAGAAGTGTTTCTGGAAGGTGACGTAATTGATCCTAGCCGTTTCGTAAACTTCGCTTGTATAATACTCGTGTTCCGATGCAATCTCGGGTAAGGATCGAACTTCGGTGTCCTTGTGCTCGAATTTCTCCTAGGCGGTTTCTAAACGCGAAAGCCGCTCTTCATAATAACCGATGTCTTGTTTGCGGCTGGTGGAATCTTTCTTGTAGTTCGATATCACACTTTCTACGGCCCTGGCCAACGTCCTTAACTCCTGGAGCACGCGCTCCGATTCGACCATTTTATGCCGGAAAAGCACCTTCACCAGGCACGATACCAATACAATACTTGAACCACTGGTATTCCAATACAAAATATAAACAAACCACTGGCATTCCAATTAAAACGAGATCGTGAGTTCGTATCTCGTCGGGGCCTCCAAAATGTTTGCGTCAGGACTCTTTTGCCCTGGCCTGTCTTCTCTTGCTTCACAAGATAAACCTTTAGGATTCCAATAATAATAAAATATTCCATTGAGAAACAAGGCCCTTTCTATTCTGTGGTACAAGGTTTTTATTGCTAGACAATGATCTAACAACACTTCGGCTAAGTTCTGATCTTAAATAGTTCGCACCAAACGTTAACTTCTGATTGACTCTTCCAGCATCAAGCAAACAAGCGACTGCCGACGCTCAAGAATGTGTAGATCCACATTACATGATATCTGATACATTCACAAAATAAGATTCCAATACACTTAGGGTTCGGCCACATTGCGATTTTACTGTCGTAACCAGCGATTTTTAGACGCAAATACGAACACACTGCGACAAGATATCCAAAGGAGCTTCAGGCATGCGCAGAACTAATATGCTCATTTGAAGGTATGTCTGCCAGGAACACATGCGCTAACTCATTTGTGCGCTATGCAAGAAACTTCCATGCACGTCAGCGTCAAATGTCCAAATGATGTGCGCCTGCGCGAGTATCATAGAAACTACCTACTAAACTGGTTTTAGGAAAAATCGCAAATTCCTGCGACTGCCGACCTGGACAAAATTGTCGAAAATCACAGTGTGCGGGCTTCCATTTAACCATGTGTAACTTGCGACAGAAGTGTGGCTAAATAGTCGTAGTCTGATGCATCCCTTAGCCGACTCCGGCGCGTCACCAAAATGATCCGAATCTAACTTACAATGTATGCTGATAAAATGCTTGAACAATATTTTGCTGACTCGTGCGCGTCAGCTAAAAATTTTAACTTAGCATACAGTGGCTTCCAAAGTTTTAGAGTCACATAAGGTGACAAAATTAATTGTGCATCGAAATTTACAAGATTGTTTGAATTGAATTGAGTACTAACATTTACAAATTGACTGAACTGAAATTAAGTTAAAGCTACATTAATTAATTGAATTAACGGAAGTTGAAAATTAACCCAAACTAAATTCGCGCTTGAATTCGAAATCCAATCTAAATTTAATTTCGCGCCGCTGGCCGAGTGGGCATTAACATGTTCTCTCCATGGAAGCTTAAGAGTCTTGTATATAAGTCCCAATTTAATGTTTTCTTGAGCTTTGCAGATTTCCGTTTAAATTTGGTAAGAAGAATCAAGTACTTTGTATTCCCACGTGAAGAATAGTTTTATAGGAGTGAACACATAGACCACACCCTTGACACCATTGCGAAGGAATTTGTATGAACAGTGACTTAATCTCTCCGATAAGGTGGAGATAAATTTCTCTGATATAGCACACTGCATCTGCAAATGCTATCTCGTTACATCCAGTTTTGCCTAGCTATGTTAGAAGCTCATTCATTGCTTGATCCCAAAGCAGGGGAGACAGAACACCACCCTGTCGACTGCCTGTGTTAACCAGGCACTTGATTTTTGAGCCACCTAATCAGATTGTAATACCCGGTGTCTTGATAGCCGGTTAATAAATTCACAAGGTTGCAAATAGACAGATTACAAAGACCATTCACAAAAGAGAGAGAGAGAGAGAGAGAGAAAGAGAGAGAGAAAGAGAAATCTATGTTTGTTTTTAACATTTTAAGGTTATTTATCCACCTAATTGCTAAATTCCTGGTTTCTGCTTTTGAAACACGCATATAGCTTTGTTTTTTTTTCAACAGTTTAAACTTTTTTGTATCAGGTTTGAATAAAGCAAACTTAGAAACTTAGATAATGCATTGCTAAATTGGATCTTTCTCGCTTGGTATGCCCAGCACGGCCAGCCTCACGGTGAGACACGAATGAGCGCTGGCCGGTCTTAGACGGGACTTTGTGGAAGAAAAGTCTCTGCCATATGAAATGTATACCGCGGCGTAATATGTCAAAACTAATCATCTTAGTTGAACTATTGGCAAAAAGTTGAAAAATGATAGTTCATTGTTTTGATCGTAGGGACAAAAAGATAAGTCAAATTTCAATAGGGTTGTTGTGAGTGAACACATAAGCATGCTCGGATATATTCCCGTTTCATAACTGCAATAGTAGCGAGCAAACAACATTTATGTACTGGCACTTTGCCAATGAAAATTAGCCATAGAAACACATGCGCAAGTAAATAAGCGAGCAGTTAAGTAAACGAAAAAGTTCAACCCGCAATGATATTTACATCATGAACGAACGGGGTGCTTCGAAGAGAGGTAAGCGGAAACGAAAACCGAAAGTTCCGGCATAAACACTCTTTCGCTCAATGTCCCCGGTTTCGCTATTTTACCTCAAGAGATCATGGGAAAGCCAAAAGCTTAAGCTGAAAGCACTCTTTCAAAGTCGAAAGCTTAAGCGAAAAACACTCGTTCAATTTCCCCAGTTTCGCAGCTGAGCAAGCGAGACGAAGCGGGCAGGAAAAACGTTCGTGGAACGAGAACTCACGTGTTTGGCTACTCAGCACCTTTAAAGAGAATTTAGGTTGAAAGCTCACGAAAGAACAGTATTTAAAGTTCTTCGGCAAAGCATTCGGGTGAGTGTGTATTCAAGTCCAAAAGGGAGCGTGCTGCTACCCAATTACCATTTAGACGGTTAAAGTATTCGCGATTAAAAGTTCAGCCGAAGATATTGTCCAGTGTTCAACGAAGTGGTGAGGGGTGAGGTGTTGGCTTGCGCCGCGATCCTCAACAGGCCTTTTGGCGTTTCACGCCGTATGGCCACCCCCAACCATTAATACGACAAGTTGTTTCCCTCTTCAGGCTGGCTGATAGGTAGAAGTGTAAAATAATTAATTAAGTGGAAATGTAATTAATAAATTCAATTGTAACTAAATGTTTAAAAAAATGGATAGTGTAATAAAATTCATTCTCTAAAGTTAACTCTCGTCTTTTGTTGGTTTAGTTTAAATGGACAGAGTAGCAGGTAAGTGGTGTTACAGCAAGTTCTATTCCAGAGAGCTTGATGATGTATATAAGATACACATCAAATGAGCTCCCAGTTCATACCAGTATACATAGGGTATACTGGTTATGTAACAGGGTCTGGCAAATACTAACCCAAAAAAAAAAGATTTTTTTCTGGACTCTCGGAAAGAATGGGTTATGCATATTAAATTTCCGCAGCAACTTTAAATATTAACCATAATCTAAAAAACCTATTTGGCCATCCCCCCGTAAGTGCGTCACATTTCGGAAACAACAGAGGTCAACTGCCTCGGATGGGGAGCCAAAGACCTTTAGCTGGACAAAAGTAGAAAGTAAAGCGGTTGGGCAGCATTCATGAGGTCAGTCAATTCATGACTGGGGAACATGCGAGGAAAAAGAAAGGAGTAAACTTTAAATTTTGAATTTGTTTGAAATTTTTGCAGATAGTGGAGTGTTTGTGAGTTTTTGTAGAATATGGAAAATATTACCGAGATCTTTTGAAATTGTGTAAAAATTTTAGGAATAACTAAGGAATGAATTGAACGCTGGCCTGATTCGGTCGACGAAGATAGTTAATCGCTGCTCAGATTTCGAAATTAGAGGATGCGGTCGTTGGATCGAAAAGGTTGGAAGTCCTTTTTGCAGGAAGTAAAAGCTCAAGAGGGGTTGTCGTGCTACGAAGAAGAATGGGCGAATTGCTGAAAAATATTTCAATGATGTCCAAGAGAGGCGATTAAAAGTTGAAAATAAAAGTGATTTAGTTGGCAGCATGCAAATTGAAACTGCATTTGCCGGAATCATAAGAAATTCAAAAATATAATTAAGGCTTTTTTACTTGACGTAGTAGAGTGATTTGACTGGGAAAGACGAAGGTGTTTTCAAATACGAGCGTACAGTTTGTAGTCGATTGAATACTGAACACTGAAGTTGACTCAAAGGATTCGCGAAACGCATCTGCTCACACAACAAAGCAAGGCCCGACGGTTTTTGAAGGAAAAAATATTGTTTGAATAATTTCTAGTAACACATGTCTAGAAAAAACGCATCGGCTCTTTCATGGAAAAAACAAGTGAGTGACTGAATTGAATAGAATCGTGTGGTTCTGATGTCTGACAGTGGTTGAAATGTGACTATGGAGCCAAAGGTCGGAAACATTTATAGTTTGAAAAAGTCAGACCTCTTAGCGAGGGTCATTGTATGTTATAGATTCGCAAGTGGTAATTGGAGCAGGTTCGTTAGGCGACTGACACGAAAGGCTTTAATGTTGTCAGAAATCAAATACATTTCTCCTCGTATACCATCTCATGGCTAGGCGTGTGGTCTCTGCTCTCTGTCACTCACTAGTTTGATATGGATATGACCAGGAACTTGTTGTTGTCCATAACGACACGAGTTGTTATGAGAAGCCAAATGAATTGGACGAGATGGAATAGGATGACTACAACTTTACGTGGGAGAGATAGAGTGGATGTAGGATGAGACATGCAACTCATACATTTTGCTTTTTTGGGCCTCCCCGTCCCCTTACATCTTTGAGAGACAAGCCGAGTAAAGTTTTCGTGGTGAGAATCTGACACTAGTACGTACGTAAACTTCAACTGGAGTCGTAGGACACTCGTAGGTACTGCCAATGAAGGTTTCATCACATAAAAAATAAAGACTTTAGTTGCTTGGAGGTTGAATTTTTCTATCAAACAAACAGAAAATATATTCTAAATTTAGATGTGAAAAGAAAGTCATAAAACCTTCTGCAATAAATAAAATTCGATTTCAAAAAACGTTTTGTCATGAATTTCGTGATCACATAATTTAATATGTTTCCTTGCATCATAACCTTTCAACTGAAAGGAATGCAAAATTCACACATCTGCATTATGCACAACTACAAACCAAAACCACCCTTTTCATATCCTTTTCTGCGTGCACTCACATGAAAAAAAATTTCAAGAGTTTCAACCCAACTTAACTAGGAGTATATTCTTTCCTTGCACATTTTCTCCCGTGATTATAGCAATCTTTAAGCACGTAACTCGCGAGAAAGTAAAGACTGTGTAAAAATATATGAAATAAAAATAAACGTGTAGAAGTGTCTGGTGAAAAGAGTTCACAAGGATTCTATTCAAACATGAAAAGTGAACTCATGAATATTTAAATCATGTATGTGTGGAAGATATGGACTCACTGAAAATAGCATCAACACATATAGCATGTCATTGTTTGATGTCGAATTGAATTTAGAACATAAAATTAAAACATAAAAAATCCTTTTAAGGTATTTGTATGTCAAATGATATATGAAACCCTGGTTTAATCGGCACCTGCCTGTCTGTCTTTCTGTGCGTGCGTCCCAGCATTTTTTTTGGAAACTACCAAGGCTACAAACATGAAAATTTGTGTTGCTCTCCAAGATTTTGGTGTTAAAAAATGTTGTAAGGTTTTTAAGGAGGGTTCAACCTGTAAATGACCTTTCAATATGTACAAAACCCTTCCCACAGGAGTATTCTCCTACTGTTTCAAATAATCATTTAGTTCTTTTTACCTCACATATCCTTACGAGGCATTCGTATCCCCTTCTCTAGCTTTCTTTATCTTGCAGAAAATTCTGCTGAATCGACTCCTGAATTACAGAAGATTTTTCCAGCCTATACTTTTACTCATTCTACTATTGCTCCTACCGTTTCGCACCCTGATCTTTATTCTTTCCCTGCATACAATTTTATCGAGTGTATGTGTGCGTATGCAAACATGCTTCCCAATAATCATCCGAATTCAAAATATGCAACTGGGACTCGATTCCTTGATGTGCACAATAAAAAGCAAGAGGAGCCCATAACGTAGGCACAAAGGGGGTGGTGGAATCAGCAGTCAGATACGAATGGGTACGTATATATTGTGTAAAAGCAAGAGGGAGCAAGTCGGTATGCCACATGATAAACTCAATTTCCCTTCACTAAAGTTTGACTGCAGATGATGTGATCCTGTGCGACTGGGAAAATTAATTAAAATTTGCACAAAGGATTGTGCTCTTGTATATTGTCAAAGAGCTATGCATATATATTCACGCGTAGATGGAATGACTCTCGTATATTTCGAGTATAGTGTCAGGGATTCAATGGTGAATGCTTCAAGTTGAAATATGAAATGATGTGATTTGATTTAGACCAGCAGGAGCGAGTTAAATTTGAATATTTTTTAACTTTAAAAGGACAGGAGTGCGCTTTTTTCTACAGAGTCTAGATAGATTTAGGGGGCAGCCTCTGTTGGTTGTCCAACGTAGGCACACTAGGGCTCATTGCGCTACCGCGATAAGGAAGAAGATATAGCACAAACACATTCAAACAATACACACAAATATCAACAGCATGTAGAGTGTACTAGGTGGTCCTCCTTCCACGGCCAAACTGTTTGAATCGGGTAATCCAACAAAAGGTGGTTTATCTAGCATGGCGAAAACAGTTGCCTTCCAATGAGAGCAACATCTTTTTTTTATTCCCAATTAGTACTACAAACAGACCTCGATAGACCTAATACTATTTATTGCTCAAATCCAATCTTTATTTGACATGCTTTTATTTTTGGAGATGCACCACCCCTAAGACCTTCAAAACAGGTACTGCTTCATATTCGTTGCCCGATTCTAGCTCTTGTGGAACAATCACAGAGGAAGTGAATGATTGTTTGGTATTCATTCACGTCCCTACAACTCCAATAACATATGTTGTATTAATACTCATTATCGTTAGATAAGGTTCCAAACGACATATAGCCTGTATTGACAGCCGCAACCCTGAATATTACCTCAGGTGCCCCAGTATGTTAGGGTTTATCCACCTTGATGCAACGTTAGCAGTAAGGTCACCCCGTTTGGAGTTCACTTCAGAAAATTAATACGAAGAGATCGCTCACTTTACTGTTCTTAGCTTCCGCGAAACACGCATCAAAGACTGAGCCTTGTTTGTCCCATTCATTTCTTCGGGTTCTTGTGTCCGCGAACTCAGAGAAGACTTACTGAAAACCCACTACCAATAGAGATCCACTACCCGATTCATTTCTTTCTAATAGAGATTTGATAGCCAACCTAAGAGCCTTGATAGCGTCCTGATAACCGCGCAAATAGTAACGCTCTTCTTATATGTAAATGCTTGTTTTCTCATTGTACCCCATGCTTCTGGAATTATGACCAGTACGTATGATCTTACACAGGTGTTACTGCATCCTAGTCGAGTTTTAATTTCCTCAATGATTGAATTAGAATTTTAGCCCAGGAGCCCGATGGGGGCAAATAAATGAGCAATATCTGACGATACTGTTTTCTTTGTAACAACTCGGTTCGCACTTTAAGAAGACTGACGCAGAAGTATTCTGTGGCCGGAATCTAGGTTAGCCCGAGTGTCTTCACGTGACAGATGTTTTCTCTTTCTCTTTTTTCTTAGCACTACAGCGCCCCTCGTGCATTCGCTTCTGCAAATAGCGCCTCCAACTGTCTCGGTCCATTGACCGCGTCCTCCTATTTTGAAATCCGAGCAGCGATGAACTGTCTTCGTCGACCGAGTCAGATCAGCGTTTCCTCGGTTTCCCTAGTGGTCTCCAGCCTTCAGTTAACCCAGCGAATATGTAATGATTTTCTTCTCACACGTTTCGAACGTTCGAGATATCCCGAAGGAAATCTGAACCGACCTCTCGTCGGCTCTAGACGTGAAGTTTTGGAACGTGACAACGGACTTTACCCATCAGGTCAACAAGTGCGGACACTTTTAGTCTACTCCGAGGTGGCTAGCTAGTTCGGAGAGGAGTTTCGGTCGCGGGGCTTATGCGAGCAGACTAAGTCCGAAATACAAAAATTCAGCCACTGGTTTACATGCCCGATTTAATAACGCGTCAAACGACTATCATCGACTACTCTAAAATGCGTCTTGCCATCCCGGAGGAAAGTAATAAAAACAACCGCTAAAAATACGCGCTCTCGAATATCTCCGACGCGGTGCCCGAAATATACTACTTGAAGACAAAACCGCAAAAAATCTACGCTGATAAAAAACACGGCCATTTGCGGATTACATGAACCCTACCCTCTTTTTGTATGGGGCCTCCGGATGCGTGACCCATCCGCTTGTATACAAATCTCTCCGTCACCCGCAGTTGTGGCTCTGAATGGTATGCATCAGCTGGGTGTAGCCTGCTGGCTTGAAGGCGGGATGGTTCAGGTCAATCAATAGGGGGCTGTCGTCCTCCTGGGCCTACTCGGTTCCTTCTGGGGTGAACATCCTCGAAACGTGTCCGGTACCATATGTTGAATTCCTTTCCGGTGTCGAATCGTAAAATCAAACGCCTGCAATTTCAAGGCCATGGAGGTCAATTTGGCTCATCAGCCATTTCAGGGACGCATGATCCGTAATGATTTCGAAGGGGTGTCCCTCAACATATGCTCGAAAACGTTACACTGCCAACACCGCCGCCAGCATTCCTGCCCAGAGACAGTGTAGTTCCGCTGGGCTGGGTTCAACTTGTGTGACATTAAGGCTACAGGCATCTCCTCGCCATCTTGCGTAACCTGGACTAAGACTGCTCCCACCCCATGTTGGCTAGCGTCACATTGGATTGAGAACGGTTTACTAAAGTCCGGGCTATACACTCTGTTAAAAAAGAACCCGGATATTGGAAATGAACCGCAAAATATTTAATTATTCATCAATATTTGTTTTGTCGCCTTCAAAGTAATCCCCATCAGATGCACTACACTTGCGCCAACTATTTTTCCAGTCCTCGAAACACTTTTCATAAGCACTTTTTGAGATGGCCTTCAGCTCCTTCAGCGAGTTTGTGACAAAAAAGTACCCGGAAATTGCAAATAAAACGCAAAATATCAAAAATTATCAAAATCACACTAAGCCAAATCTACTCATAGTAAATACGGTGGTTGATCGATGGAATTTATTGTATTTTTGGCTTCGAATTCAGTCACAATAAAAAAAAATCACAAAATCACAAAAATCGCAACGCACTGCTGAGTGTACCGACTTAAGCAGCTGCTGTAAACAAACTGGTTGACAGATCGCGCTCATATTTGGCATAGTAATTAAGGACAGTCCTACCAACTTAACAAAATACATTTTATTGAAATATCATTTACCTGGGGAATTTAAATTACAATTTCCGGATACTTCGTTGTCACAGTGTAGTACGGGGGCTGTTGTCAGGCTCTTCTTTAGCTCTTCACAGGCTCGCATGCTGGGCTCTTCCCAGATGAACTTTCGCCCCTTACGCAGCATGTCGGTTAAGGGTGTGGTGATGGTTGCATAGTCACGTACGAATCGTTGGTATCATCCGCATAAACCTAGGAATCGGCGTAACTGCTTGGTGGTCTTGGGCAGTGGAAAAGCATCAATCGCTTGTGTCTTGTCCGGGTCGGTTTTGATGTTTCCATGGCCAATGATGTGACCCAAATACTTAATCTCCGTCATAACGAAATGACTCTTCTGTATGTTGATGGTTAACCCTGCCTTCCGGATATGCAAAGCCACTTCCTGAAGCAGGCCGATGTGTTCTTCAAAGGTCTCGGTTATGAGCAATGGATCGTCCAATTATACGAAAACTTGGTATCGTAAGTGCGGTGGTATCACTTTAACCATAAGGCGCGTCACTGTTTGAGGGACATTACACAGTCCAAAAGACATGGTCACAAATTGGTACAGTGGGCGACTTGGGACCATGAAGGCTGTCTTCTCTTTTGAGCCAGGATCTAAAGGGATTTGTCAGAAAGCGTCTTTGAGGTCTAAGCTCGTAACGCAATGGGCTTTAGGTAATCGACTTAGGATACCCTCAATCAACGGTAGGAGATATGCTTAACAGTGACGGCATTCAAACGTCGGGCATCTAAGCATAGCCAGACCTTGTTCGGCTTAACAACTAAAGTGACCGCTAAAGCCCATGCGCTCTGTTATTCTTCGATCACGCCTAGAGCCAACGTTCGATTAACTTCGGCATATAACAACTTTTCCTTCGCCGGAGATATGGCAAAATGTGTCTGTTTGAGGGGTTTAGTATCCCCCACATCTATTGTGTGAGACACCAAGGTTGTCCTGCCGAGACCTTTCTTCTCATGCGATGGAAAAGCCGATATGGCCGAGTCAAGTCGCTGTTGTTGATTCGCATCCAGTACATGTCGAAGTGAGTGAGAGGTTGGGGTCACGTCATGGACAGTGGCGACAGAGTCAAGTGTCGTGCTAGAAAATAATGCCGGGGCCAAATTAAATTTTCGGACGAAATCCACCCCTAGATAAAGGTTCTGTGTTAGTTGGGGTATAATATAAAATTCCAGGAACGTGGACACCCCCTTAAAGATGACATCTGTCGTAAGTCTCCCCACTACGGGGTGGCGAGTTCCGTCCGCCGTGCTTAACCAGGTGGTAAAATGCTGGATTTGATCTTCGTGGGTCGTCAGAACCTCTCCTGCAAAATCGGCTGCTATGAGTTAACACTGGCCCCAGTGTCAATCAAGCCTACCAGTCATTTTTGCAGTACGTGTACTGACGCGTATGGGCGAACGTCGTCCTTCAATAGTTCGTCTAATTGGATCGCCCGCAAAGTCTTCCTCGACTGCCTCAACCTTCTCCAGAAGCTCCGCATCCGACGCGTGGCTCGCTTCCTTCTCGGAGGAGTGGTTAGAACCATCTCCTTATTGAAGATGCGCTAACGAGTAGCTAGATAGTCCTGTAGTCTAACATGAAAGGGCTTAATGTGCCAGGGGATCTTCGTCTCATCACCATTCCCCTGAACGTCAGGCTCGGCAACGCGTGACGTCGGCTGCGGAACTTCGGGAGAACTGTGTTTGGCGGTTCGAATTAGTAAGGTTGGGGTCGTATCAGGGGCTTGGTTGTACGTGGCAATGAGCTCAGTATCTGTCGTTTCGGGCTTTAGGAGTGCCGATGGGTGGTTGCGGCACACGCTGGCGTTTTTTCGCAACATGCAATCTGCGCAATCTGGGGCATACGTATCCGCTTTTCCGCACGGTAACAGAAGACCGTCGGTTCCGCTGGACATGCAGAGAACCGGTGTCCCGGCTGTCAGCAGTTCCAACAGACCGTCGGGTTTGCAACACCTCGACGAAAGGTCGGTCAGTTGCTAGTTCCGACTCATGATCTAGGGGGAGTCTACAATACATGGAAGTTTTCATTGGAAGGTTGGAATCAAACCTCATGATTGTCTCTAGAAAGGCAGATTAATTTTTGTGACTTGAAATTGAAAAAGAAGAAAATTTCCTCAAAATTAATTAAAAGACATATGCAAAGAAAATTTTAGAGCGCTTCAATTTTAAAGATTGCAAGCTCGTTTCAACTCCAATGCTTCAAGGCACAGAAATTTATACACCAGGGAAAGCAGAAATTTCTTCACCAAGAAGGGACGATCAGACAAAAAGGTTGCGCTACCGACAATCTGTAGCAGCTCTGATGCACCTGATGCTTGGCACGAGACCGGATTTTTATATCAAGGACACTTGAAAATCGATCACAAGAAGATGTCATACGAGTCAAGAGAGTTTTTAGATATACCACAGGTACCTTGAATTTACGCATAGTCTACCGCAGAAACATAGATGTAGGTGTTTTGGAGGTCTACAGTGATGCAGACTTTGGGGGATGTACAAAAACAGGACCCTCAACCTCTGGAGTCATTGTGAAGTATGCAGGCGGAGCGATTTCTTGGCTGAATAAATGGACAGGCAGTGGTGGCGACTTTGACAACTGAAATAGAAATTATTGCAGCAAATGAGGGAGCCAGGGAAGCAATCTGACTGAGCAGACTTTTTAGAGGAATCATGAAAGATGTTCCTATTATTCAATACGAATTCTTCAGCTGTAAGACTGGCACAGAATCCAGAATTTTATTTCAGAATGAAGCACATCTCCATAAAATACTTCTTTATTTGAAATAAGTGACAGAGCGGAAGATTGGCGTTCAACAAATCTCCACGGAACATCAAGCAGGGAACATCTTAACAAAGCCATTGTGAAGCACACGTGTGAAGATCCTATATGTGAAGATGGGACTAATGTAATTCAACTGTAATTCATAAAGGAAAGTGTTGCAGTCAAAGTTCGTTTTGAATAATATTGTAAAACAAAAGCTGAATTTTATTTAGAGATTAATCGTAGATGGCATGTCGACGTCAATTTTTGAATCTTTCTAGTTTCGAATTCATTCGACTTTTTCTCATATTGTGTGTAAAAACTAACTGTCAAGAGCTTGTTCTTTTAAAAATAAAATTACTACGCGTTTCAACAATAATGGTCAGATCACTTAGGCCGACTGAAGGAGGTATTCCCAGAATTGAAGCAATCTGTAAAACAAGTTGGATTGCGATAGATATCTACTAGACAAAATGTTACTATCGGTGACCAACTTTTTTTTGTGGTAGGGAGGTGAATGCCATTTACGCACAGAGTGTGGGACTCCTACATTCGCAAGAAGGAGACCGGACTACCCACTAGCCTGGAACCGTTTGACACATTACTTCGGGTCAGGTCTCGTTTTGTTACGCCGTGAGGCGCCTTCAAGCTGAGGGATCCCTCTTCTAGCGGGAGGGAAGGGGGGAAGAGGAAGTGCCAGACAAGCAATCCCCCAGCCAACGCTCCCGGCTGATGTGAGTTCCTTTTATCTTTTAGGACTGCCCGAACATAGTGTGCCACCTGGTTCCATTTGTCAACCGATTCGAGCATCACCGCGACTATATTATCCGGGGTGAGCTCTCCTGTCTCCCTGTAGTGGGCCCTTCGCAACCTGTCCCATTTTATGCACGCAAAAAATGTGTAGCAGGCATTGTCTTCCTCTCCAGGGCAATAACGACAATCGGGGGACCGTGACTTACCAATCTTGTGCAGGTAAAACTGAAAACTCTCATGCCCGCTCAAAAGCTGGATCAGATAGAAGTCAGTCTCACCATGCCTTCGATTCAGTCACGGTCTAACATCCGGGATTTGGCGCGCAGTCCACCTTCCCTTCGTGCAATTCACCCAAGACTGCTAGCAATTGTGAGCGAGCGCTGTCTCTCTTCGTGGGCAACCATCTTCCGCGCGTCCTCGTTTCGACGCAGATAAATAGAGCGGCGCTCTCTAGCAAGGAGGCCGACAGGTATCACGCCTGCAATGATTTTCACCGCCGAATCAGAGAGATTTCGACTTTAGTAGGACCTTTTATGTACCTAGAGAGTCTTAAGTCTCAAAATCCGAAGTGAAAGGTATGAAATCAGCGCATGCAAACAGCAAATAAAAGGTATTTCCCAGCCCTCTCTCTACTGCAAACTACAAAATTCTGTTGATCCATACTCCTCTATGATTGAGAAACATGGCCACTTAAAAGGGAATTGAAGAAAAAACTGGCGCTTTTAATCAGCGAGAGCTCCCAAACGATATTTGGCCCAATTACAATTACGACTTGGATAGGTTCTATAATTATCCATCATATCAAACGAATGCCCAAATCAAGAGTATCGAGAAGGTTTGAAAAGACAAGACTAATAAAACTGGGCGCAATGTATCCGCGAGGCCAAGGTCCTATTTGGACTGCAACGCAATCAAATATGAAGAAAATAAGGTACTCTCATCACCTACATCGAGCGTTACAAAATCATACATATATAATTTCAGATTATTATCTGTTTTTCTCATTATAAATCAATGCAAGAAAGGTCACTTACTTTTCGAATGATACGCAATCCTATCTAAGAGACCGGTGGATAAACCCGAGTGCCAAATTAAAATTCAAAACGAACTCACCAAAGCCTTCTTCTCACAGGAAGGGTTAAAACAGGAAGATACCTGAGCAATAACTCTCTTCTACCTGACACTTGGAAACGTCGGGAGCTAATTCTCGTCCATAGAAGCAAACGGTACGCTGCTCAGTCTTATCTAGGAAAAGGTGCCCTCCAAAAAGAAATGTGAAGGTACCATTAGAATAAAATTAAAGGGCTCATCAGTCTACCATGTCGGTACATACGTGGGGACGGCCTGGGCTCAAAGATCTTTAATCAGCTGCTGATGCATCTACCAACTTATCAATCTGTAATACAGATACAAATCCTTCTCGCTATGAAATGAAAGGGTGTTTTTTTTTAGAGGTATAGAACTTCGAAATGAAATGAAATACGGATAAATTGTTTTGATTGCCATGAAATTGGCTTTATTGGAAAGATAATTCTTTGCCGTTTTTATTTGTATATGACTTTGGGGATGTGAGTGCCACGACTGACGCGGAGGAAGTTCAAACGAAAGGTCTAATTCCCGACTACTCTAACCAATAATAAGAAATAGTCCAGCGGTGTTAGATCACAAGATCATGCAGGCCAGTTCACAGTCCAAAACGAGAAATTATGAGCTCATCAAATGCTTGTTTCAAGAAGTTGATGGTTGCACGAGTTGTATGGCATGGACTTTTGAAACCAGAGGTCCCCTGCATTAGGGCGAGTCAAATCCGGAACAAAAAAGTCATTGATCATGGCTCTATAGCGGTCATCATTCACTGTAATGTTCTCCCGCGCAGTATTTTTGAAGACATATGGACCAATAATTCCATCAGCCCATAAAGCCCGCCAAACAGTGACTTACTCCGGATGTAACGGAGTTTGGACAACTCACTCATCACTCCAAACGCGGCAGTTTTAACGTAGCCATTCAACCAAAAATGAGCCTCATTACTAAACAAATTTTTCTTATGAATTTGGGGACCTGCAGCAATTTGTGCTTGCGCCCATACACCGAATCTACGCCGTGCCCGGTGGTGATCCGACTTCAATTCCTACACGAGTTGGATTATGTAACCGGACTAACATCCTTCCGTAAAATCTTCCATAATGTAGATGGGCACAGGTTTAATTGTTGAGCACGATGTCGAATGGACTCATTTGGGTCTTCATCGATACTACGCGCCACAGCTGCTATGGTTTCTTCATTACGCATTGTGCGATGTCTGGATGGATGCATATCCATGGTTAATCAAATTAATTGTTCTGCTGGACGATTATGTCGGCCATAAAATTGACCGAGAGTGTGATAAGTTTTTCGAATAGAACCATTTTTTTCGAAATAAATTTGCACAATTTGCAGATGTTGCTCATATGTCATTCTATTCAACATAAAATGGCAAACCAAACTAACCATAAAACGATAACAGCTGTAATATCATACGTAACGTTGAAAAGTGTTGTAAACTTAAAGTTCTATACCTCTAAAAAAACACCCTTTATTAGAAAAATTCTGCTTCAAAACACCGACTTTTTTGAAATGTTTAAACGTCCTAGAATGGGTATCCGACTCGAATTTAGACGTATCACTTTTTGTATAGATAGATATTTGATAGCTAACGCCTGTGTGTCTATGTTTTCATAGCCTAAATCGGATAACTACCAATCTATGCAGCCCAGGAATATCGTTCGACAGATTGACACTCTTAGCAATGACTTGCATTCAATTTTCACTGAATATTCCATTTCCGTAGTTTCCTACTGAAGTCTTTGTACTTTGCTTTTTACCTTAATGTATCTCTACCTTAACCCTGGGGACGTGAATATGCATTTTAGTTGACTCACCAATATCATTCACAGCAATAACTTAACTCCCCTCTCCACCATTCACCCAACATCCTCAATGAAATATTCAACAGCTTATTCGTCTATCATTGTGTCATTTGCAGTAGTGGCCATCAATACAAGGATAATGCCAAATGCTAACGATGCAAGTTAGTTGTGAATTCAAATTGCACAAAGCTACCAAGCCATTCTTGAAATCTGTAAGGCAAATCACAATCCTTCGACTTTCTCTTTCTACCCCCCCGTTTCCCAGAAGCCACTGAATGTCTTAATCACACCCATCCTTAACTTCTCGGCGGGATCCCACCCGATTCCACGTAGACTTGTGGAATATTGACTTTTGCGCATGCTTAAGAATCCTTCCGTAATTTTTCCATATTTTTTTCGTCTTCCTGTTGAACTTCCCACTTGTAAATCTCTCAAGATTTCCTCTTAATCATCTCACGATGAGTAACTCTTCCTTCTCTTCAAATTTTGCCAAGTTCGAGAGGATGTAATGTGTATCGTTTGACATCGGCGTTCAAGTTGAAATTATTCAATCCATATTCCAGCGAGCTCCCTTTTTCAAGACTCGTTTGAATGGGGATGAAAGCAAAGGATGGAAAGATAGGAAATCACTTTTGTGGTTAATGACGTCATCTTTTGAACAGCCAAAAAGAACGACGACATTCAGTCGACATGGAATCAATAAAACTTCTACTGTTCCCTAAATTGTCGACTCAAGAGAGAACTTAGAAACAACAATGAAATAGGATTTATATTTGCATTTGCTTTGGTCGCAAGGACAATGTCGCATTCACCTCAATTATTACGTCCTCCGAAGCATAGGCGACTTTCAGTAATTCTTTTTTTTATCAGTTAATGCAACATATTCCACCTGAAATCATTCGATTTAGATCAATCCTACACGTTTTTATCACAGTCCATAATATCCCGTGGCAGCAACTTCAATAAAATTTAATCTTCAAAATTGGTCTCTTCAAAAGGAATCGTTTTAATCTCCAAGTTAAATTCACTGTTGGCTAATCCTTATCCATTCCAAAAATAAGCTTTTACATTGTGTTAATGTGAATGTGACTGTTGTTATAGGATCAGATATCTTGTCAGTGGAGGCGACAGGATACGACGTAGGATATCAGTCACATTTTCACGTCGCAACTTTCTATTTTTAGCCCCACAACAAAATTTCAACGTGTATCCTTCCCCGGCACCCTTATTCCTTAGAGAGGGAGAGAGAGAGAGAGAGAGAGAGAATGAGGAGCAACCACAATGTTGTTTTCGTTATCCGGGATGAAAAGGAAATGAAAATGTAAAAGAAAAAGTTGTAATAATGATTAAGCATGAGTATAAGTATCGAAAAATTGGGAGCAATGGAAGTATCCTTGGATATGTTATTTAGTAGCAAATATTGGGCGTATATCCGTCTTTGAAAAATAAGAGAAGAAAGAATAAGAAGCTCAAATAAAGAGCGTATATTTCCATTATGATAGCAAGGATAACTTTTTTTTTGTTTTCGCAACATAACACTTTTTGGCATATCATGTCCTTTTTGTGAGTTCTTCTTTCTTGCTGGTGAGAAAAGGAACAGCTGGTCTGCACGAGAGCTTATTCTTAATATTCAATTAGAAAAAAAAGTTGATGGTATTACAATTCTTGATATAAGCAGATTATTGGCAAAAGGATAAAACGCTTACTTGGCATCTTATAAAGGATCTTGTACCGAATAAATATTGTGCTCAAATTAACTAGGATGATGGGAAATCAAGATTAGAAAAAGGAAAATGAAAGAAAATATAATTCCAACAGGGTCGTGATTGGTGGAAAGATGAGTGGTATCGTAGGTCCTCTTTATTTTACGTAGTCAATGGCCTCATAAACTGTTCTCTCTGGAATAGCTGTGCGTAGACAATAACGAGAAACGGTTTGAAAGAAGGTTTTCGAATCTAGCTGGATTAACATATGTTTTGATTGGACCATCACATGGTATTGACTTCGTAATCTGATTAAGCTTAAATTTGGCACTTATATTAGACCCATCACGATATAATGTTATGGTACCATCGAGCTTTTTTGCAAGCTTCTACAGGCCTTTTTATTAATTGAACTACGGGATGGCGTCTGGAATTCGGCATACTATTACAAGTTCTACGAATTATTAATTTGACCACTAGCTTGCGTCCGATTGAGCTAAAATTTGGCGCACTCATATAAGTTTAGTGACTATGGAACGTTATGGTACGATTGAGCTCTCACGAGCCTTTACAAAAACTGTTTAACTAATTATTGAACTGAAATTCGACATACTTATGTAAGTTCACTCACATTGCCATCGTATAACATCCAGCTGTTGACATAATGGAGGCTGAACTTAACGATAGGAACTTCTAAACTACACATAACAATCCCGTCGTGTTTAACTTGGTAGACTGATCTCGCTATGTGCATTGGTCTGGAGCCTGATGATAGAGCTTTATAACGCAAACCTGACGAAACAAAGTTTCTGACAGAAGGGCCTGTAGTAGGTCCCGGCCATCTTGAGATCCAACAACCTTAAAGATAAATATCGTCCACATAAAGAAAACAGTAGGAGTTAATGATTGAAGGAAAGTTCCCAACATCGATCAAAAATTAAGATGGGCGAAGAATGGGCCCTTAAGGGACGCCGCAAAACGAGAAAAGACATAACCATCGAATGTCACTTGACACACAGACTGGGAAGGTAAGAGGAAAGCCAGTAGAGGAGATGACAAATTGTAGTGAATAGTGGTGAGATAAAATGTCCGTAAAGGACGGCAGCGATCGTCTGTTGCCTCGACGAAAGAGGATGGTGGGTTTCGGCGAGATTAGGCTTGTCTGAGGACGCGTGAATGCGCTAGCAGGCTAGCATTGCGGTGTCGCGGGGCGGGTTCTTTTCCCCACCACAAGACCCACTACAAAAAATTTCGCATTCACGAATTGAAAGGAACTAATGCGGATCGACTGGTGTCGAGGCCGAGGTAAACCACTAAGGGTGGAGATTGCTTAAAGCCAGTAACAAACTGGGCCTGGAGAAAACAGACGGACTTAAGCGAACTTTGTCGTTACCGACGATACTGATGGCCCCCAAATAAGAGTAAGGCATCCAGGTGGAAGCGGTGGTAACGGAATTCATACAAATTAAGAAGTTTTTCTTTTGAATTTTCGCTTCTGCTTCGATTTGCGATTAATTTTTGATCGAGCAGCAAAAAGGCTACAAAATACGCAAACACAGCGGAAGGATATTAACGTGTCGTCTACGAAAACACTGAATTCTTTTCTAAGTCGTTGAGAACCCCACAGCGAAACACCGAACTTATACGAGCGTCGCTTACAATTCAAAATTTTACTTTTGGTGAAAATTCAGAAGAAATTGTTTATGGCGCCTCCCTATTAAACTCGTGAAAAACCCAGCGCGAACTACACTAAACCTTTCCAGCTCGTATGGATCAAAACTGAAACTGTTTTCCATTTGGCTTTCCCGTTAAGTTTATACTTTACGTTGTATTTCTCAGAAGTTCATGAAAAACTTCCCTTTGTTGTCTGCAGACGACCGAAAATCGGTAACAGTTGAGATCAACAAAATAAAAGACTAAGTCCCGCAATTTTGCATTTAGCACTATTTGTTGGGTGAAAACGAATAAACAAAAACAGAAAGAAATAATCATCGGTTTTCCGGTAATAAAAATATCTCCTGAGCTTGAAACTCACGACAAGATCCACGCGAATTTCCTGCTTTTCCAGCGCACGCAACACTATCTTGCACTTGAAAGTTTTGCGCGCGAGCAGAAAAACCTAAGCAAGACTAGCTATCACCACTTTTACTTTCGTACATCACTTGCGCACAACGAGCGCCAAGTTTTTCCGCTCCTGTACAACAAAGTCTGCTTTTGTTGTAGGAAAGACGCAAATATGCTTTTCTTTGTGGCGCACACGCTTCAGCAGCAACGCACGAGCAAGTTTTTCGCGATCGCCAACACTTAGCAGAAACAGCACGACGAACGCACAAAGAGAACTCTGAATTTTCACAGCAAATGATCAATTTCGGATTTTTCTTTTCCACTTGGCTACAACTCGAACTACTACTGGAAAACTCTTCCTTTCGGCTCTATTCAGCGATTTATTCTGTTTTTCGAACGTTTCATGCGTATCTTGTACCGCATGCGCTTCAGACGCCGCCTGTTTCTCTACCCAAACCGAAACTAAATTGGGTCGCGCCGCCAAGCAACTCTTCGATCCGTACCAATCTCAGAAGCATCTCTATGCTGCAACGGTAAATTGAAACGAGCCTCTAGTTCAGCCAAATTAGATTGCATTCGTCAATGCAATACATGGATAGGAAGAATTATATCAGTGTTCTCATGTTAGAACTTTCGATTGCAGATTTGAGTTAAGTGAATGAAAACATAACAATATATAGAAAAGTTTAGAACATAATGAAAAGATAAATCCTACGAAGAATATCAATGCAAAGAAAAATTTAAGTCTAATATGTAGAAAAAAATAATATAAATTTATACTTATATTAAAAAAATTAAAATTTTTTCTTTTACTAAATTTTATAATTTACAAAAATATAAATTTGAACAATTAAATTTTTCAAATCTGCAATTGAAATTTCGGAACAGTGTTATGCCGGTTTTCGGGCAGTTTGCTTAGGTGACTTGCTCGATTACTACACAGTCAGGCCAAAAGCTTGAAAAGTTTTTTGATCTAAATACGAGGCTGTCCAGAATGTAATAGACCTTTTGAGACAAAAAATAAACAATTTTTATTATATGTTTTTTTAAGGTAAACTTAGGCAATTTTCCTACAGAATCGCCATTTCAATTAAGGCATTTGTCATAGCGTGGTACAATCTTTCCAACACCCTCTCTGTAGAAATCTGCTGTCTGCAGTTGAGCGTTAAAGCGTTGCGTATCGAGTCACGTTTTTATGGAGGGGAACAGGTGGTAGTTGCTCGGCACCAAATCCGGGCTGTACAGCGGATGATTGAAAACTTTCGATCCAAAACTATCCAAGAGCTCTTGAGTACGATTGGCCGACAAAAAAACATCACAGCTCCAACTTCCTATCACACTTAACTGGCGGGATTTTCAATTGCATTGCTCATTTTAACACTCTACATTATCATAGTTCGATAGGCACAATGCGTAAGCTAGCACGGCTGGTTGTGTACTGATTGTAACAACACTCTGACGTCAATTTGGCGGCGCGATGCCGAAATGTCTGTTACTTTCTGGAAAGCCTTCATATAATGATTGACCGAATCCAACGTAGATCGCCCCTGAATGAAACCATGTTACGCAGGTAACAATCTTTGCTCTATTGTAGAGAAATGTTTGGACTAAACAATATGCTCTAATAATTTAGGGAAACCGAATAATAAGGTGTGAAGATAATTTGCCGAAGACATAACACCTTTTTTTTGAATTACTAAAGGGCATGTTGTCTTCCACTGAGGGAGGCCAGTTGTCAAACTTTTATTGAAAATGATAGACAAAGGAACACAGAAAATAAGAAAAGAGAGAGGGAGAGATAGTAATGAAAGAGACGAAATACGCCGTAGAATACAGCTCGCAAATAAAATATTTTATTCAGTTTTGACGATCTTGAAGACCAACTGCATACAAAGGAAAACAAATCTCCAAGTATACAAATCTGTAAAAAGATCTGTGTTATGCTATGGGTGTGAAACATGGACCCTCACCCAAGCATCCGCAAATATATTGACCGTCTTGGAGCGACGTGTCCTCAGGCGAATAATCGGAGCGAAGCTAGACGGAGACCAATGGTGAATTCGATACAACCATGAGCTGTATGAAATTTTTGACGAAACGGAGGCCTCAAAGATTGTAAGACTGCGGAAGCTGCAATGGGCTGGACACATGAACCGTATAGACGAACAACGGATACCCAAGAAGGTATTCGTTGGGAGAACTGAAGGCCGGAGGCCTGTGGGGAAACCGAGGAAACGCTGTTCTGACTCGGTCGACGAAGACAGTTCATTGCTGCTCGGGTTTCGGAATTGGAAGACGCGGTCAACGGACCGAGACAGTTGGAGGCGCTGTTTGCAGGAAGCGAAGGCCCAAAAGGGGCTGTAGTGCTAAGAAGAAGAAGAGTTTGGTTTTTACTTCGCTAAAAAAATGATTTTCCACAGGGACATTTTAATCTGCTTCTTTTTCCGTGGCTTAAAACGAAGGATGAATGGTTTTGCGAAAGTTTAAGCCTGTTCGAGAAATGGCTCTAATTTAAAGCAGCCAATAACACACAGTTGCTGGGATATGCTAACCGGCAGGGTCTATTTACTATTGGCCGATCTAATTTTACTTTGACCAGTCCTAATATTTTATTAGTAAAACGTACACATGTGCATATGAAAATGGGTACGTTATGCTAACAAAATATTTTGGAGCTTCTTTTAGTACTAGAACTATGGGATCAAGTAGAGTGTGACATTTTTATTTTCTTGGGTAGTCTCAAATTATTTGTGAAAGAAAATATATAAGCTTGTGATAAAAACAATGAAATCACTGTTTTGACGAAATTTTATAAGACTATCAGGACAGTGCTGTCGAAATAGCTGCAATTAGTGACAAAGTGACGGTCCCAACCCATCGAGTCGATGGGATACTTACGAGCGCGGTCCGATAAGTACTTAGCCTACAAAATACGAAAATTTTTGAAATCTGACAATTTATTTCTCAACATAATCTCCCCTTAGCTCGATACACTTGGCCCAGTGATGACCCAACTTTTTTAAGCCGTCTGAAAAATACGTTTTCTTGAGGTCTGCAAAGAAGGCCTCCTCATTCGACTCAAATTTCTGACCGGCGAGTGCATTTTTCAAGTTTTGTAACAAAAAGAAGTCGCACGGGGCCACATCTGGAAAATAAGGTGGATGGGATAGCAGTTCTTAGCCCAATTCGACCAATTTGGCCCCCGTGACGACGGAGGTGTGAGCCGGTGCGTTGTCATGGTGGAAGAACACTTTTTTCTTCGCCAAATGGGGTCTTTTTTCCTGCAGTTCGGCGTCGAATTGGCCCAATAATTAAGCACAGTAGAGGCCTGTGACCGTTTTGCCCCTCTCCAGGAAGTCGATATAGATCACACCCTGTGAATCCCAGAAAACGGTGGCCATCACCTTTCCGGCCGATAGGACAGTCTTCGCCTTCTTCGGAGACGTTCACCGGGTGAAGTGCACTGTTTCGGCTGCTCCTTGGTCTCTGGTGTGTACCAGTGGAGCCATGTTTCGTCAACCACTGCGAAACGACGCAAAAACTCCTTCGGATTGCGCTTGAGCAGCGTCAAACATTGCTCTGAAGTGGTCTCACGGTTGCTTTTGTGGTCCGGAGTGAGCAAACGCCGATGGCTTTCTCATGCCCGAAGTTTAATGCAGAATATGCCCCACCGGTCTTTTGAGATAACTACTATCTCAGCTATCTCATCTCGTACACCTTCAATCTGCGATCTGCCAATACGAGCTCCAAGTACTCTTTGATATCACTGCGTGATCACCCTTCCAAAACAAGAATTGAATCACGGCCCGATATTGCTTTTTCTCCATTTTTCTAAAATCCGCGAATACGCCCACTTCCACACGGGGTCAAAACAAAACTAAGAGTCCACTTTGGCTGAAATTTTGAAGTAGTCGTCTACGAGAATGTACTACGCGATAGTGAATCTCTCTTGCAATAGTGGCGCCATCGAACAATGAAACTAAGTACTTATCGGATTGCCCTCGACCCATTCACTATCTCATTATGACGAATAGCTCACTCGACGCTTCACGTTTATAAAAATGCAGCTAACATGAAACTATAAATTCGGTAACCATGGAGTATGTAGTGGCTATGGCAGTATATCTGAAACGTATCTAAATTGGCTAGTGTATACTGCAAAGTAAATTTGAGCTACGTATAATATAAAATCCAAGGCATCAAATTTGGGTTGGATTAGTCCAAAACACAATACAAGCTGAACTAGAATTCGACACGGGCCACAATATTCGTGGGAATACCTGGACCTGAAAAGATTATGAAGCATAAAATATAGGGATGAGGGAAATTAATTTTTTTTAACACACAGCATGTCGGCAATTTTCAATAGGCCATTATAAGGCTTTTATATTGGGAATGCCAATAGGCTTCCTTAGTTTAAAAGCAGGCCCGAACGACTTAGCTTGTCAAATGAATGACTTGAATACTTCTTAAACTGACCTACACTACCTAATTTTAAATTATTGACATCAGAAAAACAATCAATCAATATATATAATACGTGGCCGAATTGAGCCAGGCATTAATGCCTTAAGCAGAGATTCACTTTTAAGTGCGTGTCGAGTTATGATCCGGTATGGATTACTATTTTTTGATCAAGTAGCCTAAAAGACCAAGAAAATTCTATGGAGTGTGATAATAGGAACGAAAGTCACAAATAGTTCGTGACATTGGTAGCTCCAACTCATTTGATTGAGATTTATTTAAGACAAAATTACAGCTAGTTGAATTGGAATCTTAGAAAGTCGCCATGAGGGAAGTAGTCTGGGGTGACTTTCCCACATAACAACTAACCAACAAAAAAAAAACAAATAATCTACGTACGGATCTCTTAAGATTACATTTTCGTTCCATTCCAGAAAATACCTTTTGCCAAAAATGTGATCCCACAGCCCCGACGTCCCTGGCCACTCTGGGTCCAATTTTATCTTTTGGGACTGTCCGGACATAATGTGCTACATAGTCCCATTTGTCAACCGATTCAACCATCACCACGACTATACTATCCGGGATGAGCTCTCGTCTGCCTGTAGGGTTCGCGTCGCAGCCTGTCCCATTTTTTATTGGCGAAAATTGTGTGGCAGGCATCGCCTTACTCTCCTGGCAAACCGACAATCGGGGACCGTGACTTACCAATTTTGTGCAGGAAAGACTGAAAATATCCATACCCGCTCAAAAGCTGGCTCAGATAGAGGTCAGTCATGCCTTCAATTTACCCACGGTCCGGGACTTACCAATTTTGTGCAGGTAAGACTGAAAATACCCATACCCGCACAAAAGCTGGCTCAGATAGAAGTCAGTCATGCCTTCAATTTACCCACGGTCCCTTCGTGCAATTCACCCAAGACTACTGCCAATCGTCGAGTGACGCTGTCTCCTCTCCGACTCAGAGCCGACATGCTTCCAGCAGGCTTCTCAGCCGCTGCCCTAACTTGCTCAGAGAAACTGATCTTCGGGTCGATCAGTAGCCCAAGATACTCTACCGCTGGCTTCGAGACGATTAGTATGTCTCCAATACTGTCCAGCCTTACTCTAGGGATTCTCTTTTTTGTCAAGATGACCACTTTGGTTTTCTCCAGTGCTTAACTGAACCCGCGAGCAGCCATCCAGTCTCTCACTCGCCTTATTAGCATACCTAGCCTAAGTTGCGCTTGTTCAACGGTGCGTCCAGCGACCAGAGCCACAACATTATCTGCATAGCCGATCAAGCACGACTCATCTGGCATCTCCAGTCTCAGTAGCCCGTCGTAAGACACGTTCTACAGGTCTGGACTAAGAAAAAATTCTCTGGGCAACAGATGTAATGTCCATCCTTCGTTGGCCCTATGTTGTGGCATAAAGCAGGCTTCGGCTCTTCAGGTAGTCCCTCAGAAGCCACATCAGTTATTCTGGAACTTGAAAAAAAAGTTTCCAACGTATCCAGAATATCCACCCATCTAGCGGAGTTGGAGGCGTTCCTAACGTCGAGTGTTACCAATGGAACGATCCGTCACTTGGTGCGGCTATGCCTCTGCAATCTGGATTGAGCTTACTACCTCTGCAATCGCATCAATGGTGGAGCGTCCTGCTCCAAGGCCGTACTGTCAAAGCTTCCAGCAACACGAATCGCGTCAGTGAGTCTTCCCTTTTTGAGTTTTTTTAGCACTTTCCCAGCAGTGTCTAGCATGCATAACTGCTGGTATGTATATGGCGATCCGGGACTTCCCTTCCTCTTGCTGATCACCTCGCCACCTTCCATTGTACTGGGAAAACCCGTCCCTTGGGCAAGCGTTGAATGTGCTGAGCAGCAAGTTAGAACAATGGGGATAGGCAAGTTACAACATCCCAGCTGGAACACCATCTGGACCTGCAGCCTTTCTCGATTTCAGTGAAAGGACTGCCTCTTCCAGTTCCGGCTGTGTGAAGAGTGGACACTACCGCTGTTTCACCATGGATAGCGTTAACACGGACGGGATGGGCGGGGAAAATTGCCCGCTTTATCTCGTCTATTTCTCCCGCATCATGCATGCAAGGTTTCTGCAGGGCACCAAGGTCCGCATAACTAGCTTGTAGCCAGGGTCCCACGGATACACTGCTCCGAACCCATATGGCGGCAGTACCAGTTTCTTCAGAATACTATGGGGCAGAACTTTTCTCAGTAGTGATCGTAGCAGCAGCCATCAAGCTCTCGATGTTTTTTATATTTTCCCACCGCTCGGACATCTGGCGCGTCCTACAGAGTTTCCCGCTCTTCATTTTTGAGACGGTTCGGGCGTTTACATGATTTTTTTATTGCGCCCGAGCGCCGCAGAAATTTCATCTGGACAAGGCTGTATGCTATTCTCCGTTTTTCATCCGTCTTTACTGTCATTGTATTCTTCGTTGTTTTGGTAGTCGTTTATACCGGTTCCGATGTGCTGTAAGCATCGTGGCTGCAGCCGCTGGTTGCGTCGTCGTTGTTGATAATTTTAATGAATTTTTTTTTTTTAGATTTTTTTTCAACCGTTTTTAGGTTTTTTTTGTTGAAACTGCTTCAGTTTGATTGGGTGCCCTTCGTAGCCGCTATCTCCGCTTGTATGTGCAGTCGCTTTTATGGTCCCATGGTTATCTTTGCAGAGCAGGGCGGCCATGCGAAGGTTGGCACAACCTCTTATGGGGAGAAGAGCTCAGAGCCAGACCAGCGCTAATCGAGATTCCGTCTCAACCGGACCTACACCATCAACGCAATGGTGGGAACTTCGAACGTACACCGAGGCCTGCCATGGTTTTATCGGGATGGAGACGGTATGATAGTTGAATTGGAGCCGTTCACGCACGAGTGTCACCGCGGCAGTACCGTACAAAGCAACTAGTTCAAAACCATCATATCCGCCAGCCTAAAGCACCAATTTCAGTTCATTATCCAATGTGTAGTTCAGGTCAGAAGTCAGGGTCGTTACCTGCCCAAGATGCTGCTCATTTCCCAGTCTACGTCACGTCTATAAAGCAATATCTTTCGATAACATTTTGAAAACGATCTTCCAGCAACAACCAAGGATGTAATGTTACAAACACCAGATAGGCTTGGGCATAAACACCACAAAAACATTGTTATGAGTGATGCTGCAGAAGACAAAGCAAAGATTTGGCAGTTGAGGGGAAGTGACTGTCTTTAATTCCAAGAACTCTCTCAAGTATTCTACTTTCCAACAAGTATGTAAGGCAACAACAAAAAACATATGGTACAACCTGATGACACAAAAAAATAAACGTGACCACTCAAAGTGGAGGAATGGTGTTTTTCCCTTCGGAATCAACTTGGAAAGGCCCCACGTTGGGCTCTGATGTATGCAGGAGCTAATTGCTGCTTATATGGTCTGATTGAATCTTTCAAAAGCCTTATTGTATGGCAGTGAATTCGGAGCATCGCCATACTAAACCCCTACTTGTCTAAACTGTCCGAACTTCAAACATTCAGTTGACACGGTACGCCACAAAAAAAAAGCCTAGCCATGTTATATGTAGAGTAAGTTAGAATATATTCGTCGGGAAAACTGAGGGAAGAGAACTAGTGGAGACGCTGACAAAACACTGGTCCGGCAGCGAAATGGTGTTGGCTTTGCTGCTTAGATTCCAGAATTGGTGGGCACGGTTAATAGACGGATAATTGGAGCTGCTGTCAGTCTTGCAATATCAGATGCAGACCACCTTAAACTTAAAAATATACCAGGCAGCATTATTTCTAAAGGAAGCCAGGATTATTTCTAAAAGAATTAAAACAATAAATTCCATTAAAACTTACAATGCACAGCAATAATTCCACGACAAACTCTGCATGCATATAGGACGAATTTGACGATATGTCCTTTTTAAAAACATTCCTGCTATGAATCTTTTCATTCAAAATGCCGTACGCCAAGCAAGTACACAATCGAAGTTCACCCACATTAAAAAAAAAATTAAGCACTACAGTTTCCACTTATTCAGATCACGTTTTTGAAACAACAAACAAATGTCAGTCTAAACGCTTAAAAGTATACGCAAAGAGATTTTAACACTACACACTAACACTAAAAATTTTAATAAAGCCCTCACTTTGGGAAATTTCAAAAAGACAATTCAAATACAAAAATAAAGAGAAAAAATATGAAGGATAATCAATTAACCTTAAATATAACCGAAAACATTTTAAACTTTTAAATATTGTAGTTGATTATACAAAGAAATTTTGACAATTTTTGGCAAATAGATGTCGGATGAAATTTGAAAAGAATTGCATTGCTTACTACGCAACAGGAAATTCAAAATTTTCGCGACTTCAAAAATAGATAGTAATGAATTGAAACATCAGCACTGTTTTTTTCTCAGTTTCAATTCGGCACCTAGTGGTACTCTAGAAGGTGATATTGACAGTATCGGACTTCACCGTACAATTATGACCTAATCTCGAATCAGTACCCAGTTATAGCTAGGTTGGGTCGTAGCGCGACAGAAATGCCTAAGAATATTCATTAACACCAAGAAGATTTGAACCAGTGAGCTACTGTACAATAGCACTTAATTGGTAAACGATATAGCTATTTTTTTTCTGCAGAACTCAGACAAGCTTTAACGTTATCCAAGTTCAAATCCTCCTTCAAAAAACAATTATTATTAAAAGCAATTGGTATGAATTTTATGGGTTTGACAAAAATGTCCTCCTTAAATCCCTATGGTATCATATCAATAAAATTTCATTGACTGAAGAGAAAACTTGAAGGAAAGGATGAAACCCGTTTTCTTTTTAAATTTATTACCAAATATATATTTTATTATTACCAACAGAAACGTAAAACTTTATGAATATGTAAATAAATAATAGCCATCCATCCGCATCCTTTTTGGTCGCAATGCAGACCCAACAACTTCATCACATATAGCTCCTCATTCATAAAAAAAGGACTGTCCAAAATAATTTTCCGTATAATATTCATAATAGAAGTTGAAACATCAGTGCCGTTGAACGCCTCTTTCTCTCTCTCTTTTCTGTCAATGTCACTAGCAACATCATTTGTATCCTCTGGATTAATTTACAAAACAAACTTTTGAGGAAATATTTTTTTTCTACACAAAACTCTTTCGCTCAATGACATCCCTTTTCCTAGTAAATCGAGGGAGAAGATGCTCACCTTTTAAATCACTCTTACGCCCTATTTGCTACACCCGCCGAATATTGTATAGTCATTGCTGTTAATATATGTATGCAGAAGTGGTCGTCGTCCTACATATGAGAGTATAGGATCGAGTGAGCGCGTCAAGGGAAAAATCGATGACAGGAGCGCACTTTTATGTTACCGTTTCCCTCCCTCTTTTCGCGTCCTTCCAAGCCTTCTCATTCATATCCTAACCTCTTTTTAGTATAGTATGTAGGACTTTACTTTAACTTTGTAGCCATTCTAGGTTCATAAACATCTTCAAAAAGGATTCAGTCAACCATGCAAATGTGTACGAGTACAAGCGGCGAGGACGAGTGGATTAATACTTGTATGTTAAATAGGAGGGCAGAAGGATAACATGAAAAAGGTTGAAACGATGAAAACTTTTCGTACCACGGGAAAAAAATCTTTAATTTCAAATGTTACGTATGCTGGGAAAAAGCACAAATGAAAGTTTCAGTAATGTTTTAGATTCTTTATCCTGCTTTTTCGATGAAGATTCACAAAATATTTACCTAGAATATGATTAATCAATGAAAATAGCAGAATTTAATTTTCAAGATTTCCAAAGTTTCCATCAGTTTATGTAAACTTGCCTCCTACAAGGACTCCCAGCGAAAAAGTTCTTTGACAAAGCCACAATCAATGGGATTAAGGATCTTTGATATGTAGTCTAGTGAAATGATTCTTCCTGTTCTTACCTTTGGGGTTTTCTAACTCCAGAGGACCTATTCCGATAGTCTGTCGTAATTTTTCTCATCCTACTAACGCCGTATATCAAAGGATTTTACCGGGAATCGAAAAGTGTACACTCAGTACCATTCTCTGTAGGAAACCTTCAGTAGAACAATGTAGATGACAATGACGGGCCTGTAGCAAACCTAACGGAATAAGTAAGTATTAACGGAAGGAAGTAAAAGCACACAAAATAATGAATGTGAGAAAGTATGAAAATATGTCATGCCATTAAAGTTCCTTTTTTTGAAAACATAAGTACATTAAGTTGGCTACTAGTCTGAATAATGAGGTTGGGAGCAATTTCTGTTTAGGATTGTAGGTAGAAGGTGCAAAGTTTAGAGCGGCTATAATAAAGTCAAATAGAAATGGATCGTTGATTTTAAAAGTATTTGCAATGGCAAAATTGACATAAGATTGTAGCACTTACCGTATCTCCCTTTGATATAAAGATCTACCTCAACGTTAATCGCCTTTACACAGCTAGGGGATTTATTAGTTACAATATTCCTCGCTGCTATATTACAGGATACCATTTCAATAGGCAGAAAACCAAAGGTGAGTATTGAATAGACACGCAGAGAAGGTAAGCTTCACATCCCACCCAAATTAATCATGCTGCGGTTACTATCAATTGCTTGTTATATTTTCGTTTTAAACAAGTTTTTGCATGGGACCACGCTGCTTCATGTATTTCAAGGTCTCCACGCCAGTTGAAAAAATTTGTTCAAAAATTTCTTTCGATGCAGTAATTACAACAAATTTAAAAGTTGCAGAAAAAGAAGTGCTCTTCGTACCTGGCAATCGGTGGGCAAAATCTATGCGGCGGATCCGTCAACTAGAGTGACAGCACCAAGTTTAACTACCCAGAGCAATTGGGCCGGCAAAGCACTCTGCGGGAAAAATTGATTGAAGCGGAATGGCACCAACTAGACCCCTTAAAAAAGAAGGCCCAGAAGAAGCGAACGTCAGAAAAAACTGGAAACGGAAAGGCACCTACAATCACTGGCTCCATTAAAAAAGTGTTGACCTATCTAGGGAAACCAAGAAAAACGGATGTTGCTGCTCAGGGATCTTTCCCGGCATACGCAATGGCAAAGGGTAATATCAGACGCATATGAATGCGATCGGATGACACTGTACAACGCACTGATACAAAATAACGCAAGTTCAGTGCCAGATCAACGTACTCACGAAGGCGATGATAGCCTCCCTCCACGTAACACGAAACAGGATTAACTAACCAAGCTACATTCGATTCTAAAAAGTGTCTTTTTGAACATCTCCACATTAAAACGCAACATATTCCAACGGTTAAGGAGATGAGACTGAGGTCGGGCTACCTGGTTGTGACCTGTAATGTTGTTACAACAACGGAAGTCACCGCAGTTGCGGACATTAATTTTTGGCAGAGGATTTTTGAACCCGGAGTGGCATTCTAGACCGGCTAGTGCTCAGTCGTGTCGTAAAACTTTCCGGGAAATCCTCGGCCCGTTCTGGGCTACTACACAATAAAAACCCATCACGAAGGGAAGTAAGGGAAAGGAAGGGGTAATTTAAAGATACGAAAAAAATATTTTTTTTAACGATGCACGGCCGAGATAATTATAACAATCGCCACAATTTCCTGGCAAAAAATCAAGGAGAGATAAAACCAGGACAGACATTCAAAAAATTATTATGCAGAAATTATGAATGATTCTTGATGAACGGAAAAACAAACCAAATTGAAACACAAAATGGAAATATATATAAGAAAAAAATCAAGTATTGACTCACTCCTTTTCATGACGATCTCCGAGCGCTCGGTGAAGGACAAAAAAAGAGGTGTGGGGCTACTGAAAGCTAAACTTCCATTTAATATTCTAGGTTATAAAAGTCAAAAACAAACATCAACGATAACGACCACCTTTTCACCAACCATAACGCTCGTTTCGGAGCACTGACGCTTGCATTCACTCTGTCCGCTGATCAACAGTCACTTCAACCCCAGATAACAAAAAAATTCATAGTTTGATTTTTGATATTACAATAATTCATTAATAAAATCAAATAACAATTGGAACAATCAATTTCAATTCACTTTTCTCTTTTCATTTTTCTTCTCGATTTTGACAGTTTATGAATTCCGACACTTAACTGTTGAAAACATTGGGTTTATGTACCGAACAGTTAATTAATTCATCCTCTCCTATTAACTATCCACTGCTCTTTGGCTTCACGTCAATTTAAACTGGTATGCACTATTAACTATTATTATGGTGGTTACATTATACAGGTATATTTAAACCGTCAGTATTTTTTTTTATTTCACTCCCTTCAATTCGTTTTGTCCTTATTTACGTGTTCTAACGTCACAATGTGGAAAGAAATTGAAATTTATCCAGGCTTTTCGCCTTTATTTTTCGTCTAATACCCGAACTCAACTTCTATTCACAGATGTCACAAGTGAAAAATTCATTTCATTCACAATTTACAGAGCTTCTTTTCTTTCTCTGCCTTTAAAACTCGTCATCGTCCCCAAAACTTCCGCTCTTAATTTTCGCCATCACTTCATCTCGCTAACAACGTCTTGACTCACCGTCTCCGTCGAAATCTTCTGCTTCAATCCCGTAACCCTTTTTTGCAATCCTCCGCTGCGGTACAGAGGTAACGTGATTGAAGTTCAATACACTTCAATCCTGCTCCCTCCGTTCATGTTCCGACTTTTCCCAAAAGCTCACTTCCAATTGCATATATGGCAATTTGCATATAAAAATTATAACGCTTAGCCATATGCAAATCGTCATATACACAGAAACAATTATATTTGAAGAAACTAAAAAGGTAATCTTTGCCCGGGGGAACTCGATCCCACGGTCACAGCAGACCCTCATATTGAGACTCCGGCACGCTATGATCTATACCAACTTCCGATATTCACCCATGCATTCAAAACTCAAGTTCAACTAAGCAAAGCATTTGAAAGCTTGCATCAATAGTATCGTAATGGGCAATTGAATAAAATTTTGTTAATGGGGTAGATATTATTTATTTATTTTTTTAATATTTAAAAATAAAACGGGAAATATAATATCGATGAAGACTGGGAATAAAAGAAAAGGTGTATGATTAAATATTTTTATTAAAAAAGAAAGAATAAAAAGGTATGTGTGTTCAAAAGAAGGTGGAAGATGTTACCTATGAAGTTGAAATGGGAGAATTCACAACAATTATGGGGACGACCCAGCCCCCTGAGTGTTTCATTCACCCGGGTAAAGAAGGGTCATCAGGCAGATATAATCAAAAAACAGAAAAAACAAAAAGAAACAGAAAAAAAACAACAAACATTCACTGGACTTCACACCATGGAAATATTTTGTCTGGTTTCTTGTTATATTATGGACGAATCCCAGAATCCGTCATTTAACTCACTTGTCTCGGGAGACAGTGCTCCATCCAAATTAATGTACACCTCTTTCAGCAATACGACTTCACCACAGTAATGAGTATCGACCGTGGAGTGAGCAGTGCCCGAATAATGACGTTTGGAAATCGGGATGCTTTCGTTCAGCTTCACCTCATCGATGAAAGATAGGTGGTGGTCAACAACTTCGGATGGGTCATGCCGCAAGGGGACTGGAGTGCACATACAGGATTCTATAGACAGGAGCAATAAAACAGGCGCGATATTAAAAGCGTCCCAAAAATCAATCCCCAGATACATAGAAAACGTTAGTGCCGGCACAATCAAAAACCAAATCAACCGAGTTCGATTATTTAATTGAACCAAGGCAGAAACATATCCTAACACGTTAGCCTTATGATCTGAAGCCGTCTTTGACATCGGCACGCATCGAATGAGGGTACAAACGCTCACAAGATGCTAACGCTTGCACCACTGTTCAACAGACCTTTCAATTTGTGTCCCTTAATGCTGATCTCAGTATAAGGCCGCTTGTCCTCGTGTGATGTCACAATTGACTTAACACACGCTCGCTTGAGAAACCCTCAAGTGACAAAATATTTCCATGATCTGCGGAATCACAACTTTGATCCTCGACGCTTGCGATTAGGCTTGCCATCAGAACCAAAGTCACAAGCCACATCAAGGGAATTACTAGTGTAAAATGAGACCTCAGGCAGCGACGTCTGTGTGGAAACATCTAGAGACCTTGGTACCTGAATTCCAATTCCCCGAGAAAGTGGTATCAAAAAGACAGCCGGATGTGAGACAGACTGAAAGCTAGCCTCCTTTTCGGTAGGGGGGTCACCGGACCAGCAACATGAATAATAACCAGCCGAAAGCTCGTCATGCAATTGCACAGAATTGAATCCACATGTGTAAACTGGATATCGGCGTTTATCCATTTCCAGCTTTTGCCATGTGGCTACAATTCGGCAACATCTTCTGACGAGATCTCGGGTGGTTGAGAACTCATGTCCAGCCTGATGCTCTTGCAGACGGAGATCAATATTCGCGAAAACTAAATCTCGCAGATTCGTGTGCTTCATCAGAGTTCAGAGTTGGAGAGCCATCGCTTTACTAGATTCAAAGAACTCTATGAACGGCTCGTGGCATCTCTGCTTGCAAGTGAACATATTTTCTCCCCATTATGAGTGTCATCGAGCCGAGATCTGAACCGCTCAATGAGTTCGCATTTCAGCTGACTCTAACTCGTCCTTATACAGTTCATGCATATGCCAGTAGCAACTTACGGCGGTACCGTGCCAAAAGAGTAGGTAGGCCCGACACCAGTTTGCGCTCTGAAATATTATAGCTTTCAGCCAGGGTGCTAACACGGAACATAAACTGGCCAGCATCCGTTCTACCTGTCACCATCAAAATAAATAATGAAATGGTTTAATAATTAAATATTTTTATAAAAAAACTGAAAGAAAAAAGTATGTTTGCCCAAAAGAAGGCGGAAGATAATACCTATGAAGTTGAAATGTGTGAATGAGAGAATGCCGACACGGCCGGGATTCGCAAAAACGTCTCTAATACATCTGTAGACTGCCGTCGCCAAAATTCGCAACACCAAGTCGTTCCCATAAATGAAGTACGGCAGCTATACACCGTCAAAGGATTTGTACCGTAGTCAAAACACATGGAGCGGAACGCATACTACAGCCCCAAAATCCTGGGTAGGACGCACAATGATGACCTCTTTTACCCAAAAGGAGATTACCGATTAAGAAATGGTCCTGGTTATTGGAGTGGGAGAGAATAACCTGAAGATCATAAGGCAAGTAAACCGGTAGCTTAACTTTGGCTTCACTCAAGTGACTACCAAATTTAAAGCGACCAACCCAGTAGCGATATTCAACAAGAAGGTGACTAGTATGACTCAGATTAAGTTAAACTACTGCAAAGCGGCAAGAGCCTATTTGTTAACACATCTTGCAGACGAGAACATCGACATAACACTGATCCAAGAGTTTTACCAAGATGACGGGAATCAGTGCTACTACAGTTTAATGTATCCGCTCTGAAGCTTTAATCTAATTCAACAACAATATCACCGGTGACCAAACCATGGAAGGACGATAAAAGGATGGACGAGGGTGAACAAATGGAGAGTTTTCATTAGCCGGAGATACTGCCTGTGTTGGGTGCAACAAAAAAAAGACAGCACGTACATCTGAGTGTCTTGTCGGGGATAAGCGGTCTGGATCAGTCTTACAACAAGACGGAAAATATGGGGAATGCGGAGACAAAAAATAAGCTTTAGTGCAGATAACATATGCTCCCATCGCCGCCAAAGTATCTAAGGTCATGAAGTCTGCTTTCAGAGCTAGAAACCTCTATCGTCCTTAACTGATCTCACGATGAGCACCTTTACAGAAAAGCAGAGATTGTCCTGAAGAAAATGAAAGTCACTTGCAATGTTCAAAAGAAACATAGCAAGAACGACCGAAACGGAGTATTGGGGCCAGAGGCGATCCTATACCGTATCGGATAATACAGACACCTGGCAGAAAGTGGAAGTGGACTAGGCAAAGCTGGATGGTAAAGCGTGAACGACTCCAGTACATAGTTTGAAAAAGCGGTCAGCCTGCAACCTATTTGAAGGGCGCCGGGAGAAGAGGAGGATGAAGGAAGCACTAAATGAAAACGCTACACTAGACGAAGGCTTCCAAAAAAATGTTAACTAAGGCATCCAAGAAAAATGTCAACTCAAAAACCTTTTCTCCCCAAACCGAAGGGTGATCAGTTTAAACCGGAAAATAAACCGAGAAAGTGTCAGATGCCGCATATAGGATAACAAAATAAGCAACAGCGTAGACAACGATACTTGGCACTACTAGTGATATCTAAGGATGGCAGGTCTTACGTAAATTTCCTCAGCGAAATCAGAGGAGCCGTAAAAATGGACATCGAGGCGTCAATTAGAGCAGGACGGTCAACTCGATCTGGTGACTTATTAGTGGAGTTCGGAGTAGAGGCTACAAATACGAACACAAGCCGCGACGTGATTAGAGAGCTAATTGTAGAAAAAGCGACAGTAAGCTCGTTCGATACGATAGGAAGCCTAGAGAGCCGGGACATTGACTATGTTACGAACTCGAAGGAGATACTCGTGGCATAGTCTAGCAAAAACCAGCTTAGGTGGGGTTAAAATAAAACTGTCTCCGAAAAACAACGTATGGTCATAGCCGACATGACTAATAAAGACCCCAAAAACTTCTATGGAAAGGTAAAGTGAGGACAGGTAATCTGCAGGGTAAGGCAAAAGTAGTCCACAACTTTACTTTAAGTTCCTTGATTACGGCACTCGAAAGGGTGCCTGATAGGAGTTTCTTGTGTCATAATTCTGGCAAGACAGGGCACGAAGAAAAGAATGTTCACATCTTGCATACGAGAACACCGACATAGCACTGATCCAAGAGTTTTACCAAGATGATGGGATTCAGTGCTACTAAAGTTTATAGTATCCGCTCTGAAGCTGTAATCTACATCAACAACACCAACGATGACCAAACCATGGAAGATGGACGATAAACAGATGAACGAGGGGGGAATAAATGGAGAGTTGGCATTAGCCGGAGATACTGCCTGTGTTTGGGTGCAACAAAAAAAAAAGACAGCACGTACATCTGAGTGTCTTGTCGGGGATAAGCAGACTCTGGCTCAGCCTTACAACAAGGTGGAAAATATGCGAAGTGTGGAGACAAAAAATGAGCTTTAGTGCAAAGATGCTCTCATCGCTACCAAAGCATCTGAGGTAATGAAGTCTTCCTTCAGAGCTAGAAACCTCTATCGGCCTTGACTGATCTCACGATGAGCACCTTTCCAGAAAAGCAGGGATTATCTTGAAGAAAATGAAAGTCACTAGCAATGTTCAAAAGAAACATAGCAAGAACGACCGAAGCGGAGTATTGGGGCCAGAGGAGCTCCTATACCGTATCGGATAATACAGACATAGCTGGCTGAAAGGGGGAATGGACTAGGCAGAGCTGGATGGTAAAGCGTGGAAGGCTCCAGTACATAGTTTGAAAAAGCGGTCAGCCTGCAACCTAATTGAAGGACACCGGGAGAAGAGGAGGATGGAGAGAGCACTAAATGGAAACGCTACACTTTTGACGAAGGCGTCCAAAAAATGCTAACTAAGACAGCCAAGAAAAATATCAACTACAAATTTTCTTCTCCCCAAAGCGCAGGGTAATCAGCTTAAACGGGAAGATAAGCCAAGGAAGTGTCAGATGCGGCACATAGAATAAAAAAAATAAGCAACTGAGTAGACAAAAATGGTAGGCACTACTACTGACGTCTAAGGATGACAGGTCTTACATAAATTCCCCCAGCGTAATGAGAGGAGCCGTAAAAACGGACATCGAGGCGTCAATTAGAGCAGGACGGTCAACTCTATCTGGTGACTAATTAGTGGAGTTCGGAGTAGATTCTTCAAATAAGAACACAATCCGCGACAAGATTAGAATGCTCATTGTAGAGAAGACGACAGTCAGCTCACTCGATACAATAGGAAGCTTGGAGAGCCGGGACATTGACTATGTTACGAGCTCGAAAGAGGTACTCGTGATGTAGTCTAGCAAAAATCAGCTTAGGTGGGATTAAAATAAAACTGACTCCTAAAAACAACGTATGGTCATAGCCGACTTGTCTGATAAAGATCCCAAAAACTCCAATAGAAAGGTAAAGTGAGGACAGGTAATCTGCAGGGTAAGGCAAAAAAAGTCCACAAACCTGCTTTAAGTTCCTTGGTTACAGCACTCGAAAGGGTGCCTGATAGGAGTTTCTTGTGTTATAATTGTGGCAAAACAGTGCGTGAAGAAAATAATGTACAGACGAGGCACTCTGTATTTTCTGCAGGAACGACGACAATCAAGGATTTGTTCATTATAAACATGTACTAGAGAACGGAAAGTGCCGGGCATTTAAAGAAGCTCTAACCAAGACTAATGGGAAAGCGCTGTAAGAAAACTTACATCAAAGCATGAATTCCCAGGACCGCTTGACCAGTATGCAAGGGAGATAAAAGCCGACCGGCTGCTGCTTAGCGAATGTATCTCTAGCTGTTAAGCTCAGTTTGCTTTTTGCTAGTATTTTAGGCGATTAGTTAGTAAAATACTCGCTACTGCTCAAAAATCGAACGAAATTCACAGATTCGACTAAACTACTCGACTAAATTGTTGGTGTTCAGACAGGTTTAGTTACTAGATTACTCGCTACTCGACTAAAATACTAGCATAGTGCGAACTAGGCTTTACTTTGCCACTTCTGGGTGGGGAACAGAACTCACTTTCGCGTGCAGTACTTCGGACAAAGCGATAGTGTATTGTTTGTTCGGTGTTCAAGTTCTTTTTCGTGTATTCTGAATGTCAAACGAACCAATACCACCTTTTTCAAGTGGAGTTCAATACCTTGGAGAATTCTGTCCCGAACTCAAAAGCATGTACCTGCCGGGGGATAAAAGGGTGCAGGGTAAGATGTATGAAAAGTTTTCGATAGGGGAAACACACACGTATTCTCACCCAAGAGAGGTGCATAGATTAATTTTTCTCAAAGCTGTATTAGGGTTTTAATGAATTTCCTAATGAATGTAAGTAGTGCATTCACAGGTGCAATCATTACTTTATGGCTTGCTGGGTAGACGCGTCCGTTCATCGGTTATTCGACACATTTGCAGAAATAACGCTAACTGTGAAGATTTAGAAGTCATGAAGGAAATACGAGACATCAGAAATTTAGATGTTTACGAGACTTTCTGGATTATGTGACATCCATTGAAGTGGAGATTGAACGAGGATATTGGGAATGGTTACTTTTCTACTTTATCTTTTAAATTCATTATTGTGAAATAAAATTACTATACAATGAGGATTCTAGTCCAAAGGATATTTGTAAAGCAATAAAAAGGTTAAGTTGTAAAGCAATTAATCTTCTTAGTGCTAACTACTTTTAGGTATATTTGAAGAATATTCTGCATAAGTAATTAAATATTAGTTCGTTTTAAAATAAATCTAAGCTTTGCACTACGTCGATTCCAGAAAAAAATAGAACCTGAAGAAGGAAGCATAAATGTACTCCCGAAATATATATATTTGTCACACAAAAAACATCTATCGCGTTTTATTTCTTATTCTTTTTACATATTTATCAGTAAGCGTTTGAAAAAAGAATCAACGAATTAATTTGAATACTCCCAATGAATTGCCAACCGAAACGCCACCATAAAAGCTCATTTTACCTTGAACCAAAAACAAAATTTTACTTTGGCGTATAAACAATTTCACTCAAAAATTCCACTCAAACCGATAGGAATCATCTCGTGCACATTTGTGATATGCCTTTCATCGTCTTAATGATTATCATAACAATTTCAATCTGATTTGATAACCCCCTTTCTCCCGCTCACACGATTCCAACTTGAAAAATGCCATCCACAAAACCTACACATCTACTCAAACACATCATACTCGAAAAATTTTTAAGCATGCCGATAATAAAAACTTCAAATTATTTTTGCTTACATAACATTGCGATAATGAAGAGTTCGAGCAAAAATAAAAAGAAAAACATAAAATAAATAAAAGCGAATAAAAAGTATCAAAGCGAAATAAAACGTTTCATATTTGTTTTTACTGTACGCGCGCATAATTCCATGTGTGAGTTGTAGGCATAATGCGGTAAAGTTCGCGCGGAATGATTTAATTTTTGAATAATTTAAATATTAAAAAAAAATAAGGGAAATTATGCTTTTTAATAAAACAGAAGTATTTGAGGCAACACTTTTCTTTTTAGAGTTAATTTTTCATTGGTATCTCGTTTTCAGTTTACATTAAACCAGCAATTGGCGAATCAGATACCTATTACAAAAAAAAATTTTTATTGCAAATTCATACATATTGGGCTTTTACAATTTATTGCACATTTTTACCTCTTTCGTTGTTAGGTTTGCTAATTGCCACACTCTCTTTCTCTCCTTTTAAATTAAATACCGGTACCCACAATAACAGGTTTCGTTAATCATTTTTTTATGTGACATTTTATTTGATGGGAAACATCTCAAGCGTGAGTCAACCGCTATCAGTGCTGTTGCTGGTTTTTTGTTGGTTCAATTTTATCTTGGAATATATCTTTCTATTGCGGTTGTGTTGGGACTGTCGTTGGATTAGATTGCAAATTTATGAAATAACATCTTTTGGATAGGTGTGTAGCAATTTTTTGAACTTAAAAGAATAAGCATAGAGTTGAGTATGTAAACAATAGTTTCAAAACTGATTGGATAATTGTTTCAGTTTACTTTTACGAAGTCTGAATAACTGCAGAAAGTTTTTTTTTAATTTTTTTCCCTTAAAATTGAGCTTGAGTGTTTTAATTGAATCGAAGAGCATTCATTTCAATTAATTTTGCATACGAATACAGATACAAAAAATTATCTGTTTTGTCTGTTCTAACATTATGAGTTCAAGGCGTCAACTGTGATCAACATAACTTCTAGACAGATGGTATATTTTACGGACCACCAATTCATTTATTCCATTCAATACAATTTTTTGGAGTTTTTAAAAGTTTAGCTTCCTTTACGGAGGCTCTACGAGAGGAGTGAACCCAGAAAAAGCGTACCGAACGAAAAAGCGAACGGAAGTATCATCAGTGACATCTATAATCTAGCCCTCTAACCTGGTTGGTGTCTACACTCAGCTTACGGTAGACACAAAAAATTGAATATTCATTCATTGAGAAGCTTTTTATGTGATTTGTACATTAAGTATAAAACAATGCTAAATGATTAGTTAAATTTAAACCAATAACATGAGCATTACTAAGGAAATAGGATAGAAAATACAGTCGAATCACATTTGCGGATGCAGTTATATGAAAATTTATTAGTGGAGTTTCTTTAGAAAATTTTGTGCAAAACGATGGTGTATCTTTGGAAATTACCAAGATTTCGCTTTTTGATGTTGTTGAATAGCTTATCAATGCACCCATCATAATCAGGGATTTTGAGAGAGAAAAAAGACGAATTTTGTAATTTCGTGGCCAGCAGTAGTCAAGATGAAAACTATTGAAACGGCAAACGATTCAAAAGTGATTGAAACTACTGCAATTCTTCATAAAACAAAACCCAGGTAAATTTTGATAACTACTATTTATGAGTAAATTTGCACAACTTTTGGAAGTTTAGCTTAATAAAAGCAGTTAAAAATATTTCGTGTTTTTTCATATTATAAGCATTCTAGATTTTTGAATTTTTCACCTGCATTAATTTATATACACATTTTTAGCCTTTACATAATCATTTGCAAAACGAAGCTAAACTTCCCACCGGACACATCCAGAGTGCCTCAGTGCTGCTTTTTTATCTCTCAATTTCGACAAAGTTGCGTAACCAGCCCAAATTATGTATACTATATAATTTGGTCAAAGTGATTTTCAAACCAAATCAAAGTAGTCAATGATTTAGTTTATTTTCAAGACCAAAAAATCGCAATTTCCACACCAAATTGGCGTGGCTTTGGAATCGCTGAAGTGGATTTTGCCACAAACAACATAACTCGCGATAAACAAAAATACAGCCAAGGGCAAAACCGCCAGACAGTAACAAACACGCAACTTTAAAAGCAGCCATTCCCATCCGTCTTTCCGACTTAAGACAACCCCAGCTCCACAAACTGCATAAGGAATTGACCCTTGATGCGCGACCTCACCAAATATGCGCTGACCGACAAAGGGTTACATTAACTTTGGAACGAGTTGCTGCCGGCATGGCTACGTCCTCACCTACTACTGTCACTTAACCTCAATGATCTCAAAGGAATTTCAGAGCTTGGAGATCGTCTCATGGCCAACACAGCTGGAAGCTCCGTTTTTGCCGTTCACAATCGGGACAAAACACAGACAACAAATAAGTCACACGCTGGACGTCAACTGTAAAAACTAGAGGATATTCTCAAAGCCTGCTGATATGGCATAACCAACTTGCAAGCCACCAAGCATCAAATTCGGAGAGAGTTTATTTATTTATTTCAAAAAATCAACTTACAGACTAGTAGTCCAATTACAAGTCAATCAATAGATAAATACAAATATAATACAAACATACGAGTTCAAAATATGGAAGAAATTAAAGAAAACATCACAATACGATATCAAAAATAAAGACTTCTACGAGTATTTATAAATTTGATTATTCATTGAAGTTTTGAATACGCCAAGAGACCAAGACTGCGCTGGTTGTAAATGCGAGGTAAGCGTAGTAAGGGAGAGTGAAAAGGTGTTAGTACGTGCATACGGAACCTGAAATTGCAGCGAGGGTCTATAAGGACGAGCAGCGTCGAATGTATTAATTTAACCTGCATACATTTTGAGGTAAAAGACTATGATGAAGCTTGAACAAAAGACATTCGTCAAGGAAAGATCGTCTGGACTCGAGGGTAGGAAGGTTCAAAATATTTAGTCGGCCATTATAAGGGGAGTAAGCGGAATTTGAAGAATAGAGACCAGGAGAATCTAGTGAGAAGTTAAGACACATACAGAATGTGATATGTTGGAATGATGAAGCGGATCGTAAAATAAATCCAGTTAAGTGGGAGGCTTTCTTAATAATTAGAGCAATGTGGAGATCAAACTTCAGTTTACAATCGAATAGCACACCAAGATCCTCAAAGGAGGTTACATTGCTCAAAGGGATACCAACAAGCCTATACGTTGAGAGAAGAGGAATTTCTTTTTCATCTGATGGTATTTGGAAACATTTAAGGAGAGATGATTTGATTCACACCAGTGACTAAGACGCTGAAGATCGGTTTGAAGGATATCCACGTCTAAAAGGGAATCAATAACTCGAAAAATCTTGAAGTCATCAGCATAAAGGAGACAGGGAGATGTGATAACAGAAGGTAGATCATTGACAAAAAGTAAAAATAATATGGGGCCAAGAATTGAACCTTGCGGAACTCCCGAGCTCGGGTGAAAAGAAGAAGAGAAGCAAGTGTTAAAAGAACATAGGAGAGAAGTCAGAATAGAGGCAAACAGGGAAAACGATCAGGGGCATGATGAGAGAGAGAGGTCCTAAAAGATTTTATGTACGACCAGAAAGCACGAGTTTGGTTCGACATTAACGTAGTTTCAATGTGGTTAACATAAGCATGAAGTGCAGAGGTGGCAAGTTTCTTGGCAGCGGTACGACGCTCTTTGAATTTAGCGCGGTCAATTGGAAGACCACTGGATAAGAATTTTTTGCTTAATTGCGATGGCAACATCTGAATTAAATCAAGGATCATCTTTAGGTCTTCTTGCTGGAAACACAGGAGTAAATTGCGAGGTTAAGGACGAAAGATACATATCGAGCTTATCAACCCAATCTTCAGTGTGGAGGTTGCTGAAGAAGGAATTAAGGCTAGCTTCTATGCTCGATATATCGGCTTTTAAAAAATTAAAGCGGGAAGGTGAGGAATTCTTCAAAGAACAAGAAGATGTGATTGCAAGCTCAATAGAGAGCGGTGGATGGTGGTGATCAGGTTTGACAAAGGATGAGAGTGCCGCCGATGCGGACAGGGATGAAGGTGACTAGTTGGAAAGAAGAAGATCAAGCAATTTGCTATGGACACTAGGAAAAGTGTTGTATTGGGTGAAAGAACAGGGGAAAATAAAAGAAGAAAGAGCAAAAGACACGCTACCGCCAGAAACGATGGAGACATACATATCATTCCAAACAATAGAGGGCAAATTGAAGTCACCACCCCTATATTGGGGTAGAAGGGAAACGAGCATTAATGTAGCTCAAGAATTCTGCAAAGAAACGTTCGTAAGGGATAAACACAGATGATATGGGATAAACACAGATGATACGGGAAAGGAAAGAGAGTCAGATAGAGGGACTAGCACAATTATACACTCAACAGGTGAAGATGGAGTGAAACCATCACAGTACTTGCTAGTAAGGGAAACATGTATACCCACTAGAACGCCTCCACCGTCAGACTTACCAGAAGCATCACGGTCTCTATCTCTGCGGAAGATTCAATGGTTCGGGAGTAGCTCACTATTACTAATGCCATCTGTCAGCTATGTTTCCGTTAGATAGATGATATTATACGGAAAAAGGATGGAAGAAATGCGAAGTTCAGTAGTCTTAGTCCTCAGGCCACGAACATTTTGGTAATAGCATATTAAGAATGAATTACGAGGCCTAAGAGATGTTTCTTCTGGGGCGAACGGACACAGAATGGTTCCTTCCGCTTACGAATCGGAGAGAACTTTTTGACGAATACGCCAGGGGGCCAAAATTCCTTATCAAGCAAGATACTTAGGTTAGTTGGAACAGTAATTTCGAAAGACATAATCAATCTGTTCATCTTTTCATCAGACATAAGCTTGGTGCAGTGGAGCAACTTAGGACTAGAGTTCAGTTTGTACTTTATATGAGCGATGATGTCTTCAACTGGTGTGCTATATTCTAATCGCGAAAGAAATATTTATAGCGGGGGGATATAGCACGCAGTGGGACGCCAGGTTTCATCGCAGTAATGTTTGTCGTCATATCGCCTCCGGGTGAGCCCACATTTCTTATCAACAATTCTTGTAATAGAAGTCTCAGGCGGGCATGCAGACTTTGGGTTAGTCCCGATACCAACTAAACGTTGCGGTGTTATGGAAGCAGGCTGCAGAAGTGCAGGTTCCTGCTGATTAGATGTCAATTGCAGATGATTCGGTTGTGCTTGTTGCTGTAGTTGTTGTACATGATGAGATTCAACAGCAACAACAACTCACATTAAGTATTAAGCAACAAAGCCTACAGAATTGCCCAAATACCAATGATTGCTGCTCCTACCTTAACAAGTGGGTGAACGACGCTCGTCAATGTATTCAGCCATGCAAACTTTTACCGCTTACATCGACCAACACGGCAATTTAGACCTGCCGTCACCGGTCGCGGCAGTTAGTGCAAGATGCTACCGTAGGAGCTCCATCTTCACGTCAATGGCTTCACAACAAAGCAAAAATTCCTAATCGATCCAGGTCAGAAGTGTCGTTAGTACCCGCAAAACACTTTAACAAGATTGAAAAATACTCGCTCACTCTTTCGCAGCGAATGCATCAGCTAGCAGCTCGAAAGGCCGCAAAGCGATTGAAATATACCGCAACCTAAGCAGAAGCTTTCTATGGACCTTCATTATTGTCGATGCCCCGAGCAGCAATAATTGGTGCAAACTTCTTTGCTCACTTCAAACTACTTGTCAATTCTAGAAACCAACGCCTCATTGATCCACTTACGTCGCTTTTAATAAAAGGACGAACCTGGAACACAAGAATGTATAATATCTCAACCATTAACTTCCTCCTACCATCACCATACGCGGAGCTACTCAGCAAAAACATCGAGATCTTAAAGCCCATCCACAAACCAAACCTCGCAAACATACAATATGCTCACCACATAACAACGAGCGGACGTCGGGTTTCAGTACGTCCTCGCAAACTTGCTGGAGATAAAGCGGCAGCGGTTCATATTATGTGCATGCTTGAAAAAGGCATAATCGGGCCATCCAGCAGCCCTTACGCTAATCTTATACATATGCCAAAAAAAAAGACGATTGACGACTCTGTGGAAATTACAGGTCTCTTAAAACCATCACAGAATGAGACATATATGGACCTCCCCTTACAGAGGATTTTTTCTCACGCCTGAAGAAACATAAACATATAGCAAGTACTTTAGATTGGCCTACTATCAGGTGTCAATGCACCCAGACAACATCCAAAAAACTGTTATTATCACCCCCTGGGGCCATTTTGAATATTTGGTCATGCCTCTTAGGTTCAGAAATGCGACCCTAACGTTCCAGAGATTCGTGGACATAATCTCGATTTCTCGATTTCGTTTACATTGATAACATATTCATCATGTCGAAGAACGAGGAAGATCACCTAGATCACTCAGAAATAGTTCTCGAACGCTTAAAGTCTCACTAACTCAGCACCAACCTGAGCAAGTGGGTTTTCGATCAGCCCAGAGTCGAGTTTCTTGAATACGAAATAAATCAGCAAGGTCATGTACCCGTCAGCGAACGTGTTAACGCGATACCAGACTGTACAAAACCTGAATCAATTGCTACGGGATGTACACCACACGCAGCGTATACTCAACGGTAGTTAAACGATAACCTAAAAAAAACGCTCAAGAGAGACGAAACTAATTCTCTGAATGCCAAGGGCGGAAAACGCCTTTAGTGATTGCAAGGGCAAACTAGCTGATGTCACACTCTTCCTATTTCTATCCTCAACCGAAAAAAAGCCTTCACCATCGATGCCTCCTCACCAACCATCGGTTTAAAACTGGAATAACTCGCCGACAACATCGGGCAATAATTGGGGTTCTTCTCCCGTAGTCTCACTCCTACGGAACAACGTTCCAGTACGTACAATCGCGAGCTACTCGCCAGTTTCATCTCCGTAAAGTTTTTTCAACACCTTCTAGACCGAAGGGACTTAACCATCAGAACCGACCACAAACGAGTGATTCACGACTTCGGGAAGAGCATCATAAACCATCAGAATGACAACTCTGGCAACTAGGTTTTATCTCCGAATTCACTACAAACATAGTTTAAGTGAATTATGAAGATAATCTAGTGGCCGACGTACTTTCTCGTGTAAACTCAATTAACATACCCACTACACTAAATCCAGAATAAATTCACAAAGAATAACTCAACGATAATGAGCTACGCGAACTGAAACAATATCCCAAGTCAATACAACTTCAAGAATTAGTAATCGAAGGCACAAAAGTGTTCTGTGACATATCCAATGGAACTATCAAACCGTACATCCCAACCTCGTTACGCAAGACTACTTTTGACATAGTTTACAGCCCGACTCATCGTAGCGGTAGAACTTCCTCCAGGCTACTCCGAGAAAAGTCTTTCTGACCCAAAATCAGAAAGATGCAACGGCATGGGCTCGGGAATGCATCGCCTACCAAAAATCAAAAGTACATCGCCAAACTTGGCTCGAGTCCAATCACATAAAAGTGCCTGATTCAAGGTTCAATCACCTGCACATCGACATCATGGTCTTACCAAACGTTCAAGGCAATCAATATTGTCGCATGATGATTGACCGGTTTTCCAGGTGGCCCATTAAAAACATGACCGCTGACATTGTTGCCACCGAACTTTTAAACCATTGGATCAACCGTTTTGGCTTATCAGTCACAATTACCTCCACCCAAGGCGCTCAATTTTAGACGGCTCTTTTCCGAGTCTTCACTCAACTCGTTGAAGCAGAGAAAACACGCACCACTTACCATCTACAATCCAAAGGCATGGTCGAGCGATTGCACCGCACTTTAAAGACAACCCTCATGTGCTCACCAAAACCATGGCTTGACATTGCTAATCATACTACTCGGACTAAAAACTTCCTACAAAGAAAGCATCCAAACCACTTCTGCAGAAATGCTCTATGGAATTCGCCCAGAATACCCAGAGAATTCTTATGCTTCGTTCGGGCAGATTTAGAAAGTATTTGACACATATAGCGTACACACCGCAAGTGTTGGGACCGGTAGATGTTCGAGCGGTTTAAGGCTACGATTGCACCAAAACTTATACGAAAACGTGAGGAGACTACGAGCGCTGTATTTCAAAAACGGCTTTAGAATTCGATTTGATTTTTGTAGACGTATTCTTGAGACCAAAATCTATCAAATTATATTAAAAAAACGAAAAACAATTTTTAACACTAGACTAACCCCTTACTGATGAACCCCCCCACTCTAACCTTCGAGCCTTTACAACCTCAGCGAACCACCTAAACGCACTTATGCACGCAATGTAAGGTTCAAACTGCCACTCGGCGACTCTGTGATACCACACACTTCAAGTTAACCTACTGTTGGCAAAACTCAGCCAGCTGTCATCTGTCAAATGGGCAATCCAAGCAACGTCAGATATCAAGTGGAAAAATATTTTCAAGGGTAAAACATACTTCCTCGACAGTAGTATCATTGATGCGCATACTAGGCGCGCGGCCTCTAATTTACACGAAAGTAGCAACTGTCTGTTAGTTGGAATAAAATTGTTCTTTTCTTTCCAGGGGTAACCCATGCTTCGCTTTATTCATCATCTGCTTATATAACAAAATCTAATATAACTCGAATTTGCGACCTGATTCCAGTATCGTCTCGATCGAGAATGTTTCATCAATGCTTGTTGTTGGTGGTCGATGATAATGGCGTCATGGTGGGGAGGGATTTCATAATGATTATTTTGGGTGATGTAATTGTTTTGATTTATTGCCTGTTGGTCATTAATTGGGATGAGGTAATACATGTCAACGCGGACAATGGCGGTAAGATATGCAATTTCTTGGACATGTTACAGTATATAGAAGATATAGGGTTATCACACATTTCGTTATACCCTATATATATATATATATATATATATATATATATATATATATATATATATATATATATATATATAGTATGATGATTTGCGCAGCTGTAAATTCGGAACTACAAACCTAAATGTATTTAATTACATCAATTTATTTCATAAAATTTTCGTCAAGTCCAATCTTTCAATTTCTCTAGCCCCGACTGTCGTCCGTCTTATTCAACAACAACTTTCGGAATCCTTGACCTATTGTAGCTAAAGTTTCTCCCTATTCATCGGACAAATATAAACCCTCAGGGTATTTGACATTTGTCTAACAACTCACGAACCTTCTGACGTACCTTATTTTCTATGCTCTATTTTTAACGTACCAAGAAGGAGTAGTTGCTGTACAACGCTCATCTTTTCTCCTTTGCATTTATACCGAGTATGAGTTGAATGAATGAGCGAAGTATTGTAGAATATATGCTAAACGCATAGAAATAGAGTTTCAGACATACCGCTCCTTTCAAGCTCCTGTTGCTTTCAATCATTTCTTATCCTTGCTTATGTTCTGCTAGATTTCTTTCTATTCCTTTTTAAGTGAAGGATGGAGTCATGCAACATCACTGACTTTTTTTTGGCTGAAAGAATGCATGTTGATGAATAGGAACAGTCGGGAGATGATTGAAAGGACAAGAAACTCGTGGAAGGATGTACGTGAGAAAGTATGCATAGGTAGGTGTCTACGAAAGAACATTTCATAATCAGTAATCTACTTGAAATTCAAGGAACTTTTCGTGTCAACTAAGTAGCGGCTTTAGCATGGTATGAATGATTTGCAACAGGCGTTTCACTTTATCGAAGCAGTGCGTTGATGGAAACGAACCTGAAACATAATCTCATTCAAATTGTCTCTGTCAACGAGTTTACGGTAGGGATTTTTCCTTGAGATCAAATTGTTTTATAATTTTTAGGGGTTTAACATATCTCCCCTTAAATTACTGAACAAATAGCAGGCCTTGAAATCTGTGCTGAGAAGACCGGCGGTGACAGGATACACAGGAAGAATCTCAGGTTGTAGTAACAGCACCTTTAAGATGTAAGTCGATTGTGTCTCTGCAATAGTTATGTTTACCGACAGGATAAATGCTGTTCCAAACTTTTACAGAAAGTTTCAAATCAGAATCCTAGCAGGACCGAGTGGTTACATCCGGTCACTGTTTGATGATGCAGATATGATTTCTACACAGATGACTCCAGGAAGAAACAAGGAACTGGAGGAGGATGGCTCTTTACTATCACTAGGAGTGACAACCAGAAGTATTTGCAATATTAGACCACGTATCATCTGTGGGGTAATTGACATCTGCACCAATAGACAAGCAGCACTGATTGTCCTATTCTTATGAAAAGTAATATCAAAAATTGCCTATATATTTTTGAAGAAAATAAGCACGGTTGGGATATACATTTCACTGAAGCTTTTTTGAGTTCCAGGGCACATAGGCTATGAGGGCAATGAGAAATTTGATGCTCTCGCGAAAGAAGACTTTGTGTCCTTGTCTGTCCTGTGTAGGTGGCCCCAGCGCTTACATCGTTCACAAGATAAACTGCTACATGAAGGCTGCAGGCTTTGCAAAACCTTAGTGAAACCAAACCAGACGGACTTCTTACTTAACTTAAATAGCAAGGAGTGCATACCTATGGTTGGATTGATTACTGGACTCAATTCCCCACGTGCATCGAATTAGTACTACTGGAGACTATTTGCCAAATGATGCTTAGAACATGACAAGAAGAGTACACGTACGGATAAAAATCTATAGTATCTAGTTCTATACTCCAAAATAATGAGTCGCATCAGTAAAATACAGTAAGCAAGTACAATAGATCACACCTTGACAATAAACAGATTTAGCAGCTAACTGTTTGTAAAAAATACCAATTTCGTGCAAGATCATCCAGTCCGTTAAAAATTTTCTATCGATAAGGTTACCTCTTGTCTTCGTTGGTAAGAGAAGGAGATAACGGTGATTTTTCAAGCGTACGCTGACAGCTGAAATAACAAGAAAGTCTAAAACCAACAACGCTAACCTCTTTCAATATACGGTATCAAACCTCAAAAACGATGACGATTTATTTTAAGAGGCCGGCAAACTACGTTTTAAGTTTCATAAACGTTTTGAAGGCTTTTTGAAAATTTTTTTTAACTAAGATCTACTAGTTTCACGTCCTGCCTGTCCGCCTATCTGTCCGTGCGTCACAGCCAGTTTTTTCAGCAACTATAACAGCTACAAAGCTCAAACTTTGCGGAAAGGCTAAAAATGGTGGTCTCTCAAAACTTTAGGTCTTATCAAGCATTTCAAAATTTGACATTTTTAGTTCGTTTTATGCCATTTGGTTGCTCTGAATCAGGTAGAGTGGGTTCTGGTTTTGAGTAATCGTTGAATGTGGGTGCCGAATGTGAGGATGACTGCTCCAGCGGCTTCGTTGACTTAAGTTTGCTTATTGCCTCCAGATATGCTGGCTTTAGCTAATCTGTGGAGAGTGTCTTGCTGGGTCCGTTGTGGTGTAAAGAATTAACCAGGGATTTGAAGCGACGTCCCGAAAACCATTTCCGTCAATAAAGCTTGTAGATCCCCTTAAACGTTGTTCGGAGGCTGAGTAGAACTGTGCGAAGAGCCTTTGTCCAGAAGTTTCTGGGAAACATTTAAGCCCAGCCTTTGAGATGCGGTGCATCCTTTTCACCATCCCATCCGCTTGCTAATTTTATGGCTTGATGTGAACTGGCTTCGCGTCTATAATGTACCCAAGCTGTATCATGAGTTCTACTTGAACTGCCAGTCCTGGTCTGCGCTGATGATAGTTGGAGTGCGAAGGATTAGTGCTCGCGCGTTGTGCCAATCACTGGGAGGCTAGCGCGTGTATCGGTCGATTATCGTTAAAAAGTTTGAAAGCCCATTAGATTCAGGTAGCTTAATCAAATATATATGGATGTGTTCAAATCAGCTATCTGGCGTAGCATGATGAAGTTGCCTACCTCTGTATGTTTATGTCGGTGGACTTTTGACCGCGGGCATGGAATGTATTGCTTTGCCCAGAGGAGCACGTCATAAGGAAGCTACCTGTCTGTACACGAGGTACATTACTATACAAGTCGAGCCAGGTAGTAGCCTATGCGGACGATATCAACATTTTGTCACGATCAATGTCAACCGCCAAAGAACTCTTCCTGAAACTCGAAAGTTTCACCTTATGCTACGTAAGACAACGTCAAATAACATTCAATTCGCTCAAATGAACCGTATAAATTTCGGCTCCTTGCTAAGTTCCCGCTTCATTAAAAAAGCTATTATTTCTTTCTAGTCTATTAGGACACTCGACCTTATGCAAATTGAAGCTTAAATTCTACATGAAATTACTACTTACAAATTTTTTACGTTGCTTTACCCAAATACAAAGAATGGCACTTACCTGGAAAGAAAAGAAAACATATATTTATCAAAAGAGTCAGGATCAATAATAACTTTGAATGTTTGTTTTTATTTTATATATCATTTTAAGGGTCTTGTACTAACTTACCAAGACCCTATTGAAGTCGCTACCTGCCTATATGTCCGTCTGTCACAACTGTTTTTTCCCGATACTATAATTGCAACATTACCAAATTTTGTAGGTGGATGTAAAGTGATGGCCTCTTAAAAGTTCGGATATAAAAAAATGTCAAAGGTTTTTAAAAGAGGTCTCCCCATATATGGAAGGGACCCTTAAAATTGTTTTTTATCAACGGTGGCCATGTGGGGTGTCAAATGAAACGTATTGATGAAAACTTTCTTAAAAACCATTTTGAACTTATACCTTTTGTCTCGAAGGGTGGAGGGGAGGAAAAATGCACGAAAAACGTGTATACCCCCCTCGCAATTGAACACCGGTGGATAGAAAAAAATGAAAAAATCGTGGAGGTCGGTGTTTATGAGTACAGCAACGACTAATGCCTTAGAAATAGCAATGAACTCTCCTTTTCTAATTAGTAAGATCTATAAATTTGACATTTTCTTTCACGAATGCACTTAGGTGCCGTTAATCTTGGTTTTTGAGTAGTCCTATGCATGACCTTAGCATTTGGTAACTTCAGTCATAAGTTATAGCTGCTTAAATTTTCTCCGATTACAGTTATAAGAATATAAGGTTTCATTACTGTATGATGGGCTTTATATCAATTCAGATACTATATTTCTTATTGGATCCTCTCTAAATTTTCAGAAAAGATGAATAACATATATATTTTTTCTTAAAAAGCCGGCGGGCCTTGCTTTATTGAGTCAGCAGATGAAGAGGACTCAAAGGAGTCGAAATGCATCTGCTCACTCAATAAAGCAAGCCCCGACGGCTTTTCAAGAAAAAAATAAAATAAACAAAATAATTGACTACAACGTATATTTGATATCTTGAACATTGTATTAAACTTACGATATTAGTAACATATTTGGTGTACAAAAAAGTTTCAAAGGATTTTTTTTCAAGTTTGACGCTTTATTGAGATAAAATTTGTTACAAATTCATTTTTCAAAGTATTGTCCATCGCTGGCCACTACTTTTTCCCATCTTTCTGGTAACATACTGATTCCGCGTCGGAAGAAGGACTCATCTTTTGACGCTATCCACGAATCGATCTAATTTTGGAGTTCTTCAAAAGAGCGGAAGTACTGTTCCTCAAGGGCATGCGTCTTCGACGAAAACAAATAGTAGGCGAAAGGAGCAACGTCCGGGCTACACGACGGGTGGGGTAGGACTTCCCATTTAAGCGTTTCAAGGTATGTTTTGACTAGCCTTGCAACATGTGGTCGAGCATTGTCATGTTGAAGAATAACTTTATCGTGTCTTTGCTCGTATTGCGGCCGTTTTTGTATCAATGCTCGGCTCAAACGCATCAATTGTAGCCTGTAGTTTCTCTGTGATGGTTTCATCTGGTTTTAACAACTCATAGTACACCAGTCCAATTGATCCCACTAAATACAGAGCATGACCTTGCCACCGTGAATATTCGGCTTTGGCGTCGATTTTTGGGCGTGGTCGTATGATTTTTTGCACTTGGGGTTATCGTAATGAACCCATCTTACATCACCAGTCACAATACGATGCAAAAATCCTTTTCTTTTTCGCCGTTGGAGTAGCTATTCGCAAGTGAAAAAACGTCATTCGACGTCTCTCAGCTTCAATTCATACGGCACCCAATATCCTACCTTCTGGATCATTCCCATGGCTTCTAAGCGAACAGATATGGATTTTTGAGTCGTCATTTCCAATGCGGGTTGTTCTTGCGTTTGGAACGAGTCTTCATCCAAAAGAGCCTTCAATCCCGCATCAGCAAACCTTTCTGGTCGCCCTTCGCGCTCTTTGTCATCGGTATTAAAATCACCACTTCTAAAACGTCGAAACCAATAATCACAAGAATAATTCGATGGAGCATGATCTCAATAGACTTCCTGCAGCGCACGACGACTTTCAGCTGCAGATTCCTTCAAACGGAAGCAAAAAAGTAATCTTTCCCGCAAATTGTGCTTTGTTGGCACAAAGGTTGACATATTCGGAGCACAGAAAAACTATCTTGTTTATACTTCAGAGAAATGACACATATTGAAAAGGAAAGCCTAATTATGAGGCTTCAAAACGAAGTTGGTTGCAATATTGTCCGTGTAGCGTTCCCCATATGACAGATAGTTATTGTGTTCACCGCCAGGCATCCGAGTTAAGATAGCAGTTGAGAGAACAGGGACACACGCGGAGCATCGAAGCGTCACAACTGCGAAACAAAGATTTTCCTGTGTATATATTATTGTGTGCTATTGCCTTTGCATAACATTGGTGATCCCGACGTGATGTCTGCTACAGGAAAGGCTGCACGTGATACAACTAAAAAGCCAGAGGCAGGAAATTCAAAAGCCACTAAAGCCGAAACTGTTACTGGAGCCGAGCCCACCACAGGAGCCGCAACCGACACCAGAATCATACAGGGGCCACCAGTTAGCAACAACGACATCGCAAATGTTTGTGTACCACCATTTTGAACAACTCGAACAACGCTGTGGTTGCGAGGGTGCAGAATAAGCTCAGACGCCGCCATGTTTGACAAGATCGTCAGCGAACTTAATTGTATCTGCTTGGACGCTAAAGCGGACATTGTAGAGAAATCGCCGGAAACGGGCAAATATGAAGCGCTGAAAACAAGATTGATCAATATTTACGCCCCGTCCGAAGAGGCTCAAGTTCGAACTCTTCTCAACGGCATGGAATTAGGTGACAGCAAGCCGTCACAATTGCTACGGTGCATGAGTTTGGCTGCAAAAAGCAAGGTAAGTGAATCATTTTTGAAATCACTTTGGCTACAACGGCTGCCCGCGGATGTACAATCGATTCTCGCCATCGCAGAAAGAACGAGTCTCACCTGCCTCGCAGAAATGGCTGCCAAAATTCTAGATTTCAACAGGCCTAACGAAATTTGTGAAGTCTCTGATCGCCAAATATCACAAGGAATTTCGACCAATACTGCAGATTTAGTTACACAGATCGCAGAATTAAAAGCATCAATCCAACAATTATGAATACCACCTGCTCGACGCTTCACATCACCACGACACTTCAGAAGTCGAAGCCGTTCTCGCAATCGAGAAAACGAAAGAAAAATCTGCTTCTATCATCGAAAATTCGGAATAGCAGCAGGTCATTGTACCAAACCATGTAACTTTCAGGCCCCATCGATGTCGGAAAACGCCTAGGAGCCCTGCGTGTTGAGACGGCTCGCAGTCGCTCCGCAACAAACCGTCTTTTTGTCACTGGCAAACTAACGCAATTTAAGTTTCTAATCGACACAGATGCAGACGTGTCAGTCATACCTCGACTTCCATCGCTTAAAAACAACACAAAAACCGAATTTAAGCTTTACGCGGCCAATAAATCTCCGATCGACACTTATGGTGAAAAGTTGCTTACATTAAATCTCAATTTACATCGACAATTTACGTGGCCATTTATAATAGCAGACGTTGCACAGTCAATTATAGGTGCTGATTTTCTAAAAAAACATAGATATTACAAACAGACATCTTTTTGACTCGAAAACGAAACTTACAACAGCAGGAACCGTATCAACTCTGCCCACAGGATCTATCTCTACATTGATCGAAGAATCGCAGTTCAACGCATTACTGAAATCATTCCCAGGAGTAACGAATCCTGCTCTAGAGAACACAACACAGCACTCTGTACGACACCATATAATCACTACTAGCCCCCCGGTAGCAGAACGCCCCCCGGTAGCAGAACGCCCGAGACGACTACCACCAGACAAGCTGAAAATTGCTAAAACAGAGTTCCAGTACATGATGGATAAGAACTACTGCCGCCCATCGAACAGCCCATGGGCTAGCCCTTTGCATCTTGTGCCCAACAAGGAAGGTTCCTGGCGCCCATGCGGAGATTATCGTAAAGTAAACGCGATTACCATACAAGATCGCTATCCCATGCGACACATTCAGGACATTACATCAGATCTCACAGGCAAATGTATATTTTCTAAAATAGACTTGCCTCGGGCATTTTATCAGATCCCAGTTGCGGATGAGTATGTCCCAAAGACGACAGTGACAACACCGTTTGGCCTATTTGAATTTAGGGTAATGACCTTTGGCCTCCGGAATGCCGCTCAAACCTTTCAACGGTTTGTTGACGGTGTTGCGCGGATTGGACTTTTGTGTCTGTTGTGTTGTGTCTAGATGACATTCTTGTATCATCTAACTGAATCGAAAAACATGTGGGCCATTGTCGTATCGTATTTGAACGATTAAAAACTTACGGAGAGATAATCAACGTTCCAAAATGTGTCTTTGGCGTCAAAGAAATTGAGACCCTGGGACACAAAATAAATAAACATGGCATTTCGCCACCTGATTCGCGAGTTCAAGCCATACGTGATTGTCAATCACCAACAACAGTCTAACAACTACGCCGTTTCCTAGGCATATTAAATTTTTACAGGGGATTCCACCGTAATGCTGCCAACCTACAGGCACCGCTCCACCAATATCTCAGCAACATAAAAAAAGATGACAAATGCGTTATTCAATGATCACCCGAAAACATAAACGCCTTTAACGGTTGTACGGAAAGCCTTGCGAAGGAGACATTGCTAGTATATTTTTTTCCATCGATGCCATTCCAACTTGTCACCGACCTATCTAATGTTGCAATCAGATCGGTATTAGAGCAAAAAGTACATGGCAGTTGGCTACCATTAGCTTACATTCAAAGAAAACTGAATCACGCTGAATCAAAGTACAGCGTTTACGACCGAGAGCTGTTGGCTACTTACAGCAGTTTAAAACGCTTTCGACACTGGCTCGAAGGGACCCAGTTTGTTATCAAAACGGACCACAAACCGTTGATATATGCGTTCAGTCAAAAAAAAAAAAAAAAAACAGAAAAATCTTCGCCGAGACAAATTAGACACTTAAGTTTTATATCGGAATTTTGTACCCGAATCGTCCACGTTAATGGAGAGGAAAATATTGTAGCAGATACGCTATCAAGAATCGAAGCGATCAACACGAGCTGATAGATGAACAACGAAACGACACTGTACTTCATTCATTTCTCTCTGGAAACAATTCCTCACTTAACCCTTAACATACCAAGGGGGTCCTCGGAAGACCCCAGAGGTTATGTTTTTGTGATTCTTCCGTGAATATAACACCCAATTGAACCAGGATTTTTGTATTCCTCCCGGACACTGTTAGGATAAATATTTCATTGTAATGATTATGATTCGTTATTTCAAAAATATATAAATTAATAAAAACACACTTGGGGCCGGCGGGACCCCGCTTGGTATACTACGTTAATAAAACTGATTGGTTCATTTCTTGTTTTTATAGTGTAAGAAACTGTTCTTTTTAGCAAATTCAAACAAAATAAATGTTTGTATGCATATTTTCTTCTTTTATTTATGCACGTGCAGTTGATATGAGGCAAAGTGCCGTTTCCAAATAACTGTTTCTTCAGTTTCAAGTCGTGTTCGCGTAAAGTGTCGCCTTGCGATCAGTCATCCAGTGATTATTGAGTGAAACACATTGTGTGTCTTTTGCCTGTTTTTGCAGAGAAGTAGTGTTAGTTCTCTTCTTACTTAGTGTATTGTGCAAGAATTGTGGTTTATTGTGGTATATATTATATGTAAATTATTGCTCGAAAAAAATAATATTCAAATTTTTTCTTGTTGTACTTTACTCTTATAATAGAAACTAAATATTTGAAATTATGAAAATGACCCGTCAACAACTATCAGATGATGATATGCTTCGGATCCTGGGTGAATGTGAAGCCAGTGATCCAGAAGATATCTTGGACGGATCTGATGCAGAATTCATTCCAGCAGAAGATGCATCAGAGTCTGAAGACCATCTCGACATAAATAGTGAGCACAGTGACACTGCTAGTGAAGCTTCTGATGAGGACTTCAATGAAGGAGATGAATTTACAGCGAAATCTGGTAGAAAATGGATAAGTTCGGTGCCCCGCGTCACTCGTCGTCGGCAATGTAACATCGTCAGGGGTTCTACAAGTCCAACGCGCGCAACCAATGTTGCAACCACAATGCCTGACATTTTCAAATTGTTCTTAGATGCCCAAATTGTGGAAGCTGTATGCACCTTCACCAATGCTGAAGCTTTACGAGTTGTTAGGGATTTCAATGCAAATACAGCTCCAAACAAACAGAAAACTTGATCGAATGTAGATCCTGTCGAAATAAGAGCGTTTTTTGGTGTGCTGCTGATTGCTGGAGCTCTTCGCTGCCGAAAGAAATCAATCTCTGAAATTTGGACGACGAATGAAAACATTCGTCGTGCTGTTTTTACTGCTGCCATGTCACGAAACAGATTTGCGCTGATCCTTCAGTTTATCAGGTTTGACGATAAATCAACACGTGCTCAACGAAAGGCAACTGATAAACTTGCTGCTATTCGTGAAGTTTGGGATCAGTTTATAGGATACTACAAGACACTTTTCGAACCATCTGAAAACATCACAGTAGATGAGCATCTAGTCGCGTTTCGTGGCAGATGCCCAATGAGATAGTATATGAAATCTAAACCTGCAAAATATGGCATCAAAGTCTGGGCGGCCGCTGACGTGAAGACGTCATATTTGTACAACTTGCAAGTCTAAACTGGGAAGCTCCCTGGAAATGCGCCAGAGGAAAACTTGGGACACCGCGTTGTATGCGACATGATGGAACCACTGTTTGGATCTGGAAGAGGTGTCACTACAGACAATTTTTTTACGTGCGTGCCAACTTTAGAATTTTTGCTGGAGAAGAACATTACTATGACAGGAACATTGAGAGCAAAAAAGCCTGAAATTCCACCAATGATGGAAAAAGAGACATTCTCTCTTCAAAATTTATATTCTCAGACGGGGTAGCAGTAGTCAGTTACGTCCCAAAGAAAAACAAAACAGTTCGTGTACTTTCCACTCAATTCCTAGAAGATTCAGTATCCAGTGAAAGCCATAAGAAGCCCAACTTGATATTGGAATACAACCGTACCAAAAGTGGGATGGATAATGCAGACAAGTTGGTAAGAGAATAAACTTGTGCCAGACGTACCTCGAGGTGGCCTCTGAGGCTTTTTAAGAACATGCTCGACATTGGAGCAGTGAATGCCTTCATAATTTGGATATCGAAAAACAAAGACTGGAACAGTATCCAGAAAAATCGCAGATATCGATTCCTGTTGGAGTTAGGCAAGGAGCTAACAAAACCCTAAATTCTTCGCAGGGCAACCAATCCAACTGGTCTCCATCTTCCAGTTGTCAGAGCAATTGAAGCTACGGGAGTATTTATTGCACGCAATACTGCAGCCCAAAGTATACCATCGACATCAAGTCTGCAGAAGCAGATACAAAGGAGGAGAAGATGTTCATACTGTCCCAGAAACATAGACAGGAAGGTCAATATAGTCTGCAGGGAATGCAATCGATTTGCCTGTAAAACACACAGGAAGAAAATTACAACCGTAATATGTGCCAAGAATTGCAGCAGTAGCAACCAATGATTGCGATTTATTTTTGTGAAGTTATATAATATTATAAAGATTTTATTTCCCAATATTATGAAGGAAATGTTGAAATAAAGGGAAAAAATAATGCTCACAATTCTTGTTTAACTGAAATATATTTCCAGACATCTAAAAATGTATTTTGAATAGTCTTACAGAAGAAACAGTTGAGAAATAATGAAAAAACACTGGGGTCCTCAGGAGACCCCAGCTTGGTAAACAACGCTGACGAAATAGGCTTGGTATGTTTAGGGTAACGCTGCATCCACTACCTATAGATGAATATGGAAGTTTATATTGTGACACGTCGACGAACAATATTCGACCATACGTACCATCAACTCTACGTAATCAAGTTATGAACACCTTTCACAGATGCTCGCACCCTGGAGCCCGCACGATGATTTGAGCTGTACAAAGAAAATTTGTTTGGTCTGACATGAAGAAAGATATTCGAGTCTACACACGCACTTGTATACCATGTCAAAGATCAAAGATTGGAAGGCATACAAGAAACGATATCCAGCAGTTTTCGATACCGGACAAACGATTCCAGCAAGCGCACCTTCATATCATCGGTTATCGCTACTGCATAACGATGGTTAACCGATTTACACGCTGGTCAGAAGCATTTCCTGTTTGCGACCAAACAGCTGAAACTGTCGCATGTGCATTCTACACTAACTGGGTATCGAGATTTGGAGCGCCGCACATAACCACAATTGACCAAGGAACTCAATTTGAGTCCGCGCTTTTCTCTTCTCTTTTGAAACTCATACGAGGAAGATCTAGGCGCAAATTGCGCGGAGCTCGTTTACGGAACAACTTTAACACTTCCTGGAGAATTCTTTGTGAGCGATGACAATCTGTTCGATCCGCACGCTTTTGGATCCATGTTAAAACAGCAGATGCTTGAATTGCGACCTGTTCCAATTAACCACCGCGAAGATCGCACGACCTTCGTACATCATCAATTAAATTCATGTACACACGCCTTCTTAAGAGTTGACGCCGTAAGGAAATCGCTATGTCAACCGTATTCAGGACCACAAAAAGTGATCAAACGAATTTCAGAATTACTGTTTACAATTGACATCGAAGGTAGACAAACCAACGTCTCCACCGAACGACTGAAGCCCGCCTTCATTACCGTTGCCACTACTCAGCAAACCGGAGCTCCGTCAGACTCCGTAACGAAGCGAATAGTTTGTACACCCGAAAAAAGAAAAACAATTACATGGGAACCGATCAAAGCACGACCTCATACGGCTGTCAGAACATATCCGCCTACAAAGCGCCATCGTGACAGTAGGAATGTCACTCAAGAGGGAGCAGTGTAGCGTTTCCCATATGACAGATAGTTATTGTGTTCACCGCCAGGCATTCGAGTTAAGATAGCAGTTGAGAGAACAGGGACACATGCGAAGCATCGAAGCTCCACAACTGCGAAACAAAGATTTTTCTGTGTATATTATTATTGTGTGTTTTTATGTAGTGCATATAAGCGTTATTACGAAAGCTATTACCTTTGCTTAACATCTGATTCGATTTAATGACAGTGACGCCATCTCTTGAAAATTCTTTAAAACTTTTTTGTACACTCGATAAAAAATATGGCGGCCATTTAAATTGGAGCAGGAATGGTGAGGAATGGTGTGTCATTGAAATTTTTTCTCGAGTTTATTCATTATTGCTATCAATATTTCATAGACTGAGTACAAAACTCTTCTGAAAGAGCCGTAGTTCTGTCCACCCAAATTTCAATCTAATGAAGAGTACGTGACTTTATAGTTCATAATTCTTTAATTTCCTCGTGGCTTCAATATTAAGAATTGAAAAACAAAGTTCATGACAAGTTTGTTTTCACGGAATTAATTATAACTAACAATCAAGGACAAATAATAATTTGGTCGTTATCATCTTAATTGGAATTGTCAATCTACTTGTTCGACAAAGCCAAACATACCTTCCAAAGAAGTTGATGTTTCATGGAGAGGGCATTCAAGGAAAATCCAGAATTTGTATGATTCCTTGTGTTCAACATATCCTTTATTAGAAAATCTACGCAGTATTTCAATACGAATTGCGCTCTGTTTTCTTCCTTTTACTCATCTAAATATTTTTTTGTCTTTTTGCTGTCTACCCTTTCCGCGTCCCAATCTGCGACTTCCTATCTTTCCCCTTCCATATTTTGCCTTAATACAAGGATTTCAATTATTTTCTTTTGTTTCATGGCAAGGATAATGATGAAATAAACGAAATTCAGTAGAAATGGTAGCAAACAATTCCAAATCGAGAGTTTATTACATTGTTCGTAATGTGAACAGCGAATGGCAGAGAGAGAGTGAGAGAGATAGGAATTCATGATTGATAGGGAAAATAAATTATGGGGTTTGATTATGGCGCATGTAAAGAACTTGAGTAGAAATTTCGGGAATTCATTTTAAATTTGATATTTCTCTAGAAAGCCTTCCAAATAAATATCCTCTTAAATTATTATACGCAAACGAAGCATATTTAAATTCCCAATTAGTAACGGATCAGATTTTTCAAGAGAAGATATTTATTGACCTAAAATATATTTGACAATAAAAAATTCTCAGAAGCAAAATTTTCAATTGTGTGTGTTTTTAGAAATTAATTTTCCAACAGCAAAAATCGGTAGGTTTTTTTCCTGAACAAATAATTTGCGTTGTCCGGTGAAAGTTACATTCCAGGAATAAAATGTTATCAGATGAATAATTTATATGGAGGAAATATTTCCTTTTTGTAGAAAGATTATTTTCATTGAAAATATTCCTGAAAATTTTGTTCGTATATTTTTCTCTTGAAATATAAATATAAAAAACAAGTTGAGTAAGCAGGAGAGTGCTCCTACCAGAAGGTCTTTGTAAACATCCTAGGGTTAGAAGCAAGTTTTCTAATGGCGTGAATCGATAATTTGAATTATTCATCCAATACTTAGATATGAAATCGTTCAAATTTATACAAAAGATGCACAGTTTCTTTCATAAGCACAGTGCAGCCGCCATTTTAATCTAGCTTAAATGATTTTTCTGAATGCTCGGCCGATTGAACATGTTCAAGTTAAACACTATTCCTTAAATTTTCATGAAAATTGAAAGAAAATAAAAGTACCCAAGTCCATTTTACATATATATAGGGTTTTCCAATAAGAGGTGTTATTTTGAATAGATCTTCTGATTTAACACCTTGCGACTTCTTCCTTTGGAGCTACGTGAAAGAGAAGGCCTATGCCAAAAGCCCAGCGCCGATTCAAGATCTCAAAGATGAAATTCGTGAGGCTATCGAGGACATAGGGCAGCCACTTTGCGATTTGGTTATGGAAAATTTAATGAAGAGGATATGGTCCTGTAAGCGTGTCGTAGTGGTTATTTGCTCAATGTTAATTATTGCTATTAACGGCATATCTTCGTCTTTATAATGAAATAAACATCCGATCATTTGTATTAAAAATGGCATTTTTCTTTTAATATCAAAATAACACCTCTTATTGGAAAACCCTATATCAACCATAAACACGTGTTATTGTTGGTATAATTTCATATAATTGAAATGGCTATAACTCACTTGATTATGATTCGATCTCAATCAAATTTTGTGAACATATATATCTTATGTTAGTCTATATAATTGCAAAATTTCAAAAAGTTTAAAGGTACCGTTTTGATTTTATGGGCTAAAATGTAAAATCTACAAATCATACTATTATTAACAAAGTTGAGCGAATTTCGATTTCTAAGGTATTTGTTGCCCTTGTACTCATATAGGTCCACGTTCGTGATAATTTTCAGATTTTTCGGCTGAAAGGTGTCCAATCGCGAGGGGGGGGGACACAAATTTTGCCTACATTTTGCCCTCCCCTGGACCCCCTAATTCATAAAATGATTTTTTTATTTCAGATTCTAAAAGTTCTAATTAAGACCTTTCATTTGATACCCCACTCGACTACCTTTGATTAAAAAAAAATTTTAAGGGCCAATTCGTTATTAGGGGGGACCCCCCTTAAACATTTCTTAAATTTTTGTTAGTGCCTTAACTTTTGAGAGACTATCACTTCTGACCTTTTCACAAAGTTTGAGCATTCTAGCTTCTATAGTTTCTGAGGAAATCAGCTGTGACGCACGGACAGACGGACAGACGGACAGACGGACAGACGGACGGACGGACAGACGGACGGACAGACGGACAGACAGGTCGCGAAACTAGTAGGTCTTTGTAAAAAATTTTTTTACAAAGACCTAAAAATGTCGGATGCTAACCTTCTGTTTCTTTCATAACTACCTTCTCTCTTTCTCGAACTTGTTTTTAAGATAATTTCTCAATGCGACGTTCATTTCAACTTGTGATAATTATATCTGATTAGTATGTCAAATATCAGTATTTAATTTTGTTACAACTTTTAATGAGATTTACCAACTTCGCTCCTCACTTCATCGCTACCCACGTGACTCTCTTCTCAATGTAATTATGATGACAAGAAAGTATCGCGGGTACGTAATATACGTGAAAGCCAGGAGAATACTTGTATAAAAGTACAACATAAATTTACTATGGCTGTTCACAATGCGTAATTATCACGATATCAGGTTTGCTAAACGTAAATTATTATGTTACGAAGGTAGTCGTGTATATTATTTCAAGTATCTGCGTAAAAAGCCCCGGTATCAATTAAGAAAGTTTTACAAGGTGGTTCGGAGATGGTTCTTATGAGAGTTGAGAATATACATCAGTACATGTGTTGAGAGAATTATTTTTGGAATAGAGTAACCAACTTTTGCAGATCGAAATTTTAGGCTTTTTTCGAACTCTAATGAAGAATGTATAACATACTTTTAACAATTAAACGAAATGACAAGTAAATGATAGTATTTAAAAACAATGGAAAAATATATTACTATCAACCGTCAATTACCCTTATTCGATTGAAAGACATAATCCCTCAAATAGCTAAATTAGTGACTAGTTTTATTGGTTCCATATCCGAACTCGGCTGGATATGGATATGAGACACGGCCACTAAAAGATGCCCTTACGGGAAAGGTACAGGCAACAAAAAGCCCGATGGACAGGTACATGTTCGGAATTACAAAGCGAGATAAAAAGATTGTTGCGTGTATTAGATGTCGAAACAATTGCACGTATTACTATCGATATTCCCTGCCTTAACATGACTTACATCAACCAAAGCGATGACAAGCACCTTACAATAAATCAAAACAGTCACATCATCTAAAAAAACAACAACTAGAAACGCCTGATAATGAATCAATACAATTATATCACCCAAAATAATCATCATAAATCATCAGGATCAACAATGATTATGAAATGTCTCGAATCAATGTGATGACTGTACGAAAAGTTGATAGGCGAATTAGGAGGAGGTTACGTATTTTACGGACAACAAAACACCAGCATTGCGAAACTATTGGACAACATCCAAGAATCACCATTCATTAGTAGCCGAAAATACCAGTTACGCCGCTTCGCGTTTCAATAGCTGGGAAGATGCTAACAACTCGATGGGCAAACTTAAAGAGTTGGATGAATGAAATGATGGAAATGTGCAATCAACAGTAAATTTTGGGACGTTTGGCTTACCGGCGGTGAGATCGCCAAAATTTGTCGTTCCAACCTTTCGAAGGCGGCTACCGCAAATGAACATCATTTGCTAAACTCTTTGAGCAGTTAGTGTATATTCAGGATATCCCATATGTTCAAAAGATGTCTTATTTAAAGTCAAGTTTTGCGGGGAAGCCGGTAGCTTGAGCACCCACAAGCATCCGAACAAAATTATGGAACAGTATGGAAGATATTACGAACACGTTGCGACAACCAACGGCTAATAGTTGCAGCTTTTTTCAACAGTTTATTAAGCATTCCAGCTACGAATCGAGTCTTCTGCCCATTTGAAGAAACTACATGGCACGGAACACGAGTCTCTGCTGGGGATCAAGAACTTTGGCCTTAATACTAGCAGTTGGGACCCATTAATCATGAATATACTTCTTCAGAAGGTGGGTAAGTAGACGCATCGGCTCTTTGAGCAATCTCTCCCCGATACTCGGAAAGTGCAGCCACTTAGCACGCTTCTAGGCGTTTTCGAATCGAGGTTTCCATTGCTGGAAAGCTTAACATAGTAGATGGTCTGGTGAAATTAAAGGTGAATAAAAGGTCATCACTATTCACCACAAAGGAGAAGCAACCGTGCCTAGCCTGCAAACAAGAGCGCTAAATTTTTCGACTCTGCCAGAAGTTTTTGCAAATGACAGTCAGGGAAAGATTTAGAATAGTTTAAAAACGACAACACTGCATTAACTGTCTACGAAAAGGACACACTCGAAATGAGTCCAATTCAGGCTCGTGCATAAAATGCAACAAACGGCATGATACTTTGCAAACCAAGCGAAGAGTCCTCAGCGATACTATGCATATCTACGATCCCTTAGGGCTCGTAAATTCTATCGAGCCAATGGGAAAAATCTTTATTCAAGATTTATGGCAGCTTAAACATGATTGGGATGGTCAGATTCAAGAATTGTTATCAGCTAAATGGTACGAATTTTGCGGCGAACATACGTAGCTGTATTTACTTATGATTCGCCAAGCATGCAGTATCAGATAATTTTTCCAATATAGAGCTGCACATATTTCCAATGCAAGTGAAAGTGCTTTTGGAACAGCCATTTACAGGCGATCAAAAGGTTGGGGGATACGTAGCATATCTTCTAGGTGTACATTCTGATGTAGCTCAATTCAATCACAATTCCTAGGTTAGAACTATGATTCAAAAAGGCATTGTGCACCCCACTGGGCAATATTTACTTGTAAACAGATTCAACGATCACTTTATCGTGGATAAAAGGATCGCTAGGATATGTGGAAAAGTTGGATATTTGGGTACCCCACAAACTTTCGCAAAGAAAAAAGAAAGACAAAATGCCCTGCTGTATTTCCCATCTTGCGCGTCACGCTGATGGATTTCTTCGACGGGTTTTTACTGGAGATAAAAAGTGAGTTTTGTACAATAACGTGAAACGGCACTGGGTGGTTTGCAAAAGATGTGTGTCACCAGAATTCACTTCAAAAGCTGGCTTGCATCCATGGAAGGTCTTATTGCCTGTTTGATGGGATTCTACAGGAGTCATTTATTGCAAGCTTCTGGAACGAAATCAAACGTTAAATGCGGACCTGTTCAGTCAGCGATTGGAGCGATTTCAACAAACAATGCGTGATAAAGTGTCCTGCGTTAGTTAGTCGTCGCGGAGTCATCTTTCATCACGACCGAGCGAGCCCGCACACAGCCGTAGTAAGCCAGCGCAAATCAACGGAGACTGGCTGGGAACTTTTACCCTACCCACTATACGAGTATTCTCCTGATTTTGCTCCAACGGATTATCACTGGTTTCGTACAGAACAACAAACTTTTTCGAGGGTCAGGGGGAAGATTTCTACAGGAGACGTATACAGCAGGTTCCAGAACATTGGAGACAAGTAAAAGATAATAATGGTGATTATATATTAGATTAAATTTAAATGAAAAAATAATAAAAAAAACAAATAATTTATTTCGAAATCGAAAAACGTTTGCTCACACCTAATAAACATGTTAAGATATGAATATACAAGGTGCCTTCCAAAATGAACGAGACTGAGCTCTAATAGAAACGACACGAGCTTTGTTCTGATAAATTCGAGTTTATTTATTTAAAATAGTCTCCTCCGGCCTCGATACACTGTTTTGCGCTATCCAAAGGCTTTTTGAAAGAGTGTTGCAGGTCATTGACCGGAATGTCCTTCAGGATGTCGGTACAAGCCTTTTGGATGCCCTCTAAGGACGCAAAGCGTGTTCCTTCCATGGCCAAATGCAATTTCCCGAATAGGTAGAAGTCACAGGGAGCCGTATCAGGCAAATACGGTGAGTGATTGATGGTTACAATGTGATTTCTAGTCAAAAAATCAGTCACAAGAGTGGATGGATGAAATGGTGCATTATCATGCAATAAGCGCCAGCTTCCTCCTTCGCGGTATTCAGGCCGAATTCGACGAATGCGATGCAACAAACGCTTCAAAACACCAAGATAGAAAATTGAATTGACGGTTTGGCCCGTTGGCACGAACTCCTTGTGGACAATTCCCTTGGAATAGTCAAAACAAATGAGCGTCGACTTGATTTTTGACTTCTCCAAACGCGATTTTTGGGGTGGTGGCTCGTCAGGGGCCTTCCATTCCGCACTTTGACGCTTGGTTTCGGGCTCATATTGGTAACACCACGTCTCATCACCAGTTACATTATTGTAAAGGAAGTTCTCGTCTTTTCTCGCCTCTTTAATGATGTCTTTCGAATGTTGAACTCTGGGCAATTTTCGGTCATCAGTTAACTTGTGCGAAACAAAACGTGTACAGACCTTTCGTAAGCCCAAATGATCGGTTAAAATGCGATAAATCGATGTTTTGGAGATATTCAACTCTGATTCCATGAATTTCAACGATGATTTCAGCTCATTTTTGATAAATTCACGCACAATTTCGATGGAGTTTTCGGTGATCACTGATTTTGGCCGACCCGTATGTTCATAATCATTTATGTCCTCACGACCATCTCTGAAACGTGTAAACCACTCATGAACTCAAATGTTTCGGTAAACGTTTTACCGATTTTAAAACAAAATTTGATATTATCTCTTTGTTTGAAACTCATTTTTGTACCGATGATACAAACATACTGTCACTTTAGACGCAATAACTTCGCTTCCACTGAACCGAATGTCACCAAACGTTCACTGCTGGAAGTCAGGGAGGGATGTAACTTTCCAACGCACTATCTCATTCACAGATAGCGCCACCAAAAAAATTTTTATGACAAAAGCCATATTTATTTTGGAACGCGACTGTAAAATCAGCATAATTTCATACCAAAAGAGTCGTAGCAGGTGCTTCAGTTACCCACGAAGAGCTTCACACAATATTCACGGAAATTGAAGCAATTCCAAACTCTCATCCATTAACTCCATTATCAAATGATCCGTGCGACTTGCAAGCTTTAACACCAGGTCACTTTTTGATTGGCAGGCGTCTCGACGCCCTACCAACCCCAAAATTCGTGGAAAGAAGCCCAACAATTCTGCTCTTTGAGCCGATTATCAAATAAATACTTTCAGGAGCAAGCCGCAGCAACAAAAGATACCCTTAGGGACATTAGTCCTATTAAAAGAAGATGTCGTTCCACCTCTCAAGTAGGCCCTCGGTAGAGTTGTAATGCTGAACAAAGGATCAGACGATGTCACTAGAGTGCGCGTGAGCTCGGTCAGGGATTGTCAGCGTATTCACTCTACAGGAGGTCCAGAGGGGCCTCGTCGTGGCTTGGATCTGAAAAGAACGATATCGGGCTCCACGGGACGACAGGCCGCGAGAGGTCCGATCTGGTTTCGGCGTCACCGGCTACTGGGGGAGGCTGGTCGTACTACGGCGAGCAAACGACTGTCCGTTGGCTACGCCGGTAGGTTTTCAGGGAGATTGGGCGCGGCCCTGCGCGTGGTTCCTGTACCAGCACCTCCTCCAATGGCGGTAGTGATTTACGAAGTTCTGTGAGCTGGTGCTGGATGTTGTTGTTAATCCTCAGGGGCACCGCAGGAAAGAAAAGTGCCCCTTACTGGCAAGGCGCTGTACCCGGGCGGATACGGCGGGACTTCGGTGCCCTGCAGCTGGAAGCAGGGAGGCGCTCTACCGCAAATCTCGCTGGAACGAGGGCCTGTTAAATAAACAGAAGGTGAATTTCTGCGGCTTAGCGAGATGAAACTCAACCGGTAAATAATGGGAGAACCGAATTGGCGGCGTACAAGTGGGACGAAGAGTAAGAGATTAGGGTCCACCTGCGGATAAAAATCCCGTTGGGGGACTGAAGGAAAACAAAAGAACTCAGTGAGGTTGACTCCCAGGGAAGTGCTATCAGCCAACACTGCGCAGAGCTGAAAGGATTGACTTGGTCGGCTTAGGTTTGCACCACTAGCCAACACTAAGCTAAAATTGAGGAAGAAAGTTAAACAGGATTTAGCGTGATTGACTTACAACATATCCTTTAACAACGAACGAACGAAGTTTGGAAGTGCTACACTCCCCTAGAACTGAAACGATGCGGCGGTTGACCTGCAGCAATGTGCTGAACGGCCCGTCACGCTTGGATGAGAAGCTAGAAAGAACTGGGATGAGACCATCCAATCCATAGGCTTTTTAAACAACCTTTCCGCTTTATTTGTTGGCAACTGTATAGGATATTGAATTTGTTTCATTCGTATTCGGAACGTAAATTTTTATTGGAAGATTTTGCAGCAGAATCCAATCGGGTTTAGGATAGCAAAAAGCCAACACGATTTGAACCATGACACAAATCCGATTCAAAAACTAGTATAAAAATTTGTTGTATTTCATTATACCCAGGCGGGTGCAATTGGTGGATAAACTTATTCTCCGCTCATGATTTTTCATCCACTTAGCAACTCCATTTCCTGGTTTTCGTCCAGGTAAGGGACATGAACTTTCCCTTTGTTCATCATTGGCCCCACGAAAATTCTTACAAGGTGAAATCGTCCCTATTTCACCCGAGGCAATTGACCTTTTCATGCTCCCCAATGTAAGTTTTCCATGCATTTCATTCAAGTTGACTTGCCCAACTTTATGATTGTGTGAATTACACATCATACACTTCTGCACGTCATCATATATCACTACCGCTTGAAAATCTTCGAAGTCAACGAAGATTAAAAAGATCTAGCCGGCAATGGAATTCGACCAGGAGCTAACCCAAGATTTGTCAAATCAAACGCGATCTCCTTCACTACTAGTTGTAGTGAAATGAAGGAATGTAAATGTCTGTAAAGGACTGCAGCGATGGTCTGCTCCTTCGGCGAGTGAAAATGTTGATGCTCGTTGGAATTGGCCTTGTCTGAGGACGTGTGAATGCGCTAGCAGGCTAGCATTGCGGTGCCGTGGAGCGGGTTCCTTTCCGCAGCACAAGGGCCCACTACAAAAAATTTCGCACTCACGAATTAAACGATCAAATGACTCGGTTCGATGGTGTCGAAGCCGAGGTAACCTACAGAAGGAATGGAATGCTCGAACAAAACGACCGACTGAGCCTGGTGAACGCGCGCGAGACTCGAGAGGATCTCGTCTTCACCATTTATTACTTACGACCCCAAAAAAGAGTGGGGCATCTCAACAGCTGATAACTTCGTTGTCATGCCACAAAATCCCAAACAAAAACAGCTGCGAACCGTTACGCACTTCCAAGTTACAATGCACTCTACTATGCAAAAACTACCATCTAATATTTCGCAACCACTTTACATATTACCTGCAAACTTTCTCACTTGAATGTTCACAGCACAAATTTAAATATATTTCACTCAATTGAATCCCATGATCTTTCGTGCTGATAATTTTACTCCACGCACTAACGCAACGGCTATTCCTCTCGACCTTTCAAATGCTAGTCCCGCTTCAAATCCATTCCGCTTCTCTCGACCAGTCTCTTCACGGCGGGAACGGAAGGTTCTCGTCGAAACAATCTAGCAATTGCTTTGCTCAATAGTGTCGCAAAGGGGGTTGCCATTATTCATTTTTTTATTTGTAGTTTTACTTTATTTTATTTTTTATTTCTTTGGAAAACTTTTTATTGATAATGGTGGAGGTGGTAGCGGCGGGGTTTAGTGCGGGTTAGAAATAACAATGTCAATAAGTTGCCTATCAAATTGTTCCGAACTTATTGCGTTGTTATTTTCATGAGATGATATTTTCTTCGCAAATGTCATTCGAGCAGTTGGCCTAGGCGCGCTGCTCGATTGCTACACAGTGAAGTTGCTAGCATCTGTGCGCATATCAGATTTGGATGATTGAGTACCTAAATAATTCCTAATGCAATAAAAATGCTCGTTGCAGTATAAATTTCAGTAATCAAAGTGTAAAGGTGCCATAAAAGGAATTGGATGAAAATCATTACTATCACATTGGCAGCCGACAGATTTCATCAGTTGACTAGTCCAAGGAATGATTGGGTGTTAGCTTCCACTGAATCACTGAAGAAATCCGGGTGTGATAGACGAAATACGTATTTGTTGAACAAAAATTAAAATTCACAGTGGAACGAATATATTTAAATATTTCGTTTATTTTTTAACATTTGAAAAAGACAACCGTTGAAAGCAATAATAATAAAAACGGCTAAGAGAGATATTACTGTTACATGAACAAATAATTCTGCGAGCTACTGTCGCAATTGTTTTCACAACCATTAAGAACATCAACAAAATGAATTTACTCGAAACCACGAGAACCCACCAAGCATGATCAACATCTGAAAGTGAGTCATTTGTAATTTCATTAAATAAACTTTTTTAATTTAATTTAAAAGACATTGCGTTTTCACTTTCCCGGAACATTAAAATTATTGGCCGCGAACCATAACACGCGACATTACATTCGGGTTTTGGAGCGTTACTTTAATTAGGAGTCAACGATTTATGCCTAAAATGACCATTAATTTATTTTAGCTAGGCGGACTTAGTTGGTTACCGGATCCAGCCGAAATATTTACTCGGTGCATCTCACCTGAAAATTAAGTACAAACCGAAGCAATATCGACATTTCCAGCATGCTTACAATTTGCGTTAGATCCCAGGTTTTTATAAAGCTGACTTTTCCGTAAGCACCTCTCAAGGAATTTCCGTTGTATGAGTACATATTTCAGGATCCGAAGATATTAAAACCCCAAACCTTCAAACGAAAATTTCCCACACTAGTTACCCACCGACAAACTGCGTAACACCAATTTTCACAGTCATTTACGTCTCTTAATCCATTCTTATTCAGGTTGTCGTCAACTGGTTGCCCATTAGATTTTCTGTTTCAATTGTCTCGAGCACGACATCTTAAATATTTAACGGTATGATGATGTTAATCAGGAAATCTATATTTCTATTTCCATTAGGCCCAATTAAAACAACAGACTTGAATCTGTCTTTTGAGAATGTTCTTTGCGAGTAAATAATTTTCACCTTGGAGTATCATTACAAGTTGGAAAATAACATCCGGTTCGGTGGAAATGAGAATATTATGGGCCGCGTTAAATATTGTACGTCCAAGAAGTGTAGAATCAATTTCAATCTTTCACATTCCATTACAACACAGTTGGAAGGAAAGTTGAAGAAAACAAGAAAAGTTTGAGATGAAAAAATGAATTTCATCATTAATGCCCTCTCAAGGATCAAAACCTTTCAAACGGGTGGACGAAGGATTAAGTGACAAAACAAATGAATGACATAGAAGTCTTAAATGATGACAACATTAAGCTGGCTTCGCCTTCTGATTTCCTTTAATTGAGTCTTAGCATCTTGGAAATTGCATTAAGATCGAGATTTTTACGTTTCGATAATTTTCACATTCTCTCATTTCTCCTTTAAAACTTAATCATGAAGGGTGTTGTGTATAGATCTATCTGTAAACATGCTATAGTCAATTTCGTATGTTCTCGACGCTATGTTTCGTTGTGGAAGTGTTTAAAGCTTCACCACACCAAAGTCTCCCCAGAACCATGAGATGCGGGGAAAGTTGAGCCACCTTGACTTCAGTGGATTGTGGTGGTTGCTGGTTGGAAATCAAGGGATTTATCTCATCAAGGCGAAGGCGAGATAAATGTATCTATCAAGTGTATATACTCGAAAATGACTGGTGATTGTCTCCTTTATCCTTGTATTTTATCAATGCATTATGCTATTGATTTTTAAGGAAGGTGAATGGAAAGGGTGAATGAAGGACATTATGGATTTTAAGTTTGAGGATAAAGAATAAGACGTGAATTTGTTTCGGATCAATTGAGAATTTTTAGAAAAATCCAGCACTATATTGCCGCGCGTAAAACTTGCAAGGCCTATAATTAAGATTTCCGTATTTTAATTTCAGTAAAATTGTTCTTGTTTAAAAAGTTCACTTTTCAATCACTTATTGAACTGAAAATAATTTTTGCATTAGATTTACTACAAGGTTATTTCAACTTTCTTCACGCACAGTGGCATGCATCGCTTTCATCTACAAAGAATTAATCCATCTTCACCATTTGCTTCTATAGTAAGCCAAAAATATCCTTGGAGAGATCCCATCCGCAGCCTCACTTGAAATAAGAATATTGACTGTCTTGCGCATTTGCCCGAGATAGAGGATGCCTTAAAGCGAGATTCTCCTAGCATGATCGGAGCAAAAATTAGGCTGACCAAACCAAATGATAGAGGTCACCGCATGGCCACTGTCGATACCTCAGAAAAATATGTCGAACAGATGATGGAAAAGGCGAAGATCAGAATCAGACGCGTATTTGTAAGATAAGGCGGTGAGCAATTCTCTCCGGTGTTTCAGGTGCCTCGGGTACGGACGCTCCAAAAGGCGGAGGTACATAGCCGTCCCATGCGACGGATAGTTCTGTTGGTGACACTTGATATTCAGAGCGCTTTCAAGTCCGCTAGATAGGGAGATGCTTTGAATGCGCTGAATTTTTGAAGGACTATCTGAAGGCTCGAAACCTGCTTTATGATACGATCTAGGGTCGAAAAGAGTGGAAGCTACATATATTCGATGTTGCTCAAGTATCAATCCCTGGTCCAGACCTATGGAACCTATTTTAAGACGGACTACTGAGACTAGAGCTGCCGGATGATGAGTCGCGCTTCATCGGCCATGCATGTGATGTCGCGGCACTAGTTACTGGACGCATCGTTGAACAAGTGCAACATAGACTAGGTATACTAATGCGCCGGGTGAGAGACTGGATGACTGCTCGCTGGTTCAATTTAGCACTGAAGAAAACCGCAGTGTCATCCTAACAAAGAAGAAAATTCCCAGAATAAGGTCGAACATGGGGCTGCTGATCGAATGGAAGATGAGTCTCAAACCGTATCTCTGCTTCAGGCGTATCGCTCTGAGTCGACATATGGCCAACTTAGAGGGACCCAACTCATCAAGAAGGCGACTTTCGATGAGGTCCGTAGAGTCAGTGCTACTGTACGGATCAGAAATAAGAAGCCACGCTTACCAAACTGTGAAACCGTTTTCTACCTGACCCAGTTCATGTATGGGCATGGGTGTTTTCAGTCTTAATTGCACAAGATTGGTAAATCGCGGTCCCGCAACTGTAGGTTTTGCGCAAGAGAGGAAGACGAAGCCTACATCAAATTTGTTGCATACAGAAAAATGGGACAGGCTGCGCTGGGACTTCTACAAGGAAACAGGACAGATCTCCCGGATAGTTTAATCAGAGAGTTGCTTGCATCGGTTGACAAGTGGAACCATGTGGCACATTATACACAGAGCCGGCGACGTCGGCGTTGAAAGATTACTTTTCTAGCAATTCCTTCCTCCCTCGCCGCTGGAGGAGGGATGTGCCTCCTCGTTTGTCCCATGTATACTGCCTTGCATTTTGAACTTTCGATACGATATACGTCTGACTTGTTCTGTAGTTGGCGTTCATCCTTCATTGACCCGAGGATATTTTTAAGTTGGTTCATACCACTTGATTCGATCAATCTTATAGATTTAAATTTGTACATTCACCGTTTAATTTGGTTTATGATGCCGCCTTCATGATATGTAACTGCGTTAAAGAATATTTTCTCATTATATAAGTTTGTCAGTGGTGAACGCTTGTATTTATTTATTTATTTCTATTTAACAGAAAAAATTCCAATAACAAAATAGATAAAATAATAGTACATGCAAAAAGCAAGATAAAAGTAATAAAAAATGCAAGAACTAGAAGAAAATAAATAAGAAAAATTACTGAGAGCTGAAGAAGACAGTTGAAAAATCTTTTATAAACTAAATACGAAAGGGGGAAGGAAGGGTCCAAGCTGAAGGTCATCATGGTTACGAGGTAATCTGAGCATGGGTGAGTGAAAATACACCAAACTACTAGCAAATGGAACATCAAAGATATTCGACGATCTTGTAGAACGCATAACGCGCCTCACAGGAACCTGGTTGACAAGGCGAGTATCGAGCAAACCACGGCAAAGCCTGTAAAGGAAACATTCATCAAGATAGAGTCGACGCATTTCTAGCGAAGGAATATTGAGGATAGCTAAGCGTGATTCATTAAAAAATGCAGGGAATCCGGAACTTCAAGAAGACGATCCGGGAAAATCTTTTTTCTAGAGCTTCTAGCGTCAACTTCAAATACTTCAAATGAGGCGACCAAACTGGCGAACAGTACTCAAGGATGGGACGAACCAAACTAGAATATAACACATGATAAAGGATCAGAAAAAATATAGGAATTTCTTAAGATCATGCCACAAACGCGAGGGGCTTTAGAAGTACTTTCAGAAATATGAACGTCGAACTTTAATTTAGAGTCAAAATTGACAACTAAGTCCCTGTAATGTGTCACCGTACTTAGTTACGAACTATTTAATATAAATTGAAAGCTTATAGGGCAAGGGTTATTAGAAAATGAAAGATATCATGCACTTAGAAACATTAAGAGTAAGTTGGTTATAAGAACTCTAAAATAAAATGGCACTCAAATCTTCTTGAAGCAAGGCAGTCATTGTTAGACGACACTACTTTGAAAACGTTGGACGTCATCTGCATAAAGAAGGCAGGAGGAGTTGATGACAACGGATGGTAAGTCATTTATAAACAGAGTGAACAATAGTGGGCCCAGAATGGATCCTTGAGGAACACCAGAAGACGGGTGGAAGGGTGTCGAAAGACAGCCTTGAAAAGATACCTGACTGACACGATTGGATAAGTAAAAGGATAATAAGTGGAGCAAATAATCACGAACGTTAAGAAATTTAAGTTTTATTGTGATTTAGTCGAAGGCTTCAGAGAATCCAAATATAAGATTTCAACTTGTAAACGGTCCTCCATGGCTTATGAAGCAACGCTCATGAATTCTAACAAATTCGTTAAGGTTGATCGCCCTTTGATAAAACCATGTTCTTCAAGAACGAACAAATCATGAGTAAGTGAAAAAAGGTGCAAGTAGATGATTTTCTCTAGTAGTTTGGAGAAACAGGGTAATAAGGAGATAGTCCGATAATTGGCAACGTCTGAGGTGCTACCTTTATTAAATGAAGGAGTAACATAGGATCTTTTCCAACACGAAGGAAAATAGCCTGAAGATAAGCTAGAGTTGAAGAGAAAGGAAAGGGGGGGCCAAAATAGAAGTAGCTAATGATTTCACAAAATGATTAGGAATACCATCGGGACCTGAACTAACAGAGTCATCAAGTTCTAAAATAAGCTTCATAACATCTTCCGCATAGCAAGTAAAAAGAAATGAAGATGGCGTGTGTATGATTGGGAACAAAGGGCTATTGCTGGGAGTAGCATTAAAAATAGAAGAAAACTGAGTTCTAAAAAGTTCACGAATCTCGAGAGGTGAAGTTCCTAAGCAGCCGTTCAAATGAAGCGAGGATGGGAAACTGGAAGAGGATTTGAGAGAGCGTATATATTTCCAAAATGGTTTTGAATGATTTGAGTTTAGAGCGCCTTCAATACTATGGAAATAAGAAGCTTTAGTGATCTGTATCTTTTTCTTAGCTATCGACCTCAGATGACAAAAAGCATTATGTGACTCAGGGGATCTGTCACGTGAAAAATGTTGACGTGCTCGATCTTCAGCTTTCAAGGATCGTCTCACATTGAGAGCTAACCAGGGAAATTCAGAAGAGTTCCTTATACTGACAAGCGGAGTCGAGTTAAAAATAACAGCGTTTAAGAAGTGATAGAAATTGTTACAAGTATCCGAGTCAAGATCGCAAAAGAAGAATGACCAATCACCAGAGCGAATTGTTTCGGAAAGTTGCTGATAATTAGTTTTCTAAAAGTTTTAGCGCTGACGCTCTTTCCGACGATAACGGACAGAAGCACTATAGGAAATTTCAAAGCGTAAGGGGGATGATGGGGATTATGGAAAGATAAGGAAAAATAACTGGAGGTGAGCATAACAACGATTGCTCCATACTACAGAAGAATAAGTCAAGGATATGATTATTAACGTTAAGAAAATTATTAAATTGAGCCAGGGAACACATGGGCATAAAAGAAGAAATTAAAGACCAAATTTGAGATGAGTCAGAATCAGCTTGATTGTCATCCCATGAGAGTTTAGGAAGGTTAAAATCTCCACCTAAAATAAGGTGACAATTTGAAAAACACGATAAGAAAATACTAGATATTTCGGTGACGATGGTATTGTAGACCGAAAAAGGAGACTTACAAGGTATATAAGTGCAAAAGAGAAGAAGAGAAAGGGAAGACGAGATAACTGTTTTTGCCCCCACACATTCTACAGGAGCAGTGAAAAGTAAATTTGTTACAGGGACGCCAGTAAAGGTATTCTTGTGGGCGACTAGGACACCTCCTCAATTGAACTTGTTGGAAATTGCCCTATAACGATCACGCTTAACAATTGTATGATTAGGAAGAATTTCAGAGTCAAATATACTATCAGTCAACCAGGATTCAGAAACACAGATCATATCATCGTTAGAGAGAGAATAGGATAAAGCAAGATCCTTCAGCTTGGATCTTTAACCCCGAATATTTTGATAACAAATAGAAAAATGACTTTTAAGAGTGCTATTTTGAAAGTTCTTAAGAAGAACCGATATTACAGCGTTGGTAGGGTGCTCGGTGGAGAACGAAAATTTTTTTCCTCGAAGTTATGAATAATTTAACAAGTATTCCAGGCGGCCAGCAATTAGGTCTTAAGATGTAGTCACACAATAACGGAACAGTCAGTTTGAAAGAAGCTATAACTCTGTTGATCAAGTTGTCTTTCGTCAGCTTCTGGCAACTAATTATTTTTAGAGATGAGCCAAATTTCTTGCTTACATAATCTAAAATATCTTTGGTGGATGTATTAAACGCAAGCCTTGATATGAAGATTTGTTTCGGTGGCGTTACAACTTGGAGGGATGGCAATTCCTCAGGAACGTACCGCACGTCCTTGTACTTGTATGGACAGAATAGGTTTTGCTGTGACCTTATTTGAAAACAGTATTAGAGGGAAGTAAGACAACTAACCGATTCTTCGCCTGTGAAAGGTTGTGAATGTTTAATGTTGCAACAAGCTTGAATGCGGTTCCTTACTCTAAAAAAAAGCGAGTCGGGTTTGTTACAACTGGTATCTGAGTATACTAGATCATACTCTGAGTGCTGAAGAACGGCCTAACTATCCATCGATAAACCACAAAAAAATCATCTACCCACATTGAGTTTAAAGACCTTTGATATGTTCAAGCGAACGATTTGATATTTTAAGGTATTTTTGGATAAAAGTAATTTTGTCATGACCTAATTACGTATTTATTTGCAAGAAGCTCTTCATCTTTTCGAAAACGTTTTGTTATCTTCCACTGATATCAATCGTTCCATTTTATTACACCTGCATTGGCACTAATCCAAGAGATACTGATAAAGCTAAAGTACTTTGACTTCCTGACTAGAGTGATATCATGATTTTATCATGAAGGCTAAGTACTCAAAACGAATAGATACAGATAAGGAACTTAATGAATCATTAGAAATACCAACAAACAATTACGCATAATCTTGATTATAAATCCACCTTGAAGGGTAAGAATTAAACTATCGAGGACGTCACATAACAAGGACCTCAATTCATTCAATCCTTGCACGTGTATAATTGCCATTCATTTTCACTACCTACACAAGTGTCCTTTTAATCGTAAGAATGTCCTTCAAGGTACATTCTTTCTGTTTTTCCGCTATTTCAAGTACATCCTACTAGGGCATTGCCAGTTCGACCTTCCTCAAAGAGCAATTCTTAAAGGACGCTGCAAAAGGACACACACAAGCACAAAGCACAAAAATCGCGCTATTGAAATTCTTATCCTTGCGATATTTTTTATGTATATCTTCAACACTTAGATTGATCCTTCAATGAATCATCCTTCCACCCCCCCACCTTGTCCCACTGAGAATCGACTCAGCTTTGTCCTAACCGTGAAACTACTGTTTGTTTCTAGGTAATAAATATAAATTTCTAGTCCGATAGACGTACAAGATAGGAACAGATACTTTTCGTGTGTAGTATGTATGTAATTTATTTTTTTATTCGCTGTTTTGTATGTTGAGAGAGAGAGAGGGAGAGCGGCAAAGATACCACACGACTAGGGCGGGCGACTTTGAAGGCGGAGAGATAAAAATAGAAAAATCAATCATGTTGCCGCGTTGTTGGTTTGTTCAATGAAAAATTCCGTTCTATGCTTAAAATATCGATCGATTTGTTCTGCCTTCTGTCTGCAATGTATGTGGGGGTGACAATAAAAGTGAGAATTTTTTTTGCCATAAATGACGATGAGTCCCCACAACGTGTAGCAGTTGGATCAAAGCAATAATATTAAAAGTATACATTATAAAAAGTGTCGCGCTGCAAATCAACAAATTAAAGATACACCACTAAAACGTTGGTTTTTTTTTTTCTTATCCTTAAAGCACTGGAACATTATCCTTATTACTGAATCTTTCTTACTTTTGTCATTATTTGCTTGCTTAAACGGCAATGACTGAGTCTAATCATCTTCCACGGCGCTTTGTGCCCGGGAGAAGAAATACGAAAGAAAATCATTGCAAGTTACAAGTGTGACATGTATGACTTTCAAGAAAAACAAACTCTTATCTGGTTCGGGCGCAAAGAAATGTGCAAAAACGATGACAAGTTGGCATAACAAATCTCGCGCGAGTGTGTGTTAACACACTAATAGGAAAGATAGCTAAATTTATGGTGTAGCGATAGTGTGATTTGATAAGAAAAGATAGTAGTAACGGACGAGCTGAAGGGTTGTTTGTACGCTTTTTGGTAAATATATTTTCTCTGTTGAATAATCTCCATACAGTAGAAGAAAGGGAATCAAGGCTAAAAGAGTACTTGACGTTTTAAATGTCAAACAAATATAGCATTGCCTTCAAGATATTGACATTGGAGACCAATTTATTTTAACTTATCAGAGCAGGTGTGGCAAATGATGTAATTTTTGAAGAACATTTTTTTTCAAGATTTCTCATACCATCAATACAGTATATATAGCAATTTTCAATTTATAAAATTTATCCATGAAGAATCTTGAATCGGAGCCTGGATATAATTTCACTGCAGTTGCAACTTCTCCACGTTTAAGACAATAGGCAATAAAATTACTGAAACGAATGCATCTTTTTTACCTACCTTAGCCACATTTAGAATTCGCTAACAATAAACCACACACTGAGAGTAAAAAGCTTTAGAATATTAGTTAAGAGACTTGGGTAAAATTGTTTCATTCGAACTATGAAAATTCACTCTAAATTATACATAACTTTAGACAAATAATATGAGATACAACTAGATCAAATGTACAAGTAAATTGAGTAAATTACACTACATTAAGGTATCTAAATCTTCAGATTTAGTTCAAAGGAAGGATTCTTAAGGCTCAATGGTAGTGCATGTGGCCTATATTTAGTAACCAGCTAAGTGTAAAAATATTAAATTTTGATTTCACAATGTCTTTGAGGAGGGTGGGGAGGATATTCGAGTACATAAACTAAACTACATTATCTTTTACTTAAGATTTAAAAAAAATTGGCGAAAGGCATTCATAATATTGGATATTCTAAAAAGTATTGAGCCTTTTTTGTCACTGGGTGTTGTTCGTTGTCATATATCGGGCAATACTAATCAGATTGAATCAAACTGACATGCTTTGGAAAGGTGACATTCCAGTCTACAATTTTCATATGGACAGTTTTGTTTTTGGTCCTTCGTGTCAAACGTTGTATTTATTTAAAAATGAATAAAAATTCTGAAAAAGTTCGTTATATTTAACAATATCACTACGATCAAGGTGAGAATTCATCGCAGACTCGTGAAAAATTTGTGGTGTCTACGGTCAAGATTCTTCACCAAAAGTCAAGAGATGGTTCGCTCACTTTCGTTCTGGGAATTTTGATGTCACAGATGCACCTCGCTCAGGTCGACCAATCACTGACACATTTCGTGTATTTCCCCTTCGTATGCGTCGCCAGAAGCAAAAAATGTCAGTTTAAGACCTGTTTTGGAAAGTTCTCATCAAGAACTTTCATTTGATACCCATATCGACTACCTTTGATGAAATTTTTTTTTCGGTGGCCACTCCCCTATATGGGGAGACCCCCTTAAATACCTCATAAAAATTTTTTAGCAATTGAATTTACAAGAGAGCACCACATGTAAAATTTAGTGTTTCTAGCTTAAGTACTTTCGGAGAAAACTGCTGTGACACACGGACGCACGGACAGACAGACAGGTCGCGATTTTACAAAACCCTACAAACCGGCCAGAATTGATCAATAGAAAGAGCGTTGTCTTCCATCATGACAATGCCAGACCAGACACACATCTTTGATGACCCGGCAAAAATTGACAGAGCTTGGCTGAGAAGTTTTGATGCATCCACCGTATAGTCCAGAACTTGCACCATCAGACTACTATTTGTTTCGGTCTCTGCAAAACTTCCTTAATGAAAAGAAATTCAGTTCAAAGAGGGACTGTGCAAATCACTTGGCCAAGTTTTTCGCCGATAAACCACAGAAGTTCTACACAGATGCCCAAAAAATGCCAAAAGATCATAGATAATAATGGACAATATGTACAGGGTTTTCCAATAAGAGGTATTATTTTGAATAGCCCGCTATTTCGGTAGATGTCACTTTTGGAGCTCTCATTTTTTGATATTTGACAAGTAAAAACTACGCCATAAATAAAAATGGAACGATTCCCGCTTCAACAACGCATTGAAATTATTAAAATTCACTATAAAAATGATGAAAATTTGGCAGAGACGGTTCGTAAAACTCGAACATTTCTGGGTCGTCGTGGAGCACCGTGTCGGACCGCAATACAGAAATTGGTGGAAAAATTCGAGCTGTTGGGACAACTTAGTGATGTGAAGAATAAGACCCGTGTACGTCACTCAAGAACAGCCGAGAATATTGCTGCTGTAGCCGAAAGTATTGAAGAAAACCAAGTTTGTCCATTCCTCGTCGTTCTTTGGAATTAGGCATTCCACAAACGTTATTACACTGTATTCTGCATAAAGATTTGGGTCTTAAGGCTTATAAAGATCAGTTAACACAAGAACTCAAGCCGGTCGATCATCAACAACGTCGTGTCTTTGCTGATTTGGTCCTTGAAATGCACGAAAATAATCCGGAATTCCATCGAAAAATTATCTTGAGTGATGAGGCCCATTTCCACCTCGGTGGCTTCGTCAACAAGCAAAATTGTCGCATCTGGGGCTCGGAACACCCAAGAGTTATTGTTGAAAAGCCTCTCTATCCTCAACGTGTGACTGTTTGGTGCGGTTTATGGTCCGGCGGAGTTATTGGACCTTACTTTTTCGAAAATGAGGCTGGAGCAACAGTTACGGTGAATGGATTGCGCTATCGAGAGAAGATTAATGATTTTTTATGGCCGGAATTGGATGGTGTTGATCTGGACAACGTTTACTTTCAACAAGACGGCGCTACGTGCCGCACACGCAACGAAGTTTCCAAACCGTGTTATCTCTCGAAGAGCTGATCACAATTGGCCACCGAGATCTTGTGATTTAACAATTGGCCACCTTTGGGGCCGCATGAAAAAGAAGGTCTACGCCAATAGCCCAGCGTCTATTCAAGACCTCAAAGATGGAATTCGTCAGGCTATCGAGGACACAGGGCAGCCACTTTGCGATTTGGTTACGGAAAATTTCATGAAAAGGATATGGTCCTGTAATGGTGGTCATTTGCCTGATGTTATTTTCCACTATTGTCGGCATACCTTCCTCTTTATAATGAAATAAACATCCGATCATTTATATTAAAAAGTGGCATTTTTCTTTTAATATCAAAATAACACCTCTAACATTGAAAAAACTGGTAGTTCACACTTTAAATTGAAAGAACTGGTAGTATTTTTGACTACGCTTACAAATAAAAAAGAATTTTGTTGGACGAGTGAAGTTCAATACGAGTCAGAAATTATAATCATTTTCATTGATAATGAAATGGCTATCATTTCTCATGGCTGATAGCTGCAATTAAATATTCAAACCGGAAATAAGAAATTTCTGATATGCAACAATAACAATATTCAACCATGCTCCGTTGAATGAAAATCATATTATTTACTTAGAATATCATGGGAATATGCTAAATGCTTGCAATAGACTTACATGTACTTTGAAACTCTTGAAAGTTCAAGTGCAGAGTCGTTGAGATGAGAGAGAGGGAGAAAGAAAGATAGAGGTGCATGCCGTGAACAATATTCAAAATTTTTCTACTTCAGCTACTCCACAAATATTTTAAATTTACCACTATTGAACTAGCCTAGACAAAGCTACCGCAGGCAAGTTTGAGAAGTCTTTCAACGAATAGGCCTGCATTTGGGGTTATTCCATTTGCGTCCATCCTTCAGTTTTTTTTTTTCAAAGAATACCTTTTTGAGTAATCTTTGTACATAACAAACCCATGGGAGGTACACCAGTTCATACTTTATATATCTAGCTTGTTGTATCTCATTTGCTTTCCCCCTTCCTAATGACCTCCTTTTCCAAGGCGTTCAATATTGTTGCTAATGTTGAAGTAACAGTCAGTGCAGTACTTTCGTTAAAACACTCAGGTTACATTCGTGTGTTTACTTCGAGCTTTTTTATTCTGTGTAAAGCGAGCTATGCTTTCGCCGTAGTTCGTCACTTTGGCACCCAAATAAATCAATTCGTCTATACTTCTTTTGTTAGTAGAGTTTTCAGAGTTTTCAGACTTGAGCCAATTTTTTCCAGGACAAGTATCGGTGCTGGTTTTTTAAGCATGCGTTGGGGTTTGCAGTATCTCCGTTTAGAACTCCTGGACAAATAACTTCTATCGTGATTTATCAGAATACATCTTGGAACTGCATCGGAGACGTAGTCGGCTTAGAAAGCTACACGCAAGGATCTACCACCACGATTTAAAAATATGGCTAACTGGGAATATGAACGTATTCATCTAATGATTATATCTCTAAACAGAAATATCTCGAGGACAACCACGGCCTTTGCTAACGAGAGATTTGAATAGGCCCAGGAAAGTATCACACCAGGTCCTTGCATGTTTCCTCAAATCAATAGGATAACTGACAGAAGAAGGCTGGCCGGGGTCCTTACTCATGATGCAGTCATGCTCATGGATGACAAATCTATTGCTGACTATCGTAAAACATCTTGCCAAAGTTCTTCAAAGAGAGAAGGCAACTGAGGACTCTTCGGTTACTTCGTTGGTGATCAGTACCACAACGACTTCCAACAAGAAACATGAGCAATTGCGCTTGACGAGGTTCTCTGATTCAAATCTCTCTGACACACCTACTGGCCATGGTCTGTTTGACAATCTTGAGAGACTCACTTTGTTGGTACTCGAACTCCAAAAAATCAGCAGGAGCCGATGGAATCTCCAATTAACATATGTGCTCAAAAAGCTTCGCCATATTTTTTTTGTTCTCCTCGCGATCATTCTAAATAATTGCATCAACATTTGCTACTTCATCGCATCGCATTTGCAATACCCAAGAAGTCGGCCAGTACTGACGTAGTCGATACTCATCCGATTTTGCTGCTTTCAAATATTGGTAAGCTGCTTGAAAGGGTAATACTTGAAGGCATCATATAGTTCCCTGCAGAGGCAAGAATTGTGCTGAAAAGACAATTTGGTTTCTAGTAGATGCAGCCAATATAATAAAAAATTGGCTTGTTGTAGCTTGCCTGATTGATGTGGAGAAAGCCTTTTGCTCTGGATGCATCAATGCGCTTCTCTACAAAATGATAAATTTTGGCCTTTCGGCTCATATTGTGATATTTATAGGCAGTTTCGTGGGGGGGGGGGGATGAACTGCCTTTGCGTTGGCTGGAGGAGCTTGGTCAGACCCATTTTGTATTGACTCGTGGGTCCCACACGGTTCTATATTAGGCCCATTTCTTCTCAATATATTCACCTCTGACGTCCCGGGCGTAAGAAACGAATATAAGCCTGAAACCAACGTGAACCAATTGTGTGGTCATCTGAGTTCAATTTGTGCTTGGCTAAGACGAGGCTCCAAAAATACTCGGAATCTCTGACTGCATACTATGTGAATTAATTGTGCTCAAGGATCCCCACAAAAACGTTGGTGGTCGTACAAGAGGCATCTGTGACTCTAGAATTAAGTTGAATGGGCAGATGGTGCACTGCTCCAGGCAAAGGAAGTACTGGGGGTTGGTTTTCGATAGGACAGCGAGCCAGCGGTCCAAGGTTTTGGCCTATAAAACCTGATCATCACATATGCGGTGATGATATGGAGAGGGGTTCAGTAAACGAAATGGGGCAAGATATGATTAGGGAAGCGAAAAATCCTTCGGGCGTGCACTGGTGTATACAAACGGGGGGACGGACGGTCTTACCCCCACGAGGCGCTTTATCAGGCGGCAGCGATGGACCCAATCAAGACATAAGAGTATGCCGAGATGCTAATGGTATCAGCGTTGAGAACAGCGGAGCGCAAGGCCAAAGTAGTCAGGGCAGAGATGGATAATCGTTCAATAGATGCAGCAAACAAGTTGCTTTAAAGTAATCTTGAACAAATAATTTGTTTATGTTTAGAAACCCAATTTTCGAGCTTCAATTCTTTAAACCTAATAAATTTAGCAAATATTTCTTTTATAATCCATTAATGTTTGATAATGTTGTGGGTGTCAGCATTTTAATCATTTGTTTTTATTGACAAGCTTAATATTGTAAATTAAAGTAAAATAAATGATTATTGAACCCCGAGAAAAGCCCTGTGAAGCACAACCCTTATGAATACTGTTAGGCTACTAAGTCACTTAGGGTTTTCCCTCAAATATAAGTTCGCTCCAATTTCTTAAAAACAAAGATGCTGGCGATCTGTCTGCACAGGTATCGATCGAGCAGCCCTTAATTGTATTTTTTAAAGTAATTAACCAATTTCTTCTTAACTGGCACCCAATGTGGGACTGTGTTGAAGGTCGCGATCCTTTGAGTTGTGCATCTACTTTTTGGAGGACGAACCTATACGAGTCCCCTAAGGCACCTACCGAAGCAGGAAGTTCATCCACTGTAGAATCAAAGAAAGTGTTGTGCACGTGCGAAACGTGTAGTAATCGAGCAGTCACACAAGCAAACTGCTCGAAAACCTTCCTATCTCTTATTCAAAATTTTAATGGCAGATTTAGGAAAATATTTATTTCCATTCATAAAATAAAATAGCTTTCTTTCTTATTATTATTATTAAGTGTAATTTTATAGCAATTTTCCTTTAAATTAAATTTAAACGTTTCCCTGTAATTATATTCTTCATGAGATTCAACTTAACTTAACTGTCCATTTCAAATCGTATCCATTTCCATTTCGCTGAAAAGTTAAGTAGAAAGAGAATTGTCAAAATTACTTGAAAATGGCATCATTTGGCCTTCTAGATCCCCTCACAACATGAATATCCAGCATCTAAGACTCTGAAAGATCTCCGGTCATTTTTAGGAATGTCATGCTACTATCGTTGTTTCATAAGAGATTTACACCTCAATCAGAAATTCACTATATATAATTTTTTGTTCTATTTCTTTTTGCAGAAGTTCCCGAAAAAGATGTAAAATCAAGTGACTCAGAAGTGATATTAAGACGTACACAAAGTTTCGAAAATGACGAAAAGTATGTATACCTCGCAAAGCTTGCTAAGCCCCTGACATTCTTTTTGAGAGGGGAAGATGGACGGGAGTCCAAAAACCTCTCGAAATATAAAGCATTTTCCCTAAATTATGAGTCCCTTGAAGCGTTTGACAAAACTAAAAATTCATTCATTTCCAAAAAAATTCAAGTAATTCACCTAAATTTCCAAAAATAATTTGAGTTGACTACAGACGTTTCCAAGTGTGCAATAGGAGCGGTTCTGTCACAAAATCAAAAGCCTATCACATTCCTTTCGGGAATGCTCACGAGAACCGAGAGAGTTATGCAACAAATGAAAAGGAAATGCTGGCAATTATATGGGCACTACACAATCTTCGAGATCATTTGTATGGTTCACGTAAGGTCAAGATATCCACAGACCACCAGCCAATAACCTACGCGCTTTCCAATTAAAACACCAGTGGCAAAATGAATAGGTGGAAAGCAATACTTGATGAATACACTGATTTCTTTGAAAAGCGAACGTGGTGGCCGACGCACTATCGAGACCTCCTCAACTTACAGCAATCCATTTTTTTGTCGCCAACACAACACAGTCACGAGAGCTTAGCACAAAACCTAATCCCTACAGCAGATCCCCTGTAAACGTCTTCCGAAACCAATGATTTTGAAAATTGGAGAGGAAGACAGTTACCAAATTACAAACCCCTTCGAAGGCTACACCAGATACACTCTGATCAAACCGGATTACTCAAAAGCCAACCTGATCGACATTTACAAAAGATACATCAGCTCTCACGTTAATGGTCTCTTAAACACCGAAGAGATGATGGGCAAAATTCAAAATATTCACACCCAAAATTTTAGGGACTACAAAATTCTTTCTTCTTCTTTGTTGCACTACAGCCCCTTTCGGGCCTTCGCTTAGAGATACTTAGAGTATCTCATTTTCATGACCGTATTGATTTTTTCGGAAGTTGGTTTGGTCAGTGCCATGCTCCCGTGTGCCTGCTCAGCTATATGATCTGATTAAATCAGTACATATCACCACTGAGTGAACACTCGTAGTCTGTCCGAAAAATCCCTTGAACTAAATCACGTTGCTCCCAACGAGATTTGAACCTGGGACCTCCGGCTTATGCGTTCATGCTCTAGCCACTAGACCACACAGACTACTACTACAAAATTAGGTTCACACAAAAAATCGTTAAGGACATTTCAAACGAAATCGAACATGACAAAAAGATACTCCAAATTCACCGCAGAGCCCACAGAAATGCACAAGCAAACCGAATTCAGCTTATCAAAACTTTCTATTCCCCCAAAATGATAAAAAAAAATCGTCAATCGATGTGTTACATGCAAAGCGAGCAAATACGACTGCCATCCAAATAAACCCATTTTGAGCGCGACCCCCATTCCTAGCTACTCTGGACATACAATCCAAATGGATATATTTTCAACCGAAAAGCATCTGATTTTAACAGCAACAGACAAGTTTACCAAATTTAAACTCGCCAAAATTATACCCTCTAAATCAGTCGAGGACCTTAGACGACCGTAGACGCTTACGGGATCTACTTTTCTTTTTCTGTATCTCAGAGAATGTAGTCCTTGACTAAGAATGGGCCCTAAGTTCCATATCTCTAAGATCCATGATGGAAGACGAATTAATGATACAAGGTTTTCACTACAGCCCCATATAAGAGCGAAGTGAATGGGCAAATAAGAACACTTTCCACACTTGTAGAAATAATGCGCTGTCTTAAAAGGGAAATTCCACCTTCTCGAAAGAGAGTTTAATTTTACGATGCATTCTACTAAGGAAAAACCCTCTATCATAGATGCAGTCCTGGCTTCGATTCGATTAGTATGTCTCCAATACTGATCATCGTTACTCTAAGGATTCTCTTTTTTGTCAAGATGACCACTTCGGTTTTCTCCAGTGCTAAACTGAGCTCGCAAGCAGTCGTCCAGTCTCTCACTCGATGCATTAGCAAACATAGCCTAAGTTGCGCTTGTTCCACAGTGCGTCCAACGACCAGAGCCGCAACATCATCGGCATAGCCGACCAAGCGCGATTCATCTGGCAACTCCAGTCTCAGTAGCCCATCGTAAGACACGTTACACAGGTCTGGACCAAGGATAGATCCCTGGACAATACCCGCTGTAACTTCCTTCTTCGTTGGCTCTGTGTCGCGTCGTAAAGCAAGCTTCGGTCCTTCCTCCTTCAGAAACCGCATTAGATATAGAACTTGAAAAGGGTTTTCCAGCGTACCAACTCTACAATTACAGCTCACCAACTTTACAATTGCATTAATGGTGGAGCGTCCTGCTCTAAAGCCGCACCGCTGAGGAGATAGGTCTACAGCAGCACAAATCGCGTCAATGAGTCTTTCCTTGATGAATTTTTCTAGCGCTTTCCAAGCCGTGTCTAGCATGCATAACGGGCGGTATGCAGATGGGGATCCGGGATTTCCCTTCCCCTTGTTGATCAACACGAGCCCCGCCACCTTCCATCGTACCGGGAAAACCCTATCCCGTAGCTGTGCTGAGCAGCAAGTCAGGACAATGGTAATAGACAAATTGCAACACCTCAGTTAAAACACCATCTGGACCTGGAGCCTTCCTCGCTTTCAGTGAAAAGACTGCCTCTTCCGGTTCCGGCTATGTGAAAGATGGACACTCGACTGCTGTTCCACCATGTACGGGATGGGCGGGGAAGAGTGCCCGCTCTATCTCGCCCATCTTTTCCGCATTATATATGCAAGGCTTCCGTAGGGCAGCAAGTTTCCCCATAATTAGCTTGTAGCCAAGGCCCCACGGATCCTTGTTCACATTGTCCACTAGATCTTGCCAGCAGCGAGCCTTGGTGTTATTAATCAATTTGCGTAGGCATTTTCTGGCGACTTATATGCTGTCGATTGCATGCCTCGTCGCGGTTCCCGTGCCCGTTGAGCATCACGCCGAAGCTTGTGACACTCCCTACGCTTTTCAGCGATTTCAGTCGACCACCAGTACACTGGGGGGTTGCCGTGCCGGAGATTTCGAAGGGACATAGAAGTGTTGCAAGCAGTCGTGATGATGCTCATAGTTGAGTTCACCACGTCTTGAGCTGCCACTTCTTCCGTCCCCTGCGGATCTCCCTGCAGCGGAGCATCTGCCTTGAGCACCTCGACGAACCTCTCGACGTTCATCCTTGCGATGTTCCCCCCAATTGTAGAAAGTCGAGAGCACGGACGTCGGGAGTAGTCCACTAATACTCTCCAATTGTGTATCCTCAGTACTAAGGAGTACTAAGGAGTGTCAAGTCCGGTGTGGTTCCTTCACTGTCAATAAGGCGGAAAGTCGACGTATCTCCGATGTTTAGTACGACGAATGCCGTCCTGGCCGCCATTTCTATGATTTGTTTTCCCCGCGACTCTGTTAGAGGCATTCCCATTCAATTGCTTTAGCGTGGAAGTCTCCCCCAATGAGCACGTTGCTGCCTGCGTTCGAGACGTCGCCCTCCAAAGCATTAAGCTTGGAAACATGATATCGATTTGTTCGGCGTTAGGTACACACTAAAGAAGGTAGTCCCTGAACAACGCACTCGCACGAAACCATCCCCCCGTCCACAACTCCCAGCTTAGAAATCATTGTTCCGAACCCAGATGGCGGTAGTACCTGTTTCGTCAGGATACCATGATGTAGAACTTTTATCAGGGTGTTGCTCACTAAGCAACAAAAAGTCGGCTTTCATGTCCCTTGCAATCTGTTCAAACAGAGCTGCGGTGTAGATTTAGCTGCAGGATACGGGTCATCGAAGTTCTGATTTTGCCTTGGGTAGGGCTTCCTGGAAAACCCGAAATTTCCCTAATCCCAAGACGTGCCCATGATCTGGTCTTGGATCAGCATCCTCAGAAAGAATACAGTGTGCCTCTTTTCTTTTATGTACAATTCCACCGCATTTGAACATAGGGAACTCCTATCGACTCCTTTGGATACTTGTGCGGTGTGACCATAGCCAAGGCATTTGAAACATTGAAGAGGCGCTGCTCTTCGCCGTATCGTGCAGATAACCAACCCTATTCTTATTTTGCCCTGATTCAGAAATTTTTCGGCGTCCTTTTAGGTCGTCAATGATGACCATGCGTTGTCCCCTATGGTTTTCTGGTGTCCGCCTCGCTTTAATACTGCCTCCCTTGGGAGGGTTGATGGCCTCTTCTATCTCGGCCAGGTCCGTGACGCAGTCAACGTCTCCTATTTCGGTCGTTGCCACCGGCTCGAGCGAGGCTATATTTGCGCTTTTGGCGAGAACTTTCTTTACTGCATCGCAAAATGCTCCTTTATTGTAGGCCTGCGCTCTGAATTTGACCAGTATGTGGCCCTACCGCGTTGGTGGGGCTGCTTTAATGGCAATGTTTATGTCTTTGGGCCTTACGTTTCCCCTGATGTCCCGCAGCACCTCCGCGTAGAATCGACCATTATGGGGTTGTGCAAGCAGTGCCTGCTGCCAGGGTCTTCGTCGGGGCTCTTTTCACTCTTCTTTCGTCTCAGGTCTTTTTTCTTGTTGGGCGTCCGTGCGAACTTTATTTTCTAGCACTTTTTGAAGGAGTTTCTTTGCGGTTTTCTTCGCTCCTTTTATCAGCACTGTCTGGGAACCCTGATCTGGCGTTCCACGGCCATCAAGTGCCTCTTCCTTCCTTCGATTAGGCTAGATGCCATTCTTTTATTGATGTTTGATGGTGGAGATATCCGCGCGTGCCCTTCTGGCTTAGCCCCCAGCGCTTCTCTAGCCTTCTGGTCCTCTTCGGTTTTTAACCAGCTCTTCCGATCATGCCCTATGCGGTCTAGGAGCTCCTTTAGTTCAAGGAGCCCAATCTTTACTCCTTTGCTGATTTTTGGCGAGTCGCATGCAGACTTTATTCGGCAGCAGCCCTTAATAGTATTTTTTAAAGTAATTAACCGATTTCTTATTAACTTATATGTCCATATATTTATATAGGGACAAAACTAACAAGCCCAATACGAGTACCATCATGATTACATTAACCATCAACGTCATCGAAAACCCTACACACTTCCATAACATACTCATTCCATTCCTTCAGGTGTAAAAAAAAATGCAAAATTTCTCACCTATTTCAACTATTACACTTTTTCCTATCCTGAAATATTTGTAAATGGAAAAATCCTGTCGAAAAAATTTTGCAACGTACGGGGAAGTTAAAGTTAAATGGGATCAGATACATAAATTGAAAAGAGGAACAGGACAAATGCGAACGGAAAAAAACGTACAAAAATACCTGAAGCCTAGTCAACAAGGAGAAGAGTAGCAGATGGTAGCATAAACGACATTTCCCTGTTTCAAGGACACAAATAAAAAAGAGGATTTTATTGTAACGTTCAAAGTTCATTTTTGAACAGTTGGCTTTATCCATTATTTAAAAGGATACAGAATAAGAATTTGAAAGTAACCGCAAGAAACTGGAGCTTCTAAACCAAATGCAAATTGATTTTAAAGCATACGTTTCCCCCAAGAGACACAACAACAAAACCTGTTAGTAATTACAAAAATTGGGGACAGTCTGGTGAAAAATTTGAATTTTCGCTTATACAAGAGAAAACTACATTTTCCCTAATTACAGTCTGACCTTACAACGAAATTTGCGATGTAACGTACGTTACATCGTTTTCGTTTATTTTTGTATATATTTTGTTCCAGCTACGCTTTCTTTCCGTACCAACTTTGTAACATATTATTGACGAGAGAAAATAAGTATATAAATTTTTCCTTACGGTTCTCTCCTCGTCATGCCTATTAAATTATAATTTCCGGCGTGTATTGTGTGTGATCTTGAAAATAACTTTGTAGGTAGGTCATTCTCGTATTTGCCGAAAATGGATAGAATTTAGTTGCGAGCTACGAATTAGAGTAAAATTGCTGCTCATTACGAAACTAGATATTTAGACTACATTTAATGGTAACGGGAAGCATATTTTGAATTGGAATAATTTCGAATTTGTTAGAATTTCTAGCGGGAGATATGGATGAGCTGCATTAATCCATCGAAGCAATTTGTGCTTGATGAATTTATAATTATGTCAGGCGAATAAATTGAGCAAGTTGTTAGTAGGACATCTCATTCTTCAATTGAATTGCGAGTTCTTTTTTAATCTTCTTGATTGGCTCGCGAGTAATTCCGCGGACATCTTTTCAATTAGAGATAATTTGCAATCAATACAATCTACGGTACATACTTGCCTAGGGGACGTATGTTGAACGCAGGCAGCCGTCAATGGCTCCCTCGTCGATAGCGGCCTGAATTCCCTTTCACTGGGATGACAATCGTGACTTGGAAGACGACGAGGAGTGGTGATAGAGTTTTCTCAGAACACCCGGTACCAGCTCCAATTTCTCTATGCTGCTGATGTGTGACGTGTCGTTGTTGCTTCCGTCGTCATATGTTGCGAGAACAACAGGATGTAGTCGATATCCGGTGCTAAGGTCACACGAGAAGTATCGAATCCTTCGATTTGCAACGAACCTACGGCAAAAAGTTTGCGGATCGGCACGATACAACGCCTAACAACGTAGCCCCGGCTGAGCCGAGATAATGGCGTGCAGAGCAAATGGGGAGCGTTGCAAGAAATCGCCAAGAGTGTGAATGAGTCACTCGTTCACCATTCCGGGGGCTATTCGTGCCAGTAACTGGAACAACTCTTATGATACGATGCCCGTTGCAGCCGTCACCTCCTCTCTTGCTTCGGGGGAGGGGACCAATAATGTTACTGCTTCCAAATGTTGTTTGGTTGATTGGAAAAGCTAAAAATAATCAGCGTCGACCTTAGTGCGCATTAAATCCAAAACATGTCGTCAAGTCGAGAGTAATCCAATTTGGAGCAGCACTTGGGGTTGATATGTATATCAATTGCACGCGGACAGATAGCAACGGCACAACACACTCACACACTCTCACTGGAATGAACGAGCACTCTTGAAAGCACCTTGGAATAGAACGAATTAAGATTTCCACTAGAGCTTTCCACTCACTCGAGCCACTGGATTGGGAAATTTACTTTTCTCGCCCGAAGCGAAAGCGGAAACTCGAACAATCACTCCACCATTAAATCCACCACCCGCGATTGAATCCACACTCAACTTATGTTGGCTTTTAGCACTAATATCTTTGCAGCCGGGACGCGACGAGCGCTACGGGTCCTCCTCCTAAGCCGAGCAAAACGGAATAATTTCCTTAACACTCCACGACCTAACCCTGAGATCGAACTATCTGCGGTTGTATATCTTTTCCGCGATTGTACGGTTCATTCCGGTTTCTCATCTACCAAACGAAAGAAAGGTGTGGACTCGCACCTCAACTTCCAACCACGAGTACTCGAACGTTGCTAAAGCAACACCACAACCTTAACTTGCACTCCACTCGTTCGAGATCGCGCCCAGACTCAATGAACTCTCGCAGTACCCGGAAAGATACTTTTCACAAACCCAAGAAATCCGAGAGATTTTCAGGGATTTAGAATAGCGCTCGAGAACCGGATAAGAAGCAGCACAACTGGTGGTAAATTATCATCAGCGGTAATGTCTTCTTCTGCGAGACGATTCGATTCTTAGCTCGGATGGTGAATGGGAATTGGTGGCGAACGCACGATTGGCAACGGCGACCAAGTGAACCGACTACCCAATCTTTCTATCTTTCTAGCTATAAATCTATCCCAAGACCAGACCAGTCAGACAAGAAAACGTGAACTAACCTAAGTGTAGTCGCGGATACTTAAGGCAAGTCCAAGACAATTTGAGCGAGCCATTCAAGACGGTGGCGGTCATAATAATTCGTTTGTCGACGAAAACGCCAACGACGACGGGGTTGTCGTCCATTGATTGGGAGCATTTGTCAATTAGGGTGGAGACCGTTGGGGGTGGTTTTGATGATGAGCGAGGGATATTTGGAAGGTATTTATTCATACATAGTATATGGAAAATAAGTGAATCTGAATGAGAAGAACTGTTAAACATAGAGAGCCGGAATAAATAATAGGCAGTAATGAAATTGGAAATTTCAGCTGGAAATTAAAAAGCATATTTATTCATAAGTTGATTATACAGATTATGCTCGTACGATCCAATTACAGAAGAGATATAAATTACAAGGCACAACAGAAATTATAAAATTGAAAATAAATACTATTTCAAGATAACTATTTCAGTAAGTCGCAAGATTGAAAAGTTAAATAGACAGAAGCATGTTCCTGCCAAAAAGATTTTGTACTCGAGATATGATAATGCAGATACCAATAATAAATAAACTCATGATCAACTTCAATGACATGAAAATTAGGTATTCGGTTCTTACAAAATTTATTACTACGAGTACTAATAAAATAAATAGTGTAGTGGTTAGAGCGCTCGCTGCATAAACCCAAGATCCCTGGTTCAAATCCGGTTGGTGATAACCAGATTTGTTCGAGTGATTCTTCGGACGGACCATAAGCTTGTTCAATCATAACACGTACTGGATTAAAATCAGAACGTATAGCAGCTGGGTGGATGAACGCAGCCAAAGCATGATACTGATCATATCACCTACCTGAGTGCCGATACATTCGATCAAGATAGTGACATACTTTAACCATCTCGAAGCGAAGGCCCGGAAGGGGCTCTAGTGAAAGTCACGAGATTTTTCAATAGGTGGCGACACTGGCAAATGAACTGAGTTCATAAAGTCTTTTCAAAATGCCAAGCATAAATTCAATAAAATTATAACAAATTATTAATGAATTTATTCAATAAAATTATAACAAATTATCAATGACGGTTAAAAATACACAAGAAGGCTTTTGACAGTTGTTTCGACCTTTTTTTTTTATTTCAGATCTATTTTACAGAATAAATTCCAATTACAAAATAGACGGAAAGTTATCTCTAAAGAAAACTACAATTGAATGCAAAATAAACATTACTACAAAAGATGTGAACGAAAGATAATTAGAGAAATTTAAATGAGGTAACGTAATAAAATTAAAAATTAAGAATCCTACGCAGCTTGGACTTGAACACTGCAAGCGACTCCAAAGGAGGACCAAGCTGAAGGTATTCATGGTCATGCGGACGAGTTGGACCAATGGGGTATGAAAATAAATATCTGTCCGAGCGAAAGGAATCGAGCGAAATTGGGCAGTTCTAGTTCTAGATGGGGGGCATATGCAATTCGCGTTTTGAATATCAGATGATAAAAAGCCTAAAGAACAAACATTGGTCAAGGTATTGTCGCCTCATCTCCAAGGAAGGGATGCCAAGGTAGATAAGACGGTCACCATATGGACGGTAGGATAGTTTTTGTATGGACGGTTGTAGTTTGTGATGAAAAACAAACTTGTAACTTTGATTATTGCTGCTAGTGAAGAATATTTTTAGTCTAAAAATTCACAGGAAGTCAAATTGTTGAAAGCAGAGCTGGAAGCATTTGATGCCATACTCATTGTTTCTGTGTATAAAGGTTTGACAAAAACAGCAATGTATGGTGGGGATGATTTACGAAACGTTGCGATACAGGAAGCCATGAGAAAAGATCGATTTAGTGCAATCATGAGAGCGTTGCATTTTAAGCCGAGTGCTGAATTGGACAGAACAGATAAATATTCAAAAACTCATCCATTTATTAGTCACATACAAAAAAATGTATAGAAAGATATATGCCTTCGGAAACCATATGCTACGATGAAGTTATGGTTGAATACTTTGGCAAACACGGCTGCAAACAAATCATAAGAAATAAGCCAATAAGATTCGGCTAGAAAATATGACGTCAAAACTCTCCATATGGTTACTTGATTACTTTTGACACATATCAAGGCAAAATTTATCAAGGAAATGTGACCGTGGAAGTGCACATCAACAGTCTTACAACTCATTGATCAGTACTCACCTGATAAATCTGTTTATCCATATCACATCTATTGTGATCATTTATTAACATCGTTTTCCTTGCTTGCTTTAGCACTAGAGCTGCTTTCGCGCCTTTGCTTAGAGATAGTTAAACTATCTCTAAGCAACTATCGAGAAGGTGATATGGTCAGTACCACGGTTTGGCCGTATTATGTGTCCATCCAGCTGCGATACATTCTGATTTTAAGCCGGTACGAATAATAACTGCACGGGCTTATAGTCCATCCAAAGAGTCACTCGAAGCAAATTTCGTTGTCACCAACGGGATGCTGTATTAATCTAGCAGTTAGCCACACGAACTACTCGACAAATCAGCCAATGCACCCACTAATTTCATCCGCAACGCAGTCACAGTCACAGACGAAGCTGCTGTCGAACAGTTTTTCTCACTGGACCCCTATGAATAAGTACTAGAGGAAGCCCGATATAGCACATATACAGTTTGCATGAGTGGAAGTAAAATCAAACGGAGGAGAAGTTGTATGACAAGGATAGCGTACATAGGAAGAAAAGAGACACAGCATGAGCTACTAATGCCATGTTGGCCGTTCTACTGTGATAAGTGTCAGATAACAATGTAAACAAATCGCGAAATCGAATCAAAACTTACGTTAATTTGGTGAATTTCGTTTGATTATCGCATCGTGAATTCGGGAAGGTTCCAAAAGTTGCAAAGCGTGGTGTTCGTTTCAAATCGGCTTCAAATATCGGTGCTTTTAATTGAAAGTCAAAAAGAAATCGTGAAAATGAAGTGGTTCGTGAAGAAATGCGAGAAAAAAATCAACCACGCGTTAGTGAAAACTCATATTTTAGATGAAACTAATAACGAAATTAATTAATTAACTTGTTTCTTTTCTCGTGCCGTGAATTTTGTTAATTTAAATAAGCCGCGTACTTAATGGTTACGGTTTGAAATTGATGGTACTAATTTTTGTTTATGTATAATGTCAAACAATATTGAGTGACATAATATCTTGGACCTCTAAATCAATGGCTGTATCAAAAAATCATTATCTTAAGGGGGTTGAAAGTATGTATATTAATTAATTTTCGATTATTTTATGTAATTTTTTTTTAGGAAAAAAATTCAAAAACTGATATTTATTGCAGGTTTACGATAAATAAATAATATAACAAAATTAAATGAAAAAAAATTCAAAATTAAAAAAATTCCTTTTAAAAAACGCTATTTAGTTTATTGTATAACAATACTTCCCATATACATGTTTTTCGAAAACAAGTTGTTTTCTTCATCAGTGGTAAGGGTATGAAAAACGCAATCCTTTTGTTCTTTATCCTTTTGAGTATGAATAGCAGCCGTTCTTTATTGAGGGTATGAAAAACTCAATTCTTTTGTTCTTTATCCTTTTGAGTATGAATAGCAGCCGTTCTTTATTGAGTTTTTTACACCCTTACCACTGGTGAAGAAAACAATTTTTTTTTCGAAATACATATATATGGGAAGTATTGTTATACAATAAATTAAATAGCGTTTTTTAAAATTAATTTTGTCATTCTAGGCGCTATTACCTCCGGAATGCATATCATAAATAATATATCTCAGATAATCCTTTTACCTAAAAGGAATCTCTGTTTTCTTGCTTCAAATTTAAACTAAATATATACATATGTACTAGAATCGTCAAATCTAGCGTCAAGATCGCTGGCTGATTAAGGCCTCAGCGAGCCTTCATAAGTGAATAATTTCAGAGCACTTTCCACGAATCCATGTTAAGTACTCAAGCACTTAACGCGCACGGAAATTTAGTTTTGTCTGAAATTCAGCTCGGATATAAACAACAAATACCAGCTTCGAAATCCGCCTCGTGCCGTTTTGACTATTTCTTAAAATGACGTCAGAGCGCCATTATAAGATTTACAAACTATATAAGGAATTTGCCAAGTCGATTATCGCTGAATGTTATCTCTGTGACATCTAGTAAATGTGCAAACTAGAGTTATCTTATAAGTACACACCGGAAGGCAGTCTCACCTGAACATCAGCCTACAACCTGGAAACTCATTTGTCCGGCTTTATAATGTCTTGACGCTGAAAAATTGAAAAGTATTGTTTGATTTTTTTGCAACAACCGGATTGGACAAACTTGGGATGTAATTGATATATGGATCTCATCTTTCTATACTCACCATCCTTCGCTTGCTGGCAGATATTGACAACAGAAAAGGTAGCGGGAAGCAGTCGCAGCAGCCATCACATATTCGCCTCCCGCGCACGCATTTTATTACTGAACGACCATACATACTCGTTTGAGAACCACCAGTTTGAATCCCCAGACACGACTTGGAGGCGAGGGAACGCAAATACGCGCATATTCGCCCTTAACGCCAGCTGGGCCGCGAAATTAAAGACCTTGGTGGTGTATCTTCAAATTAAATTAGGCAACGTAACACACATAACATTAAGCAGTTGAAAAACATGAACACAGTTGAATTTCCCGTAACATATAAATTTTACAGAGACGTTTTGGAAACTGGCAAACTAGCGAAATTAGCATATGTAGTAATCGAGCAGTCGCCTAAGCCAACTGCCCGAAAACCGCATAACACTACTCCTAAATTTCTATTGCAGATTTGAAAAATTTATATATATTAATCGTAAATTTTTCTTTTTATTGATATTCATCATGAGATTTATCTTTTTATTATGATTTAAACTTTTCTATACACTATTATTTTTTTATTAACTTAACTCAAATCTGCGATTGAAAATTCTAACATGAGAACACTGCTATAGTGCGTCCTATCCATGTATTGCATTGCCGAATGCAATCCAACTTGGCTGAGCTAGAATTCATCTCAATTTACCGGTGCGGCATAGAGATTATGCCGAGATTTGGACGGATCGAGGAGTCTGTTATTGATCGTCACCGCGAACACGTCAGCGGCAGCAGCAGTATGAGCAATCGGGATGGCTTTTAGTCTTTAAAATAAATGAAAAGAGTGAACGAATCGAGGAAAGAGTGGTTTTAAGAGTCATTATAAACTATGAGTACTGAATGCAATTAAATTCGTAACAAGCGCGATTTCTCGCAACAGAATATCGGACACGAGTGTCGCGCGAATAAGTGCAGTGGGTCGATGACATTTGGTCGCTGAAGCGGTGAAAAGTTGTCGCGTTTGTCAGTTTCGTGCGGTTTAGTGCAAAAGAGCATTGTGGCATTTCACAACACTAGTGGTAGCATCCTCGAGGGATGTTTCAAGTCTGCAAACAACCAAAAGTTTCATAGCAAACTAGAACATCCCGATAAATATTGAAGATATGTGCAAAACCAATTTAATCAAGTTTTTCCGCATTTTACTAAAACACTTTGTACGGAAACGATAATAATTGAAAAGTAATGCAAGCAAGAAATTATCTTTAGATTCCTTAGCATTGATTGGTGCAAATCAGTCGAAATGCTAAGAATATAATATAATATACGTAAACCATAGCACATTTAGTTAGCTTAAAACTTTCAATTTCATAAAGGGGAAAAGCCCTGCGATTGGTAGATATTAAACGCGAATATAAGCAATCAGTTTTGTGCTTCTTATCGTAACGGAAATTGGAACCGTATCAAAATTGAAAGCGGATTTGCATCGAAACGGTAGAAACTAAACGGAGTGTACTTTTATGTGTGTGAAGTACGACATTTGATCACTTAAAATCGCTCTGCATGAAAATAAATTTTCCTAGCAATCAGTGACTAACTTTCACTTATCTGATGCTGACCCATTTCTACTTATTTGGTTTGAGACTCGTTACATGAAGGTTTGCATGAATGGACGAACGTGAGGTCGTTTCAGAAACATGTTGATTACGATGTTGGAATTTTTCAGGTATTTTTTCGTTACATAACTCATTCATGGTACTTTAGTATCATTATCATTTTGCATTCAATTCACTTTGCATGCATTCAATTAGTGGAATTGTGTCTTGGTGGGCTAATGGATTGATCGGTGTTTGATTCGCGAACTATTGTGCGCATTTGAGTGCGGCTTCAGAAGATGAATTAGCTTTTGATGGAATAAACTTTGCTTGAACATTGATTTACTTAGCTATAACGGAACCACTTGTTGATGTAGTTGACCCAAAGCCGCTGGTCTCGATATCATATTTGGTTAAGGAAGTTGATGTACATACAGTGCGAAAGTGTGATTTGGAATTTTCCTCCACATTCAATTAAGTTTCCAAGTGCTCGGCGAGGATGTTGTACCCGTTTGTTTTTAATTCACTTTATTAATTTATTATTTATTTTATTACTATACAAATTTTATTCAAGATATATTATTATTTTAATAGTTTATTAAAATTTTGATTTTTGAAATTTTATAGTAAAACAAAACTACCGCATTTTGCATTTCAAAAAAAAAGAAAAAATCTTTCAATTCCATTACAATAAAGCGCAAAGAAGTAGGAATCGTTTCGATCGTTAGTAGATTTTACTTTGTAGTAAGTTGTAAAAAGCACCCTCGTGCATAAACCAAATTGCCATTCATTTAAAGGAGTAATGCAATTATATTTTTTTACAAGCGGCTAATGGATAAACTTCTGACTTAAAAATTTTTCTTATGGTTATGTTAGTAATATGAGATTTTGTGTTGACCCAAAACTGAATGTAGTTAGGATTCGAATGAATTTATCTGGATGTTAAATAAGGCAGCCCGCAAATATTATCGCCACATTGTTTAGTTTTATCCTACATTATTTTGAATAAATATAGTTTGTAATACAATTCGAGAAATAAACATGGAAAGCTAAATCATACATTCGGTCTTTCCTTTCATTAAACCTGACCGGGTATAGGACCCGCCACGTTGGCTGGCCCCTGCACTATAATGAGCTAGCCATCGGGCGAGCTCACCCCTTATTTTGCCGTTACAGGTGCTCTTGCAGCGTATGTGATTCCATCATATAATACTATAGCATAAATTGGCCCCGTTTATATTTTTCATTTAAGGGAAAAATTCACACAAATTATGTTTGTATGAGTTTTTCACTTAAATGGGAAATATATAGTCACGTCTTCATTGGATCTTGATCCGGTTGGGAGGGTGCGAGGGTGCACCGCTTCCACTTGGATGCCCACTCTCATTGGGGGGCAATTAGTATCGTCGGTAAGGACGCAGTCCGCTCAAGTCCGTCCGTTTTCTTCCGGCCCAGTTTGTTACTGGCTATAAGTAATTTCAACCCTTAGTAGGTTACCTCGGCCTCGACACCAGTAGATCGGCATTAGATCCCTTCTACTCGTGAATGCAAAATTTTTTTGTGGTGGGTCCTTGTACTTGGGGAAAGAGCCCGCCCTATGACACCGCAATGCTAGCCTGCCAGCGCATTCACGCGTCCTCAGACAAGACCAATCTAGACGGATCCCATCATCCTCTTTCGCCGAGGCAGCAGACCATCGCTGCAGTCCTTTACGGACATTTTATCCTACCCAATTCCATTACATAGCTTGCCAGCGCACTTACGCGTCCCCAGACAAGGCCATCTCCAGTTGAGCATAAATCTTGCGCTCGCTGAGGCAGCAGTCTACCGCTGTAGCCCTGTACGGACATAACATCAACTAACAATCACTACATGCACTAAAAAGTAGCATCATTTTTACTGTAGCACTACTGATGGGCTTGGGCGAAAATAACAATAGATTAAATTGGTATACTGAGATTTTTTTATAATCTAGTTATAATTAATAGTCCCTTTTAAATATCGCATTACACGTTTGGCTGCTTTCTAGTGTGTATCAGAATGACAATTATTAAATTGGCTGAGTAGGCTTGCTGCATGCATAATATCTGGTCTAGTACAAACGGCTATGTACATAATACATCCCACTAGACTTCTATACTTGGAATCCATATCAGTTTTGTCTCCTTTCTCAAGCTTTATGGCACATTCCAGAGGTGGTACTTACAGGCTTACAATCAGTCATATTAAATTGATCTAATACCTGATGTACATCGTTTTTCTGATCCAATGTAATTTGATTTTGTCTTTGATTTAATCTCATTCCTAATACATGTGTAGCTCGGCCAAGATCTTTTGTTTCAAACCTGTTCATCATTTTCTCCTTGAGCGCTTTCTTTTCTGGTGTATCTTTACTTATATTTAAAATGTCATCGACAAACAAAGCTACTATAATTATATTTCCTGAGTTGTCTGATTTAATGCAAACAAAAGGCTCACTGAGTGTTTTTCTAAACTGAAGATCTGCCAAGGCATTATCTATCTTGTCGTACCTTGCCTTTCAGGCTTGCTTAAGCCCATATATAGCTTTATGGGGTTTAAATAAATGGTTTTCTTTACCATTTATCTTGTATCCATTTGGCTGCTCCATGTAAACAGTCTTTTGCAAATCACCGCTTAAGAATGCTGTCTTTGCATCCATGCGATCAATGTGTAAGTTTAGATTTACTGCCAGGGCAATCAATGTACGTATAGTAGAAAATCGTACCACAGGTGAGTAGGTTTTCTTGTAGTCAATTCCGTATTCCTGGGTATAACCTTTTGCTACAAGGCGTGCTTTATACCGAAGTAACTGACCTTCTGGTCCTAGCTTCTTCTTGAAAACCCACTAACAGCGCACAGCCTCCTTTCCTTCAGGCAGTAATGTCAAACTCCAAGCCTCATTTTTCTCAAATGATTTATATTCATCTTCAATAGCTTCTCTCCAGTGTTCCTTTTCAGGTCCTGATAATGCTTCCTCAATTGTCTGTGGTTCTCCATCAAGAGTTGTTGCTTTCATTGCTATTATAGCATTCGCACTCTCATCAATGTCTTCATAATAACTAGAATACTGATCTTGTGTCATGTCTGGATTCCATGTGACATCATTGGGGTCATCCACAGAGCTGGAGTCAGAAACAGTTGTATTAGTTGTGATCGAGTCAGATAACTCTCTAGTAGGCGAGGGATCGACATTGTTATCATCAGTTGTTCTCACAAAACTTTCTATTCCATCATTAAAATTTATTTGACAATCAGTAGTAATGTTATTCTGATTTATTTTTAAGTCTTTATACATCATTCCTTCCAAGAAGCGCACATCTCTAGATTTAATGCATTTGGAGAGATTTTGAGGATCAATTAGTCTGTACCCTTTTGACTCATTAGAATATCCTACAAAAATATATTGTTTACTCTTTGCATCTAGTTTCTTACACCTCTCATCAGGGATCATTGCATAAGCAACACAACCAAATATTCTCAAAATTGCTAAATCAACTTTACAACCAGACCATTTTTCTTCTGGTGTGGTTCCTCTTACCGATTTACTTGGTGATTTATTCTTGATTAAAATTACTGTATTCAAAGCCTCAGCCCAGAATCTTTGGTCCATACCTACATCTTGTAGCATACATCGTCTGGCCTCCATAAACATCCGCTTTGCCTTTTCCGCAACACCGTTCTGTTGTGGAGAGTAGGGTAGGGTGCACGATGCCATGCTCTTGAAGGAATGTCTGGAAATGTTTATTCACATATTCACGACCATTGTCTGTTCTTATCATCTTTATTTTCAAATTATTTAGTTTTTCTACAAAACTTTTAAAGATCTTGAATACAGACAGAACTTCATCTTTACTTTTAATAAAATAACCAAATGTCATCCTAGTATAGTCATCTATAAATGTTAATAGATACTTGGCACAACTAAATGAGGAAACTGATATAGGCCCACATAAATCAGAATGTATGAGACCTAATTTCCCAGAGGCGCGACTAAAGGATTGTTTTGGGAATAGTATTTTGCTCTGCTTCCCTTCAATACATGCCGCAGAGGGATTATTTTTACTATAAGTGTAATTAATTCCAATTGCCATGCCTTGTTTCAGTAAGTCTCCGATGCCAAATCTCCTGCCGATGCCAAATCTCCTGTGATTGATTCGCTTCACACAAATTTACAGCTTCTGCGCGTTTCCCATCCATGGACTGGATCTGTGGCTCCACCAAAGATACTGTTTGACATGTCGCAGCAAGCTCATGACCATTTGTTGATTGTTGACCCACTGTGTCCAGTTCATAGACACCATTCACCTTTGTAGCACTTACAACTGGCATTTTTCCGCAATAAACATTACACTTTACAATGTCAAAATGAACTTCAAGTCCCTTAGAAGCCATTTTGCCTATGGAAATAAGGTTTGTTGATAGTCCTGGCACAAAAATAACCTCATTTAATTTTGTAACTTGAGATTGTCCTTTCAACAATAATTCCACTTCACCATGCCCTTCACTATGCATTTTCTGATTATTAGCAACTGTAACTAACCGCGGAGTGTCCACAACATAATTTTTCAATAGATTTTTGTTGTTTGTCATGTGACAAGTAGCGCCGGAGTCGACATACCAGGCAGTCGAGTCAATGTTCACAGCTAGTGCTGTCAACAATGTTCCGTTCCACGCTTTCTCACACTTTTCACTTTCATCCCGTTTATTAAGATTTTTATTGTTCGTTTTAGTTGGACAGTTTTTAAGAAAGTGATTTGGTTTTTTGCAAATGAAGCACTTTGGATGTTTGTTGACACATTTTGTTGAAGACTTGTTTGTAAACATCGCACTTTCACTCTTGTCGAAGTCTCTACGTAAATTTTCATGTAATAATTTACTTTTCACTGTTTCACTGTAGAATTTAATGTTCGAATTTTCAAAAGCCATGATAAGCGGATTATAGTCTGGGGGTAAACCGCTTAGCATTAACACTGACAGAAAATCATCTTCTAATGGGGCGCTTATGTCTCGCGATTGTTGATCCTAGTCCGTGATTCTCAAGATACCTATACGCTTCCATGTCACTAAATTGTTCCAATTTTAATCCAAATAACGTGCGTAAGAGTCCAAGACGACGACACAGCCCCCTGCCTTCATAGGCTGTCTTTAGGTTGTTCCATGCCTCGTGACCAATGGCAGAATTTCTAACGTGGAAAAACACGAGGGTTGAACCATCAAACATATCTTTCAGAGTGCCCGTAGTTGTTTGCGGTTGCCATTGGCCTTGGGAACACCCGGTGCAGATGCTTCGATGCAATCCCATAAATCTTCATGGACTAAATACATCCGCATCATAAACTTCTAGTTTCCATAGTTAGATATTCCACTAAGCTTTTCGAAATTGACTGCAATTCCAGAACTTGTTGCTGTTGAAGATAATGGCGCCGGCACTGGTACCTCGTCCCCACGCGACATCGCGTCTTCCTTGAATTTTGCGATTTTTAGAAAATACATTTTTACGCACACTTATTTATCGCGTATCCTGGGCCCATAACCTGATGGGATTGGGCGAAAATAACAATAGATTAAATTGGTATACTGAGATTTATTTATAAACTAGTTAGTACAGAAAAACAGTTGACACAAGAGTGAGTATTATTCGACCGAACAGAATGACATAATCAAGGCATTGACAGTAGCTCCAACTAGTGAGCTATTTAGATAACTATGACAATTTACATTGTTTGGTTTATACTAGTTGTTATGCGTTGGTGTTCCGTAGAAAATATAAAAAAATATAAATATATTTTATAAAAAAGAAGGATGGATTGTTATATGGTAAAAGCAACTGAGGAGTTGCTCCAGCAGCAAAAAAAAAGGTATTCAGCAAAGTTTTCCTATGGAACCACATAAAGTCACATGAGGGTGACTGAAGAGGATATCTTTTTTGGTTCCACGGCTAGATCACCGCGTATGGGAGTGGGTTGAGAGACAGAAGGAATTCTTGCCAGGCATTGCAGATGAGCCCCCTTCCCTCCATAATGTCGACTACGCACACACACACACACCATAATGTTTAATAATGCATCATGGATTCTGTTGAATTTCCTGAATTTAGATTGAGAAAACTGGACTTAATCCAGCACATTAATAAGATTTCTTTTCTATTTGTTTTCTTACAAATTAATTTTTATATTTTGACGTATCCAAAAAGAAAGGTGACAATCATATATAAAACAAGACGATAAATAATGTCTCTTTTCAACATAGATGTAATTTACTATATTACTTCTTAACATTAAGTAAGGATGATAACTTCAATTCTAAGCGGCAAATTTAAATGTATTCGTTATACGTTCCTATTAGTGTAAATATTTCTTTCTTTCTATTCCACGTACAATCAGCTACTCTATTGGAACTACTTCCACTGTCGTAATCTAAGTGGATACAAAAAAAGGGAGAAAGCTCGTTAAGCTTGTACAACACATAGAAAAAAAATGAGTAACTTCCTGCTCGACAGTTTCAATGAAATTAAAGTTTCAAAACAAATTTTCCTCCCTTTCTTTTACTTTTTCCAAATATATTTGAATTCAACGACATTCTGCCATGTGGGCTTAATCGAGACAAAACACACAAATTTATCGCCTCATTTATGAGCTTACTTAAAAACTAAATTTTAATGAAGCCATCTTCACTACGCTTATGTGAGATAGCCCCTCAAAACAGGCACAAAAAGAGCTTTAGAATTTTAAATATGTTCTAATTATTCTACCTAATTTTTAATCAAATTAAACTTTTCAGTTTTAATTCAGGATTCATTTTTCAGCGTGTAACTAAAAAGAATTTGGCGCCAAAGAAATATCACAACAGCTATCCGCATCCCAATCCAAACTATGCTCCCTTCCACTTGACCGCTTGTGAAATTCCCTTAATGCCAAATCGCGACGTTCTGGATGTTTTTCGTGTGTTGGATACGGGGGGGTAGTATCGTAGTAATTAATTCATTTTTCACACCAGGTTCAGGCATATCGATTCGCTCCACTGCAAATTCCATTAGTGACAACCATCAATACCAAGAACAACCGACTCAATCCAACCATCTTCTTTGCAAAGATCAGCACGCCTACGAAAACATAAACATTACAGAATATATTAATTCAGGTTACCACACTAGTGCTGAACGTTTGCTTGGATTCCTCCTGCCTTGAAACTTATCGGAATCTTGTATTTATATTTCTTGCACAGTGATGACGTCTTTTTCGCAATTCGCGAGTACACGGCTCGCAGCTGATCGCGTTCACGCAAGTATCCGTATATTAGCGTTAAATACGAAGAAAATTAGGGGAAACTATTGAAAAGTTTGGATTAATGTGACGTTTCACGTTTTCCCAATAGATAAACTTGATTTAGTCACCATTTATCTAGTTTCAACACTGCTAATTAGATGCTACATTAACCCAACTACTTACGGCAATTAGAGATGGTCGAGCAGTATTAATGCCGAACTACATGAATCGATTAGAAGCATCCGGTAAAGAATTCCAACCAATTTAGAAATATGCCGAAAGCGACTGCTTTTGTCATTGAAAATAATCGAATGGGACGCGTGAAACGAAAGCACAACACAATGTATCTTTTATCTTCCGGCACAATGAACGTTCGTACGGTCACTGTGTGTGTTCCACAGAAATTCTAAAGTCTGGTTTGTGCTTCACTTACAACAAATTTATTTTCAAAATTTGACGCTATGCTTGAAGTAATTTCTCATTACTTTGTTTCACTGCGTTCGACCTAAACGCATCCCGTCAAATTTTTACGACCTGTTCTCACAAGTTCTTCTTTTGTCGCGAAGAAAACTTCGCTTACACATACCCTCGAAAGAGACACGACACGAAATCACTACACAGATTCATTCGTATCCATACATGCTTGCCAAGTTTGGAATCGAATTAAAATTCTGATCCGGCTGATGGGTTCATGATGGCGTTATCGTAATTGTTCGTTTTCTTCTAATTTCGATATTAAATGGTTCATACACAAAAGTTCACCTATAATATTTTGTAATAACCTTAGAAGAACTGCTTTTGCGTTCCTAGAATACGAAATTATCGCACAAAACTGTACTTTTTCACCTAACCCCGTTCCGTCTGAAGTTAACGAAGTCTCACACTACCATGCCAAAAATGTTAGCTTCCCATCGCGACATTCCGACCTCGCCGTCTCACTCGATCTTCTCAACTCCCCGCTTGCTTTTTCCCTCGAGCAAGGCTTCGCGTTTCTTCCGCGCGCGCTGGATTACTTCAGCGCGCGCTGAGAAAATTTTGGTTTTTCCCCGTATAAGTGACGTTCAGCGTCGGGGTATTTAAAATGTACAAACGTAGATGGGGGGGGGGGGGGCATTAACTTTCACAAACGTAACATAGCTCTAATAACTACAGCCGCTTTCGGGCCTTTGCTTAGAGATAGTTAGACTATCTCATTATCTTGATCGAATATATCGGCACTCGAGAAGGTGATATGGTCAGTACCACGGTTTGGCCGTATTGTGCGTCCACCCAGCTACGATACATTCTGATTTTAAATCAATACGAATTATAACTGTACGGGCTTATAGTCCGTCCGAAAAATCACTCGAAGCAAATCTCGTTGTCACCTACGGGATTCATACCAGAGACCTTTGGCTTACGCAGCTAGTACTCTACCCTCTACACTACAAGTACCATCATTAGTTAGGTCTCATTCGAAGTGATTTGTTACCTGTGAGCCAAGCGTTTGTTGCATAAGATGCTACTACACATTTTTTGCTAGAAGGCTAAAGTTTTAAATTGCGTTTGCACCCTCAATTATTAATCTTGTCTCGGGTAATTATTGCCAATCCATCCATTTTAGTGACTACAATTCTTGGCAGTTACCGTAATCTCTTGGGATTTTCCCAATGAGGATCACCACACATGCGTATTGCTTAATATCAGATTAAATCATTCTACAAATTCTATACATAATTGATAAATAACTCTACGAGGTATCTCGTAACTGAATTTTATTCACCGAAGGCAACTACGAGTTATATCTGAGTGGTTTTTCTTTGATTCAAATTAATTTATATACTTTTTGAGTGCTATATTTGTAATTTACCATTTATGTTAATTTTGCGAAATGTCATGTTCTCTTTTAAATAAAATCTTGGCACCCAGGGCTAGACACTTCAAATCGACTTGGCAGTGTATGGGTTAAACTAAAATTCATCTTTAAAAATATGCTTTTTGTTTGAGTGATTTTTAACGATCAGCAATGAATCAAAAATAAAACAGAAATCCAGATTGACTATGAAAGGCGAAATACACTAAATTTAATTATTTTTGGCGATGTTTTAAGTATTTTCGTAGAATTAAAAATCTAAAATTAAAAGCAAATACGAAATACTCAAACGACAACACTTAAATCTACAATCACCTCAATCATTAAAATGGAACAATATAAAATTATTCTACAGTCGCCGCCCTCGCTCTCCTCACACCAAACGCTACCACCTGCACCCGTTCAATTTCAAATGGAAATCGCGCAATGATACGCGACTGTAAAATTACTACTCACACCGTTGAGTGGAACAAGCATCAGTGAGAACATTATCAAAACGAGTGTGATCCACCTCCACATCCTCTGCACGCCATTGCGCACGATATGCTGGCTCGGGGGAGAGAGTTGTGACACGATGAATTCTATTTGGTGGTGTAATTCAACGATCAGAAGAGAGTACGTGCACTAAGTACGGATGTAATTACATTAGAGTATGCTTACGTCAACACGACGCCAAAATCGCGGTTGCAAGTAGTCATCATAAACGCAGCTCGGTCTCGTCTTTCGTCACCGCATCAACAACAACCCAACATATTTAAATATGTGCTTTACTATCTAAATATACACCTACCCACTTGTATCCCTGTCGCTATTGCCTTTGCCTACACCTTTCCACATGTGACGGTGAAACAATTCAAATGTGTAGGGCGTCCACATATGCCACCACCGTTCTACCGGCGGCATGACACCGGTAGCGCAACCATAGGACCAGAACATGGTAATTATCTGTTCATATGCTATTGTCCGTTCAACTTAATTCGATGTGTACTGTTGATTTTTTGAATACGGAATGAATAACGACAGGTCGACGCCGCCCGCAGCACGTAAAAGCGCGGCAATGGAAAATTGCCGAAAATATCATCAGTCACGTGTTGAAAATTTAACAATGACACGCATGCCAGGTAATTCGATAGAGATAAGGCCGCTCTGACCGGCTAACCCCGAGTAGAATTATGTGGGCGACATATCCCCTCAAGGGCAACGAAACGACCTCCAGCAAATTGGATTATGGCTCCATTTACGGGTACGCCAACAAAAAACAATAAAAACTAACGAAAAAAACAAATAACAGATGAATTAAGAATGACGCACGGATTCCTCCTAGTGGAACAGACGATGCAGGCAAGCCCCACGAAGGTCCTTTGTTCACGTGTACTGCGCGCACCTGCAGTCTAACACAGCAGTAAAAGTAGCAGAAGAACATCCAGGACAGGACCCAACGATAAGGAAACTTTCTTCATGACTACTTAATTATAATTACTCGTACTAAGGCCACGAATAGATACAGCAGATGGATGGTGATTATATGAGCAAATTCGAAAACGTGGCCAGATTCGAGTAGCTCGCGGATGTTGATTGTAGCTGATGGCAGTTGCAATGAATTCAATGGCCAACCACTGTTTGGGGCTATCTTTGTCTCAATATCAAGTTCATCCGTTCATTATTCATCTGCCAAGAGCAGTGATTTTTTTTTTTTTTGAGCGAGGATGTATTAATATCACTTTTTCCGCATTTATCTTTTATGTTAGATATTTTCAGTGGCGCGTAGTGAAAATCGATAAAAGATAGAATGGGGAGGGTAACTGTGACGAAGAGACGGGGTTTTCGGCGTCAGAAGCAACATAAAGTATTTAAATAGTTTAGAGGATAATGGACGATTGGATTTTCGTAGTTTAATTTCAAATCAATTTATTTAAAGAACGATTTAATTTTTTGGATTCTTAATTATTCAATGAAAACTCTTCAAACGCATTTCGTTGCGGCAGGATGCTTATTTGTCTTGGTAATGTAGCAATTGCAATTGATATAATTTTAAATTAATCATTTTAAGTTTAAGTTAATCATTTTTTCAGAAATTAATACCATTCTGAAATAGTTACACGCAATTGTGTGTCATCTCTGGACGCGAACCCACCCGTTGAATTTGATGCAGTACAAATACAGGTATGCAAGTATTAACAAAGGATGGATTCTGCCATCGTTGCTGGAAGGCAATGCAATCGTTGTGCATCCACTGTTCCAGGGATGATCTGCGCGTGATTGCATTCGCTAAGCTAGATGAGCTCTGACAGTCGGATTAGATGCAGCGATGGCATTTCGATCATCAGGATGTTGCGATCAGTGGATTATTTCACCAAATGATTGGGCATTGTTTCCCATGAGTGTCAATGGACCCTAGCATCAGCGTAACCGTAAGAGAATCAGCTAAATAAGCAATGCGGGTATGACGTTTGTGTCATGTACGCAGCCTTAGCGGGACAACATTCGGGAAAATTGTCGAATAAAGAAAATTTGGTAATTTGGACCGTATGTAGTGAATTAGGTATAGTTAGATGTCCGTAAAGGACTGCAGCGATAGTATGCTCCCTCAGTGGAAGAGGATGTTGGGATCCGCAGAGATTGGCCTTGCCTGGGGACACGTGAATGCGCTGGCTGGCTAGCGTTGCGGAGTCATGGGGCGGGTTCTTTCCCCCAGCACAAGAACCCACTACAAAAGAATATCGCATCCACGAATTTCTAGGGTCAAATAAATGTCGACCGAAGTCGAAAAGGAGGTAACCGACTAAGGGTCGGAAATTGCTGACTCAAAGGACAAACTGGACCTGGGGAAGACCGACGGACTTAAGAGGACTTCGTCATTACCGACGATTCTTATGGCCCATAAATAAGAGTGGGGCATCCAGATGGAGGTGGTGCCTGTATCTAGTGGATTTACTGGCGAGGAACTTGTCGTGGTGGAACTGTCAGTAGACGGGGTGGAGTATCGTTCCGTTACTTGGTCTGTCGCCAGTGCTGCTGACTGTTGTGAGCACTCGCTAGGAAATTTTTTGACTTCTTGCAATTGGTACAATCTGGCGCATGTGAATCTGGTTTCCCACAACGGAGACAAAAGATGTTAGCCTCTGCCTGGCATGCGGTAAATTGATTTCCTGTCTGCCGGCAGTTCCAACACCTAGGGGCCAGTTCGTGTAGTTCGGTTTGATGTTGTTGGTCTAGCTTGGTGGATGATGGAGAGATGGTCTTCCACAAGTTGTCTATTATAGACAGTCTGAGATAAGCTGGCGTGGGTAGAGCAGGCACGCTGTGTTCGAGCTCAGCTACTGATCGTCGTTCAGATTGCTTTCGTCGACTGGAGAAATTACCTTGGGGTGTGGACCGCTGGGAGTATGGTACAGCTTCAAGCACATTTGCGGACGCGCGAAGCGCATGCGCGTTGTGACGCGGGGCGTACACCAGTCGCTCTTGCAGCTCCGGCCTGATTCCGTCCCAGAAAGCACTGAGAAACTCAGACTCTGGCATGGGGCTCATCAGACGTTCCAACAGACAACACAGGGCTTTGTAGTAGTCATCTACGGTCTCCTGCGCCTGTTGGTGTCTGTTCCGGATCCGCTGATTTAAGGTATCTCCTTCGACTGAGGTGAACTCCCGAAGTGCTGCACGCATCAAAGGCTCCCAGTCAAACGTTGGAGAAAGGCCCACAAACCGCCAAAACCAACGGAGAGCTCTCCCAGTGAATAACACTTGGGCGCAGCGTGTGACTGCTCTCATATTTCCCCCTAAGTTCAACCAAGCCATGTTCTCAACCCTTCACAGAAATGCCCCGATGGTCGTAGGCTCATTCTGGCCGATAAACACCAACTTCCAGCCAGCCAATATCTGAGCTATTTTCGATGGTGCAAGTTCGCCTGGCTGGGTGGATGTTGAAGATCCAAGGTGTCCCTAGGCATTGGACAAGATGGTGGGTACGGAGGTTGTGGATCAGATAATTGCTGTCATTGCTACCGCATTTGCTCCATGCTGGCAGCCATTGCCTGCATGGCGTCTAGTAGTTGTCACATTTTGGTGTTGGATCTGAAAAAAACTAAGCGTAAATAAAAAAGTGGCCGTTAGTGGCGAACTATCCAAAGACTCCTCACAAAAAAAAAACAGACGAATAAATGTAATTAAATAAATATCATAGATTTAAAAGGAAGATATTAAATTTTTTTTCAAAAATGTAAAAAAAGTATAATTAAATAAATATTAAAATTAGTATTTAACATGGATCGATAATTTTCAAGAAAAAAAAACAATAAGCAATATCAAAACCTAACTCGGTCTTTCCATTTCGTTGTTCCCTTCACAGGCAAGAACACCCATGGTACGCTCTTCCTTCGCGTTACAGGGACTACTCTCTTGTGGCGCAATAAGAGTCAGGGTTCAGAAGTGCTCTCTCGTTCGCAAGTTTTCACAAGGTACAATTTGCCAGCCCAGGGTTGATACTGACCTGCAAGCAGCACGTGTCTTATCATGGATAGTCACTGACTAGCTAGGCAGCCAATCCCGTGAAGTCAAAATCCATGTACTGGAAGACACTATGGACCGCATGATTTGGGTGCAGATCAGAATTCGCCCCAAAAATGATATTGAGTAAACGAAAGAACTCTAATGTCATTTGGCCTTGCTAGTCATACAATGGTGGTAAACCACCAATCTATAAATCAAAAGCAGGTCCAAACGATATTGATGTCCAAGGACAACACACGTTCGGAAGCTATTAACTGCTGGAGCACGATTAGTGCAATATCCCTTAGTAGTAACCTACCCGCCAAAAATCTGGACACCTTGTAGGGTCACCTAAAGACGTGGACTGTCTCGTGCTCACGATTGTTGATACAGCCGGGCTTTTCGGGCCCGACGTTGGGCGCCATGTTGTAGTGAATTAAGGTTGATAAAATGTCCGTTCAGGACTGCAGCGATGGTCTGCTGCCACAGCGGAAGAGGATGTTGGGATCCGCTGAAATTGGCCTTGTTTGGGGACGCGTGAATGCGCTGGCAGGCTAGCGTAGCGGTGTCGTGGAGCGGGTTCTTTTCCCCAGACACAAGGGACCCACTACAAAAGAATTTCGCATTCACTAATTCCGGGGTCAAAGAAATGTCGAACGAAGTCGAAAATGAAGTAACCAACTAAGGGTCAAAGGAAATTGCTGAATCAAAGGATAAACTGGACCTGGGGAAGACAGACAAACTTAAGAGGACTTCGTGGTTACCGACGATTCTCATGGCCCACATATAAGAGTGGGGCACCTAGATGGAGGTGGTGCCCCCTCGCACCCTCCCAGCCGGATGAAGATCCAAACGTAGACGTGGCCATGCATTTCCCATTTGAGTGAAAAACTCATACAAAAGCACTTTGTATGACTCTTCCCCTCAAATGAGAAATACAAACGAAACCGATTTATGCTATAGCGTTATGTAATGAAATCACATAACACTATAAAGTAGTAGCAGCATTTAATTTTGACAAAATTCCGACGAAAGCGCTAATTGTTATTTTCAACTTCTTTACATGTTAAACGCATTGAGCACATTATCGTTAGTAGATTCGGGGGCAAATCAAAGACGCCTTCTGTAATTATCGTTTCAAATCATATGACAAATCCAAGCTGCTGTTTACTTAATCTAAACACTTGCGAATGTTTCTCGATTTCATATCTCCTTTGGGGACCTGATTATTTCTGGGAGACAAAGAATAACTTCCTTCCTTCAACTAACACAATAGTTTTTAATGACGACATTCCCGACCGCTCCGCTTTCAGCCTAAGTCACATCTCCCTTTTGATTACGGAGGAGAACTCGTTTAACATAATAAGTTTTCCATGTGCAAATCACCTGTCACGCCGGCACAGATCATTCGCAACGTGCTCACTGTCGCGATCCAAAGCAGACTCCACGGTCCGTCTCAATCGCAGCATAATCTTCATGCCGCAACGGTGGTTTCTCGCGCCCAAGCAGATTTTCCTCTTGCTTGTCCGTTGTCTACCGTATCGTCACGCCGCAACGGTGGATTGACGAGCCTCTAGCTCAGCCACTGTAGGTTGCATTCAGCAATGCAATACGTGGGTAGGCTGTACTATATCAGTGTTCTCATGTCCGAAATTTTAATTTCAGATTTGAATTTTTAAATTAATAGAAGATAATAATGTAAAAAAAATTTAAATAATAACAAAAGGTAAATATCACAAAGAATATAATTATCAAGGAAAATTTAAATTTAATATAGAGAGGAAAAAGATAATATAAAATTTATATTTATAATAAAAAATATTTTACAATTTATAATACTATAAATTGGAACAATTAAATTTTCCAAATCTACAATTAAAATTTTGGATCAGTGTTATGCCGGTTTTCGAGCAGTTTGCTTAGGCGACTGCTCGATTCCTACATAGTGCTTCTTGTGCTGCTAAGTCACATAAAATGCATACTTAAGACCGATTATAGCTTAAAGTTAATAGGATAGTGGTTTAAATACTATCGAAATATCAATTTTGTACCGCATTTACAAATTTATTTTAATGCAAAAAAAACGCGTTATATAGCCGTGAGCCATGAAAGCAAATGCCAGGGTGTGTGATATAAAAAAAGATAAAAAAATAAGGAAGCTGCAAAAGACTGTGAAGCGGTTTCTGCTTTTTTTGCAAGGCAAACAGTGTTAAAATTATTTAGTTTGACCGTAATTGTAATAGGTTTTTTTATTAGTAACAAGTAATTTGTTCGCATTGCCTCTTCCATCTTTAAATACAAAGCAAACGCTGGTTCAAGCGGGTATATACCTATTTAAAAATTTGATTTTTTTAGGTTTATTCACTTCAGTGGAAAAAAGTTAAAAATTGTAGGATTTTTTATATTTCGCTTTTGCTCGAATGCCAATGATTAAATTATATTATTTTTAAGCTCACGCGTTTCAAACCAAGATGTTTTATTTCTCAAATGAGTGTCTCTGATCCTGGCACTTCATCAGAACATTTTTTGTACGTGTTCGGTAGCCCAGCAGGGAAAAGTGTTCTCACGGTGTGACCCGATATAACTAAGCGCTAGGCAGCCTTAGAATGACACTCGGGAAACCGGCATCCCTGCTAAATTTGAAATATCTGTACATATGTTTAGGAAGCTAGATTAAAATAGTGTATGAAACACACAACCACAAGCTTTTGATACGTTTTGCGTCAGCGCACATATGCATACGAGCGGTTTTTATTAGAAAATGCTTTTATTGATTTTCAATATACTCTCCATGAACATGTAGTGTTATTAAGATGTTAAAAATGTCCATGGAGGATTGCAGCAATGTTCTGCTGCCTCAGCGAGCGGAATCAGTGCTACGCTGCCCTTGTTCGAGGACGCGTTAGTGCGCTGGCAAGCTAGCTTTTGGGTGTCGTGGGGCGAGTTCTTTTCTCACAGCACAAGGCGCGCTACAAAATATTTTCGCACTTACGATTTAGCAGGTGACGGAAATAAAAAAAGCATAAACCGATTGACTGGTGAAAAAGGTGCCAATGGCCAAAGCAACCTACCGAAAGGGATCACAAAAAGAAAACGCGTCGTCGAATAACCAGTTAACCACTTACGATACTCGGGACGATTTCATCCTTGCGGATGATGGTGGCGGTGCACCCACGCACCTCTGCCAACCGGATCCAAATCCAAAAAAAATGCTGCATTGGCCCATATCGGTTGTGGAAGGCCAAGCAGTCCTGCGAGAGCACCTGTAACAACAAAAAAACTAATTGATGAGCGGAGGGGCCAGTCAACATGGCGGGTCTCATACCCGGTCGTGTTCGTTGCGTTGAACGCCGCAATTCCCATTTCAGAATGATTCCTTTTGTTTTTTAGACTGAAATGTCACCCTTTTAAATACCGTTAACTCGGCGAAAATCTCCGTCATACCACTCACACTGATGGGAAAACGTTTCGAATTTCTTTCTTTTTTGCTTTCCTCGCGATTGCGGGTCACGTCAAAACCCCTTCGGTCGTTGTGCCTGAAAATGAGAACGGCGAGCACAAGCAAGAACAAACGAACAGAAGAGTTATCCGAGTCTTTTCGATCTCGAATCAAAAAATGCGAACCGCGAGACAAAGTCGATTCCGAGTTACAATTATCTTTTTTCTATGGAGCACGTGGTCTGTTTTTTTTTCTTCTAATTTCTTCGCGAAATTCTTTTTTTTTTTCTTTACAAACACCATCGCCGTTCGCGGCCAGCCAGCCACTCCCGTTGTCGCCGATTGCCAGGACGTAACCTATACCTCTCGTTCTCGCACCAGGACAGGATCAAGTTCAAGTCAATTCGCCACGTCGCACAAGACGAGAGATAACTCATGATATCATACTTGCTGGATTTGTCGCCGTAGCGGTAACGGTCGATTGAATTCCAAATGGTATATTGGAACTACTTCGGCGCATTCGCTTAGCACTTGTGTTTTTAGTGTACTATTTATATCTATTTTATAGTTTGCGTGGTTAAAGCACTTCTTAATTAATAATTAATTTAGCACTACAGAAATTAGGACTCGTTAGTTGAAATTAGGACAAGTTAGTTGAAATTAGTAGATTATTAATTTAGCAAATTCTTATCAATTTTCAAGTCAACTGAAAATTCGTGGAAAAAAAGTTAGTACTACAAACTTATTTAAGAGTGATTAAAAGACTAATTTCATTCCGGACACTACTAACTAACGGCTAACGTATCAACAATTTTCGAATGCAAAAAATAGAAACCATAGGCGCTTCAAAAATTCAATATTGGCATTGAAAATATTCTACCCAAACGGCATTGATAATATTCTACTAAAATAAATACTGGCATTGAAAATATTCTACCGAAATAAATATAAATTAATAAACTCAAGGAAGGAGAAAATTAACCGCAGAATGTCAGCGTACCGGAAGACGAGCTGTGCGAAAAAAATAAAGAGATCACAATCGTCTACCTCGCCACAGCGAGTACCAACCATATGTTACCCTTACACCTCAAGGGTTGTCGCGCTGTCCAGCCTTGCGGGCCCGGTTTGCTCCGTCGGAGACGGCGCAGGCGCCAACTCGCTGTCCCTAGGCTGGAAGGATTTTAAAAGGATCGTCAGCGAGTGAACGATCCGACAGCGCAAGCACGAGAGCTATAAAACAGAACAAGGAAAAACTAATTCTTCCCTCTACACGTACTCGATGCTGAATTTCCGCGGTGCACCTATCACGGCATCTACTAACCCCTCTAACCACACTTTGTGTTACACATCCACCAACTTACCCGTTTTTTCCACACCACGACCTCCTGAAAGATAAAAGATATGCTGAAAGAAAACAGAATCTCACCGCTTGAACGTCGCGCACAATTTATCTTTCTTTTATCAAAAAGAATATCCCCGGTGAAATTTTAAACAATACATTCTCAACGATTGAAATTTTAATTCACTTTCGTATTCACAATATACGGGGAGTTCTATAGCACTAAATTGGATTTCAACTGATTCGGTTACTTAACGTTATTTGCGCAATTTGAAACATACGAATCAATAATCAACAAATTAAAAGGACAAAAAAAGAAAAAGGTACTTTTCCCTAGATTCAGCTATTCTACTCCTAACCTGGGGCCCCAGCAAACGATCGTCCGTAGGGTGGTTACTTGCGCCAATCACGGGGGCCGGATACTCGACCTGTCGAATCTTTCGCCAACTCAGTTGTGGAATCCGCCTGCACACTTACTCGTCAAAATCTCGTCACTCCTTGTACTTTTCCGCGCTTCCAAAATGTTCCACTCGTTCACTTTCCGTAAATTTACTCCTTGATCCTTCCTCGTTAGTCACTATTGCCAAAAAGAGACCCCTCCGTTATCCCTCAGCCCTTTAAATTAGCTCGCCTTAACGGACGGCCGCTACATTTGAAGTGGTTGTCCTCCCATTCGCACGATTTTCTTTCATTCTTCTTTGGCGCTGTTCGTAGCGCGGCTACCAACCATCTTAATTACTTCAGCTCCGCACCCATGGTCGTTGTATGCGAGTTGGTCGAAATCTGCATTATCCATCATTTCGTATCAGCTGAGCAGTTTCAATATGTTGGTCACTAGGACATCGCAGAATGACATCGCAGAATGACATTTCGTGTTAGCAGCGGAAAGTTAATACAAAGCGAATTCTATTAGTCCAGATCAATTAGCTTACGCCCTTTGAGTTGTGTTTCCATCCTGAAAACGTTTAATTGTCGCTAGAATTGCACGCCCTGCATTCAATCGCTTGTTATGACAACAGTGTAAGTGAATGGTTCACAAGTCAGTGTTCAGATTTGTCTTTAAAGAAAATGTGAAATGAATTGTGAAATAGTGTCCCCGAAAGAAATGTTTGTCCGCTTCATTTCACCGCGTCATTACTAATATGCTGCAAGTGATTGGTTTCCACGTCACGAAAATGTTGCACGCGGGATTTGGTGAAATAATTTAGAAATTTTCGCATGTCGGCCGACTTGAACGCAGTACAGGTGTTTTGTGTACTTGGTCGTGGTGCGTGTGTTTTGCCGTGAATATTGACAAACTCGGAAGTCGCCGCGTTTTGGTGTCGCACCGGAGACACAGTCAGGGAAGTGCAAATTGGAGCCGGCAGTTGTCTTGAGGTGAGATTATGTTGGTATTTGTCTGTGATACTGCATTGTAGGTGTGCGTTCTTTTCCAGATGCGGTGACCAGGAGTGGGCCCCTTAAACGCCTTCCGAGTCGGTGATAGCCTTTGTGGAGCGCTTGTGTTGGATGTGTTTCCATAGGCTACCTTTTGTTGGGAAGAGTGGTGGTCGACCGGCCCCCTTCTGATGTCGTTTACTATCCATTGCCGCCGTTTGCTCCGTAACTAAGCTAAACGCTCTACTCTAGCTCGACTGGTAGGTTAACATTTCTTTGGTATCCAACATTAGCATTTTTTTTTGTATTAAAGTTAAACGAAAAATTTGTATTAAAGTTAAACAAAAATACAATGTATTAACTTGTCACTATCTTACCTCAACGCTCAAACGGGGTTGGGGTATGTTAATGGCATGCATCCTGTTCTCATTAGTGGTCGTGGTGTAGACTCGGGGTGGGAGCTGGTCATCCGTAACACATAGTATATTTGTACCAATACCATCAACGTCAATTGAAAGTTTAGGGCAAGCGTCAGATGAAGAGCTCAACATCTCAAAAAATGAACAAAGTTCTTCTAGAACTGTCATTAAAAATCCGATTTCATTCTTAACAATATGGCTAGGAATGTGGGGGGTCACTGTTCATGAGGAGGACCGGAAATATAAAAAGAAATACTATATATTTGTTGAATAATTCAAATAATTTCTGGCTTCGAAATGTGAGAGGCCTGCACAGAAATCACTACAAGAAGTCAGTCAACACAACCATCCTCAAGGTGAAAGCGGTAGTCCGCGTAGTGTAGTGGTTAGAGCCCTCACCCCGTAAGCCGCAGATCCCTGGTTTGAGTAGTACTGACCAACACATTTGATCAAGATAATGAGATACTCTAACTATCTCTAAACGAAGGCCCGAAAGGGGCTGTAGTGCTAGAAGCAAAAAAAGCGCTAAGTAGGTTACTAAAATCACCGAGAATACCCGAAAGGCAGACAGCTCCAAGACAGTTAGTGGCCGACCCGCTGCAAGGACGACGCTACGGCTGCCGGAGACCAACTTCAGGTAGTCATAGTGGATGAACTCTTCACTGGGGACATGTTATCTACGTAAACATGGGCGGGCGATTAGAGATAAACATGGATATTTTAACTTGTCAGGGGTTTCCGGGCAGCAAATTTATGAACCTGGCTGCTTTAGATTTCCTTAGCGAATACGTTACCAAAGTTAGGGACACGTGGGATGACTTGAGACTCAAGCTATTCCTGCCTGGAGAAAGTAAACTCAGTTGAAAGGCTCATCCTTACGCAAATCATAACAAAACAGAAGGAGACCAATGGAAAACAAGATAGAACCACAAATTATATGAAGTTTTGCCAAGATGAAAGTCTCCACATTCATAAAGCTGCAAAAGCTACAATAAGGTGGCCACATGACGACCAACGCGTACAAAAATGTATATTCAAAGGAAAAAAACAGAGGAACAGAGACCAGTGGGAAAGCCAAAGAAATGCTAGCCCAACTCTGTCAGCGAAGACAGCGCATCGCTACTTGGATTCACGAATTTGAGGAGGTCGAGGTGGCCCTAAGAAGGTTAGCTCTTATGATCAAAACGCCAGGATAGAGGGTGAATTACTATCCAAACCAAATGATGCTCTACGCAGCAACATGTTAGTTAGAGAACGAGATAGAAAATATCAAATGGGAGGTTATTAGCATTAGTGAAGCAAGAAGGAGGAATGAAAAATATGTCAAACTGGAGTCCGGACACACGTTATACCATACAGGCATAGCAAACGAAGAAGAAAGGACAAATAGAATAGAATTTTTGATACACAAAAATAGAAATGCAGAATAGTTAGATTCAGGGGAATCTCAGATAGGGTAGCCAGTCTAAGCCTTATGCAAGTATAAGTCCCAATTACCAGCTACACAGACGAGGAGGTCGAGGAATCCCAGAAGATGGCGTAGGCCACAACAACTGCCATTACAAACACATAATTGAAAACAAGCAAGGTAACTACAAAAGATGAATAGGATCATACTTATTGGAAGAAAGCAACAAGAAGGGAGAAGGGCTGATACATTTCACACACCACAAGATATGTACGAGTGTGGTTCAAATATGATGGACACAGACACTGTAGATGGAGCGCATGTATGTTTTGAAGATCGTGGCTTGAATATGTGATAGCTGGGTCCCTTACGAACAGTGTGGCATAGTTTTCGTCGGCAGTGCATATTTCGCGCGCGTGCAACGACTATGAGTGAACGTCAAGTGCCGACCGCCGTTGCGCAACATATTATCATTCGTTTTTTAGTGTAAGAAGACGTTAAAAACAAGGAAATTTTTCTGCGTTTGCGATATCAGTTCGGTACTGAGTGCCTGAGTAGGGCTGCTGTGTTTAAATGGGCCATCGCGAAACCGTTGAGAATGATCCGCATGATCGTCGACCGCGAACCAGCATCACAACAGACACCATTTGCCACGTAGATCAACTCATTTTGGAGGACTGTAGGGTGAATGTTCGAGACATTTCGGCTGAACTTGGCATCAGCATTCATAGTGTAGAGGTTATCATCCACGAACACCTTCAATCTCGCTAAATAATGCTGGAAACGGAGGAACATTCCAGCACGAAGTGCGATTCTTCTTCAGGATAACGCGTGCCCTCATACCGCGCGTCTCACGCACGATACAATATCGAAATTGAGATAGGAGGTACTGGAACCTCGCCCCCCCCCCCCCCCCTCCCTTTCAGTCTGGATTTATCTCCCTGCGACTACCACATGTTTGGACCACTGAAAGAAGCCCCCAGAGGTCAAAGATTCAACACCGGCGAAGAGGTAGAGGAGTTCGTGCGCACATGGCTGTCCGAGTTCCCCAAGGAATTCTTCGATATCAGTATCGAAAAGCTTCCGGAAAGGTGAACAAAATGCGTAACTTGTAAGGGGGAGTACCTAGAAAAATGGTACATTTTTTCTATAGTAAATAAAAGTGTCAGAGCATTTATCTCGATCATATTTGACATAGAAACAATTATTTCGAGAAACACCCTAGCCGAAAATGAACACGGGAGGCCACCAACGCGACCACAAGGACTGAAATAGAGTTCGCGCTTACAAACCAGCTCGGTATAATAAAAGATATGAGCAGGGTACGCAAGTTCGAGACAGGCCGCAACCACCGGCTAGTCTGGCACAAAGAAAGAAAGCCTAAAACTAGTAAAGAGACCAGTGAGGACCGAGAAAATAAAAGAAACCACATACTACTTCCAGGATATGCTGGAAGAAAACAACGAACAAGAAACTCTCCACAGAAACAAAAACACTACTTGACCAGAGAAAGAAAACAACATGCACCATATAGAGCACGCAGAATTGTGTGAAATACAGTGAAAATTTGGTCGAAACTACCATAGAGACTAGAAGCAGCCGCAAGAAAACTAAAGCGGGTTTAATAATTCGTAGCTCTATAGAGACCTTTAGAGAGGCACAGCAAACGTAGAAATGAGCTCACTAGTAACAGCAGAACCCAACAGATTCAGTGGAAGAAGTCGAAAATGTACTGGCGACCATGAATGGCAAAGCAGCTGAAAACAATGGATAAACAGCAGAGCTACATAAATGAGCGGAAATTAAAACATAGCAAATGCAGACCAACACCTCAGGACTTCCCAGCAGCAGAGGAGTACGTCAAGGTGGTGCAATATAGCCAAAGCTCTTCATAGCAACACTATAAGGAATCTTCGAAAATAATAGAGATTAGTAGCGAATGCCTACACCGCCCAAGGTTCGCAGGCGATATCGAACTAATCATAGTCTGTGTGGAGCAGTGGGTTAGGGCATACTCCGCTTGCGCAGCAGCTCTTAAGTTCAATCCACGGTGGCGGCATCGAGTTTGAGCTTCTGATGCAGCTGTGATGGGTACTAATTGAAAAATGAGGTAGTAATCACATGGTTGAGCGTGATATTGACCATATCGCCTCGAATTCCGTTACGATCATGGAATGACATACCTTCACAATAAAATTTCAACGCCAAGGTTCGGATTTGGACTGTTGTGCGATATTATTACATGTTATCGTACTAATCGCCAAGAGCATCGATGAATTACAGGGCTCAAGTGATGAGCTGAACATAGTTAGTATCCAGGGGGATGGACTAAAAATGGGTTTCCAGCTCTGTAAATTTTTTGGAAGCGCAATCCCCATGGTCTCGGGGATGGGTCACCAACCCATTGTTGTTGGGACCGAAGGTTGTTAATGGCACTCGGGCTAAGTTTCACGACAGCTTGAACAGAGGTTTGATCTATACCACGGGCTAGGGGGAGCCCATGACAGGTTACTGTCACCCCTTTTACGGTGAGGTGTCTATCTCGTTTGAAACCTGGTGGCTTATGGTTCTCATTATGTGGCTAGAAACGATATTTGCACACCATCCAGTGTATGGCGGGTATCCTAACTGGGGTAAATGGAACCTAATTTTTAGGGTAAGGGGCATTGATTGACGCTTAATTTAACCCCAGCTGCGGGTACCGTCAGGTTAGGCTTATTCTTAGCAGTACCCACGTAAACACTACGAATTTATGAACATAGCCAGCAACTAAGCATGAATCTCAGCAAAACTAATGTGATGCGCAACACATCGACAGAATGAAACGACATTAAACTGGACCTAGAAGAAGTGGACCAAAAACTATACTAAGGGCAACTAATGCATAAATCAGGAACAATCCCTCCAGAAATAATCCGAAAATTTAAATTGGCTTGAAAAAACATTCGGTAAGGACTCCATTTTTATGTCTAAAATAATACCGGTATATCTGAAGGCAGGAGTGCTGGACCAATGTTTACTGTCCGTCATGAATTGCGACACTGCGTGACTTGGGTGCTAAACAGCCATTACAAAGAAGAAACTCCAAATGACTCAAAGAGCAAAGGAGGAGTGTATACTGATCGTAAACAGAATAGATATAAAGATGCATGAATAGGTAAGAAGCCAGGTAAAGGCTACAGATATCCTGCAAAGAATAAAGTTTTTAAAGTAGCAATGGGCAGAATACCTGGTGAAAACAGACAACAGGTGCTCCACAAGAGCAACACAGTGGTATCAGAGAAATGCCAAGAGATCCAAGAAACGTCCAATGCAAATGTCGGATTACGACATTAGGAAGCAAACAGTTACAGCCTGGTATCAAACTGCCGAGAACCGACAATGCGCACAAATGAGAGGTGCATATATTAGAGGATAGCACACCATATAAAAATGGTTAAATGAAGTTGTAAATAATGATATACACATATGTTTCAAAATATAATGACATAGAATTCTCAGCTCAACTTGTAATCGTTATACAGCCAATCCTTTCCGCGCCAATACTTTCCGGCTTAGTCCTATTCCAAAGCAATTAAATGACGTGAAATAAATCCTTGAGGAAAGGAACTAGCCATGCTATCAAATCCCGAAATCGATGTCATACTCTCTACTATAGGATAGTTAATGGCCTAGTTGGAAATCGAAAATTCAATTCACATATTCACACCTTTCAGGCATTTATTCTTTCAACCATCGTAAAGTGAATTCGATTTATTTGAAATTTCACATGTGTCATCCTTCCTCTTCAATTCCAATCGCAATAAATGCTATCGATTGCTACCCATCGCCACCTGGATTGACTAGAATAAGCATTTATATTCTTAACTCCAAAATCGAACCACATATTTTTCCAATTTCTCCTGCATATTTCACTCCTTTTTGGATTGATGGCGATTGGGCAGAGAATGGCATGTCCTTTCCCAACGTCAGCTCGTTCGATTTCTACTTTTTAACCATCATCGCACCGTTCAACCGCGTGACAATTCCAAAATGGGACGAGAGAATCCAGATTGGGGCCAAGATATCAAGTACCACGCGAACGTTATATCACATATCATTGAGCGCCCAACGGGGACTTCGATGGTTCGGCGGTTGCTGAATTGTTAGCAGTTTGCGTGCGCTTGTCTCATAACTTCCGACAAATTGTCGCATGCAATTCTTTATGGCTACAACGCTGTTCGATTGTTTCATGTGAAAGCGAGTGTAAAAGTCCACGGAATCGCATAACCATTGCCAGCCCAAAACTGTGGTAGTGCTCCCTTCATTGCTGACTACCGCCACAATGGAAGCATTCATTTTGCTGATGTTAAAACCGTAATTTTCCTTCAACACTCGATTTCCACCAAATATAACAATGAAAGTGGCATATAAAAATAGAAACCGCAACAACCGAGCAAAACTGTTAGGCAAATGCTTCAGAGGCACTGGCCTGGCCTCTCATTTATTGTCAAGTTCTTCCACCAAATTATGAATATTTCAGCAAGAAACTTCTTCTTGACTAGAAACGGAATCAAAGGACATAAAGTTTTCTATGCATGCCACCACAAAGAACTCGGAATATTATCATTATATTTTATGTGCTTGAAAAGTTAGAATTCGGATAAAGAACTTTTAGCATTTCTTGTTGTTGTTGCTGTTGTTGCTCTTGTTGTTGTTAGCGAATTGAAAAGGATCTAGGAGCGGAAATCGTATGATTTTTCTTTTGTGGCCTGCGAATGTTTGTAATTTCCGCAAGTGAGAAGTTTAGTTGAATTATGGTTTGAATCAGGACAAAGGATAAAGTAGAGAAAGTAAAATGTTAAGCACTCAAAGAGAAGGTACTTAAATTTGAGTTATTTTTTCCCATCTCCTGTTAATACGAGGGTTATCCAGAAAGTAACAGACGTTTTGAAATAACAACCAAGTGAACTGGTTGGCACTGGCATGCAGTTCAACGTCAAAGCTTTGCGTAATTTGCCACGTCTACACCGCTGGGAATTGGTGGTAGGTGCTTGGCGCCATATCCGGGCTTTAGGGCAGGTGATTAGAAACACGTCCAAGAGCTCTTGAGTTCGTTTAGTCGTGGAGCAATAATACATTCTTGGTGACTTTTTCACGATGCTTGTTTTGTATCGCGAGTCTTAATTTTCTGAGTGTTTCTACCAACAAAAACCTTATCACAGGTCGCACTTCACAACTGACGAGATTTATAATTGCAGCGCTCATTTTAACACTCAATTGTAAACAACGTACGATAGGTATGTTGCACAAGCTACCACGGCTGGTTACGTGCTGTGTAGGAATATTCTGACGCCAAGATGACGGCGCTAGCCCCACCCACTGCCACGCCAGGCCAAAATGTCTGTTACTTTTTGGACGACCATCGTAAAAACCCAGAATATTTTTGAGTTTTGACCCGAATCTAACCCGATCTTTGAGAATTCTACCGCCTGTTTGATATCAAGAACACAAACCTTAATCTCCCTATTCTGGCATTAACTTAAAGACACTAACACTGGCCACTTACCTAGCTGTAATGGTCACTGATTTCGAATTGGGAAATCATCACACGGTTAAGCGTTTTGTTTTGATTTTTAACAGTTCAGAGATATATGGGTATTGTTTAATCATTTGAATAAGACACTTTTGGCACGTGGTCTTTTCAAATTCGGTTCCAATTTTTAACCCTGATTTATTGAAAATAAGGGTTGACAGTTGCTACCGTAGAAATTTCATTGGGCGCAGTGCAAATCAAATTTTTAGGAGTTTTTTTTTTATACAATATATATTTTTGTATAGTTCAATCACAAAAAAGAAACGAAAAATGTACAACGTAGAAGGGTCAGAGCTACACCTTTTGTCGAATTGCAAATGAGATATAGGAGAAAATCCTCGCTAAAACTCGTTGTGCCCACGCGGAATTCTCAGTAACGAAGAGTGAAAATAAATGTCAAACCTGGCAAACTGAACATCAAATCCCTGGAATTCGGCTCATCAACCCATTATTAGGGTAGCCACGGCAAAGCCAGTAACACAAACGCTTGTCAAGATAGATACGGCGATGTTTCAAAGCAGGAAATAAACAATAAATAAATAAAGATTTGTGGTTGGACCGTTGACATAGTCGACGGAAACCACGCGACGAATGGCGAAAATCAAAGTGGGGATAGGATCTTTTAATTATTCTTAAATTTACGGACCGTAAAGTTGGACAAGAAATCTCACGGAATGTATTTAAATTCGATTGCGCCGTTGGGGACATATAATATTCAAAGACGTTTGACAGTTGAAGACTACGATCTAGCCGTAGTAGAAAATATGTAGTAATGACGTAAAATAAAAATTTATGAATCTCCAGATGTAATATATAGGGTTGTCCATTAGGGACATAACAATTTCGTATCTTTATATGAACGCACCCTTAAACTTTTTTAATGAACTTTCTATGTCAAAATGTTAGTTAAAGTCAACATTTTCATCATGGTAAAGTTCACGAACCAGTAACGTTTGCTAATTATTAAAAATAACTACTGAAATTCTGAGTCGGTGGTCGCAACTTTAAGAGCACTTACTCCAATTTTCGCCCGTATTAATTGTCCCACCCGACAGGCTGTGCGTGGTATAGTGGATAAGTTCGAAGCAAATTTTCACTATAAGACGTTCCGGTATCAAAAAGATGTCGTATCGCTCGAAGCGAAGAAAATATCGCAGCCGTAAGTGCACCGATTCAATATGAGCCAACCATCAGGCGATTGGGCATTGCTCAAACGACACTGTGCCGTATTTTGCGAAAATATCTTGGTCCACATGGTCACAACATCAAATTGATTCGAGAACAAAAGCCATTTGATCATTCGAAACGCCACAACTTCTCCAATTGAGCTCTGGCAAAGCTTGAAGAAAATGAAGAATTTAATCGAAAAATCATTTTCAGCGATGAAGCCCATTTCTGGCTCAATGGCTTTGTTAATAAGCAAAATGTGCGTTGCTGATGAGCAACAAACCCACATGTGCTTCTTAAGATACCGTTACATCCGCAAAAAATTACTGTTTGGTGCAGTTTTCATGCCGGAGATGTGCGTATTTTTTCGTGGATAAAAACTACCGTCATGTTACCTTCAATGGAGAGCGCTATCGTGTTACGTTGGAGAATTATTTGTGGCCAGAATTGGATGAACTTGACATCAACGATTTGTGGTTTCAACAAGACTGTGCCACTATCCACACAGCATGCCTCACAATCGATTTATTGAAAGGCGAATTTGGTGAGCGTGCTATCTCGAGAAATGGTCCGGGCAAATGGCCGGCTCTGTCATGCGATCTGACGCTATGGATTTCTTATTATGGGGCTATATCAAGTCACTTGTCTACGCCAGCACGCCAGCAACTTTAGATGAGCTCAAATACCACATCCAACACGCCAACGTTCCAGTCAAAATGGATGCCAAAGTAATGGAAGATTGGGTCCAAAGAATCAACCGCTGTAAACGGGCTAGTAGTGGTCATATGACCGAAATCGAGTTTCATTCAGAAAATGTAATGATTGCACTACACCCACAATAAATAACTCAATATCTCAAATATTTGTGTTTTATTGATAGATAAAATTGTTATGTCCTTAATAGAAAACCTTTAATTATAAATGGCAAATTATTCATGAAAAATTGAAAACAATGAAAGTTAGGTTCAGCGAAAGATACATGCGTATATTTGTAAACACGAACAATCAGGACCGCAAGCCCCAACTGGTACATGCACATTCCTTCATAATTAGGTCATATACGAAATAATTACATAATTATTTCATATATGATGCCAATTCGCTATAATACATCCTTGCTTTAGTTAGGACGCCAATAGAGATCCGCGGTCCATTATGTTTGGTCTGGCTAGGACGTGCCCAGTCCTTAAAGTGTCAAGATAAAGCTTATTAGAACTACACTAAAGAGCCATCGAATTTACATCAGCTTACAGTAGAGATCCCAGTCTATATGAGAGGTGACAACCTTGAAGACCTTATGTCATTTATGTAAAGAAGGGTGAGTTTATGGCCGAAGGGTCAAGGACCAAGAACCAAGAATGGATCGTTAGAGAACGTCAATAAACGGGTTAAAGGTGGAAGTGACATCCTTATTTAATGTAGCTTGATATAACTGACTGGAAATGTAGGAAGAGGGCCACTAAAGCAGACGACCTGTGATGCCAAAAAGTTGTTGTTTTATTAAAATATGATGAACTGAATCAAACGCCTTAGAGAAGTCAAAGTAGAGTATTTCTGCTTGAAGGCGCTCCTCTAAGGTGCCTGTAACAATAGATCAACCCTTAGTGGCATGTTACTCTGGAGCGAAGTTATGCTATACTATAGGCAAAAGTTTAGAGTAAACAATCAGCTGCAACAATCTAGAGAACAAGATAACACAAAGAAGGAACGGTCATTTATAGCAGAGGACCGATCACTTTTTTTCAAATAGCAAAAAGTTATGTTATCTTCCAATAAGAAGGGAAAGGGTCAGTTTACAAACTTTTGTTGAAAAGGATCAAAAAGAAAACATATACATAGAATACAATAAGGGCTTAAAGAAAAAGTTAGGGAAACGGTTGCAGCCGGCCCGATAGAGACATCGAGTACAGCTACGGGATTTTTGATTTTATCAGAGGAACACAAGATGGAGGCAGTGGAAGGTCAACGAGAAGCAGAAACAAGTCAAGTGGCAGCAGTTCCTGTTCCTGCCAGAAGGGTTTGATAAGGCAATGAGCAACTCAAACGACATCATCTGAATATCAAAATTTGACTCATATTCAGATTCCATAGAATGAGTTCAGAAAACTTAAGCTTGATTATTATGTATTTAACGTTGTAGCCATTTTGCTTTTAGTGTGTTACATTGTTTGAAAAGTCATGATAACTTATTGTGGCAACTGTCATCATTTAAATTAGGTTGTCATATCAAACATAAATGTCTGCAATGCGACATAGTAAAGACCTCTTCTTCTTCTTAGCACTACAGCCTCTCTCGGGCCTTCGCTTCCTGCAAATAGCGCCTCCAGCTGTCTCGGTCCATTGACCACGTCCTCCAATTTCGAAATCCGAGTAGCGATGAACTGTGTTCGGCGACCGAGTCAGACCAGCGTTTCCTCGATTTCCTCACTGGTCTCCAGCCTTCAGTTCTCGCAACGAATACCTTTGGCCAGCCCACTGCAGCTTCCGCAGTCTTACAATCGTTGAGACCTCTAGCTTCGCTCCGATTATTCGCCCCAGGACCCGTCCATGTTTCACACCCATAGCATAACATAGGTCTTGTCACAGATTTGTATACTTAGGTTTGTTTTCCTGTGTATGCAGCTGGTCTTCAAGATCGTCAAAACTGAATAAAATATTTTATATGCGAGCTGTATTCTTCGGTGTATTTCTACTATTTCATTGCCTAGTAAAGACTCAAATCAGTATTAATGTTAGAGACAGAATCTAAAATAATCTGAACTATCTAGTCGTCCAGATCCGCTATATCAACAGGAGCATTACGAGTACGCAGTTCAATGGGAAGTAACAAGTCATACGCAACGTGTCGAGTTAATAGCGAAATTCTTCGAAATAGTTGAAACTTAGTAAACTGAATTACTGAGTTATTATTTAATGTATGGTCGTTAATAAGGAACGGTGATAAAAGCATTTTATTCCACCAAAAAATCAAATGAATCCTGCAAAGTGCAAGTAACAAGCAAGGAAATTATAACACTGGTGTCAGTAGTTGAATATGCCTGGTAGACAAGTATGGCAAAGTACGAATTAAAATATGCCGAAACTGTGCCAGCTAAAAGCAGTGGAGCTCAAGGAAGGGTTGCACAAGTGGCGATGAATGGAAGTAAAGCGACATGGGAAGTGCGTCTTACAGAAGCGCTAGCATCTGAAAATAGGGATCCAGAATTTGAATTCGAAACCCTTGAAAACAAGGAAGTTCAACCAAGGGTTATAATTGAACAGGCCACCCAGATTATAGCTTTGCTCTTGAAAATATGGGTGTCTAAACACTATTTTTTCTCATTTTTCGATTGAATATTTCTTTTATTTGAAATGGATTTTATTTAAGTACATATTGTCCATTATTATCTAGGACCTTTTGCCATTTTTGGGTAGAGCCATTATTCCATCTGTGTAGAACTTCTGTGGTTTATTGGCGAAAAAATTGGCCACAGTTCCTTTTTGAAGTGAATTTCTTTTCATTAAGGAAGTTTTGCAGGGACCGAAACAAATGGTAGTCTGATGGTGCAAGGTCTGGACAATACGGTGGATGCATCAAAACTTCCCAGCCAAGCTCTGTCAATTTTTGCCGCGTCATCAAAGATGTGTGTGGTCTGGCATTGTTATGATGGAAGACAACGCCTTTTCTATTGATCAATTCTGGCCAGTTTTTTGAATTGCTTGTTGCAAACTGTTAAGTACAGAGCCGAATTGAGTGTTTGGCCAGGTTCTAGCAATTCCCTTCCAATCCTACCACACACAGAATAACCTTATTTGGTGTCAATCCTGGCTTTGAAGTAGTTTGTGATGATTTACCTTTTTTTTTTGACCATGATCTTTTTCAAATGAAATTTTCATATCTTACTCATTTTTCATCGCCCGTAATGATTTGCTTCAAAAAATGGCTCGATCTCGTTGCGTTTTGTAAGCATTTCGCAAATGGAAATTCGGGCGATCTAATTTTTTTGTGTTTATTCATGCGGCACCCAAACGTCGAGCTTCTTTGTGTATCCAGCCTTACGCAAATGGTTCAAAACTGTTTGGTAATGGATATTCAGTTCCTTAGCAATGACATGGCTGCTTATGTGTCGGTCTTCTTCAATTTTTTGTAAGATTTCATAGACTTTTTCAGTGATTGGTCGACCTGAGCGAGGTGCATCTTTGACATCAAAATTTCCAGAACGAAAGCGAGCGAACCATCTCTTGGCTGTGGCTTTTGATAAAGTATCTTGACCGTAGACACCACAAATTTTTTCACGAGCCGGCAATGCATTCTCACCTTGATCGTAGTGATATTGTAAAATATAACGAATTTTTTCCGAAATTTCACCATTTTTAAATGAATACAACTTTTGACACAGGAGTGACGAAATACAAAACTGTCCATGTGAAAGTTGTAGACTGGAATGTCACCTTTCAAGCGCATGTCAGTTTGACTCAATCTGATTAGTATTGTCCGATATATGACAACGAACATCATCCAGTGACAAAAAAGGCTCAATACTTATCCAATATATCATTTAACCACGGAAATCGTCGACAGATCTGTGTCGTGCAAACCAGTAGGCGACGAACATGCCACACATAATCGAATCGTATCAGCTAGCCGCGACTCAACGAGCAGATAAAGAAAAGCACGATTTTCTTAACGACAACAACAGTGGGCTCAAGTTTCAACAGCTGACACTTGATTCAGTGAAAGATTATTCCGAAAGTCCCACACGGAAGATCAAGATAATGAAATAGTCTGTCTCTAAGCTAGGGGCTCGAAACGGATTGGAGTGCTAAGTAAAAAAAAATTGAAAAATGAATGATTGGAAGAGCGTTACAATTTGCTCGGATAACCAAACTGCCACCGTGGCTCTTAGCTCGGCTTTCTTATTCTTTGAACTGGTATGAAAGTGCCGGGAAGAGTTGGCCTTCGTAGGCAAATGGTTTGGGGAAACACTTCTCTCGATTTTCATACATGGGAACATAGAGGGGAATGAATAGGTGTAGTAACTAGTCAGACGTTGCCCAGCTGTTGATGCTTCTTACGCCGAAGTGGTTTTTTTTGTTAAGAGTTGTAAAAGGAGCAATCTCCTCATATTACGTTTCTGAAGCGAACGACAGATAGGGTAACCTTACCATATGCTCTCTATCAAGGAAGATATGGCCAACTAACTGGAGCACCAGAATAGATGAGCTCCTCAGTAAGAACCGCAAATTAATATTCAGGATCTTGGCTGTTAGCTTCCGCAGCAGAGTTAGCTGAAAAGCATGCACACATACTTGTGGAACACGAGCAAAAACATGGGATAATCGGGCGAACAATGTAATCACTGCTACGGCTAATAGATTTTTCCCAACAGTTAAAGAGTTCCTTCATACTTTCTATAAAAAATTCTCTGGACTTGTTAAGGCTTTGAAAATTTTTTTTACAAAGACCTACTAGTTCCACATCCTGTCTGTCCATCTGTCCGTGCGTCACAGCAAGGTTCCTCAAAACTATAGAAGCTAGTAAACTCAAACTTTGTGGAAAGGTCAGAAATCATTGTCTCTCAAAAGTTTTGGTCTTATCAAGCGTTTCAAAAATGTTACGGCGGGTCCCCCTTGTACTGAAGTGGCCATTAAAAATTATCAAATGTAGTCGAGTGAGGTATCAAATGAAAGGTCTTGATTAGAACTATTAGGATCTGAAACAATAAAGACATCTAATGCATCAGGGGCTCCAGCTGGACGTAAAATATATGAAAAACCCAAACTGCGCACACAGGTACAGGGGAAATGTTGGTTCGTTTCTGAAAGGCATTTCGTTCGCGTTCTACGAGTATAAGCATGTGTGGACCACATTTCAGCCTACCCAAGTACTTACACCATATATTGCTGTAGTTGTAGTAACATGAACAAAGGAGAATCGATTGTTTATTTCGTCTGTAATATTCCGGCCTTAGCTTTGAACTTTTTTGAAGATCTGGGGGCATCTTCGAAAAGAAGGTCAGAGAATTATTATTCTTCCTGAATACATCGGGTTAGGTTTAAAATCCCAGAGATTCCTGCCAAGACAACCACGTCAATCGAGGTATGGCATCAAATCGGCATCGTGTTTGCTAATTTAAGCTCCGGGTTAAAAAAAAAAAGGAACAAGCCATTGCAACCAGTAACAAAAGTCTTGAAAATAAAATTGCTACCAAAGGAGAGACATAGTACACCACTGTCGTGAGAAATAATTAACGCTATGTATGCGAACACCTAGTAGGTTGAAAGCTAATTTACGAATATATTATATACATATACACGAGGGCGGTTCAAATATGATCGAGACAAATGATCTGACACGTTTGTGTAGTATCGAAAAAATTTACAGTTTTTCTAGGTACTCGCCCTCACAAGTTACGCATTTTGTCCACCTTTCCGGAAGCTTGTTGATGCCGGTATCGAAGAATTCCTTGGGCAACTCGGACAGCCATGTGCGCACGAGCTCCTCTACCTTGTCGTCGGTGTTGAATCGTTGACCTCCGAGGGCTTCTTTCAGTGGTGCAAACATGTGGTAGTCGCAGGATGATAAATTCCGACTGAAGTGGATGTTCCAGTACCTCCGAACCCAATTCCGAATTTGCATAGAGCATGAGATGCGCGGTATTAGTGCGCAAGTTAGCCTGAAGAAGAATAGCTGGAATGGTCCTCCGTTTTGAACGTTATTTGCGATATTGAAGGTGTTCGTGGATGATAGACTACACTACCAATACTGATGCCGAGGTCAGGTCAATGACTCGAATATTCATCCTACAGTCCTCAAAAATGAGGTTCTACGTGGCAAATGTTGTCTGGTGTGATGCTGGTTCGCGGTCGACGATCATGGGGCTCATTCTCGACAGTTCCGCGAACATCCTTGAATGCTTTGGCCCATTTAAACACAGCAGCCCTACTCAGGCACTCACTACCGAGCTGATTTCGCAAACGCAGAAAAATCTTCGTGTTTTTAACGCTTTCCCACACTAGAAAACGAATGATAATACGTTGCGCAACGGCGGTCGGCATTTGACGTTCACTCATGGTCGTAGCACGAGTGTGAAACATGCAGTCCCGACGAAAACTGCCACACTGTTCGTAAGGGACCCAGCTATCACATACTCAAGCCACGACCTTCATCGTCGTATATATACATACATTGTGATAAAAAAGTACATTGAAATTTCAAATAAAATGCAAAATATTTATTCGTTAATATTTATTTTTTCGCCTTCAAAGTAATCCCCGTCAGATGCACTACACTTACGCCAACGATTTTTCCAGTCCTCGAAACACTTTTCATAAGCACTTTTTGAGGTGGCCGTCAGCGAGTTTTGTTTTATGTATGTATATACATAAATATATATATATATATATATATATATATATATATATATATATATATATATATATATATTGTTACATGTCCACACAATGCTGCGAGCTACTGTCGCAATTGTTGTCGCAACTATTAATAACATCATGATCAATACTGATTGAAAAGAAGCAACCAAGAAACGTAAACAAATGACGTCAAAAGCATATACTCGAAAGCACAAGAATGGACCAAGTAGATCCATGATCAAAACTGCGGATATTCAGAATTGCTCGAATACTCCAGGTAGTTCTCGTCAGAACATTCGCCAATATACGAGAAATGGATTGAATGACTAGAGACTCTATATAAAGCCGAGCTGAATGAGTGGGGGATAGAGTAATAGTAAAAACTGCGAAAGTAAAACTGCAAAATTGTAGTGCGCAAATCGAAGGCGATATTGATTGATAGTGAAATAAAAGATTTTCGTGATAACTTTGAAAGCAGTTCAATAAAATGATTACAAGTGAAAAGTAAATTTGTAAAACTTAATTTAAAAGACAGCGCATTTTCACTTTCCCAGAACATTAAACTTATCGGCCGCAAGTAAATCTATGCAAGTAACGGCACTATGGATTGTTCCGCTCATATTTTTCGTAGCCCAACAACCTAGTTGATTCAGGTAGTAATAATTTTGCAAGAATTGGGAAAAATAAGACACAAAATAGTTGTATGGATGCGAATTCCTAAGGATTTTCAAAAAAGGTTAAAACGAATTGAAACAAATCCTTCACTTTACTTAAATGGTTGGTACATTGTAAAGCCTTTTGTCAAGTAGAAGGTTTGTTCTTTTCTTGGGTTACCACATTAAATTGTTTAAGATTGTTCTACTGAACTGCTTTATACAAGAAATAATTTTTGTTTGGAAAAATGTATAGTGAATTTTCAGAGATTAGTGACAAAAGAGATATTTTTTTTTAAATATTTTAAAAATAATTAACGACTACTCACCTTGGTCTCTCGCCACGTGTTTCTCTTTCTCGACGTTGCATCCTGTCGCTTGTTGTATCAATTGTGGGTAAAGTTGTACAATAGGCAAATAACGATATGCCAGCAAAGCACTTAAAAATTCACACGTAAAATCTTGCCGCAATCCTTTCAACAGTGATCTACAGCTTCAACACACCAACACAAAACACCTTTATATATTTTTTCCTTTAAGGCTTGCGTCGTGTCTTTTTTCTTTCTTTCTTCAATGAGCGATAGCAATACTACAAATATGTCAGCTAATGTTTTTTTGATTGTAATTAGTTCTATAATTTTTACCTTTTTTGTTAATATATCACGAAGGGCGTGCTTAGCGCGCCACGGAAAGAATCATCGAAAAATTTAATTTTAGTTGGTTAATAAAAATATATTTATACTTTAGTATTTTAATTTTTATACTTTGAATAGCTAAACTTAAATATAAGGTCGTTTTGTTGTTTTTATTTTTAATTTAGGAATTTTCTATTTGGAAAGTTGTTTTTTTTTAATTCTCGCGTACTTTTTAATTTTTTTTTTTACAATTTTTGAGAAATAAACTGTTTTAATAGTTAAATTTTTACAGGATATTGATTTACAGAACTTTTCAAAGTTGTATAATAGGTAAGGTTTAAAAATACTTTACAAGGCTTTATCCGGAAAGAAGGAAGAAGTAAGTCGCGATCGGGACAGAATATAAAACATCAAGTCATACACAAAACATTTAACACACGCACACAAAATGTTTTAATAGAAACGACACACGCGACGACATTCGAATTGATTAAATTTCCTTTCCGATTTTGATATTATTTTATGATTAATAATAATGTGATAATTTTATTGTTATGAAGGCATTGGAGAACGATTATGAGAATTATTTACTTTGAATCTTTCCAATTCGCTTTTGAGTCTGAAGATAATTCACGGATAGTTTTCTAGTGTAATAAATTAATATTTTACAAACTATTTACATGAATCACACTGACTTGACAGTTGAAGTAGCTGTTAGATTATTTTGAGAAAAAATCTGTTCCAAATCGTTTTGTGCCGAACACAGGAAAAATACAATTCCACCCACAACTTGTGCGAAATTTCCGGCGAAAAAAATGTTAATGAGCTCCTCCTCGTGCTAATTTGCACCACACTCAACACACAGGCGTTATCACGAGCGAGTGTAACATCCGCGGGAAATATATTTATTTGTTATATTTGTTAATCCTTGTCAAAATTTTTGATTCCGAATCAGATTTCACAGAAAAATGCCACTTGCATTAAATTGACACACACAGCACTATCACTCTCCCTCGCGACGTTCGCCGAAAACAAGGACAGGGTTCTTCTCGACCTGGTCGATATAAAAACAAAGGAGGAAAAATAATCGATAAAATTAACAAACTAACTAAACTACGACACAATACACGGGAAGAGTAGAAAATGTCCTTTTTAAATACAAAACTTTAACGATAATTGTACAACACGCACAACGAGACGTTAGAAAAAATCCAAGAGCAGAGCAAAACGCAAACAACGATTTCACAAGGAATTTTTAAGATTTGAAATTTCCGCCAAATTATTATAAACCGCTAACTGACAATGTAATGACATTTTATCCACATCACACCCGTTGAAAAATTGTCCGTTGCATTTGTGGTAATATTCCAGGATTGTATGATTGATTTTTGAATTGATTATTTGAGCTTGTTTTTTTTTTGTTTTTTGTGTTTCTTGGGAATTCTAGTGATTTTGACGGGTTTAAGAAAAAATCCAATAGATGTCGCCGCTGTTTTACACCTTATTTATTTATTTTTTTTTCTTACTGTATCACCGATCTAAAAACTGGTATAACTCTTTTTTATTACAAACTTGAAGTCAGTCTCAGCCGAGAACATATTTAATTTTATTACGGAATACTGAATTTTTAAAAATACAACTTTATGGCTGGAGCGGGCGAAGACGTTGAAGCGAGTTGATGCAGTTTAATTTTTACTATCCTACTTTTGTTAATTATTATAGGAAAAGGGAAATACTTATAAACTTTACTTTTCCAGCTTTACTATTTTAGGGATTTTTTCAAAATTCTGCTGTGGAAGTTTATGAAATCGCCTGTTAAGGTGTATTGAGGAATCTGTAAAGAAAATAAGAAAGTATGATTAGTTGATTGATATTAATAGTCTTAAGAGAATACTGAATATTAAAAAAACTAACTAAAATTCTTTCGAAAATGAGCACATATAAACAAACGATCGCTTAATTTTCACCAGCCTTTTTAGGTCTTTGTAAAAAAAAATTTTTCGCGACCTGTCTGTCCGTTTGTCCGTCTGCCCGTGCGTCACAGCTAGTTTCCTCAGAAACTAAAGAAGCTAGAATACTCAAATTTTGTGAAAAATTCAGTAGTGATGGTCTCTCAAAAGTTTAGATCTTACCAAAAATTTAAACATTTTTTAAGGGGGATCCCCCCCTTATAATGAATTAGCCCTTAACAATTTTTTTTAATCAAAGGTAGCAGAGTGGGGTATCAAATGAAAGGTCTAGATTCGAAATTTTTAGAATCTGAAATAAAAGTCATTTTATGAATTAGGGGTCCAGGGGAAGTTAAAATGTACCAAACATTTGTGCAAATGACCACCACGACCACGCTTACAGAACTATATCCTTTTTCATGAAATTTTCCATAACCAAATCGCAAAGTGGCTGCCGTGAGTGCTCGATAGCCTCACGATTTCCATCTTTGAGGTCTTGAATCGACGCTGGGCTGTTGGCGTAGACCTTCTCTTTTACGTGGCCCCAAAGAAAGAAGTCGCAAGGTGTTAAATCACAAGATATCAGTTTCCAATTGTGATCACCTCTTCGAGAGATGACACGGTCCGGAAACTTTTCCCGTGAAAGATCAATGGTTTCGTTACTTTGTGGCACGTAGCGCCGTCTTGTTGAAAGTAAACGTTGTCCAGATCAATACCATCCAATTCCGGCCATAAAAAATCATTAATCTTCTCTCGATAGCGCAATCCATTCGCCGTACCTGTTGCTCCAGCCTCATTTTCGAAAAAGTAAGGTCCAATGACTCCGCCGGACCATAAACCGCACCAAACAGTCACACGTTGAGGATAGAGAGGCTTTTCAACAATAACTCTTGGGTTTTCCGAGTCCCAGATGCGACAATTTTGCTTGTTGACGAAGTCACCGAGGTGGAAATGGGCCTCATCATTCAAGATGATTTTTCGATGGAATTCCGGATCATTTTCATGCATTTCAAGGACCCATTCAGCAAAGACACGACGTTGTTGATGATCGAACGGCTTGAGTTCTTGTGTTAACTGAACTTTATAAGCCTTAACACCCAAATCTTTATGCAAAATATGGTGTAATGACGTTTGTGGAATGCCTAATTCCAAAGAACGACGAGGAATGGACAAACCTGGGTTTTCATTCTCGGCTGTTCTTGAGTGACGTGCACGGGTTTTATTCTTCACATCACTAAGTTGTCCCAACAGCTCGAATTTTTCCACCAATTTCTCTATTGCGGTCCGACAAGGTGCTTCACGACGACCCAAAAAAGTTCGAGTTTTACGAACCGTCTCTGCCAAATTTTCACCATTTATATAGTGAATTTTAATAATTTCAATGCGTTGTTAAAGCGTGTATCGTTCCATTTTTATTTATGGCGTAGTTTCTACTTATCAAATGTCAAAAAATGACAGCTTCAAAAGTGACATCTACCGAAATAGCGGGCTATTCAAAATAATACATCTTATTGGAAAATCCGTTTAGGATTACATTAGGACAAGAAAGAAAGTTTTTTAATTGTATTTTTAGTAGAATAAGGTTAAAATGTACTTAGATATAAGCAGAATTTTCACGTTTTTGTTGTCTTCTTTATACAACTTGTTAACTTTTAATAGAGTTGATAGGTTTTTCTCATTTGATAACATTTGTAATCGATGTTTTTTTTTTCGATTAAATTATTGATTGAATACTGTTTAAATGTTTTAAAACTTGCTTTATGTTTCTATAAAATTTATAATGATTGAATCAATAAAGAACATTTGAAATTGAAAACTGAACTACCCATTAAACCCCTCCCCCAACCAACTTAGGACCTAGTCTGGAACCGTTTGATACATAACTTCGAGCTATGCCTGGAAATCGTTAGGAAACAGCGAGAACAGAGAGAGCCCGGATTTTCTCGATCCTAAGACGTATTTGAGAATATCTGGCCTTGGGTCGGCATCCTTGCAAAGGTTTTAGTGTGCTTTTCCCGTACCTTTTATTTTATGCCCCGTTTCGCCACATTTATAGCATAGGGAACTCCTGTTGAGTTTCTTGCAACCCTGTGACATATGTCTATAATCAAGGCACTCAAGGCAGTGGATAGGTACTGCTGTTCGCCTCACTCTACAGATCACCTAAATTATTCTTACCTTACCCGCACATAGAAGTTGCAGCTCGCTTGTCACATCGAAAATAGGTATAAGTTATCTCCTGTTTTCTTGCATCAGTCTCGGTTCCTTTTGATGACCTCCTCTACCTCGACCAAAACCGTGAAGCAGGCAATGTCCCTAATTTCAATCAAGCGATACTAGTTGGTTTTCCGCCCAGGACCTTCTGAACCGCATCACGGAATGTTCAAAATTCGACCAGTTTTGGACAGTATCTATGTTTACTGCCTTTATACCTTCCTTCATCTCACAAACCACACCAACATACACCCTATATATATATATATATATATATATATATATATATATATATATATATATATATATATATATATATATATATATATATGTGTGTGTGTGTGTGTGTGTTTATGTATATATATATATATATATATATATATACATATGTATATATATATATATACATATGTATATATATGTATATGTCAGAAGGGACCTTGGGAACAGGATAATTGTAGGGGGAAAACAATAAACTAAGGCGCACCGTTTGTTAACAGTCAATTTATTGTGTTCAAATACAATGACTCGGTTGATGGTTCGGATGCGACTGACTCTTTTCGATTTCTTCCGTGGCCGGTGCTCTTCAATTGGTGTTGCCATGACACTCGACCATCCTGACACTGAATCGTCTCGATTCATTACTCCGTGTCTGAATCCGCAGCATTATCGTAAAAATCGAGTTCGGGACTCACGGCGATCCACGGTTTCAACTTTTCGCTCGTCTACACGGAACAGAATTTCCGTTGATTGGGACGTGCGATTCCCATGTCCTCGATGAGATATATTTCGTTTGGTAAAACTCTCGAAATGATGTAGGGCCCATGATATTTGGGCTCTAACTTTCGAGATTCTCCCGTAGCAGCAGGTGCGTTCTCTAGAACGATGAGATCTCCTTCCTTGTAAATAAAAGATTTCTTGTGTCTCTCGTTGAACCTCAATCTCTATTCTCTCGTTCAGTGCTAATTTGCTCTGCAGCCAATTGTCTTCGGTTTACCATATCGCATTCCGTTGGAGCAGCAGTCGCTTCATCAGATGTTAGAGCTATAACTAGCCGATTCGTGATGACGTCTCGAAGACGATACTCGAATATCAACTCGAATATCAACTCGATCGGACTAAGCCGAGTCACAGAGTGACATTGTGAATTCAGAGACCACTTAAGATTAAGCAATTGTAAATCCCAATCCTTAGGATCAGTTGGTGCAGTTCTTAGAAATGATAAGGTGGACCGATTTGCACTTTCGATTTGGCCATTCGCTCGAGGTGTTCTGACGGCAACCTTAATATGTTGAATCTCATTAGATGCGCAGAATTCAGCAAATTCTCGTGATGTCAAAGCAGTGCCTCGCTTAGGTAGACCGAAGTACAACGTCAGATCCCTGAATGCGTCAATGACGGGCTTCGATTTCGTAATTTTGACAGCTCTCAAAATTAAGTGCTTACTGAACGAATCAGATATTCCAATGATGGGCAAATCACCTCAACGACTCGTGGAAAAGGTTCCAGGTGATCAACGTGTAACGTCCAGAACGGAATAGGTGTCACCTCATCCGAATAGAGTTGACCCTCCGGTTTGCCTGCGATTCCTTTATTATAGCGGCACTCTAAGCATGCTGCGATGTACGACTTGATGTATTTTCAGAGATTGTTGAACCGAAAATCTTGCCAAACTCGATTTATGGTCTTCTCAAGACCAAAGTGGCCACTGTCATCGTGGTGCGTGCGGATGATTTTCCACCTGATTGCAGACGGAATGACGAATTTGAGATCTTGGGCGATCTTACGATATAACCGACCGTTTTTGAGCTGATAATCTGACTTGATCTGTTTGGATTGAGCGGACTCAATATCGCCTCCCAGAACTTCGATTAACTACTTCAAATACACATCTTGTCGTTGTAAGTGCACGAGCCACTCTTCGTTTTCTTCCACTCGCATTATGTTCCCCCGATGTTATCTCTGGCTCGTTCGATGGTTCGTTTGGAGTTCTGCGTGACTCATGCGTTCAGCCGATCGATATATAATGCAGAAATCGTACTTCTGTAGCCTCGGAACCATCGACCGATATGCGGTAGCAATGACTTAGACGTTCTTGTGGTGCTTATTGCGACGCAATCGGTAATTATCCCGAAATGCTTACCGAGCAAATAAATGCGGAATCTTTCTAACAACTCGACGATAGCCAAAACTTCAAGCTCAACACTATGGTATCTGCTTTTGGATTCGGTACACTGGCGGCTGTAGTAGAAAACTGGTCTGAAACTGCCATCGTCGTCTCGTTGCATGAGGACTCCGGCAAGATCCAGTGTGCTCGCAGCAGTGTGAACTTGATGTTCCTTCGTCGGATCGTATGCACTGAGCACTGGGTCGCAGCAAAGTGCTGATTTCAATTTTTCAAATGCACCTCGATGTTCGGTCGACCAACAAAATTGTGAATTGTCCTTCTGCTTCAACAAAAGTGTAAGTGGCCTCGATATCAGAGAATAATCGCGAATGAATTTGCGGAAAAACCTGCTCAATCCCAGAAATCTTCGAACTTCTGTAAGGTTGGTTGGTTTCGGAAACTCTCTAATTGCATTAGTCTTTTCAGCTCCTGGTTTTATTCTGTCCTAATCGACTCGATGACCCAAAAACGTGATTTGTTTAGATAAAAACGTACAATTAGAGGGCCGAAGCGTCATACCGGCATCTCAAAGTATAATCAGGAATCCACGGAGTTTGATTAAACCCTCGGTGATGGTTTGCTGGGCAGAGTTACTTCATCTACTTAGCTAACTGCTCGATTTCCCATTTGTCGTACCAACTTGATAATGAACTTATGAAAATAACTCGGTATATTGCACAGGCCGAAAGGCATCCGGTTGGATTCGTATTGGCCTGCATGCGTGACAAATGCAGTGTATTTCCTGCACTCTTCTGTGATTGGTATTTGATAATAGCCGGACATTAAATCGAGAGTTGTGTAAAATAAATTACCAGCGATCGATGATAGCTGCTCCTCAACAGTTGACATGAGAAACGGACGCTTTTCAGTGATAACATTGAGCTCACAGAAATCAACACAGAGACGGTCCTCACCATTTTGTTTGCGAAAGAGGACAATTGGCGACGAATAGTCTGATGATGATGGACATATGATATCGTTTTCGAGCAGTTCGTTTACTCTTTTTTGAACGTGCTCACGCTTTGCGAACAGTATCCGGTATGGCTGGCGTCGGACAGGCTTTAAGATCGTTAACCTTATCGTCATCGTTACCGAGTTGCATTGACCTAACTGAACAAGCGATTCAGAGAAGCATTATCTATGCTCACTGATGAGCTGATACAGTTGGCCCTTTTCTTAGACGGATAGCGTTGGCTCAAAAGTTGGAGCGTTTTGAAAGGCGTTTTCCCATCGACAAGCTCCCGGTTCAATGATCAGTCGTTTGCCCGATGTACAGAGTAGATCTGACTCCAATAAAAGTGGCTCCGATATCAAGTCGTCATCCACCGGAAAAATCGTCGCATTTAGATTCTTACCATCCAACTGAATTTCGGCCTCGAGTATCTGGTTGCACCTGACGCTCCTCCAAATCCTCGTAGGATGATTGGTGAACACTGCTTCACGCCTCCCATCGACATTGCGATCGTTCGTTGAATGAGTGTTCTTTCGCTGCCGGGGCCGATGAAGGACTTAATTTTGTTTCCGTTGAGAAGAACCTCCTTAACAAGCGGATTAATTCTTTCTGTTGAATTTATGCGACGAACATTACTGACGGCGGTCGCAGTTTCATTTTCCGGACATCGGTTGGTTGTATGTGATGTTTGTCAACACTTCTCGCATCTTTGTTTCCGTTGCGGTTTGGGACAGTTCAGCGAAATATGCTCCACCTCAAGACGGACTCGACGGGATTCCGAATTGCTCGAAGTCTGCTGCGCTCGCGCATTTGATGACTTAATACCTCGCTGTATCGGTGGTGGTGGTCCAAAATTTTATCTCGACTCCGTTCGTGGCCCCAAAATTCGAAGGGAATTTGTTTCAAAATTCTTTATCGCGGCTAGAAGATCATTGACGGTGTCGAAAATTGAGCTCGCGATCGCATTTTGCAAAGATTGATGCCGTAGCCCGTTCCTTATATACCGGATTATAGCGTGGTCGCTCAAGTTACCTCGTCTTTCCAATGCTAGCATAGTATAGAAGTAACTTTGTGTTATCTTGCTCGGCTCCCTGGTACGATTCATTATTTTTATGTGAATATCGGCTTCGCTTTCATGGCGAGGAAAATCTCGCCTCAATGATTCGGCCAGCTCAAGTCAGCTTCCAGGAGCCGGCGCAGAACCATCGCTCCAAATTTTAGCAGGCTTGCACGGCGAACACCAAAACTCTATCGTTCCACTGATGTGCCTCGGCAAGCTTCGTAACGCGATCAACGAACTGCGCTGCCGACATGCCGAATTCGGACGACGGGTCGAAGTCTGGTAAAATATCCGTCACATCTCGGATGTTATGAAAATGTGGTCCACTACATGCCCGCACTAAATTAGCGGATAGTTCGCATGCGTCAACTTCGAATGTCGCTGCTTTTAGTCGTTCCTTGTTTGTTGACCTTTTCGACCGGCATCGTGTTGCGTTCCGTTTCCCTCCTATACGGACCGAAGGGGAAATCGAACCACTTTTACAATTATGTGCAGCCACTCGCGTATGTATTTCGCACGTTTCTCCTTTCATCTCTTTCGCGTGTGTATAGGGTTATCCATTTTACGCTTGGGAAAGTAAAGCTAAACAAACACATAAAATATTCAAACGGAAACAAACTTTTTTATTCAATATAAAGATTGAACCTTGCCATGATACGTGAAACACAACATCATTTAAATTTCCTCCACGGGATCTCTTACAGGCCTCAATCCTTTTGAGGTAATTTTCTATGAGTTTTGATACAGCAGAATCACCATTTTTATAATAAAACTTAATAATTTTAAGGCGTTCTTCGACTGTTAAACGATCCATATTTATAAATGGCAAACCTTCAACTAAATATAAACAAGCTTTGGATGACATTTAATTCTGACAGATGTCAAATGGCAGGGTTACACTTTCCTACCACGAAATGGATAACCCTGTATATCGCACGCTTCTCTTTTCGTCTCTTCTCGCAAACGAACCATAGGAAATTAAACACGAGATGGCAGGGTTACACTTTCCTACCACGAAATGGATAACCCTGTATATCGCACGCTTCTCTTTTCGTCTCTTCTCGCAAACGAACCATAGGAAATTAAACACGAGATCGTGAGGAGGGGAAAAATGACTTTCGACGGGGTCTGTTCGTTCTACGTGCACGATTCGAATTTTTAACATACTTATAATCCACTCTCAACCATCCTTGGATCTCACTTCTGATTTCGTCAGGGGTGGACCTTGGGAGCAGGATAATTGTAGAGGGAAAACAATAAACTAATGCGCATCGTTTGTTAATAGTCAATTTATTGTGTTCAAATACAATGACTCAGTTGATGGTTCGGATGCGACTGACTCCTCTCGATTTCTTCCGTGGCCGATGCTCTTCAATTGTTCTTGCTATGACATATATATACATACACATATCTATACATCTATATATATATATATATATATATATATATATATATATATATATATATATATATATATATATATATATATATATATATATATATATATAGAAAATTGCAGATAAAAATAACCTGTAATACCTAGTTTCGTATTCCAGGATGTTTTTAACTGCAGTTTTCTACAACAAACGGATATTTTTTTTTCTCTCTCCAGAATAAAACTCAAATTAGAGCGATATTTGGCACAATGGTTGATCAATATAACCGATAGTTCTCCGAAAAAAAATCCAAAATGAAACACTCAAAGTGGAAATGGCGGACGATTCAACATTGAAAAAACAAACAAAATTTGTTTATTTTAGCAGCAACTAAAGTTTTCATTGTATTCTCATCAAGATTTGCAAAAAGCTGACATTAAAAGTATCTATATACACACGCCTTTGAGCGACGGATCCTGAGGCGAATAATCGGAGCGAAGCTAGACGGGGACCAACGGCGAATTCGATACAACCATGAGCTGTATGAAATTTTTGACGAACCGGAGGTCACAACGATTGTAAGACTGCGGAAGCTGCAATAGGCTGGCCACATGAATCGTATGGACGAAAAACGGATACCCAAAAAGGTATTCGTTGAGAGAACTGAAGGCCGGAGACCAATGGGAAAACCGAGGAAACGCTGCTCTGACTTGTTCGACGAAGATAGTTCATCGCTGCCCGGATTTTGAAATTGAAGGACGCTGTCAATGGACCGAGACAGTTGAAGGCGCTGTTTGCAGGAAGCGAAAGCCCGAGAGGGGCTGTAGTGCTAAGAAGATATATACACACCTAAAAGATTTTTAATAGGCTGATTGTCAAATTACAAAATGGCTACCAATCATGTTGGCAAAATTTGAAGGCCTGTCGAAACCACAATTTTCATTCGATTTGTAGTTAACTTAATACTAAAATCGATGTTACAATGATGTTGGAATTTTAAAGGTTGTTTGAGGTGGCTGTTTCAAGTAATAAATTTTCGTCAAGTATCAATCATCATTGTAATAGCTTGTAAGCCTATTTGTTTACCAAAGTTTCACGGTGCCTACGAGGAATTTACCTTTCCCACTGATGATGCCAACGAGAGTTTTTTCATTAATTTTTCAAAGGCCCAAAAATGAGAAATAATAACAATAATTCCTTTATTACGTCGATACTTGTTGCTACATTTGAAAAACAACAAATCATCCACTCATACAGACACAAGGCCAAGCAGAAGTCTAAAAATATTTAAACATTGATTATTTTTCAACGTCATATTTGCTGACATTGGATAATCAAGAAAAGCATTACTAATGGCGTTAAGAACATGTTACTATGTATATACATCCAAGTCAAAGTATCCTTCGAATTTCGAAACCGTAGCCAAGAGTGGAGCAAGGCATGGAAGTTTTGGCACTCGTCCTTAACAGCAATGTAATTAATAGGAAAATTCCTCCTGCATTTCAGATCATCAATCAAAGGGAATTACGTTTGTACTTTCGCTTACTTTGCAACAGGATACACATTATGCTTCCTTAAGGATGGAGAACTCGTATGTTGTGATAGGATAGAAACTTACACAGGAATAAGTCAAGAGAAGCGTTTTCTTAGGTGGCGCTGTTATGTTTCTTACAATTTATCGTGGTTGGGGTAGATATACTCCATGTATATATGCCATGTTGTTATATAGGTTAAGTGTCCATTAGTTGCGAAAAGGCAAGATTAACTTCTAGTCCTAATCCTTGAATGCTTTGAAAGGGTATAAACGAAGGTTACGCTCAGCGTTATCGGAAATCAATTTTTATCGTAGAAAGCCCTCTCCTCAATAAGCTGCAAATAAGGGTGAAATTTTTCTGAACCAATCTAGGACCTAATTAAATGAGGCTCAGTAGCGAAACTGATGATTTTAAATTCAGAATAGATTGGTAATTTTGAAAATATATGCTATGTTTTAAATATCATATTCCACCATCAAAATATTGCTGAAAACTCGTTTTCAGTGTTCGATTTCGATCAAATCTAGACATTTTGTAACATTTTTTAGGTATCCATGCGAAGCAAATTATATTTTAATATATTTATCGTTAAATTACATCATTAGAATTGTCTCGTGTAGCTTGTGCACAAAAAAATGGACTGCGACTAATGAACTTTTGACGAACCGGAGGTCTCAAGGATTTTAAGACTGCAGAAGCTTGCAATGGGCTGGGCACATGAATCGTATCAACGAAAAACGGATACCCAAAAAGGTATTCGTTGGGAGAACTGAAGGCCGGAGACCAGTGGGGAAACCGAGGGAACGCTGGTCTGACTCGGTCCAGGAAGACAGTTCATCGCTGCTGGGATTTCAAAATTGTAGGACATGGTCAATGGGCTGAGGCAGTTGGAGGCACTTGTTGCAGGAAGCGAAGGCCCGAGTGGGGCTGTAGAAGAAGAATGACAACGTATTCATGAAATATGTTTTTTTTTTTCAAACGAAATATTAATGCACGAAAACCACCACAATGCTGATCCAAATTTCAATCGTTAATTTAAAATAATATTAAACATTTAAATGTTTAATATTACAACGGAGCTTACCTACGAATTGTACTTTCGCAATGCAATGGAAAGTGGATAGAAGGCTCGTCAACGGCGTTGTGACGAGTCCCACAAGGCGACGACCAGCAACAACGGGGAGTCGAAATCGAGCGAGGTGGTTGGGCTGATCGAGGCGCCAATTGGAAATTTAAAAAAAAGAAAAACAGATGTTTCGTCCTGAAGTACAGTGTAATTGTGATTTTCAATGAGAAAAAAATTCCACTGGCAGCGAAAATTTCGTTCCCAGAAAAATAATAACGGAGTGAAAAGAAGGACTCAAATTTTGAAGCGTTAACAACAGGAATAAGATTTTGAAGTGATTGGCTTAAAAGAACCATAGCGTAGTAGCTCTACGAATGATTTTTTGCAGTGTAGCACATACACCATACATACAGCACATGCAGAAAAAATGTTCAAATGCTTCACGAGTGAGAATGTTTACAAGAGTGATTTTTTTGACGAGTTTTTGGATGCGTTCCGAGGAGTTGAGTACATGAAAAATATTTTGTGTCCCAAGGCTGTGTTGTGCTATGTTGTGCTTAATAAGCCTACATTTAGAACAAACAATTAACGACGTTGGTTGATAAATCTGAACCGTACATAGTGTTGTTTTAGTGTGCAGTATTTATTGACCTTTATAAAGGTATTTAAAGATTGATTTCTGCAGTTCAATCAAAGTTTTGAGTAAATGTAGATAAAATGCCTCCTGCTCTATCAACTCCAAAATATTCTCACAAATATACTCAATCGTGGGAAAGAGAACTGGTGTTCAAAGATAAGATTGGCTTCAAAAAATTAGTAGAATCAGTGGGCCTAATGCCAAGCGAAATTGACCAAAAATTTTTTCATTAAAGTTGGTTAAAATAGCAGATGGGAGATGCTTCACGCGCGTACTGTTTGTATTGTTCAAAAGCCATAACAGCGCATAAAAATCTCGTAGATCATGTTAAGACTAATACCCACGAAAACAACTGCATACATCGATAAGAATGCGTCAAAACGTCAAAAATGACGGAGTTCGTCAAACCAAAGATCGAAAATAACGGAAATGGGCAGAGAAGAAGATCGCTGCTTTTATAAACACAGTCGATCATCGGAGCGAGGTCATAAGTTATCTGGTCTCTGTTTCTGAGACATTATCAAAAATCAAACTCCACCGCACAAAATGCACCGGTAAATATTGCACATTTACGTCACTATATCTAGTAAACAAATTTCTAGACTTAAAATTTTAATATATTACATAAACGATATTTTACATATATTAAGTGTTGATTTTTTTTCGTTTTTTTCAGGTCTCATTTTCAACGTTCTTTCACCATGCTTACTTAAATTTGCTGGAAGACATTCGTAGCTCGGTGTATTCATTGATTATTGATGAAAGCACTATGGTTGGCCGAAAAAAAAATATATAAAATATATATACATATCTATTCATGTCCAAATACACGAATGCTTCTGGAGAAACGAAGCCAGTAGCGAGGCAAGTCGCATTAAACCCGTCTGTAGGGTAAAACGGCTGTGAAATCCAAGGGTTTTCACTTACAGTTACAGATCTTGCGATATGATTCCGAAGAAGTTTCAATATGAAGATATCGACTCTCGTCACTTTAGCAGTTTGATAAATTCTTCTATTCGATACATAGTGCTTCCAACCCGTCTCAGGCTTTCTGTACAAACCTGTACATGCACGAAGCCGTTTCCTTTCGAAAACTCTTAATTTTCCCATAGTACTAGCACTCTGGTTGTACCAGATCTGACATTCATATGTCAAAACTGGTCTAACCAGGGCCTTGTAACAGATAATTTTGACCTTTTGATCAATGTATTTGGAATGAAAGAGCCTTCGTAGGGCCATGACTACTTTTAGTACCTTATTGAGCATGATTTTGACATGTTCAGTATAGTACAGATACTGATCGAGATGAACACCGAGGATCGAACACAGGATTTATGTGGAACCCGTTCTGAACTATCCTCGCCAGCCACAATGCGGAAATCCTTCCAATTACGTTTCAGCTCTTGACTGAGCCCCTGCAGCGTTTTCCGAAACAATATTGTTTCGCACTTCTGCGCATTGATTTTCATTCGCCAATCGTCAGTGAGTGTACAGCTGCACGTCGTTGAACATTTTTTGGAGATTGCTCTGAACTATTGTGGCTTTTCGGTCTGCCGTATAGATATGATCAGATCATCAGCAAACGCTGCCAATGATCGCGTTGGCGATTCGTAAAAATCAAAGCCGTGCAATAGGTTGCAAATGAATATTGAGAAAAGTAGAGGCGCAGCAACTATTCCCTGCAGTAGACCATTCAAGACCTTGAATTCATGCAGTGCTGTCAGATTTCCATCAATTACATCAAACGAATTCCCGTATAACATATTGCACATCATGGCGACAAGGTGTCTGGGGAACTTGTCCTGAAGGAGTTTAAAAACTAGTCCATCTAACCACATCGTATCGAAGGCTTTCTCCATATCAATGAGACACGCTCCAACACATTCTCTATCACTTAGTTTCCAACAGATGTATGAGGTTACTTTCGTTATTGCATGTATGGTCGAATGCCTGGCACGAACACCAAATTGGCAATTCGGCATCAACTCATATTTCTCAATGTGGGCGTTTAATGCTTTGTTTGGTATCACTTCAAACACTTTGCTGATGTTAGGCAGCAAGCTGATTGGGCGTGGCTTTTAGGGCATGAAGATTATTTTCCTTTCTTCAAGATTGGAAATACCATAGCCTTTTTCCACTCATTTGAGAAATTTGAATTACCTTAGCCTTTTTCCACATATTTGGGAAACATGAATTGTTCAACATGTTGTTGAACAGTATACAATAATTCCTAATAGCAATCCCAGGCAAATGGTCCAAGGTCCTTAGCTGAAGGTACTCCGACGCCGAGGGTAACTGTAGGGTAACAATATTGAAAAAGTCGAATTCAAAAGCTTTGAATCTCTTGAAGTGTCCGTTATCCAAATTTTACTGCCAGGTGGGGATTTCAAATTTAGAGGACGCGGTCAATGGACTGAGACCGTTGGAGCGCTTGTTTCAGAAAGCGACGGCCCGAAGGGAGCTGTAGTGTTATGAAGAATGAGAAGAAATTCAAATTGATCAAGTCCTAATCCATAGGATCACTTAGGGAAGAGGCTGCGCCAGCACAATAGGCAACTTCTATAGTTTTTTTTCTTTATTTTCGTCAGTTTTATTCATAGTATTTTTAGCTGAAGCTCCTTAAACTGACCTAAATTCATTACCAAGAAACGCCTCAAAAGGGAACTGTTCAGAACTTTTGAATTTGAATTTTGTGATCTTGTTTTAATCATTCCGACGCCAGATGGAGTATTGGAAATTATTTTATGGGGATTTAGTCCACTAAGCCCACAAAAATAACAACAAGAATGATTCTAATTTACAAACATTAAAATCAACAAAAATATCAACACAACACAATATGGCGGTTAGATTGCGAGACCCAGAACATAGAAAAATTTCGAATACATAGTCTGCCAATCCTTACAAAGGTTTGAATTCGTTGTTTTGAGTAGCTTATGGCGCCACAGTACTCCCTCCTAAGTGCGTTTGATAGTTTGACATTTCATCGACAGTCAAACATTCATATGTTGAATTGTACAATATTGAATTCGAAGTCGCAGCTTTTGCTTTAGGCCCCAAATAAGTACGAGGACACGTCGTTGATCTGGCATCGTTGATTGCGACGTGAGCTCGGCAGTATGCTCGTTATAAGCTGGTTTCAAACGATCTACAGATATGTTAACTTCTTTCCCGTTTATTTCCAGTTTGTAAACGTTTGCTGAATGGCGCTCGAATATCCTGTATGGGCCTTCGTATGGATGTTCCAACGGTTTCTTAACGTGATCGACGCGTAGAAATAGATGCGAACAAGTTGCAATATCCTTGTGAATGTAAACTTTTCGCTTGTCTTGGCGTGACGCTGGAGTTACTCGAATATCCTTCATGTGACTTGGATCAGGTGGCATTTCTTTGTCGAAGAAAAACTCTCCTGGTATATATAGGGTTGCTCCATATACCAATTCAGCAGATGTCGTCCTTAATACTTGTGCGCAATCCAAGCAAAACAGTTGGGAGAACATCAATGCACTCCTGGATATTATGGCACATTATAGCTGTTTTTAATGACAGGTGCCATCGCTCGATCATTCCATTCGCTGCCGGATGATATGCAGTTGTTCTGATTCGCTTGCAACCTACTAAGCGTGCTAACGATTGGAACAAGAAGGATTCAAACTGCGTACCCTGGTCTGAAGTCAGAATTTTTGGTGCTCCGAACCGTGAAATCCAGCAACTGTAGAATGCGGTAGCAACCTCGTCCAATGTTATGCTTTTAATAGGAATCGCGTCCGGGTACCTTGTATATCGATTGATCATCGTCAAGATGTAAGAAAATCCTTTGGAGGGTTTCAATGGCCCAACTATGTCAATGTGGACATGGCTGAATCTTGAGTCCGGGATTTCTTTTTGTTCAAGTCGAGGTCTGGCATGTCTCCCTATTTTGCTCCGCTGACATATGAGGCACGTACCAGCCCATTCCAATATGTCTTAAGTCATGCTAGACAACACATACTTCTTCACTATATTTTCTTCGTCGAACAGCCGCTAGGATGTGAAAGTCGGTGGATTAAATCGAATATTTGTCTCCGCTATGCTTTTGGAACGTATGGTCGAATTTCCTGTGTCGAGACATCACAGTAAACTGAAGTGTCGTTGTCGTCTAATCGAAGTTTCCGCAATTGGAGGCTTGAGTCAGCTCGAAGTAAATGTTTTAATTCTTCATCCTATTCTTGGGCTTTCGCGAAATCCTTCGATGTAACCAAAATTGACATAGCGATATTATTTACTCGAGATAAAGCATCCGCTGTTTCATTCTCTTTTCCAGCAATATGGACGATATTCATTGTGAGTTGCCCAATAAAGTCCAATTGTCTTAATTGTCGTGGTGACGCTTTGTCCAACTTTTGATTAAACGCATATGTGAGCGGCTTGTGGTCGGTTTTGATGACAAGACCGCGTCCTTCAATCATATCCCGGAAGAATTTTATCGCGCTGTAAATTTCACGATCGGGGATGTATTTGCGCTGCGTTTCGTTGAATTTTTTGAAAAAGAATCCTAGGGATTCCCAACTGCTATTATTCAACTGCTCAAGAACTGCTCCTATTGCTACATCCGATGCATCAGCTTTGATCGCAAGTGTTGCGTTCTCGATTGGATGTCTCAGCAATGCTGCATTAGCAATTTGATTTTTGCGGTCTTCGAATGCTTTTTCTGTACAAACATTCCGTGTAATTTGTCTTTTGTCGTTTTTCTTCGCACCGATCGAAAATTCATGCAGTGGAGCTTGAATAGCTGCAGCATCTTTCAATGATTTCCGATAAAAATTAACAGCACCCGGAAATCTGCGTAATTCCATTACAGTTGTCGTTTTTTTTTAATTTGAGAATCGTCTCAACTCTTCCTGGAAGGGGTCTGATTCCATTTTTTTTTTCAATGTGGTAGCCTAAATACTCTATAGTGGATTTTCCAAAATCTACATTTTGCTATGTTGATTGAACGTCCAAAATTCTGTAGTCGCTCAAACACGAATTTTAGATGTTCGCAATGTTCTTCGTGTGTCTTCGAAGCGATGAGGATATCATCGATATATGCATAGCAAAATTTAAGTCCACGTAAGGCATGATCGATGCATCGTTGAAAGGTTTGCGCCGCATTGCAAAGATCAAACGTCATGACATTGAATTCAAACAATCCAAAAGGTGTTATGACTGTTGTTTTTTGGACATCTTCGGGGGTTACGGGAATTTGGTTATATGCTCACATTAAATCCAGCGTCGTAAATACGGTGTATCCATTCAGTTGGTGAGAAAAGTCACTAAGGTGAGCAATGGGCTATTTGTCTGGAACAGTGATGACATTTAAGCGCCGCTAGTCACCACAAGGTCTCCATTGGCCGGTTTTTTTTTTAGGTAAGAGATGCAAGGGACTTGCCCATGGGCTACTTGAAGGCTTACAGATTCTCTGTTGTAGCATATACTCGAACTCGGCTTTCGCTTCACGCAATTTCTCGGGAGTCAGACGGCGTGCTTTTTCGGCGACTGGTGGTCCTTTCGTCAAAATATCGTGGTTCATGACTGTTTTGATGTTATTAGGGAGCGTTATATGGTGATACTTTTCCAGCAGGTCATGATAAGCCTCAACTGATGAAGTGGTGGACAGCTTAGTATCGAAAATCCTGGAAATGTTGACGATGGATTGAAGATTTGTTTTTCGGTCCACAATTAGATTTCTGCGTAGATTAACCAAAAGTACAAAATAGCGTAACAAATCCGCTCCGATAACTGGTTGTTGAATTTCAGCGATGGTGAAATTCCAAGGGAAGTGTCATTGCAAACCCAGATCAAGCGTTAAAAACTTTTCACTGTATGTTGCGATTGGTGTATTGTTTGCAGCGTACAATTTGAATTTCGAGGGAACAGTGTCATGCTTTGTTTTTGGCAGTACTGACGCATCAGCACCTGGATCCACTTAAAACCGCAAGCCAGATTTTTATCCACTATCATAAGTCGGCGTTGGTGGAGTGGGTCGTCCTCAGCTGCCGAAATGCGGGACGACGAACTTAGTTTTCCGGCGCCATCTCAGTATTTCTCCATTGACAGGGTGCTTTGCAATTCCTTGCCTTTTTTCCGAAACGTGTTTGGAAGAAGCAACATTTTTCTCTCGATCTTGACCGCTTATTTGATCTGCTGCAAGGTTCGGAATTTGATCGATTTTGCGTTCGAAGTTCCAATCTTTCAAGTAGATCTAAAATTTGTGATAATTGGTTGTTGTCCGGCTGCTGCACTGCTATAATTCCAGGTGGGTTTTGTAGTTCCAACATTAAATCTGCCATCTTGGCTAATTTCTCGACGTCAGGCTCGTTTGATATGGCTAATACCACTCGTATGTTTTCGGGGAGTTGCTCCAACAACAGTGACCTTAGCATGGTTTCGGTTACCTGCTCTCCTCCTGTGTTACGAAGTTCCTGCAGATAACGCGGTGGTTTCTTGCCTCCCAGATTTTGGCCTTGGAATAAGTGCCTCAGTTTTGATTCCGTGGATTCCGCAAATGCTGTTAAAATTCGCTGCTTAACTGCTTCATACCTATTCTCCGTTGGTGGATTCCTTGCCAGGGAAATGACGTATGGTAGTATCTCGGACTCAGCATACTGGATGATGTACTAAAATTTCGTTTCGTTCTGATGGATTTGATGACTGTGAAAAGCAGCGTTGAAATGATTAAACCAAAATTCCAGGTCCGATCTATAAAACCCAGGGAATTTTGTGAATTGCGACGCTTCAACAAATAAATTCGCGGGATGACGAAGGTCTTGGTGCGATTGGCGGTGCATTATTAGGCGTTTTCGGCGTTCCATCATTGGCCGTTTTGAAAAAAAAACGTTGGCGTCACTTTAGCACTTTCACGAGAACAGAGTTTTTTTTAAGAGTCACCTTTAATAAGGGGATCACGTCGTGGTCACCACTATGGGGATTTATTCCACTAAGTTCACAAAAATAACAACAAGAATGATCATAATTTATAAATATGTTAATCAACAAAAATATCAACTCAACACAATATGGCGGTTAGATTGTGAGAGAGCTAGAACATCTCAAATATGTAGTCTGCTGATCCTTACAAAGATTTGAATTCGTTGGTTTGAGTAGCTTATGTTGGCACAATTTATACCTCTTCCCTTGTTTCTCTTGGTTATTGAGTTTCTCCTTTTATCTTGAACGTTCCTTGTCCCTTTTTTCGAATTTTCAAATTCCTTCTGACATCTTGAATTTTTCTTATCTCTTCTTAAAATTTAACGCCAAATTCAACGTTCCCATAGGAAGGGCTCTCGTCTAGGGTGATTATAGGCTACCCTTCTTGAATCTTCGTATTACACTTTCCAAACGGAAAGTATCCCTTCTTGGAAGCTCCTTTGTCGTTTGAAATTTCTGTTTTCAATAATCGTTGAAAAATTGAAACAAAAACCAAGCAATAATTAAACAGAAATGTTGAATATTAAAATTCAAAAGTTGAAAAAAATTACTTTCAAACAAACACGTCTATTCACTACGACAGCTGCTAAGTGAATCGTCTAAGACGTCGCTTTCTTTCAACAATACTGAAACAAAATGCAGCCGTAAAAAAGGGACCAATCCGTATAAATTTTATTTTTAGTTTTTTTTAAGTAATTTTTATTCATTATTTAAATAAGATAAACGTTCACATTTCATATGTTGGGTGCAAGACCTTCCCTATAGGAACATATTCCTGCCTGACCAACTTGTGTTTGTTTTGATTTATTCGTTATCACCACATAACCCTTTCCCCTTTTCTGGCTGTAATCCTTTAGCACTTGAAATGATTGGTAGAAAATATTCTCACTGCTCAATTTCCTTGTTTTTGCGATTTCAAGACTTTTTCGAATGATTTAAAAATAAAAGAACCATCCGCAATTGGACTGAATAAAATATATATTGTAGTATAAATTGGAGCCCCATTGGCAAATCAATATTCCTAGGCGCTAATCAATGCAAAACAACGCACACCACAAAACCCAACCACCTCATCAACAAATCGGCTCTTAGTCATTTCCTTAATGGCTGATGGTTGCAATTGCATGCAGGTGGACGGGCATTTTATCCACACAGAGAACTCTCAAAGACAATGACCTCCGCGCGACAAGATAAATACTAGATGACGGGAAAAACGGCTATGACAGTCGGCAGGTAGGTAAGCAAACAGTCAAGTGTCGAGCCCGAGCGGTCGGTGGGTCACAGGAGGTGCCAAAGACCCCCGACAAACAAATTGCACGGGCTAAGGAAAAGGCGTGTTCGTAGAGACGTCATTCCAATTGACAGACACTGGCACAGATTTCGCGATTTCGCCCCTCAGTGCAACGTTGCAGGCCAGCACTCGTCGACCGGCGACAGGAAGGCCTTCCAATTCGACTCCTTTTCCTTCAAAGCGCCATGACAATGAGAAAAAAACATCTCGACAATTTAACATCCAATTGAACAGATGTTGAACAGGGCTCATGCATGACGGCAACAACCACAGCGGTGGCGACTGCAAGGTAAAATCGCATTTATGCTCTCATCCACGCACGCACACATCCACGCTAAAGAACGTTGCATTCTGCCCGACTGTCAAAAAATTGTCACGGAAAGCCGAGATCTGGCAATGGTGCAAATATATTACTATATCGCGCTCATTCACTCACCCGCAATTTGCGGCTATCCGACAAACACACACACACACAGTTTCACTCATGGACAATTCTGCACGAGAGAATGCTTCGAATCTGACGTAAAAGTCATCGGAAAGTCCAAGGCATTTTCATATGACATTTCGGCCTCCAACCCTTTTGGAGCGTGCAAATATCGAGGCCAAATTCCTTATGCCTACCTGTGAATGTCCGGGACGCTCGTAGAACTCCAAATGGCTTTAATTCGAGGCGCAATCACACGTAAATCGGACGTTGGTGTAAGCGGAAGAGCAACAATCGCACGGGCGATGGTTTCTCGAATGGTCCCAGCCAAGACGGTGACTTTGACGCGTGAAAACGTTCCACTCACGACACGAACACAGCATTTTCCGCACTTGCTACACTTCGAGGCGACTGTTGGGCGTCACTGGGGAAACCTTTTCCACTGCCTTGCACTCTATTTCGAATGGAATGCGGCGCTTTTCGCTACCGGCGACCGAGACACAAGCCCGACCAAGGGTTCGCCATCATTTGCAGTTTTGAAGTGCTCGATGCTCTTGCTCTTCCGCGAGTTGGCGCTACTGCTATCCTCTTTTCGCCTGTACCAAGCACGAATTCGGCAACTGTCACTGTCAAGCCTCACACGGTGATTCTGAGCACGCACACTCCACCGGGAATCTGAATTTTAAACACACACTCACGTCACAACACACAGTCGCCCACGATGCACTCTCCCGTTCTCCCTTTCTGACACACGAACCAAGTTTTTCCCTTGTGCGCTGAAAACTCCACTGCGACTTTTTCACTTGGCACTTTTTCACTGGATCGAAATTTTAAATGATTGCGTCACAACCCACGCGGCGAAATCGATGACAGACGCGGGCGCCACTGAATTAACGACACGAACTATTATGAAACTGCGGTAATTGTAGTCGAATCGCACGACAGCCCATCCTCGTCCGACTCGCAGAGATCAGTTCAGTCACAGACACACCACTACGATTCACACGGCAAACGTCGCTGTGCAGACGTGGGAAATTTTCAAGTGCGCCTGTGTGAATAGGTGAAATTATGGACAGTGTTGTGCTAGGAGTGGTGAGATTCTACAGCGACAGTAGAAGTAGCGCCAAAATGGATTTGAAATACATAACGAAAGAGAATCGACTGCCTGTAGAACATATTTTTGTGAAGACATCTAAAAATGAGGTAGACTGTCAAAATTGAGTATACATTAGTACATTTAACTAGCTGCCCAAATGTTTTGAATAAAAAAAGCTTCGGAATCTATGAAAATAAATAAATGCAAAAATTTCATTAAGTATCTTTAATATATCCTACTGAATGCATTTGTCAGAAACCAATAATCAACTGAATTAGGGATGGGCCGATACTAAGGTAACAGTGATTAGGAACCATATATTTGCTTGTCACTGTTGGGACCTGTCCGTAAAAACCAATAATATCGGTTCCAAACAGTCACTGTCATATGTCATATACAATGCATTACACATTTCCGTTGATTCACTCGCCTGTCATACACCGATCATATATATGAGGAGGTGACTTTCAAAACTCACAACATCCATTCAAAAAAAAAACAAGACGGCCATTCCTTTAGAGAAATTGTTGCAAAAGTGACAACGTCCCACTAATTTTAAATGCACAAAACAGGTGTTGGTTTCAAGACTCACAACCAGGGCTCGCCGATATACATCAGAGGATGTATATCACGATATATATCATTTGATATATATGCGGATATATATCAATTGATATTTTCTATCAAGCATCTTGGCAACACTAAAAGAATAACTCAAATTTAGATTATATTCCCCCGAATAGCTATCTCATCAGAAGTTCGGGGACTCCTTGTTTTACTTACGTCCACACGGACTAGCATTTGACAATTGTTAATTCAAGTATACTGTCAATTTAATGTCTACCGAATAAATGCTTTGCTAGTTTAAAAGGTTAATGCTACAATCCTACTTTTGTATTTCATTTTGATATCGTTATTTAGTTGGTGTAGTGCAGTGATCTTTGCGTTCATCTGCTGCGCGGTATTCATAGAAGTAGATAACTGACCTATTGAACGATAAGTTTAAAGGTAGTGTGAAAATAATACAAATTGTCAAATCGTTGAGCCTAAAGGTTTTTCTTTCTACATTTCATTTTTCCACAGCACTCAAAACAATTTGAGCCATGCCGAAACCTGCGAATGCTCTATGGGGAAAATTTAATATTATTTCAAAGGTGGGGAACAGTGGCAAATGGGCCCAATGTAAAAAGTGCAAGAAAGAGCTGCAAGGCATTCCTGTGCGGCTATTGAAACATGTAAATGTTTGTCCAGTGTCAAGGATTTCTAGCTTATATGTGCCTACCTTCAGATTCTGTTCATGATACCCACCCCTCAATATCAAATGACACCATCATCGAATCAATGGCAAAAAACGCGCATTGTCGACTGGCAGGCCATCATTCAACATATTAGAAAATGTAATTGGTCGCAAACTTTTTCTATGCTGCCAATGCTGATCACTTGAAGTTTAAAGAAATGATCATGACACTTCGTCCAGGCTATGAGCCTCTCAGATCTCGTCAAATAAGAGGCCGTCTCCTAGAAGAAAGTTATGCTGATACCTTACAAAAACAAAAAGATGAAATCGAGGACAAGGCCATATCTTTGTCTTTGGACGTTTGTTTTAACGTTCACAATGAGCCTATAATTTGTGGCAGCCTCACTACACCCGAAGGACAATCTATACTAGTTGATACTATCGATACATCAGGCCATCCTTATACTGCTTATTATTTAAAAGAAACTGCTACGGATATAATTACAAATACCAACAAAAAATTCAAAGTGATTGTTAAGAGCTTCTTTACCGACAATGCAGCTAACGTCAAAAAATGAGGCACGAATTATGTAAAGAAAGTAATAGCCTTATTCAATATGGTTGCTGTACGCATATACTAAACCTGCTGGCGCAAGATGTGGAAATCAAAGGCGTTTCTGTAAACATAATTAAGGCGATCAAATATTTAGGAATAAACATCTACCCGCAAGTTGGTACAAGGCTGCCGGTGGTGAAAAGTTGGCGATGCGCATAACCGTTCGATGGAATACAACAAGAGACTGTTTTAACTCTTACCTTGCTATTGGTACAAATATGCCAAAATAATAAAAATGAAGTTGACAAAAACATACTCGAAATCGTAAATGATGCACAAATCACGCACAATGCAATTCAACTCTTTTCACGCTTGGATCCAATAGCTAGAGCCTTAGACAGAGCCCAAAAAAATGGAACAACAATATTGGTGGCAGTAGAAATATGGCACCAGCTAGAAAAGAATTTAGAAAATAAAACATTAGAAGTCAAGAATTTATGTCGGCAACGACGAGGCATGGCATTAGAGTCTGTTCATTTTTGGGCTAATATGTTGGATCACCGATTTCTGGGCAAAAATTTGAGCAATGATCAAAGAGATAAAGTTTTTGTTAAAATGCCGCCCAATCTCATGCCTATTGTAACGTCATTGTTGATGCAATTACCAATGTTTCGTAAGTATCTTTATGGGGAAAATTTTAAACAGACTCCACCTTAAGAATGGTGGAAGTTCCTGAATATGATCACAAATAATAATCGATGGCTCAACTGGGATGGCAAAGAAAGATTTCAAACACTATGCGAACAATTACTGTCAGCAGTAGCATCAAAAGTTGGTCTCGAAAGAATATTCTGTAAGTTCGGTCTTGTGCAGTCGAAGATACGTAACCGATTAGGAATCGAGAAAGCCCATAAATGAGTCCATATCTTCAAGACTTTCAACCATTCCCATAAGATAATTTGTCGTACGGTTTCTTCATACAATATGGACTGGGTTTAGGAATCCAATGCGAATATGGAAATGCAAGAAGAAATATTGGGTGTAGATTCCGGAGGCCAATTTGAATGGGAGTCAGACGATGATGTACCACCTTTAGATCTGTGCCTAACAATTGACCCTGATTTTAATTGATAAATCAAATTTTTACTCACGTCTTTGTTACTTTAGGAATAAAAAGTGAAATATTCAAACTTATTTTTATTATTTTTCCATTTTGACTGTTTCAAATAAATTACAGGCTGGAAAATGCTTACTTTTCGTAAACATGATATATATCCTATATATATCGGATATATATCAAATATCGGATTTTTAGATATTTATTATAAATATCGGATTTTTTGCAAACCCTGCTCACAACAGTGACATGACCCAGTACAACCTTCATCATTGTGAAAAGCGAGTTTTTACGGTTATCACAATTTGTGAATTATCAGGAAATAGATACAGCTTTTATTAAATAAATAATTTATTTAATATACTGCAATAAAAAAAAGTTGACTGCAATAGCATGAGCCCAGAGGTTGGTACCGTTGACGTCAGGATGAGGAAGAAAAGAATTAGTAAGAAGAGGTGGAAAAGAGAAATAGAGAAAACTGCAAGGTAAGTGTTACAAAATACGCTTGATTATGATTGAATTAAGAATAATATATCTGAGTAGTACGGCTGTATTCCTAAGGGACAGTATTATCAATTTGAATGCACCGTGACTCATATGATAAACTTAATCATTTTTAATGAGTGATGCATATCTGTTTTTTTTTCAGGCACAAGCCTAACGAATTACCAAAAAAGCCAGAATATGCACACCCTGCAAAATAAAAAACATTGCTATTTCAACCGGTTCCATGAAAAATTTTACGCTTCATGCGTCAAAACTGATCAAAACAATCAGATCCTTTAGTTCACAAAACAACATCCGCCAAAAAGGAACCGATCAGCTAAAGATATACACCGTAATTCAGTGTTAAGATTTTTAATCCCTGCTCACAAAAAAAAAATGGAAGTGTTTTCAAAAGCTTTCTTGGGAATATTAAACTTTTCACGATTTTGGGTTTGGAATATAAATAAGAAATTCCAAATGAATGAGAGTCTAGACATGTTGACAGGAAATCAGCCAAATTTAAAAGCCGACGACAGTCAGTCAAATCATTCATTGAGAAATTAAATTTCGCCATATCTCGTTATACGAAATGTGGGAGTGAGCGGGAATATTTGCCTTGTGGGGGCCAAATAAGACCTTAAAGTCAAATATAATTATTTCAGGGAGATATTCAACTATGATAATAACATCAGTTTCAAGACCCTGCTACTGATGTATGCTCTGAGTCCATACACCTCAATCAACAAATAAGAGACGCAAATGGGGCACGAGAAAAACCAGGCTTGATAGCAAAGTTCACAGTTCATAACATGAAAGCAAAAGTCTTCTACAGCACACTGAAAGCAAACCATGGTCCTGCTGTGTTGAAGCTATTATTTGATTGCCAATAAAATTTAGCTCTACCTAAAGTCCCCGATCAGGCTGCTTATTATAGAAGGCAGCTTTACTGCTACAGTTTTACTGTTTACCAGGGGAATTCGATGCCTTCCCAAAACCCTGAAAATGTTATTATTTATTGTTGGCACGAAGACGAGAGGAATAAAGGCTCAAACGAAATAGCGTGATTTCTCTACCATCATTTAACTCACTAAAACCGTTTTGTGATAGGTGCCTTGGGCAAAATAAAAATATGATAATAATTGCAATGTTAAGTTACTTGCTTTCATCTACACAATATAGGGAAGTAGAAACAATCATTATTATCTACCCCATTGTTGATCACTCTTACTTGCCACCAGATAGAGTGTTTGAGAAAATTGAAAAGATAATAAAATGGACAGATTGCGTAATCAGCCCTACGGAGTATGAAAATATTTTCCGTAGTTCTGGAACTGTCAGATACCTCTCAACTGTGGAAATATAAGATTGGAAGGCTGCGTCATTGGCCACTCTAAAGCCATCGGGGCAACTCCACTTCAAGTTCAATCCAACAAAAAGAATTACTTTGAAGAGATCGCGGAATAACATTGCCGTTAGAGGTCAAGTTCATTATCGCTCAGATCTCGGAACATTTAAGTCAATCATGAGAAAAGGAAAGATTCTTTATTTTCATCTTGGCGTACTTCCTAAGAAAGGGTGTGGGAATCCTGTAAAACTGGAAAATGTGAATGCGCTTCTTCTTAAATACTTTGGAAGAGACTAGGCTTTGGTTAACAATATGGAATACTACCAAACAACTTGAAAAGAATCGACCAACCCTTGCCAGAGCACAGGCGATGCAAAAGATGAGCTGCCGGAATACAATAATGTTCCATTTGAAGAAGATGAAGACTTCAGAATTTAATCTTTATGACTGAGATAATTTTTAATGCTTTTTTTCTTATTCAACTTTTTGGTCTTGAATTTTATACAAGAATGTTTAAAACAAATAAAAACTATACCTGGAAACTTTTTGGCGTTATATTGTATTTCGAGTACATTTTCCCTCTTTCGGCTGCAAAACTTCTTTCATCGTTCGCTGTAAGCTGCATAACTTGCAGCATGCAGTATTTCTCGGCAAAATTTGCATCGAAATTTAAATAATTTTTTATTAAAGCTAAACAATTATGGATTTATTTATTGAAATGAAAATTGAATTCACATATAATTTTTGCAATAGTCGGATAGTTATTTTGGCGATCTATACAGCTTTTATTAATTTTTTTGCGTTTCCCGATAGTAAAGTCAAGTGGATGTTGTTAGTTTTATAATTCAGGTCCTCATATTTACATACATAAACGAAAACAAAAAATGTGATGAAAAAAATATGATCAGCAAGCAATTGATTCACCATCAAAAGTACTCTTCCCCCAACTCTGTTCCAAAGTCAAATTCTTGCTAAATAGAACGGATTTGGCTATTTTGTAAAATTTCCCGCAAATATGACTTGCTAAATCAGCTCTTATGTCACTGTTTCAGTCAGTCACAGAAGGTACTTTTACTCGTCGGTCCTGGAGTCACAGCCATAAAAATCATAATGATGGAAACTTGCATTCATGAACCAAATTAGTTCTTCAGTCACTGTTTCAGTCAAAGTCACAGTTCTGGGAAATTGTACGCACCAGACAAATCGGTTCGATTCAGTAAAATGAGACTTAGGAAAAGGTTTGTGTCACTGTGACTCTGGGACCGATTTGTCATATTAGTACAAGTCCCCACGACTGTAACTGGAATAGAGACATAGTACTGATTTGTTTGTAGATAAAAGGCATTCTGCGCATTAAAATGGCAATATGCATTGTAAGTGAAGAGAAGATTCTATGCAAACGCAGTCGAAAAACATTCGGAAAAATGAAATACGGAGAAATCTGAGATGAACGAAAACATAAGTTTGGTTTGTTCAAATACGGTACAGTCGACACATTCAGAATTCATAATCGCCAGCGGTGTCTCATCGAATTACTGCGGAAATACCGAACATTTTTCTGACTTAAGATGTTTGAAGGTGTACGGCGACTGTAGCAGACGGTCACCGTTAGGATGTTAAGGGGCGTGGGAACAATTAAAATTCGGCCAAACGATATCAGCAGCAGCGGCGTGCACCAAATACAGTTAAGCGACGTATTTTTCGTTCCGGATTTGCAATGTTATCCTATTTCGGTGAGCGAATTGGTGAAGAAGGGTTGCCAAGTTTCTTTCAATTAAAATATGTGCAAATTTAAGTTGGATGGACGGATGCTATTCACACCAAGGGTTGTTAGATTGGATTGCGGGAGATCGCAGAAATTTATTGCAGCCGATAGAATGCATACTCAACTTGTAGTTCCGAAAATGCCTTAACAGAATGGCCGTGTTGAACGCATAAATCGTTCGCTGATTGAGATGACCAGGTGTCTATTGGACAGTTCTACCTTACACAAAAAATATTGGGGATAAGCGATTAATACCGCAAATCATATTTTGAACCATTTGCCGGTGAAGAATAGATCGGCCACCCCATGTGAGCTGCGCATGGATGAAACCCGGATTTGGGATATTTTCATCAATTCGGAGCTGAAGTGTATGCTCATATTCCGAAAGATCAAAGGAAGAAGCTAGATCAGACATCCAAGAAGCCGATTTTTGTTGACTATGGAGTTGGAACAAGGGGATACAGGCTAAATAAATATCTGTCTTGGCGTTGGTTTTACAAATAAGGCTGGTGAAATTCCAGAAATTTTACCAGATTCCAAGCATAAGCTAGAGGAACAAATAAATAAGCCGCACGAGGATGAGTTGGGTGCAGTTGACAACTAAAATGACTACGAAGATGAAGATTTCGAAGATCAACAGAACAAAATTGAAGAACAGATGAATTATTAACAACCGAGACGCTCAACGAGACGTAATTTTGGAGTAAAACCAGATTGGCATAACGATAGGATCGTAAACATGATCACGAACGAAAATGTAAGTACTATTAGTCCATTTACTTACGATGAGGCTTTGAATAGTTCCAGAGCAGCGAAATAGAATGTAGCCATGGACGAAGAAATCAATTCATTGAAGAATTTCGGCACCTGGAAAATTACTAATTTACTACCTGGATCTAAAGCTATTGGAAGTAAATGGATATTCAAGGCAAAGACTGACCAGACCGAAAATCCAGGGATTACTAATTTACCACCTGAATCTGTAGCTATAAGAAGTAAATTTGTATTCAAGACAAAAATTGACCAGACTGGAAATCCAGTGAAACTCAAGGCTAGATTGGTTGCACAGGGATGCTCACAAAAGTTTGGACTGGACTATGATGAGTTATTTGCACCAGTTGCCAATCCGACTATTTTGAGAATTTTGTTTACAGTGGCTGGTGCTAGAAAAATGCTAGTTCATCATTATGATATCCATACAGCATATTTGAATGGCAATTTGTCTCATGATGTTATAAGGCAGCCCAAAGGCAGGTATATAAGGCAGCCCAAAGGTTACGAAGAAGAAGGACCAATTAAGGTATGCAGATTAAGAAAGAATTTATTTGGTCTCAAACAGGACGAAATAAACGGAGAGCAAAATATTGTGCGTAGGGAATGTCATATAAGTGTGTTCATGGATTTTGCGCCTATCTAGAATGTTTGGTTATTTGCATCGTACGATGAAAATTAAATTGCGTACTTTCTTATTGGTTCTATCCACGGGGATCAACTTACGGCAGATGAGGATGAAAAATGGCCACTTTGATTTAGAGTCCCTGTGACATAGTTTTGGAGGAAGGTGACATAGTGATGGATAAAGATACAGAGGATATTTGAAGGTGAGCAAGTAAGTTATACGATTAATTATCAGCAGTGCCCACGTCATTCATTCGACGGAATAAGTTCCGAAGCAAAATATGATTTGCACACAACTTCACCATTAATGTGGTGTGCCAGATTAGTTTTGGAAGCTGTTTCCAAAAGTTAAGGTAGTGATGTGAACTCATTACACTCTTATTATTATTTCCCTAAGGCTGTTGACATCTTTTTTATTTAGAAGGATTCAAAAAGAGTGACGTTTCAAGACATTTAAGCAAAAATAACGACTTAAGTCGAGCTCATTTGGCGAGTCATGATGAACTGACATCAAAGTCTTTTCAAGGCAGTCAAGGGAGAGCATATTTTTTAAATTCAGTTGATTTCACTAACTGGACTTCATGCTGTGTTGATATATGTTGCGAATGTGCAAAACTTCACTTGGTTGGAAATATGAACACGCATTGGAACCAAGTTGCAAATATAAAGAAGGCAAATATATCATTGAGTTAGACCATATGATCAAGGAAAATGGATGGGATTGATTTATTCTTATTGATTCTTGACTGCACCCCTAAAAGGATCCGAAGAAAGCATCAAAAATTATTTTAGCAGACGCGTTATTGAAATTTATTTCATTATTATTCGCGGGTAACACAGTCCTTCGTCTCCAAATATTTATCTCTTTCAAAATTGGTTGGATTAGAAACAATATTTAATGAAAAATTTGACTACCGGAAATGTATGTAAATAGTCTCGAAATGTAAGGACACCGTAGAATGTAGATTTTGAGATAAAAACTAGTGCGAGGAGTCCCTCCGCGCGGAAGAAGTGAAACTTCGTAATCTGGAAATGAAAATAGGAAGGGGTAGAAATTGATTTTTAGTGAACTTATATTGTTTCTTTTAATTATCATTTTCGAGTGGAGAAATATCCAAATCTATAACATTTACAATGGGATTCGTGTATCTTTCTTTCTCTCCCCCTCTTGCGTTGGAATATTGGACGCTACTCGTTGCTAATGCTCGCACTGGCCTGTAACAGGTATACAACCCGCATGCATTCGAGTGCCTTTCATTCACTCCCGCTCTATCTCTTTGTATTTCCCGTCCCCAGGAGCGTTGAACGTTTAACGCAACAGTGCTTTTTACCCCCTCCATGGTAGCGGTAAACGTTAAACGCAACCTTCTTGGAAGTCGCATTCGAGGTTCACTTCAAAAGTATATGGGCTTATATAATTTGTATTCATTAAAATTGCCACTATTGATGATAGTTAGGAACTTTTATAATTACTTAGCTCATGGGTACATACCTCCTTTTAGTTAATGATTCGCACTGTGTACGCTCTAATAAGGTAGGTAGGATTCTGTATGATCTATTGGTGGAAACCAATATCTTTCTCCACTCACCCAATGAACCCACCTACTTTTCTCATAAGGGAACAGGATCAGTATTGGATATTGTTCTAAGTCATGGCAGCCCAAAGCTATCAGATATATGTGTTCTCCCAGCACTTTCATCTCCGCACTTGCCAGTGATTTTTGAAGCACAGTCAAATTATAAAATTTTGAGCGAGAGTAAACATGTGTTTTCCTATAATTAGGCTAATTGGTCAAATTTTAGGGAGAAACTAAACAACAACATCACTTTGAATTCGCATTATTTTGACTCCATTCATTCAGTGGATATAATAAATAACGAAATACAGCGCATAAATGAAATCATTCGGAAGGCAGTGGAAAGTAGCGTTCCTAAAAAGAAACGAGCGTACGATTATTTGCAGCTCGATGCTGGAACGATAAAGCTAATAAAAATGCGGAATTCCCTAAGACGACAATGGCAGCGAACACGAGACAAAGTCACGAAAACTGGGGTTAACAGCCTTACATCCGCCATTCGCTTGAGAATAACGACGCTACGGAATAACAACTGGAATGCAACACTAAATGCACTCGAATATAATTCTCAAGCATTATAGAAACTTAATCGGAGATTTAAAGGCACTCCGAATGGTATTCCTTATCCGCTTAAAGATACCAATGGTGATCAGACCTTTTCCAATGAGGGAAAAGTAGAACTTCTTGCGGACACCTTTGCCCGCCAACATAATATTACAATTGATGTATCCAGTCGCATTACAGATATAATGGTAGATGCATCTACCGAAGCACATTCGATGCCGACAACTTATCTCATTACCGACGAAATTAAGCCTAGAGAAATAATCAAAATTCACCAAAGCCTAAAAATAAGAAAAGCCACTGGTACTGATCGTTTACTGAACATCGTTTTAAAAAATCTCCCTCAGAAAGTAACTGTAGCTCTTTGTCATATTTTCAACACTTGTTTCGAGCGCTTTTACTTCCCAGTTGCAAGGAAGCATGCAGTCGTTATTCCGCTGCGTAAATCTGGTAGGGACCCACATATTTCTTCTAATTATAGACCAATAAGTCTATTGCCGGCTCTGGGTAAGCTCTTCGAAAGGTTAATATTGAATCGATAAACCGATTTTATAGAAAGTCATGATATCTGCCCGAACTTCCAATTTGGCTTTCGAAATTGGTACTCAACCGACTTGCAACTCTGTCGTGTATCGAAAGACATTAAAAGAGCTCTGAGTTCTCAGTAGGGGTGATTTCTCTAGACATAGAAAAGGCCTTCGACACAGTGTGACATCGAGGACTTCTCCATAAACCAATTAAGTTTGAATTTCCTCCTTATTTAATAAACTTGATCCGGTCATTCCTTAGCGACAGAATATTTTGTGTGAGGATTCATGAGTCTTGTTCAAATGTTCGCAACATTCCACCTGGAGTTCCTCAAGGAGCATGTCTTAGTCCAACGCTGTTTAATATATTCACATCAGATACGTTTGAAGATGACACCTGTTTTCGCCAATTTCGTTAGACCCTTCAGAAATCATACTGAACTTGGAAAATATGCTTGAAAATATTTTTCAATATTTTCATCGGTGGAAAATAAAAATTACAAAGAAAAGGAGTCCTAGAAACCTGCCAGATAGATGTCTTAACTTTTTAGGAACAGAAATCTCATACTATGAAGAAATTACCTATTTAGGGGTTGTCTTCGACAAAAAATTAACATTCAGGGACCGCATTGAACTCGTATGTTAAAAAAGTTTCTCAAACTATACGTGCCTTATATCCGCTATTGAACCGAAGATCGTTCCTAAATTCTAAAAATAAAATCCTTTTAATTAAAATAGTGATCCAGCCTATCATGCTATACCGAGCTCCTGCGTGGGGCTCATGTGCAAGTTATCTGAAAGCAAAGCTTCAGGTCATGTAAAACAAAATGATTTTTACTTTTCTACAAAAAACTTGCATTCGTACGCTAGAGTAAGTCATGTGGAAAATTTGGTGAAGGAGAGAAAAACTTATTGCTAAAGCTCTGGCTACTCCTAACCCATTAATTCAATCGATGAATGATAACGAATGGCAGCCATCGCGCCTTTGTAGCCTCTTCAGCGTTGTTTAAATTAGTTCAGTTTATTTTTAAGTTTAAATCTGATAGTTTAAGTTACTTTTAAGTTCAAATAAGGTTTCTTGTTAAAATTTTTCCTTTTGAAAATGTAAATAAAAAAAAGCGTTAAAATTAAAATAATTCAGTAATGCTAAATGAGCTTTACTATGGCAGTAATGAATGTAGATTCAGGTCTCCGAATAAGCTATTTTCTAGAATTGTATAACAAAATATCAATAAAGATTATTATTATAATTAATAATATCAAGATGTTATTTTATTAATCGCGGCCTATTTCAAAAGTATCTCTTTACATTCTCTGTAGAACTTGGCCTAATCTCAACTTCCTTTTAAGCTGGCAGTGCGGTTTTTATTCACCACATTTCAATCAACACATTCAACAAAAATTTCCCACCTTTGACATTTCGAATCGTTATAACATTGTTAGAAATTTAGGAAAAATTGTTGTCGATTGAATCTGCATTTAAGATTGCATCAAATTTAGATCTTAAATCTTGCTTCCAGATAATCATTTTTTGCTGATATATTTTCCTGGGAGAAGAATAAAAAATTTAAATTGCTTCTCTCATATTTTATATTTAACGGTTGCTAAGTTGCTAAGGGAACCGTGACACACCCACACATTCGCCTACATGAAAGAATCCTCGCATTTGCTCGCAGAACATGTTCTCGTTCACTTGCGCATACTTCTCTTGCCCTACATAAATTATTTTCTCAGTAATTCCAATACACTTGCAATTGTTGCTAGTTTCGCTCTCATTTGACGGCTCCTTTGACATTTGGTCGGTGTTTTTGTTTATAGTTCATCGTTCGTCAGATTTGTCAGAATTGCATGCAGTTTTTCTTCTCGTTTATTTGCGCTTTTGTATTTGGATGCATGTAATTTTTTCGTTTGTTTATTTTTTCTTCATTCGTTCGCTTCTTCTTTGCGAAACGATTTTGAGTTTTGTTTGTAAATAAAAGAAAAAAATTGTTTTTTGCAAAAGCAATTCTCACAATTTTCGGTTTCGAGTTGATAAGATTGATTGTGTGTTGCTCAAGTTCTGGATGAATTGTGAGTTTTGTGTGAAATGGATGAAAACGATGAATTTATTATTGTGTTGCATGTTGAGGAAGGTAAGGAATTGTTTGGGGCTTGGTGCTTTGAATGAAATATGATTGGCAATGTATTTTACAGGTGTCGGATTGAATTTTAAGTGTGAACAAGTTGTTGTGACGGCTTCGTTGGGCGGAAATAAGTTAGAAACAGAACCTGTGGTAGTTGCCCAATCGACGGTTTTTAATAGTAATTTAATATGGGAAACGGATAAGAAATCAATAAAGAAGTAAGTACAATTTGATTAAATATTACTTGGGTGTGCTTTATAAGACTTTTTTGGTTTATTATGTTTTTACATGGAGTAAATTTTTAGTGCCTATGGCTAAAAAGAAAATCCTAAAAGTCAAATTTTAGAATCAGTAGATTATCAAATTGCTGCTGTGTACGGTTTCTGAAATTATTAAAGATATCCAAATTGCAAAGACATCTACTATGGTCAGAATAATTCGTACGAGGAACAATACTTGCATATCTTGAAAAGTTGAAACTTAGTACTTCTTTTTACCTCCTTTCCTACGACACACAATCCTCTTTATTCAAATTCCAATGATGATTATTAATTCAATCGTAATAAATTTTATAAAAACATAAAGTAAGCTTTAAAACATTAAAAAATCAAAAATTCAATGGCTCACATGGCACTCTAAATTGAGATTGAGAAATGCAACTAAAGAAAGAATTGACTAACTAAACAAAGAAAGAGTGATGGAGAGAGTGGTAGTGAATGGAGGTATTAATAAAAAATAATAAAAAACACAACTGCTAGTACGTATCAACTTAATTCTAATAACTGTTATCAAAAAAAAAGAATCCTAACAGTACAAAATGTTCAACCTTACATGATCAATTTAAAATATTTAAAATAATGGGCTCAAATAAATTACAATAACATTTGGACACCAAAACCTAGACTGCATTGTCGATATCGTATTTCAAAGACGTAATCGGCGAAAACCAGCCCTCTACAAAAATTTGAAAGGTTCCAAATGGTGTCTGTGGCCAAAAATTCCACGGAGACCCTCGACAACCAGCTAGCTCCCATCATATCAAGTACATCGCTGAAAACACGTGTCAACTCCAACTTGGCAACACCGTAGAGAGGTACTCAGTTAGTCGAGTCGAACCAAGCAAGCAATTCTTAGGAAGAACGTATCCTATGAGATGTGGGTAAAAGATATTTTAACGTGAAATAGTGAAGGACAGTTAATATTCATTACTGAAACAAAGCGGTGCTATCTTTAAATTAAATCAATTCCGTAACAACCACAGTCCCTTTATTCCTAACAGTTTTCAGAAGTTGAATGCTATGGAATTTTCGCTTTATTGGATATTGTGTGCTTTTAATAACAGTTAGGCGTCCCGTAACTGCTCGCTGCGTATTTTCGATTGATTAGCCGACATTTTGGATCGTGCGTATTAACGCAATTGCCGTGTCAAATTTTTATTCGTGTGTGGCCGCCATATTTCTTAGTTGAAAATGCTGGACACCATAGTTCGTATTGATTCGCTAACAATTAACGAACTCAAACATGAGCTACGTTCGCGAAATTTTTCGACAAGAGGCAACAAACCCGAATTAATTTTACGTCTGACGAGAACTCTCGTGCATCCGACGAAGCGATAAAGTTGCAAGAAAGCGTGCAAAATCTCACATCTTTAGTTCAAGCATTAAATATTCAGGTACAGAGTATTGCTGGCGGATTTGCAAACTCTGTTTCAGGCATAACCTATGGCGTGTCACCAAACTTGAGTATGGCATCAACCTCTAGTCTTGGTTTCCCGACGGTTGATATGCAAAACGTGTCGAATGAGGCTGTTGTGATAGAATCAACACCGAATCTACATCTACCGCAGACAGATGAAGATCAGTCGTCGCATCCGATATGACAAGCATTCCCCGTACGCCAAAGCATGTTCCACAATTTGCGCGACGTCATTGAAATAGTGCCAGAATTCGATTTAACGTTAAGCACATCACTGACGGCGCAACAATTTGTTCATCGTGTGAAATCACTAGCACCCATAGATTCATGGGATGAAAACATTGCTCTGTTTGCAGTGCAAACGAAAGTTCGAGGGCCAGCAAAATTGTGGCTAGATGCATCGATGAATTTGCAAGTTCTTTAGAAGAGGAATTCGAGTCTACCGAAAATGAAGCCGAGGTACATCTTCGTATGATGGCAAACGTTAGACGTTCAAATGAGCCATATACGGATTATTGTCATCGAATGTGTGCGGAAGGTAGACAAGCGGGGATTAGCGACGCAGCCACTATAAGATATATGCGTGAAGGTTTAAACGACGTTCAAATGCAAACCGCTATCGCGTGCTTTACATTCAAAACAACTAAGAAGTTTTTGTGTTGCCTTAAAACTTATTTAACAAACCAAAGTAAGATAAACATACCGGTCACGCGAAAATCACATAGTTAAATAAAAAATGTAAGCCCGATGAACGTGAACTCTGTGTCAAAGAAAATATTTAATAAGTCTCTGTCGGGAGCGACGACTGTTGCCGATACAAACGACGTGTCAAAGCGTGTTTGCTATAATGTTTATAAACCGGGGCACATTTCCGTGAACTGTTCTTTGCCCCAAGGACGACCGCGATTACATGCCGAAAGACGGGACACAGTGTGGATACATGCATAAGTCGAGATAAACCGGAATATGTGAATAACGCGAATATTCGTCAGTTACATTTAAACTATTCCGTACAAAACCAAATAGTGAAAAACATTCAGATGGATGGAAAAATTTTGGACGCGTTTATAAATTCCGGTAGTAATCGATCTCTCGTGCGAGAATCATGCGCGTACAACTTAATAAAGTGTCCACCGATTGAGCTGATCGGATTTGCAGGTGGATGCTTAGAATGTACTAGCAAAATGATAGCGACATTAAAAATAGACGATACAATCGTACGCGTGGACCTATATGTTGTACCCGATCACCTCATACTAAATAGTTTGCTTTTGGGGTTGGATGCATTGAACGGAGTTTCACAGCGAATAATTATTGAAAATGGCAAGTACCACGTTGAAGGTAAACGTCCTGAAATACCCGACATGGAAAGAAATTTAACGGCAGTGACGATTTCCGTGATTGTTTTGCAGAGACTATGGCCGAAATGGGTTGATGCAGGACAAAATCAATGAGTATCGAGTTGACGTCCGACACGCCTATCCATGCTTGACCATATCGTATATATCCTTGGGTTAAAAGATATAAGATTGAGCAGATTGTGAATGAATTGTTGGCCGCAAACGTAATTCGTTCAAGTAATTCATTATACTCTTCGCCTATTGTTTTGGTGCCCAAGCAAGATGGGAAGGATCGTCTATGTATTGACTTTCGTGTAATAAACGCTATCACCAAGAAGAAGCCGTACCTAATTCCAACTTTTGAGGAACAGCTCTCACAACTCGCGGGAAAGCAGTTCTTCACGACACTAGATTTATTCTCTGGATACTACCAAATTCCTATGGATGAAAAATCACGTCAGTACACCGGATTTGTGACTCATCTTGGTCATTTTAAGTACAACGTAATGCCTTTTGGCCTCATTAATGCGCCGGTGATTTTCCAAGAGGTCATGATCGACTTAATTCGACGTATGAAATCAAGAAATATCGTGAGCTATATGGATGAAGTCATTATCGCCAGTGTGACGGTGACTGAAAGCCTCAAAACTCTGAAGGAAGTGCTGGAAATTTTACGGGAGATGGGTCTTACATTTAGACCGTCAAAGTGTTTTTTTTTTTTGCATCCGAGTTAACCTTCTTGGGTCATCGCATACATAGAGGCGGAATGAATCCTGGAAGCAAGAAAATTGTTTCTGAAAATGTGACCGATGTCAGAAGATTTCTTGGATTAGCGGGGTTCTTCCGCAAATTTATTGAAGCATTCTCAACAATTTTTAAGCCGCTAACAAATTTATTAAAAACAAAGGAACAGAAATCCTTCGTATGGGACAAGACCGCAGACATGAGCTTCAACGAGTTGAAAACTCGTCTCTGTAGCGAACCCATTCTAGCTCTCTATGATCCACGGGCTGAATACGAGGTACACATCGATGCCAGTTCTATTGGTCTCGGCGGAGTCTTGATGCAATCTACGGAGGAGAAACCATTCCGGCCAGTAATATATTTCAGTAGACATTGCACCGATGCTGAAACGAAGTACAGTAGTCACGAATTAGAGGTACTGGCAATCGTTGAAACATTAGATCTATGCCGATGTTATTTGATTGGAAAACACTTCCGAGTGGTGTCCGATTGTAATGCAATATCGACGATGAAGTTGACCACTTCACTTAATAATCGATTTGCTCGAAAGTGGCTAAAACTCCAAGAATTCGACTTTGATGTGGTACATCGAGCAGGAAACAATATGAACCATGTCGATGCATTAAGTCGTCGACCACACGAACAACTGCAAGAACCGACAACAATAGCAGATAAAGTGTTACTGATACAAAAACCGAATCAGAGCCACTGGTTGATATCATTACAGCGGCAGGACCCGAAACTAAAGGAAAGTATGGATATAATTGATGGTGTATGTAAATCAGCTTAATGTGCGATTACACTCTTAAGAAAGGAAGATTGATGCGAAAAGCAAATGGCGATCTTAAATTTGTAGTCCCATCAGCCGTCCGTTGGAGACTAGTAAAAAGTTATGACGATGCCGGTTATTTTGGCGTTGATAAAACGGTCCATAGGATACAAGAACTGTTCTGGTTTACTCGAATGCGCAACTACGTGAAGTCGTATATTGCTTCATGTCTGGAATGTTGTCTTAATAAAGAACCAGCAGGAAAAACCGAAGGTCACTTTTTTATGAACAGGTTGAACCTATACCTTTAAGGATATTGCATATTGATCACTTAAGACCATTTCTTAAGAGTAACAAAGGCAATCTACACATAATCGCAGTAACAGACCCTTTCAGTAAATTCACAATGGTTCGAGCCACGTGAGCAGCCAACAGTCGACCAGTAGTTAAGTTAACACGTCATACTTTGGATTACCAATCCGTATTTTAAGCGATCGAGGGTCGGCATTTACATCGAAAGAATTCGAGGATTACTGTGCAACGTATGATATTCATCACGTGAAGGTGCGCGTTAACCAATCAATATTGTCATATCTACGATGTTCGATGGCGGATTTTAAAAAGTGGGACGAGCTTCTACCGAGTTTGTAATGGGTACTAAATTCTCAAATCAACTCGAGGATCGGATTCACAATCAGATAGTTTTTGATTTCTGTTTGAGGGATGTAACAGCGAGCCGTATCATCCAAGCACTACAAGACGATACGGGTGACAATAATCAACAGTAGATAAGCGAAATTCGGCAGGAGGTTGCACAGCGTATTATGACCGAAAAGGAACGATGGAAAATAAGATTCGACTAGAAACATAAGGCTCCTGTTTTATACGAAGAAGGCGAATTAGTGGTTATACTGAACATACCAATAGCAACCGGGGAGTCCAATAAATTGTAGCCAAAGTATCGAGGGCCATATGAAGTGGCCAAAGTTTTGAAAAACGATCGCTATGTTATCAAAAGCCTCGAGGATGATCAGAAAGGAAAATTCAGTTCCGTGTTCACGAGTGATAAAATGAAACGATGGTGCCGACTCAGTCCAGATTTGGATATCTACGACTTTAATGATGATGACGAATACTACGAAAAAATCGGGCTGATTTCTGGCCAGGAGGGCCGAGCTGTCAACTCCAACTTGGCAACACCGTAGCGAGGTACTCTGTTAGTCGAGTCGAGTCGAACCAAGCAAGCGGTTCGTAGGAACAACGTATCCTATGATATGAGGGTAAAAGATATTTTAACGTGAATTTGTGAAGGACAGTTAATATTCATTACTGAAAGCAATTCCGTAACATCCACACTCCTTTTATTCCTGACACAAGCAACGAGCTAAGTGTGGAAGTGAAAACGGCAATTAAGACCGTAACAGAACAGACAATCGGACATCAAGCCCGACGCAAAAGAAATGATTGGTTCGATAATGGGTGCCAGGTTGCGTTATACAAAAAGGATCAGGCGTACAAAGAATATATACGTAGGAAAACCAAGACGAACAGAACATTACAAAAATATCAGAAGAGTAGCGAATAAGATAATTGGAATTCAGAAAAGAAAATACTATGACGACCAATTGAGAAGTATCAATGTAAGTATAGCGAGAAACAACACAACAGAAGTATACAAAGTAGTGAAAAGCCTGAAACGTGGTTATCAGCACAAGACCATGCTCTGCCATGCTGACATCGGCAACATCATCGCTGATAAATACAGGATTAAGGAAAGAAGGGCATCATATTTCAAGAACCTCTAAAATCCTCTGCACAGCTCCAGAACACCGAAGTCTATAGATATTCCCGGAGAGCTTCCAGTGGCCCCACCTACTCTGGATGAAATTTGTTCCACCATTAAAGCTCAAAAGTATAATAAAGCGCCGGGTATCGATGGGATTCAAGTGGAGCTCATAAAATATGGTGGTAGCGATATCCAGAAAGTCATCCAGCACATTTGGCAACAAGAACTTTGTTGCCTACAATTTATTTGTTTTTTCCCTTCACGCGAAGATGTCGCCAGGAACCGTTTGATTTTTCATCTGGCAACGCCACACGGACTTGTGCCCAAGCAAATGGAATTTCCTAAGATGAGGAAATCATTCACGGCGGTATGGGTGCGGCGTGCCAAGCTGCGGCATTGTACGGGTGAGCATTCCCTTTGTCGGGCATGTAGGAATGAACGAAGGGCGACGCGACGCCGTTCACATGACGACGTCAGTGTATATGGGAAATTTAGAATTGGCGTTGGGATCCGCGAGGCGTCGAAGCGAGTGCGATGATAGATCCGAATGGAGACGGTCATGTAAATAGTTAGAGAAAAGTGAAATGATTCCGTGCTGCATAGCTAGGCGAAATGGCGGCTAACGCATCTATTTTTAACTATCGATCGGCGCGATATTGTACTCTGAATTTTGTGTTAATTTTGTTGTCTCTTTCTTATCGATTAGTAATCTGTTGTCGGCTATTTTCTCTGTCAATTGATCGGAAAGAATGTAAGTCCCGTTGCAACTGATGAAAACCCTCGCTATCGAATCGATCGGCTGGTGGATGTGATGTGCTAATGGATTAATGATCCACTGTGTTTAGTTTTGGCGTATACTATGTTTAACATAATCAAAAAGTTCAAAACGCTAATTATGGTGGTAATGGAACTCGTTTAAAGTTGATTCAGTGCGATGGGACACAGGACAGTGCGTTTATTCGATACTCCCCTGACCGTTAGCGAAGTAAAAACTTAATTTACGTTATTGGAATAACCAAATAAATAAATTCATTTCTAACGGGCTACTCTCACTTGCACCGCACGTACAAAAATCAATTTCAATCTTCTGGAAGATGTTTCATACAAAGTCCAACAAAATTGGACAAAATCTGGGGCAAATTTGTTCTCGTATTTGTTTCTGCATGGTAATAAATTTAATCCATATGAAGCAGATGTGTAATTAGTCGATGATAATGATTCAGTACTGTTTAGTTATGACATTGTCTATGATTTAATTGAATAAAGTAACGCACATTTTTTTAAAATAAATTGGTTTTGTTGCCGGAAAGTATAGGAATGGAATAAAAAGGAAAAGTGTAACGGAACGGTGTGGTGTATTTCCACCAAATCTATGTATGTTGCTTTACCACCGGCGACGTGGTCGGGTTCCAAAAAAGAGGTTTTAAAATTACATCGCCCCTATACGATACAGGTGGTTTGCCGTGGAGCGACCAATATCACTTTGTACGGCGTACAAAATATTTTTAAAGATCTAAGAAAATAAAATCAGATCGTACGCCCAGTATTATTGGAGAGTATCAAGGTGACTTTAGAGCAAGTAGATCGAAGATAGACCAATTGTTTACAATTATGCAGGTACTTGAAAAATGTTGGAAGCTCAACATAGAGGTACACCAACTTTTCGTTGACTTTAAACAAGCATACGACAGTAATTTTCATAACGTACTGTACCAATCAATACTTTGCTTTGGTATCCCAACAAAATTAGTCCGTCTTATCAATACGACAATGACGGCGACAATCTCTCAAGTCCGCACCAATAACCCACTCACCGATGCCTTTGACACAAACATCAGACTAAAGCAGGGAGATGGGCTGGCCTGGCCCCATTGCTATTCAATTTGGCTCTGGAAACGTCATAAGAAAGCTACCTGTCGATACACGATGTACGTTATTATTCAAGTCAAGCCTAGTGGTAGCCTTTGCGGACGATATCAACATTTTGTCAAGGTCGTTAACAACCGCCAAAGAACTTTTCCTAAATTCAACAGCGAAGCAAAACTAGAAGGGCTACAAATCAATGAGAATAAAACAAAGCTCATGACGCCGTCAAGAAAAAATTTCTCAAATCCCCAAAACACCACTCCTGGCGAATCTAATATCCAAAATGTTAGCCAATTTGTATATTTAGGCGCTAAAATAACGAGAATTGGTAATGAAAGAGACGAAAGACGCCGAAAAATACAGCTCGTAAATAAAATATTTTACTCAGTTTTGATGATGTTGAAGACCAGCTGCATACGCAGGAAAACAAAGCTTCAAGTATACAAATCTGTGATAAGGCCTGTGCTATGCTATGGGTGTGAAACATGGACCCTAACCCCTGCATCCGCAAACATATTGACCACCTTTGGGTAATTGGAGTGAAACTAGACGGGGATCAATGGCGAATTCCATACAACGATTGTAAGACTGCGGACGCTACAGTGGGATGACCATGTGAATTATATGGACGAACAACGGATACTGAAAAAGGTATTCGTTGGGAAAACTGAAAGGCGGGGACCAGTGGGGATACCGGGGAAACCGAGGAAACGCTGGTCTGACTCGGTCGATCAGAATTGGATTTCAGAATTGGAGGACGCGGCCAAAGGACTTGGACAATTGGAGGCGCTTGTTGCAGGAAACGAAAACCAGCAAGGGGCTGTAGTGCTACCAAAAAGAATAACAAGCCGTATTTATGAGGCCAAATATCGTAGCAGTAAACTCATAGAGGTCCAAGGGAGTCAGCAGAATAATTTTGGGAATGTCCCTATTGGCGATAGGAATTAAGTAAAATGCTCTTAGCAGGTCTGTCCTCGAAAAAATTTGTTTGCCGCTGCGAGACCCATGATATACTCTACGTTCAGCATTGGATCCGGCTAGGTAACAGGTCGCCAAGTGACGTCCATTTTTGGTACCAAATAAAGCGGATTAGCCCACGGGCTTCTGGATGGACGACAGACCTCTGTCCAGGAGGTAATCGAACTTCGCCTTAGTCACCGCTAATTTTTCCGGCGTATGTTTGCGAGTGCGGTAAGCTATTGGAATACCCTTCTTATAATATGACGGCACACATTGTGTTTCTTTGATTCTTTTGTTGTTGCGGGGTTTGTGATTTCGGGAAACTGTCTCAATAATGCATGAAACACTGAACGTTCTGTGACTGTATATATGGAGGAACAGGTCATAGGGTCCATCAACTTGCGGTTGTTTCAGATTATCGATTAATCCATGATAGCTAAGAAAATCCGCGCCTAATATTGGACGCGACACAGACGCTATTTGAAATTCTCGAGTAAGTGGACGGCTTAGTTCTAATGAGAGACTAACACGCTTCATACCGAACGTTTTAATGATGCTGCCTTTTGCGGCAAACGCTTGAATATTGATGATTTATTTTGTTGAAACGTCACACTTCCAATTTTGTGGTGGTGTTTCCGCTGTATGTTCGATCTTTCATGAGCATAGACATATCCAACTCGGATAGAACTTTGTCAAATTTGGCACTGTCGTCGTTGACTTTGTGGGCCCAGAATTGCGCTTCTAGTCGGGTGAACTACAGCGCTGGCTGGTTAGTCTAAAAAGGAGGCAACTTGATTGCGGTCAAGCTATTAAGCGCCGGTAGCGGCCTGTCACTCGCTGAACCTGCCTGCAGTTCCTGGGCGTCATGGAAATTGTCGGCATATTCGTTACTTGCTGGGGTCACCATTATGGGGCATTCGATCATACATCATATACCATTACTTGTAGTACTTGAGCAGCCCGCCTAGGCAAACTGCTCGAGGAACATTCACGAAAAGAAGCAATTTCATAATAATAATAACTCTACAAGTGCGGAATTAGCCATGTACTAGAAAGCCCTACTATCACATATATGATCACATGTAGGCTAACTTTGCTTGCTAGTTTATATGAAGGTATATGGGGAAATCTGGAAGTGCCGACGAAAATTCGACTTCTTTCTCGGTTTCGAGGCGGATTCAAATTGTCAAATCCAGATGGTCCGCGGAAAACATCGTAGTGCTCCTTCTGAAGTGAATTTCGTTTCAGTTCATACATCCGTTCAAGTTTTATTGATATTCAAAGTTAAATAAATAGGAATTTGTTTACTTCCTTAAGCTAGCTGTCAGTGGAAGGAGTTGAACGTGTATTCATTTGATTGATCTAAATGTGCAGGGTGAATTTTTTAGCATGCAAGGAAAGTGATTTGTACTCTTTTCATCTGAAACATCTAATGTATTACGCGGAAGTAGGCTGAAAACTCCCGCCAGCTGGCTAAAAGTAGGCTAACGGAAAACACCTGTTTGTTGATAAAGTGATAAATCTGTTATTGAAAATCGAATGATTGTGTTGATGTGAATTTTGTATACGTTGGCGAATTGGAAGTGGTTAATGAACTGGTAGTTGAGCAGTCATTAAAGTCGGTCGAGTTTTGGTTCCGCCTAGGATTGTCCATAACTTTTCATTTGATATCTGTCGTAGTAGCCACCAAGTAACGGGAAATCATTTAATCTTATCCCAGGGAGCGCTTTAATGTCTGTAGTAAATTTTTTCACGTACATTGAGATATTGGCGAGTGATGTGGAAATTACTTTGAATAGGAGCCCGAGTCCAAAACTAGTGGGAAAGATCTAGTGAAATATTGAAACATAAGCGTTAAAGAGTGCCCCTTCAAAGAAATTCTTTGCTTGAATTACATCGGCGTTTATCATGCTCGTTCATATTGAATTCAAATAACTGGCGGTACAACAATTAACGCGCGGATCATTTTTTTTAATCATAAACAAAAAACAGTGAATTGATAAAATAATCAGTCAGTTCGCGAACATTTTGTTAATGGCGAGGTGCGAGTGGGGGTTGATTTTCGGATAAAACTGGGAACCCGGGAAGGAAATATTTGACCTAGGTGCTTGAAGCTCGTGCACAGATAATTAATGAGAGAAACACGGTACCGTAAATTTGTTGGTTCGTGGTACAGACTAACGCAAAATCGAAATACTTGTATGATATATTCTGAGCTTATTGAGAAATAAACATTTATAATCGTCCCAGGTAAGAGGAAACGTAAAAAATAAAAGCAAATGAAGATTAAGTGCAATAAGGAGAACAACATGAGTGTTGTGCCAAAAATAAAAACATACTCATGTGTATAATGAAAGTGTTCGAAATTGCGGGATACAAAGATTCAGTTTACACAACCACCTAGTTAGTTATTCACCTTAATAAGTCAAGTTTTGTGTTGATGCGAACTAAAATAACTTGTTCGTGCTTTTCTAGGTTTAATAATGAGAATTAAAGAATTAAAAAAAGGAAATTAAGAGAATTAAAGTTTGCAGCCCCGGGTATGGGAACCGCCACGTTGGCTGGCCTCTCCACTGATGAGCTAGCTATCGGGTGAGCTCTCCTTTTTTTCTTGGTTGTTACAGGTGCTCTTGAAGTGTACAGTGGCCTTCCGCACAGTTTTCTTATTTATGGTAAAGTTTCATATGATTCAGTCATATAACACTTTAACGTAAATCTGAAACATTTTTTTTTTCCTTTAAGGGAAAGGCTCATACGAATAACTTTTGTATGAATTTTTCATTTCCCAACAGACTTTTTGATCGATATCGCAGCGCCATATATCCTGCCAGCTTTCGTTGACCGCGACGTAACTATGTATAAAAAAGCAATGGTTGTGCATTGCTTGTGCACAGAAAAGGTGTTATCGCTTAAAAAGTTTCGCACATTTAACGGATTTAATTTTTTTTAAACTCGCTCTGTAATGCAAAAACTGACAAAGATGGAGCATGATCTTTTATATAAACAAAGAGAAGCACAATATTTCTGACGTAAAAAAGCATTAAAACGAATTAAATTGATACCTATCGGTTCAATGCTTGTAATTCAATTTTTTTTTCTCAGAATGAAAACGGAAAATTTACCAATCAAGGTTGAATGCTTCATGTCGAGATTGAATAATGGCCAAGAAATTCGTAGCATGATTGGTTACATTCTCGTTCCCATTCGAGGCATACCGATTGTATCACAACAGAAGGCAGTCAATGTAAGAGTTTTCACTCAATGCATCATATTTGTGTATAAACTTTCGATGTTGATTTTCAGATAAAACCTCATTGGCACAAACTAGTTGGATTGAATTCCGAATGGCGCGTTCAGAAACCCGAGTTACTTCTGTACGTGACAATCACAGATAAATGCAATCTTGAGCCCGACAGTGGAATTCTTAATGTACAAAATGTAAGCGTAACTATGTTGGTAGTTTTTTCAAAAATTGATTTCTTGTTTAGCGCTCCGTAGATGGAATTGAGTCCATTCGAATTGAACCTTGCAATACAGCTGACATGTTAACATCTCAAGGCGGGCTGTACATCAAACTGTTGCAGGACGAAGGGTTACTCCAAGTAGGAAATATGGAAACTAACTGTGATATATTTATAGTAAAGCTAATGTTTAAGAATGCGCGGAATCTAGAGCACGTATGTCACTTACTGATGATTGCAGTTATTCCGGGCTAAACAACTTCACATTTTAGATTGTTAACCCAGAAGAGCCAATGAATCAGTTATTCCGGTTTCACTATAACTTATTGGGCAGTCCGACGCACTGTTCGCTGATACCAAAAGGCAATGGATTGTATTCGATTCAAGAGAAGATTGCTATCCATTTCAGGACTACCCTGAGAAGTCTGAATGAGTATTTTAGACGAGTGCTTTATATTCCTATCGACCTATATTATAACGATACGATAGTGGGTAAGAAATATATCTTTCATGTTTTATTCATTGTTTAAACGTGTGTCTTTTTACACTAAGGACATGCTCGATTTACATTTGGCAACCTTCTAAGGACTGAATGTCTCAGCGAATTCATCTCCATGTACGGAAGCAACGAAAACACTATGGAAACCGAAGGTTCCTTTATGATTGACACCCTCTTCGATCTTCCACCCACCGCACTCAAGCCATACGTCGAATATGTTTTCGGCTTGAAATATCTTTCCACTACAAAAATAAGCAATTGTGAAGTTATCATGGATAAACCGCAAGTAGCAGAGTTTATTGACAACCAAGCGGGTGGTGATGTCTCCACTCAACATGCTGTTCTTGAGCTTCCACCAACCGAAGACATTGATTCAAAACGTTACTCCAAAGAACCTGATCAAGACGCACGAGCAACACGAAGCGATACTGAACTGATATCAGCTCGTGAGGCTGAAATACGAAGCGCTCGTGGCAAACAACCAAAAGTTACCCGTTCTGAACCAATGATTAAGTTAAATCCTGATAAGACTGATATTGAGACTTTGTTGATGGAGAAGAACGAGATGAGGCCTACAAAAAATATTCCACGGACGTTTAGTTTTAATCTAATTCTCCAAACTGTGAAATTTACTCGGCGACCAGAAATCGGAATCTGGCAGATTAGTCTGCACCACCCGAAATCTGACACGACGTTCACCATAGCGAATGTTGAATTGACTGAGATATGTTCGAATTTGATTGAATTCCGCGATCTGGAGCTACAGTTATTCTTTTCATCCACAACCGATGAAATCCTGGATTTAATCGAATGCGAACCATGCGCTCTAACAATCAATGGGCCACGTGGCATTCATGCTACTGCTGATTTGGATAACGAAATTCTTCTTGTCGGAACCAAAGAGAAGCGATCTGGTGTCATCTTGATGGAAGATCAAAATGGCGAAAAAGTCGCAATGGCTCACATTTTTGTCTATTTGGATGACCTCGGATTGAGTTTCAATAGTCAGGTGAAAAGACTGACAAACCTCACCCAACAACCGCGTGCGTATTTGGATGAGAACTTAGCCTATAAGATTGTGGAAGAGTTAGAAGAGTGGAAACTAAAACAGCAGGAAATATTTTTGGTGGAGCTGAAACGGAAAGAGGTTAATCATTTAGCACATTTAACGGCAGAATTTCAAAGAAGAAAAAGCGAACAGGAAAAACTGCTAGCTGAAAAGTTAGCACAGTGCTCGGAACTCACCGCTAATCTTGAAGAGGCACATAAAACTTTAAAGGTAGTTTCTAGAAATTAAATTAAACACAGTATTAGAGTTTATTTTAACTTTTTGGTTTCGTTTCAGGAAAAGGGTGTACACCAGCTAGAACAAGAACGAGTAGTCTCTCAAACAAAAGCTGAATTAGAGCAAAGTTATGCGGAGAAACTTCTAGATCTGCGTGACAAGGCACATCGTATTGAGGAAGATATGGCGCATCAATTGAAACTGCAAGAACTGAAGTATCGTGAGTTGGAAATGACCAAGAATCTAATCGAACAAGAAAATGAAAAATTCAAGACTGATATCAAAGAGTTGGAAGAAAAAGTTTCTGAAATGAAGCAAAGCTTTTTACCACGTGAGCAATTGGCTGGACTGTTCCAAGATTTAGTACGTATTCTTTTCAGTTATTTGATTATTCGTCTTATGTGTTTAATTTGTATTTGCAGAGAATTCTTAGTGAACGTCTGGATGAAGTGCAGAAGTCGAAAAATTTCTATAAAGACCAATGGGCAAAAATTATAAGAGAGGTACATAAAATGAAATCGGAAAATTTGCATCAAATGGAACTGCAACTGAAACAAAGTCGCGCTACAGGGTAATATAAAAATTGGTAAAATGTCGTATTTTCAAGTGAATGCTTTGTATTAATTTCAGGCTTAAAGAATTTCTGGCAAGCGAACACGATGAATTGGTTTCAGAGCGGGAAGAACTAGATTTTATTAAGGAAGTACTTTGCTCTGATTGTGAATCAGAGGGAGAAAAAACTGTAAGGGAAACAGTTTAAGTAAGTTCTTTTAAGTATTATTTGGTATATAGTAGTTTTAGCGGGCAATAACTCGCGATTGTGTAGTCCGAATCTCTGCTTCCAAAAAGTAGCCGCTTCCAATCGTTCACGTTCGCAACATCTAACAAAGATATGATACTGTTTCCTACTGAGTTTTCATCGTTTGCTTGGTTTATGAGTGCTTCTCTTGTGGTATACTTATATACTATGTTAGGAGATTACATCTTTAAAATTTCAATTTCAGCTAACTAGCAACCTTTCGTTGAAATAATTTTGCTGCATTTGGTGAATTATCTTTATTCCAAATAATGTTTGAATGATAAAGGTAAAATGAAGCAAATCCATCGCCCTTAATCCTTACCCACCAATATATTCGGTTTCCTATGAATTTTCAGAGGGTTCCAGGATATCCAAATTCATTTGATGTCGATGCATTGGGGCCTTAAAAATTTATGTAATATATTTTGGGAAGTACAAGAAAAATTTTCCTTCATACTGATTAAAAAAGTGAGTTTAAATTATATTTGATATGAAATCAATTAAAGAGGTAACTCATTTTAGACGTTCCATTTTCCTCATTTTGCTTCTACACTGCCGAAATGATTCAGGGTAGTATTTTTAAAATTATAAAGGTGGTTGATGTAATTGCTAAATATCAATATTTTCATCGACACGGTAAAATGTTTCGTTGCAATTGCATGCTAAATGGATAAATATGTCATTCCATATGAAATCTACCAAAGCTATGATCTGTCCTCTACCAATTTGGAATTTTGTAGCGTTTATTGGGTTTTTTCCTCTGCCTAAACTGATGTTTAGGTGTATATTGGCTCTGTCCATATGACTAAGCTGTGACTTGTGGTCAATGTGGAGATCTTGAATTAAAGTTGTGTGTATTTGATTTAATTATTAAATTTTAGATTAAGTTTAATGTATTAGTGTCCAAGTTTAAGTAGGTTTAGTTGATATGTGCTGTTGTTTGGGTCTTGTGGAATTTGTCGGAACGTATTTGGAAATTTATGACAGCACGTAGTGGTTTACTTTAACGAAATAGTTTGCCAAAAATATGTTTGAATTGAATTTGATTATAGATATGTTGTAGAAGTAAGAAGATAAAAAATGTTTGGCTGCCTGTAATGAGATTGCTCCCTTGCTCCAGTTTGTTGACACTATATCTGCACATCCTCTAACCGAGACGGGCCTGGATACTCGCGATGTATTACAGCCTCCTGCACCAGATCTTCCTCCATCGGGGGAGAATACTATAATCACATTAGATACAGCTCCTGCAATAATAACGAGGAGTAAGTCGCAAGCTAAACCTGTAACAAGAAACAGCGCTTGACCGTTGGCCAGTAATGATGTTGAGGTTGTGCTGCAATCATCACCTGCGTCCACATCATCTCATCGAGCTGTTATATCGAAAAATGGACCCCCTTCATCCAACACTTTCAACGGAAACTTCAAATTTTACAAATATGCAACCAACGTCAGTAGCTGATGTTTGTAATTCCGCTGAAACTCCATCAGTACCACAAATTGTTCCATCTCATGTCGTGGCCCCGCCGAAGCAAATATTTATATCTTGACTGGCTTATGAGACATCGACGAATGACATCTGTGATTACGTCTCAACGAAATTTGGACCTTCGTTAAATATCATCAGCTGCCACAAACTGACAAAAGATAACATTGAATTCCGCTGAAGTCTCAGACGCTCTTTATTCCAACTCTAACACTGACCTCGCCAACTACCGACTGCTTCGTAGAGAAGCCAAAAAAGCGGTTAAGAGCGCAATGCGATCTTATTATTATATGATTGAAACATCACTGGAATCTAATAGTCCTAAGCCCTTTTGGACATACATACATTCTCTGAAAACAACATCCCATAACCCTATTATCTTCTCATGGCATAAGCTTTTGATAGGCAAGCTATTTGTGACCTTTTCGCTCAATTTTTTTTCTCCACATTTAAGGTTTTTAACCCCACTTTATACTCATCGTATCCTTCTCCTTCCGCTATTATGCATTCTATCGTGACCCCTCCATCGGAAATTGAAAATGTAGTGCTCACTTTTGACATTAATGGTAGTCCGGATCCTGATGGAATACCAAATCTGTTCGTAAAGTCATTATCTTCTTCATTATCTACCCCACTATCAATTATTTTCAATATTAGCCTTTCTTCCTCCTGCTTTCCCGACGTCTGGAAGCATGCTAGCATCTTTCCGATCCATAAGTCCGGAGATCGTAGTGAAATCTCGAACTATCGTACGATTTGTTTGCTGTCTTGTTTTGGTAAGCTGCTTGAGCGAATTGTGCATAACGGAATGTACGATGGCATCAGTATCCTGTTTGCCAATGAACAAAATGGCTTCATTAAAAGTCATCCGACAGTAACTAATTTATTAGAACTTACGAATACCATCTCTCTTGCTTTTGACAAGAGCCAACAAGTTGATGTCATATACACCGATTTTGCTAAAGCCTTTGACAGTGTTGATCACGGCCTTTTGGCTAACAAACTCCGATCGTTCCGCGTTTTCGACTCAATCCTCTCTTGGATCTTATCTTTCTTATCCTATCGCTCCTGCACCGTTACATGGAATAATTTTTTTTCATCAGCCTCATTTAGCGCAAAATCTGGTGTTCCTCAAGGATCAACTTTAGGCCCTTTGCTATTCAACATTTTCATTAATGATCTTCCCCAATGCCTGTCCTCTAATTGTCTTCTTTACGCTGATGACTTAAAAATTTATCGTTCCATTAACTCCAGCAAAGACTGTTCATACCTTCAAAATGATCTTGACAATCTCAAAAATTGGTGTCAAGGTAATTTACTTCCTCTTAACATTTCAATTTGTTTTCACATGAGATTCACCAACAAAATTCATCCAGTTTTATATGAATACCAGATTGATGGATCGCTGCTCGCACTTGTGGACAAATTTAAAGATTTGGGGGTAGTATATTATTTGACCCAGGTTTGAAATTTAACATCCATATTTCATACAGAACCACTAGAACACGTCTCGCTGGTTTTATTTCACGATCCTCCTGCAAGTCTTTTAACATTTCAACCAGCGTCCATCTATTTGTACTCCTAGCCCGGTCAATCCTTGAGTGTGCCTCCCAAGTATGGTCTCCTCACTATACAGCGTAAATTCACACGTTCTCTATTCTACAAATATAACCTCCCTTACAGCTCCTACAATCACCGCTTACAGTTCCTCAACATTCCATCGCTCAAAAAAGGAGAGAATTCTTAGACCTGTGTTGCTTATTTAAATTATATCACGGTATTCTTTCATCCAACCTTCGAGAAAGGCTTTATATACGTCCCACCTTAAGAACGCGTTCAACTGACATATTCATTGTGTCCTTTGCTCGTACCGATATTTATTTTTATTCATTACGCGTATCACGTCGTTACAATGAGCTCCAGCTGGGTCCCCTGCCGCATTCCTTAAACGCTTTTAAAAGCATATTACATAATATTCTCCTTAGCTTCCAATAGTTTATTAGTATTTTATATTCTTGTTTTTTTTCTTATTTCAAGTTGCTCATTTTGTTTTTGTCGCATGTATTATATTTAAATAAAATAAGATAAATATGATTCAAAATAGTGTAGAAATAATATTTTTTTATTTCGAGCTTCCGCAGCTTATTCAGACATTTGCCCAATGGAAATCACTGCATCAAATGATTTGAGTAGTTTTGTACATTATTGGTGATTGCTGATATACAGTTTTCCGTTTCTTTGGCCAATGCTTCAAATTTATTAATATTATCTTGTGACCACCGCATAACGCATCTAATATTATTTAAGGCGGTAAATCAAACCTTTGTCTATCTCTGTTATTTTGGAAGATTTTTTAAACTCTGCAAAAAATTATAAGAAGAAGAATTTTTAAACTCTGCAAAAAATCTTCGGCTTGTGTTCCCGTTATCTGTTGGGCAAAAATTTGCCTTCGCCATGTCTACTAATATTATCAACTCTATTCTGAATCTTTCTTAAATTTCCTTCTTTTGCTATGACCACTTGTTTTTGTTAAGCAGTCAGTATTGTTTTGCATCGTTGACGACTTTCCTATTCACCATGGTAAGGATCATTTTGTGTTTAATTTCAGCGTTTGCTTGAATGCATTTGGTCTTTTCCAAATCAGTGTGGAGCTGTGGGTTAGGGCATACTCCGCTTGCACAGCAGCTTTCACGTTCAAACCTTGGTCACGGCATCGAGTTTGAGCTTCTGATGCTGTTGCCAGCTGTGATGGGTACTAATTGAAAAATTAGGTAATAATCACATGGTTGAGCGTGATATTGACCATTACGGTCATGGAATGAGATACGCTAACAATAAATCTCAACGCCAACGTTCGGATTTGGACTGTTGTGCGATGGATGTTAAAAGTCCGTTTAGGATTGCAGCTGTAGACTGCTGCCTTAGCGAGCGAAAAATTAGTGCTCAACTGGAAATGGCCTTGCCTGGCGACGCGTAATCGTGCTAGCAGCTAGCTTTGCGGTGTCGTGGGATGGGTTCTTTCCGCCAGCGCAAATAATGTTCTACAAAAATTGTTCACGCTTACGATTCGTTTTTAAGTGACAAATAAAACCATTCGACAGGTGTCGAAGGCTGCGGTAAACGGCCGAAGGGCATTGGACGAAAAGACGCAACGACCTTTTCGACTCAATCGTGCGCGAGGCCGGAAACGAACTCGTCAAGGACGCGGACAGTCAAAGTCCATAAAAAGAGTGGAGCATCTGGATGGTAGTGGTGCCCCCTTGCACCCTTCCCAACCAGATCATAGATCTCGGCGATGATTTGGCCATGCTGTGAAAGTGGAAGGCCAATCATCCCTGGCAAGAGCCCATGTAACGACAAAGAGGAAGCTACGTCCGATCGCTAGCTCATTTTAGCGGACGAGCCCACCAACATTGCGGGTCCCATACCCGGCAAAGTAGAAGAGAGAAGATCGTTTTGGGTTCAGTTCAACATTTTTTTCTTTTTTAATTTCTGTGTTATTTATATTATCATTTTGAAACCGTACGTATACTGTATTTACATGTATTTTTTACGGTAAAGTATTTGAAATACAAAGACAGAAGTCAAATAAATCGTGAATAAAACAACTCCCTGTATGCTTAGGAAACTACGTCGCATGACATTAGGAAATTACGTCGCAAGATACTAATTATCAATGGTCAAAATTATTATGTCAAATCTCTCTTTTTATTTAGGCTTGAAGTTTTTATTGGAACAAAACAAAAGAAAACGGAGCAAACGTTTAAAACAAGAATAGAAAAAAACTAATCTAACACAATTGATGCTTCACGCTCTCTCCTATTCTGTGAAAACCTTATGTTTTTAGGTACTCTGACCAGAGTTCACTTAAACTGTGTATCTGAAAATTCAGAAGCACAACCCACGAGAGATGGTAAGCACTTTCTCTATCGATCGAATAATCATTTTGCGTTATAGTAATCGAGCAGTCACACAAGCCAACTGTTCGAAAAGCTTCCTATCTCCTATCCAAAATTTTAATGGCAGATTTAGAAAAAATATTTAATTACTTCCATTCATAATCGTAATTTAAAATAGTTTTCTTTATTATTATTATTAAATGTAATTTTATATCAATTTTCCTTTATATTAAATTTAGACGTTTCCCTTTAATTATACCCTCCATGAGATTTAACTTTTATTACTATTTAGAATCCTTTTCATTTTTCTTTACTTCAGTTAATTTTTCTTGGAAAATTGTAAATCTGCCAATTAAAATTTTGAACATGGGAACACTGATTTAGTGCACCCCAACGGGGTATTACATTACCGAATGCAATCTAACTAGGCGGAGCGAGCAGCTGATGGAATCGAAAGAAAGACAAGTTTGGGACGGATCGTGGAGTTTTACTTGGACCGCGCCACGAGGATGACGCGAAGAACAACTGCCATATTTTCTAGGCCGTATGATAATTAAGTTGAGTGGTGTCGATGCACTGTAAAGTATACGGGCCGCGGTCGTTACACTTTTGTTCGTACTTTTTTTTTGTACGCGTTTAAGTTTGAATTTCCTTCGAGCTGGTATTGTATGGTTCTAATTCTAAACTCCACGCATTTGGTCATATACGCAACGGCGGTGGCTGTGCCGTTTTATATCAGTTGCTTAGTTGGACGTGGTTTAGCTGGGGTTTCATTTGGAATGCGCTATGAAGGCATACGAATTTGAAGCGACACTCGAGTGTGGTGACAACAATGGGATTTTATCTGGAAAGTGACCGTGCTAGCGGGAAAGAAATGAAATTTGCAATTCCAAGTGGCCCCAAAATTTTCATCGTTGAAGATTCATGTCTTCCGTGTGCTGTGCTAGCGGGAAAAGTTCGACACTAGTGGAGAGGGTTGTAATGCTAGGGTTGTGCCTGATAATAAGGGTATGTAAAATTTGAGGTTCCATAAAGGCAACGGAGGAGTGAATCGTACGGTTTCAAGACACGGAAACGACAAACGTTTCTCGAGCGCCTTTCATAAGATTGTGTGTACAGGGTGACTGTCATGCCGCCAGTATATATTGGAATTGTTGAATTTGTTTTGTGAACAGGTGCAGTGAATTAACAAAACAAATCGAAGTTAATTTCTTAGTGAACTTGAAAAGTAAATTTTCCCTTGCATGAACGGAGTGCTGTACGGTGGTTGCTGCAATTAAGGCGGGAATATGGGAACTGAAGTGTCCGAGTATACAGCACTGCGGGTCAAATTCATTAGAAACTTTTGACGGAACCATATAACGTTTTTTTACAAATGGCTCTTCAAATTGCAACTGCTGAGTGATCACTTTTAATTCGATTTTGCTTGTGGCATCTGGGACAACAGAAAAGGGAACAAGGCGACTACGACACGATCTTTGAAAAAGAATTTCAAAGATCGTTGAGAGAGGTGTCTCCGGCAGTTGATCAGTAATAAAACATGCAATTTACTGCTATTAGATAACTATCCTTTTTCACCGAGTGGAAATTTACTTGATGAACGATCAAAAATCTTAAATAGAAATCATTTGACTGACTAAGAAAAATCTATAAAACACGAACTATTTAAAGACATTTGTTTATATTTAAAATTATTTTTTTTTTTTTTGGTTTTCCTACCTACGTATTCCTTGTACGCCTGAATCTTTTTGTATAACCCATTCTGGCACTCATCATCGAACCAATCATTTCTGTTGCGGCAGGTTTGAGGTCCGATTGTCTTGATAGCCGCTTTCACTTCTATCCAGAGCTTGTTGCTAGCAATAAAGCTTGACCCAATTAGATCGGCCGTTTACATTATTGTTGTAATCTGCCAAGTTGTAATTTCCATTTTCATTCGATCTAGTTATGTAAGGTGATGAACACTATTTACAATAGCATTTTTTTCATCCTAGGTCTGCTAGGTGAATGAACAACGGTCTCAATTGCATATGTTGCTCGCGCGAGTTCGATGTTTGTTCTTGTTGATTTGTTAGATGTCCTGAAAAGGAAACGGTACGGTAGAGAAGAAGTCCCCCGAGGATATTCGTAAAGGCAGGTTCTGACGAGGGAGAAGTCGGTCACCACACCCGAAACTGCTTGCTTTCAGGGAAAAATTGGTGCTAGAATTGATCTTGGTCGACACTTTTTTTTGCTTTAGCACTACAGCCCCTTTGGGGCCTTCGATTAGAGATAGTTAGAGTATCTCTTTATCTTGATCGAATGTATCGGCAACCGGGGAAGGTGATATGGTCAGTACCACGCTTTGGCGTCCGTCCACTCAGCTGAGAACGTATCATAACTGAACGGGCTTATACTCCGCCCGAAGAATCACTCGAACTAAATCTCGTTGCTGCCAACAAGACTCGAACCAGGGACCTTCGGCTTACGGGGTGTGTGTTCTAACCGCTACAACATGCGGTCAACACTTAGTAAAAGAAATTTGCAAGGCAATAAAAATTGCTCGGGGTGTCTGTTAACGTAGAAAACATGTGATAAATGTTTTGTAGCGTAACTTCATTGCGCAACAAATAGCCGCTCCATATGATTCCGTAAATAGCCAGCCGATAAGCATGCGTACACGGTCGTAGAGCCAAGCTCCTTACCTAAGCTCGGTCTTCTTTATAGTTCGCTGACTCTTGTGCCAGAACATTGGTACCCATGTCTGACATGGACTTATCCTAACAAATCACTACAGGAGCGTGATTTGTTAGGATAAGCGAGCGACTAAAAATGGCATGGAATATCTGGTCTTAAAATAAGCTACCCAAGTTATTATTATTTTGTTTATTATATATCCACAGGCCAATTCTCTTTTCTCTTGAAAAGTCATCGGGCATCGCGTTACGACTCTTTTGAGTTATCTTCAGTGTTTTTTAAATTTTCCTTTTTATCAGTATATGAAACGTTGAATCATATAATTGTAAGACAGTGTACCCCTCTTACCAGCAATATATATAAGGACATGCAATATTTAGAAAGACGTGTAATATTTATTGTAGAAAGACAATTTTCGCGAAAACTATTGAGTACTTTGTAGGAATATTTTTTTCTCAAAATTTTATTGAAATTGGTGCCCTACACTTCGCGTCTTCCTCTTATGAGTGATGAATTCCGCGATAATGTTGACCTTTAAAAGCTGCCTAGCCTATAGTAATCATAATAGCTCATATATAATCTGATCTTAGACAGTTACTTGAAATCTGTAGCTAATCATTTTTTCATCGTATTGTGCTATCGATTCGCGTTTACAATCAAACAATAAATCATACAATGATTCCGGAAAAGTAGGGCATTGTTTCAAGGGCTGTTCATGCATATCTCATTTTTTGAAGTGATAATTAGCATCGAGTTGGGAATTATTAATCATAACTATATCGCAATAATATATTTCTCTTATTTTCAACCTAATTTGTTCCATATAGTCCAAATGCAAGTATAAAATTCACATTTATTAACATGTGAAAAATAAATGCAATAATTGCTTATATTTCATGAATCGACTTCAGTGATCTGGCTGCGAGTTTAATTTATAACTATTATAATTTATCTAAGGAATTTATTATTTCTATTTATATTAGCTTTAAGCGATACCTACTATTGTATATTTAATATCTGATTAATCTTACAGATCACTATAACCATATTTCCACTTACAGGTCGAAATTGAAAATAATTCTCGATAGCACTCAAGTTTTACGTATCTAATCAGGGACACACCGAAACATCTGGAAAAATGGACTTAGAAGGAAAATAAACAGTTTCATGTTAATCTTCCATTTCTTAGATCAAATAACATCAAGGGTACATTTATGTGCTCTTGAAGATTTTTATTAAATTATCTATTTTGTTAAAAAAACACTTTGTTACTTCTTTTGATAAGGTTATATTTGTGTGCGTAATACCATTAAAATACTCGTTGCAGTAAATCTTATAAATATTAATTTTCATTGAACCATTCCAAATTTTGGTTATTATATTCGACCGGGAAAGGGAAAATCCTCATGTGACGTTATAAATACGGACTTAAGGATTATTTTAAAAAACTAGTCAAGTACTCTACGAGTAAGGTAAAATCATTTTTCATGTATAAAATTACGGAAATTAAAACTTAAAGAGTTAAGACAGGAAGCTTTGTTAACAACTCAACAAAATCAATCCCCCCAATGAATGAAATCACGTTGATTAGTCTTCTATTTTTGATTGAAAATGTTTTATCAATCCGTGGAGATTTATAAACAGAAGTTTATAATGTACTATCTTTTATGGTGTCTTATTAATCTCAATAGCCGTATTAAATTTAATTCTCTTTCTTGTGATAAGACAACATATTCTATCCTATGAAATGAATAGTATTAATTCATTTATTGCGATATTATTATCATTTGTATTTATCATAATCTAATCACCGTATGTATATCGCTAAAAAGCCCATTGAAAAGTATATAATTACCAAATTTTTGGCAAGACAGGACCAGTTTGATTGCATAGACCCCAGTGAAGAGGTTGCTCAATAACGATCCAAAATGGATCTAAAAATTTTATTAGTGACAATTACTTTTACTGTTTTTGCACAATTTTCTGAAGCTACCATATCTTACAAGTTCCCGAGAAGTGATGTATCCATAGTGTTCAACGATGAGTGGAAGACGGATGAAAAGTCTTATAGTGTAGTCAGAGGTGAGCCATATCAGCAAATATGGTAATCTGAAAAAGAACAAAAATGAAAGTGTAATCGAAGTGGTTTGTGTTGATAATGTGCATTAAGCAAATATGAATCTCAAGTCCACTTGTTTTAGTATGTTTTTACTATATAATTCAAGAAGTTATCACCATTTAGCCACGTGATATCAGATACGTGTCACATATTAAATAAAAATTGCGATTTTCTTTAACAAATCCTTTCTCTGGTCATCAAAATTTAATTGGAGCAACGAAATTCAGATTTATTGCCAGCTTCGTAGTAGACGTAGTAGGATGACGTGGGAAAATGTTCTCATTGATGCAGTGCGGTACGTTATGCAGATTTGAGGATTTGAACACAATTATTCGCGCAATTCCTCGGAAGCTTTCTAATAATTATTGAGTGTTTATTAATAAAAAGTTGAGTAGATAGGAATGTGCTCTTCTCAGAAGTCTTTTGTAATCAACTTATGACATCCAGATACTCGCATTCTACTACCCAATTGATGAATAAACTCAAGAAACATTTCGATGACAAATATATTAATTGGTTTAAAGAAAACCCCCTTTGACTCTATATTAAGCGGCTGCCATCGTACTGCAGTATTGCCGATATAATTCGATGCACACTTATTTATGTCAATCATTTGACCTGAGATTTTCAATAAGGTCCGATCAAAAATGTAGCGTTTGGTTCGATGAAAAGTTAATAGAGTAGAAAAACGGTATGTTGTTATACAAGCCATTTAAAATGGCTATAACTTTATTAAATACATTTCTTAGGAAACCTACCAATTAAAACATTTGAATTGAAAACATTTTGGGTAGACAGAACTACGCTCATGCCAGAAGGGGTTTGTACTTAACCTATGATATGCAGACACCAATCATGAATAAACTTAAGAAAAACTTTAACCCATGTACTTCAAATACATAAGAAATCGGTATATGTACTGCTTACTTTTTGATATATTTCTGAAAATAAAGTTAAAAATATTTTTCTTTGCTAAGTATTTTTTAATCCGACCGGTTTCGCTGGTCTTTTTTTTTTTTTTTTTTTTTTTGTGGTAGGGAGGTGAAGGCATTTATGCCCGCCGAGTCTGGCAGTGTGGGACTCCCATGGAGGATACCTTTGGACTACCCACTAAACACCTCCCCTGTCAATCTGAGAACCTAGCCTGGAACCGTTTGACACATTACTTCGGGCCAGGTCTCGTTTTGTTACGCCGTGGGGCGCCTTCAAGCTGGGGAGTCCCTTTCCTAGCAGGAGGGGAGGGGGGAAGAGGAATTGCCAGAAGAGCGATCCCCCAGCCCCAGCGCCTCCGGCTGCTGTGAGTCCCTTTTATATTTCAGGACTGCCCGAGCATAATGTGCCACCTGGTTCCATTTGTCAACCGATTCGAGCATCACCACAACTATATTATCCGGGGTGAGCTCTTCCGTCTCCCTGTAGAGTTCCCTTCGCAGCCTGACCCATTTTGTACACGCAAAAAATGTGTGACAGGCATTGTCCTCGTCTCCTGGGCAAAACCGACAATCGGGAGACCGTGACTTACCGATCTTGTGCAGGTAAGACTGAAAACACCCGTGCCCGCTCAAAAGCTTTGTCAGATAGAAGTCAGTCTCTCCATGCCTGCGATTTAGCCACGGTCTCAGGTCCGGGATGAGGCGCGCAGTCCACCTTCCCTTCGTGCAATTCACCCAAGACTGCTGCCAATCGTTGAGCGAGCGTTGTCTCTCTTCGCGGACAACCATCTCCCTCGCATCCTCGTTTCGACGCAGGTAAATAGCGCGGCGCTCTCTAGCAAGGAGGGCGACAGGTATCACGCCTGCAATCACTCTCACCGCCGAGTCGGAGACTGTTGGATACGAAGATGCAATTCTCAGTGCTCCTCTTCTCTGCACCTGTGCCAATCGTTTTCGGTATACCTTCTTGCTGAGAGCGTCGCCCCATGCCTCTGCTCCGTACAGTAGCACTGACCCTACTGAACTCATCAAGAGGCGTCTTCTTGATGGGCTGGGTCCCCCTACGTTGGCCATAAGTCGACTCAGGGCCGATATTCCCGAAGCAGCCTTCTCAGCCGTTGCCCTGATTTGCTCAGACAAACTCATCTTCGAGTCGATCAGTAGCCCCAGGTACTTCACCGCTGGCTTCGATTCGATTTGTATACCTCCAATACTGATCATGCTTACTCTAGGGATTCTCTTTTTTGTCAAGATGACCACTTCGGTTTTCTCCAGTGCTAAACTGAGCCCACGAGCAGTCATCCAGTCCTTCACTCGGCGCATTAGCATACCTAGCCTAAGTTGCGCTTGTTCAACGGTGCGTCCAGCGACCAGAGCCGCAACATCATCCGCATAGCCGACCAAGTGCGACTCATCTGGCATCTCAAGTCTCAGTAGCCCGTCGTAAGACACGTTCCACAGGTCCGGACCAAGGATAGATCCCTGGGCAACACCCGATGTAATTTCCATCCTTCGTTGGCCCTGTGTCGTGTCGTAGAGCAGGCTTCGGTCCTTTAGGTAGTTCCTCAAAAGCCGCATTAGATATTCTGGAACTTGAAAAGAGTTTTCCAGCGTGTCCAGAATATCCACCCATCTAGCGGAGTTGAAGGCATTCCTGACGTCGAGTGTCACCAACAGGACGATTCGTCGCTTGGTGCGACTATATGCCTCTGCCTTTTGGACCGCGTTCACCACCTCTGCAATCGCATCAATGGTAGAACGTCCTGCTCTAAAGCCGTACTGCCGAGGAGATAGGTCCCCAGCAGCATGAATCGCGTCAGTGAGTCTTCCCTTGATGAGTTTCTCTAGCACTTTCCCAGCCGTGTCTAGCATGCATAACGGGCGGTATGCAGACGGCGATTCGGGATTTCCCTTCCCCTTGCTGATCAGTACGAGCCTCGCCACCTTCCATCGTACCGGGAAAACCCCGTCCCGTAGGCAAGCGTTGAATGTGCTGAGCAGCAAGTCAGGACAATGGTGATAGACGAGCCGCAACACCACAGCTGGAACACCATCTGGACCTGGAGCCTTCCTCGCTTTCAAGGAGAGGACTGCCTCCTCCAGTTCCAGCTGTGTGAAGAGTGGGCACTCTACTGCTGTTTCACCATGGACAGCGTCAACACGGACGGGATGGGCGGGGAAGAGTCCCCGCACTATCGCGTCCATCTTTTCCGCGTCATGTATACAAGGCTTCCGTAGGGCACCAAGTTTCCCCATGACCAGCTTGTAGCTAAGGCCCCACGGATCCTTGTTCACATTGTCCACTAGGTCTTGCCAGCAGCGAGCCTTGCTACTGTTGATCAGTTTGCGAAGGCATTTCCTGGCTGACTTATATGCTGCCACCTGGTTGCATGCCTCGTCACGTTTCCGCGCCCGTTGAGCCTCACGCCGAAGCTTGTGACACTCCCTCCGCTTTTCAGCGATTTCAGTAGACCACCAGTACACTGGGGGCTTGCCGTGCCGGGGTCTTCGGCGGGGCATAGAAGCGCAGCAAGCAGTCATGATTATGCTCATAGTAGAGTTCACCACGTCTTGAGCTGCCAGTTCTTCCGTCCCCTCCGGAGCTCCCTGCAGCGGCTCACCTGCTGTGAGAACCTTGACGAACCTCTCGACGCGACGTTCATTCTTCCAATGTTCCATCCAGTTGTAGAAGGCCGAAAGCACGGACGTCGGGAGATAGCATCACTTATCTCAAGCAGAATGCACTGGTGATCACTGGCTGAGTAGTCCTCTAATACTTTCCAATTGTGTATCCTCCGTACTAAGGACTCCGAGGCGAATGTCACGTCCGGTATGGTTCCCTCACAGCCAATACGGCGGAAAGTCGGCGTATTTCCGGAGTTTAGTACGACGAGGGCCGTCCTGGCCGCCATTTCCAGGATTCGTTTTCCCTGCGGATCCGTCCGAGGCATGCCCCATTCGATTGCTTTAGCATTGAAGTCGCCCCCAACGAGCACTTTACCCTCTGCGTTTGAGACAGCGCCCTCCAGAGCATTAAGCTTGGCTTTGAAAGATGATATCGGCTCGTTAGGCGTTAGGTAGACACTAAAGAAGGTGATCCCTGAGCACCGAACCCACACAAAACCATCCCCCCGTCCACAACTCTCCGCTTGAAAATCACTGTTCCGAACCCAGATAGCGGCAGTACCAGTTTCATCAGAGTACCATAATGCAGGACTTTTATTATGGTGTTGCTCACTCAGCAGCAAGAAGTCGGCTTTCCTGTCCCTCGCAAACTGCTCAAGCAGATTTTGGGCGGTTGAACTGCGGTGTAGGTTTAGCTGCAGGATGCGGGTCATCGAAGCTCTGATTTGGCCTTGGCTAGGGCTTCCTGGAACACCCGGCATTTTCCTGATCCCAAGACGTGTCCAAAATCAGGTTTTGGATCAGCATTCTTGCAAAGAATACAGTGTGCCTCCTTCGTACACTCTTTTCTTTTATGTCCCATTTCACCGCATTTGTAACATAGGGAAGCCCCTTAAAAAAGGCTGTAAATTCGGCCTGTGATGCTTGGATCCGAAGTCATCCAGGAAGAACCAATTTACGTCATTCTGAGGATTGTAGGGTCTGCTATGCCAATTGTTCTGGCATAAAGTATTCAAGCCGGCTGTTCTGAAACGGAAATTTACCCAAATAATCGGTATCTGCATACTAAGCTCAATTTCGTGCCCATATTCCGAACAGATAGACCAAATCCAGAAAGCACAGCTGAGGAAGAGAGGGTTTCTACATTGAGTGCTAACCCACCTGAAAATGACACGCCACAGCTAACGCCTTCCGTCAACTGATAAACCTCATCAGAGGCAACGTTCCTTCAACAGGCTCACCAGTCCCAAGAACCGAGTAGGAAAACGTTATAGAAGGTCAGAAATCTTTGAGCGTATCACAGTAGCAATCCTAACGCATTTACACCAGAAGTAGTATGAGTATTTCCAAAAGCTCCTCGGAGGAAATTTAATAGGGGGCGTAAAATTAGGAAGTCTATAGTTGATACGCCAAAGAAAGAAAATATAAGAGAGCAATTTGAGGCAAGATTGAAACGGATCAATACTAAAAAATTTAAGAAAATATTGTGTGTAGGAAAAAGTAAAAGAAATGTCAACAAGGGGATAAATATAATGTAGTGACAGTAGGTATGGTTAATTGTCCGTGTAGGACTGCAGCGATGTTCTGGTGCCTTAGCGGAAGAGGATGTTAAGATCCGCCGAGAATGCGCTGGCCGGCTAGCGATGCGGTGTCGTGGGGCGGGTTCTTTCCCCCTAGCACAAGGACCTACTACAAAAAAACGAATTAAGATGGTCAAATCACGAATTAAACATGGTCAAATGCCGATCGACTGGCGTCGAGGTAGAGGTAACCTACCAAGGGTTGAAATGTTTGTTCGAAGAACAAATTGACCCGAGCAAAAACGGACGGACTTCGTCGTTACCGACGATATTTATGGCTCACAAATAAGAGTGGGGCATCCAGATGGAAGCGGTGCCCCCGCGCACCCTCCCAACCGGATCAAGATCCAAACGTAGACGTGGCCATGCATTTCCCATTTGAATGAAAAATTCATACAAACATAATTTGCATGAATTTTCCCATCAAATGAGGAGCGCGCCCGATGGCTAGCCCATTCTGGTGGAGGAGCCTGCCATCAATGCGGGTCCTATACCCGGTCAGGTCAAGAGAAATGGAAAGACCGTCGGTTAAGGTTTAACAATTCATTTTATTCATTCTTTCAATTGCAACTATTATTACCAAAAGACGACTTCCAAGTTTTTCGATATTCGATCTGACATTAAATTATGTGAAAGTGAAATACAATCGGTATTATGGACGATAAGAAAAACGTTTTTCTTACTTAGTAGACTTTGCTAATATTTAACAACAATAATCACAGTTATGTATGAGTTATTTGGTGAAGTTAAATTATGTTCAGTATCCTATTAAGTTTCGATAAAAGCATGCATTTTATTTACTTAAAGTCAGCTAGTTCACTTCCAAATTTAAGTGTTACATTTCTATATAATTGAGTTCGATTCTCTGATGCCGTGGTAGACAAACAGAAAACACAAATACAATTCGAAGGTATAATAAGCAATTCCCTGCCTGAGAGTTAACTTCTACCAATTTGAAATATAAATGTTCGCAATTCGTGGTCTTAACGCCACTACGTTTCATTTAAAAACAAGTCTATTCGAGCACCGTCACCTATACGTAGATACACGCTTCCGGTATCTGACGACTGAGCAACCACGCATTACCAAAGTCACAATGGTTTTGTGATAAAATCGAAGGCTAATTATAGTGATGAGCTCCAGCAAATGCTTCGCTCTAATATTTACATGTACTTGGCAAGGTTATACTAGTATGGTTGACTACGCCCTTCTCACCAATTGCGTTACTGTGCCTTGCTTGATAATGAGAAGACCATATCCTCCGCCAAAACGATAGTACGAACCATTCATCGCAATACAGGAAACTGAAGCGAGTTTAGGGCTAAGGACGTGAAAAAATCCACAAGACGATGATATTGATTTATTTCCTTAGCCACGCGTGCCAATCCAATCACCTGGAAATCAATAAACGCGTTTCGGCTTCCGAATTGACGACTTTGAACATGACCGCCTTCGCTAAGGACTTCTCCCAATGACATTCTACAGCAAAATTGAATCAAAAGTGATCACTCACCAGTTCTCGTTGAAGGCGCGACTGTGGCCACGATGCATTACATCGTGTCTCTATTTACGTCAAGACTCACCGAATTTGAAGGGCTATTAATAATGGAACTTAATAGGGTTCCGTCCAAAGTTTTTAATGAGTTGCCCCGCAGTGCTGTATACTCGAACACTTCAATTTCAGTATCCCTGTCTTAATCGCAGCAACCACAGTACAGAACTCCGTTCATTAAAGGGGACAATTTACTTTTCAAGTTCACTAATAAATTAACTTCGATTTGTTTCGTTAATGCACTGCCCGTGTTCACAGAACAAATTCAACAATTCCAATAAATAATAACGGCCCACGATTCACCCCTTACACACACTCTTATGGAAGGCGCTCGAGAAACGTTTTCTTTGTCAGGTCGGGTATTTTTTGGACCGGCTTTCTTTGTCAGGTCGGGTATTTTTGAGGCCACCCTCGTATCAAAGCATAATCAGTTCGATTGCTTTTCTTGAAATCTTAATGGGAAGAAAAGGAGCACATTTTGTTGAAGTTTTGTCAATGGGTAAATAATTTGGGGAAAATTGAATTTTTCAAGAGAACACCATCACGGAAGTGGTAGAAATCCTATCACAGTAGTCCACGACTACGGGAAATTGAGCATTGTAGTGTGATATTTCTGCACCGCATTTGTTTTCTAATGATATCACTTTCACTCGTTATAATGACTCTTCCGGTTTTACGTTGATTTTCGCTAAACGGTCGTCGTTCTTTTCCATATACCAAGCACGCGTTTAACCAAACCTCAATTTTTCTTGATAAAAAAACACGCCTATTTTTGGTTTAGTTAAAAAAATATTGATACCTTTCTTCTGTTTAAACTATTTTACTTGAGAATTAACTAAAATAGACTGTGGATGGACCATAGAACTGTCTCCATCGACGTTCGTCCACATCTGCATATTGCACGCACGTAAACAGCTCGGTTGCTGGGTTGCAACTCAACAAACATTCCCCCCCCCCCCCCCCCATTCTCACGCCTTAACGGGATCATTCGAATCATTTTGACATCGCTGTCCAACTTGGCAATGAGCAACTCGAAATGAGGGAAAAGTCAAATCTTATTTGCCAAAAGATAAACAATTTCTTGTTACGAGGAATGTGCCGTACTATCGGCGATGCAAACAAATGGAATATGTTGGGGAGGAGACTATGGTAGAAGATGACACTGGCAACGAGAATCTGTGTACTCGTCCTTGTGGGAAGCAAATTTAACACATAAACAAGTTAGAAATAACTTACGCTCTCCAAACTATATAATTCCCTCTGCTTCTCCTTCCCCTTTGTTCCCAGACCAATTTTTCTTTCCTCTCTTCAGAAGAATCACTTCCCCCACTGACACCCACGCGCACCGACAAAATTTCACGTGCACACGATCGCGCCTTTGTTATCATTCGTAGAACAGTTTGAGTACAACAGAACAAACGTTCCCTCACAGAAAACTCGAACGACAAAGCTGATGAAATTCGTAGAGGCGAGAAAACTCATTTGTCAAAGCCGATGGAAAATTCGTATGTTTTTAATAAAAACAGAGATATTTGTTTGCTAGCACAGTGAGAAATCGTAAAATGTATTTTAGGCTTGTACGTGAAATGAATTCTTTTAGTTCTTCCGACTCAGTGAGGAGTAGGGTTGGTTTAAACAAGGTGTATATTTGAGTATAGTATCGATTGCGCGATCGACAATGCCCAACCCAACGACGTAGTCTTTGAGAATACCTCCAATCGAGTTGTGTTCAATTTGATTGATGAGAATGCAGAAGAGCTCTATTATAAATTTATCTTCCGTTGTGGGGCCAGAGTCAAATTTGTTTGAATATAATTTTATTTTTGCAATTCATTGCACCTTGTTAATTATTATCCTTGAATGGGGTGTTGAAGTGGAGGGAACTATTTAATGATTGCGAATAATATTTATCTCCCATTGTCTTTTTCGTGAAGGTTGCTCGAGCATTTTGCCTTGGCAGACTACAGACTTTGACAATGTAACGCACTGATGAGTGAATATGAGCACCATGAAGTGTATTCGTTATGGATATTCTGACAGAAAAAACAAAAATTAAAAAAACAAAAATGTGCAAGCTTCGATCAAACTAACAAAGATTTTGCCCCTCCCAGTCCAAATATATTCTTCAGCCTACTTGAAACAAAATATTAAACATTAATAACACATTCTATTCCAGGTAACGAAATCCTTCAAACATTCAAATTACAGGATGAATTCACTTATTCAACTGTGTATCGCACTCCAAAGGGATTTAGGCTAGTTGGATATGGCGGCAGAACGATGGAATTTGAAGTTGTTGAAGACACCCCGAACCTAACTATTTACAAGGTGAAACGCAACGTGGCTTACGGTGAAATCGCTAAAGATTGTATAGATTTGGAGATTGGGCGTATGAATTGGTACGGCGCGGCTGAAAGTCGTTGGCAATATTGGCCTATTGAGAAAGCTGTGTACAAGAATTTCTCGTACAACACCAAGGAAGAAGATGCATGTGCAGTAATTGAACGCTACTGGTTGAACTCGCGAGGTGTCTTTATTTACATAGACGCAGATGTCCCTTTGTTCATTGACCAGAATAGTGAACAACACCCAAATCAGCTATGTTACATTGCAAAAAGAGAAACTCCCTATGGAGCAACCAAAACTGACTTCACTCTTAACTATCAAGTCGGCATAGCGAAAAATGTTCGGGAGGCACACATGGCTGCAGTGGCGAAGTATCTCGGTAAGCCAACAGGAATTCCAGATGAGCGTATGTTTCACCATCCGATTTGGTCAACTTGGGCTCGGTATAGGAGAGACATTAATGAAAGCGTTATCCTTGCATTTGCTGACGAAATTGTCAAAAACAATTTCGATAACGCCCAGATAGACATCGATGATTTCTGGGAGACCTGCTATGGGTCCTTAACCATTGATACGAATAAGTTCCCAAATATGCGTTCTTTGACCAGTCGGTTGAAAATTGCAGGATACCGAGTCACTATGTGGGTGCATCCATTTGTGAACAAGGATTGCAGTCCTTGGTATCAGGAAGGGTTGGCTAGGGGATACTTTGTCACTGATCAGAAAGGAAACCCCGACACTCAATGGTGGAACAGTAAGGCCAAGCAAGCAGCCCACATTGATTTTACTAAGCCAGCGGCAGTTAAATGGTTCACAGATCGCTTGCACAAAATCATGAATGAGGGAGGAGTCGACAGCTTTAAGTTTGATGCTGGTGAAAGCAGTTGGATTCCAGCGGTAAGTGGTGTTGTGTAATAAAGTCTTGCAACTTGGTAACTGAGAGTGCTTAATCCTTTTCCAGGATCCTATTTTACAAGGGGATCAGCGCTTTAGTCCTGATCTAACTGCTGTTGCTTTTGCACGCGAGGTTGCTAAATTTGGACCAATGATCGAAGTCCGAACAACACGAGGAACACAGGATCTTCCAGTCTTTGTCCGTATGCTTGACAAGGATACCGAATGGGATTGGAATAATGGTTTGCAAACGTTGATCACAACTCTTCTACAAATGAATTTGAATGGCTATCCTTTTGTTTTGCCTGATATGATCGGAGGAAATGGTTACAACCATCCTCCTGGTAAGGAGCTTTTCATTCGGTGGGCTCAGGCAAATGTGTTCATGCCTTCTTTGCAATATTCCTATGTTCCATGGGACTACGATGACGAAACAATTGAGATCGCGTTGAATATGACTCGTTTGCATGCAAAGTATGCCGATAGGATCATCTCATTAGCTAAATGGGCTGTTGCTTCTGGAGAGCCAATAAATCGCCCCTTATGGTGGATTGACCCTAATGATGTTGTTACCCACCAGGTTAATGATGGTAAGAGGAGTGAAAAATAGGATCAAATTTGTAGGCCAATCAATTGTATTTTGTCTTTGTAGAGTTCCTGCTCGGCAATGAAATCCTTGCCGCACCAGTGGTCTTAGAGAGTCAAGTATATCGCGATATTTACCTGCCAACAGGAAGCTGGCAAGATGGCAACAATGGATCAATTTACAGTGGACCTAGATGGCTCAATCGTTATCCCGCCCCATTGAACGTTTTGCCATACTTTATTCGTGTTACACCTTAATAAAGCTGCATTGATAAGGTTTTGAAATTATTGTTATTTATTTTTAATAAATAGGTCAAGATATTGTATTTTAAAGAATTAATTATGGCATTTGATTTCCATTGAGCTTTTTGCTGTTTTGAATTTCATAACATTACTTCTCTTGTATTCCATATTTCCTTAAAAAAAACTTTGATCACTAACAAGGTTTCAATAGCAGTTTTCATAAATAGCTCAATTCTTGGCGAAACAGTAATTCTAGTTCCCAAGCAGGTACTTCTACACTGATACACTTCTTATACTGGAATATAGTAGAATTAGCAAAAATGCATATTAAAATTTGTTTCAGGATGTCCTATGGAAAAATTGATGTATTTGGGTGAAAAATGTGTAACATTGAAGTACCTGTCATTTTTCGCTTGGAACATCGTTTAAACAACAATTTTATATTAAACAAGTTGGGTAGACAGAACTATGCTCATGTTAGAAGGGCTTTAATTTATTTCGTTGGACTCTTCGGACGGAATATAAGCCCATTCAGTTATGGTAATTACCGGTTTAAAATTAGAGCGTAACGAACTGGGTGGATGGACACACGGTCAAACCGTGGTGCTCACTATATCATCTTCTCAAGCTCCGATATATTTGATCAAGATAATGTGATATTCTAGCTATTTCTAAGCAAAGGCCTGAAGGGGGTTGTAGTGCTAAAGAAAAAAAATTTGTTTCTCATTTGAACTACCTCCATAATTTTTTCACCTATAGATTTGTAATGTGACGCCTACGCCCGGGAATCGAAGTGATTCCGATCCCGAACCCTTGCAACCGGCCAGATGGATATGTCCTCGAAGTGCCAGCGGACTTCATCTGTCGTGCGGATATCGTTGCGCAGAAAATATTTTTTTTTTTCTGTCCAAATATTTAGATCTGTGGGTATAAATATTCGAAATATAGAATTAATCCAAACCCCGGCACATTTCGAGACATAGCCATCTGGAAATGCCCCTCCACCGTGGCCATCGAGAAAACTATGCCACTGGCGACAACTGGAGAGGCACATTGCCGCCATGTGGCGTGCCATTCCACACACAGATGTTTTGTCCGATGTGACAACCGGGGATTTTGACAGCCACATGGAGGCGAAGGAGAAACAAAAGAACTCTTTGTGGTGATCGATGGTTCGTGATCGTAGGTTGTGCTGTCTAGAACATTTCAAGTGCTTTTCTACCTCTTAACATACTTTCGTTGACGATCGTTTGTGTGTAGGATTTGGTCGGAGCGAAACGTACTCAAGAAAACTGCAAAGGGAACATCAAACACTTGAGAAATTCACCGGAACATTGCCTCAGGCTAGAACATGAAACTCTGTCAAACTCAGAAAGAAGATCAACAGGCTCAAATTATGAAAGAGGTTAGTTTAGTTAAGAAAGACTTAGAAAGTGTTAGCAATATTTTGTCTAGGTGAGCGGAAAGGCACAAGAAGATAATAGTCAGGCGAAAGGTGACCATGCGGGTGAAAGCAGCAGTGCTGATAAACCATCAGCAGTGGCAGAAGTTAAAGGCAATTTGTAAATTTATTTTGCGTGCGCGAAATGGATGCAGCCAGTTAGTCCACCATCCATTCTGGCTTTGTGATCGGCTTTATCATTGCCAGGTGTTGCAGTTGCCTGTCGCGAAACACTTTCCTGAGTGGCCATATTAGCAGAACGATTTCGCGATACTTATTTGTTTTCCGAAGCTCGCACGTACAGACGATCCGTTCAATTTGTTATTGGATTTCTCACCCTTACCGCTATGAAAAGGTGTAGACATACAGAGTACAATTTATTGTCCCGAATCTGCCTCAATTACAATATAATACGCGTAACTGATTGCTCGCATATCCTTTTCAACGCGGCAACCTCTTCGCAGACCAAATGTCACTACCAGGCCAAATATGTAAAAGGAAAATTTTACCCAAACAAAATACGCTAGTACAGGGGTTCGCACGTGGTTGTACTCTCTCCCTCTTTGTCCTTCTTCGCCATCAACAAGGTAGTTGGGCGATACTCTATTAAGGCGACCCATAGACGGTTGATAATGATCAAGGGATCTTCTTGCTGTTCGAATGAAAGTGAATATTATCTCCTACCCTTGCCAGATAGTTCAGAGTGCAATCGGTTATTGGCAGCTAAGGCAATTAACTTTAGATTACTAATGTTTCTTCTAGCTAAGTAATAAGCTAAGTAGAGAATTAAAAATGAGAATAATAATTGGATGATCTATAAATATATTTTTAGGGATTTTATTTAAACAAAAGAACAAAAAGATTGACAAAATTCTATTTACATTTATTATTAGATTTATAAAATTTTAATATATTTGCTAGATATTTGTTTCGTACCATTGGAGGATAATTAATAGCTTGTCAAACTCAAGTTAATGATTTGTTGCACTATCTATGTGATACGTAGATGAACCAAAATAAATATTAATAATAACGATGAGATGTGCTATTGTCCGGAAAAAATTTATTTGATGCAATATTTATTTTCTGTCACGAGAAAGAAGTTTAAATAATGTTGATGATTACTTTTTACTAAATGATTGATGGCCCTTTTTCGAAAATTAAACTTTCTCGCTGTTTCTTTTCTCATTAAAGCTTCCTTAACATCCTTCAAAATCATCCACGATAAATGCTCCTTTCAAATGTAACTTGAACGATTATTCTAAAAAAAAAAAAAAAAAATCCTAAATAATTGGTAGTTCCTTCCAAAAACAGTTCCAATAATAATTGATATTGTATTTCTAATACAAGTCCACTAAACCATTCTAAGTTTTACTTAAACCAAGATCAAATTGACTTGTAGATTTTCAAAATAACTAAGGTGCGATACAACAAATATATATCAAACAGATAGAACATCCATGAATCAAGAAATAACTATAAATAAATGAGTATTGTTAAGCTACATAGCTACTTAATTATAATATTTTATTCTAATTTCACTTATATTTAAGAGTGAGTTATGCTGTCGTATTTTTCTGAGGATGAAGGTTGAACGAAAGATGTAAATCACATAACGAATTTAATCTGGGTATTACAATATGTAACTTTTCAAACCTCCATTCAATTTTTTTTGATTTTATGATCTGTTAGATTTAAATAGTTTCATGTAAAGTTCCTTGCATATACTGAGTGCAAAACGAGGTTCTAATTTTTCGACGGAACAATTATTTCCATTAGTCACATAGCATAGGAGTTTCAGTAGACTAACATTTGATAAATACGTATAATAATTAATATGAGAGCTAACTATGATTAAACTTAACATTACTATGAATCAGATAATTTCAGATTACTTAAACTAAGTTGCATGAACCTAATACTCGTACTTCGACAATAACTTTATATTGCTTTGATTGCAAGCGATGTTCTAGTTTTCCTAAATTCACTAAATCCTCAGTTTATAAAACATAAATGCGTAAACTAATTCGCGTGTATGTTTCCTCCTAATGATTTACGGGTACAATGACTGCAAAAGTTAAGTTTTCCCATTATATAAGTATTAGGGAATTTTTGAATAATTTAAGTGCATGTATAGATAATCGTAGATAAACATAAACTTGCATGAGTTTCTTTAGTTTTTTTAATGGGAATAAATTTATCTTTCTCAGCGGATGGAGTGTAGTGAGTTAAGTTTAATATATTGAGCTTTATTTGGAAATTGTATTCTATCCCAAATTGGTCGGTTAAGACTATACCTTCAGAATTACTACTCTAAACTTTAAAATAGTTAAGCACAAGTGCTCATAGGGAAATACCTTAGTGTAGGCATTTCTCTTGGATTATTACTCACCATAAGTAGTAGAATTACAAGAACGAAAACGCTAAATAACTAGAAGTTACTGAAATTGTTTGATTTAATACTTACATCGATGTTCTGTTCAATATCTTTATAATTATTAAAAATGAATTGCTAAGATAACCCACGACTTTCCTTTTCAGTGACTCGTTCTTTTTCAGTGGGAACAGAGAGTGTAGGGTAAGTATGCCGTCGCGAGGGTAGGGTTTCGACAAATCCGCTGAAGTCGGTTTCGCGTCGCGCGCGGTACGCGGTACCTTTGCTTGTTTCGTCATTTCATTAGAGTAGTTTTCGTCGGTTTAATTTCGAGTAGCATATTTTTCGGTACCGCGTCGGTGATTCGGTAACGCGCCTATAGGATTTTGTAGAGTTTTGATTTGAGATCTGTGGAGAGATCACATCCAGAACTAACGTAACGTAGGTTTCCCGTTCTGGATGAGTACTTGTTGACGCGTTTGGAAAACGGGCATGTCAGGTGACTGAAATATTGTAATTGAGCGTAACCCATTCGGAGACCCGCGACCGAAATCCTCTCCGAACTAGCTGGCCGACAAGCAGTCACCGCGTGAATGGGTTACGGTGCACGGATTGGTTGACCTGTTGGTACCATCCGTTGGCACTACTCAGACTTAACGTCTAGAACCTATGAGAGGTCGGTTCCGCGTTCGAACTTGAAAAGTAGAAAATCATTACAGATTGTATTTATAGAATTCAGTGGTGATAATAGCTATTATCTTTAATATTGAGTTTGAGGAAAATAACACAAATTCATTCAATATTCTCATTTAAAACAGCCGTCATTTTGTTTTATGTTTATTGATGTCACTGGTTGAACATATTCTCAACGATATTCATTATACATTTCATTTCTGACACTCAGGCAAATCCTAACAAACCCTTGGTGTCTGCATCGGTAAAAGTGTCCACTCAGAGGAACCGAACGGGCTTGTAATAAATAAACAGAGATAATAAAATTGGTTCGAGAGCATAGCTACCGAGAGTCGGGGTAAATTATAGCCTTGCAATTTACCGGTTGAGAATAAGAATGGATTATCTTTGTTATTTGTTTGACTACCGCTTGCCGGTAAATTATTTTTAATTTCCATTATATTGCATTGTTATTCAATGGCACATCCAACAAAAAGCTTGCGCTCACGTCAAACGAGCAGACAACGTCCCGTAATGATTCATCTCTGTGTGCACGCTTCTTTCAATAATTTTTCAGGAGGTGTTTCCGAGCTTGTATCGGAACATGCACTGTTACTTTAACATCCCCGGTTTCACACGAACGGTTTTCACACTAACTGTTACGATAAAAATTTATCATGCCTAAAAATCGTCTAAGCTCTAAAACAGTTTCAGGTAATTTGAATTGAAGAATATCTTGACGTTTGTCTGGAACTGGACGAATGCCTTCAGACGAAATGAAATGACCAAGAAATTTTATCTCAGTCTGTAAAAATTTACATTTGTTAATGTTAATTATAAGACCATGTTCTTGTAATCTTTCAAAAATAATTTCCAAATGAGCTAAATGCTCAGAAACTGATTTAGATGCAATCAGGATGTCGTCAAGATATACAAAACAAAAATTTAGATCTTTCAATACAGAATTAATAAATCGCTGGAAAGTTTGCGCAGCATTGCATAGTCCAAAGGTCATTCGGGCAAACTCAAGGAGTCCAAACGGTGTGCATATAGCTGTTTTTGGAATACCTTCGGGTTCGCCTGTAATTTGATGGTATGCCTTGGTAAAATCTAAAGTTGAAAATGTTTTGCAATCGATCAGAAAATGAGTAATATCCTGAATATTAGGAATCGGATAACGATCTGGAACGGTTATGGCATTTAAACGTCTGTAGTCTCGACAAGGACGCCATTCACCATTTTTTTTGCCATATGTAATGGTGAAGACCATTTGCAGTCTGAAGGACGGCAGATGCCTTGTTCCAGAAGAAAATTAAATTCTTTTTTAGCTGACTATAATCTGTCCGGAGCTAAACGTCTAGGTTTGGACATGATTGGAGATCCAGAAGTAACAATTTTATGTTTAATATTATGTACTGGAACTTTAGTGAAATCAGATTCTAAGGTAATCGACTTGAAGTTAATTTATAATTCTTTAACATTAGGATCAATATCCGATTGAAGTGAATTGATAAATTTGAATAATCTTCCTTAGAAATAGAAGTTATTGATTTAAGATTGGTAACTGGGTCAATTAAAGCTTTATTAGCTACATCTACTAAAAGACCGAAATGACCAAGGAAATCTGCTCCTATAATGGGACGTGTAATGTCGGCAATTATAAAGTGTCATGAAAAATCTCTTCTAAGTCCCAAATTTAATGTTAATAACTTTCTGCCGTATGTATCAATATGTATCAATGGAAGATGCATTAGCAGCAGAAAGTTTAAATCCCGATGGAATTAATTTCAAATTATTTGATTTCGGAATCACGGAAATTTCCGCACCTGTATCGATTAAAAAATTCTTCTTTGAAGAATGATCGAGAATTAAAAGGCGGCTAGAAGAAATACCACTTAAGTTTGCCGCCGAAGACTTAAGAGGATTTAGTTTTTTGAATTATTGAAAGTCTCCTTAGAATTTTTGTTAATAAATTTACATGGCTCAATACACTTATGTGCATTGACACCAAATTTAGCATGTTACCAACAAAATCCTCTATCTTTTGAGCGTCTGTTGGATGTACTACGTGAACGGAAACCTTGAAACTGGCCATCATTCCTTCTTGGACTTCTAAATCTTAATGATTCTCCAACAGCCTTAGTAAGTTCTGCAATTTGACTTCTTAACTCTGTAATTTGTTGTTTAACGTTAGGTTCTGATTTGAAGGTATTTGCAAACGAAAATACTGATGTTCTATTTGAAACTTCAAAAATTTTATCAGCACTTGATGCCAGATCATTCAAAGAGCTGGACCGACTACATGCTAATATTGCTTGCATGTTTTCCGGTAGTCTTTGAAGCCATAATGATCTTCAAAGATCATCTCCAACTTTATCCCCCCCAAGTTGTTTCATCTCACGAAGAAGTTGTGAGGGCTGTCTATCTCCTAAAGTGAGATTCGAAATTAATTGACTTAATCTCGTATTCTCACTTACTGAAAGTCTGGAAATTAAAGCTTCTTTTAAAGTTGTGTAGGGAGTAGTGGATGAAGGATTATTCACTAGATCAGTAACTGTCCTAATTGCTTCAGGATCAAGAGCTACCAGAACATAATTGAATTTAGTTAACTCTGTCGTAATCCCAGCCAGAGTGAATTGAGCCTCCGAACGCTTAAACCATGTTTCAGGAAACTCCTTCCAAAATGAAGGCAGCTTTACTGCTACAGCATTCACTGTAGAATCCTCTGAAGGACTCGCATCATGGAAATTATCTTGAGACATAATTTACTTTATAATGATATAAATATTCCTGCAAAAATAAATCCCTAAGGGCTCTGGGTGCGCTACGCTGGATATATCCCCCCTATCGCAGGATATATCCTACCCTTAATCTGCGATCTAATCGTTAAAATTTACAGTTTTAAAAATTAAAAAAAAATATTTAGAAATATTTGAAATATTTAAAAATACTGGTATATATATGTGTGAATGTGTGTAGAATGTAATGTTGTACATAAGTTCTCTTACTTAAATTCCTTCTTGAATATTCGCTCCTCGCTCGTCGTTTTCCGTTTTCCACTCTTACGAGTTCGCTGATTGGAATTTTCTGCTGGAACTTTTCGCCGTTTTCCGCCTGTTCTCGGTTTATTCGCGGTACTAAATCAATGGCTGCCTGCTGATTTGATGATTGTTTTGCTTTGCTCTTAAGGCTCTGTCCGGATGCTACAACTAAATTCGAAATTGCTCACAATTCTAATTTGCGTTTCGCTGGCGGGCGGGCTGATACACGACCGTAAATGTACCACAAATTGGCGAAAATTGCAAATAAAATCGCGATTTGACCTTTCCGCTTGTTTTTCTGCTCTAACGAAATAATATTTCTACCGTCGCTCGTAATTGACACAAGAATTTTCATCTATCAAGGTGTGAGTCAATCGCACAAACCGACTCAATCGCCACGAAAAATCAGATTCCTTCACTTTCTTCGTATTTCGATCTTCCACGACACGTGAGTCAATGCTTTTGCGAGGGAATCTCACAATTTTTTTCTAAAAAAAACTCTAGCCTGGAGGTCTTCAATATAACTAGCCTGCCTTTGCCACTGTCATTCAGTGCCAAATTCTCAGTGATGGTTGCCAAATCTGAGACTGTTGTGTTGATTCCTTGCATAAAATTATTGATAGCAGAGAGATCGGTTTGGTTCTCCCGTTCGCGTAGTGTAGCACTGACACCAACAGGACTTTCCTTTGATTCTAAATTACCTCCTACAATATCTGACTTTGCCGAAGAGAGAACGCTCTCAGCTATAGCTTCGACAGTTTGCTTCTGTTCGTTTTTTTATATTCGCAATAGCAGCCTGGGCTTAGATAGCGTGGTACTGCTCGTTTTTCTTAAAGGTTAGGATAACTTCCGTTGCCAGTCCACGTGTTGAAAAAGACCTGGATTTTCAATAAGAGGCGCTTGTGCCTTATCGGGGTCACCAATTGTTCGTTCTTGGTAGTTGGTTTGTTATTGTTTATAAGCATAAACTTTTCTTTCTACAATTAGAAAGATTATGTACTGAATAATATTTTATTATAAATTCAAAAAATACAATAATTAAGAACGAACTGAACAAATTAAATTATATTTATTAATTAACTTTCTCAATACAATATTTGAGAAAGAACTGAATTCGTTGAATGAACTGAACTTACTTAACTTACTTCATTAATTTACAATCTATATATACAATTCCAAAAACAATATAGGTAACTAGATTTACGTTATTTGTTTAATGTGTCAAAAGTAAAGTATTTTTATGCAAAATATATTTTATGAATGGAATGAATATTTTTGAGTTATTTTGAACTAAATGTAATATAACCGCCACAAATCAAGACAGTTGAAGGCGTTTGTTGCAGGAAATGAAAGCTGTAGTGCTATGCAGAAGAGGATGAAGTTGCGTCCTTAATCTGTAACTTTACTGGTTAAAAAAAAACGAAATGACATACGAAATGAAGTTAGGTAGGTAGGTTGCTCTCAACTCGCATGCCGCATCATAAACAACGTCAGCAACAACAGCATCAGCAAAATTCTTCACCTTTTACATTGGGTGAACATGAAATTGAATGAGGATTACAATGGATGTTTGGCGGCTACTCATTCACCAATAGAACATCAAACGATATCCATCAGTACGCCACCAGGAATACACTGGGATGCAAGTAACTAGGGACTCAACTGCCGAAGCTAAAATACTATGTGGGCGCTGCTTCTTTGCTTCTGATACTTCATTTATAAGACAAAAAGTTTACATATATGGTGGCTTAACTAGCGTAGGAATTAGGAGTACGTCATGCAACTCCAACAATGGGATGAAGTTGTTATGACTAAACTGTACCCTTCGCCATCAGTGGGACATTCCCTCACCGTAATTAAACGTGATGAATGTGAAACCTCACAATGTGATGATCGACCACGACAATCGCAAATTGCGCCTGATTGACTGTAGCTAAGTTCTACCATCCTGGCTAGGATTACATCGTGTGGGTGGCTTGCGGTACCCCAAAGGCCCCAAGCTGCTCGTCGCCTATCAGATGTATGACTGGACCCGTCTTGGTTGGGCTGCATCGCGCCTCCATGATATTTCGCAAGGAGTCGTTCTTTCACAGCCACGACAAATAAAATCAGCAAGTATGTATTGCCAAGGTTCTGAGCACTTATGAACTCTTCACTTTTAGTAAAAAAAAGAAAACCGAATTAAAAATGTCCTAAAAAGGATGAAATAAATTTTATAGAAGCGGTACCAAATCAATTTCCCTATATCAACATAAATACTTCCAACATCTGCACCATCACAAAAGAATCGGGGAAAAAATGATATGGCACCGCTTCCATAAAATTTATTTCGTCCTTTTAAGGGCCTTTTGAAGTCGGTTTTCTTTTTTTTACTAAAATTTTTTTCCAATTGTTACGTACTTTGTATAGGACAATTATAATTCTTACATCTTCGCTTAATCTCTACATTTTGAATCAGATTGACTCATAGTAGTTCCAATGACTTTGCATAAGCTTTGCGTTTCTATTTGATAAGGGAATCATTCACTAGAAAGACTTCCCAGTACATTTCCGTGAAATGTGAAGAACTAATTTTTAAATTTTATTGAAGGGATTGATAAAATTTATTATTATCACTTCGAGTATCTTTCACTTGAACTTGTATGTGAGTTTTAATCGATTAAATTACAAATAGTAACGCTAAACGCATATTATTCTGGGACAGTAGATATGAACTTTATTTGCACTTATAGGTCGTTTTGACGCATCTAAAACAATAGTTCTGACATTGAAGCCCGATTTTATCTATAGAATTTAGATTGCGTCATATGTTATAATCACTTCAAATGTTAAGTACCTTCAGGTGATATATAAGGAATCGAAAGATGGTCAGTTATGTTTAGTAGCGTTAAGTAGTGAGTGTTGTTACTACCATGGGTAGCAAAGTGTTGTGGTTGTTACTCTTTGTAGCAGTATTTTCTGTTATATCAGAATCCGCGTTAATATCTAAGAACTATGAACATGGATATAATGGAATTAGTTTAGAATTTTTGGAAGATACTGAAGGAGTGGAATACAATATACTTCGGAGTAAGTCATGCATTGATTTCTTCTGTACAAATGGTTCAAAAAGATGAATAATTTTCCGAAATTTCAATTTGATTTGGCGCAATTATGAGCAACGAATTTTCCAAGTAATTTAAAGCTAATTGAGTGATTTGGAGTCCAAACAGGTCGCGGATGCTGATCGTTTTTTCCAGCCTGATTAACCGGCTATGTCAATTACGGGCCTGTCTGTAGTGGCGATGGAGTTTCTTGGGAGATTGCCCAAATGTATTCGGTAGTGTTTAATCAATTCGAGTGCCTCCGTGTTGACCAGAGGTGCTATCGTTCATTCGTGTTTTATCGTACATACTATATGTAATATTTGATAAAAAAGGTTCTTTGGTTTTAACCAAAGAATATAGAACATAAAGAAGTTGAATGCTCGAATTCTTTTTCCTCCAGAAAATTTCATAATTGCGAGAAAACGAGCTTTCTCTCGGCCACTTTTCATCAACAAGCAAACGCATTTCGATCAGTTTATTTAGCTCACGTTCATGTTTGAAGAAGCGCTTTATTTCAGATGTGCAAATGGGAAGTAATTTCTCATATTATCCAGGCACCCAAGTAGAAACCAAATTCTACTTTCGTAATGTTATGTTATGGCTCATTCTAAATCAAGGGGAAATTAGAAGAAATATTGGATATACTTGCGAAAATTAGTGTTTTCAGATGATTGATTTATATTATGTGTTTGCGCCGGGACTCTTTTGTCCCGACCTTTGATTTTATTATTTTACGTTTTTCCCCTTTAACAAACTAAAATCATCGTCGAATAACAAAGGAAATATGTATACATGTATATGTGTAATGTATTTTGAATTAATGAAATGTTGAATTAAACAATTAAACTTATATTCGGTTTGTCCGCGGGCCGCCCGCTATCGTTAGCTTTCCTCAACTGACTGCATCGGCCGAGCATTTCACTTATGTTCAATTGCCAAAACAATTTGCTGACCTGAAAAACGTGCCAGAGAAAGGACGCTGACGTCTTTTCGCTGGCATGCCTGCCTTTGTCCACGAAATATAAGCCAACGAATCCATTTCATGGACAAATGCACTAGCTGAATGTGCATGGTTCAGCAATTTGGCTGGGAATGAAAAATAGCAAATGAAATTACAGTGTGTGGCAAAATTTAGGATACGTGAAGTTTGACTTAAATATTTGAAACTGTATTAAATTATTGATTTTACGTGAAATGCCGGTGAAAGGTAAAAGCAATTGTACTTAAAGGGAACCGTAAATGATTGATCAATTTATCATTTAATTGGATTAAAATGATCGATCAATTGAGAAATCAATCAAATAAATTGAATTAATTACGAATGGGCTAATTATTACAGTGCTAATCAACCTTAAATAACTATGTAAGTTGATTGAAGCGTTGATGTTGCCGGATCAGGCCGTGATGGGTGCTCAGAAGTGTCAAGACCTCAACAATATGCTTCAAGAGAAATTTATCTTTTACAGACAGAACTGATACATATGTTTGGCCATAAGTAAAAACATTTTAGTAGTTTTGCATGATATATGGGTTATCACAAACTTTAATTATTCCGATCGATGTACTCGTATATTAAATTAAATTTTTCATTATTTTTAAATTTTATTCCCTCAATATCTCGGACAAATTTGTTAATCAGTGAGATTGGTGAGTGGTTTCTATTTCAATATTTCATTTATACCAAACGTGATTTTGAGGCAGATACTGTTAAGATCCAATGAAACTTTAATTTTTATGTTCAGATGACGATAAGTTTAAAGTGGTGGTGCCTTGAAATTGCGATTTTTTCAGATCTTTGTAGATATAGACCAATTTTAGTGTGTGTAGCTACCATCCTGCCAGATTAAGACTGCTTTGACAGACGGACGAAAACTGGACGAGGTAATAGACCTACAGATAGGTAGTGAGATCAAGAGGCTTTTGAAATTCACTACAAAGTATTTAAAAAATTTTTACTGCTTAAAAATGCCCAAATTTAATTTTGTCTTAATTCATGATAGCTTTTTCTATGTATTTGTTTCTTATAGTTTTCGCTTTTCGTCTGTAAGGATTTGATGTTTTTATTTTTGACTTTTTTATCGTTTTTCATCACAGCCCAGTTACAATTCTTTCTTAATAAAACTAAAATCAAAAACTCCAATGCTTTAATTTTGTGTTCATGGCAGGAATCCATTTCATTGAGCCAGTTTGGAGTAACAAGCTGTAGTGAAATGGGTAGATATATATAGTATGTCCATTCAGGACTGCAGTGATGGTCTGCTGCCTCAGCGGAAGAGGATTTTAAGATCCACCAAGATTGGCCTTGTCTGGGGATGCATGAATGCACTGGCAGGCTAGCTTTGCAGTGTCGTGGGGCGGGTTCTTTCCCCTAGCACAACGGCCCACAACAAAAGAATTGTTCATCCACGAATTCGTGGGGTCAAATAAATGTCGACCGAAGTCGAAAAAGAGGTATCCAACTAAGGGTCAGAAATTGCTGACGCAAAGGACAAACTGGACTTGGGGAAGCTCGACGGACTTAAGAGGACTTCGTCGTTACCGACGATTCTTAAGGCCCACCATTCCATGGTCGCATCCAGATGGAGGAGGTGCCCCCTCGCACCCTCCCAATCGCATCAAGATCCAAATGTAGATGTGGCCATATATTTTCCATTTGTGTGAAAAACTCATGCAAACATAATTTGTATGAATTTTTCCATCAAATGAGAAACATAGACGTGGCCAATTTATATTATAGAATTATGTGATGGAATCATATAGCTCAAAATACCATAAAAGGGCACCCGAGTGGAAGGCCACTCTACCCGGTAAGAGCCTCTGTTAAACAAAGAAACGGTGGAGCACGCCCGATGGCTAGCCCATATTAGCGGAGGAGCCTGCCATCGATGCGGGTCCTATACTTTGTTAGGTCGAACAATATGGAAAAACCGTCGGTTACAGTTTAACAATTCATTTTATTCATTTGAATTCAATGGCAACTAATATTAACAAAAGAGGACTTACAAGTTTTTCAATATTCGATCTGACATTCAATTCTGTTAAAGTGAAATACAATCGCTATTATGGACGATATTTACATTATTTTACTTGTTTCAATAGATTTAATTGAAGTTGTTCTTAAATTCGTTGAAATTTTGAAAAATGTAAATTTTGTAATTTAGAAAATTCTACGTATGCTTTTTGGCCAAAAAGAAAAACGTTCGTAAATTTATTCTCGTTCAATTCAAGGAATGAATTTCATCAATCAAAGACTTCAGCCTAATGAAAATTTTAACAGGGTTCCGAGCTAGACTCAACAAAACACAAATTTATGCTTGAGAAATTGTTTTAGGAGTGCAAAGCAACAAAAATATTGCTACAACTTGAAGTTTTTAGGCACAAAAATATCAGCTATCTTCTAAGTTATTTTTAAGAAAGACATTAAAACAATTAATTTGGCAATAATACCTTTTGCAGTGGACAAACCATTGAAAAACCTTTTACTTCGCTTTTAGTTCTGCCAAATTAAATGTCATTGTCAAGAAGTGATTGTAGCGCAAGTTCAAGCAATGATGATTTTCATAGGAAGAGTAGGAACTTAAGTCCCTACGGAATCTTGAGCAAGGATTTCCTCACGGCGCAGGATGATTTTTAGTAATACCTTTGGGGGTCTCGTTTTAATTCCTATATAATAGAGCATTTATCTCCTTCGATCCTTTCATGCCAAGGTAGGCAAACAGAAAACACAAATACGATTCGAATGTATAATTAGCGATTCACTACCTGAGAGTTAACTTTTACCAATTCTAAATATAAATGTTTGCAATCCGTGGTCGTAACGCCACTACGTTTAATTTAAAACAGAAACACATATACGCAGATACACGCTTCCGGCATATGACGACTGAGAAACCACGCATTACCAAAATCACAATGGTTTTATAATAAAATTGAAGGCTAGTTATAATGATGAACTCCAGCAAATACTTCACTCTAATACATGTACTTGGCAAGGTTATACAATTATGGTTGACTACTCCCTTCTCACTAATTGCGTTGCTTTGCCATACTTGAGAAGTCCCTATCCATACCTTGAGAAGTCCCTATCCTCAGCCAAACCTAAAATACGAACCATTCACTGCAATGCAAGAAACTTAAGCGTGTTTCGGATACGGACGCGAAAAATCCACGGGACGTTGATACCGATTGATTTCCTTAGTCAAGCACGCCAATCCAATCACGCTGATATTCATAAAATGCAGTTCGCTTCCGGATTGACGGTTTTAAAAATGAACGCCTTCGGCTAAGGACTTCTCCCAATGATATTCTACAGCAAAATTGAATTAAAAGCGATCACTCACCAGTTCTCGTTGAAAGCGCGGCGGTAGCTATGATGCATTACCTCGTGTCTCCTTTTACGTCAAGACTCATCGAATTTGAAGCGCTATTTGCAAAGAAACTTTATATGGTTCCGTCAAAAGTTTCCAATGAATTTGCGGTACCGTGCTGCCTTGTCGGACATTTGTTTACGTCCAATTTAAATGCTAAGTGGCCGATTGAAATTCCTTGGAATTGGGAAATAGTTCTTCCGTATATTAAAGGACGCTGAGCCCTTCTGCATATTCCGCTCGACATTCATCACACCCAGCTCACGGCTTGCTACCGGCAATCACGACCATTGCAAACAAAAGAAATTTCCAACCATGTTCAATCCCACTTGCAGCTGTCAAAGTGCTGTCGAGAATACACTATATTTTGATCTTTGACTATTGAACACTTTCGATTGCAAACAAATCCGCTAGCAATGGCGACAGTCGGTCAGGGAAGAAGTGCGTAAGAATTGGCGCGGAGGTTTGCAAGCGTGCGTTCTTGTTAAATGCTTTCATTCGGCGACTGCATGGATGAGTGTCCGTAGGATGATAGCTCACTGATTTCTTGCGCTATTTTTAACTGTGCGTTACTTTTCCGTCCGTTCGGATAATATCACGGACGATATGAGCAAATATTGTGAGATGTGAAAAGCAAGATGTTCCGCTCATTCAAGAAAGGCGTCTTTCAGCTTCTGGAGTGGAGCTGATGCCTGTGTTATATACCGTGCACCGTTGTTCAGTGCAGGATCTCACAATTTTGGGCAACTCTTGCTATGGGTACCGCAACTTTTGTTTGTTTCATATAAATTGAATTGCTCAATCGGAGCGCTACACAAAACATTTAAAGTTTATTTGAATTTTAATTATTTTGGTACAACTTCAACATTTTTCGTATTTTGCAAATGTGGGAAGCAATGCGAGCACCATAGAGAGCAATGTTCAGAATTTGGCAAATGTTTATAAATGATAAGTTGTTGCAGGATAGAAATATTGATTATTAAAGATAATTTCTTCATCACTCATTCCCTATTTGTAATAGTTACACCACCAGCTTGACTGAGCGGTTGCAGTATTTTTCGAGTTTATAATAACATGAAAGAAAACTTATTAGGCTTCAAAATGGGAACACAACAATTCATAGTTTAAGTCTATTATTATGGCGCCAAGTGAACCCTAGCCTTCACCAAGCACACTCAAGTATCATAGGTTGTTCAATGCTCGCTACTTGTTTTGTAACAAATAGCACAATCGCCGCCACAGCATCGTAGATTTACATGCCAACGTGAATTCTGTTACGATCTTGGTTCATGATTTATTATTTTCACCGTTGGCAAATTTTTCATCGACTGGTTCAGTTGCATGCCGCCCAGGGGTTATCTTATCAGCAGGTCTGCCCAAAAACCATTTAAAAACGTCTTGTGATGGCTCTGTAAGACTTAACACACCACAAGAGCTTGTACTTTCACTTTAAACTGCTGAGTAGCAAATGCAGAACTTGTCCTCGGTCGAAGTGAATGACATTTTAGAAGTCTCCGCTACATCCCATTAGAATCAAATTTTTAACAAGATTTCCCTTTTTGCTAAAGTTTTTGTGACTGCTATTAATCACGCTGAATCCTTACCTAGAGATAGAACTCTACGGATAGGCGACCGCCTTTGATATTATTTATTTCACTATGCGCACTTAAATGGAATTTGTTCGCGACGAGAAACTTTGCACCGCGAAGATTAAACTGAACTTCACTGCTTGGCGATTTCCTCGGATTTCTTCGATCCGTCCAACTCTCCTCTTGTTCTTCTCTATCCCCATGTACCATTAGATCGCATCAGCTGCTAGTTTAGCCGGGTTCGCTTACATTCTGTGATGTAATGCACCGTCGGGCTGTGCTAAATCAGTGTTCCCATATCCTAAATCTTAATTGGCAGATATAAAAAAATTTTTAAAGGAAAAAAATTTTAAAAAGAAAACTATTTTACAAATTACGATTATGAATGGAAATAATTAATTTTTTTTTCTAAATCTGCCATTAAAATTTTGAATAGGAGATAGGAAGGTTTTCGAGCAGTTTGCTTGTGTGACTGCTCGATTACTACAAAGCTTACATTTTGCAACAAGTTTCCATAACGTTTCTTAGGCCACAGGTTTGGAAAATTTCTGCAGAACAGATTACGTGGTGCTTGCAAATACTAATAACTCTTTAGATGGAGCAAATAAATTCCCGGAATCAGATGAGTCTGCGTTGTTATTTTTTCCAAATAGAAAAATTTCTGACGGACACGACAAAACTTTGTCAGTTTTCGTTGTGGTTTTTTCACATGCTGCACAATTCCGTTTTATCAGAACTTTGAAAGCCACATAGCCAATGAAATGCCTCTTTGATGGAAGCGCTATCTGGATTTCAGGATTTTCAAACGTATCAGCAGTAAGAAAATTCAAATCTGTAGTCTGAGACACATCATTATGCTGGATCAAAAATTGTTTGTTTTCGATTTCAGTAAAATCATAAATTCCGCCTCATTCACATTCGTTTAGAGTTATTGAGAGCATAATATCACTATCATCTTCACAGTTGCTACTATTGCTGAATTCAATTAAATTATAGGACATTATTTTAGACAATATTATGTTCAATTCAGAAACTGAAGGATTTCTAATATTACCACCTTTTCGCCGTAAAACTGCGAAAAGCTTCTAAAGAGCATTTTGTGATAACCGTTTTGTAAGTATAAAGAAAATTTCAGAATTTGCTTTCGTTATGTCGCTCATTAACATTAAAACCCTAGTTAATGTTTGCTTCAGACCATTAAGAAAAAAAACCATTTTAGACTTATTTTCACCTCTAACGTATGAAATGAAGGTATTGATATATCTTTGGACTTCATTGTCCAATGTCAAACCACGGTTGAAAATATTAGCATTTTTCAACGATCCACTGTCTAAACGGTCAATAATTTTATCTATCTTTTCCACAAATGAAGCTGTTATTAAACCTATTTCATTTGAATTTCTTGTGAAGTGTTTAGTTTCAACATCAGTGCGAATGGCAGCACCTACAGTGCTACTAAATACCTGGCAGCTAAATTTACTCGCATTTTTTCAAAAGAGTTCGGATGAATGTGTTGAAATGTTAACTTTGTACACAGTTTTGTAATTTTCTTAAGCTCAGGCTCCCATAATTCTTTTATAATTTCCTCGCTTACACGACCATCTGGTGTACAAACAATCGTGTTCAAAAGAAGATTCCTCAAGGATTTAAATAAATGTGGAAAATCAAAAAGACTGTTAACTTTGTTTCCACCTACAAGCCAAAATGGGTTTTTAGGTGAGACTCCTAAAGCAGTATAAAATTTCCTGTTATTTGATCCCTGATTACATGTTAGATCTCTTACTTTAAGATCCCAACTTGAAAGAGTTTTTATGTTTTCTTTGAGGATTTCTTTCAAGCAGTCACCCTTAGTTCAACAAAGTAATCCAGCACACATTTCCAGTTGCTGATAAGTCCACTTACCATGAAAACACATACTTGCTTTCCAATATTGTTTTTCCTGCTAAAATCTATATCTTCTAGTCCATCTATTAAATCTTGTGGAACAATACTTGGATATCTTAATTCTTTTCTTATTGCTATTTCAACAAAAATTTTGACAACATATTTTTCTATTTCACTGAATGATTGACACTTGTTTTTAATAAATGCAAATGTATTATTGCTTAAACCAGACTGCAATTTTTTAACAGCCGCCCAGTTGTAAACAGTAAATGGATGCGGTAAATTAATATTCAAATTGTTTCTCAAAAAATATGTGTTGATTGAGATGTATAAAAAATATTCTGAACCAAATTATTTCATCATTGCTGTATTTTCTTTATTGCCATTGATTATCATTTTACATGAAAATTTAATTTCATCACTAATATTTTGAGAATCTATAAAAGATACAATCGGCATTTTAACCGTGTTTTTTTTAATTCTTTTTATTATATTTGCAGCTACGCTGAAAATTCCGTTTCTTTTTTTTATATTTTAATAATTTAATTTTTAGTTTTGAACACTCAGTTTTCTGTTCATTTTAACCTACTTTTAATCTGCGCGGCCCTAAAAGCTCGTCATGAAAATGACGATTTTATTATATATATATATATATATATATATATATATATATATATATATATATATATATTTATACATATTTATTATATTATATTTTAATTTTTAGTTTTGAGCACTTGGTTTTCAGTTCATTACACTTTTTATCTACTTTCCATCTGTGTGGTCCTAAAAACTTGTCACAAAAATAACGATTACAGATTCGCAATTTTTATGAAACGTTTCTGACTGTTAATTAGAATTTTCTCGCCATAATACACCAATTGGAGAATAATATGCTGGAAAATTGAACAACCTTTCGTTCACCTCAACCATTGCAGTTTTATTTTTTGATATTGTATTTTACTGGATATGATTTGGTGTTTTGAACAATGACAAGATTTAAATAAACTACATAAGTAAAAGACGATTAGCGGAAAGAAATCATCTCGAATGGCCGCGAGCGATGCTTGGATGCCGGGAAAATAAAGCACATGAGGCAAACACCGACGATGATGAAATTCGTGTGTCTGCCTGTCGTTGCTTGTCTTTCTGCCCATCATACCTACAATTCACTGCGATTGCTGCAGTGATTTACAAAACTGCTACAATTGTGGTGTAATGAAATCAGCTGTGATGTCATATGTCATGCGAATGAAGTCAATTGTATATCGCTTCCAATGGCTTTGGTACGAGGGATCAGCAGCTGCTTGCAAGTGTACCACTTGGGAATAAAACTCACGTTCACGTCACGCCGATCAGTTTGGAAGTCCAAAAATCCAAGAATCCGCTACAATTTTCTTTGGCATAAAATGAAGTCGTGGAGATAGTAGTGAATGAAAGGTATAAATCTCCGTACAGGACTGCGGCGATGGACTGCTGCCTCGGCGAAACAGGATGTTCATATCAGCCGAGATCGGCCTTGTCTGGGGACGCGCGAATGCGCTGGCAGGCTAGCGTTGTGGTGTCATGGGGCGGGTCCATTCCCCCAGCATAAGGACCCACTACAAAAGAATTTCGCATTCACGAATTATCGGGTCTGAGTAGAAAAGACCGACCGAAGTCGAAAAAAATGTAGGTAACTAACAAAAGGGAAAATTGCTTGCTCAGAGAACAAGTTGAAACGGGTAAAAACGGACGGACTTGGGGAGACTTCGTCATTCCCCGACGATTTTTATGGCCCACAACTAAGAGTGGGGCAGCCGGATGGATGTGGTGCCCCCTCGCACCCGCCCAACCGGATCAAGATCCAAATGTTGAAGTGGCCATATATTTCCCTTTTGAGAGGAAAACTCATGCAAACATATTTTGCATGAGCCTTCCCATCAACCGAGAAATATAAATGTGACCAATTTATGTCATAGAACTACGTGATCGGGTCACATAACCCTATGCTATAAAAAGGGCACTTGAGCTGAAGGCCACCCAACCCGGCAAGAGGCCCCGAAACTACAAAACAGTTGGAGCGCGCCCAATGACTAGCCCATTTTTCCGAAAAAGCCTTCCACCGTGCTGGGTCCTGTACCCGGTCAGAAGGAACAAAATGGAAAGACCGGTGGCGTTATTTTTAATGAATCATTTTCATATATTTACGTATATAAAAAAAATAATAAAATATATCCGGATAGTAGAAAAAGTAAAAAAAAAAGTTCTATTATTTCATAAAAAATATACTATTTTCAATTCCAAACTATGTATATCATCTAAGAATAATCATCACAATAATTTTTTAAAAAACATGCGTGTGATTGACAATCTCTCGGAATGTACGTTCATTTCCGTTCTACGGTATTTTTGTTTTAAATTAACTACTGTATATGGTTTTTTTCTTGATATTTGGAATAGTCAAGATGTTACATCGCAAAATATGATAATTGTGTGTAAACGAATTATATTTTCACTATAAATTTAAATTATAAAGTTATAAAAACAAGTTCCAAAAGTTATTAATTAGAAGCAGTTAAATAAAGCAATTGCATAAAAACAATCGGTACTCACCGACATCCACGCCGGGCGCCCGCTGGTGATGTGGTGAGATTGCGTGCTGAAACCAATTCGTGGAATTGCATTTTAACACTTTTATATATATGCAAATATAATTTCGATGTGAAGGTTTTCGATTGTTTTCGGTGAAATCAAATAGGAATTGTACTTATTAGCACGCCGATCAATGAAATTATCAAAGGCAAAATACTGAAGTAACAATAGAATTTTTAAAGGGCTAAACACTATATATGTCGTCAGGATCTTCGTATCTTCTTTCGAGTTTCAATTTATCAATCATTCGGTTTTAGTTACGCTTTGGTATCTTGTATCTATGCTTTTCTTGTCACAATAGAAAACATAAAGATAACTGTTCAGATTTACAGTAAGCAGCAGACGAAAAGACACGATGGTAGAAGGCAATATTCACATAGGCCGAACTGTTCAGCACCGCAATAGAATTACACTTTTCAAAAGTTGAACACCACCAAATTCTACCACTTGAAAGAATTCATATGCCAGTAATATTCTAAACAAGCCACTCGAAAAAATAAATTATTAAATTTTACAAGTGCCGTTCAGCGATTCGGTGCACTAGCTCCTTTGGGCACAATCGCATGCATCACTTGCTCATTTCATCCATTCCTTTAACATTACAATAATTTGTAGGAAATTATTATAACTGACAATTTAATTCAATCCTTTAACGTTAATGCTTGTTTTGTTGTTTGTATAGTAATAAACATCAAGGAAAAATACTTTAACGAATAGGCGAAATTTCTTGAACTAACGTAAATTTCACTTAGCAAATCAGCAATGTAATAACGAAACTAGGAACAAAAATGACGACCAGCAATATCCTAAACTCATCAATTAGACAGGTGTTGCGATGAATGAGGCGAATTTCCGTGATTTTTCCCCACATTTCCACTGAATGTAAGAACGTTCCAGAAAATTGAACAAAATTATCTTTACTGTTTAAGAAATTGCAGGTTTCTACTTATAATAATTTCAATTATTTAGTCAACCGAATAATTTTCCTTGAATATTCGTTCACTTTTAACGTTTCAATATCGCACAATAAGAATTCAGACTTTCCATTGAATCTCCCGACTAGCGCAAAATCTTTCCTCAATCGTTCGCGACCCGCCAGTCCCATCCTCGACCAACTCCCCTCAATCTCCACCATCGATCCCCCGTGAAACCTTTCATTTTACCGTTTAGCCAATTTCCCGAACGATTCCCTCTCTTGAATTTGCTCTGCCTGAAGCATTTGTTGTTGATGTGGTTGTTGCTGTTGAAGATGTTGTTGTCGTTGCAGTTGGGCTTGTAAACTGCCTGGCATCCCACCTCCTCCACTACCTTGCATAACTGTCGATACAAATTGCTGCGACGACATCACTATATTCTGGACAATAGTCTCAAGTCCATAGTAAGCGGGTTGGCTGGCAAGTAATATTGTCGGATTAGTAACCATTTCTAACGTTCGTGCAGGACCCAAAACCATTTGTTCAGTGGACATTACACCCCATTGCATTGCTCCAGATTGGGGTTGAATTAATGTGCTAATTACTTGTGGCTGTGTCTGTTGAGCGATTTGCAATGGAGCCGCCGATAACATTTGCAACCCAGCCGAAGCGTTTGTTAAAATCAAATTCCCACTAGAATCCGTTTGCAGAAACGTGCCTTGCATTAAAGGCCTAGTTTGCGCAATGAACGCGTTGTGTGTTTGAGGCTTAAACCGTTGCCTTCTTTCTCAGGCCCGAAAACGGAAACACCACGTCACGTCGCGAACTAACCCCTTCGAGTAGCCTAATCAGCGCCATCTAGTGCTATTTTCATCAAACAAATTTTTTAAAGATTTTTGACAGTACATATGACTGTAGTTTGAAATTTTATCAGCACAATGTCAACAATTTATTTTAAATATGTATTTCGATCCCGTTTGTTTCATTTCGGCTAAATTTCATCTGAGAAATGTCATATTTGACAATCTCAAAAGTAGCTGTTTATTGAAATTTAGAGCTACTGATCAGTTGTTTCCGGTACGGGAAGTGACGTCAGGTACGTTAATTGATTTCCTTATGGGTCAGAGTAAGAAGGCAATGGCTAATTCCAATTTCAAATTTTGCTCCGGGATTCCCACGATTGCTTTTTGAAAGGGGCGGGATGCAAGCAAAAGCCGAAGCGTAAGATGGCAACGTTTAAATTCAGTCGCCGAAGGAACGGTTAAATACTGGACAGGCTGACCGTGACCATCTGTTACGTATGACATTATATTATGTGGTCCATTGCTCACTTGTTGCACGATAATCGGCTGAGTGTTGGTGTTTTGCTGTAGGATGATACCCGGTGGTTGTATGTTGTCATTGACGATTGAAATAGGTCTGCTTTCGTTTCATTGAATTATATTTTTCATTTTAACAGGTTTTGAAGTCGCGTTCGAAATTAATTTTGGCCTCAATTTATTCGAGGGTGATTGAATCATTCTCGACTTGGGAGACAATTTTTCAGTCTGCACTCGATAGATTTTCTGCTGGGTAGCAATAGAAGTAATGGGACTCGCTTCTTGCGGTTGGCTTATAAATGTGGCTTGCTGTGGCTCAATTGTAACTATTTGCCTTCCTCCAACATTTGATGTTGGCATTGTGAAGATTTGTTGCTGGCTCTGTACACTTTGTACACTTGGTACAGAAACAGTCGAAACTGTAGGCACTTCGTTTTTATTTTGCAACAAATGAGCAGTAGTAGCTCCATTAATCGTTTGAAGCGGGAAGAACTGCTGCGTTTGCTGCTGTGGATGTTGTTGAGTATTGGTCAAAATTATATTGGACATTTCTTGATTGAGATGCGTAATGGGCACATTACGAGTACTTTTCTGGAGACTTTGTATTTGAATACTTTGCATTGTGCTGTTACACAATATTAGTATTGACGTGGACGTGCTACACGGAAGCGGGCTCGAAAAAGATTGCATTGCGTTCAGGTTTGACTGATTGATATTTTGTACTATTGATGGGGAGGGGGAATATTTGGTTGCGTGTGTAACGGATAATTTAGACGAATTAGTCGAGAAGTTTTTGGTTGTTGCTGCTGCTAGGGTGAAAGAGATTGGAAAGTTTTCGAGTAGTTTGATCGTGTAACTGCTGGATTACTACAAGATATCATTTATAGTAGCAATGATTTCAATGAGAACAAAGGAAAAATAATATCGACAAAATTTAAGTACAAAAAGTTGATATGATATAATCCATAGAAAATACACGTTTTTCGAAACGAACCGCAGACTCGCTGTTTATCAATCCGGTGTCCTACTTCATCTGCCACATGCGGTGATAATGGGGATGAGTTATATTATGAACTTATTTGCTATCCAGAAAAAGTTTTGACTTTAGAACAAATATCCTTGAGATGTGTCAGGAATTAATCTGAATCGATGACCCCTAAGCCGTAAGGCCCTCTTACTAATAAAATGTATGTATAACAATAATTGACAAACCAATACTTTATTTTAAATTAATTTCACAAAGCTCCAAATAAGTTCTTTGTACAATTTTTTTCATTTTCAGATAATACCGTTCTACAATCATTCAAATTACATGGAAGTCAGACCGTCTCGAACATTAGAAAAACCACCACTGGTCTAAGGGTGAATGACATAGCAATTGATGTCATGGAAAAAAGTGATCGTTTCTTCCTGTACCGCGTCTCGCGTAATCTTACTAAAGGAGAAGTAGCTCAAGATTGCATTGACTTAAGACTCGGTCAAAATAATTGGTATGGTGGGCCAGAAAACCGGTACCAATACTACCCCGTTGAAAAATATAAATTCGCCAATTATTCATATATTACGAAAGAAGCAGACAATTGTGCTATAACGGAAAGATATTGGTTGAATTCACAAGGGTTATTTATTTATATTGAGGAAGAGACACCTCTTTTCATTGATCAAAATTCTCCCGAGCGTCCAAACCAACTTTGCTTCAGTGCACGCCAGGAATCACCTTATGCTACAACTCTAGACAGTTTTTCTTTTGTCTACTACGTGGGAGTAGCCTCAAATGCACGTGAAGCACACATAGCAGCCATCAACCGATTCCTAGGAAAACCCAGCGGTGTGCCAGATGAACGAATGGTGCGTCATCCGATTTGGTCGACATGGGCATTATACAAGAGAGCTATTGACGAACTAATCGTTAGAAATTTCAGTGAGCAGATCCTTCAATACAAATTCAGTAACAGTCAACTTGAAATTGATGATGATTGGGAGGTTTGCTATGGAGCTTTGACATTCAGAGAGTCCAAGTTTCCCAACATAACCGAGCTCGTTCAAAGCTTGAAAGCTAAAGGGTTCCGAGTTACATTGTGGATTCATCCATTTATCAACAAGAATTGCACCCAATGGTATAACGAAGCTAAAAATAATGGTTATTTGGTGGTTGATGGAACTGGAAATTCAGACACGCAATGGTGGGACAGCGGAAAAGGGGAAGCTGCATACATTGATTTCACTAATCCTGATGCTGCTCGATGGTACTATGATCGATTGGACAAACTTCGAAATGATACAGGAATTGACAGCTTCAAGTTTGATGCAGGTGAAACTAGTTGGGTGCCACCGGTAATTAAAGTCTTCAATTTTAAAAATACAAACAGACAATGTCGATTTTTTTGTTTTAGAATGCAGTTCTGCGAGGTGACCAGAGGCTATATCCCAGCTTGATAACAAAAGCCTACGTTCAAACAGTTGCTAGATTTGGCCCTATGGTAGAAGTTCGATCAGGACAGGGAACTCAAGATCTTCCAATATTTGTTCGAATGCTTGACAAGGACACTGAATGGGGATGGAACAATGGGCTGACAACCTTAATTACTACTTTGATCCAGATGAACCTTGCTGGGTATCCATTCGTCTTACCTGACATGATTGGAGGAAATGGCTACAACCATCCACCAGATAAGGAGCTCTTCATTCGATGGCTTCAGGCTAATGTGTTTATGCCGAGCTTGCAGTTCTCCTATGTTCCTTGGCAATTCGACGAAGAGACTGTTAACATTAGCTTGGCAATGACCAAGTTACATGACGATTACACTGAGTTGATCATGGAACGCGCTAAAATAGCTACTTTATCTGGTGATCCGATCAACCCCCCACTATGGTGGGTTGCTCCAGACGATGAAGTAGCTCATCAAATATATGATGGTAAGTCCATTAAAGGGTTGCAGTAATTTTAAGGAAGCTCATATTTACATTGTTTCGTAGAATTCCTGCTTGGTGAGGATGTTATTGCAGCTCCGGTTACGCTTCCAGGACGACGAGATCGAGATATATACTTACCAGCTGGCACATGGGTCGATGGAAATAATAACAAAACGTATGACGGTCCCATATGGCTGATGAACTACCCAGCACCGTTAGCAGTTTTACCATACTTTAAGAGAGCCTAAATATTGTTTTTTACTGTGCAGTTGCAAAATAATCTTACTTCTGATAGTCCTATTTAGCGCGATTAAAACATGTTTATTCGAGCTGCTCTTTATCTGGTGCAACTACAAACTCATCTCGTTATGACGATCATTATTAAAAATGCAATCAATAATAGCAATTAGTGTTTGAATTGTATGTTAGCAGTAGCAATGCCTGATCCATTGTTTTGGTTGATACGTGTTTCGGCATAAATCTCTTTCAGGAGGTTTATCCTGCAATGATTTTACTCCGTCTCTTAGTCCGAATTTCCCGAAGGAAATCTAAGCCGATGGTTAAAGATGTGGTCTTGAGACGCATCAACGAATTGTGCTTCGCAGTCTACTCCAAGGAGACTATTTGAGAGAGACGTTTCAGTGGTGCGTATTGACGCGAGTGGACTACACTCGAATAGAATCTTTCAGCCACCGGTTCAAATTGATCGTTTGAAACGTGTTCAAAAATTGTTCGAAGAAAAATTCAGACATCACTCGACCGCAGCCTTTCTGAGGCTTCAAACAATTCGAAAGTAGAACAACTTCCAAATCACGCGTTCCCGATCTGCTTTCCGACGCGCTGTCAAATATACTCTGGTTTAATCCCAACTGGAACATTCTACGCTAAATGAAATTTGTAAAATAAAAATTACAACACCGCATACCGAACCGAAATTCTGAGCCATTTAGTCGCAAATTAACGAGAATCCCGCCCAGTCGGCGACATATTCATCTATTGCTTCTGCTTCCGCCGAAAATCTCATGTTCCAGTAGATTAGAATAAGAATAATTTCGAGTTTGGCAATCCATATTTATTATTCTATTGCACGCACCGAATAACAGTACATTAACGATGGTCGTTTTTTAGGGTTTTGTAAAATAATTTTACAAAAGCCTACTAGTTTCGCCACCAGTCCGTCCGTCCGTTCGTCCGTCCGTCCGTGTGTCACAGCAGTTTTTCTCGGAAACTACTTAAGCTAGAAACATAAAATTTTGTGTGTAGGTGTAAAGTGGTGATCTCTTCAAAGTTCAACTACAAAAAAATTTTATAAGGTATTTAAGGGGGGTCTCCCCATATAGGAGAGTGACCCGCCGAAAAAAAATTCATTAAAGGTAGCTGATATGGGTATCAAATGAAAGGTCTTGATGAGAACTTTTCAAAACAGATCTTAGTTTGGCAAAATTTGCTTCTAGGGGCGCACAGGGAGGGGAAATACACGAAAAAAATGTGTTTCCTCCGTCGCGGATGGACATCTGAAATAATTATCAAGGGAGATATTTATGAGTATAACAATACCAAAAACCTCAGAAGTCGAAATTCGTTCAACTTTGTTAATAAAAGTATGATCTTCGTATTTCATATTTTCTCCAATAAAATCGTCTTTGACATGTTTCTTGATTTGATTCGATCTGGTGACTGCATTTTTTAAATTGAATACAAAACCCTTCTGACATGAGCGAAGGTCTGTTTACCCAACTTGCTTTTATAAATTTGCCGATAAGAAAAATTTAAACGAGCTTCAATTTATTGGAAACTTTCAAGAAATTGGTTTTTGTAAGTTTTGTTTCGTAATTCATTTAACCTAAAACTTAGTCTGTAACAAAACAAGGAAAAAAGGTTCAACCTGAAAGTAACTTAGCATCTAAGCTTGTGTAATAACTTCCCATACTCTGGAGCGTTACCCGGAAGAGATCTGTTGTCCTTACAAAAGTTGCGAACAAATTGACGAAACATCATAAAACGCACTCGTGTGGATGACGGATGTTATCCGGGTGATCACTCTGGAAGCGGGTAGTTGTCGTGGGCCAATGCGTTGACGGACTATCATCGGCAAGTTGGCCGATTGTTTCGAGTTGCCATTATACGGTGTTTCAGTTGGTGTCACTATGTGCCACGGTGAATGTTTCTCTCTAAATTTTATACCCTCCTTTATACCAAATAACATCGAAAAAGACCGCTATCCGGAACGCACTACACCAGATGCACGAAAAATTTGCAACGTTGGATATTGCTTGGGCGCAATTGAATGTGGAAATTGTTAACGCTCTTTTGGAGAACGTCACATTGGATTTGTTACAGCCTATGTGGATTCACATTTAGGCGCTCTTGGCAAGCGTGTACCCAGTCTATTAGAACTAGGCTTATCGGACGGTACAGTATTCTCCTCAGCAGTGCTAGCATTAGTGGCCAAATTTCAGAGTTAGAATACTCATCATTGTCACGTTGCTACAGTATACCAGCGATAGCACATATGGGTTCACACACAACAATAAGACGGCAGCTACGCACAAACCAACTTATGCACAGGTGATAAAAACTATACGATGCCTCAAACTGAGCTCCGCTCAGATGTCATGTCCCAGAAAGGGAGCATAATCAAGCCAAAAAAGCATACATCATCAGATAAAACGCTTGCCGATTTTAAGTCCAGAATAAGACCGTCAAATTGCAAGATTCCTCTTCAACTGCTACGGCCTATTCGCAATGGTGGGGCGATAATTAAAACAACGACCAATGCAAACGCGTCTGAGCTATACCGAGTAACCATGGATAACATGCAGGATGGGTACGTCATTACCGAGAAAAAAATGCGTCGACCCAGACTGATTATAAATGAGCTGGATAATCAATTTACAAACGAGGAACTACAAAACGAAATACAAGCGCTAAAGGCTGATGTTGGGAATGGAGAAAAAATGGAGCTCATTCATGCTAGACAGACAAAAAACGGAAAATGGTTACACATTGTTGAGGTAAATGGAAATATGTATAAAAGATTAGCTAGCAAATACGTCAACATTGATTATGGATCTTATTTTGCGAAGGAACACTTTAACATTACGAGATGCTTAAAGTACCAAAAATATAACCATAAGACGTCGAAATGCGAAGGAGAACAAATCTGTGTGAAATGTGTAGGAAAGCATGAGCTCAAGGAATGCAAAAGCACACATGAGAAGTGTTACAATTGTATGGGTAATAATAAGAATACTGATCACTCCCACAGAGCAGACTCGTGGGAGTGCCCAGAGTATCAAAGAAGGATTGTAATTGCTAGGAGGAGTACTGGCTACAATTTTGATGATGATTATTAGTCCCAAAATTCAATCAAGCGACAAATTAACTATATTTTATGCCAATATTATGAGCTTACGACACAGACTAAGTGATATTCAAATTTATCTGCAGCGAAATCCTGAAACGGATCTGAACTAAACGAAGTATGGATCTATCCTGAAGCAGCAAAGTAAGGCTTCGTTTTCTCCTGCAGGCCCGAAAGAGGAGGAGGTACAGCAATTTATGTAAAAAATACAATTAATTTTGTGACAAAGAGAGTAACATCTGACATATATAATATTATAATAATTGAAATAGCCTGCGCAGGGAAAAAACTAAAAATCTGTCCCAATCGTCTTAATGCGCAAGACTTCTGCACAGTAATAGACGCAATATACTCTACTGAAAAAAATTTAATCACAGTTGCTGACACAAACATAGACCTGATTGCAGAATCTCCAGAATCGAGAATGTACAAGGATACCTTGGAAACAAACGGAACGGTCATTATCAATAAGGACAAAATTACTCGCCTGACTTCAAGTACCTGCCTAGATCACATAGCAACAAATGATAAAAAAATTGCTAAAAACATTAAATTCGCAATTGCAGACTGGCCGGAGTTAGATCATCGTGTCCTACAAATTGTCGTCTATGGTCAAAGTCTCACTAAGCAAAAACCTACTCTCAAAATATTCAGATATTTAGACAAGGATCTTTTCAAATCCAAATTTCAACAGTTGCTAACAAACCGAAAACCTGAAAACCTTATGGAGCTCAAAAATATTATTACAGACTCCAAGCATGATTCTACCATTGAGAAAAAGATCAGATGTCGACAACATACGTGGATAACAAAGAAAGTTGTTGAGGCTAGTATTAACAAAAGGAAGGCTTACAAAAAATACAAAAAGAACGCTGAAGATCAAGCACTTAAACATCTGTATAACCGAACCCGAAAAGAAACAAAACGTCTCATAAAAGAAGCTAAATTTTCATATTACTCCAGAAGATTAGAAACAGCGGCGGACAACTCACACGAAATATGGAAAATAATATATGAAGTAAAAGATAATTCATCATCCTGGATCATGACATCAAATGCTGAATTTTTTGGCATGGACTCTAACAATGCAGGACGCCCATGTGGAACAGCAAACCACTCTTTTCAACAATTGGGGAAAAAATTACCAGGGAGCTTGGTGTAAAGTCAACTAACTATTTCAATATCATAAATAGCCCATCTAAGTTCATCTTTCACATTCATCAAACGATTAAAAGAGAAGTATTAAATACAATTGAAAAATTGAAAAAAAAAAATGCAGCACCAGGTATTGACAACACCGCCACACATGAAATTATTCTAGTCAAAGAGGAGATAGCTGAAACTCTGGCAAATTTTATAACGAGCATATTAAAAATGGAACATTGCCGAACGAAGAGAAACTGACAAAAATAATTCCAATATTCAAAGGAGGAGATCATCTGGACCCGAATAATTACCGCCCTGCTGCACTTTTGACAGCCTTTAGTAAAATATTCGAAAAACTTATAAATAATCGCTTAAAGTCTTTCTTAATGTACAATTCCATCATAAATCCGAAGCAGTTTGGCTTTCAAAAGAACAAGAGTACTTTCAATGCGTTACTTTCTATCTCACGTTTTATCAATGTAAGTCTTGACAAAGGAGATTATGTTATTGCAATTTTTATGGATCTGAAGAAAGCTTTTGATACGGTTGATCATGACCTGTTACTTTAAAAACTTGAATTGTGTGGTATACAAGGAAAACCGAAACAGCTTTTCAAAAGTTATTTAATAGGAAGATTCCAAAGAACATCAGTTAATAATGTCTTGAGCAATCTAGCGCCAATGAGATCGGGGGTTCCTCAAGGATCCATACTTGGACCAACCTTGTTTTTGCTATACACCAATGATGAACTTGCCATGGAGAATATCGTCAACGAGGATCTAGATAAATATCGTTCATAGCTTATAGAAATCAAACTAGTATTGACTACAAAAAAGTCAAAATACATGATTTTTAAACAGAAGAATAAGGAAGACATAGAAGTTGACCTAAAAATTAACGGCGAAAACTTGCAAAGAGTGTTTGAAATTAAATATCTCGGTCCTACCATAGATCATCGTTTGACATGGTTACCACACATAAATAATTTGAGGAGGCAAATAGCACCAATGATAGGAGTGTTGAGAAGATATGGAGGTTTTTGTACTAACAAAGCTACATTATGCGGTGGTCAAAGCAAAACCTTAATATTATATCCAGGATACTAACTAAAGCCTATAATAATATTCTAAACCTTCCGATTCTCACTCCAACAAGGCTAGTGTATCAACGGACCAATGCACTCACCTTCTGTTAAATCATTACTATGGAGAAAGCGAAGTTTATCTTCAAATGTCTAACAACAGTGAATTGGAACGAAGCGCCTTTATTAAAGTATCACAAATAAATCCATATAATTCAAGAAATGCCAACATTTTTTTAATACCTTACGCTAGAACTGATTGGCTAAAGAACGATGCAACGAATGATGCTCTGCGTATATACAACAATCTTCCAGAAACAGTGAAAAACGTAAACTCATTATTGGTTTAAGGAAAGACTTAAGGAACATCTAATAAATTCAAATTAATGATAAGTCCGGAGGATTGAAAATACAGTATCTTAGGGCATTTTAGACCCTCACGTCGAGATACTTAAAGACAGCTAGTTTTTATAAACTCAGAGTTTTTTTTTTTACTGCGTCGTATTATAATATTTTTTTTTCTCTGAGAACATTACACGAATCGGACTAGACTAGCAGGAAAGGAATACTTCACAGCATTTGGTGTGCCCCTTATACCGATGTTTTAGCATATTGATAGCATATTGATGACGTGCGAAGTGCAGATCAAAGAGAGTGATGGAGAGAGTGGTAGGGAATGGAGGTATTTAAAAAAAATAGGTCTTGTACTTAAAACTCTTTGAAATGTCTATTTAAACACACACAATTCATTCAAACATACATTTATTGTGTAACCAAAAAGGATACAAATTACAGATACAGTATGAAGAATGAAAACATGTAGAATAGAAAGGATAAAGAAGGAAAAAAAAGAAAACTAGAAGTCGAATAAATTCCAATTATTCGCTTCAGGACTCATCTCTCGAAGGGGTCCGTTTTTTACAACCATAGCATGTCATAGACCTTATGAGACTTGTATACTTGGAGCTTTATTTTCCTGTATATGCAACTGGTCTTTAAGATCGTCAAACCGAATAAAATATTTTATTTGCGAGCTGTATTCTTTGGCATATTTCATCTCTGTCATTAGCAGTTCTGGTTTTTTTTGCGCCTAAATACACAAATATGCCCAAGTTTTCGAAATTGTATTCGCCAAGTGTGATTTTTTGGGTAGTTGAGGTATTTATTCCACCCACTTCACTGCTGAGTTTCAGGAAAAGTTTTTTTGGCGGTTGTTAACGATCGTGCCAAATTTTGGTGCCGTCCACATAGGCTCAATTTATATAGTAATGCACCTCGTTTCCCCACAGGTAGTTTTGTTATGATGTATTTCAGAGCCAAATTGAATGACAGTGGGGCCAGGCCACCATCCTGATATTTGCGTCAAAGGCGTCATTGTGATTTTGAAAAGGTGGACTGATTTGGCAGGGACACCATATCAAAGCCTTATTTGGTACAGTACATATCGATCAATAGTGTCATATGCTTGTTTAAAGTCAACGAAAATTTGGTGTATGTCGATGTTGAACTCCCAGCATTTCCCAAGCACTTAGTTGACTGTAAATAATTGGTATATAGTCGATCTACCTACTCAAAAGTCACCTTGATACTCCTCAATGTTAATACAAATTCAAATGCCCTCTATGGATTCAATCATTCAATATATTCTAACCTAACTCTAGTAAAATTCAATCAAAAAACGTTATGTTATTTATTCGTAATATATACATGTACGCAAACTTATTCAGTCTGTATATCCTGCAATAATAACAGCTTTTAAGCGCTTTTGAAAAAGGCTTTATAAATTTGCGCGCATCGAGTGCATCGGAAATGGGCGACGGGAGGCATTGAAAAAGACTCAATTAATTCTGTCATGACGACGAACAAATAGAGGGAAGGAAAGACGCATAAATCAGGAAGTTACAACAATCGGATACTCAGCTGCTCCCACACCAGGACCCTCAGTCACTCTTACATCAGGATCTGCAAAATTTCAATTCCTGGTTCTGTCGCTTCTTTCTAAGGGAGAGGAGTTACGAGTTCCGTTCCACGTGCCACCTAAATACTACAAATCCCGTGCCACGTTTCATCTACTTAAACGAATTTCGCAACGGTTATTGGCGTCTCGAATGTACATTCGATCCGCAGAGAGACATTAGACCTGCACACATTTCGAAATGCCATTCACACGGAAATAATGTTGCACCAACATAATTGCAACACAAGATTTTTCCATAAATTCAAAAACCAGATTAGTTGTATTTTACTCAAGTTGTAATAAAGGCGTTATAAGCGGAACTTGCCGCTTTCCATTCATTTAATCTAAATTATTATTTTTATTTTTTGATAATGTCGTATTCAGAAACGTAACTGTAGTGAAATGGGTAAATGAATGTCCATAAAGTACTGCAACAAGGGTCTGTTGCCTCGGTGGAAGAGGATGGTAGTATCCGCCGAGATTTGGGCTTGCCTAGGGACGTGTGAATGCGCTGACAGGCTAGCATCGCGGTGTCATGAGGTGGGTTCTTTTCCCCAGCACAAGACCCACTACAAAAAAATTTCACATTCACGAATTCGAAGTGATCTAATGCCGATCGACTGGTGTCGAGGCCAAGGTAGCCTACTAAGGTTTGAAATTTCTTGTTCAAAGAACAAATTGGGCCTGGAGAAAACGCACGGACTTAAGAGGTATCGTCGTTACCAACGATTCTTATGCCTCACAAATAAGAGTGGGGCATCCAGGTGCAAGCGGCGCCCCTTCGCACCCTACCAACCAGATCGAGATCCAAATATAGACGTGGCCATATCTTTCTCATTTGAGTGAAAAACTCATACAAACATAATTTGCATGAATTTTTCCATCAAATTAGAAATATAAACGTGGCCAATTTATATTATAGTACTATGTGATGGAATTACATAACACTATATCATAAAAGGGCACGCGAGTGAAAGGCCACTCTACCCGGCAAGAGCCCCTATAACACAATAAGAAAGGGAGGAGCACGCCCGATGACTAGCTCATTTAAGTGGAGGGGCCGGCCATCATTGCGGGTCCCATACCCGGTCAGGTTAGAGCGAAGGAAAGACCGAGTTTAAAATTCAACAACCCATTATTATTTTTAAACTTTCTTCAATTAACATGTAGTGCATTTGCTAATTCTATTTAAAATAATACAAGTATTTTGCATGATAAAAACAGTTTCTTAAGATTCAATTTCATACTCTAATGCTCCAAAGGTTTTTCTTTTACCAAAAAGATTATGCCTCATATACTCAAATTTAGCATGGCGTGCTTCAAATAATCATATAATATAAAATTATCAATTCCCGAAAAAAATTCATATTTTTTGGGGGTTTTTCAATTTCATGAGCTTTACATGTATATAAACAAATAACTTAATTAGTATGTCTTTGTTTTAATATTTTTGCTTATCTTATTAGTAACATCTGATGAAAACTACATAGCAATCAGAACAAACAAGCAAATTATCACTACCTTCGAATAAAAACGATTGCTAGGATTCCTATCAACCGTCCGTGTGGTTTAGTGGTTAGACTACTGAGCCCGTAAGCCGAAGGTCTCTGGTTCAAGTCTCGTTGGCGTCACCGAGATTTAGTTCGAGTGGTTCTTCGGACGGACTATAAGCCTGTTCAGTTATGACACGTGCTGATTTGAAATCAGAACGTATCGCAGCTGGGTGGACGGACACACGGCCAAAGCGTGATGATGATCATATCACCTTATGTAGTGCCGATACATTCGATCATGACAATGAGATACTCTATTTCTAAACTAAGGCCTGAAAGGGGCTGTAGGGCTACAAAGAACAAGAAGGATTCCTATCGATTGTGAATTATCTATAAATCACGCCATAATTTTTGCTAGTCTAATGACTGATCTTTTTTTTAGAATTTTTTTTTTATTTTACTTTAAACAACACTTTTTAAGCTTCTTTCTTTCATGTTGGATTTTTCAAATTGCTAAGTTACACGATCTATCAGGATATGGATTATTTTAGTACTTTTAACGAATGTTCCTCTTGTTATTTGTAGTGAAAGAGTTCTTTAGAAGTTCTTGACAAGCATTGAATTTGAAAGTAAAGTCACCATTTTAATGTATGCAGTTACTTACGTTTCCTCGAAACAAGATTAACAAAAAAGCAAACTTGTCCTTTAATTTATTTTCACAGCAGACGTATATATCTTTGTGTGCATATAACTTTCAATACAGTGGATACGTGTGAATTTTTATGAAGTGCTTGGTGATTAACCTCATCTTCCCCATTGAAGACACAATAATTTTGTGACAAGTCTAAAAGGTTATACTAGATTGTTGCAATCATCAAAACAGTAATAATGGATAATCAGTCAAGCGCAATACACTGCTCGATTTGATTAGTGGCATTCGATACAATTCATTCGATAAATCCGATATAATCATACGCGCAGTTTTCAAGACATATAAAGAAGACTTCAGCTTTTAAAGAATCAAGAATTAAGAGCCTGCCCACGCAACGTGCAGCACAATACTAATCAAAACCATGGAAGAAATCCGATTTTATTACCGAAGGACAGTTTCAGATGTGGATGCAGCAACCACAGTCCAGTTGAACACAAAACGATCAAATCGGATGTTCAATATGCCATGTCAAAGAAGAAGCCATGTGCGCAAAACAGACGTATTTTCACGATTTCCATAAATGAGAAGTCCAAAGCAGAGAATAATCACGCATCTATTATAAATCGGTATAATTATTTCCGTGTTACTCGCATTATCAACATTCGCCGGAATTGATGACTCAATACAGCAGTTTGAAATGAATTCCAAACCATTGGTAATTTACAGCCTCGAACTAATACAGCTACAGACATCCTCTTGGGCCTTACACTCCAGACATATAATGGTGCGACTAGGGTAGAGTTTTTAAATGCATATTTAAAATGCAGATGCTTTCAAACGCAACCAACTTCAAAATAATCTTGATGCTTTATTTTACTTTTTTTACTCGCTTCTTCTATCTTCGGATTGAGACATTGGCAGCAGGCGATATAAATTCGATGTTTTATATTGTTTCAATCTTCATCGGAGGAACATGTTCGATGAATTAATTTGTAATCATTCATTGCTGGCATTCATTCTTGGTTTTGCAAAAACGTTGGACGATTTCCATTCCTTATCAAACCAGGTATAAAGCGCTTCTAAGGATGTGGAAAATTATACCCCTTAAAACTTCCTTACAGGCGGGCTTAATTCAAAAGCCATTATGCCACACACCAACACTAAAATCTCTTTTGGTTCATTTTAATTAACAAATCTATTATATTCCAGCAATGAAAAAAAGTTTGCAAAACACAAACCTTTTGAAAGAATCAGCCAGTGAACCAAGTTAACTTTATAATATTTGTACTGTTGCTGCAAACATTAAAATTCTCCATAATGTATGTAGAATAATATCTTTCAATTACACCCACTTGCCACCCGCTCAGTTGAAACGAAAAAGACAACGCGAAACGTGACTACTTAAATCACTACGAAAATCTATCTCCTCTTCAAAGAACTTCAATCTGTTGGCCGTATTTTTTTTTTTGTTTTATTGCCAATTTGGAACAATTTTGCAATCACTGCGAGATTCTACGGCTAGCACTCGTTGCGTGTAGACGTGTTTTTAATTCGCTCCTGTCATTAATTTTAAAAATTAATTAATTTTTCGCAAAAGTCAGTTTCAAAATATTGAAATAATTTTTTACGAGCCAGTCAAAAGCAAATTTTGATTTTATTGGGAAAACCATCACCGTCGAATTATTCAAGCATTTATCGAATACCTGAAATTCATTTTCTGAAGAAATATCAAAAGTGGAAATACGTTCAAGGGAAGTCCCGGTCTGAGAACATTCCCTCTAGTCTCGCTGCGAAAGCAACGAGATGGAGGAGCCCGATGGCTTCTGCCATCAATCAGAAGGATCATGCCCATCGCCAATGATGACGGGTGAAAAAAAACTTAAAAGAAGTTATGAGAATCAAGAAGAAAACCCGACAATCCTATCGGTAATTGAGATCGAACAGCTGATCCAAGAAAAAGAGAAAGCTGAAAAATTTGAAAAAGAAAATGAAGAACTCAAGCTTCGAGTTAAATCGTTAGAAGCACTTGTTGGAACGTTAACGTTCAACAAGGATAAAGATATCAAGAAAGGCCGACAAGCACACTCAAAATCTGAAGACAAGAAAACTAAAAAGCCACAGGAAGAAGCTAATCAAGAGGATGTCCTCAGCGCAGGAGGCGCAAACGACAGCAGAAATTACTATACAGCGCTAGCTGGTCTTGAAGAAACGATGAACATTGAAGAGGGTACAGGTAAAACAGGTAAAAATATCTCAAAATTAAAAATCGGGAGAAAAAACCGTCCGTCCGTTAACATTAATGAAAAAAAAAGAAAAAGTCCCACCAATCAATGTGTTTGGGCAAACGGGCAAAGATATGGTTCGGCTTTTGGCAGTCGAAAATAAACTAAAAGATTTTCAGATAAAAAGAGTCAATGCCGATTAATGACAATAAGGACTAAGTCGCTGGTTGATTTCCAGGCAACAAAAAGTGCCTTAAATTCTGGAGATGTTCCGCATTTCACGTACACCCCGAAAAGCGAAAAGAACCAAACCTTTTTATTGAAGGGTCTGGACTGTGGTGAGGACACAGTCGATCTCCTTCAGGTGCTCCAAGAAGCTGCACCAGAAATACAATTTATTACAGTCAAAAACTTTGCAACGAGAAGATCGATTGTGGAGCGCAAAAACTTGCCTTACTACTTAGTCCAGATTTCCAGTAAAAGTAGTTCGAGTGCCCTGCAGAAAATACGGTACTTGAACTTCCGCGTGGTGAGGTGGGAACGCCTCCAGAAAAGTGAGGTCAATCAGTGCTACAGGTGTCAAAGATTCGGGCATTCGGCTGTCAATTGCGCCATGAAATATAGGTGTGTTAAATGCATAGACATTCATGCTCCCGGCGAGTGCAAATTGGCTCAGGCGGAGCCGAAAGAAAAACTATATTGTGTGAACTGCGGTGCCTTTGGTCATCCAGCATCATATCGAGGATGCCCCCGGTATCAATATGCAAAGATTAAAGTCACTCCGAAACAAAGTCAAGCACACCGCAGTGTGATACCTACCAACTTCGTCAAGCCCGGGGTGTCATTTGCACTTGCTGCGAGAGGACCAGCAGACAATGTAAATAAAATAAATAAAATAAATAATGTAAGTGGCAATAATGAGCTGCTCCTTAAAATTTATCAGCAACTAAATACCTTATCGGAGCGAATCGATAAACAAGATTCGAAAATTAACATTGTTTTTCAGCGTTTAGGGCTTTCAAATGCCTCAAAATAAGTTGTCATCCAGCCACATTCTCACGGATAGGATTCGTCTCATCTCGATCAACGTCAACTCCATTGTGACTATACATCGGCGTGATTATCTCCTTGAATTCATTGCCAGGCAAAAGCCTGACATCGTGCTTCTCACCGAAACCCACCTCAGTTCATGGCACTCCATGAGATTCAAGGATTTTGAGTTCGTAAGAAACGATAGGGTAACAGGTGATGGGGGAGGTGGCACCGGGATATTGGTTCGAAGACCCTATCGTTTCCAAAATATTGAAAAAGTCGAATTCAAAAGCTTCGAATCTCTTGAAGTGTCCGTTATCAAAATCTCACTGCCAGGTGGGGATAACCTCTTCGTTATCTCTGCCTATGCAACTGGTGGAACTGTTCTCAAGATCAGGGAGGAGCTCAATTCCTTGTTCGAAATACTCAAATTGAACAGGCTGCATAGCTATTATATTCTTGCTGGTGACCTGAACGCCAAGCATACATCATGGCTGAACGCCACCAATAATCCAAGAGGTGTATTCCTGAAATCGTGGATAACAGAGAACCAAATTGAATACAGGTGCACTCTATATGGGTCGGAGTTCCCAACATACCCTAGAACAAATTCATATTTGGACCTTTGCATTGCTGACGCAAGACTCGAATTCAACTTTAATAGTCCTCAACGGAAACTGCAGGTACTTCCTTATGATAGCGACCATAACGCAATCGTAATGGAAATTAATCATCACAGGGATGATTTCTTCTTCATTCCAGTTCAACATGAAAATCATCGGTTGAATTTCAAAAAACAGACTGGAGAAAGTTTCAAAAGAAGTTTAATCGCGAATACCAGAAGCAATGTCCCCCTTCTGATGGTGGCAACTCTTGCTCAATGGTTCCTAATGACAAGAATCTAACTAACGATGAAATAGATGTCTATTTGTCGAAGTTAGAGAAGCTGACGTTGGAAACGATTGAGAAAGTAGTTCCCAAGATTAAACATCGAAAGAATATGGAAGGATATGAAACACCAACCATCGCAAGGTTGAAAAGATTGAAAAGCCTTCTTCTCACACGCGTCAACCATATTTATCGACGAATTTTGGACTATAACCATTCCTCGTTGTCTTTGTTGAAATTACATCTGAGGAATGTCCGGAACTTAATCCGGTCATACTTCAGGAGTGAGGTCAGCAATCAATGGGCGGGAAAATTGAGGGGTATTAGCCCACAGGACCCAGACGGCGTGTTCGCGAAAGTGAATAGCATATTCCGCAAGAAGTCTCGAGTGAAGGTATCGAATCTTGAAGTCACTGGTGATGAGATAAATCTTCTCGATAGGGCTGGTATCGAAACTGATAGTACGACTCCGGATAGAAATGGAAACAGGATTATTTGTGAAGGACTGGATAAACTAGCCCTGATTGGAACACATTTTGAATTGGTTCATCTACCAAACCCTGAGAGAGGGAACGAAATTTTTTCAGAGGTCGCTGAAGCAAAAGTTTCCGACTTCAAATCAAGCCTGAACGGCCAATCAATTCTTCATTACAATGAAACATTAACATCTGACCTCATACTGAGCTTGAATCTTATTGATTATTTTGTCAGCTATGAAGACTTGTGTTTCATATTTCGCAAGATAAACAACAAGAAATCATGTGGTACTGATGGTATGCCAAATGTAGTTCTCCGACATTTGCCTGAGGTTGCTCTTAGGAACTATTGCATATTGTTCAACAACATGTTGAGCAATTCATTTTTCCCAAATGAGTGGAAAAGGGCTAAGGTATTTCCAATCTTGAAGAAAGGAAAGGAATCTTCATGCCCGAAAAGCTATCGCCCAATCAGCTTACTGCCTAACATCAGCAAGGTGTTTGAAGTGATACTCAACAGAGCATTAAACGCCCACATTGAGGAAAATGAGTTGATGCCGAATTGCCAATTTGGTTTTCGTGCCAGGCATTCGACCACACATGCAATAACGAAAGTAACCTCAGACATCTGTTGGAAACTAAATGATAGACAATGTGTTGGAGCATGTCTCATTGATATGGAGAAAGCCTTTGATACGGTATGGTTAGATGGACTAATTTTTAAACTCCTTCAGGACAAGTTCCCCAGACACCTTGTCGCCATGATGTGTAATATGTTATACGGGAAATCGTTTGTTGTAACTGATGGAAATCTGACAACAATGCGCGAGTTCAAGGTCTTGAATGGTCTACAGCAGGGAACAGTTACTGCGCCTCTGCTCTTCTCAATCTTCATTCGCAAGCTATTGAACGGCTTTGATTTTAACGTCTCGCCAACGCGATCATTGGTAGCGTTTGCTGATGATCTGATTATCTATACGGCAGACCGAAAAGCTACAATAGCTCAGAGCAATCTCCAAAAAATGTTCAATGATGTACAGCTGTACACTGACCATTGGCGAATGAAAATCAATGCGCAGAAGTGTGAAACAATCTTGTTTCGGACAACGCTGCAGGGGGTCAGTCGAGACCTGAAACGTAATTGGAAGGATTTCCACATCATGGCTGGTGAGAGTAGTCTAGAACGGGTTCCACATAAATCCTGTGTTCGATACCTCGGTGTTTATCTCGATCAATATCTGTACTATACTGAACATGTGAAAATCATGCTCAGTAAGGCACTTAAAGTAGTCATGGCCCTTCGAAAACTCTTTCATTCCAGATACATTGATCAAAAGGTCAAAATTATCTGTTACAAGACACTGGTTAGACCAGTTTTGACATATGGATGTCAGATCTGGTACAACCAGAGTGCTAGTACTATGGAAAAATTAAGAGTTTTCGAAAGGAAATGTCTTCGTGCATGTACTGGTTTGTACAGAAAGCCTGAGACGGATTGGAAACATTATATATCGAATAGAAGAATTAATCAAACTGCTGAAGTGACGAGGGTCGATATCTTCATATTGAAACTTCTTCGGAATCATATCGCAAGATCTGTGACTGGGAGTGAAAACCCTTGGATTTCACAGCCGTTCCACCCTACAGACGGGTATATAGCGACTCGCCTCGCTACTGGCTTCATTCCTCCAGAAGCATTCGTGTATTTGGACATGAATCGATATGTTTTTGATTCTGACGGCGTCCCAGTCATATATCACATATATCGACGGGCCACCGATAAGAAGATCAAATATCCTCCTAATTTGAGTTCACGAGACCAAAGATTTCAATGGAGATACTCATTTGCTAGATTCGTTGAAGCGTATCGAGTTGAGACGGCGCAATCCAGGTATTGGTGGCTGAATGACAATGTCTAAATTATTCGTGTTTATTTTTCAGTTCTGGTGTTTTTCGTTATTTCGTTTTTTTTTTGAGTTTCAGCTCATTATTGCTACATTTAGTGTTGTTGTTTATTTTTGTTAAAAATTAGGTATAGGTTAGGTATATGTAATGTTTACTATATTCCGTTAGAGATAAGATTAAACACTTAGGTTAGGAACATTGTTACAGAATTTTTTTAGTATAAGATAAAGTTTTTGATTGCATTTATTAGAATTAAGTTAAAACATATTAGGTGTACGATCAAAGTTCACTGTTTTGTTAAGATGATAAATAATTTTAGAATAGTGTTGGTTGGTTTTTTCTCCTTTTTCCAATTAAATTTTAAAAATATGTAATAATCGTAATTAATTGAATTTTTTTTTTTTTATGAAATGAGTTAATGGTAACGTATAAATTTAGAGAGCCATTTGGGCCATTAAATTTTTGATTGTTATTGTTTGGAATTTGCTTTATATTCTTTTAAAATTTATAATGATTAGTTTAAATAAAGCGCTTTTGACTTTGACTTTGCAATCACTGCGAATTTTCTAAGCGGGCACACTAATTCAGAATTTAGCCGGTAAATGAGAAAATGTAAAATTAATATTTCCCGGGATTTAACAAATACCTGACTGACACAATCAATACGAATGACAAACTCCCCGCACTTCTGTTTTCTTTTCTCGCGCTGTGTGTTGATCTCAAGCAGACTGCCAGATCCGTTCAAATTTCCGCATGATCTCGTTGTCGCATTGCTAGCAAATGCAATCTAACTCAGCTGAGTTAGATTGCATTTGCCAATGCAATACAATGATGTGATGCACTAAATCAGCGTTCTCATGATTTAAATTTTAACTTGCAGGTTTGAATTTAAACAGAAATAAAACATGGAAAAATTTAAAATAATAATAAAAAGTTAAGTCTCATAAAAAATATAATTAAAAGGAAACGTTTAAATTTAATGTCGAAGAAAATGATATAAAATTTACATTTCATAACAATAATAAAAAAAATATTTTAATGATTTGTAGCTATGAATGGAAATAATGGAATTTTTTTCAAATTTGCAATTAAAATTTCGTATAAGTGTTATGAAGGTTTTCGACCAGTTTGTTTAGGTTACTGCTCCATTATTACATAACTCGCGTGGTTAACCAGTCATTCGTCGTCGCGTTTTTCGTTGTAATCCCTTTCGGTAGGTTACTACGGCCATTGGCACCTTTCCTTCTGCCAATCGGTTCAGTTTTGACACTGGTCACCCGAAGAAATCGTAAGTATTTTTGTGTAGTGGGTCCTTATGCTGTGGGAAAAGAACTCGTCCCACGACACCGCAAAGATAGGTTGCCAACGTACTTACGTGTCCCCAGACAAGATTATTTCCAACGTAGTGCTTATTCCGCTCGAGGAGGCTGCAGTCCTTAACGGTAAACACTACAATTTTCTTAACGAAAATTCATGTATTATGTCCAAGCGAGTTTACCCCATGGAATCAACGCCTATTTTTTCGATAGACGTGTTAGCGGTCGTGAAGTTTAATTAGTATTTGTGAAAACGGGAAATTAGGACGCAAAAATTGTTTGTTACCCTCTCTAGTCTATAATTCTATGGTTTAGGTAGAGAATTTACGTTAAAATATTTACAATCTTTTCGGGACAGTTAAAACGAAATTTCATTAAAATTATTTCATGTACAATAATATTCCTGGATTCCTCCATCAGAAAATTTTCTTAACTATTTTCCACTTAAATAGAATCGAACCAAACCAAATGTTGCTACTGTTGCTACTACACACTTCATATAAGGAAATATTAGACACGAAAAAACTATTCACTCTATAAAAAACTGCGTATGGGATCAATTCAGTCACAAGTGGAAGAGATCGAACTGTAAAGTTGGCAGCTTTCACCGGACACACCAAGAAATTGCTTCCGTTCAAAAATTTGTGGAATAGTCCCTTAAAATAAGCATCCATAAAATGACTACGGTCGTTTAGATCTTTCCTACATAAACCGATTTTTCGGTTAAATATCACCGTCTTGCGTCTTGTCTCGAATTGAGTTGTCCTAAAAACCAGCAGGACTCGATAAAGTGTGCGCTTCAGAATGAAGTCCGCATCGAAGTAAGTATTGTTGACCAGCGTGCAACGGCAATCGAAGTAGTTGTAGTCAGGAAAACAGGAAGTGCTCAATGCACGCATCACGTACTTCTGTTGGAGGGTAATCAATGAATTTAGATTTGAAATCCTTCCTCAAAGGTACTACCGTTTGTCTCCCGAACACGCTAACAAGCACGGAGGCAATAAGTAAGTGGCACATTAAAGGATAGCCAGGCTTCATTTAGGGTTGGGAATAAAATTAAATTCTAAATTTTTATTAACTAAACTGGTTCAAAATATCAATGAAAACTGGTGGCCATTAGATTTAAATTCATGGTCTTTACTTCAGCAATATTAAACGTTCGTGCAACAAATTGTTTTCCAAATAAGCCATGACGAGTTAAATACAATACGTTCGATTTAATTGTAAGTTCAAATTGAATACATTTTACCATGATCTATACGGGTAGTTCTTCATTATGTGAGTCATCGTGAAATTAATCTATAATATTAATCTTAGCATGCTTTTGACGAAATATGGTTGAATAAAAAGTTAAGTTTCTAGCAAAGCATATATATTATAACCAGCTCACGTAATACCCTAGAATGGCTATCTAAATTAATTAAGAATTATGTACTTCCCCTAAATTAAGTGGTATTAATAAGAAGACTCCAAAAGTTAAACCATCAAACTAGGTATTTCACTACATGAAAAACTCTCTCAACCTTGATTGAAGATTCCTTGAATTTGATAGGGTAGCGCTTCAGTGGAAATAATTTAATTTTGTGCAGTAAAAATTTTTGTAGGAAAGTAATTTTACGCAAGAGTTAGTGAAATGAACTTGCTGCAGATATGCGAAAGATATATAAAAAAGAATGACTTCCAGAAACGGCATGCTGTATTTTTTCTCTGAAAAACAATTCAATCTCTGAGTGATGGGTCTAGTGTGGCCTTTGTAGTGAAATAGGTAGATACATGTCCGTAAAGGACTTGTAATGTTTTTGTCACACACGTCTCGAACGTTCGAGATTTCCCGAAGGAAATCTGAACCGACCTCTCATCGGTTCTAGACGTGAAGTCTTGGAACGTGACAACGGACTGTACCCATCAGGTCAACAAGTCCGGACTCTCTTAGTCTACTCCGAGGTGGCTGCTGGCTAACTAGCTAGTTCGGAGAGTAGTTCGGTCGTGGGTCTTACGCGAGTAGACTAAGTCCGAAATACAAAATTTCAGCCACTGGTTCACAGTCCCGATTTAAACGTGTCGAACAAATTCCATCGACTCTACTCTAAATTGCATCTCTTCATCCCGGAGGAAATGAATGGAAACAACCGCTAAACATACGCGCTCCAGAATATCACCGACGCGTGCCCGAAATACACTACTCAATGACATAACCAAAAAAAAACACGCAAAGACGAACTATGGTACCGACCGTAACGCGAAACCAACCATTCGCGGATTACAGGAACCCTCTTGGCGGCATTCTCACCGTTCGCCAACATTCTCCTGCTGGAAAACGGTTTTGCTGGAAGAAATACTTGGTTAGCCTAGCAATATATTTTATTCATAAATTCTTTTAATCCATATTTTTCAGCACATAAAAGTAGTAATAACATAGTAATTTCTTTATGGTTATATCGATTTTTGTTAGTTTTTAAAAGTCAATCTATCAGAAAATATCTATTACTATTCAAACATTAGGGTTTCTCGATTTTTTTAGTGACTATGTGTGCATGTGTGTGGGTATATATATCTATATGTTTGTATTAAAAAGTTTTAACCATAATCTTAATTTGTAATGCATTTTCTCTTCATTGTGTTTCTACTTAATTTTATTTTCTAGGTACAAATATGCATTTTCTCTTTTCAGCATGCATCTCATATGTGTATGTTGTCTGTTTGTATGACTGTACCTTTTTTTGTCGTCAAACAAAATTTTTAAATTGACAAATACCAAAAATAAAAATGTATTATTATTGAAACAGGTGGTTATAAGTACGTCGGTAAGGGAATTATTCAATTAATAAAATATACGCTGTTCTAATAAAGAGAGAATGTTATGCAGTACGAGAGAGATAAATTTAAAGCACAGTTAAAAAAATATTGTCCAATATATGGAAACGCGTAAATATGCAATTCAATTTATCGTGTCATATCTAGAAGAAATAATTCCCAAATATAGATAGACGTAATATATTGTTACATGTGCAAATAATTCTGCAAGCTACTGTCGCAATCGTTTTCGCAACTATTAAGAACATGATGATCAATAAACGAATGTACTTGAAAGCACAACAACCCACCAAGCATGATCAATTTCTGAAAGTGACGTCACTGCGGCCATTCAGAATTGCTCGAATATTCCAGGTAGTTCGCCAACGTACGACAAATGGATTGAATGACTAGAGACCCTATATAAAGCCGAGCTGAATGAATGGGGAGGAATAGTAAAACCGCGATAGTAAAACTGCAATAGTGTGGAGCGTGAATTAAAGGCGACATTGATTTATTGTGAAGTGATTTTAGTAAAAGACAGTTGGAATTAAAAATTTATATTCAAGTGAAAAGTAAAACTGGTGAAATAGTTAAATTAATGATAGTGCATTTTTAGTGGTAAAACTCTTTTAACTTAATTTAAAAGACAGTGCATTTTCACCTTCCCTGGCAAGTTCAAATTATTGGCCGCAAACCATAACACGCGACAGTGGTGTCGAAAAATGAGAAAGAAAACTTTGAAAGTGAAATCTTTTAAACATTTTTAAAGTGCACAATAGTGAAATTTAACGTGGAAACTGGTGAAAAAATACCCGAAACAATAAAAATGCCACGTAACTTAAAAATTAATGAATTGACCATATCAGAGCTTAAGGAGGAGTTGTGATAGCGAAATCTGTCTACACAAGGCACAAAGGCCATACTGATTGCACGCTTGCGTGACGCAATCGAGTCGGAAGGTGCGTATCTGGATTCGGGTGAGCCCTCAGATGCGGAAAAAGGTGCAGAAGGTGGAAAAGCAGAAACACCAAAATCAAAGAAGTCCGAAAATGCGCTGATGCAAATATTGATGCTGATGCAGCAAGAGCAGCGACAACAATCATCAAAGCTAGACCAGAAGCTGGACCAACAAGCATTCGAAATCAAGGCAGACTTCACACAGAAGCTGGTGATAAGGCAACTGATTTCAAGGCAGATTTGCAAAAACAGTCTACCGAAATAAAAGCGAAGCTTGGTAGTCTCAACAACCAAATTAAATGCGAGGAGAGAATCAACCATGAGATCAGCCAGGTTGAGGAGAGAATGAGCCATGAGATGGAAAAAGTGAAAAAGGAATTGCTAGTAGCAAAGGCAGTAGTAACCACCTCACCAGCCCTGCTTATAACCGCAGCGCAAAGCTCATCCAGAAATGTGAAAGCACCAATATTCGACGGGCAAACGGTCTGGAGCATTTATAAAACCCAGTTTGAAGCCGCCGCTAGGGCAAATCACTGGAATGAGCAGGAACGAGCCAATGCATTAATTCTTGCTGTAAGAGGCCAAGCTGCTGAGCTTTTGCCGACTATCAGATTTATCGGTCACAGCTACAGCATCGGATGCAGAAGTCTGGCGAAATCTTAGAGCAGCTAGCTCAAGTCATTGAGCGACTGGCACTTTTGGCTTACACAGCTTATGACCCAGAACATCGAGACGACGCAGCAACAGAAGCATTCATCAGTGCGTTAAAGGACTAGGAAGGGCAACAAGCTGTGCGTTTAGCTCAAAAGCAAACGGTTAAGGACGCATTGGCTAATAGTCTGAACTTTGAGGCAGCGAAAAATGTGACTCGTACCACTGCCCGGGTTCATAAGGTAGTGGCAGACGAGGGCAGGTATGAGCGCGTGGAAATTGAGCAAGACCCGCATGTAAATGGTGCGCCTAGATGCTGGGATTGTGGAAAGAAGGGGCACCTGCAAAGAGACTGCAAAAAGCGAAGAAAACCGAGCTTTTATCCAGAGTGCGCCGCTAGAAGAAGATCCAGACCGAGTCAGGAGCCCAGAATGGAAGCCCTTTAAACTGAGGGGTCGGGAAACATGTAAGAGACAACTTCGTGGGGCAGAGGTTGGCTAGGAGGATCGACGTCCCCAGCATCACCGTCATTGTGTCAAGACTACATCGTGGAGAAGCAGACTTATGCCTTCCGGGTCAACCCGATCGATTATCCGACCAGACCCAGTGAGGTAAAAACTACTTCACAAGGGCAGGATTTTCTCACTATGGACAGCTACGGGAGAAACTGCACCTGTCCATGGAGAGGTCAACCTCCACAAACAGTTGGGCGACCTTGCGTTCCGACATAATTTTCTGGTCGCGAACATTATGGATGACTGCATTCTCGGAATGGATTTTCTGCGACCACATGGAATCACATTGGATTTGGTCAAACGGGTATTGAAATGGCAGAATGTCGAAGTATTGATGGAGGATCCCAGCGTCCGAATTCCCAAGATGAATGTAGTAGTATGTACCGGCACTGATGTACCAAATTCTTCCGAAAGCATTGTATGGGCCAAACTAGATGGTGATTCTGGAGACCACCGATCTTATCTGATAGAGCCAACGAAGACGTCCGCATTGCGCAGTTTGATTGTAGGACAAAGCCTTGTAAGATCTATAAGGAACGGATAGGTGCTGGTTACAGTCTTCAACACCGCAGACTCAGCCACGAGCATCAAAGCGGGGGAAGTCATCAGCAGCTGCCAGCCTGGTTCCACTATCACCTCTTTGGAAGCTACTCACGACCATCATTGGAAAAGGAGGCAAAACACAGACAAAGCCCGGGAATCCATGTCTGCAATAGTGAAGCAGGTCAAATTGCCAGTGCAGCTATTCAAGCAAGTCTCTGATCTGGTCACCAAGTACAGTGACATCTTCTCAACAAGCCCGGATGACCAAGGCCGAACGAGTATGGTAACTCACGTCATAGATACACAGGGAGCCAAGCCGATTCAACAAGCACCGATACGTCTTCCTATAGCCAAACAAGGACAAGGATAAAAAGGTGTTATCGAGCCTTCTGTCTGTCCATGGGCCACGCCAGTAGTTCTAGTAAAGAAAAAGGATGGTAGCACTCGTTTTGGTATCGAGTATAGGCAGCTTAACGACGTCACTAAGAACGATAGTTACCCGTTTCCACGCATCGACAACATCATGTACACTATAGCCAACGCAAAATGGTTTTCTACACTCGATAACAAGAGTGACTACTGGCAGGTAGAAATCGGCAAGAAGGACCGAGAGAAGACCGCATTTTCAGTTGGGACCGGATTGTGACAATTTGTGGTGATGCCATTTGAGCTTTGCAACGCTCCAGCCACTTTCAAACACCTGATGGAATACCTGCTACGAGACCTGACCTGGAAAACCTACTTGGTGTACCTAGATGACATCATTGTTAACGGGAGAACGTTCAAAGAGTATGTGTGGAACTTAGAAGAGGTTTTCTCCCGATTACGACTGGCGAATTCGAAACTTGGTTCCAACAAGTGTACCCTCTTTGCAGCTGAAGTAAAATACCTGGGATACATCATATCAGCAATAGGGGTCAAGACAGACCCTGGGGAAATTGAAGCCGTGAAAAGCTGGCCAGCACCAAACAACAAGCGCTAACTACGAACTTTTCTGGGTCTGGCAACCTACTATCGAAGATTCATCAAAGACTTCGCCAAAATAGCTAAGTGTCTCCATCAGCTAACCGAGAAAAATCGTCCGTACGTCTGGAACGAACAATGGCAGGTAGCCTTTGAGACCTTGAAGGAGAAGCTGTGTGAATCACCAGTGCTGGCATATCCGAAACCCGGAAAAATGTTTGTAGTTGACACCGATGCAAGCAACGGAGGTATTGGCGCTGTACTCTCCCAGCAGATCGATGGCGAAGAAAGAATCCTCTCGTATTACAGTCGAGTTCTCTCAAAAAGTGAGAGGAACTACTGCGTAACCAGGAAGGAGCTATTGGCTATAATAGAGGCCAGCAAGCAGTTCCACAAGTACCTATATGGCCAGAAATTTGTTCTTCGAACGGACCATGCATTGCTGAGACGGCTACTTCACTTCGAAAACCCCGTAGGATAAGTTGCGAGATGGATCAAAAGATTGCAGTCATACGACTATGAAATTGTTCATCGGAAGGGTGGAGTTCATGGAAATGCTGACGCCCTATCTCATCGTCCATGTTCAGCTAATTGCAAGCATTCCCAAAGGATTGAGGAAAAGGAGCCGACTGTTGATCTGCAAGTGATAACGGCCGAATTCGATGAAGGTTGGTCATCAGAGAAGATTCGAAACGCCCAGTTGGCGGATGAAGACATAGGGCCCTTGCTCGTATGGAAGGGGATAACTCAGCGACCTGAGTGGAAGGACGTTTCGATGCATAGCGCCACCCTGAAAAATTATTGGGCACAATGGAACTCCCTCCAGGTGGAGGGTGGCGTACTCAAGCGGAAATGGGAAACGGCGGATAGAAGTCCCATAGGATGTAAACTACAGTTCCCAAAAGCCGAATCCACGATGTGGTTAAGGAAATGCATGAAGGATCCTCGGGACGCCACCTTGGTGTTAACAAGACTTTACCGAAATCACGGGAAAGGTTCTACTGGCTCCACGCTTGAGAAGACGTAGAGGACTGGTGTCGTAGATGCAAAATTTGCGCTTCTGTCAAGGGTTCAAAGCGACGACTGAGAGGACAAATGCAAGCCTACAGCGTGGGTGTACCGTTTGAAAGGATTGCTGTTGCCATCACAGACCCTTTCCTGAATCCGAATGGAGAAATCGATACGCGCTGGCTGTGGCCGATTATTTCAGCAAGTGGCCCGAGGTCTACCCCATTCCCAACTGTAGTAATTGTGCAGGTAAGGCGGGATCCTTAGAAGTCAATATGCTCCGAAATACTCAATCGAATTATACAGATGACTACTCAACGATAGCGGCGAAAAATATTGCCAAAGAAAACCATGCAGATAAAGAAGTGCCCAGTGGTCTTAGTTCTTTTCGAATAAAACACGATAAATTAAGTTTACAAGCCCTTCTACATGCTATGACACGAGTGTAGAGTCAGAAGAACACAAATACAAACGCTTTCTTGTTAAGAATGATATGCATAATCCCGAAAATATGAAATCGAAATATGCTACTTCCCCGCACAGTGAAAACTCAAACATAAACACCATAGTTCAAGACCACGAAGAAATTCAATGCAAAAATTTATTGAACACAACAAACTCCCTGTACAAACGAAAATGGCAGACGAGGCGTGCGAAAATATGGTACTGCGTATTACTACATTTCTTATGGAAAAGAAATACAAAGAGGCGGTAGTAATTGCGAAAAGAGCTGATTTTGTAGCGGGAAATGCAGAATTAAGATTAGCGTTGAAATACGAAGAGCAGTGCGCATATTTCATGGTTCTTCTTAAGTCATATTTGTTTATCAGTAATGGCTGTTCAGATGACCAAGAAGAATTAGTAATACAACAGAATCAAGTGAAATTTCTTAAAGATGCAATTGAATTTTCAAAAATTGTGGGGAAAGCCGTACAAAAAAATTAAAAATATGCTAATGTCAAAAAACAAACACGGATGTTTTCGAAACAACTGATTTCTTTACCACCGCTTATCGTTTTGGTATTAGAGGAACTGAATGTGGAATGCGACATCTGCTTTATTTAGCGTGGTCAGGTGATAAGGAAAAACGGGATGCGGTCTCAAATGCGTATAAAAAAATCTTATTTACAACTAACCAACAATTACGGGCTCATGCATTAAAGGTAGTGCGGAATTTATGTTCACTTCTATGTGATTTAACATATGGCCATTATGAGGCGCTCGAGGTTTTAATAAAGGAATGGGTTGACAATGGTGACATTGATTTACAAATCATTCAAGTTCTTTTCGAGTGTTTCACTCTGAAAGTCGAAGAATCTGAAAGTGAATCACGCCAGGCACTACAATTGCTCAAAATGGCATCAGCCACCAAATCGTCAATAGCAACACCAACCACTACCACCACAGCCTCCACCATCGGCACCGGCGGCTCTTATAAGTCCAACACTCAAGAGTCCAACGATTGATAAAAACGAGAATCATGCCAATGATCTTACGGCTAATGCCAATCCCACTTTGCAACAGGCAAGCAACAATGTGTCAACGAAGAATTATGAGCGTTATGGAATATTTGGCAGGCGATACATTGACTGATGTTGTAATTGAGACGGGTATGGATGAAGGGAAATAGCCGCTGTATGCGTGAAGTATTACAAGCTACAGAATTTTTACATAGGAACCAAGTGATACGTAGAGATAAAAGGGGGAGTCTGCTCGAAACTGCCACACAGCGCGGACGCCGGTAGCTGAGTTCCCGCGCGCGAGGAAAATTTTTGTGTTGGTTAACACCACGTGCCCTAGAATTGAACACCGTAACATTTGCAAATAAGTGCAATTTTGCAAACAGTGGAAAATTCGCATTATAATAGCTGGTAGGGAGTTACGAAAGTGCTCTTTCGATTGCAAGTGTTTTGCCCGATGCTGGAAATCCCACAGTGTTTGCTTTGCCAGTCCGAGAGGTGAAAGTGTAAATCATTTTGCACTGGCAATTAAAACGAACGCTATATGCCAGGATAACGGCATTAACTTTGGCTGGTCAAGAAGTAGAATATCTCCAGAAAAATTCCTCACAACGGGTTCGCACACTGTTGCAGCATCGCGCGTGCACATACATTCATGCTTTTGTTTATCAAACGGACGTCATTGGTCGGGCAAGTTGCACGTGCAGCGGCCAAGTGAAATGCGTTAGTGGTGGCGTTTTGTATACACACATTATGTGTGGGTGTTAAGCGCAATTTTAAGCGCCCCGTGCAAGCGACTTTCGCTTTTGTGTATGTGCGTGCGGTTTTGTTCAGAAAAAACCCAATGTTTTGGTAGTAAAACGGCGAAAGACCTTCAAAACTGTTTCGCGTTAACCCCCATAGTGCAGTTTCCAAGTGATTTTTATGTTGTTGTTAGGCGGAGAAAATTTCTGGCACGAAGTAGTTCTGATTTCCGCTGCTTTTTGTGTAAACGAAAAAAGAGAAAAGGTCTGATAGCCGCGGACGCTTACGAAAGGGATTGCAAACGGAGGAGCAAATGCGCAGATCGTTAATGGAAGTGGTGTGTTGATTCGATCGCGGGGATTCTTGTCGTGTCAGTTTGCCAACCGCATACGGAAATTCCTTTGTGAATCAGAGCATGAAGAAGTATAACCGTTACTGCTGGTAGTGTGGCACATGTACAAGCAGCAATTGAACACATTTTCCCGCTAGTCTACGAGTTCCGCAAGAAACGTACAGTGGAAGATTTAGAATTGCTAAAATCAAAACAGCCAGTCGTAGAAGAGGAAGAAGAAGAGTCTGATAAAGAGTGCGAGACGGCAGATTCACTTCAGATGTCCGTTTTGCTACAATCCAATCAGGAATTGCTACCGAAAAGCAAGGGTGCGCGTTTGGATAGCGAACAAGTGTCGTCAATAGCATTATACAGGTGATTACGGTTATTACAATACTATCAACAAACCGAGTGGAATATTGCTATGGATTTGGGGAGATGTGATCTGGTTTTCTCGCGGATTAGCAGAACGTGGAGCTAATTTAACGGAAAAACTTCTAGTGAGATGAGAAAGCGCGCGATTAGCGTGAACGTGGTTAGCGGGTAATTTTTAAGTGTATAAATTATTGTTGAAGAGTTTTGATGTTTTTCTTACTACGTTAATGACTTAGTGGACGAAGCAATTTTGCAAATAACGGTGATATGATAGAAATAAATTAACAATTTTTGGAATTGAGGGAGGCTGTTCGAAACCGCAAGACAGCGCGGACGCCGCGTGGAGAAATAAACGTTAAGTGTTGGATATACGCGATTTTGTGAAATTGGATGACAATTCGTTTTACCAATTGTTGAGTTTCGAATAAAAAGATCAGTTGTTTATCAAATGTGTGGTTAAAACGTGTATACTACAAATTATCACCGAGTATTAAATAAATTGAGTTACAAGATAAATTCAATTCGTGGAGTATGAAACCGCTTTTATTAAATTTGTTCAAATCCTGACAAATATTTAATTGTGAAAAATTGCCCCAATTAAACTTAACGAATGGTTCGGAGAGTGAAAGTGAAGGAAATGTACCAATAATAGGACAGTTGAGTTAAAGCCAATTTCCAAAGTGAATTTCTTAAAATTATCGAAACGGTACAAGATTCACTCCCGCTTGCACTGTTAATTGAAGGAATCGCGTGATAATTTGCGTGCGGTACAAGATTCGCTCCTGCTTGCACTGTTGCGTTTTCCGCCGACTGGCCGACTGAATTGTCGAGAATCCCATCTTTCTGTTGGAATTTACTGAACACCGGAGGGGAACGTGATTTTATATGACTTTTGGCAGAATCAGCGAAACGCCCGTAATCCAAAGAGCCTTTGTCTCCACCGGGAAGACGGAAGTTAGCTAGGTCGCGTATGAATTCACATAGGCAATAATTGAGTCACGGGACTTCAAAATTTTCTCATGATAGACCTCGGGAACTTCAGCCGTCTAGGGAAACGTGAGGCAATCATTGATTGTATTCGATTAGGCGCCCGTTATTTTTTGTGTTTTGTTTAAATCTATTGAATTTGGTGAAAGCAAATAATTACTGCTAAATTTTTCATTCAGTCATAATTAAATGAAACCGGTTAGTGCGAGTGGATTTTGGTTTCGGTTTCGATTATTCAGCAATTACAGGATTCCCCGCCCCGAACACGAGCGCTCGTAGAAGGAGGTTTGGGGGTAAGTACCCTTCTTTGTTCAACAATTATATTTTTCTTTGCATGTTTCATTGAATTTACCTACATACTAATACTAAACCAAAGCACTCGGACACCTGCGTTTCTTTCAATAACGTCTGTAGTCTCGAAAAGACCTTGTTTATTCGGTACTCGGTCGCCTTTGTATTTGATTACTTAATGTTATAAACTAAAGATAATTGCCATGATCTCTCGTTTGTATATTTTCTTTTTTGCTCAGAACATAATGTTAATTTTTTAAATAAAATGTATTAATATCCCAGAACTTTCGGTCTTTCCATTTTGCCTCTTTTGGACCGAGTATAGGACCCGGTACGGTGGCAGGCTGCCCCCTAAAAACATGAGCCAGCCGCCGGGTACAGTTTAATCCTTTGTTTTCTCTTTGTTTCAGGTGATATCGCGGGTTGAGTGGCCCAAGCCGAGTGCCTCTTTATGGCATAGCGTTATGCAATCAAATTGTATAACTCTATGGCATAAATTGGTCACCGGGGTACTCCCCTTCTGATGGGAAAGTTCATGCAATTCAAGTTGTATGAGTTTTCCACTCAGAAGAGGAATACCTGGCCACTGCAACAAAATATATATGGATTTATTCCGGTTGAGTGGGTGCGAAGGGGCTCCATCACCACCCGGTTGCCCCTCTTTCATTTGTGGGCCATGAGCTTCGTCGGGTAATGACGAGGTTACCCCAAGTCCGCCTTTCTATTCAGGTTCCACTTGTTCTCGTAACAAGTTCTATCTCCCTCAGTGTAGTTATCTACACTCTTTGCGACTTCGGTCGCCTCTTGAACTACAACCAAATTCGTGAGTGCGATATTTTTTGTAGTGGGTCCTCGTGCTGGGGAAATGAACCCGCACCACGACACCGCAATGCTAGCCTGCCAGCGCATTCACGCGTCTCCAGACGAGGGCATTCTCGGCAGATATTGTCATCTTCTTCTGTCGAGGCAGCAGAACATCGCTGCAGTCCTTCACGGACATTTTTGAACATTCTTATTCACTACACAACCAGGAAGCAACCAGCCGAACAGCTAGTGTTAAATTGGGTCAGTAGGTACGGCGTACCTTGTGAAGTACATTCGAATCAAGGCCGAAACTTTGAGTCACTGGTTTTTGGCGAAATGTGCGAGCTGTTGGGAGTACTCAAAATGAGGACAACATCACTGCATCCCCAATCCAATGGAATAGTCGAACGTTTCATCGGCACACTCAATAAACACCGAGCCAAGATGGTTGACGAGAACCAAAGGGACTGAGACCTACACATCCCACTCTTTTTTTGGTGGCGTACAGAGCTGCCGAACATGCATCGACGGGCCAAGCCCCAGCCAAAGTCATTTTTGGAAAGACTATTCGTCTGCTGGCTGCTATAAAGTTCGGAACACCCCCTGAGAAACCCCAAACGATCTTGGAGTACGCAAGTAGGCTAAGGCAATGGTTGAACTAGATACATTGGACAGTGCGAAAATAACTCGAATCGGCTACTGACTGCATGAAGACCAAGTATGATCTAAAGGCAAATTCTACTGGCTTCCAGCAAGATGACTTTGTGTGGCTATATAACCCACAACGCCGGAAGGGTAAGTCTCCAACGTTGCAGCGGAATTGGGAGGGGCCATACTAAGTTACAAAGCGAATCAACGACGTCGTACATCGCATAAAGGAACACCGTAAGCCAAGACCCAAAATGAAAATCGTGCACTCGGACAATCTTGCCCCATATTACATCGAGGTAGACTTGACTACAACTCGCGACACATCTTTTCGGGGCGGAAAGAACTGAGGTGAGGGCAGTGTTACATGTGTAAATAATTCTGTGAGCTACTGTCGCAATTGTTTTCGCAACTATTAAGAACATGATGATCAATAAACGAATGCACTCGAAAGCACAACAACCCACCAAGCATTATCAATATCTGAAAGTGACGTCACTGCGGCCATTCAGAATTGCTCGAATATTCCAGGTAGTGATTCCCCAATGAGGAAGTGCACTGGGGTCAACCCCGCCAGATTGTGTCATCTTACATTGGAGTCCAATGTCTGGAGTTGATGATGGTCTCCACCTCGATCACCAGTGTTTGCGGCTCTTCATAAGTGAGTGCGGCCGATGAAGCGCCTCGACAGAGCAAGTTTTTGGCTGACTTAACGGCCACCTCCCACAGTCCACCAAAGGGGAGGGAACGTAGTGGAATGAAGAGGAATTCTATTCCTCGGGTACTGCAGGAGTCGATCACCCTGTGTTGAGTCCCCGCCGAATGAAGTGTTGAAGATAATTCCTCTATTGAGTGTGAATTCTGGTCGGCAAGTCTAGCTCTAGGCACCATATCACCTGCAAGAAAAGCTTAGCCATCACAAGAACTGGGGCCAAAATGTCCAACGGGTCAAAAATTCGCGGATAGATCCAAATTAATATGGATCTGGAACTCATCAGTCTTTGGGAGCCAAGTAACTCCCAAACTTTTAACAAAGTCCTCCGATAGTCTACGGACATCCAAGTGGACCTCCTGGTCATTGACATCGATCTGCTGCAGAAGGCGAGGATGATTTGCACACCACTTGTGCAAATATATGCTCCAGCCTACGTTCGATTGCGAAGAATCTGCGTGTGGCAATATCCTGCAATTCATCCAAACTTGCTTTCTCAGCCTGAACTGTTCTTTGCACACTCTTTCCTTTGATGTCAAGGTGTATATTGGGTCTGGAACCTCCTCCACCTCCCAAAAATGCCTGATGGTCTCGCACAAGTTAGAATCTTCCGCCACAATTCTACAGGTTACTGGGGATGGTTGCAGTATGCCAATCTTTCCTGCTGCAATCCATTCAAGTAGCGTGCTCTGGAGGATTGGAAGTTCTGGGCCCAACTTTATCTGCCCAATATCCAAAATCTCATAAAAATGTACGGCGCTCAATAGTAGGTCGATCCGATCAGTTTTGTGAAAGTTGGAATCCACCAACATAATGTTTTTCGGGATGGGCCATTTGAGAACGTCTAGTTCTTGAGCGGATTGGGGTGAATTTATCTTCTCCAACACGTGTGCTTCTATTTTCATGGCATATCCAGTTATTCGGGAGTGTAGACCAATGTTCACCTTTCTTTGCGCTCTCGATGTTGTCCTCCGACCTTCTCAACGAAGGTTGACGCAGTCCTAGGATCCAGCCCCAGGTTGCGTGCTTTGTGTGTAGCTATCAAGTTGATTTGGGAACCTGGATCTAGCACAGCTCAGCACTCCGTGGTATTCCCTTTGCTGCTGGTCAACCTGACAATAGCTGTGCTCAGGTATACAAATCCCCTTTGGAGTGGCTTGGACACTGTAGTCAGAGACAGCGCTGCTAATTCCTTCGACCGTTCCTCACTCCATTTGGATACGCTCGTACTCGGAGGTGTCACTTTGGCCAGCTTCGAATTAGTCACTCCGCTCAAATGCAGCAGGTTATTGTGAGCCTTGGCACATTCCCTCCACTTCCCGGAAGGGCACTCAGCGGCTTTGTGGCCATTTCGCAGGCAGGTATTGCTGTGGCCAGACTTTCCAACCGATTTACAATATTTTGATCTCGGTATACAGACTAGTGTCTGAATTCTCTAAAAGGTAGTTAAAGGCAGTCCCAGAGGCTGAAAGGCAAAAAATTTCCAATTTTTCATGTATCACTACTCCTAAACTTTAAATCGATTTTTCTTCCCTACGAATTTCAGCTTAGGCTTAACCCGAACGAGTATTTTGGTGGTCGGAAAATATTTTAAGGCACATTATCTCGAACGCAGGAGGCATATAAATGGCTCTTTCTAGAACACGTGCATTTTTTGTGCAGATTTCCAGCTTTGATCGCTTACTGCGACCACAATTTTCATTTTATTGTCTAAGTTTTAGTCTCATCTTGTAGCTGCCTTTGATTAGTTTTCATCCAATATAAATTTGTAGTACTCTGCATGAGAATACAATATTTTGTGGTGTCTAGGGACATAGATATGGATTTTTCTGAAACACGTCCATTTCTTGGGCGGTTCTCTGGGTTTGATCGTTCACTGCGACCACCGTTTTTATCCGATTATCAAAACTGTTGAACTGTTGACGTGAACAACGGTTGTTGAAGTAGCACAAATGGTTTGGCCTTCTAAACACGAAAAACTTAGTGATGCCCCGGTATTAAGATGCAAAGGTAAAATTCACACCAAAATAAAGTCAAGCACACTGCAGTGTGATACCTACCAACTACGTCAAGCCCGGGGTATCATTTGCATTTGCTCCGAGAGGACCAGCAGACAATGTAAATAAAATAAATAATGTAAGTGGCAATAATGAGCTGCTTCTTAAAATTTATCAGCAATTAAATTCCTTATCGGAGAGAATCGATAAACAGGATTCTAAAATTAACTTTGTTTTTCAGCGTTTAGGGCTTTCAAGTGCCCCAAAATAAGTTGTCATCCAGTCACATTTCCATGAATAGGATTCATCTCATCTCGATCAATGTCAACTCCATTGTGAGTCTACATCGATGTGACTGTCTCTTGGAGTTCCTTGTCAAGCAAAAGCCTGACATCATGCTTCTTACTGAAACACACCGCAATTCATTGCACTCCATGACATTCAAGGATTTTGAGTTCGTAAGAAACGAAAGGGTAATAGGTGATGACGGAGATAGCACCGGGATTTTGGTGAGAAGACCCTATTGTTTTTAAAATATTGAAAAAGTCTAATTCAAAAGCTTTATATCTTTTGAAGTGTCCATTATCAAAATCTCACTACTAGGTGGGGATAACCTCTTCGTTACCTCTGCCTATGCAGCTGGACGGAATGTTCTCAAGTTCAAGGAGGAGCTCAATTCCTTGTTTGAAGTACTCGAATTGAACAGGCTGCATAATTATTATATTCTTGCTGGTGATCTGAACGCCAAGCATATATCATGGCTGAACGCCATCAATAATCCAAGAGGCGTATCCCTGAAATCGTGGATAACAGAAAACCAAATTGAATACACGTGCAATCTATATGGGTCAGAGCTCCCAACATAACCTAGCACAAATTCATATTTGGACCTCTGCATTGTTGACGCAAGACTTGAATTCAGCTTTAGTAGTCCTCAACGGAAACTGCAGGTGCTTCCTTATGATAGCGACCATAACGCAATCGTAATGGGAATCAATCATCAAAGGGATGATCTCTTCCTCATTCCATTTCAACATGAAAATCATCGGTTGAATTAAAAAACAGACTGAGGAAAATTTCAAAAGAAGTTAAATCGAGAGTACCAAAGCAATGTCCCCCTTCTGATGATGGCAGTTCTTGCTCAATGGTTCCTAATGACGAGAATCTAACTAACGATGAAATAGATGTCTATTTGTCGAAGTTAGAGAAGCTGACGTTGGAAACGATTGAGACAGTAGTTCCAAATATTAAACATCGCAACAATATGGAAGGATATGAGACACCGACCATTGCAAGGTTGAAAAGATTGAAAAGCCTCCTTCTCACTCGTGTCAACAATATTTATCGGCGATTTTTGGACGACAACCATCCCTCGTTGGCTTTGTTGAAATTACACCTGAAGAATGTCCGGAACTTAATCCGTTCATACTTCAGGACCGAGGTCAGCCATCAACGGGCGGAGAAATTGAGGGGTATTAGCCCACAGGACCCAGATGGCGTTTTCGCGAAAGTGAATAGCATATTCCGTAAGAAGTCTCGAGAGAAAGTATCGAATCTTGAAGTCACTAGTAATGAGATAAATCTTCTCGGTAGGGTAGGTATCGAAATTGATAGTACGACTCCGGATAGAAATGGAAACATGATTATAGGTGAGGGATTGCATAAACTTGCCCTGATTGGAACACATTTTGAATTGGTTCATCTACCAAACCCTGAGAGAAAGAATGAAATATTTTCAGAGGTCGTTGAAGCAAAAGTTTCTGACTGCAAATCAAGTCTGAACGGCCAATCAATTCTTCATTTCAATGAAACATTAACATCTGGCTTCATAACGAGCTTGAATCTTATTGATTATTTTGTCAGCTATAAAGACTTGTGTTTCATATCTCGCAGGATAAACAACAAATGTAGTTCTCCGACATTTGCCTGAGGTTGCTATTAGGAATTATTGCATATTGTTCAACAACATGTTGGACAATTCATATTTTTCAAATGAGTGGAAAAAGGCTAAAGTATTTCCGATCTTGAAGGAAGGAAAAGAATCTTCGAGCTCTAAAAGCTATCGTCCAATCAGCTTGCTGCCTAACATCAGCAAGGTGTTTGAAGTGATACTCAACAAAGCATTTACGCCCGTATTGAGAAATATGAGTTGATGCCGAATTGCCAACTTAGTTTTCGTGCCAGGCATTCGACCATACATGCAATAACGAAAGTAACCTCGGACATTTGTCCGAAACTAAACAACAGAGAATGTGTTTTAGCGTGTCTCATTGATATGGGGAAAGCTTTCGGTACGATGTGGTTAGATGGACTGGTTTTTAAACTCCTTCAGGACATGTTCCCCAGACATCTTGTCGCCATGATGTGCAATATGTTATACGGGAAATGATTTGTTGTAACTGGTGGAAATCTGACAACAATGCGTGAATTCAAGGTCTTAAATGGTCTACAGCAGGGAACAGTTAATGCACCTCTGCTTTTCTCAATATTCATTCGCAAGCTATTGAAAGGCTTTGATTTTAACGTCTCGCCAACGAAATCATTGGTAGTGTCTGCTGATGATCTGATCATCTATACGGCAGACCGAAAAGCTACAATAGTTCAGAGCAATCTCCAAAAAATGTTCTATGATGTGCAGTTGTACACTGACAGTCGGCGAATGAAAATCAATGCGCAGAAGTGCGAAACAACTTTGTTTCGGACAACGCTGCAGGGGTTCAGTCAAGACCTGAAACGCAATTGGAAGGATTTTCACATCATGGCTGGCGAGGGTAGTTCAGAACGGATTCCACATAGATCCTGTGTTCGATACCTCAGTGTTCATCCCGATCAGTATCTGTACTATTCTGAAGGCACAAAAAGTAGTCATGGCCCTACGAAGACTCTTTCATTCATGGATGTCAGTTCTGGTACAACCAGAGTGCTAGTACTATGAAAAAATTAAGAGTTTTCGAAAGGAAATGTCTTCGTGCATGTACTGGTTTGTACAGAAAGCCTGAGAGGGATTGGAAGCATTATATATCGAATAGAAGAATTTATCAAACTACTCAAGTGACAAGAGTCGATATCTTGATATTGAAACTTCTTCGGAATCATATCGCAAGGTCTTTAACTGTGAGTGAAAACCCCTGGATTTCACAGCCGTTCCCTCGCTACTGGCTTCGTTCCTCCAGAAGCATTCGTGTATTTGGACATGAATGGATATGTTTTTGCTTCTGACGGCGTTCCAGTCATATATCACATATATCGACGGGCCACCGATAAGAAGATAAAATATCCTCCGAATTTGAGTTCACGAGACCAACAATTCCAATGGAGATACTCATTTGCTAGATTCGTTCAAGCTGGTCGAGCTGCGACGGAGCAATCTAGGATTGGTGGCTGAACAACAATCTCTAAATTACTCCTGTTTATTTTCAGTTTTTGTGTTTTTCCTTACATAGTTTTTGAGTTTCAGCTCATTATTGCTACATTTATTGTTGTTGTTTATTTGTGTTAAAAATTAGTGATAGATTAGGTATATGTTATGTTTATTTTATTATGTTTATGGATAAGGTTAAAGGCTTCGGTTAGGAACATTGTCATCAAATTTTTAGTATAAGATAAACTTTTTGATTGAATTTTATTAGAATTAGGTTATAACATATTAGGTGTAGGATTAAAGTTCACTGTTGTGTTAAAATTATAAATAATTTTTGAATAGTGTTGGTTGGTTTTTTCTCCTTTATCCAATCGAATCATAAAATATGTAATAATCTTAATTAATTTGACTTTGATATGGTTGTTTTTTTATCAAATGTGTTTAACTGATAACGTATAAATTTAGAGAGCCATTTGGGCTATTAAATTTTTGTATTGTTATAGTTAGGAATTTGCTTTATATTCTTTTAAAATTTATAACGATTAATATTGAATAAAGCGCTTATGACTTTGACTTTTACTTTAGCAAAGAATGATGATTTATCCCATCGTACAGAAGGTAGCTTCAAGTCCCCACAAATAAGATCTTGGAATGTGGATGTCGAGAAAGAAAATAGGGAAAAAGTTCATCGAAAAAGGATTCATACGTAGCTGAGGGAGAACTGCAGGGAATGTATGTAGCGAAAATTAATAAGGAGGAATAATCTGGAAGAGGGACTTTCACAATTATCAATTTTAAAGTACGATTAAAAACAACATCCAAGACACCACCGCCATCTGATTTACTTGTCACGATCGCATCGATAGATGAAGCAATAATAAATACTCGGCGTTAGTAATATTTTCACTCAGCCATACTTCGCTCAGGCAGATACTTCTGTCAATTGACAAGAAACATAGAGGTCATCGAGCTTGGTTCTTGAACTTCGAACATTTTGATAATATAAATTTGCAGTTGAAAATTTTTGCAAAAATGAATTTCCATTGTAGTTAGGTAGGGCGCAGTTGCCTTTGCAACCGAAAGCGCCTTATTGATGTGGGAGTGTAGATTATCACTATTATTTCAGGAGGCTAGAATTCGGATTTGGCATTTAAAGTATAGTCATCTGGAACAGTGGCTTTGAAGGAAGAGATAACACTATTTGGTCGGTTTTCCTGTTCATTATATACGCAGCATGATCTCAGTTTATTATTTATTGTAGTTGAGGGTTCATGTTGTCACTAAAAACCATGAAATAAAAAAACTTTATTATTTCTTCTTGAAAAGCTGTCGGGTTTTGCTTTGCTATGCGCTTTTTTAAGTGGGTAACAGCAACTTATTAATCAATCGAAAATAAAACGTGGAAAAACTGATTTGGCTTCGATTTCATAAATTTTATTTCACCCTTTTTTGTGCATTTTGAGTCGATTTTCATTTTTTTCGAAAAGTTGTTTTTATTTTGAAAAGCCGTCAGGCCTTGCCTTTTCAAGTGAGCAGACGCGTTTCGACTCATTTGAGTCGTATTCAGTGTGAAGCGCGTCTGCTCACTTAAAAAAGCAAGGCCCGACGGCTTTTCAAGAAAAAAGAAAATTGGCCTAAAATCAATTAAACAAAATAATCGACTACAAGTTATTTTTTCTTTTTCTTTTCCCAGGAAAATTGAAACGTTCCTCATATTCACAGTACTGATCAGTAAATAATGCACGCGGCTAATCGAAGTTTAACTTCGCAGGAGAGCGTCCCTGACAAAAAGATTTTGTAGATATTGAGATTTGCCAAAACGCATCTCCACATATTAGAAAACTGCAGTTGCAATTCTTGCACCTAATAAACAGTACAACTTAGAAGAGCAATCAAACAAATATGTTCAGAAAAAACTATGAACCATTTAATCTTTCCTCTCTTAAATCTGTAAATTTATGGTACAATGCTTTCAAAGTAATTTTAAAATCTTCAATGAGTTGTTTCACATTACACTTGACAACACCGTTTTCATCAACGGCACAACCATTTACATTACCCACTTTAAATTCTCTTTCACTAAAACATTCTGGCTTCCAAATCACAGCTATATGCTTCCCTCCCGCAGGATTGAAGAAGAAAATTGCAAAATCCGAATAAGCATTTCGCAATTCTTGTAATCCTTTTTGAACTGGATCGAATTCAGCAGCCGGAATTGTCGCATCAACTTTAAAAGTGGTCGATGTAACCGGAAGAAAATTACGAGCGTAGCAGGAACGGACCATACTTGGATTCAAAGTAATAACTAAATCGTAGCCATCGAGGCATGCAATAAACAATTCTGCTAGAGGCAGTTCACTTTCGTCTGTAAAGGCAGGTTCAATTTGTTTTAGGGCATGTCGTGCTAAGAGGACAACTCTTGCTAGTATCTGACGGCTCGGTGATTTAGTTGACCAAATACAGTTTTGATTGGTATCGAACGATGTGATTATAGAAAGAGGAGGATATTCATCACGCTCCGTGGTGAATCTGGACTCGATGTTTGTGACGTCGTCACCTGCAATGTAGTAGAAAGTATATTTTATTATCAAAAAGTAAAAATATGAGCTACAATAAACCGCGTGTTCTGTTAGCTACATAGCAACATTTCTATAGCATCCCGTTCTTCAAACTGCATACCAATATGAAATAATGTACTTACGGTTCATTTCATCGTTGAAATTCAGCAAAACCAATTCAGCCTGAAAATCGAAATTCGCCAACATCTCCAAGAATCTGAAGAATCCAGTTTGCGGTTGTACAGCGTTTTGAGTAGCATCTTCTTTCAAAAATTGTGAAGCAATCAGTAATTCCGTACACTCGTCAGGCCAAAGATATGGGTCCAAAAGTTGCGAATATAGCCAACGCTTTGCAATCATTACGGTGGGTCCAAAGCTCGTGTACCTTTGATACAATCCGTGTAGAGTGCTTGTCAATTTCGGCAAGACATTCAATCGCTTCTCGAATTCCAAACTCTCTTCCGTATCAACGTATTGCACTACTCCTTTCACAGACGTCGTTTTTTTCATTAAAGCTATCTCTTTTGGATGGAATATTTCCACCTTGAATAAGTATCCATCATTCAAAATAAAAACTCCGTTAATATCTCCTCTTGTGATAAGCTTGAATTTTTCACGAAGTTTTCGGGCTATCTGAATATGAAATGCTGTTTTGATACGTCGAAAAGCTGGCAAGTCGTTGGGCCACTTCCCACTGAGTCCTAGCTGAATAACGCCACGGCATATCTTATAAGATTGGAAAATGGTTTTTCCAAATTCCTCATAATGTTTTGCCCCATTCAAAAGTGGCACTGAGTCACAATATCGAAAGACCGATGAAATACCTTGAACTGATGTTATTTCCAAGGGAAGATCATCACATGCTCTTAACTTTTTCGCTACTTCATCAAACTTTTGGATGACACTTAGTGCTGTGTTTTCAGCATTATTTGAGCCTTTTTGGACAACGTAGAAGAGCTTGTCTAGACTGTAGGCAGCATCAAACTGGCCAGCAATATAATACAATTCATTTCTGAGTATCTTGAAACGATGGAAGAGAAGATACTCCACAATTTTTTTAACAATTAAACGTTTCTTAGCTGTTGTATCTGTCGATGCAGCCCAGACACACGCTTCCGTGATGGAACCATCTTGAAAACGACGTAGCTGTGATTTTTCACCCCAAAACTCACGAAATTCAGCTGCTGTTGGGTCGTTTGCTTGTGGACCTTTGTCGAGAAGTTCACATGCCGCTTCTCGATTCAACACTAAACCAATCTTCAGCAATTTCTTTTTCTTTGGAGGGGATTCAGTAGGCTTCCAAAACTTAGATGAATCTTCAATAGGAGCAAGAGATAGAATGCGTTCGCCAAGACCTTTCCTTATAACCCTATATGAGGAAGTTAAATTTTATTATGATTTAATGAGCTCCAAAACGAATAATATGTTCTAAAATCGATTCAATCTACCTGCAAATCATATTTATAATCTGTGGATACCACATGCCTGCAAAATTATGTAAATCGGCTCTTTTCCCCATTTTTTGTATTACCCTATTGATTACGTTTTCGTCGCTAATTCTGTTTAAATAACATCAATTTTAAATTAGTCAATTCGTGAAATTATTCGTGCAGGAAATTACTTTATGAAATGGTCAAATTTCGTATAGACAGGAATAGTCTGCATGAAAAGCGCTTGAAAGCTGTTCACTTTAGTGTTGTTCAACAAATCCAACGCACGTTGAGACTCGTACTTGATCGTTAAATATATGTCCACAGATAAATTAGCGCAAAGGTTAAGGTAACCGGTAGAATCGACGAACACAACATCGTAGTGGGTATGGAATTGTTCCAGAGTAGGTTGATTCGGTTGACCTGTTATGGAACATAGCGTAATTCCTTTATTTGGAACATTCCAGGAACTAAGAGCTGAAATAAGGATTTCATTTAAAAACATCTTGTAAATAATCGAAGAACTCATAAAATTGAATCATAAAGTTACTTATTTTATTTTAATTTGTGGACAATTTGAAGAAGGTTAGTTAATTTGTTAGTTCCTGTAAAGAAAAGGTCACCGTCTAGTGGTAAACTTATAGCAATGTAAATTGTATTATATATAATGACAATAACAAACAATGATGACAACTGTAACCGTAAAGCACATCATTTATAAAGACGAAGCACGAGCGAAGATATTAGATAGGTTAACTCTAAGAGCTTGTAGTAGAGAAAAGTGGAAGAGATTATCGCACCGGAATGCAAATACTACTGTGACCAAAAAATAAGGTGACATTTGAATTTAAACTGCGCGGGTTGAAGGATTTGGAGAATTATTTTTTTAGGTTGGTAGTACTGTCAGTGACATCTATGTCAAATATACATGTCAAAATATTCATTAGTGTTTGAGATACGCGTCGTTTCCGGGATGGCCCTCAGTTCCGTCTTCGCTGCGGCTTGAAACTCCTCTATCGTATCAAAACGGTGTCCCCGGAGCGGTCTTTTGAGCTTGTTGAACAGTCAGAAGTCGCACGGCGCCAGATCAGGTGAATAAGGTGGTCGCGGAACGATATGGGTTGAGTTTTTGGCGGAATGATCACGAATTACGAGTGCAGTAGTCAGCTTCTCCGCTATCGGAGAAGCTGACTTCGAGTTTCGAAAAGATCTTTTAACGAAGTGCGTGACAGTTACAAAGGAGTGTAGGGGTGTTATAGAAAAAAAAGAACTAAAATTTCATAGATCTGCGAAAGAGCTCAGTGAAATCATTGCCGCTGTTTTCGTTGATTTTGCATCGACTGATACAAGGCAATGAACGGTTGTGTGCGATCCGTATAAAAGCGAAATTATTTAAAATCTGGCTGATAAATGTTCACGCCTCGACTGATGAAAAGGACGAAGAAATGAAGGAAACGTTCTACAATCACCTGGAAAGACTGGTCGACTCATTTCATTATTTTCGGTGATTTCAACGCTAAGGTTGGCAATGAGCTATCTCATTGGGAACGACTGGAGGATACAGCCTCCACGATTAAACAAATGACAACGGCCAGCGCCTGATTGACTTTGCATTTGCAGAAATCTTGTCATACGTTCGACTTGCTTCCCACATCGACGCATTCATAAAATGACCTGGGTATCACCAGATGGCAATACACAAAACCAAATCGATCATGTTCTGATCCAACAACGTAGGGCCTCGAGCATACTTGACGTCCGTACATACCGAGGTGCCAATTGTAACTCAGATCATTACTTGATCAAATTAACCTATCGATGTCGTATGTCAAAGGCATATTCGGCGATGACCAGCCTGCTACAAAAATTTGACATCGAAAGGCTCCAAACGGCGTCTGTGGCCAAAAATTTCATGGAGACCTTCGATAACCAGCTGGCTCCCATTTTATCAGGTGCATCGTTAAAGACGAGCAACGAACTCTGGATGGAAGTGAAAGCGGCTATTAGGACCGTAGCAGAACAGACGATCGGACATCAAGCCCGGCGCATGAGGAATGATTGGTTCGATGATGAGTGCCAGAATGCGTTAGATAAAAAGAATCAGGCGTACAAAGCATACGTAGGTAGGAAAACCAGGACGATGAGAGAACACTATGAAAATCTCAGAAGAGTAGCGAATTAGATAATTAGGATTAGAAAAAAAATACTATGACGACCAATTGAGAAGTATAGATGTAAGTTTAGAAAGCAAAAACACAAGACAAGCATATAAAGTAGTGAAAAGCCTGAAACGTGGTTATCAGCTGAAAACCATGCTCTGTCGTGATGACATCGGCAATATCATCGCTGATGAAATCAGGACTAAGAACAGATGGGAATCATATTTCAAGAACCTCCTTAATCCTCCGCACAGCTCCAGAACATCGGAGCCTATAGATGTCTGCGGAGAGCGTCCGTTGGCCCCACAAATTCTAGATGAAGTTTGTTCCATCATCAAAGCCCAAAAGAATAATAAAGCGCCGGGTATCGATGAAATTCCAGTGGAGCTCATCAAATATGGTGGCAGTAGTGTTCATCAAGCTATTCACAAAGTCATCCAGCACATTTGGCATTAAGAATATATGCCGAAAAAGTGGAGTCAATCAATTATATTCCCTATCCACAAAACAAGGTGACAAGCTACGGTGCGAAAATTATAGAGGTATATCACTACTTTGTACGGCGTACAAAATATTTTCTAAAATCTTAGAAAATAAAATCGGATTATACGCCAACAGTATTATTGGGGAGTATCAAGGTGGTTTTAGAGCAGGTAGATTGACGATAGACCAATTGTTCACGGTCAAGCAGGTGCTTGAAAAATGCTGGGAGTTCAACATAGACGTACACCAAATTTTCGTTGACTTTAAGCAAGCATACGACAGTAACATATTGATCGTAACGTACTGTACCAAATAATGCTTTGTTTTGGCATCCCAGCCAAATTAGTCCGTCTTACCAAAATGACAATGACGTCGACGACCTCCCAAGTCCGCATCAATAACCAACCCACCGATGCCTTTGACACAAATATCGGACTAAAACAGGAAGATGGGCTGGCCCCATTGCTACTCAATTTGGCTCTGGAGTACGTCATAAGGAAGCTACCTGTGGATACGCGAGGTACATTAGTATTCAAGTCGAGCCAAGTAGTAGCCTATGCGGACGACATCAACATTTTGCCACGGTCATTAACAACTGCCAAAGAACTTTTCCTGAAACTCGACAGCTGATGACGCAGTCAAGGAAAAATACCTCAAATACACAAAATATCACACTTGGCGAATATAGTATCGAAAATGTTAGCGAATTTGTGTATTTAGGCGCCAAAATAACGACAATGAGCAATGAAAGAGACGAAATACGCCGAAGAATACAGCTCGCAAATAAAATTATTTTATTCAGTATTGACGATCTTGTAGACCAGCTGCATACACTGGAAAACAAAGCTCCAAGTATACAAATCTGTGATAAGACCTGTGTTATGATATGGGTGTGAAACATGGACCCTAACCCAAGCATCTGCAAATATATTGAACGTCTTTGAGCGACGGGTCCTGAGGCGAATAATCGGAGCGAACATAGACGGGGACCAATGGTGAATTCGATACAACCACGAGCTCTATGAAATTTTTGAGGAACCGGAGGTCTCAACGATTATAAGACTGCGGAAGCTACAATTGGCTGGCCACACGAATCGTATGGGCGAACAACGGATACCCAAAAAGGGTATTTGTTCGCAGAACTGAAGGCCGGAGACCAGTGGGGAAAACGAGGAAACGCTGGTCTGACTCGGACGACAAAGACAGTTCATCGCTGCTCGGATTTCGGAATTAAAGGACGCGGTCAATGGACCGAGACAGTTAGAGGTGCTGTTTGCAGGAAGCGAAGGCCCGAGAGGGGCTGTAGTGCTAAGAAGAAGAAGATACGACCGCGGCAGGTAGGAGAGTGCGTTTTAAAATTTTTATTGCATCCAACCCAATTGCAATAATTTTTCTTTCCACGAATTATATTCATAGTACACTCCATGTGAGCTCAATGAATGAAAGTTTCTAAGGTGATCAGATTTTCCCTTTTTGCATAACATGTCGAATCTGCGAGCTTATGCATAGATTTATTCGACGCGGGAAGGTTTGATCTGTTTCGGATCAACCCCAATAGTGGACATAAATGACTTTGAAAAGTTTTTTTTTAATGCGGGATAAAATTGTATACAGCAAGGGAAAAAGGTGATCACTTTTATGTTACAATCATCAAATTTTGTGAAAAGGTTAGAAGTTGTGTAATTAAAGTACAAAAATATTTATGGGTTTATGAGTGGCGTCTTTTGGGCCAAAACACTTTTTGATGCCTAAAAATTGGTCTCTCGAGATTAATTTTACTTTTCGTTACAAAACAGTGGAAAACTATGAAAAAATACCGTTAATCATAAATATAACACTGTTTTTATATTTAGCAATGCAGTTACTTTTCGTACAAAATATTGCCGCCCCGGGGTATTGTTATAAAGATAAATCTCTCATAATTTCTCTTAAATACTATTGTACTTTGATATCGTTATCAAGGTGATCAGTTTTTAACTTTACTACAATTCTGATAGATACTTTTTACTTAAAACGATTAAAACAAAGAAAAAAATCGTAACTACGTTGCGTTACTCTATGAAAATAAACTTTAAAGTAACCCTATTACAATTTAATGTACCTCATTTCGTTCGGCTTGTCGTAACTCTGTTGCGAATAAGTGCCGCGCAAGACTAAAAATCCAGCGGCGCCACCAAGGGAACTTACCGGCCAGCCCGCGCAGACGGGCCGTGAAGCGCCACACGTTTTCTGACTTATCCCTCAAGTCGCCTGGTCGATTGAAGCGCGAGCCGTCGCTCTCCTAGTCACCAAGAGGGGCAGAACACAAGGTACACGCCATCCTACCAAGAATACCTTACCGTAATCAGTCATCCACAACCAAGATGCCTACAGTCAATAATGATAACCCTTTCGCAAACATATGGCTATCGAACTCTTGTGTTTAAAGGAACCTCTTCCACCAAATTTAAAAACACACTCAATTTACCTCTTACACTTGTTTTTATTATTTTTTTCTTTGATAACAAACTTAAAATGTGGCCTCACAATAATGGTGCAATCATGAATCTTTTGTAGTAATCGAGCAGTCGCTTATGCAAACTGCTCAAAAAAACACCATTATATCATACATGATCCAATTTTAATTGTAACTCTAAAAATAAAAATATTTACATTTGCAACTAAAATTCGATCACGGCGGCTCCTTTGCAAGGCAATTTATCAACATGAATTGCGTTATCCCTCAAGTCAAACAACGGTTGCACGCGAGAGAGGGCTCGTCAAGAAACCACCGTTGCGACGATCTCGTCGAGATAAGCAACGAGTGCGCGTGGGATTGTGCGCTGTGCTTGTCCTGAAAAATAGTGAGATATTCTTTTTTGAAAGCGATGAACAAATACCGCGTCAAGCGAATTTGATTTCGCGCATTTTGTTTGACACAAATTCGAAACGAGACATCAAATCGATTTTATGAATTCTGAAGCAACGCGGGATCAAAAATAAATGGTGAACGTGATTGAAAATTTAAAAGAAAGTGACTCGCATTTTAAATGTCGAGCGGGACGGACGGGTTAGCGCTGGACCACCGCGAGAGATTTGTGCGATTATATGACGTCGTTTAAATATTGTGAAACAACTAAAATTTATTTGTGTTCCCATTGCTAATAAACATAATCCGTGGCAAATATGCGCGACAATAGTCTCAAAAATTGTAATCATTGACAAAGTGCTGCCAATCAATACAACCAAGTAATACAATCTCAGTTTGATTGTCACCGCATCGTGAACCCAAAAGGATTTGTCCAAAATCAGCGAAACAAATCAAATCCCTTCGTCAAATTCAGGGCTGATTCATATTCAGCATTACGACGTCGGATGTGCTTTTGGCGCAATTTATTCGCCGTGTATCGACTTTCCTGATACATCATAGTGGGAAATCACGGTCACAAAATGAGCAGCCCATTGCGGTGGCATTGCCGATTTCCCCAAAGCAAAGAACAAAATTTGTCGCGTTAGAAATTTTATTCTTCTGATTGCCGTCCCTGTATTCCGTGCAACTATCACCTTCGGATTTTTGTTTAGTGGCTAACAGTGGGAAATTCGGCAATTGAAATTAAATACGCGTAGCTCAGTAATCGTTTTATTTCATTTAAATGAGTGTTTTACGTGAAGATTCTAAATGCGTGAATTCGCTGCATATTATGGTGCAATTGTTTTATCCTTGGACAGTGAAATCAACTAGTATTCACAATGAAAGAGTCATAACACCGAAAAGTAGCAACGACGTTTTTTTCGACACATCATCTCTGTTGCGCGCTAATCGGGAAACAGTTTGCGTGCTGCTTCTGGGAATCCTTCGGTGTTTGTTTTACCAGCCCGAGAGGTGAACGCATAAATGATCTTGCATTGATGGTAAAAACGAGCACGATATGCCAGGATAGAGGCTTTAATTTTGGCTGGTCAAGAAGGGAAATACCCAGAAAAAATTCCTCAAAACTGGTTCGCACACTGCAGCAGTATCGCGCGCGTGCACACTTCATGCGTTGGTTTACCGATCAGACGAGATTGGTTGGGCAAGTGCATGTACAGCAGCCAATTGAAATATGTTAGTGGTGGAGTTTTGTATACACACATTATGGGTAGGTGTTAAGAGCGATTCTAGTCAGACCGTGCACGCGACTTTTGCTTTTGTAGATGTGCAGGAGCATTTCCTTTGGTTGGCAGAAACAAGAAAGGATTGCTAAAAGGTGTTAAAGCAATGGAAACTTACTTCAAGCATGACAGTAATTTTTACCCTAATAATAAGTTTGTGAACAGTGTTGCTTATTAAGTTCCGATTCGTGCATTTATCTAAAAACGAAAAAAAGCGAGGAAAACAAACTTTATTAGTTGCAGGCCTTACCACCCCATCCACAATTGCTCGTCGGAGGAGGACTGGGTAAGTACCCTTTTGGTTTCTTTTGAGTTTACATATCATTAATTGTAATTTTAGTTCGTTATTTTGCACATCATTATTCACAACTTTAGTACATTCTTTTTATTTCTTCAAAACTTTAGTTCGTTATTTTTCACATCATTATCCGCAACTTTAGTTCATTCTTTTATTTATTCAAAGAAAAAAATAACGAAAATGAAAAATTTTGCGAAATGGAAGAGAAATAGTGATTTATTTATTAAATGGTAAAAGTTTAGTGAGTTCGAAGGAACACAAAAATTTTTACATCGCAGAGAATTAGCGTGTGTTAGTCTAGTTGTAATGAAAGCAGTGTTAGATTTGTTACAAACTGCAATACTTCTCCTTCGATTTGTATGTACTTTATTTGAAAATAATGAATAGATAAATCTGCGTTATAATCTCGGTCTATTCATTTATTCAGAATCCGGACCGGGTATGGGACCCGCCACGTTGGCTGGCCCCTCCACTAATGAGCTAGCCATCGGCTAAGCTCAACCCTTCTTTTGCGTTACAGGTACTCTCGCAGAGTAGAGTGGCCTTCCGCTTGTGTTCTTATTTATGTTATAGTATTATGTGATTCCATCATATAAGACTATAACATAAATCTGAAACGTTAATGTTTTTCATTTGAGCGAAAAATTCATGCGAATTATGTTTGAATGAGTCTCAATCAAATGGAAAACATCTGGCCACGTCTACAATGGATCTTATTTCGGATGGGAGTGCGAGGGGGCACTGCTTCCACCTGGATGCCCCACTCTTATTTGGGGGCCATAAGTATCTCCGATGAAGATGAGATCTTCTCAAGTCTCGCTCGTTTTCGCGAAACGCGGTAAATGTGATTCGGTGATTGCGTGTTGTTTCCTCCCAGGGGAACTTTCCTACACCCTGTTTTGGGAACACTCTCGAGAGGTTGCTGTACAGATGTCCGGTGGTCAACGATTCTGGCAAACTCTCTGGATGGTCCTCCTTCCAGAGCCATATCAGATCCATGGGCTGCTGATCTTGATACATCGCTCCTAGATTTTGGCAAGAAGTTTCGGGAGTGCAATTCGCTAGTGATTTCTTCGACTCTACCGATTCTGCACATCCCGTTCTGCATCATGCTCATCAATTGCTGTATTTCGGAACTGTTGCGGGTGTCGGTGTGAAAGGGGTTATCTGTGGTATCGTTAAGGTGTCGACATATAGGCTGTTATTCCCCACCCTAAATGATTGGGTCCCCAAAGTTGGGAGCGGCGGTGACAAGGGATGAATAGTACCTCTCTACCGTAGCTGGAAGGGTGCTTCCTTCGCTATAGCCTCCAGGGGGTTAGGTGGTTTCAATCGGCCCCAATATGGATGTCTGCGTTAAGGTGCCCTTTCGGGTTAGGTCCAATACTGTTTGAGGGTTCTTGCATATCGAGCAATTACTCTCCCTCGCCAAACAACTATTAATGCACTCCGGGTGGAACACGTCTCCACATGAAGTACACAGCCATTGGTCTGACGGGTGCAGTTCTTGGCAGCGCACCACCCAATTTAGTGGTTTAATTGCCAAGTCGTTAAATTGCGGACTGATTCGTACTGCTATCGTGTGATGGTTTCTAGAGAAAAAAGGCAACAAAAGACTAAAGAGGAAAAAATTATTAGTTAAGTGGTCTTAAGTGGCGAGCTATTTTAAAACATAAAAAAAGTATCTTATGACTGAGTATAGGAAAAAATATGTATAAACTTCTGAAACTTCTTTCCTTTCAGCAATTGCAATTCATTTAGGATCCGAACGATGAGTAAAAAATCTATTAAAAGGTTTGCTATATTTTTCGTCACATATTTTGGTACATTACAAAAATTTCCTAGGCTACCTTTACTTGAACGACCGAGGTGAGGGCACAGGCATTACGATCTTGTAAGCTGTCGAACATCCCTCACTCGCCTATCACTCATTGAAAGAATTACGGAATCCTTCCGCAACACAAAGGCAAGGTGGCATTCAATGCTTTTGCGAGTCCAGTCACATAGGTACAACCCATCAGGCTGACTGTTCCCAGCAAGAAGATAGAACGTCCTGACAGGTATGAACCAGTTTTCTAGAAAAACTGCAGTGACACATGGGCGGACGGACAGACAGCCGCGATTTCGATAGGGTTTTGCAAGTAAGTGAAGCTTAGTCGTGATGGAAAAATCAGTCGCTACTCTTCCACATTTCTGGTCTTTTGCGATGCATGGTGTCGCTCAGTCGTTTCAGAACTTATGTCTGGTTCACAGTGCTTAATTGGATTTTGGAGACGTTTCACCCACCCACTGGGACGGTCGGGCTTTCGTTTCGACGCCATAACCATAAATACATGATTCATCACTTATTTTTGTCCATGACAAGAAGTTTTCATATTCTTTTGAACGGTTAAGCAGTTCCTAACAAACCTAGACGAAAGTAGCTTTTTGCTCTCCCGCCATAAGGCGTGCCGCAAATTCCGCAGCAAAGTGGGGCACCTTCAATTCCCCAGTCAAAATCTCGAAATAAGTCGAACTGATTAGCCCGTACCAGGGTGTTGAGCATAGCAAATATTTAAGTCGCATATTTTCCATTTTTTAACCTCAATTTTACAGCAAGTCGGTGATTTCATTCTGAAGGAAAATGAAAATTTTATTGGAAAGGGTGTGTGGAAGGAAAATGAAAATTTTTCTCCCATACATCCTTTAGACACTGAAGATGACAAAAAGAAGTCGAAACGCGTCTGCCCACACAACAAAGCAAGATCCGACGATTTTTCAAGAAAACAGAGAATTGGCCTGCGGATATCAAATAAACAAAATAAATGGCTAATACAAATATACAATTGGGGAACGGTGTTCTCATAAACTAATCTGCACGAATCCAGCCGATTCATCAGGAATCAACTGGACCTTTGCAATTCAAACATTCTGCGTATCCCTTTCTTGAATTTCACATAAAATATTTACTCAGAAAAATTTCTAAAAAGCTGAACTTCAACTGTCCTCACAGCCAATAAATTTTGATATTTGTACATCATTGAAATTCGATTTGCCTTTTATATGAACTGTTCTGTTTAGTATTATAAAATAAATTCTAGTCTAGACTCTCTATAGATAGCCGTAATTAATCATTCTATAGTTAAATTCAAACATATTACCTAAATTGTTCCATACATTTCTTGCCACCTGATAGCTGCTCATTGATGCATGAATTTTACGTTCTTTAAATAAATAGACCACAAATAGCGCCATCAAATGATTTCCGAAACCGCAAAAGCCAGCCTCCAAACGTCTTTGTCGTAACCATACTTTCAATAAAATCAGGCCTTCCTTTAAATTTTTATGTTCACCAAAAGTTTCATTGATAACTTCTTGATTCCGTTTCATTGTAAGATCAAATAGGACAGTAGCGTTATAATTTGGCGTCGCCAATGGGATGTCTTCTATTCCACTTTTCACCTTTTCACCGAATAAACAGCCACGAATGTTACTGTTCCACGGTACAAAACGATTTAATTTGAATGAGTCGCAATCGCCCGCAACATATATGCGAAAGTTCAACTTTTTTCCTATTTTACCGTCTGGGACAATTTCCAGAACTGGCTTATATGGATTGTTATGCACATAATTGAATTTCAAATCGTTCGAATGGAATCCCTTCTTAATCATTTGGTTCGCGATAAATGTCAAGTACAATGCACGCTTTTGATCGTAAATCAGATTCAGATAGTTCTCCTTTTGAAAACAGTTCGCTGGCATCGGGACACAAATATCTGCCGTGATTTTAGATCCAACCCAAGTATGTGTTTCGGCCGATCCAATCAGGAAGGCTTTCTCTTGTGGCGTTAAAAATTGAAATTGAAACTTTGTAGGTTGCAGCTCTACCATGTTAATGGGAACTTTAACTTTGCATTTCTTGAGAAACGATATGTTTGTCGAGTCTTCCTTTTCAGGCATCGACTTCAATGTTTCCAGAAATGTGTTGAATTCATCAAGCCACTGTACACTGTACAATTTATATTTATCTTTGATGCGTACTTCATTTAGCATTTCATCGATTTGCATACGAAATAAATTTGAATGAAAAAGATTTTCTGTTTCACGTAATTGATTGATTTCTTCAACGGTGGGTTGTTTGTATAATTTTGTGTCTTCTTTTGTTTTTTTTGCTTTTTCTACAGGACCAGCGAGTGGGGCATTTTGTTTTCGTTTTCTGGAAACCTCAATTTTACTTTCACTGTGACCTGAATCCTGATTTTCATCGTCCGTCGCTGAATTTGCTGGATTTTCATTATCACTTTCATCAGATGTGGCACTGTCGCTTGTTCCATTCTCTATCATAGAATCATATTGTTCCTCATCTGAATCTTCTGATTGACTTTCATCGTGTTCAGAGAATTCATCATCAAAATCTTCCGAATGCTCTGATTCGCTCTTTTCCTATTTAAGAAGTCAATTTGAAAAGAATTTAGGATTAAAATTTTGTTGAAATAAGAATGATGTTTGATATATATTTTTTCAATATAATTGTTTCCCTCTAACTAACATTTGTATGGAAAATAGTTGCTGTGATGCCTGTTCTACTCAAGAGACGGTTTCTTTTTCAATGGTTTGAACAAATCTCTTACGTATGATTTGGATTTCAAATTTTTTTAATTTTGTATTTTTACTTTGCACTAACTCTTTCTAGATTTCAAGCAAGCATACGACAGTGCCGATAGAAATGCCCAGTATAAAACAATGCTTAACTTCGGCGTCCCAGCAAAACTAGTCTGCATGGTCAAAGGCAAAATGCTAAGCACAGAGGCCCAGGTCAAGATAGCGACGTAGTAACGGACAGCATCCAAATGGAATCAGGCTTAAAACAAGGAGATGGACTTGCTCCAATGCTCTTTAATATTGCGCTGGAACACGTCATCAGCAAGACAACATCTGAAAACCTCGGGTACACCAATTTTCAAGTCCACACAATTTGTAGCATATGGTGATGACGTCAATATTACGGCACTTTCAATCTCAGGTGCCAAAGGAGCATTTCCGAGCCTAGAATCTGAAGTAAACTGAATTGGCATACAAGTTAATGAAATGAAAACTAAATTCATCCTCAACCAAGGAAGAACACTCCAGTCCAACAGAACCTGGCCCTGGGAGACTTTAACCTTGAAAGTGTTGATAACTTTGTTTATCTTGGATCCAACCTGTATGTAAGAGGGGCAAAAAAGGACGAGATTTGACGCCGCATAAACGCAGTAAATATAGCCTTTTATTCCGTACTTTCCATTCTATGGTCCACGGACATAACATGTTTCGTATTTACAAATCACTAGTCAAACCTCACCCAACTCACCGATGCCTTTGACACAAATATCGGATTAAAGCAGGGAAAAACGTGATCAGAAAGCTACCTGTTGATACAAGAGGTACGTTATTCTAAAAGTCGAGCCAAGTAGTAGCCTATGTGGACGATACGATATCAACATTTTGTCACGATCGTTAACAACTGCCAAAGACTGTATTGAAGTAGGTAGATTAATGTCAGTTAAGGACTGCAGCGATGGTCTGCTGCCTTGGTCGAAGAGGATGTTGAGATCTGCCGAGATTGGCCTTGTCTGGGGACGCGTGAATGCGCTGGCAGGCTAGCGTTGCGGTGTCTTGGGGCGGGTTCTTTCCCCCAGCACAAGGACCCGCTACCGGCTCAGCAGAAACTGCGACTTGCCATGAAATACTTTCAAGGTGTAAATTTTTCATTATACCGATACTACAATATTTAGAGAATTTAACAATTTTCCAATCGATTCGCAAATTTTCTTAAACACACACAGGCTAAGCCTTACTAAAACTACAAGCTAAGTACGTGAAAGCTCTACTATCACATACTTGACCACATGTAGGCCCCCATTGGACGCGTCCTCAGGTGGCGGATAGAGGGATCCCCTAACCGGCTAGCCGGTGGCCAAGGACAGACTAAGTTGAAGCGCCGACAGCACACCATTTAGTATTTACTTGTCATGGAACCCGGACAACAGCCTCGGGTCGGATTGGACAAACTGCAACGACTATCGCAACGAATAAAGGACTATTCTTTTGGAACTTGGAATGTTAGACCATTCAACAGACCAGGTGCACTGCGACAACTTCTGGATGAAATAAAGAAAAATATAATTAACATGATGATGCACTTGATGGAACGATGATGACACATTTGACATGTGAACGCACACCGTGTTTAAAAGCGGAAAATCGCAAGGAAACCATAAGTTTGGAGTGGCTTTCATTGTTGACAGCACATTTATACAAATTATTACCGACTTTAAGCCCGTTAACGAAGGATTTGTGCAATTTGTATCAAGCCCAAATTCTGTAATGTCTGGCTGGTCAACTTTCACGCGCCCACAGAAGACAAAGAGGAGGCAATCGAGAACGAATTATACAGTACCCTATAATGCAATGCCGTCAAACGAAATTAGAAATGTTCTAGGTGACTTCAATACAAAAATCGGACGAGAAACGGCGTACGAGAAACAGCCGGAGCGCACAGCCTTCATGCAGAGACCAGCGTAAATAGTAAAGGCTTCACAATAAGCTCTACACACTTTCGCCAGTGAGACATCCACAAGAGAATGCACATTCAATTAATTTGACCACCTTCCCATACAAAAACGAGTGAACACCAGCTCCCTCAACACACGCTCGTTCCGCGACGCTGTCTGTTGTTCGAACAAATTATAAGGGACAAGTTCCGATGCCGTTTCTCCAAGAGCTGTAACCAAGGAAGATCAGTTACCACAAGGTACCAAATACACATGCTAACAATGGCTCATTAACGTCCATATACGAGTACATGGAAAAACGCATCAGCATATACAGGCGGTAGAAAGTAGTGATAAGATCATAACTATGTGGAGGACGGTAAGAAATGTGGTAACAGAAGCGGCTTAATTGGTCTTGAGGCATTGACCAAAAAAAAGTAAGATCGACTGGTACCAGGAAGGAGCCAAAGAAGAAAAATATAAAACTATGACGACAAGCTAAAAAAGAGCGCCAAAAAAGGAAACGACTGACCATCAACATCAAGATGTAAACAACGAAAGCAAATAAGGGACGACTTCAATCCACAAACAAGTCTTTGCAAAAGTGCACAACAAGTAATCATAGGTAACCCAGTGGAAATCAAAAGCAAATGGCTGCAATATTTCCAGAAGCTATTCATAGTGCCCACTACAGAAGCTGCGAACATTCCAGAAGCCGAACAAGAGGTCCCTGTTTCACCACCGACAATAGACGAAGTAAAGCAGCACGTGACCAATGGCGAATTCGATACAACGATGAGCTGTATGAAATTTTTGACGAACCGGAGGTCTCAACGTTTGTAAGACTGCGGAAGCTGCACATGAACACATGACACATGAAAGATAAGGCTCCTGGAATAGATAGAATATCAGCAGAAATGCTACAGAGGGAGTTCGCATCTAAATAACCGTCTCTACCGACTAATATGTGGAATACGGTCAGATAAGCAGTTACCAGACAACTGACGAAAAAGTATATGTCCTGTACACAAAAAGCGGGACTAATTAAGGTGTGAAAATTGTAGAGGCATCGCTTTACTGTGTACGTCTTATAAAGTGCTCTCCAAAATCATAGAAAGAGAGACATAGCCGTACTATGAAGTGTTATAGGAGAGTATCAGGGAGGTTTTCGAAGTTGACGGTCGACAATAGACCAAATATTCTCAGTAAAGGAGGTGCTCGAAAAGTGCTGGGAATATAACATCGATACGCACCAAATCTTTGTAGACTTCAAGCAAACATATGACAGTGTCGACAGAAATGCGCGATACCAAATAATGCTTGACTTCGGCGTCCCAACAAAACTAGTATGCATGGTGAAGGCCACGATGTTGAGCACAGAGTCCCAAGTCAAGATAACCGGTGAACTAAAGGACAGCTTCATCATGGAATCCAGCTTAAAACAAGGTGATGGACTTGCTCCAACACTCTTTAATAATGCGCTGGACCACGTCATCGCGAAGACATCAGCTGAAACCTCTGGTACACCAATTTTCACGTCCACACAATTGGTAGCATATGCTGATGACGTCAATATTATGGGACGTTTAATCTTAGATGCCAAAGGATCATTTTATAGCCTAAAATCTGAAGCAAGTCGGATTGGCCGACGAGTTAATGAAGCAAAAACTAAATTCATAACTCAAACGAGGAAGAAAACTCCATTTCGACAAAACCTGACCGTAGGCGACTACAACCTTGATAGTGTGGATAATTTTGTTTATCTTAAGAGTCAACCTGAATAGAAGAAACACCGAAAAGAACGAGAGTGGACGCCACATAAACTCCGCAAATAAAGCCTTTTATTCCGTACTTTCCATTCTAAGGTGCAGAGCTGTGCACAGGCAAAACAAGCTCCGCATTTACAAATCACTATTCAAACCTGAGCTATTACATGGAGGTAAAACATGGACCCTGACGAGCGAATACGAGAAGGCAGTGGACGTATTTGAACGCAATGTGCTCCAGAAAATCTACTGCCCAGTGAAACAAGGGAGAAAGTGGAGACTACGTCACAACGATGAGTTATATGAACTTTTTGACGACCCACTTGTTTCCTCTTGCGTAAAATTGCGTGAATTGCAATGGGCGGGGCATGTAGAAAGAATGGAAACAAACTGGCCACTCAAAAGGACATTAACGGGTAGACCACAAGGTAGACGTCCAACGGGAAGACCAAGCGCTCGATGGGAAGACACGATAGAAACTAACAGCACATCCTTGTTAGGAGTGAACAATCGGCGGACAAGGTCGCAGAACCGTGATGATTGGAGGAAATTAATCCTGCAGGCCAAGTCCTGGCTTGTGCCGTCGCGCCATAGATGATGATGATGATAATAGAATTAGATTAAACAAGGTACAACGAACAGACACAGAAAACTGCCTGTAGGGTAGTAACAAGGATGAACCGTCATAAAATCTTTCACGGTCCTGAGTATGATGCAGCTAGGGTTAATTTCAATTTCTAAATAAATTTTGTGGTCTTACAAATGTTGAAGTCATCCTACTGAAAAAAAAGAAGTCATCCTACTGAAAAAAAATCATCTTCTAGAGGACTTGGGCTCCTTTATCAAAGCATCTGGAATTAAAATGAGAAAAGCAAATTGAACTTCAAATGGTTTCTTTTGTTTTGAATAAGTAAAGCACGAGTACATATGTATAAAGTCGTAACAGTGTAGTGTAAAATAAGCTAGCAACTTGCTGAGAAGTCAAGACTAGAAAGATGAACAACAAAACGGTTTGATCAAGTCTGTCATGTTATATGAAATATAGCCCGAGTTCATTGTATCAAATTTATCTCCTGGTTAAAATATTTTATACTATTTGGATTAATGTTAATTAAGACATGGTTAATGAAAGAGACGAAATACGCCGAAGAATACAGCTCGCAAATAAAATATTTTATTCAGTTTTGACGATCTTGAAGACCAGCTGCATACTCAGGAAAACAAAGCTCCAAGTATACAAATCTGTGATAAGACCTGTGTTATACTATGGGTGTGAAACATGGACCCTAACCCAAGCATCGGCAAATATATTGAACGCCTTTGAGCGACAGGTCCTGAGGCGAATAATCGGAGCAAAGCTAGACGGGGACCAATGGCGAATTCGATACAACCATGAGCTGTATGTAATTTTAGACGAACCGGAGGTGTCAAAGTTTGTAAGACTACGGAAGCTGCAAATGAACACATGACACATGAATCGTATGGACGAACAGCGGATACCCAAAAAGGTATTCGCTGGAAGAACTGAAGGCCGGAGACCAGTGGGGAAACCGAGGAAACGCTGTCCTGACTCGGTCGACGAAGTCTGCTCGGATTTCGAAATTGGAGGACGCGGTCAATGGACCGAGAATCGAGGGGCTGTATTGCTACGAAGAAGAAGAAGAATTAAGACATAGCTACTTCCCCTTTGACCCACTTTCTGGATCCTATCAGAACTATTATGAGAGCCTTAATTCTTATCTACTAATAAACTTCTTGGTAGCGTCGAGTGGAGTATCGGAATTTGGTTATGTACGGTCGTGATCGCTTGTGCTCTAAAGCTAATTTTTCGGCTTCGTAACCTGTTTCTTGGAAAAACCCCTTATTTAAAATCCCGATCCGTGCAGTTTCGCCAACATAGATTATATTTTGAAACTCGAGTTACAAGGACATTGTAACTATCTACTGTTTGGAGAATAAACAAATTATACTCTTATACAATATATGATTTATTTCCGAATTTGTTAATAAATCTTGAGACACTACTGACATGCGGTCCCTCCCTATCAGCTATCCTCAACATATACTACTAGTACTCCTCCATCTAATAAATTCAACTAAACACCCCTTGAGGGACAGTATTATTACCTATCAGTCGTGAGTCACTGAATTATCCGTCACTAGTCCCAAAAGTGGACAGGGTCGCTAAATGCTGGTTAAGTTTCAACTGGACAAACCAATCAATTTCGACAGTAAACATCTTTGCATTCCTGTAGTATAACAGGAGAGAAGGGAAAAAACAAATTTGAATAACTTAATACCGGTAATGTTGCAACAAATGAATGGAGTCTGTAATTCTGATTTAAAGAATAATGGTCGCATCACAACATCTTTTAATTTCTGTATTGATTGTGTATTTAGTTACGAGCGGTCTTGTATGATATAATTGAAAATTATAAATTATTCGTCATCTTATTATGAACAACATCTGACATCAGATTGTGTTGGATGCTGTAGTAAATCCATCACAAAGGATTTCTCGCCCATTATGAAACAAATATATTCTGACAACATCGGAAATAGCTTTTTCTTACTCTAAAGAGTCTTCACGTACCGTAACTTCTTTTTTCTGCTTTATTTTAGGCATTTAGAACGTTCAAACTTAACCACTGTGGTCACTTGTAAACAAACACTTAACCTATTGTCAAACGCACGTGAAATTTAACGTCAAAGAAGTTCTTCTATTCACCTATGAAATATTCTTGGCGCTAGTGTATTCATAGAGAATTATAGGAAGTGGATTTACGTAACCCATACACTATTAGACGACAAATATTTAGTGGTTGATTCATGGCCCTCATACATAATATTGTCATCATTTCCCGATGCGCCACGAACGTTGCTGTTTCAATTTAATTTTGGAAGGGTGTAGTTTAAAAAGGGAGTTACAATTTAGAAATATTTGAATGTGTAAAAGTTAACTGCCATTGCATAATTGATCGATAATGTTCCTATTTTAGACTTGAATAGTTTGCAAAACTTTATTTAGATCAAATGAAACCCACAGCGACATTTAATAAGCAAAAACTACATCCGTTCCTTAGGTAATTACAAATTCAACTGCTACTAAAATTATAATCGTTCATTCTTTTATACTTTTTCCCCTCCCTTTTCCTTTCATAATCGTCTTCAGTGAAATTACGGTGAAATGTATAATCGTTGAGCTTGACCTTCACTATATGTGAGAGAACTACATGCCTTTAAGGTGTACTCATTTTTTGAGATATCGCCTGACAGAAATTTATTCTGATTTTAATTTTGCAATAAAATAGTATTTTGTGTTGATGTATTTTACTGCAATAAGCTTAACTAACAAGCTGAAGTATCGTTTGTTGTTCATGTGCTCACCATATGCAACAAAGAGTTGCTTTCTGATGCATGCCGCTTGAAAATTTTTAAGTATACTATTTAGAATAAATAAAAGTTTCTCGTAGCTGGCAGTAAATTGCCTTACAGTCAGTATATTGCTGTAGGCGAGACTTGTGATTAGTGAGTGATTAGTCCTAAAAATCCAACGTTTCTCTTTGAATAAATAAAAAATTTATCTCTTTGATATAGGCTATAAAATTGATCAAAAGTTTTAATACAAAATTCGAATTATTTGTCCAAAGCATCTTTTTGAAGAGTTCATATATCCTTCTGCTTGTTAATATAAAGACTAATCATTTCGAAATTACTTTTATTCATTTGAAAATTCAATAATATAATAAATGGAATTCATTGAATATATGCCTACAGTTTAAAGAATAATACTATCAACTCCGGGATTCTGCTTTCCGCTTTTGAGGTTGAAATAGCTTCCACATCCAGAGAGGCGCTTGAAATCAATACTGTCGCTAAGCTCGTTGCATTTGCCTGCAAAAATAAAAATATGTCTGAGATCCAGATGAGATTTATAAAAGTAAACAGTTTACCGATAGTTGTCCATTAATAATTTTTTCATCTCCATATATTCGTATGGCCAGTATCATGTAACAGACTCCTGGAAAAAGAAATAAAATTGATTTCATTAATAAAATTATTCAAGCAATATGCTAGCAAAAGTTGCCCCCAAAATGCAGGCGCTACTACGCGAAAACTAATCGAATAAAATGGTCGCCCCCGAAATGTAAACATAATCATGCATGAATTGGAAGTAGTGATTTTGAGTGAAAAAACATTTCTAAATATTGTATTGTGTTTTCTACATTTTATGTTGTTACTTACCTATGAAATGATACTCCTGTGGGCTGACGGTGCGTTCTATTATTGCATATTTTCACAATGCACATGATTTTAGAAACTTCTTTGCATTTTCCTATTTTTCCGTCGAAATATGAAGTTTTCTCACTTGCAATCTAACCGATAGATTATCTCTTATTGTCTTGTTCATGAATAGCGCACAAATCACAAATTTTCACTGATTTTAACTAAAAATCCCACAGCAAATGAGTTTGTTTACGCGGTTTCACAGCCGAATTTGACAGCGAATGCAAAAAAAATCATATGATAATATGAAGATTTCTCGTTATCGACAGGGAGAATTGATGACAAGAAAAATCAGTGTTCCATTACCAACGTACGTGTGACAAACGTTCCAGTAGAAATTTGCAGAATGCGAATGTTTGTACGGCGTAATATATTCGATGCTTCTCATGAAAAAGATACAAATCACGTTCCTTGCATGCTAAAAATTCACCTTGCACTGTCTACTGTACACCTACAATATTTAGAACAACCACATGAAACACTCGTTCAACTCCTTTCACTGAATTCCAAATTTACGTCGGCACTTCCACATTTCTCCATATACCGCCAGATAAACTAGGAAGCGAAGTCAGACTACATATGGTTATGTATGATGTAGTAGGGCTTTCTGATACAAGCGTTGTTAAACTTTAGTATGGCTTTCGTCGAGAGCGAAGTATTGTGTGTATGTTTTAATTTTTAATACGAGTCTGGATACACACCCACTTCTACTAATGCATAATATAATGGCCACGCCCACAGATGGTTTGATTACGATCCGCAGCTTTTCGCAAATAATGCTATTCAAAGTACATAGGGAGAAACGACGGTATGTGGACTGAGTCATATTTGCACTGCGGCTTATGTAACATTTACATTTCGGGGGTGGCCCTTTTTGGCCGATTAGTTTTCGCGCAGTATCGCCTGGATTTAGAGGGCTAGTTTTTGCTAGCATATTATCATTTGAATAAATTTATTGATTTTTAGCAGTAGGTTAAATGATATTGTACATATATGAAGTTGAAAAAAAAAAATTTATTTTGTTCAGCATTTACAAAACTAATTATTGATAAACGCTTTTTAGATTTCCTCCCAATGAATACGAAATTGCAGCTTGGTGCAATCAAATTAATCTCGACGGAACTAATATGGAAAAGGTGTTCATATGCTCTGAGCACATTTTGGAAAGTGATTAATAGACAACAATTGGTAAAATATTTACTTTTATAAATCTCCTCTGGAGCTCGGACATATTCTTATCTTTGCAGGGAAATTCAAGCGGTGTAGCAACTGTATTGGTTTCAAGCGCTTCGCTGAATGGGGAAGCTATTTCATCGCCGAGGATGCTAAATAAATTTATATTAAGCTTGTACTCTTATCTTCACTTGTCCTTTATAGGAACCATGCGGTACCAGTGAAGCATCTGAAATTAACAAAATCGATGTTGTGGCCCATGAAATGAATATCTCATTTCCTGAGTTGATATTATAAGGCTCAAACTATTGAAGAAATGTATTTTAGATTGGGTTTGTTTTGTTTTTAAAATTCCAAAGACATTGGGATGTGGTACCTTAGTCCTAGCTTAGTGGTCATTTTGTGATTGTAAAAACGAATGGAGGAAGCATATGAAGTTCTGGCCAACGAATTTTCGCCCGAACTTCCCCTGGCACATATGCAAAAGATGTTCGTTTGGGACTGAACTTATCTGAATGTTATGATCACGCGATGCCCTTGACCTGCGTATGCAGTGAAGTTTTAAAACGCACAAAAGGTGCAGCCTGGATGGAATAAGTCATAGATTGCAATGATGGAAAATTTATAAACAAAGATGATCACTATAACTAGCCTTCAATTTAAAATTTTTTTTTGTGTAACGTAGTGAAATTAAGGCCAGGGAGCTTAACTCTTTAAAATTGCAGGAGATCCATTTTTTATTAGCAATCTCAACACATCACCAGCGGGCGTCCGGCGTGGATGTGGGTAAGTACCCTTTTGGTTTCTTACTTTTTATAATTGTGTTTTAAATATTTGTTTTAATAAATATCTATGCATATTGGAGCGTAAACAAAAATATAAAAATTTAGTTCAACTTCGGTCGACAAAAGTGAAGTACATTCTTGCGATTCATGCATAAACTTAATATAAAAATGAAGTAATGAAATATAGTCTTCGGTCTTTCCATTTTGTCCTGTCTGACCGGGTATAGGACCCGCCACGATGGAAGGCTTTCCGCATGACATGGGCTAGCCCTCGGGTGCGCTCCATCTATTTTGTTGTTTTCAGGGGCTCCTGCCAGTTTGAGTGGCCTTCCACTCACGTGCCCATTTTATGACATAGAGTTATGTGACCCGATCACATCATTCTATGACATAAATCGGTTGCATCTATATTTCCCGTTGATGGGAGGGCTCATACAAAAGTGGTTGGTATGAGTTTTCCGCTCAAACGGGAGATGTACGGCCCCGTCAACATTTGGATCTTGATCCGGTTGGGCGGGTGCAAGGCGGTACCACATCCATTCGGTTGCCCCACTCTTATTTGTGGACCATAAGAATCGTCGGGTAACGACGAAGTCTCCCCTAGTCTCTCTGTTTCGACTAGTTTCGACTGGTTCTTTGAGCAAGCAATTGCCGCCTTTAGGTAGATACCTACATTTTTTCGACTTCAGTCGACCCTTTTTCTGAGATACAAGAATTCGTGAATGCGAAATTTTTTTGTAGTGGGTCCTTGTGCTGGGGGAAAGAACCCGCCCCACGACATCGCAACGCTAGCCTGCCAGCGTATTCACGCGTCCCCAGACAAGGCCAATCTCGGCGGATCTTACCATCCTCTTTCGCCGAGGCACCAGACCATGGCTGCAGTCCTTTACGGACATCTTTATATCTACCATTCACTACATAGAAGCCATCGCGATGGAGTACAATTTGTAGTCGGCATTGCCTGCTTGGCGATTTCCGGAATTTAATATCACGAAAATGTTTGAAGAAGGTTGCGGTTCCATCTGTTAGTATTAAACAGTTCACTGGGAACTTCGGAACTGTAAAATGCAAATGTTAATGCGGAAAAAGTTGACTTAAAACTCGTTTCATCCATACAAGCAACAGAAACACAATCAATTACCTCTCGTGGACAAATTACCTTAAATTATACCACATGCACATGTTTCTGCGATAATGATTTTTTTTATACGTGAAAGTGGTAGTACTATGGTTATTATCCAACCAAATGGCGACGGAAGTGAGGAAGAATGGTGCAGAAATTTATGAACAGTGCGGAAGGGGCACAGTTGATATAAGGGCAGCCATAACTTTTAGGTTTTCTTGTATGCCAATTATATTCGGTGTGCTAACTTTATTTCTCGTTTGGCCGACTTTTGGGATTCTTGGTGAACCAAACAAGTGGCACCCACGCCCGGCTTCTGGTAGGGACCGGAGAGCCTCAGTTAGAGTAGCCCCCATAAAACAGGGTGTGGTAGCAGAGTCGGGGACACTCGAGAAGAAAGTCGGTAGTAGGGTCGAAATGATTTTTTCGGCTGAAAAATCATTTGATGAGCTGAATAAATGAATCAGACTCGCTGTGAATGAGATCTGCTCTTTGGCGTACACACTTGAGAAAATTCTGCAGAACTTTGATTGGTCACTTTCTGATATGCTAAAAAAACGCTGTTTTCGCATTCAATAAGCGTTGAGTGGGAAAAAAGAGCTTTTAGTCTCGAGATCATTTTCTATTGGTTTTAGTCACGAAAAAGGACGTTGAATACACAGTAATAAGTGCAAAAGAAGCTTCCACAGAAAATGAAACAAGATATCTTCTTTAAAGCTAGGATCTTATTTGCACTGAAAACAATCAGCGGCGCATATTTCAATCTTCTACTCTGCTACAATACACATGTGTTCTCACCAATTATTTTACTCAATATATTAATTTAAAAACATAGTGTTCCTAACACTAAAATCACACCGTTTATTCTTTTTCATCTACATGAGTTTTTGAATGCCTTTTTAGTCGACTGCTATCCATAAATGATGCACCGCATTCGCACTTGTACGGTCGATGCCCCGTGTGAATTCGTCGATGTATTCGCAACTTGCCAGAACAATTGAAACTTTTCCCACAGTAGTCGCATTCAAATGGTTTTTCTTGTGTATGCGATCGAACGTGGATTTTGTGTGAATAGTGCGTGCGGAATTTTTTCGAGCAGAAGTCACACGAATAAGGCCGTTCACCAGTATGAAATCGTATGTGAGATTTTAAGTTTCCATTTTCGGCAAATCCTTTCCCGCAATGTGGGCACACAAACGGTTTTTCACCTGTATGACATCGTTCATGTGCTTTCAAGTTGCCACCCTGATGAAATCCTTGACCACAAAATCGACATTTATATCGCTTCTCAACTGAATGAGTTCGAACGTGATTACGAACACTGTACCGATCCTTGAATCGAGCTGTACAGTTCAATTGGTTACAACGGTATGGGCGTTCTTCCACTTTATGCTCAGCCTCATGTTTTTTGAGTTCGTCCGTGGTTTGCAGTATAATGAAACAAAATTCACATTGTCGCTCCCCAAGGTTTTTAAAAATATCTGTCAAGTAAAGAAATGTATAACAATTTGATCAATTACACATCTTCGGTGAAGAGAGTCCACTCACCATCATCAGGGTACTTTGGTACGGGGCCTCGTCTATGCTTATCGCGCGGCATTCGTTCGCTTTTCGTCCCAATCGAATGCGCCTGATTCATATGACGTCGGTAATTCCCTTTTTTGGTGAATGTTTTATCGCAAAGCTCGCATTTAATATCTGATTCATCGTATCCCAATTCATCAAATCCTTGTTCATCCAGTTCCTCATTTTCGTCGGAATTAATCGACTGTATGATGGAGAAACGGCCGTCATCAGCATCAACGGAATTAAGATTTCTGTCTCTCTCCATAAAATCGTCAATGTTTTCAGGGTCATCGTCTATTTTGTTGTCAAACAAATAATTGTCCGATGTTGCCTGGCTCTCTTCGTCGGGTATCGTAGTTGTGATTTTCTCATCGTTTCCTTCATATGAAAGTTCAGATTTCAAGCGATGGCCGGAAGATGTTGGTATTTGAATGGCATTTTCACTAAAATCATCAAGGCTGACTGCAACTGAAACCCGAAAAGTGAGAAAGCAAGACCATCACTATATACATAAACCATCGATAGTAAATTATCCATCATTTAATGTACATTACTTTAAAAGAAAGCTCAAAGTCATGTATAAAGATACAAATTTTAAAGGGTTCTCAGTATACTCTTTAACGCATTATTTCGGTACTGAGTCTTTACAGTATTATAGCCATAAGTGCCCCTATTACCTTCACTCCCCAACACTTCGAAATCTTTGATTGAAGAAGATCGATACAAGCGAGATTGGTGGCATTTCTGCTTGAAGTTAAACGATATTTTCAATTCATCATAACATGTTATGCATAAATAGTCGTCTTGATCGACCTGCAAAAAAATGTGTGGCTCAACCAACCATCCAAACAAATCAATTAGTAAACAAACAAGCTTACCTTATGACCAGTAGTAAAGTTGAGCATGAAATCCAAATTATTGGGATGATTATAAATGTATATCATTCCTGAATTTGTAACATTACATACAACACATGTTGTAAGCATTTTTAAGACAACATTAGTTACAGAACGAATATAACTCCAATTCTTTCCTGGTACCACTAGACGAGTAATAATAACAAATGTCAAATGACGAGTATAGCCGATTTCAATTTGACTTCCCAGAATACAATTTGTTTCTCTCAAGCAGCAGCAGCGCCACTGAATATATTTTTCATCAGCCAAACATTTTGACGGTTACACATTTCTCATAAAATTTGCAATAGTTTAGTTTTTAATTATATTTTCATCACAATTTACTTTAAAGAATACATATATGGCAACTTTTCAATAATAATTCCATCTTATCAATTTTATACGTAAAAGAAATAAAATAAGCAAATATGTTCAACAATAACCCATTGAGCTCAAAACAAGAGCAGATATCCGAGCAATTTTTCGAGCCTATTTATGGTAAACGTGTTTTGTTTATTTAGTTTATATGGTAAACATACTTTTCTTTTTTAAGTTCCTGTAATTGTCGGCAATGAGGCGTATGTAATCATACAACAAGATGTCCGAAATGTAACTGACAGGCGTTTCGTTTCATGCATAAAATGTCCAAACGGATTGAGAGATCTGCAAGAATTATTTGGGGCAAAATCTCAAAATACTGGACAAGGACAACAACCTCAAAGCGTGCCACAAAATACCCAAAATATTCCACAAAATGTTGTAGATCTTATAAGTAACGCTGCCACGATAATACAGCATCAATGTCAACAAAATCAGGTGAATGCTACAGCCCAAACCAAAAGGTAATGATATATATAACGCTGGAATTCATTTATAGATGAATTTTTCTCACTGATACTTATAGAATTAAATTTTGACCAGCAAGACCTGATGGTCTTTAATGTTAAAGTAATCAGGCTGCTTAAATGGCAAAATTTTGATAATTTTCTTAATGGCCGCTTTCGTGTTTTTAGAATTTGGCAAAAAAATGTTATAAGCAATGCTGAAATCAGTCTGCCCATCTCTCCATGTGTTTTTTTCCTCTGCCTAACTTACGTTAGGTGTGTATTAACTATGGCTCAAGTGCCCAAGCCATCGATGTGTCGATGTTTATCCAAAGGGAACTTATGGTATCATTGCGCTTTTTTCTTGTTTTTCTTTTTAACTGTAACATATGATGTTACTATGTTAGTTTGTTAGTATTAGTTTGAAATTGTTAGTAGATTATATGATCGAGTGCTTCTATTGGGATAGTTAGTTCTGGAAATTGGGAGGATTATTGGCAAAGGCTTTAAAGTTCTATGTTTGCTTCATCAAGAAACGCTATTCATTGAGCAAGTACTTTTTCATTGTTCTTATTGAAAAGTTTTGATATCTGATCGTTATTTTGAAAGATTTCATACGTGTCTCTTGGTGTTTCAAAGTGTTTACAATTTAGGATTCTGTGTTCAAGATCATCAGGCAAGTGCCACCACTTACGCCTGTAGTAATCGAGCAGTCACATAAGCAAACTGCTCAAAAACGTTCCTAACACTTGTCCGAAATTTTAATTGCAGATTTAGACAAAAAAAAGATTTCATTACTTCCATTCATAATTGTAATTTATATAATAGTTTTTTTCTTATTATTATTATTATTAAATGTAACTTTATATCAATTTTCTTTCATATTAAATTTAAACGTTTCCCTTTAATTATATTCGTTATGAGATTTAATTTTTATTATTATTTAAAATCTTTTTCATTTTTCTTCACTTCAGTTAATTTTTGTTTTTAAAATTTTAAATCTGCAAATTAAAATTTCGGACATGGGAGCACTGATTTAATGCATCCCAACGGTGTATTACATTACCACGGCCGAATTGGGGAAATTTTGTTCGATGGGACGCTTTTGCAATTCGATAAGTTTTGTGGCCATTTGATTCGGTGCCGTGTGAAGTGGATTAACATCCCGTCTTAGTGAATATTTGTTGGGAAGTTCTTACGAACCAATTAAAAGTTGAGGTTCCATAAAGGCAACTGCGATGCAGTGAATCATACGGTTTCATGACACAACCAACGACCAGCGTTTATTGACCGCCTTCTATACGAGTGTGTGTAAATTTTGACTGTCATGCCGTCAGTATTTATTGGAATTGTTGAATTTGTTTTATGAACACGGGCAGTGAATTAACAAAACAAATCGAAGTTAGTTTCTTAGTAAACTTTGGTTGCTGCTATTAAGACGGGAATACCGAAATTGAACTGTCCGAGTATGCAGCACTGCGGGGCAAATTCATCAGAAACTTTTGACTGAACCACCTAAAGTTTCTTCACAAATAGCTCTTCAAATTCGGTGAGTCTTGACGTAAATGGAGACACGATGGAATGCATTGTAGTTAGAGTCGCGCTTTCTACGAGAATGGTGGGTGGTCGCTTTTAATTCGATTTTGCTGTAGGATGTCATTGGGAGAAGTCCGAAGCGAAAACGTTCATATCCTAAATTGTCAATTCGGAAGCCGAAATGTGTTATTAATATCCACGTGATTGGATTGGCACGTTTGGCTAAGGAAATAAATCAATATCAACGCCTCGTGGATTTTTTGCGTCTTTAGCCCAAACTCGCTTCAGGTTCTTGGATTGCGATGAATGGTTCGTATTGTAGTTTTCGCTGAGGATACGGTCTTCTCAAAATCAAGCATGGCACAGCAACGCAATTAGTGAGAAGGAAGTAGGCAATCGTACTTGTATAACCTTACCAAGTACATGTATTAGAGCGAAGCATTTGCTGGGGTTCATTGCTATAACTAGACATCGATTTTATTACAAAACATACAAAAGAACACACGAACGATAATTGCAAACAAAGAAATTAAACTACTTAAAAATCGGATAGCAAAATGACATCATTTCCTAATACTGTTATAATTCTTTTAATTTTTCCTATTTTTTTGTAAAAACGAGTGGACTTGAAATCAACCGTAAAAATATTAACGTAAAGAAAACTGAGAAGCAACAACAGACAAGAAATTGTACGACAATTTGTTTGCATTGTATAATAATATAGAAATCATGTTCATAATAGCTTAGTGATACTTCTTTTTAAACTTACTATTATTGTTATTATGTTGCATAAATATCAATAAAATGGAGAAACGTTTTTTTTTAAGAAAAGAAAAGAAGAAGTGAAAAAAAATATGCGTACGAATTATATTTGCACAATCAGTTGTTTTATAATAATTATTACAAAATCTAATTTGAAAGTTATCGATGATTTAACAGAGAAGTAATAGACGAGGAAGAAACAATGAAATGAGGGTAACACGATGTTACGATGTTGTCAGGAGAGGGCCAACAAGTAAAATAATGCAAAATATCGTCAAATAGATACAAACGATATAGAAAATAAAAAAAAAAACAAAACAAAATATTTACCTGATACAAATACTTTTTCATTCTCACTACTATTACTGGCTAATCTACTCTCTTGTTTTTCTTCTTTTTTTTTTTTTTTTTTTTGATTATAAAGTGCCAAATTTAAAGTTTAGTTAAAGTTTAGAACCTCGGTCTTTCCATTTCGTTCTACCTGACTGGGTATAGAACCCGCATCGATGGCAGACTCCTTCGCTAATATTGGCTAGCCATCGGTCGCGTTCTTTCTTTTCCTTTGTCAACAGGGGCTCTTGCCGGGTAGAGTGGCCTTCCGCTCGCGTGCTCATTTATGACATAGGGTTATGTGATTTCATTGCATAACGCTATAGCATAAATCAGCTACGTTTGTATTCCTCATTTGAAGGAAAAGGTCATACAAAGTACTTTTGTATGAGTTTTTCACTCAAATGGAAAAAACATGGCCACGTCTTCATTTGGATCTTGATCTGGTTGGGAGGGGGCGACGGGGCACCACTACCATCTGGGTGCCCCACTCTTATTTATGGGCCATAAGTCTCGTCAGTAATGACGAATTCATCTTAAGTCCGTCTGTTTTCCCCAGGCCCAGTTTGCCTTCTGAGCCAGCAATGTTCTTTGACCCTTAGTAGGTTACCTCCTTCTCGACTTCAGTCGATATTTGTTTGACCCCGAAATTTGTGGATGCAAAATTTTTTTGTAGTGGGTCCTTGTGCTGGAAAAAAGCTGGGAGGGGAGACCGTGTTTGGCGGAGCTGATTTAAAGGCTATATTGATTATGTTCATCGCTTTACACAGGGACTTATTATAGAATTCGTTGAAGTGATTTTGGTTGTTGAAGCTTCTGCCTAGGAATGAACTGTTACCATATTTTATTTTGTTGTTACAAACCAGTATACCGTATGTATACTGGTATGAGCTTGGAGCTCGCTTGATGTGTATCCTGTATACATCATTAAGGCTCCCGGGGAGAACACTCGCTGTAACACCACTTACCTACTACTCTGTCCATTTGAACCAAATCACAAAGGGCAAGAGTTCACTTTAAAGAATTACTTTTCATTTTATTATTCATTTTTTAAAACTTATATTAACACCAAATTGATTAATCAACTAACTAACAATATTAGGTAAATCGCTTTTCACACAGGTGAGCGCCAGCCTGTAGAGGGAACTAAAAAAACAGGCTTGTGGATCGGGGTGGCCCCACGGCGTGAAACGCCAAAGGGCCGATGGAGGATCGCGGCTCAAGCCAACACCTCACCCCTTACCACTTAGTCGTACACAGGACAAGATCTTCGGCTAAATTATAATCGCGAATACTTTGAACTATGTAGATAGATTGGGCAGCAGTACGCTCCCAAATGGATTTGAATACACACTCCCTCGAATGCTTTGCCCAAGAACTTTAAATACTGTTCTTTTGTGAGCTTTTAACCTAAATTCTCTTTAAAGGTGCTGAGTAGCCGAACACGTGCGCTCTCGTTCCACGAACGTTTTTCCTCCCCGCTTCGTCTCGCTTGCTTGGCTGGTAAATATGCGAAACTGGGGAAATTGAGCGAAAGAGTGTTCTTTGCTTTAGCTTTCGGCTTCGAAAGAATGCTTTCAGCTTAAGCTTTCGGCCTTTCCACGATCTCTTGAGGTGAAATAGTGAAGCTGGGGACATTGAGCGAAAGAGTGTTTTAGCCAGAACTTTCGGTTTTCCCACGATCTCTCGAGGTGAAATAGCGAAACTGGGGACATTGAGCGAAAGAGTGTTTATGCCGGAACGTTCGGTTTTTTTTTCCGCTTACCACTCTTCGAAGCACCCCGTTCGGTCACGATGTGAATATCATTGCTGGTTAAACTTTCTCGTTTACTTTACTGCTCGCTTATTTACTTGCGTATGTGTTTCTTTGGCTAATTTTCATTGGCGAAGTGCGAGTTCATAGGTGTTGTTTGCTCGCTACTACTGCAGCTATGAAGCGGAAATATATCCGAGCATGTTGTATGTGCTCGCTCGCAACATTGTTAGGGTGAGTTTTATTGGTGTAGAATTCTAAAGCTTGCAATTTTTCCAAATTTAGGGGCAGTTTTAAACTATTACATAAGTGAGCAAAGTTATTGAATTTCTGTTAGAAGTTTTTAGATTACTTAGTCTGTTTTTTCCTTTCTTTATTATTAAAAAGTCATCAGCGAATTGAATAAGTGTAGTTTTATTGCCCGTAATCTTATGAAGAGGTTGAAAAGTAGAGGGCTCAGTACGTCCCCTTGCGAAAGTCCGTTATTGATTTCGGCCAAATCCTTCTGCTTCTTCTTCTTAGCACTACAGCCCCTCTCGCGCCTTCGCTTCCTTGCAAACAGCGCCTCCACCTGTCTATGTCCATTGACCGCGTCCTCCAATTTCAAAATCCGAGCAGCGATGAAGTGTCTTCGCCGACCGAGTCAGACCAGCGTTTCCTCGGTTTCCCCACTGGTCTCTCGCCTTCAGTTCTCCCAACGAATACCTTTTTGGGTATCCGTTGTTCGTACATACGATTCATGTGTCCAGCCTATTGCAGCTTTCACAGTCTTACAATCGTCGAGGCGTCCGACTCGACAAAAATTTCATGATTGTATCGAATTCGCCATTGGTCCCCGTCTAGCTTCGCTCCAATTATTCGCCTCAGGGCCCGTCGCTCAAAGGCATTCAATATATTTGCGGATGCTTGGGGTAGGGTTATGTTTCACACCGAAAGCATAACACAGGTCTTATCACAGATTTTTATCCTTGGAGCTTTGTTTTCCTGTGTATGCAGCTGGTTTTCAAGATCGTCAAAATGGAATAAAATATCGAATCCTTGCCTAGGTGTAATTTCCTGTACATCAGGAAGTTTAATATCCAAGACATGTGGTCTTTGTGTTATGTCGAAGTTAGACATTATGTTGAAAAGTTTATAATTTTAACTCTTTTGTAGTTAATGATCATGATATTTTTTGCTTTATTGTTTTTATTTAGAAGGTGTATTACGGTGTTGATACATAACTTGGCCGACTTTCCTTTTCTGTATGCAAAACAGAAGTCACTCTGAAGGTTTTTGTGCTCAGTGTCATGAGAAATTCTGTTTTTAATTAGGCAATTTGTTATTTTTAGAGGGATACTTATTAGAGATGTTGATGTGTAGCTTTTTATTTGACGGAGTGGTTTGTTTTAATTGGGGATGGGTACTATTTTGATATCTTCTAATACGTTGTGTACTCGTATATTGTTATAACTTTCGTTTATAGAGTTTAGTAGAGCGATTTTGTTGTGGTGGTTTAGGGAGTTAATAGTGTTATAATCGATTGCGTCTACGCTCGGTGATGATATTTTTTGTATTTCTCTAGCATTGTGAGAACTTCATGAATTTTGAAGGGTTCGGCTGGTTCTATGTTGTTGTGGCGAGTAAGGGTCCAAAGAGGGTTTAAAGGTTTATGTTTGTTTTTTATTATTTTGAGAAAGTTGATATTATTTTCGGGGTCCCATTGTCATCTCGAGTTGTTGTTGTTGTTTTTTACTGCGTTGACTAAATTCCGAAATTGTTTGATGTTTCCGCTTTGGGTTATGCCTGTTATTTTTTGTCCCAGCGCTCTCTTTTGGCTTTTGCTACATTTTCGCTCAATTTGCTTTGCCATTCCGACAATTTTGCTTCATTTTCATCACTTTTTAGTTTCCGAAAGTTCGTCCAAGCTTTGGTTCTTTCGGGCTGTGTTTAAAGTTTTTTGTATTGACCATGTTACTTTTGATTAAGGCATTGATCAATTCCATGTTTTCTAAAAGGCTGCTGGTGCAGTTAATAGTATTGATTTCCCCTATGTATTTATTTCTGTTTGGTGTTAGTGCTTTATTTTTGTTCCAGTCATCAACTTGTAGTATAAATTTCATGGGGACGTGGTCGCTTTTACCGAATTTGTAATTTTTTGTTTTCCATTGGATCTAGTATATTTGTTTGTCAGAGTAATGTCTGAGGTTGACATTTGTGTTTTGTTGGCGGGTTTTTCTGAAAAAGATGAACGTGCCTATATTAAGGGTTGTTATTTTGTGTCTGTTGATTATGGATTTGAGAATATTTCCTTTCACCTTGTTGTTTTGTCACCCCAATCTTTGTCTTGCATTGAAGTCTCCTCCAATTATGAACAGGTTTTTGTTGTTAATTGTTTTAGTAATTTGATGAACTTGCTCTTTGAAGGCTATGGTGTTTAAGTTAGGGGGAAAATAGCAAGCGTATATAGTTATGTTTCGTTGTAAGTTTGTGGTAGCTATCATTATTGCTTCGGTCTCTTCATTGTCTAGAGGGATTTCTTTAAATTTTATCTTGTTATTAATTACTATGGAGACTCCCCTTCCCTCTTTGTCTGATCTTATTTTTTTAATAAGTTGATGATTTTTAACTCTTAAGTATGGAGATTTTTTCATTAGTAGTGTTTCTTGCAGTAGAGCAATGCCTATTTTGTTTTTGTTCATTATATATTCTAAAGTGTCTTTGTTTTTAGAAATACTTTGAATGTTGTGCTGAAAAATTTGATATTATTATATTCTTTCATACTTTTAAGAGTTGTTATTTGTAAGCCAGTTGGTGTATTGCAAGTTGTTAGTTGTGGGTCTTTTTTGACAATGTTTGTTAGAGTTTGGATTGTTTCTTTGATTAGATTGGAGTCGATTTGTATGAATTCAGCCTTATTTTGGTTTTTGCAATTGTTATTTAGTACGTTTATTAATTTTTCTATAGGGTTAGCGTGATTTGCTGATTTAAAGATGTTGTATTGTTTGTTTGTAGTACTAAGTGACTATGCATGGGGAAGTTTGGTGTCTGATTATTAGTTCGTGTATGTTGTGTTTTTAGTTTTTGGTGTATGGTTTGTTTAGCGTTAGTTTGTTCATGGTATTATTTGAATTTCTGTTGTTCATTATTTTCGATTTGGATAGTAGGGGGAAAGCTGAATGCATGGGTTCGTTGTCTTTCAGAAGCTCGAATTGGTTGTTGCTATGTATAATGTTTCTATCTTCTTTTAGGGTTACGTTTCTTAGGAGCACGCTTTTACTTCCATATCAAAGGTGATCCATCTGGGGCAGGTTTTATCTATAGTACTATGATTGAGGTCTCCACATAAAAAGTATTTAGTGTTTTTACAATCTTTTCTAGACATTTTTTTTCTCCGCACTTTTGGCATATTTTGTTTTCACCTTGGAACTCTTTGCTAAAGTATTGGGTGTGGCCTAGTCTGAGACACTTGAAGCACTGTTTAGGTCTAAGATAGTAATATTCAACTGGAATCTTTAAGTAGTCTAGTCTGATTTTATCTGGTAGTTCATCTCCTAAGAACGAAACTTTGACGGTTTGCGTTGGGATGAGATTTTCTTTCATTATTTTTATGTTTTTTAATTGGATACCATACGAGTTGCTAGGAATACCATTTTTTGGCTATTTATTCTTCCGTAATGTTGAGAAGTACTCCGTTGAGTATTTCATGTCTCATGATGAAATTATTTAGTATGAATGCTCTTACTCCAAAGTTTTAGATTTGGTCATTCGTGACTACCGTGTTTGAATCTTCAGGTTTGTTAAAAGTTAGTTTGATTCTGTTGTAACCTATCTGTTTGATGTCCTTTATAATTTTGATGCACATGTTTTTGATCATTGAGTACAAGAAAATCGCTGTTAGTCCTATCTTCTCTTCAGCTTTTTCTCTGGATAAGTCCATTAGAACAAAGAACTTTTTTCTGTGATCATATTTGTTAATATTTTGCTCGGCATGTGTTCGTTCTGTATTAGGGCTATCACTGTCCTTTATCGATGCCATGTTGTCTTTTAATATCTGGGTTATTGTGTGTTAGGTTTTTAATTCTGTATATGCTGCTCTTTTCCTTCTTTCTTCTTGTAGTCTTTTGGACTCATCAATATATTTTTTATTTGATTTTGTGTGCTGGTAAGATCTAGCTGACTATTCGCTCACTTCAATGCTTTTACTTAATCGCTGGTCAAGTTTGAATGGAAAATTGTTACCCTTTGCTGTTTCTACCGTTTTTGTATCTTAGCTTGATTAAATAAGCAATTTCGATTTTTTCTCCTTAGAATATCTATAATCATGTTTGCTAGTGTTTGTTTTTTGTAGCCATTTTTTTATACTGTGTCCAAGATATGTTTTTCTCTCTTATCCCGGTTCTCTTTGCTTATTGGCACTGCCAGCATCCTATGTATCCAAGCCCGGAAAATGCAATTTTTTGTGAATAGGCATGGTTTGATGTGCTCAGTACCGTTGTTTGGGGGCTTGTTGGCTTTCGGTGAATATCCAGCTTCAAATTCCTGTTGACTTACTTGATTTTCAAATTTAAAAATGTTTACGGTTTTTCTAAAAATTCTTTCCTAGTTCCACTCCATTAAATAAATAAAATAATTGTCTTTTTTTTGATAATTTTGATATAATCTCAAGGCAAAACGATCCTAACTGACATTTATCTATTTACAGCGTTCCGCCACCACCTATTACTGTAGCTCCACTTCAAACTCAAATTGATTGGGAAATGAGAGAGTGCCAAGCTGAAAGACCGGTAAATACGTCTATGATTTCAATATTGTTACTGCTTAACATTATTTTAATGCTTAAAGAACCAATTTACTTATGGAAAAGTGACCTCTACCACTGATCTGAGGGACTTTAACCAAGTTCCCAATTGTTGCAAGCAGCAATGTTATAATGTTCGGCCCATACTGAAGGTTTTGCTAACCAAAGGAACAAACACATCTGCTGAAGAAATAATTGATGAGCTTGAACAACAGAAAAAGGAAGCAACGGAAAGCTCCACCCCCACTGCTCAAGAAAAACGTAAAAATATGAAAAAATCCCAAGCGAATTGAATAAGCCCGTATAATTTCCATTATAGCTTTCTAGTCAGCCTTTTTTCTCAGGTCATATTTGTTCATATTATAAAAAAATAAAAATAAAAACTATTTGAAATGGCAAATTATTGTAAAGTTTTATCAGAAAATCCTCCAAAACAGCCCCAATGCGATCCTTTTCTATCATTCGAGAATTTGTTGAAACAAACATGTACGTGGATTGATGAGCTCGAAATGCTCGAGGACACCTTTAGACGTCAGGTTTGGAAAGTAATTGAAGGTGAAGTGAAAGTTACCCAGGCAAAAGAATTTGTATGTTTTCATACAGTCCATTAGTACAATATAATTCTCCATCAGAAATAAAACTGCCCTTTTTCCAAGGTTGCTACTTCGACGCAGGAGTTAGCCGAGCTGAAAAAGAAACAGGATACTATTGAGCAAGAACTTGCCGTTTGTTTATTTAATATGGATGTTCTAGAATTGTTTCTGCAAACTGTTGAAAGGCGGGTACCAGAAATAAATCCACACAATATTGACTGTCAACGTTTTCCTATGTACCAGAAGGTGATGGGTTTAGTGTGTATGATTGATTTCAACAAAGAAAGTATGGAGAAATTTTTTGAGGAATATCAAGAATACGTAAAATCTTACAGTCAGGTAAGTATGTGAATTTTGATTTAAGCCATCGAATACGTTTACAAATTTGAATATTTTTAGATTTTTCAAATAGCTCTTCCTATATTCATTACTCTTTAATTGTTTATGAGTCTCGTCTTTTCATTTTTCTAGAAGAATGTTATAACTAGTATCTTAGACTGCCACATTAAAACACTCCAAAATATTTCAACGCATTTGGACGATTTAGAAAGGTTACAAAAAACAACTGAGCAAAAAATAAACTGTCAAATTCAGCGTAAGACAACTGTTTTTTGTAGGTAGTTCTTACATCACTCTCACTTTCAGGCATGAAGATTTTCTAAGACCATAATATTTGATATAGGCTTATTGTCAAATTAAATTCACAAATATAAACTGAAAAACAACGTAAGTAATTGCATTTTTCCTTCTTATTCGTAGCACCACAGCCACACTAGGGCCTTCGCTTCCTGAAAAAAATGCCTGCAACTGTCTCTGTTCATTGCATTTAGATTTAACAATTGATTTCTTTGGATCTTTACTCAAATACAAAACACTATTGAAATCACGACCCATCTATGTATCACAGCAGCTTTTTCTCCTAAACTATCAAAGTCAAAGTCAAAAGCGCTTTACTCAATACTAACCGGTATAAATTTTCAAAGAATATAAAGTAAATTCCAAGCAATAATATAAAAACAATGGCCCTAAATGGCTCTCTAAATTTATCATTGAACACATTTCATCAAAAAGAACTATAGCGAATTCAATTAATTAAGATTATTACATTGGAAAAAGGAGAAAAAATCAACTAACACTATCCTAAAACTATTTATAATTTAAACACAATAGTGAACTTTGATCTCACACCTAATATATTTTAACTTAATTCTAATAAAATTCAATCAAAAACTTTATCCCATACTAAAAAATTCTATTACAATATTCCTAACTTACGCATTTAATCGTATGTCTAACCTAATATAATAAACATAACATATACCTAACCTATCCCTAATTTTTAACACAAATAAACAACAATACTAAATGTAGCAATAATGATCTGAAAATCAAAAACTAAGTAACGAAAAACACAAAAACTGGAAATAAACACGAATAATTTAGACATTGTCATTCAGCTTGTAGTAATCGAGCAGTCGCACTAGCAAACTACTCGAAAACCTTCCTATCCCCTTTAAAAAAAAAGAAATTAACTCTCTACTGCATTGCCGAAACGTGGAGTACAACAAAAACAACAAACATTACCTTTGAGTCTTAATTAAGACCAATAAAAAAAGAAGTCCTAGAAGTGGACGCCAGCAAAGTAGATTCTGGCAAGAATTGAATAAGCTTTATATTAGTAGACACAAACGTATTATACCATTTCTAATTCCCCGATTCAATGGTTGGCTAAAATCTTCTACCTGTATACTTTGACATTGACAGTATTACGAGTACATCCGAAACAAACAATCACAACAGCTGCAGCTCCAGCCACATACCAGCAGCACCACGAACAAATGGGAGGCATTGCTGCTCATGCGATGGTCCATACGCACGAAGTGCAAGAGCCAAAATCTCGAGCTCTGTAATAAACATAGGCAGTCGAGCAGCCCCGTGATGATCAGGAGTGGCTGCTCCTGAAGAGATAAGGTGGTCACCCCGTCAAAACTGCTTAGTTTGTTGTTTTACTAGTGTAAATTAAACTACCTCCGTCAAGTTTCCATCCTTTAGGCAGAGATGAGTGGTTCACTTCAGCCACTTTAACATCTTTAGGTTTGACATTCCCCTTGTAATGCAACGACCTTCTTCGGAGAAAGTAACGGCTGCTTTTTGTGTAATGTTTGCGTTTGTCTCAAGCCTCCGGGTCCGCTAACTTTAACGAGACAAAAAAATATTGAATTACTGTAGAGTAGCTTAATTGACACCTAATAGAACATTTCTAAAGATAATAAAAATTGATCGGTACGTCTTGTAGAGTAAAGTACGCGTGATAAGTATTTTGTAGTGTAGCTTCGTGGCTCGACAAGAACCCGCCTCATATGATCCCGCAAATGCTAGTCGTCAAGCACGCGTACGCGGTCGTTAAGCGAAGCTAGTTAGCTGAGCTCGGTGTTGTTTATAGCTCGCTGACACTTGTGCCAGACCATCGGCATCCGTGTCCTAGACTGGCATATCGAAAATCATTACAGTTCACAACATTGTTCATAAAGCCCAAAATTCTCATCCGACAATGTTGATCATCGTCATTTGCGTATTTTTCGTTATTCTCCTGTGCGGAGTTGCAGTTGTCCGCATGGCGAGCAACAACCATAAATACATGGAACGACATCAGCCGTGGCCCGAGATCACTACTGAACATTGGATTGGGATGATTCAGCGCTCAGCGAGCTCTCATTCCAATGCACAACATCGACAGCAGCAACAACAACAACAATCCATTAACTCGCATTTGATATTATCTTGTTTTTGGGATGAATAACGGGGAGGGAACAGTTGGCTGAATGTGGTAGCAGGTTGATTTGGAGCTCGTCGAGGTTTTCGGGAGAAAAGACGTGTCGTTGAGGGAGGGATTTTAAAATTTTCTTCCAGTTGAATGGTGATAAGAAATTCATGGAAAGATCTGGGAGTCATTTCTAAGTGCACAAGTGCTTTGTTAATATTTTATGTTGCATTGTAATTCCTTTGTTTAGAATCGCGCTTACCATTGAAATTTCGCACTTGAGTTTACAATGAGGATAAAACAGTGAAACTGATGGATTTTGTCAGTTCGCAGGTGATTGAGTGAATCAACATGCTTCTCGGCACAATTATATTAAATTCTTGATTATATTGAAAATTACGAAACGTAGCCGGAAGATGGATAAATCATAAATGATCAATGTGCATAAATGTTACTCTGATGCCATATGTGAAAATAACTACAATTTCACGAAGGCTAGTGAATAGTACCCGTAATATCTGTTAATTGTGCTTAATGTGGATGCTACCACGTCAACTACATCAGACGATGAGGACAACGAATTTTTGATGCACAAGAAAGAAGATGGTTCAATAGCATCTCAAGAGGACGCATTTATTCTCAAGATTCCTATGTCAAATCAACGAGGATCACAAGACGCAACTGATAGTTCGTCCAGAGTGAGTGCTCCGACATAACTTTCCGCATGAAAATGTTCCCAGTTAAATTGAATAAGTGCGAATTATTAAATGTGAAGAATATCGGAAACAAAAACGTGTGCTAGTAGCAAAATTCGGAAGTGTGTCGCGTTTAGTGTTTTATTTGGAACCGAATACATTTGGAAAGGGGTGGAGCAGCGGCATCAAAAATTCATTTTCTGTAAATTGTAATACGAAGGGGTTTTAAGGAGGATCGTCGATGCAGATTTTTTTTTTATTTCATTCATATAAAACACACACTGAAAAACTTTCGTAATTCAAAGACTACAAAATAGTGACTATGTCTGGCGATTCTGATCTAAATTAGTCTGACAATAATTTTGAAATCGATATTATCATAATTTTTTTTGAGTGTCCCATAATGAATTATATAAATAATATACCGGTAGATGCCCAGACTGAATTTCCGGACTTACCCACCCCGTCAACGAGCACTCGTCGAGGATGTTGGGTAAGTACCCTTTTGATTGATTTCAATTTTTTTATAGACATTTCAATTTTTTATGTACATATAATGTTTTTTATATATATTTCAAATTTTATATACACTTTTAATTCATATATACGAGTACATACAATAATGGGCTTTGGAAACAACAAATTTCATAAGCACAGAACGTGACATATTTTATGAATAATGGAAATTAATCTCTTAAATCTACATTAATAGAATCACACTTCTGTTTCCTTGTGTTTCTTTTAGTTCTTTACATCTATGTTTAACTTTTAACAGAAGAAGATTAGATTTATTATTAGTTTGTAAATCATTAAGACCGGATTCAAAATTGATATTTTCAAGTACTAAAATTTTCGTATCGATTTTTAAATCCTTAATTTTTTGCTTGAAGTATAATAAAATGAATAGATAATTTGTAAAACCGGTCTTCCCATTTTTGTTCTTCTGACCGGGTACAGGATCCGGCACGGTGGAAGGTTTTTTCACAAAAAATGAGCTTGATTTTTAGTTTCAGGGGCTCTTGCGGGTTGGTTGGCCTCCAGTTCAAGTGGCCTTTTTATAGCATAGGATTATGTGATCCGATCACATAACTCTATGACATAAATTGGTGACCTTTATATTTCTTCTTTTGATGGGAAGGCTCATGCAAAGTAAGTTTGTATGTGCGGGTGCAAGGGGGCATCACAACAATCCGGTTGCCCCACTCTTATTTGTGGGCCATGAGAATCGTCGGGTAATGATGAAGTTCCCCTAAGTCTGTCTGCTCTGGCTTGATTCGACTTGTTCTTTGAACATGCAATTCCGTCCTTAGGTAGTTACCTGCATTTCTCGACTTCGGTCGACCTTTTTCTGAGACCCAAGAATTCGCGAATGCAAAATTCTTTTGCAGTGGGTCCTTGTGCTGGGGGAATGAACCCACCCCAGACATCGCAATGCTGGCCTGCCAGCGCATTCACACGTACCCAGACAAGGCCAATCTTTGCTGGCATTGCCATCTTCTTTCGCCGAGGTAGTAGACCATCGCTGCAGTCCTGTACGGACATTTTTATACCTACCAATCACTACAAGCCACCAATACCTAGATTGCCCCGTCTCTGCTCGATCAGCTACAACGAATCTAGCAAATGAGTATCTCCATTGGAATTGTTGGTCTCATGAGCTCAAAATCGGAAGATATTTTATCTTCTTATCGGTGGCCGGTCAATATATGTGATATATGACTGGGATGCCGTCAGAATCAAAAACATATCGATTCATGTCCAAATACATGAATGCTTCTGGAGGAACGAAGCCAGTAGCGAGGGAAGTCGCAATATACCCGTCTGTAGGGTGGAACGGTTGTGAAATCCGAAGATTTTCACTCACAGTCACAGATCCTGCGATATGATTCCGAAGAAGTTTCAATATGAAGATATCGACTCTTGTCACTTGAGCAGTTTGATAAATTCTTCTATTCGGTATGTAATGCTTCCAATCCGTCTCAGACTTTCTGTACAAAGAGAATGTGTTGGAGCATGTCTCATTGATATGGAGAAAGCCTTCGATACGGTGCTGTTTGATGGATTAGTTTTAAAACTCCTTCAGGACAAGTTCCCCAGACACCTTGTCGCCATGATGTGTTATATGTTATACGGGAAATCGTTTGTTGTAACTGATGAAAATCTGACAACAATGTGCGAATTCAAGGTCTTGAATAGTCTACAGCAGGGAACAGTTACTGCGCCTCTGCTCTTCTCAATATTCATTCGCAAGCTATTGAATAGCTTTGATTTTAACGTTTCGCCAACATGATCATTGGTAGCGTTTGCTGATGATCTGATCATCTATATGGCAGACGGAAAAGCTACAATAGTTCAGAGGAATCTCCAAAAAATGTTCAATGATGTACAGCTGTACACTGACAATTGGCGAATGAAAATTAATGCGCAAAAGTGTGAAACAATCTTGTTTCGGACAACGCTGCAGGGGGTCAGTCAGACCAGTTTTGACATATGGATGTCAGATCTGGTACAACCAGAGTGCTAGTACTATGGAAAAATTAAGAGTTTTCGAAAGGAAATGTCCGTGCATGTTCTGGTTTGTACAGAAAGCCTGAGATGGATTGGAAGCATTACATACCGATTAGAAGAATTTATTAAACTGCTCAAGTTACAAGAGTCGATATGTTCATATTGAAACTTCTTCGGAATCATTTTGAAAGATCTGTGATTGTGAGTGAATACCCTTGGATTTCACAACTGTTCCACACTGCAGACGGGTATATTGCGACTGCCTCGCTACTGGCTTCGTTCCACCAGAAGCATTTGTGTATTTGGACATGAATCGATATGTTTTTGATTCTGACGGTGTCCCAGTCATATATCACATATATTGACGGGCCACCGATAAGAAGATAAAATATCCTCCGAGTTTGAGTTCACGAGACCAACGATTCCAATGGAGATACTCATTTGCTAGATTCGTTGAAGCTGATCGAATTGAGACGGCGCAATCCAAGTATTGGTGGCTGAATGACAATGTCTAAATTATTCGTGTTTATTTTCAGTTTTGGTGTTTTTCGTTACTTAGTTTTTGAGTTTCAGCTCATTATTGCTACATTTAGTATTGTTGTTAATTTTATGTTAAAAATATAGGGTAGGTATATGCTATGTTTATTATATTAGGTTAGAGATAAGTTTAAACGCATAAGTTAGAAATATTGTGATAGAATTTTTTAGTATAAGATAACGTTTTTGATTGAATTTTATTAGAATTAAGTTAAAACATCTTAGGTGTAGGATCAAAGTTGACTGTTGTGTTAAGATTATAAATAATTTTAGGATAGTGTTGGTTGATTATGATTTACCATGGCAAATCATGTGCTGTCCGAAGGCGGCAAAGTAAGGTGAGACACCGGTGACGGAATGATAAGACGACCGCAGAGCGCAAGGCATGGTGGACAATCTGTGGTCCAAATCCTTCTGAGTTGGGTGGATCTAAGAACGAATCGCGGCTAAAAGTTCGCGATTCAAATGTTCTGATACGTTAGATTGAGGAGAGTATATTGGCGGCAGTTGTGTTTGACACCGTACTGTTCGAGTAGACCCTCAAACTGCTGAGAATGGAACTGTACTCTGTTGTTCGAGTACACGTTTTCTGGTACACCAAACGCACGGAATACCCGACTCTCTAAAATTCCACAACGGGTGGAGTCGTAAATTTATGAATAGGTTCCACCTGTGAAAATTTCGAGAGCTGGTCTAGCACCACGATAGCTCCAATGCGTCCCATAGAAGAACGAGGATATGGGCCGAGTAGATCTATATACAGACGTTGGAATACGCGCTCCAGAATGTAGAGTTGACTCATAGGAGGTCAAAGAGGCTGGTTGGGAGCTTTAGTGCCTTTACAGGTCTCACAGACGCTTACATAGTTCTTAAGACGCCAAAGCGACCGACCCTAGCCACCGTGGACACTTAGTGGATGATCGGGTACGTGGAGGATCAAATTGTGTCATTTCCTCCGGCACCCAGAGTTTCCAGGGCGCTTCTTCCTACAGTGGATCACCGGTTGCGTATTCATTACGTCGATAAACATAGCCGTCTATCACTTTCAAATCAGGCAACTGTGTTTGTTGCGTTACGACGGTTTGCCACAACTCGTTATAGCTGTCTGACTTAAAATGCGGGCTGTCTAAGTCTTTCTCAATCGGATCATCGTCATTCACTGTCAATTCTGCTCTCTCGGGAGAAAACATTCGCAAGAGAGCATCGGGCACAATGTTTGGGGTCCCTTTTCGGTGTTTGATGGAAAACTTGAACCCTTTCAGTTTAAGAGCCCATCGGGCCAGACATCCGTGTAGGTCCGCTTGGTTCATCAGCCATTGTAACGAAGCGTGGTCTGTGACGATTTCAAACTGGTGGCTTTTGATGTACGCTCGGAATTTCTTGACAGCCATCACCGGTGCCAGCCATTCTTGCTTGGATACGGTGTAGTTCCTTTGGGCCAAGTTCAGTTTACTGGACATAAAAGCAATGGGAGCTTCCTCTCCCTCTTTGGTAAATTGCACTAGCACGGCCCCAACTTCATGTTGACTGGCATCACAATGAATGGAGAAGGGTTTCTAAAAGTCGGGGCTGTGCAAGACTAGAGCAGATGTTAAGGCTTCTTTGAGCTCTTCAAATGCCTTTCGACTGAGTTCAGTCCAAATGAACTTCCCTTTCCGGAGCATGTCTGACAGAGGCGCTCAAACCGTTACGTAATTCCTAACGAACTTTCGGTACCAACCACACACCCCAAGGAAACTTCGTAGCTGCTTAACGGTCTTCGGTAAGGGAAACTCATCAACCGCTCGAGCTTTATCCGGAGCCGTTTTGATAGTACCATGTCCGATGACATGACCTAAGTATCGGACTTTGTTCATAACAAACTCACTTTTTTGGAGATCGATGGTGAGTCTCACCTTAATGATATGCAGGGCTACTTCTTGCAACTTTAGAAGATGTTGGTCAAATGTTTCTGTAATGAGTAGAAGGTTATCCATGTACAGAAATACTTGGTGTTTCAGATGAGGTGGAATCACTTTATCCATCAGCCGGGACATCGTTTGCGGAGCGTGATGCAGACCAAAAGGCATTGTAACGAACTGGTATAATGATCGCCCGGGCACTGTGAAAGCAGTTTTATCCCTTGACCCTTCATCGAGTGGAATTTGCCAGAAGGCTTCTTTCAAGTCAAGACTTGTAATGTAATTTGCCTTTGGCAGTCTCCCCAATATTCCATCGATAAGCGGAAGAGGGTAAGCGTCTTTAACGGTCACTGTGTTAACTTTCCCAGCATCTAGACAAAGACGGACTTTACCTGGCTTCACCATCAAGGTTATCGGTGAGGATTAGGCACTTTGGGACTCCTCTATAACCCCAAATCTAGTATCCTGTCCAACTCTGCGTACACTAGCTTTTCCATGGCCGGTGATATGGCGTAGTGTCTCTGCTTTATTGGTTTACTATCACCAACATCGATGTCATGTGAGAGCAGAGTGGTGTGGCCAAGGCCTTGCGTAGCGTAAAATGAAAAGGCAGTGATGGGTGCTTCCAGACGTCGTTAGTTAGGCGTTAATTCGTGCCTGTCGGGTATAGAAGCGAGTTCATTGGCATATATATCCCCTCTCGGGCATCCGCTTCCTGCAAATAGCGCCTCCAACATTCTCGGTCCATTGACCACGTTCTCCAATTTCGAAATCTGAGCAGCGATGAACTGTCTTCGTCGAACGAGTCAGACCAGCGTTTCCTCGTTTTCCCCCACTGGTCGCCCTTCAATCCCCCAACGAATACCTTTTCGGTATCCGTTGTTCGTCCATACGATTCATGTGTCCAGCTGAGTATAAACTTAACTAAAGGACCAAACAAATTTTATTCAGGACCTTTAACCTAAGCTCTCATATTTGTACAAAGATATTCAAAATTTATTCTTTCAACAACGCAAATTAAAAACGAGACCCTTGACACTATACAATGTATTTCAAAATTATAAAGCCAAAAGCCATATCATATATTCGTATGATTACAACATATCCAAATTTCAAGTTTATCATTGGACTTATCAATTAAAATTAATTTCAAATCCAAAGTTCCTTGATGATTTAACTGAAAAACTAAATACATCACTGTTCGCTGGTCCCACTCATAGTTTCTGCAATTTATTTCCATTGATGTCATCTACACATCTCCTGAAATCGAATCATAAATATTTTTAACATATTTCATTTGGGCTGAAAGACGCAAATGGTTATTTAGTAATCGAGCAGTTTTACTAGCAAACTGCTCGAAAAACCTCCTATCTCCTATCCAAATTGTAATGGCAGATTTTAAAAAAATATGTATTTTTTTCCCCTATAATTGTAATTTGTAGAATAGTTTTTCTTCTTATTATTATTAGTCAATGTAACCTCATATCAATTTTCCTCTATATTAAAATTTAAATCTTCTGCGTTAATTATCTTTTCCATAAAATTTAATTTTACATTACTATTACTTTCCTTCATGTAAATTTCTTCACTGCATGTGAATTTTCTTCAATTTATTTTAATTTCTTTACTTCATTTTTGATTTCTTTAGTTCAGTTAAAATTTCCCTACTGCAGTTAAATTTTGGTTTTTTTTTAAAGTTGAATCTGCCCATTACAATTTAGGATGTGGAATCCCTGACTTAGTGCAGGGCAACGGTGCATTACCTGTTGGAATGCATTCGAATTCAGCTGGGTGGACAGCTGATGGGATTTTCACCGTAGGCACGGGATGAGAAAGCAAAGACAAGTTTTTGGACGGATCCAAACTGAAACAAGTTGGGTAAACAGACCTACGCTCATGTCAGAAGGGTTTTGTATTCAATTTACAAAATGCAGTCACCAGATCGAATCAAATCAAGAAACATGTCAAAGACAATTTTATTGGAGAAAATATGAAATTCGAAGATCATACTATTGTTAACAAAGTTGAACGAATTTCAACTTCTGAGGTTTTTGTTATTGTTATACTCATAAATATCTCCCTTGATAATTATTTCAGATGTCCATTCGCGAGGGAGAAAACACATTTTTCATGTATTTCCCCCCTGTGCCCCCACTGAAGCAAAAACTGACAGTTTAAGAACCGTTTTGAAAAGCTCCCGTGAAAAATTTCATTTCATACTCATATTGGCTACCTTTGATGAATTATTGATGAATTAATGGCCAATTTTTTCGAATCCTAGAATGGTTACAAAGTCCTTTTGCTAGGAGCTCTCTCCCGCCTCTTTGACTTACTTCACTTATGGTTATTAATTGTGGGTCCTCATCTTCAGTCATTCATTAAACTGAATCAAGTGTTCAAAGCATGCACCTTGAACGTTGAAGTTGGGAAAAACTAACTCAAAATTATTCAACCTTCGCATTTAAAACAGCCACCATTTTGTTTTACGATTACTGATACCACTAGCTGAACCGATTCTCAAATCCTAGCAAAACTGCAGTGTCTGAGTCGGTAAAAAGCGCATGTTGTTTCATAGCCATATGTTGCCATAGTAATAAATGCAGCGCATATTGTTCCATAGTAATACAGGAAACTTCAAACCGCTATAACTTCGCTAATTATGATTCAATCTTTATGAAACTTTCAGGATAGATTTATCTTATAAATAGACATCTACGTACTGAACTTCATCGAATTTAAGGGTACTGTTAAGATTTTATTCATGAAAATATAAAATCGATAAATCATACTATTACTAACAAAGTGGAGTGAATTGTGACTTCTAACGTATTTGTTGTTGTTGTACTCCCCAAGGCCTACATTCCTGAGTTTTTTCAGATTTTTCGGATCACAGGTGTCCAATCGCGAGGGGGGGGGACACAAATTTTTCGTGTATTTCCCCTCCCTGTGCGCCCCTCGAAGCAAACTTTGCCAAACTAAGTTCTCATCAAGACCTTTCATTTGATACCCATATCGGCTACCTTAAATTAATTTTTTTTTCGGGGGTCACCCCCCTATATGGGGAGACCCCCCTTAAATACCTTATAAATTTTTTTTGTAGTTGAATTTTGAAGAGAGCACCACTTTACACCTATATACAAAATTTGATGTTTCTAGCTTAAGTAGTTCCCGAGAAAAACTGCTGTGACACACGGACGGACGGACGGACAGACGGACAGACAGGACGCGATTTTTGAAGGGTTTTGTAAAATTATTTTACAAAACCCTAAAAACGGGGAGTGGGTTGAGAGTGGACTGGCGAGTCGGAGCGATGGATGAAAGATTTGCGCGAGTCGGCATATTCGTTGGAAGGTCTGAATTCGGATTTAAAGATAATTTCGTCCATTTTCTTGAACGTTCTTACATTCAGTGGAAATGTGAAAAAATCACGGAAATTCGTCTCATTCATCGCAACACCCGTCTAGTTGATGAGTTTAGGATATTGCGGGTCGTCATTTTTGGTTCCTAGTTCCGTGATTACATTGCTGATTCGCTAAGTGAAATTTACGTGAATTCAAGAAATTTCACCGATTCATTAAAGTGTTTTCCCTTGATGTTAATTACTATACAAACAACAAAACAAGCGTTAACGTTAAAGAATTGAATTAAATTGTCAGTTATAATAATCTCCTGCAAATTATTGTAATGTTAAAGGAATGGATAAAATAAGCGAGAGATGCATGTGTTTGTGGGCGAAGGAGCTAGTAGACCGAATCGCTGAACGGGACTTGTAAAATTTAATATTTTTCCGAGTGGCTTGTTTAGAAGATTACTGTCATATGAATTCTTTCAAGTGGAAGAAATTGGTGGTGTTCAACTTTTGAAAAGTGTAATTTTATTGCGGTGCTGAACAGTGGCGCCTATGTGGATATTGCCTTCTATCATCGCGTCTTTTCGTCTGCTGCTTACTGTAAATCTGAACAATAATCTATATGCGTTCTATTGTGGCAAGAAAAACAGCAAAATCAAGATATCCAAGCGTAACTAAAACCGAAAGATTGATAAATTGAAACTAGAAGGAAGATACGAAGATCCTGACCACATATATAGGTTTTAGCCCGTTAAAAATTCTATTGCTACTTCAGTATTTTGCCTTGGATAATTTCATTGATCGGCGTGCTAATAATTATAATTCCTAGTTGATTTCACCGAAAACAATCGAAAACGTTCACGTAGAAATTATATTTGCCAATAATTATAAGTGTTAAAAATGAGATTTAACGAATTGGTTTTAGCACGCAATATCACCACATCACCAGCGGGCGCCCGGCGTGGATGTCGGGGAGTACCGTTTGTTTTTATTTAAGTGTTTATTTAAACTGCTTCATATTAATAACTTTTGGAAATAGGTTTTTTTAAAACTTGATAAGTTAAATTTATAATAAAAATAATATTCGTTACACACAATCGTCTTATTTTGCGATGTAACATCTTAACTACTCCAAATATCAAGAAGGAAAAGAAAAAACGAAAAAACCACATACAGTAGTTCATTTAAAACAAAATACCGTAGAACGGGAATGAACGTACATTGTTAATCACACACATGTTTCTTTTCGATTATTATGATGATTGTTCTGAGATAATACAATGAAGTAATTAAAGTTACGCGTCAGTCTTTCATTTTTGTTCTTTTGACCGGGTACAGGACCCGGTACGGTGGAAGGTTTTGTTTAAAAAAAATGAGCTAGCCATCGGGCGCGCTCCAAGTGTAATTTAGTTTCAGGGACTCTCGCGGGTTGAATGGCCTCTAGCCAGAGTGCCTTTTTATGGCATAGGGTTATGTGATTTGCTCACATAACTCTTTGATATAAATTGGTCATCGGTATATTTCTTTTCTGATGGGAAGGCTCATACAAGTTATGTTGTATAAGCTTTCCACTCAGAAGGGAAATATATGGCCACGGCAACATTTTTGGATCTTGATCCGGTTGGGCGGGTACGAGGGGGCACCACCACCATCCGGTTGTCCCACTCTTATTTGTGAGCCATGAGAATCGTCGGGTAACGACGAGGTTCCCCTAAGTCCGTCTGTATTGGCTTGTGTCAACGCGTTCTTTGAACAAGCAATTCTTTCCTCTTTGTAGTTACCTACAATTTTTCGACTTCGGTTGCCCTTCCTTTTTGATATCCAAGAATTCGTGAATGCGACATTCTTTTGTAGTGGGTCCTTGTGCTGGGGGAATGAACCCACCCACGACACCGCAATGCTAGCCTACCAGCGCATTCACGCGTCCCCAGACAAGGGCATTCTCGGCGGATATCAACATCTTCCTTCGCCGAGGCAGCAGACCATCGCTGCAGTCCTTTACGGACATTTTGATACCTACCTTTCACTACAGTTAGTTGCCCGTTGCTAGGCTTTCGTAGGGCCGAACAGTCAACCTAAAAGGTACAAGTTAGTTAGTTTATCACGTTGACTGCAAGTCATAATGTCAAAGTAAGGCCAATTGATTTGTAAATGGAATCGTGTTTCTACGGATTATAGCTGAAAACAACTCATTTTTCATATTTCCTTTATTGTTTATTTGCAATTTCATTAATCGAGTCTGTTTATCATGTTACCATAATATTATTTTCAACATTTTTGTTTAGTTATTGTTTATGTTTTCTTTTTTCTTCAAGATAAGTAAAGTGGCAGCTTTAACTTCAATATTATTATCAGTAAATGCCGTTTTTTGTTTTTTTTTTTCATTAATTTTTCTTACATATATTAATCGCATATAAAAGGGATACGACCACGTTAAAAAATTTCAGAATACAATAGAAGTATCAACAAAACATTGAATAATGTACAAAACAGCCGAATGAATCATTTGTATATTAATTCTACTAATGCTCATAATGTATTGTTCATTTTTCTTATTTAAATTTAGTATTATATACTCGAAACTACTTAAAGAAAAACTGTACAATGATTTAAATATATTTTTAAAAGTATTGATTATAGTTTAATAGTTTTCATGATTGTAGACATTTATTTGCAATAAATAATATTTATTATTATTGTATTTTTGGGCATTTTTTCGAAATGTTCATTCTTTGATTTTTAACTTTAAAATAATTTGTCAAACGTTACTCTGAGTTCTGTGCTTTTAAAAATTGCATAACATTGTAAGCCTGAATGAAAATTATGATCAAATAAGGTAGAAATCTAAATCAAATTTAAACCAGAAAAAGTTTGTTTTTATATACATTCATAAAATCTAATATATATGAATCGATATTGCCTGCATCTATGGTTTATATAAAAATATCACTACGCTTGTTTTATGCTTTATCATTGATATTCGGTTCATAATAAATTTTATTTTATATTGTTTCTAGCTATTTACTAGCTATTACGGTTGTCTGCTGTCTTTATTTATTCGGGTTGTATGTAAATATGCTAGCAATGATTGTAACATTTCAAAACATAGATATTTATGGTGTTTTTGATTTTATTTGTATTTGTATAGATATGAGACGATTCAAGGAGAATCTGACAACAATTTGGTATGTGCCTTCTGGAGTATATACTTATAAATGTTGAAATTGGATTTTTTCATTTAGCTACATACATCTACAGTAAAGTAAATACTAGTGCCTAGCACAGTGATAATGCGATATTTTAAAATCAATCTTTGTAGATAAGAGCGATAGGGAAAGAACTAGCAGAAGTTTTAGCTAAAAACATATATTTCAAGCATTTAAAAATGTTGGTAGAAGTTTAAATATCATTTCAATCAATCTGGAATTTTTCTAGTTTCAAAGAATTCGTCTGAATGTCATTTAATCTTTATACAACTATTTTTTTTATCTTGATAATTTAATTAGCCTTCATCAACGAAAGTTTCTTTTTTCTAAATCTTCTGAACTAACCGACTCCTCAATTTTTTAATACTGCGAAGAGAAGACATTTTGTAAAGTTTTGAGTTGATTGGCAGCCGAAAGAACCTCAACAGGGAGCATTGATTGATTCATTTAATACAGCCTCTTTCGGGCCTCCACTTAGAGAAAGTTAGGGTATCTCATTATCTTAATCGAATGTATCGGCACTCGAGAAGGTGATATGGTAAGTATCATACTCTGGCCGTATGTCCATACATACAGCTGCGATACATGCTAATTTTAAACCAGTGCATATCATAACAGAGCGGGCATATAGTCTGCCCGAAGAATCACTCGAAAAAAATCTCGTAGTCAGGATTCTAATCAGAGACCTTCGGCTCACAAAGCAAGTACTCTTACCTCTACACTACGTGGACTACTACCGAAATCGGGATTACAATTTTTATTTTGTTTTAACATTGCAGCCCATATTAGCCCTTCGCTTAGAGAATGTATCGACACTTGATAAGGTGATATGGTCAGTACCACGCTTTGAACGTGTGTCTGTTCACCCAGCTGCAATACGTTCTAATTTTAAACCAGTACCTATCATGTTGAAAGGGTAAACCACGCATTATTTCAAAACTATTAAGTATGACTTGTTTACATTCCAAAATGGGGCTGTCACAGGTAGGTAAAACGCCAGGAAAAGATCGCTCTTTTTTCCACTGAAGTCGAACTGATAGCAATCATATCGGCCAGACAAGAGTGTATTTGGCTCAAGCGTCTCGAGAAGAAATTGCTCACAAGCTCAAATGAGCTACATACCCTGTACTATGATAGTCAGAGTGCAACATAAAAAGTTAAGAACAATTCATATTGGCAACGGACTAAACATTTTGAAGTAAAGAATAACTTCATTCATGAGAAAATCAGAGCCAGAAAAATTGAAGCAAAATATGTTTCAACCGATAGAAACATCTTTGATTTTCTCACGAAAGCAGTGTCGACTATTAAATACGAGGAAATTGCATACAAAACAGGCCTCTCTAGCTAATATTTTCCATGCAATGTAAATTAGCCTGTTAACCGAGCGGGACGTAAAAATACGTCAAACTTAATCAATAGCGTCTACGGGTAGGACGTATGAATACGTCCTTGAACTATATATTGCGCCCTGGAATGGGTGGGACGTATAGTTTCATACAAAAAAGGTATCAGTCATTGATACGTGTTTCGGCATGAATTTAAGACGGAGAAAATCAGTATCAGTGGTGGACGTGTTCTGGGTGAGCAGTGACGAGTATGTACTTACACTTACCTACCAATTTTCGTATTATATTTTATTTACTTCTTTTTATTTTTACAGTATTGTTTATATTTTTTATATTTCCAACCATATTATTTCAGAATACATTTTTAAAAGTATCTATTAAAATGAATGAAAGCGATATCAGCGATACCGAAAGCAATATACCGGCAGGTATAAAAAGGAGACGTGTTATGAGTTCATCATCGGAGTCATCTGACGATAATTTTGACAACGACACAGAATTATGCGATATTGGGAATGAAGATGGTGAAGAAGTTGATCATGTTAGTCCTAGCAACAGGATTGTTCCTGAAGAATGGCTACCTCAAAATGCAGAAAGACCACCATTTCCCTTTACCGCAAAACCTGGAAAAACGTTCGATATTCCTCCACACAAAGTTCCTCTGTTTTATCTTGAGAAGTTTTTAGACGAGGAACTTATCAAATTAATTTGAGACCAAACAAATTTGTATGCCGCCCAATTTTTTGGTAATTATCCTGAGTTGAAACCACGTTCGAGAATGTTTAAGTTTTTTAAGACTCCTAATTTTACAAGGAATAATTGGAGAACTGGCTTTAGAACATTACTTTTCAAGAAAAAGAATAATTGAAACGCCATTTTTTATGAAGCTATGAGCGTAAGCAGGTTTGGATTATTATGTAAGTTTTTGGACTTTGCAGACAATCTAAGTTTTGGTCCTAACACTTCTCATAAAAAAACATATAAAATTGATCCAATCATCAATAACTTGTTAGAAAAGTTTAAAAGTTTTTATGTATGTGAACGAGAAATGTGCGTAGATGAATCTCTTTTTTTATGGAAAGGGAGTTTATCTTGGAAACAATATATATCGACAAAAAGAGCCAAATTTAGAGTGAAGTTGTTTATTTTAAGTGAAAGCCAATTTGGATACGTACAAAGTATAATTTTATACACAGGCAAGGACACAAATTATGGTTCGAACTACCCTTAAGAAGAACAATCAACAAGAATTGTTTTGGAGTTAACACATGACTTACTGAATCAAGGGTATAGGATTTACTTAGATAATTTCTATACGTCAATTCATTTGGCTGAACTCTTGTGTCAAAACAATACAGACATTGTTGGAACAATGAGGATAAACAGAGTTGGAGTCCCCAGTGAAATAAAAACAAAAACAAAATATAGAAAAATGAACACATAGGAAGATTCAAAGACAAACTTAGGATAAACAGAGTTGGAATCCCCAGTGAAATAAAAACAAAAACAAAATATAGAAAAATGAACACATAGGAAGATTCAAAGACAAACTTATGGTTTTCAAGTGGAAGGATAAACAAGACGTATTGATGCTCAGTTCTATTCATAACAACGAAAAGATAATGATTGAAAAGAAAGGAAGAAAGCAAGAAAAATCGAATGTTGTCCTGTATTACAACAAAAATATTGGCGGTGTAGATTTGGGAGATGGAGTTATGCTAACCATTATAAAAAATTTTTTCTCCAGTTACTTGTTATGTGCTGCTTCAATGCATATATTATATACAAAAAGATAAAGGTCATTTGGATCGATTACACTTTTTGATAGAATGTGTAGAGAAACTGGTAAGTAGCAACATAGTGAAAACCAACCCAAAGACATCACCAAACAGCTCTACACCAGCACGCTTAGTTGAAAGGCATTTTCCAGAACAAATGAAAAGCGATATAGGAAAAACGAAATCCATAAAATGCCGAGTTTGCCATAAAAAAGGTGTTAGGAAAGAATCTACATACTGGTGTCCGGATTGTAAGGTAGCGCAATGTATCAACAATTGTTTCAAAATATATCACACGGAAATTGAGTTTCGAATTTTCACATATAGTATGTACATGTATTTTAATTTTTGAACTCAATATTTCTATTTTATTTGTGTGTTTATATAAATAAACGAATATATATATATATATATATATATATATATATATATATATATATATATATATATATATATATATATATATATATATATGTTTCATAGTCTTTTCATTTATTTTAAGGACAAATAAAAAAAATTAATAATATGAAATTACGTTCTCCGGGCGTGACGTACTGACACGTCCTAGTGAAAGAGTACACGCCCGTTATATGCTGCGTAGTTAATTCCCCGGTTAACAGGTTAATAGTAGCAATAAGTTCAATCGATGCATGTGCAAAGAATAAATACAATATAATTAAAGTTGAAATTATTGGAAATCTTTAAATACGACAGTCGGATAATTGCAGATATTATTTCAAAACTGTTGAGTTGGCAATGAGATTGTCTACTCATTGCAAGCTTGTGTTGAGAGATAAATGATTTTTAAACTGAAACAAATACAGCGTTTAAGAGAACGTGTTGAAAGTATAAACGACACATGATTTCAAAACTATTAAGTGCCACTAGTCCAAGACATATCAAGAAATGGACGCGAAATGAGCTTATTTTCATCCACACGTGAGTGAAAATTTTTTAATACATACATGCCTTCTTCTCCAATACGAATTGAATTCTCCCCACCTTTCACGCCGCTAGAGCATCCACATACTCAAGTGGCTCTCTAGTTGCTTTCACAAAAATCCAACTCCTCATACTTCAACCCCGAATTGTCAACAAAATATCAACCATATGATTGAAAACATATGACTCGTGAAAACGTCTACTTAAGTTGAATTTGAAATTGTACATATAGAACAATTTTTTTAAGATAAATTGTGTGGAATGTATGCAAAAGCGTTACAAAAGTGATAATTAATTAAACTGAAAAGTTTGCCAGGGATCGCGTGTGTTGTTGGGTCGGGGAAAAAAATGTAGCGATGTGTGTGGCATTGTAAAAATAGCTATAGGAAGCATGTCAGGGATGTATTCTTCGTAGGGTAAGTCATGTTGAATCTTTTATTTCGTTTAAGTTAGAATATCCACACGGAAAATTGGTTTAGTTCAAGATGCGAAAATTGGTGAGAGACGTGCGTCAAACTTATTTGAAATTCAAATCAGCAGCAGATAGCACGCCAACTTCACACCACATCATAAAGTGCTTCAATTCTCGCGATGTATTTTGCATCCATTCTCTCTGACATCTATGCACTAGTTACAAGCGTCGATACTTACGTACACACACTCGTACCAATGTCTTAGCATTAATAACGCTCAATAAATTACCTCTCTTTTGAACAAATGATCAAGTCCGTAACACGTTCTCTTTAGCTAGAATGCACTTTATATCATAAGTGGACAGGCTAGTCCGTCCCAAGCATAATTCAAAACAAATCTCGTTATCACTAACGGGATTGAACCAGCTACCTTTGGCTTATAAGATGAGCACTCTAACCACTACACCATGTAGACGACTGCATTACCAATTACTGAATTTAAAATATTTACAAGTTGGGTAGACAGAACTATGCTCATGTCAGAAGGGTTTTGTACTTAACTTACGATATGTAGATATATATATATATATATATATATATATATATATATATATATATATATATATATATATATATATATATATTGAAGAATTCAATTCAAGAAAAACTTTAATGACATGGAAAAAAAACATATTTTAAAAGAAAACCCGGTGTTACTCCATTTTAACTGGCCAAAATTTTGTTGCAATATTGCCAAAATCATTGACTAAGCCGAGTCGCAAATGTCTTTTTTGTCACGACAATGGCGGCCATTTAAGGGACATTATATTCCATACTTAAGGGACATTATTTTCCATGCTTAAAAAAAACTTTCCATTTTGTATATTTTGTAATCTGAAAATCAAAATGCATAAAAAATATAAACGAAAAAGTTATTAAATTTTTAAACTCCATAGTGACTTTTGGTCCACCCTATTATATGTTTGGGGAAAATACAATCAAAAGTATAGTGTCTGGTTCGATGGAAAGCCCATGTAGTAGAAAACCCGTGTATGAAATCCAAACGGCAATAAGTTCTGTACATACTATTAAAAATTATAGAATATAAGAACGTTTTAAAGGACTACTTAAATATCTATTTTCATTCAATTTGATCATACTAATACAATTTAACTGGCGATTAGTAGCAAAGCACGATAAATTTCACCTAATATTTTTCGCTGCTCATCTTCAGCTATTCATAAATAAATTCAATCAAGTGTTAATAGCATATACCTTAAATGATAGTTCGGAAAAAATAACACTATTTTACAATATATAATAGTCTCATTTAAAATGGCCGCCACCCGTAGAACAAATCTCAAATCTACTCATCATGAATATAATCCTGAAGCTTTCATGCAAATCCTAGAAAACCCGTAGTGTCTGAATTGATTAAAAGTGGATATTTTCCCAAAGCCATGTATAGTTGCTGTTGTAATACAGGAAAACTTAAACCCCCATAACTTTGTAAAATACAATTCGATCTTTCTGAAATTCTCAGTAATGACATTTGCATATTGAATTTCATTGAATTTGATAGTTCTCTTACGATTTTATTCAAGAAAGTGTGAAATGGATAAATCATACTATTACTGAAAAAGTTAAGTGAATTTAGACTTCTGGGATATTTGTTGTTGTAGTGCTCATAAAGGTCTGCATTCATGATTTTTTCAGATTTTTCGGATGTAAGGTATCCAATCGCGAGGGGGGTACGCCTAAATGGCGTGCATTTCCCCTTCTCCTTACCTCCTTGATACTGGTAAAGTAGTTTTAAAACCTGTTTTGGGAAGATCTCAATGAGACCTTTCAGACGACGATGAAATTTTTTTCAAAGGGTCACTCCTCTATATGGAGGGACCCCTTGAAACTCTTTGAAATTTTTTTTCAACCCAAAACTTTCTAGAAGTCATAACTTCCGACCTTTCAACAAAATTTCATGGCCGTATCTTCTGCAGTTTGAGAGAAAAACTGCTGTGACATACAGACGGACGGATAGACGGACACAGGTACCGATTTCAATTGGGTTTTGTATTTTAGTACAAAACCCTTAAAAGCATCTTGAAAGCTTTGAAGGTGCAATACGGATATATTATTGATTTATAAAGATCTACAGGCAGTACCTTATTTTACTAGTTTTATCTGATTAAATTACTTCCTCTCCTCCTATAGGTTGCTACTATAGAAAATTTTAATCGTTTTTTAAATTAGCAATATTCTATACACAACGCTGCCGCAGCCGGTCCCAAGCCCGTTTGAGAAACGACGAGGGATCTCCTTATTTCGCCAACCCACAACTTCCAAGATTCCTCATCCTAAATCCCACGACCAAATGGTAGTTAATTGTCTCGGGGTCGCACATTGGGTTTACTGGATCCCCAATGATGGGACGTTAAATGCGGAGAAATGCCAATAACTGTAAGTATACCTACAGCTCTGCTACTTAATTCTACTGAAACCTCCTTTGTGGGAACGTAAGAGGATGAAGGCGAGTCTTCTGCGCCTGATAACGGAATCGAAAGTGATAACCATGCCACCGAAATAGAAGTTTGGCAACGGGCTAACTCCTCATCCCGGTGAACACCAACCAATGCAAAAATCAACCGAGAAACCGCTGATAGAACAACCGGAGGTTCCAGCCTCCATGCAGATATCAGCGACAATGGAGAACGCCTGATAAGACTTCACTACTATCAGAGGCTTCACAGTAAGCTCCATACGTTTTCCACATCGAGATATCCATAAGAGAACGTGGGCATCCCCAGACGGTCACGCATTCAACCAGATCGACCATGTTCTCATACAAGCACGAGCTGCCACCAGCATTCTCGACGCGCGCTCGTTCCGCGGCTCTGTCTGTGATTCGGACCACTATCTTATAAGGGTCAAGTTCCAATGGCGCATCTCCAAGAACCGTAAACAAGGATGATCAGATACTTCAAGGTACCCGATATACAAGCTAAATGATAGCTCAATAATGTCCATATACATGTCAGCGCTGGAGAATCCCATCAACATATCCCCGTAGGCGCGAGAAAGTAATGATAACATCAAAACCATGTGGAAGACAGTGAGATACGGTGAAAGAAGCAGCCGAAAAGGTCTTTGGACACCACCCAAAGGAAAATAGGAATGGCTGGTACTTCGAGGAGTGCAAGGAAGCGATTAAAAAAGGAATCAGGTGCACAAAGAATACATCTATTGATCAACTAGGGCCAAAGAAGAACAATATAAAACCCTTCGACGTCAAGCTAAAAAAATGTGCCGAAGAAAGAAACGACTGACCGTCAACACCAAGTTCCAACAGTTAAATGAAAAAATGACCCTAGATGAAGTCAAATCGGTGTATGACTCTATTAAACAACTAGCAGACGGTTTCAATCTACAAACAAGTATTTGCAAAAGTACAATAGGAGCATCATAGGCAAACCAGTCGAAATTAAAAACAGATGGTAGAATAACCTTCTGCATAGACTAATATGCAGAACATGGTCAGATGAGCATTTACCAGAAGGCTGGTGAAAAAGTATAATATGTCCTGTACACAAAAAGGGGGACAAATTAAGGTGTGAAAATTATATCGCTCTACTGTCCCCATATTATAAACTACTCTCAAAAATAATAGGAAGAAAATTAAAGCCGTACTATGAAAGTGTTATAGGAGAGTATCAGGGAGGCTTTCGAAGTGGACGGTCTACAATAGACCAAATATTCTCAGTTAAGTAGCTGCTCCAAAAGTACTGGGAATATAACATCGGTTTGCACCAACTCTTTCTGGACTTCAAGCAAGAATACGGTCTCGAAAGCAATGCGATGTACAAAACAATGCTTGACTTTGGCGTCGCAACAAAACTAGTCCGCATGGTCAAGAACACGATGCTAAACACAGAGTCCCAGGTCAAGGTAAACGGTGAACTAACAGACAGCTTTATAACGGAATCAGGCTTAAAACAAGGAGATGGACTTGCCTCAATGCTCTTTAATATTGCACTGGAACACGTTATCAGTAAGACGTCAGCTGAAACCTCGAGTACACTAATGTTCAAGTCCACACACTTCAATATTATGGCACGTTCAACCTCAAATGCCAAAGGAGCATTTCTGAATCTAGAATCTGAAGCAAAACGAATTGGCCTACGAGTTAATGAAACTAAAACTAAATTCAGGACTCAAACGAGGAAGGAAACTTCAGTTCGACAAAACTTGACCGTAGCCAACTACAACCTTGAAAGTGTGGATTTGTGTACCTTGGAGCCAACCTGAAAACAAGAGGCGTCGAAAAGGGTGAGATTGGACGCCGCATAAACGCCGCAAGTAAAGCATATTACTCCGTACTTCACATTCTAAGGCCCAGATTTGTGCACAGGCAAAATAAGCTTCGCGTTTACAAAACAATAGTCAAACTTGTGCTGTTGTATAGAACTGAAACATGGACCCTGATGAACGAATTCGAAAAGGCAGTGGACGTATTGAAACGCAAAGTGCTCTAGAAAATCTACGGCCCAGTGAAACAAGGAACAGAGTAGAGACTACGTTACAACGATGCTGTATGAAGTATTTGACGATCCACTTATTTCCTCTTGCGTAAAGTTACGTAAATTGCAATGGGCGGGCCGTGTAGAAAAAATGGAAAAAACCGGCTACCCAAAAGAACACAAGGTAGACGTCCAGCGGAAAGCCCGAGGACTCGATGGTTAGACACGATAGAAGCTAAGATCCTTGTTGGGAGTAAACAACGGGTTTACAAGGTTGCGGAACCGTGATGATTGGAGGAGATCAATCCTGGAGGCCAAGGCGCGGCTTGGGCTGTCGCGCCATAGATGATGATGACTTTTCATTCCGTTAGACCCGGGATGTACTTCTACCAAGGGGTTAGAATGAACCCTCAGACATACATGTTGGATTAGTCAGACGTTCTATTTAATCAACTTTACTCGAATCCCCTTTAGGAACCATCTATTTTCGTTGTGCCATCTGGGAAAGAATTCTAACTAGTTGTCCAGTTAGGAAAGTGTGATGAGGGTCACACCATCACCTTTTAGCTTACCACCACTTCAGGCGGTAGTTGTCTGTCTACATTTCTATGGTTGATATTTTTGTTAAAGATTTTTATTCTACCAGATTAAGAAAGTTCTTTCCGATAAAAAGTATTAATGCCAATTTTTCTCCTAAGAAAGAATTGTCAATTTTCTGATTTCAAACAGATATGAAATTAGTCAATTATTTTGTTTATTTGAAATCACTAATACTGCAAGACTGCGGAAGCTGCAATGAGTTGACCACATGAATCGTATGGACGAACAACGGGTACCCAGAAAGGTATTCGTTGGGAGAACTGTAGGCCGGAGACCAGTGGGGAAACCGAGGAAACGCTGGTCTGACTTGGTCGACGAAGACAGTTCATTGCTGCTCGGATTTCGAAATTGGAGGACGAGCTCAATGGACCGAGACAGTAGGAGGCGCTATTTGAAGGAAGCGATGGCCCGAGAGGGGCTGTAGTGCTACGAAGAAGAGGAATACTGAAGATGACTCGGAGTCCCGACGGCATTTCCAGAAAAGAGATATGAAATTTTTAAATCAATCAGCTCAATCCTAAAGTATTCTGTAATTGACAGGACTATATTGAAACAAAGAAGAAAAGCTCGCACCACTATGTAACTAGGGGAGAAGTAGTCTACTCCATCATCATAAGGTGGTATGAACAGATTCGTGACTTCTGCAAATTAGCCTCTATGTATACTCTATGGGCTTCAAGTTCTACACTGTTGGTATATTTCGACAGAAGTTGGGTGAAGCCCAAGCGGGAACAAAAGAATAATAACCTTAATGCTCGCATCAGATAACAGAAGCCAAAGGCTGGCTCCAAATACGCTTGACATTCGACGCTATACATTCTGACGTCACATGTGTCTCCAAGTATCAATGTTGGGTTCGATGGGAGATGTTCAAAGGCATCTTCTACTTAACCTCTATACCTTTCTGCTTTGGTCCTTTTCAAGTAGTCATTGCAATTTTTTTCAAGTATTTATGTTATGTTAGATTTAATTTGAGACATTGTGAATTCATTAGCAGACCAAACAAATCGTTAAATATGTGGTGCAACATTAAGGTTTCAATATGAACTAATCTCGCGTGGAAACCATAATGAAACTTTCTTTCTGAGTGGTGCTGCAGGTGTTTGAATTTTGCTGCTGTTAAGGAAACGCCTAGGAAGACAAAAGAAATCATGCTGAAGTATGTGGTAGGAGCACCGTTCCAGAGGATCGCTGTGGATGTGGCGGAACCGCTTTCAGAAACTGATCGAGGTAACCGACATACTCTGGTGGTGATTGACTACTTCAACTAGTAGACGGAGGTATACGCTGTTCCCAATCAATAAGCGACAAAGATTGCAGATCAGATCGTGGAAGATTGGGTCTGTCGATACGGAGTACCGTGTGAGTTGTATTCTGACCAAGAGCGAAGCCTTTTGACAGCCGTTTCGCCACTCTATGTCTTCATCAGAAAAGAAAGTTGCATACTGATGAAACCACAGTGCGGCGAAACGGCTGTGAAAGATTAAAATAAAAACAGTTTTAATTATTACGATATTAATTTCGTTCAGTGTCGGTCGCATCAATTCGATCACGGAGTATTCAGTGCAGTGCATCGTTTGTCGGGAATTCGAAAAACCAGAACAATGCCACTTTATTCCCAGCCTGACGGTATGGTCGAGCTCTTCAACAAAACGCTGAACGAACACCTAGCCGAAAGGACAACGCACGAACATGGTACCAACATATAGCACTATTCCTCGTGGCATATCGCGCAACTGATCATAAGTCAACAAGGGAAATACCATCAAAAGTTTTGTTTGGGAGGTCGATCCAACACCAATAGAAGAACCAAAAACTCCGGACTATGCATCTAACTTGAGACGTCGCCTGGACAATATACACGAACAGGTGCCAGGACAACTTAGGCGGATCGAATGAAGATAAAATACGATCTTAAAGCCAACTCCGCTGATTTCAACGAAGGTTATATATTGTAGTTTGGCTGTGCAACCCTTGTCGGAAAAAGGGACTCTGTCCGAAGCTGCGGCAGAAATGGAAAGGCCCGTATGAACTTATCACCCGAATAAATGATGTAGTGTATCGTGTCCGAGCACCAGAAGCCGTGAGCAAACATGAACATTGGTCACGTCGATTGGCTGGCGCCATACCAGGGGAATATGGTAGACAAACAGATTTAAGGAATAGTGTTGGTTAGTTTTTTGTATTTTTCCTATTGAATCATAAAATATATAATATTTAAATTTAATTTGTTATTATTTTTTGATCGAATATTTTTGATTAATAATGTGTATAAATGTAGTGAGCCAGTTGGGCTATTAAATTTTTGGTACAGTAATCCCTTAACATTCGTGATCTTAACATATGCGATTTTCGTTATTCACGGATGAAAAAATGAGCAAAAACTTAACAATCGCGCGACCGGATGTCATTATTCGCGGGAAAGAAACAAACAACTTGTGTGAACAATTCGATTTCGGCATCGCATGGATCGGACCCAAATTCCAAATTCATTTTTCCTTCTTTTCAGTTTGTTTTAATCTCTCGTGGAAATTGTGTCGCGAAACGTCTCCTCTACCAAAACGTAAAAAAACTCTCCTAACCGTTGGTGAAAAAATAAAAATTTTAGACAAGTTACGTGCGAGAGAAAGATATGCCTCCGTTGGCCGCTTGTTTAAAATAAATGAATCCACAGTTCGTTCGATCAAGGCAAAACAGAATTCAATCAGGGACAGTGTGGGTGCTACTTCAGTAGCCTCATCAAAAAGAGTGCTACAAATCAGAAATAAAGTGCTTGAAGAGACCGAACAAGCTTTAGGAATATGGATGGAAGGCATGTTTCAAAGGAAAATGCCGTTAAGTTCAGCTTTGATCAGAGAAAAGGCTTAAAAACTGTACGATAGCATTAGTGGAAATTCTCGCTTTGGATTTATTTTCCAAGCAAGCAAAGGGTGGTTCGAGATTTTCAAGAAGCGATTTAACTTGCACAACATCAAATTAGTTGGGGAATCTGCTTCTGCTGATCACGAAGTAGCAGGAAAATTTCCAGCAAGTCTTCAGGAAATTATCATGAGAGGAGGGAATTTTCTTTAACGCTGATGAAACTGGCATCTTTTGGAAGAAGATGCCAAATCGAACATATCTTTCTAAAGCTGAAAGACCTGCCCCAGGTCCAAGGCTGCCAAAGACCGTGTTACTTTTCTGCTGTGTGCAAATGCTTTAGGGGATTGTAAGATAAAACCTATGATAATTGACCGATCCCAAAATCCAAGAGCACTAAAGGGAAAAAACAAAGATCAGCTACGTGTTTTTTGGAGGGCTAATAGCAAACATGGGTCGCTAGTGCCTTATTCCAGGAATGGTTTTATTCTTGGTTCATTGAAGAGGCAAAAAATATCTTACTTCGCAAAACCTGGCTTTCAAGGTACTTCTTCTTATCGACAACGCTCCGAGTCATCCTTCCAGTTTAGTTAGGACTAATCCGAATGTAGATTGTGTGATTTTTTTGCCCCCGAATACGGCGTCATTATTACAACCACTCGATCAAGGGATGATCGCAGCTTTTAAGGCTTATTACACCAAACGAAGTTTTAAGCGAATTTTAAATTCGCTTGAATGCTCTTCAGATGAAGCAGTAACGAGTTGCTGGAAGAAATTTAAATTTGCCGATTGCATTGGTGACATCGATGCATCTTGGCAGGAAATGAAATCTAGCTCAATCAACGCTTGCTGTAGACAGATATGGCCACACGTGGTTGAAAAGGAAAGCACTGTCCCACCAGTCCAAGATGAGGAAGATGAAATAGTCCAACTAGCACATCCGATTGGTGGTGAAGGATTTGACGATATGAGACAAGACGAAATTAACGAATTGCTGAATTGTCATGAAGAGGAGTCATCGGATGGAGACCTATTGCAACAAAAAGGAGAGGAAACTAAAGAATCTGAAGATGTTGGGTGCGAGGCAAAGAGCTGGGAAAATGCGGGTAAGTATTTTGGCTAGTTTTTAATCAATTCTTTTCATTCGATATTTTGTATACAGGTTAAAATTTTTCTTCAAAGCAACTCAGGGAAATTCTCACCTTGAGGGACCCACTTGATCAAAAAGCAATGGATTTGGACCCATCTCTTAATCGAAGCTTGCAGTTTAAAAGGGATATCGAGACCGCTTCAAATAATTATGTGGAAATCCTTAAAGAAATTGATTTATCAGCACAGCAACGTTCAATTACGAGTTATTTTTCTTCTTTAAATAGCGTCGGGCCTTGCGTTGTTGTGTGAGTAGACGCGTTTCGACTACTTCGAGTCATCTTCAGTTCTAAAGGATGTGTTGAAGGAATGACTTTATATAGTCGCAGGATGGGTTAAGCGGATGGGTAATTAGGTCAGGTAGTAAATTACGTCAAGTACCCCAAGTAACCTAATAATCCTCTACCTGGCCTAATTTAGTACTTGACGTAATTTACTACCTGACCTAATTACCCATCCTACAACTGTATAAAGTCATTCCCTTCAACACATCCTTTGGACACTGAAGATGACTCGAAGTAGTCGAAACGCGTCTGATCGCACAAAAAAGCAAGGCCCGACGGCTTTTAAAGAAAAAATAGAATTGGCCTGCGGATACCAAATAAACAAAATGATTGACTACGAGTTATTTATTTCCATCTACATCGAAAACTAACAATGGGAAAAACTAGCATGTAGCGACATATTTTTTGATTTTATTTTTTATTTCTTCTTAGCACTACAGCCCCTTTCGGGCCTTCGCTTCCTGCAAACAACGCCTCCAACTGTCTCGGTCCATTGGCCGCGTTCTCCTATTTGGAAATCCGAGCAGCGATGAACTGTCTTCACCGACCGAGTCAGACCAGCGTTTCCTCGGTTTCCCCACTGGTCTCCGGCCTTCAGTTCTCCCAACGAATACCTTTTTGGGTATCCGTTGTTCGTCCATACGATTCATGTGGCCAATCCATTGCATTTTCCGCAGTCTTACAATCGTTGAGACCTCCGGGTCGTCAAAAATTTGATACAGCTCATGGTTGTATCGAATTCGCCTTTGGTCCCCGTCTAGCTTCGCTCCGATTATTCGCCTCAGGACCCGTCGCTTAAAGGCGTTCAATATATTTGCCGATGCTTGGGTTATTTTTTATTTACACACTATAATTTTGAATAAATCGTCTTTTAATCCTGAATTTTATCTCAATTGTTGCCGTTGTGGAACGTAACCCCCTTATTACATAGGAAATAGACTCAACATTCGCGGATTTAACATTCACGGCAGTTTTCAGGAACCTAACCCCCCCGAATGTTAAGGGATTACTGTATTTTTACTGTTTGGAATTTGTTTTATATTCTTTGAAAATTTATAACGATAAATATTGAATAAAGCGCTTTTGACTTTGGGTCAGCTACCTTGAACAAATTAAAAGAGGAGGCAGTGTGACCAACTTGTAGACATTTAGTAGGTGTAATTGACGACACATTGATTAGAGAATAATTGGCGATAGGAATAAAACACGGAATGATGTTGTGAAGCTTGTAGATAAAATTCATGTGCTGTGTATTTGAAAGGTATTACATATTACATCAACAATTGAATATTTAACGAGCCCTGATAGGAGAAAATATAAAACAATAATAATAAGCCATTGCCCCAAAACGTAGACAAACCATGATAGTACCTCAATCCTGTATCATAACGATAACCTTATCTGAAATGAATACTCATTACAACTCACTTGTAGCGTTTCCCGTTGTCGGTAAAAGAACTCTAACTAGAGACCTTTACCTTACAGGCTAACCACAACACAATGTGTAGTAGTTAGCCTGATATTTTTTGCCTATGCGCTTTAAAGGGATAACCTCTAATTTTAAAAGATTTTCCAAACCATAGGGGGACAATTTTCGACACTAAAAAGCAGTTTTAACCGTTCATTTCATATCCCACATGAATATCTTTGGAAAGCCCCATTTTTAATAGTCACCTTTCACATTGAGAATTTGACCATTTTTTATACCAAAACTTTCAGAAGTCCAAGTTGAATCATACAGTTAGTAAAGAAATAAAGTGATAATTTTGACAGTCTGATTATTAACGCCTACCTTTGCTCTTTTCCTGATTTTTCTGATCATACATACTCAATCTCTCGGATGGGGGATTACAAAAATTTTTCTCATACTCTTGACACAACGCTTAGGTTCAATCTGAGCTGCAAATTCATCAAGTAGGTTATAGTCCTAATTCCTTGAATTATCTGTAGCGGATTATTTCAGGGAACGGAGTATATGTTTAAAATTAGATTAGTTTCTTTACATTTTTATATTCAACAATGAATATCCTTTATTTGATTACAGTTTAGGATACTTTTGAGATAACCTCCTCTTAAAGATTAATAAAATTTAAAGAATTGAATTGAAATTTGCCAGGAAAGATTCTTGATTTATGTGTGTATTTTATAGAATGTTCAAACTTACGCAACTTGGGCGTATAATGTTGAATGTTTCCTATGATCACGCCACTCAACAATGATTCAAAAGAACAAGCAGATAATAGAGCTCCTAATAACCTACATAGCTTTCAATGGTAGTCCAATGATTATGATAGTTGCTTTTGGTAAGATAGACGAAAGATGCAACCTTAGCACCATCCATCTTTAAAGTTAATTGCTGCCTATATAGTCATTTTGTGTGTAAACATTTTGATGCCTTATATTGGCCATAAGGATTCTTAACCATTGACGTCTACACGATTGAGTCTTTTAAAACTATTATGAAATTTAAATAAAAATTCAATCTTACTTTCAAACAAGTCAAAGAAAAATTCAAATTTAGAGAATTTATGTAAGAATGCTAAGTTGGTGTTCCAAAATACATTATTTTGAATTATCATAATTTTCAACGGTAATCTGGGGAAAAAGTAAAGAATAAAAATAAATAAATCAATTGGTTTTTCATCAAATATTTTATCATTTTTCAATTTCTCTGGTTATTGGAACAAACATCATAACATAACATAGTTTTATTTTATATCGTTTACAAATGTGCAATAAAGCAAACACTCCATAAAACCATATAAAATTAAATATATAATAAAAAAGAAAATAAAAATATACTTTTTTCTTTATAAAAAATAGCTGGAAAAATACTTTCATTTGCCAAAAACTACTAAACATAAAAAATACAATTTTTCCTATCAAATTATAAAGAAAGCTAATAAAGACTTAGAGATTACATTTTAAGTATTATCAATTTTTTTATCCTCATCATTATTATCATCAGGGTTTTCAGCATTTTAATTTCAATATATCTGCGCATCGTCGAAAAATTGTTGATTCGTTCATACTGTGTAATCTGTACATATTAAACGAATTGAAAAAAAAAGAACAAATCAAATAATCAACAATATACTAAGATTTCACTGGAAAATCATCGATTTTCAATTATAGGTAAGGATAGTGAAGATACGAAGCGCATTGACATGAGTTATTTTGGCTGCCAATCCTTTAGAGCGTAGAGTGGAAATTATCATTTTTTTTTCTTTCTAAGACAGATTTTTCATGTTTGCTGTATTTCTTGATTTAATTTATGCATATTCTGTAACAGTCAATAAATTTGTGTGCCTTTCATAATTATACGTCTATTTACAAAAAATATAATACGAGTGTGTGATTACATGCGTTTTTGCGGTCACAATTAACTTGTTTTGTTTTTTCTTTTACTTCTCTTAAACCAATCACGAACCAATTTATTTATTAGTTTCCATTTTCTTACTCAACAGCTTGAATTCTTATCTATTATTATTCTCATGTTTCTTGTTTAAGATGTAACTCGATTTGATTTATATTTTAAAGAATTTTTATGACCACCATTTCTATGTGTAGTATTTTAGATAATATATCCGTTACTCCTATGCCGTGTATATTTTTTTTTAATTATTATTTTTTTGTTTGCATTTTTGCAATATTTATATTAAACGAAATAATAAATATATTAAATATATGCAATAGAAAAAAGAAAAAAATTACGCTAAAATCATTTTTGTATATATAATATATAAAAACATGACCAAGAAAAAATATATAATTTTTTTTTATATCAAAAAAAAAGAAATTCTTGGGTTGGTTTTGCGTGATTTTGTTTTTGTGTCAGGTTTTTCTTTATGCATTTGTTTTTGCTCGTTTGTGTTTTTTTAGTTATATGGATTTAAAAAATCATACATGTATTGTATTTTACTTTGCGTCTTAAATATTGTGGTTTTCTCGGTTGATTTTTTTAGGTTTTTTTCTCTTAACTTTTAATCTTTTCTGTAATGATTTATTTATTTAATAATACTCCTTAAATATTTTTTATTGTTTATAACTTATGTCGAGATTTGACTTCACGTTGTTGTGTTCTTAAGCTGCAACAGTTTGACTTTAAGCTCACTGAACGTTGGCCGTCGGGCTGGATTAAGATCCCACGCTTGGCGCATCATTTCATAAATCTCAGGAGGACATCCCTCTGGCGCTTCCATTTTATAGCCAACTTCAACATGCTTGACGACATCAGCTAATGGCTGTTGGGAGTAGAAATATATTTTATTGAAATTTTTATGCAATAATCGATATGGTACTCGTAATATTCTACGATGGTTAAATTCCTAGTTACTCGTTTGGCTAATATAGAATATTTTTGGGAATACATACATTGACTGAAAACACCCGAAGTTAATGAAAGAGAGAGAAAAAAAGAGAGAGAGAGACAGGAGAGAGAGGTAATAATGCGGGAGGTAGCGTTGCATCTGGTCAAGTCATTTCAAACTCACTGAAAATCATATCAATGGGAGTTTTCCGAAATACTTTCGAAACATGAATGTCAGTAACTCCAATAGTATTGGAAGGTCAAGTGAAAGTTGTATGAAAATGTTATGAAAAAAATCATTTCATACTCCACCAGAGATGGGTTTGAGATCATTTAAAAAATATGAATTAGTTGATATGCAACACTCAAATCCATAAAGCGCGCATTATGTCGCTTGTGCTGATTGCTAGCCGTTGCTCCTTATGAAGGTGATTGACGATTCGATTTAGAATTTGAAGGGTGTCTGTATTATATAAAACCGACTAAGTCAAAGCGCTTACAACGCTCAACTTAGTATTCTGTTGTCATGGAGCCAAGACAACAGCCTTTTTTTTTGGTTGGGAGGTGAATGCCATTTACGCACAGAGTGTGGGACTCCCATGCTCGTAAGAAGGCGACTGGACAACCCCCTGTCAACCTGAGAACCCAACCGTTTGACACATTACTTCGAGCCAGGTCTCGTTTTGTTACGCCGTGAGGAAGAGGAAAAGCGATCCCCCAGCGCCCCCGGCTGCTATGAGTCCCTTTTATATTTTAGGACTGCCCGAGCATAACGTGCCACCTGGTTCCATTTGTCAACCGATTCGAGCATCACCGCAACTATATTATCCGGGGTGAGCTCTCCCGTCTCCCTTCGCGGCCTGACCCATTTTGCACACCCAAAAAATGTGTGACAGGCATTGTCTTCCTCTCCTGGGCAAAACAGACAATCGGGGGACCGTGACTTACCAACCTTGTGCAGGTAAGACTGAAAACACCCGTGCCCGCTCAAAAGCTGAGTCAGATAGAAGTCAGTCTCACCATGCCTTCGATTTAGCCACGCTCTCACATCCGGGATGAGGCGCGCAGTCCACCTTTCCTTCGTGCAATTCAGCCAAGACTGCTGCCAATCGTTGAGCGAGCGCTGTCTCTCCTCGCGGACAACCATCTCCCTCGCATCCTCGTTTCGGCGCAGGTAAATAGCGCGGCGCTCTCTAGCAAGGAGGGCGACAGGTATCACGCCTGCAATAACGGATCAGAGGCTGTCGGATACGAAGATGCAATTCTCAGTGCTCCTCTTCTCTGTACCTGTACTAAACGTTTTCGGTATACCTCCTTGCTGAGAGCGTCGCCCCATACTTCTGCTCCGTACAGTAGCATTGACCCTACAACACTCATCGTTGGCCATAAGTCGACTCAGAGCCGATATTCCCGAAACAGCCTTCTCAGCCGTTGCCCTGATTTGCTCAGAGAAACTTATCTTCGAGTCGATCAGTAGCCCCAGGTACTTCACCGATGGCTTCGATTCGATTCGTATGTCTCCAATACTGATCATTCTTACTCTAGGGATTCTCTTTTTTGTCAGGATGACCACTTCGGTTTTCTCCAGTGCTAAACTGAACCCGCGAGCAGTCATCCAGTCCCTCTCTCGGCCTAAGTTGCGCCTGTTCAATGGTGCGTCCAGCGACCAGAGCCGCAACATCATCCGCATAACCGACCAAGCGCGACTCATCTGGCATCTCAAGTCTCAGTAGCCCGTCGTAAGACATGTTCCACAGGTCCGGACCAAGGATAGATCCCTGGGCAACACCCGATGTAATTTCCATCCTTCGTTGGCCCTGCGTCGTGTCGTAGAACAGGCTTCGGTCCTTTAGATAGTTCCAAAGGCAAGGCCCCACGGATCCTTGTTCACATTGTCCACTACGTCTTGCCAGCAGCGAGCCTTGCTATTGTTGATGAATTTGCGAAGGCATTTCCTGGCCGACTTATATGTTGCCACCCAGTTGCATGCCTCGTCACGGTTCCGCGCCCGTTGAGCCTCGTGGCACTCCCTTCGCTTTTCAGCGATTTCAGTTGACCACCAGTTCACTGGGGGCTTGCCGTGCCGGGGTTTTCGACGGGGCATAGAAGCGCAGCAAGCAGTCGTAATGATGCTCATAGTAGAGTTCACCACGTCTTGAGCTGCCAGTTCTTCCGTCCCCTCCGCAGCTCCCTGCAGCGGCTCACCTGCTGTGAGCACCTCGACGAACCTCTCGACGTCCATCCTTCCGATGTTTCATCTAGTTGTAGAAAGCCAAGAGCACGGACGTCGGGAGACAACATCACTTTTCTCAAGCAGAATGCACTGATGATCACTGGCTGTGTAGTCCTCTAATACTTTTCAATTGTGTATCCTCCGTACTAAGGACTCCGAGGCGAATGTCACGTCCGATGTGGTTCCTTCACAGCCAATACGGTGGATAGTCGGCGTATTTCCAGAGTTTAGTACGACGAGCGCCGTCCTGGCCGCCATTTCCAGGATTCGTTTTCCCCGCAGATCCGTTTGAGGCATGCCCATTCGATTGCTTTAGCGTTGAAGTCTCCCGCAACGAGCACTTTGCCCCCTGCGTTCGAGACAGCGCCCTCCAGAGCATTAAGCTTGGCTTGGAAAGATGATATCGATTCGTTAGACGTTAGGTACACACTAAAGAAGGTGGTTCCTGAGCACCGAACCCACACGAAACCATCCCCCCGTCCACAACTCTCCGCTTGGAAATCACTGTTCCGAATCCAGATAGCGGCAGTACCAGTTTCGTGAGAATACCATAATGTAGGACTTTTAACCATGGTGTTGCTCGCTTAGCAGCAAGAAGTTGGCTTTCATGTCCCTCGCAAACTGCTCAAGCAGATTTTGGGCGGTTGAACTGCGGTGTAGGTTTAACTGCAGGATGCGGGTCATCGAAGTTCTGATTTTGCCTTGGCTAAGGCTTCCTGGAACACGCGGCATTTTTCTGATCCCAAGACGCGCCCAAAATCAGATCTTGGATCAGCATCTTTGCAGAGAATACAGTGTGCCTCCTTTGTACACTCTAAATAATAAAATAATGGGTGTACTACTTAATAACCGGAATTTGGCGCTAGATGTCCGTACTAACAAATACCGTGAAAGCTCGAACTTTATATATATGTCATTTTGAAGGTACATTTGACAGCTATCAAAATCAGTCAACAAAACATTTTTATCTGGTGTGCATCATTATTATTTTTCACGTTGAATAACTTCGAAAATTGGAGAAAAAGACAACATTTGCGGGAGGTTCTGTTGGGTCATTTTTTGCAAAGAAAACTGCTGCGGAAAGTCATCGTCTGCTTGTAGAAATTTATGGCGACGATGTTTTAGCGAAAACACAGTGTTTTGAATGGTTCCAACGCTTCAAACGTGCCGATTTTACATCAAAGACAAAGAACGACCAGGACAGCCAAAAAAGTTTGAAGATGAAGAATTGGAGACGCTACTCGATGAGGATTCGTGTCAAACGCAAGACGAACTTGCCAAATCGTTGGAAGTGACTCAGCAAGCCATTTCGAAACGTTTGAAAGCTGCCGGATACATTCAGAATCAAGGTAATTGGGTCCCCTATGAGTTGAAGCCGAGAGACGTTGAACGGCTGCTTGAGCGCCATAAAAAGAAATCATTTTTGCATCGGATCGTGACTAGGGATGGAAAATGGATCCATTATGACAATCTCAAGCGCAAAAAGTCATACGTGAAGTCCAGCCAACCAGCCATCAACGGCGAAGCCAAATATCCATGGCGCCAAGGTTATGCTGTGTATTTGGTGGGATTAGAAGGGACCGTTATATTAGAAGTTGTTGAAATCGGGCCAGACAATTACAGGTGACCTGTACCGAACACAATTAATACGTTTGAAGCGCGCAATCATCTAAAAACGCCCGGAATATGCGACCAGACACGAGGCTATAATTTTTCATCATGACAACGCTCGGCCGCATGTTGCAAGACCCGTGAAAAACTATTTGAAAAATAGTGGATGGGAAGTTTTGGCCCACCCGCCTTATAGTCCGGACCTTGCTCCGTCTGACTTTCATTTATTTCGCTCGATGCAAAACGCCCTTACCGGAGTACGCTTCACTTCAGAGCAAGGCATCCGAAATTGGATAGATTCGTTTTTGGCCGCAAAGTCGGCGCAATTTTTTTAGGATGGAATTCATAAATTGCCTGAAAGATGGGGAAATGTTGTAGCTTCCGATGGACAATACTTCGAATAAAATATATTGTAAGATTTTTCCATAATAAAGCATCAAATTACGCTAAAAAAAATTCCGGTTATTAAGTTGTACACCCAATAAACATAGGGAATGATGCTTATTCTTATTAAAACTACTTCAAATCTATCATTTGCGAATGATGCGTCATTAAATCTTGTAATTTTTTCATATTAGATATGAAATATTTCATCGGGATGTGGGATTGAAAACATGAATATAGTGCTTGAAGATAATTCCTTTTCGTTTTTCCGATTTACAATGTAATTATTTGGGTTCACTAATTGTAACATAAAGAAATGAAATTTAACACTTACAATTCTTGGATAAGGAACACGACCAAATGAATAGATTTCCCAGAGAAGTATTCCAAAGCTCCACATATCAGACTTGTTTGAAAACCTCTGAAATTTAAAACAATTCAACATTACATTAGCAACAATGTATAGAAAATAATAAGCCAACATTGTTATACTTACACCACCCTTCAATGCCTCCGGCGCAGTCCATTTAATGGGTAATTTACCCACTTCAAGATTATAACACTCTTCTCGTGCCAAACCGAAATCGGATACTTTTGCTACACAATTCTCCGAAATTAATACATTTCTAGCTGCCAGATCACGATGTACAACTTTCTTTGCTTCAAGATATTCCATACCCGAACATGTGTCGCTACAAAGAAGAAAAAAAGAATCATGCATTCAATTACATTTCAATAAATCCAAACAAACATGTTATTGAATTCAACCAATTATAAACTCATCAAGTCTACTGTATTTGATACGTACTATGCAAATGTAATTTGATCCTTTTTCGTAATGTGCTGCCTGCCACGAGATCTTAAATAATCGACCAACGATCCTTTGCTCATATATTCTGTAACTAAGTAGATGTGCTTATTCGTAAATACTAAACCGATAAATTTAACGAGATTCTCATGTTCCAATGTGCTGAAATTGGAAGAAGGAAAAAGAACAGTTGTTATGAAAATATTTTGATATTTGTTTGATTTCGGAGGAGGAAGGAAAGAAGGAAGGTTTCCTCGATGGAAGACTTACGTCATAACAGATGCTTCGGCCAAGAATTTTTGTGCTGCACCGTCATCTTTGAGCATTTTCACAGCGACCTTTTCATTTCTCAATATGCCCAGCATTACATCGCCAAACTCCCCTTTTCCTATGCTCTCGCGTAACTGCAAATCATTCTCCGGTATCACCCATCCTTTGTCGGCAAATTCTTTTGAATTTATGCAGTACTCCTGTTTGCCTTTCTTCGGCAGACATTTAATAAGTTGCGTGCATAGACCGTCGGCATCTTTTTCATAGTGCTGTAATAATATGCGGGACAATCTTGAGATCTGTTGAAGGGAAAGAATTTAATGATCAATCCGACTTACCGCTACTAATTGTCCCAAATTTTCAAAATATTCTTCATCGTCAATCGTTAATTTATTCTCTAAGTACTTAACACGATAGTGTTCCACCTTTCCTTGAAAGCAAACGCATAATGTATAGTCGCCAGGGAAGTTTGTCGATTCCCTAACCAAGAATAGTCCATCTTCTCGTGGTTGTAGTAAATGTTCGGCTTCATCTCGTGAAATGCTACCATGAAACCATCTGCAAGATAGAAATTAAACCTTCTTTTAAATACTGCTCGAATATCTTATATGTTATTAGAATATACTTAAAATTATTTAAATTCGGATATATCATATTATATTATGTGAACAGTTATCGGTTTATAGATAAGTAGAAAATTCTTATGATTGTAACCACAAAGCCAGTAATTGTACTACACAGTTGTTTTACACTTGTATTCCATATGTGTTATCTTATTGTATGATATCATTTGAAAATATAAAACGAGAAGGGAATAGAGCAGAATTTTGATAATTTTCGCATGGTTCAAGATAGTAAAAAGTGAAGATTGAGTGAAATTGGATGGAGACCGAATTTCAATGTTTCCGCCAGACCACTTGGCGTTACCAATTAAATTTGGGTGTTGCCAATGCAATCATATTTTTTTGAATATATTTTGACTAAAAGGCGGACATTTATTGTACATCATTTTCGTAAGAAACAAAATTCTAAGAAAATTTTTCTGATCAAAGTACTCACCCTATGAAAGATAAAGAAGAAAAAAATAAATAATTAAATAAATGAACGTCTCAAACCAACTGGGAAAACTCTAACTCAATAATACAAAAAATTTTTAGGTGAATTCATCGCCAAAGTCGGTAATGAGTTAAACCCATCGAAAAACAACGACAACGGCTTATGTCTGATTGAACTTACATGTAGCAGAAATCTTGAACTTCGACATGCTTCTTTTAAAAAAGTTTCTGTTGACATAAGAGATACATATATGTATTACGAGTATTCTTTAAGGCGTGGCGGAAGATATATTTAGTATATTCTCTTAAGATAATTCACGTCTGTGGTAAGACCCGTGTTATGCTGTGGGTGTGAAACGTGGACCCTAACCCAAGCATCTGCAAATATATTGAACGCGTCCTGAGGCGAATAACCGGAGCGAAGCTAGACGGGAACCAATGGCGAATCCGATACAAGCATGACCTGTATGAAATTTTTGATGAACGATTGTAAGACTGCGGAAGCTGCAATGGGCTGGCCACATGAATCGTATGTACGAACAACGGATACCCAAAGAGGTATTCGTTGGCAGAACTGAAGGCCGGAGACCAGTGGGGAAACCGAGGAAACGCTGGTCTGACTCGATCGACAAAGACAGTTCATCGCTGCACGGATTTCGAAATTGGAGGACGCGGTCAATGGACCGAGACAGTTAGAGGCGCTATTTGCAGGAAGCGAAGGCCCGAGAGGAGCTGTAGTGCTACGAAGAAGAGGATAATTCACGGCCACAAATGAAATTTTGCTAAAACTTGACAAGAGAGCAAAAAAAGGACTACTATGTATCGCTAAATGAAAATAACTTCCCAGCAGATGAATTTATGCTTTAGTGATCCAACAAGAAAACGTAGAAATTTTGGTTGTACTGATAGGTGTCTTAATCCTCCTTCCTGAGATTTCGTGTGAATGAGCTTAAAGATGGCAACAAAACTGGCGAAATACATATAGCTCGCGCTTAAAAGTTTTTACTCACTTCTCACGATCCTAAAGACCAGCTGCACACACATGAAACCCAAGTTTCAAGTATACATACATTTCTGTGATAAACTATGTTATGCGATGATTATGAGACATGGATCTTTACCCTCACTTTGAAATTTTACTAATGTCATTGAAAGCATGGGATCTTAAAGATAGTTTGGTATTCATCCTAGAAGCTGAAAATTTTGCGAAGATCCAAACAAAACTGTAGTGTATAATCCGATCGAGAGTCTATATAGTAGAGAAACAGCGGGTCGTCGTGTCATGATTGAAGGAAATTTAAATGACTACTACGCAAATATAATCTATTTTTTTTTAAACTTACAAAGCATAAGGATCTTACAAAGCACTACTTAAATAATACCAACATTATTTTATTGGGGTAAATATAAAGTTTACAAATCTAATACTAATATTAACAAAGTTTAGCGTATTTCGAGCTCTAAGGTATTTTTTGTTGTTTCCCTCATAAAAAGATGCCTTCATTATTTATTTCTGAATTTTCGGATCACTTATCTCCAATCACGAAGACGGGGGTCATATATTTTTCGTGCGTTTCCCTTCCTCCTGCACCTTCTGATATAAATACTGTCGTTTTAAGACCGGGTTTAAAAAGTTATCAGCAATATCATCATATGAAATCCTACGTTATCTTTTTCGGTGAAAATAAATTTTCAAATGTTACGGGGAAGACCCCTCTTGATAAGCTTTAAAAATTGGTTCGATACTCAAATTTTCAAGAGGCAATCACTCCTGATAAACCAACAAGGTCGGTGATTGAACCTGTCATATTCTCGAAGAAAAACTGCTGTGACACACAGATAGATGGGTGGACAGATCGACAGACATGCGTGATTTCAAATAGATTTTCTGTTAGTATAAATTCCTAAAAAAACTAAAACTGGCTCATGATTGAAAAACCCGATACTTATACTGGTAATGAAAAACCTCATGTTTAAAGATTCGTTAAGTGTACTGATACTGAGAATTTCATCGAAAAATCATCTTCAGCGATGAAGCTCATTTCTGGTTCAATGGCTTTGTTAATAAGCAAAATATGCATTATTGGTCGGTAAGAACCCCACATGTGCTACTAGAGATACCGTTGCATCCGCAAAAAATTATAGTTTAATGCGGTTTTCATGCCGGAAGTGTGATTGGCCCGTATTTTTTCGTGGATGAAAACGACCGTCATGTTACCGTCAGTGGAGAGCGCTATCGTGTAATGTCGGAAGAATATTTGTGGCCAGAATTGGATGAGCTTGATATCAACGATATGTGGTTTCAACAAGACGGTGCCACTAGCCACAATAGATTTTTTAAAGGCAAATTTGGTGAACGTGTTATCTCGGGAAATGGTCCCGTCGAATGGCCGTCTCTTTCATGCGATCTAACCCCATTGGATTTCGTTTTATGGGGCTATATCAAGTCACTGGTCTATGCCAACAAGCCGGCAACTTTAGACGAGCTCAAAGACAACATTCAATGCGAAATCGCCAACTTTCCGGTCGAAACGAATTGGGTCCAAAGAATCGACCGCTGTAAACGGGCTCGCGGTAGTCATATGACCGAAAATGACTATGCTAGCACTACACCCACAAGAAATTTGAGCTCAATATCTCAAATATTTCTGTACATTATTAAAAGATAAAATTGTTAAATCCTCAATGGAAAACCCTTTATTATATATTTCATAAATATGCTGTCGTAAAACAGATTGTTGCTTGGAACATGACGATGATGAGGCTTTGTCATAGGGTTTTGAGCTTGGCTTTTTATTTGGCGAATTACTTTGCTTTCTTACTCCTTTATAGCACTACAGCCCCTCTCGGGCCTTCGCTCTCTGCAAATAGTGCCTCCAACTGTCTCGGTCTATTGACCGCGTCCTCCAATTTAGAAATCCGAGCAGCGATGAAGTGTCTTCGGCGACCGAGTCAGACCTGCGTTTCCTCGGTTTCCCCACTGGTCTCCGGCCTTCAGTTCTCCCAACGAATACCTTTTTCCGTATCCGTTGTTCGTACATACGATTCATGTGGCCAGCCCATTGCAGCTTCCGCAGTCTTAGATTCGTCGTGCTGTTACTAACTGACTATTGTCATAGAAACAGCACCTGATGAGTGGGGTACTAGCCAGCTGGACGATTCCAACGAGCAGAAAATTGTAGTTCAAAAGCCGACACAAGTCCGTCAAGGACTCGTTATACAAAGAAGAGCTAAGCGGTATGTTCAATATCTCTTGCCCAGGATGCAACAAATGTTACATAGGACAAACTCGACGTCTAGCCCTTAAACGTTGCAAGGAGCACCTTAGCGAAGCAGATCTTGAATTAAAAATTTTTAAGCATAAAGGAGATTAAATCGACAGTGACAAGGCATATCGTTGAAACAAGTCACAAGATTACAACAGAAGATCTACAAGTTATCAAGCAGGCAAGACAATTACAAAAATTAGACGTCTTCGCAAGACTGGAAGTAATCAAAGCTCACGAAGAAAACACGATGAACTAGAATAAAGGCAACGCCCTTTCAATACTCTTCAAATTTTTACAACAATAGTGTAAGATCGTTAACAAGATTATCAATGAGTAAAATGTTTACAGCCTCCTTTTGTGTGAGCTTTTTTAGGTCTTTGTAAAAATTTTTTTTACAAAGACCTGCTAGTTTCGCGACCTGTCTGTCCGTGTGTCCGTCCGTCTGTCCGTGCGTCACAGCTAGTTTCCTCATAAACTATAAAAGCTAGTATGCTCAAACTTTGTGAAAAGGTCAGAAATGATGGTCTCTCCAAAGTTTAGATCTTACCAAAAATTTAAAAGTTTTTTAAGGGGGGTCGCCCCTTATAACGAAAGAGCCCTTAAAAAATATTTTCAATCAAAAGTTGTCGAGTGGGGTATCAAATGAAAGGTCTTGATTAGTACCTTTAGAATCTGAAATTAAAAAGTCATTTTATGAATTAGGGGGTCTAGGGGAAGGCAAAATGTACCAACAATGTGTGTCCCCCCTTGCGATTGGACACCTTTGAGGCGAAAAGTCTGAAAATGATCACAAATGTGGGACTTTATGAGTGCAAGGGCAACAAATACCTCAGAAATCGAAATTCACTCAACTTTGTTAATAATAGTATGATTTGTAGATTTTACATTTTCGCAACACGGTACCTTTAAAGTTTCTAAAATTATATAGACTGATATAAGATATTTCTGTCCACAAAATTTAATTGAGATCGAATCATAATCAAGGTAGTTATAGCCATTTCAATTGTATGGAATTACAACAACAGTAACACGTATTTATGGTTGAGACAGATTTAAAATTGACCTAGGCACTTTTATTTTCTTTCAATTTTCATGAAAATGTAAGGAATAGTGTTTAACTTGAATATGTTCAATCGGCCGAGCATTCAGAAAAATTATTTAAGCTGAATCAAAATGGCGGCTGCATTGTACTTATGAAAGAAACTGTGCATCTTTTGCAGAAGTTTGAACGATTTCATATCAAAGTATTGGATGAATAATTCAAGTTATCGATTCACGCTATTAGAAAACTTGTTTCTAACGCTAAGATTTTTCAAAGACCTTCTGGTAGGAGCACTCTCCTGCTTACTCAACTTGTTGTTCATTAGGTTAGGTAAATAGATTGTCTGTAAAAATGTTTGTTAATTAGAGTAGGTACTACTGTGACCAAAAAATAAGGTGACATTTGACTTTAAACTGCGCGGGTCAAACAATTTGGAGAATTCATTTTTTTTTATGTTGGTAGTACTGTCAGTGACATCTATGTCAAATTTACATGTCAAAATATTCATTAGTGTTTGAGATACGCGTCGTTTCCGGGATGGCTTTCAGTTCCGACTTCGCTGCGGCTTGAATCTTCTCTATCGTATCAAAACGGTGTCCCCGGAGCGGTCTTTTGAGCTTGCTGAACAGCCAGAAGTCCCACGGCGCCAGATCAGGTGAATACGGTGGTTGCGGAGCGATATGGGTTAAGTTTTGGCGATAACGAATTACGAGTGCAGTATGGGATGGTGCATTATCGTGGTGTAAAAACCAAGAATTGTCTTTCCACAATTCCGGGCTTTTTAAGCGGATAGCGTTACGCAAACGACGCATAACGTTCAAATAATATTCCTTGTTGACTGTTTGGCCCGGCGGAAGGAATTCATAATGCACAACACCACAATAATCGAAGAAGAGAAGAGGTTGATGGTCGCCCAGGACGCTCTTCGTCTTCGACACGTTCACGACCGGCTTGGACCTCACTATACCACTTGTAAACATTCCTTGTTGACTGTTTGGCCTGGCGGAAGGAATTCATAATGCACAACACCACAATAATCGAAGAAGAGAAGAGGTTGATGGTCGCCCAGGACGCTCTTCGTCTTCGACACGTTCACGACCGGCTTGGACCTCACTATACCACTAGTAAACATTTTTTTTAGACATAGCCTCATCACCAAAGGCTTTCTGCACCATCCTCAACGTATCCGCAGCAGAAAATTGATTCCGCAAACAAAATTTAATGCAAATTCAACAAATTTCGATATTGTAAAAAACGAAAAACTCACTTTTAGCAGCTCAAAAAACAACGCGTATCTCAAATACTAATGAATATTTTGACATGTAAATTTGATATAGATGTCACTGACTGCACTACCAACCTGAAAAAAAAATTCTCCAAATCCTTCGTCGCGCGCAGTTTAAATTCAAATGTCACCTCATTTTTTGGACACAGTAGTATATACATATACTGTTGTCTAATGGTTTTGGGAATGAGTTAGCACCGGAACTTGCATAAAATAAATAAAATCTTTAGTTTAAAGGAATACAAATATTTTGAATCTAGATTGGATTAACCATAGCAAAAAATCCGAGCAATAATATCCTTCATATACATTATTGAAGTTCTTAGGTAGTTTCAGATCATGCAGGTGTGGTTCACCTCCTTCGAGACTAAACAGTAGATTTTTTTTTTGTCTGCCATATTTGTGTACTTGAACATTAGACCTGCTATCAAGAGAGTCCTAGTGACCTTAAAACCATTATAATATAATTTTTCGTTTCTTTTTCGTAATAAATCAAGCCGCTTTTGAATTTTTCTGTCAAATTGCATCGGCCCTTTTCAATTTAGAATTTTGGGGTCAAATTCGTAATCAGCGACCTCAAATGCCATGCAAAACGATTCGTGACTAAACAGCACTTTTCTGATTTTATGGGTCATTATATTGGATAGGCCATGTTGAATCCCACATTCTACATCTCGAATTGTAGGATTACGTTTTTATGCAATTTTGTTTCCAAACCGCAAAAATACTTTACTGAAGTTTTCGTGGTCATATTTGAAACTTCGATCCGGCATATTCGATTCGCCACTTCGGATTTTGCACGTCCTTCAATTCTGAAATCCCAGCAGCGATGAACTGTCTTCGTCGACCAAGCCAGAGCAGCTCGGTTTCCCCACTGGTCTCTGCTCTGCAGAATATATATATATATATATATATATATATATATATATATATATATATATATATATATATATATATATATATATATATATATATTTGACACTGGCCAAGGCGTGGTACTGATCATATCACCTTCTCGAATGGGAATACTTTCGATCAAGATAATGAGAAACTCTATCTCTAAGCGAAGGCCCGAAAGGGGCTGTAGTGCCAAAGCAAGAAAAATCATCTGCTTAAAATATTTTCCGAATGTCTGCTTTTTGTGCTTTCTCAATTCCTTTTATAGCATCCGATAGCAGTTAATTGCTGAGTTAATCCCTAGCGACACTTTACACTTCGATTTATATTCGGATCATTTTGAAGAATTATGTTGACTTCCTGATCGATATGAGACAAAACAACTGACAAATATTTTCTTGTTAGCTGTTGGTTTGCAACAGATTCTATCACTGACTCTGGCTCTACCTCTTCACTAAGCATTCGTTCGGTTTCTTTTTGAATGAGTTATTGGTTCGAAATAGGTTCCCTATCAGCTTTCAGTAGGGCAATTAAATCGCCCTCTTACAAGTTCTCAAATCCCAAATCAATTGCTAAGTTTAATATGGTTTTACGAATATCAGAAAGTTCGTTATCTCGGGACATACATATTTGTTTTTATGCACTCTGGCCATATGTTTTTCCATACATGATTCATTCTGGCTGGAGTTAATTCTTTCTAGGATTCGCTTATATTATCGATGGCATCTTTGATCGTGTAGGTTTTCCAAGCCTGGTTGATCAAAAATTCTCCATCAGTCTCGTGGAACATTTTACGAAATGTTCTTCGTAGATATTAAAACTTATAAGCGGCTATTGCTCCCTGGTCTATTTGCTGAATTAAAGCTATTGTATTTTTGGGAAGGTACTGAATCTCAACATCTTCAGAAAATTCAGATAACTCAATTAGGTGCCCTGGAGCGTTATCCAAATTGAGCAACACTTTGTTGCTGATGTTTTAACTCTACAAATAGTATTTAACTTCAAGACAAGAGTAATTTGTGAATCAATCTTCGAAAAGAATCTTGGTCATCCATCCTTTCTTGTTGGATCTCCAAATGACGGGCAATTGTGTCTTATTCAAGCCTTTAAAACATCTTGGATTCTCTGAGCGATATACTAGTAGTGGTTTAAGTTTTGGACCACCTTCAGCATTAGCATTTAGGAGTGAAGTCAATCGTTTCTTTAACACTTTGTATCCAGACGCTGACTTCTCAGCATCAATTCGGCGTAAAACTTCAAGTTTATTCTCCAATGTAACTGATTTGCGGATTTTGCACATTTCCCGATATCGGTAAACAACGCTCGTTTGGTTAAAATTTTAACAGAACGATATTGTAAACAAAATACCTTATATCGAGCCGATGAATTTTGCGCATCAACTTGCATCAAAATACTATCGTGAGAAGGAAACTATTCCTATATTTTCTTATGAAATGTGCTAGTGCAGCTTAAAGGGGAGAAGGAAGAGCTGATATTCAATAAATAAATTCTCTGAATTTTTCGCCGTATAACGAGATATGCTGCATCATATAACGAAGCAGCCCCATAATTTCAAAAGGCCTTTATAGCGAAATGCCGTATAACGAGCGGACGTATAGCGAAGTATGGCTGTATTTGAATAGCAGAGTTGGTTTAACTCAAATATTTTGATTTCATTATAAATTTTTTTTTCTGCTTTTTAATTCATGTCCGGACACGAATTTTGAACGGACATAGATGGAGGAGTTCTGTTTTGAATAAAGAATTGGGTTTCATACCTAACCTAACGTCGGGCTACCTACTTAACCCATCCTACACCTACAGTCATTTCCTTCCACACATCCTTTAGAAATTGAAGATAACTCAAAGGAGTTAAAACGGGTCTGCTTATTCAAAAAAGCAAGGCCCGACGGCTTTTTAAGAAAAAAAAAACGATCTTAACTCTTACTAAGCCCTATTTGAAAGATATGGAAAACGAATAAAGGCAAAGGACATTTGCTGATAAAACAAAAAACTTCCGTTTTACGTGGTGGACAATGTCTTATACTAAAATCTTCTGGAAAGGGGATTAGCATTTAGATATGGTGTATATCTATGGCGCGAAAGCCCAAACCGGGCCTTGGCCTCTCTCCTCTAATCATCATGGTTCCACGACCTCCTTCACCACATACTCACTCCTAGCAAAGATCTACTGTCAGCTTCTATAGTGTTTTCCCGCCCATTGCAATTTGCATCACTTTATGCAAGCAGTTGCAGGTAATACGTCAAATTGTTCATACAACTCATTGTTGTAACGTTGTCTCCACTCTGTTTCTTGTTTCGCCGGATCGTAGATTTTCTGGAGCGGTTTGGGTTAAAATATGTCCACTACCTTTTCGGAGTCGCTCGTCAGGGCCTATGTTTCACTTTCATATAGCACCACAGGTTTGACTAGTGATTTGTACATACGAAGCTTATTTTGCCCATGCACAACTGTGGATTTTTGAATTGGAAATTCGGAGTGATCTTCTACGCCTCTTCTATTTAGGTTGGCTCCAAGATGTACAGAGTTATCCACACTTTCAAGGTTATAGTCTCCTGCGGTCAGGTTTTGTCGGAATGGAGTGTTCGAGAAATAAATTTTATTACACGTTCATGTGAAATTCATGCGCTAGGTTTGTACTCGTATCCTGTATGGATTTGATTGCATAATTTTCATAGATGATGAAAGGGATCATAGTACAAGCTACAGTCAAGAAACTGAATTTGAATAGAATTTGAATGGAAGAATTTGCTTGAAGAAAAGGTGAAATAAAAAAAACCATAAGAAAAAAAACCGGTGCCCTCAAAAGGCTGAAATAAATTCTGTGGAAGCAGTACCAATTCAATTTCCCTGTTCCAACATAATGAACCTAAAAGCACTATAACCACAGTAAATGAAACGGGGAAAAACTGATATGCCACCGCTTCCATGAAATTTATTTCACCCTTTTCAGGCCACTTTGTCGGTTTGCTTTTTTTCTAATAGTTTTTTTTTGCCGCTCCAAAAACGCTGTCACAATTTTAACCGGATATAAATATTTTCAAACGCTGAATTGCTGAAAATTGTCTGATAAATTTTTCTCAGATAATGAGTTCAAGAAATTTTTCTTTTTAAATTTTATGGTGGCTTACGTTTATTAATGCCATTAATGTCTTTTCTAAATTTAATTCAATAAACATAATATTCGCTAGCAAATCACCAACCCAAACCGAATTCATTTCGCTAACAAAGTTTTAAAAATAAATTTCAACTCATTCAATTACAACCGCACATTGCACGAAATGATCTGCCATTTATTAGTTCAACTGATTCACTTGAATTCATTCGTATCTTTTTTCAGCTGCTGCTACTGCTGAGTGAAAAATTATTTTTTTCAGAAAATGTGAATCACGTAACACCACAAAGCAAATAAAAGGTAATGAAAAAATAAAGTTCCCATTGAATAAAGTAAAAAGCAAATTGAAAAGCCATCTGAGTTCACAAAGTGGAAGCTACATCGACGTTGGAGCGGAATTCTAAAAGAAGTTCTTTATATACCTCGTACTAGGATTACCAAAGTAGAGAGAAAGCATTTTTTATTTAGGTGAAAAATTATTTCTTAGATTTCTTTTATAAACTTTGTGAATTTTCTGCTTTACAGTTGCATAAATTAATTGGCAAATAAATAAAAACTTGTACACATAGACAAAGTTATAATGGATTTTAAATTCGCATAGTCTTTGAATTTCAGGGAGGTCTTCATTTGTAGCTGGATTTGCTGATAGAATTGCTAATAAGCAAAACCGTATGCAAATTTTTAATAAACAGTACCTTATATTGTCTCTGAATAGGAAAGATTAAACAAATCTATTGAATGATTGTAGTAATAGAACATTCGAAAGATTGATAAAAATATCACGGTTACATCAACTTAAATTATTGAATGAGACCATTTCTTAATTCGAATCAGGAAATTCCTATCATTGGAATTAATATTAAATTTTTTCATGAAATCCAAAGAAATTTCTCAATGATTATTTGCACATACGGACCGACCTACCTCGTTTTCAATGCTACTTGAAAAATATAATCCAACAAACAGAAACACGTCCACGTTACTTCCGCAATACGAAACGTATAAACATACATACTACAATGTGCAGATAGACACGATGGTAAGCTTAATGTTTTACGTTGCCCTTCCAAGTGCACTAACATTTTCATTTCTTCATCTCTCGACAGGTGTACGTTTTCACGAGATTCACTAGTTCCGGAATCGTGTGAAGTCAGCCTCCAACAATCATCCCTCCCGTCGTCCTTGCAGCGCTCAAATTAAGGTCATCAGCCAACCAGCCCACTTGGAACATAATATGTAAAAGTGCTACCATATCTTTTATACTGAATATACTAAGCAAGGAGAATGGATATGAGGGAACAATAGTGGCATGATGCATTTCATAGTATACAAATCAGAGTGCATTCGCTTTCGTTACAACCACGTACTCATCACCGTCATCATCATCACCACCATCCTCAGGATGATCATCCACGTCGTAGTTTGCAAACTAACATGAGAAATGCGTGGTTACGGTGGGTACGAGTAGTGCATAGAATTTTGAAGAGGTTCACATGAAAATGTTCTGGATGAAAATGAGGATGAGCTCGAGTTTAAGCCGGTAGTCGAGGGCAATGTTCATTTGCGTGCAACGTATCAAGTCATTCGAGAAGGTTAAATAATTGATACCAAATGTTATGCTCGTATGTTTTGGAGAACAGACAGACGGAAAATGACGCATATTGGATTTAGTTCCTTTCATCAGATTAAAGTTTACTTACTCATGCATGGGACAGGTGGTCAACGGCAATGTGAGAGTAGCATGAGAAATTCTGAATGATGGGAATCATCGAAGCGAAACAGAATTCTACATAATGTTTAAAATTATGCTACATGCTTACAATTAGTAATTATGGTACAGATCGAAGCAGTTAGGAATTTTCAAGAGCTTGTTCAAAAAGGTGTCCTAGCCTGTTTTAGTGGAAGGCAGGTAAAAGATTTTTTCGTCTTCAGTTCAAGGACCCGCATTTGCGTGCTAGTCATGATGGTACAAATTCGATAGCTGCTCCAGGGTCTAGATATTAACGCAGCAAAACCTACAGCATGAATTTTCATACGCCTAAATTATACTTTTGAGAGAGGGCTTATGTTTGATTTTATAGATCTGTTATTGTGGTTATTTGCTTCTATCTGCTCTAGATACTTTGCTGCGGATAACTTTCCAGTTAGTGAAAAGTGTGGCGAACTTTTATTGTGATATTTTGCGAAAATGGTTTAAGCTTGTGCAGAAAAGAAGAAAACGTAGGAACACTTTTTCAATTTGCCTTCTGAAATCGTGATTCATTCACAATCGGATACCTAATCAATTACATGAGGGATATAATTTACAATACTAATGTTATCTTGGAAGGGTTTTCTTTTCTAACGTTTACAATATTCCAGTATGAATTATCATAAGCTAGGCTTTTACGATGTACAGTGAATCAGTCGCTGCTATTTTTCAGATTTATAGAAATGCTGCCGATTCTCAACAACAGTGAAAACAAGAACGCTGGAAGTTTTTAGCTAAATATAGTACCTCCTGCAACCGAGAGCGACACTGATAAAGACGAAATAGCTGATGATGAACTGGAATGCGTTGAAGATGATATAAAACTGCTCGCGTAGAGAGTGACGGACTTTCCAGTCAGATGGTGCTGAAGTATCGGACGATTGCGCCAATTAGAAATATCTTCCATCACTTCCAATAAAAATAGCCAACAAACTGGGAGTAAATAGTTTTGATACAACATAAGGGAAAAACAAATCCAAAGAACAATGTAAACTAGATGGGGACCAATGCAGAATGAGCTGTATGAACTCCGCCGGTTGAGAAAGGAGAAGGGATCCCCTTGTTTCTCGCACCCCAGCTGCCATAATTCCTCATCCTAAACCCCATGACCAAATGGTAGTAAAGTCTCGGGGTTGCAAATTGGGTTTACTGGTTCCCCAATGATGGGACAGTAAATGCTGAGAAATGCCAATAACTGCAAATACATCTGCGGCTCTGCTACTAAATACTACTTGCACTCCTTTAGGGTGATGTAAGAGGGTGAAGACGAGTCTCCTGCGCCTAATAACGAAATCGAAAGTAATTACCATGCCACCCGTCCCTCAAAACCCTACATTGTTTCAAAACCTGCAACAGAGCCGTGGAATGGATTTGGACCTACAGCAACGACCTCGCAACTAAAAAAAGAACTAGGGCATTGAATCCTGGAATGTCAGATTACTAAACAACCCTGGCGCTGTTAAGGAACTTTTACAAAAGGCCCGTGAATATAAATTCAACATACTGGCAATTTGGGAAATGAACTGGACTGGAAGTGATATTCAAGATATGAGATCGCAAACAATATTCAAAAGTGAGAAGCTTGGTGGAAAGCGAGACTTCGAAGTAGCATTTATTGTGGATAGGGAGTTATTGTTATTGATTTTAAGGCGGTTAATGAACGATTTTGTGCGATACGTATAAAAGCGAGTTTTTTCAAATATATGGCTGATAAACGTACATGCCTGTAGTAATCGAGCAGTTGCCTAGGCAAACTGCTCGAAAACGACCATTATGCTTATCCAAATTTCAATTGTAAATTAAAAAAAAAAAAAATAAATAATGATGATAAATAATGATTTAAATTTACAATTGAAATCTGGACACGGCAACCCCCTTCACAACGAAACTTATCCACGAATTACACTTCCCCCATGCAATTGAAATTGGATGGAAGGCTCGTCAACTGCCGTTGTGAGGAGTCCCGCAAGGCGACGACGGATAACAGGGGAGTCTGTTATGAATCGGCACCGCGAACACGTCGCGACGCTCAAGAGACTTTCGACTTTTCTGCTACGAATGGAGAACCGCGCCAGGGGAATTTCGCGCTTTGAATTGAAACAAGGAGACGAGACCCCGAAGCTCTCGTGCGAACAGTTAGCGCTATTGTTATTTTCAACGTTATTTTACTGGGAACCTAAAGTCAACATCGAATCGTTACAACGTAATCGCTTCGCGGTTATCCCATTGAATTGCACGTAGGAAGCTTCGCATCTAGCGCACTCGTTCCTTTGTGTTGTGATTCTGTCGATCGGTTCAGCAAGGAATTCGTTGCCTTGCCAGTTGCCAAGAAAAGGCAGTGCGCTGCGAAAAGACGAAAGGAAATATTGCATTTCGCGCGATTGCCACCAACACTAGTGGAGTTGTTTCGTGTACACGTCCGAAAAAACTTGTTTCGTGGAATTCCAAAGGTGTATGAACAATACAAGTGCCGATTCCGTGTACTGATTCGGGTGAAAAGTGAAATAAATTGATGTTGGCACAAAGCAAACATTTATTAGGAGAGTGTTCTCCTTATCTTTATTGGTCGCAATTTGGCCGCTGAAAACGCGAAAAGTAATCTTTTCCTTTCTTTGTAGTGTGGTGATACGCGGAGTACGCCTGTAAGACAAATAGCGCATCTCCACGGCAATTTTTCGTGTACGCCTGAAGTACATTTGTGTTTTTATATGCGACAGTACGGGGTCAGATTAGCGCCAACGAGAGATTTGTACGGGAAAATTGCATTGCGTCGGTCGGGATGGCAAGCGAAACCGGCAGAAATTTAGAATTTGGCTGGAAAAGGGAAGTGTCATTGTCGAAAAATGCTTGAATGTCTTTAAATCGCACTAGGATTTTTTTTCTACGGCTTTTTCAAAAAATTTTGTTATCCTATTTCGTCGTTTTGTTTCGCTTTAGACGCCCCAAACTAATCATCAGCATCCATTTGATTCTACGGCACCTCGTTTCCATCGCGAACGTCCCGTAGATTAGTGTCGGGAAAATATTGTTATTCTGGTGCACCGGCACTATTTGAGAAAGACTGACCTCAGTGTCAACCCTATTGTTTTCGAACACGAAATTCCTCGAACATAGTGGATTATGAACGGCAGGAAAAGTCGAGGACGTTGAAGTGCCAGATGGGATTGAAAAAGTTGATGTTATAATGTCTGAAAGGATTGGATACTGTTTATTTTTTTTCAAATCAATGTTGGATACGGTGCTGTTCGCAAGAGATGCGTGACAAAAAGGAAATGGAAGGAGGTTTATGGGTTTGATAGGGGTTTTATTCGAAAAATCGCTATAACTGAACCACGTGTTAACGTAATTGACCCAAAACAGCTTTTCTCGACATCATATAGGATTAAGGAAGTTAATGTATATAAAGTGCAAAAGTGTGATTTGAGATTTTCCTCCCCATTCAAATTAAGTGTCAATCATAATAGATTTGTGTAAGTTCTCGTAACGTACTCCAAACAGAAGTTTGTAAAAATTTTTCAGGCAGCACCAAATCACCAGCGGGCACCCGGCGAGGATGTTGGATTTCCTATTTTGTTTATGTAAGTTACGTGCTTAATCATTTTTCTTTATATTTCCTACTTTTTTTTTGAAAGTTGATTTTTCGGCATTTTTAAATTTTCTCTTTTTAATGAAAGTTATTTTTTGGCATTTTTTGAATTCCCTGTATTTTTTTTTATGAGAGCCCAATTTTTTGAGTTTAGCATTTTTTGTTGGGGAAATACATATTTGTTTTTTTTTTCTCAAAGTACATGTGTAAAAGTAGAAAAATTATGAGAATTAAAAATGTTTATCTAAAAGATAAACTCGGTCTTTCCTTTCATTAACCCCGACCGGGTATGGGACCCGCAACGATGGCAGGCCCCTTCACTATAATGAGCTAGCCATCCGGCGAGCTCTCCCCTTATGATGCGTTTCAGGTGCTCTTGCCCGGGTAGAAGTGGCCTTCCGCTCACGTGCCCTTTTATGGTATAGTGTTATGTGATTCCATCGCATAATACTATAACATAAATTGGCCACGTTTATGTTTCTCATTTTATGGAAAAATTCATACAAATTATGTTTGTATGCGTTTTTCACTTAAATGAGAAATATATGGCCACGTCTAAATTTGGATCTTGATCCGGTTGGGAAGGTGCGAAGGGGCACCGCTTCTACCTGGATGCCCCACTCTTATTTGTGGGCCATAAGTATCGTCGGTAACGACAAAGTCTGCGCTCAAGTCCGTCTGTTTTCTCCCAGCCCAGTTTGTTACTGGCTATATACAATTCAGCCCTTAGTATGTTACCTCGGCCTCGACATCAGTTGATCGGCATTAGATCGCTTCAATTTGTGAATGCGAAACATTTTGTAGTGAGTCTTGTGCTGGGGAAAAGAACCCGCCCCATGATACCGTAACACTAGCCTGCCAGCACATTCAGAGATTCCCGGAAAGCTACCATGGGTCGAACTAACTCTGGATGAAGTTTATTCTACCATCAAAGCCTAAAAGAATAATAAAGCCATAAAGTATCGAGAGATTCCAGTGGAGGCAGCGGTGTTCAGGAAGCCATCCATACAGTCATTCAACACATTTGGCAGCAAGAACATATGCCGAACGAGTGGAGCCAATCAATTAAATTCCCTGCCCTCAAAAAAGGTGACAAGCTACTGTGCGAAAACTATAGAGGCGTACAAAATAGTTTCTAAGATCTTAGAAAATAAAATCAGATCATTCGCCAACAGATTTATTGGTATCAAGGTGGCTTTAGAACAGGTAGATTGACGATAGATCAATGGTTCACTGTCAAGCAGGTGCTTGAGAAATGCAGGGAGTTCAACATAGATGTACACCAAATATTCTTTGACTTTATGCATACGACAGTATTGATCGCAACGTACTGTACCAAATAATGCTTTGCTTTGGTATTCCAGCCAAATTATTCCGTCTTACCAAAATGACAATGACGTCGCCAACCTCCCAAATCCACATCAATAACCAACTCACCGATGCCTTTGGCACAAATATCGGACTGAAGCATCGAGATGTGCTGGCTCCATTGTTATTCAATTTGGCTCTGGAATATGTCGTAAGACCTAACGATACGACAGGTACATTATTAAGAGGTGTTATTTTGATATTAAAAGAAAAATGCCATTTTTTAATATAAATGATCGGATGTTTATTTCATTATAAATAGGAAGGTTAATAGTGAAGAATAGCATCAGGCAAATGACCACGCTGACCACGCTTACAGGACCATATCCTTTTCATGAAATTTTCCATAATCAAATCGCAAAGTGGTTGCCCTATGTCCTCGACAGCCTCACGAATTCCATCTTTGAGGTCTTGAATCGACGCTGGTTTGTTGGCGTAGACCTTCTCTTTCACGTGGCCGCAAAGGATAAGTCGCAAGGTGTTAAATCACAAGTTCTCGGTGGCCAATTGTGATCGCCTCTTCGAGAGATAACACGGTCCGGAAACTTTTGCCGTAAAAGATCAATGCTTTCGTTGATTGTGTGGCACGTAGCGCCGTCTTGTTGAAAGTAAACGTTGTCCAGATCAATACCATCCAATTCTGGCCATTAAAAAATCATTAATCATCTCTCGATAGCGCAATCCATTCACCGTAACTGTTGCTCCAGCCTCATTTCCAAAAAGTAAGGGCCAATGACTCCGCCGGACCATAAACCGCACCAAACAGTCACACGTTGAGGATAGAGAGGCTTTTCAACAATAACTCTTGGGTTTCCGAGCCCCAGATGCGACAATTTTGCTTGTTGACGAAGCCACCGAGGCGGAAATGGGCCTCATCACATGAAGATGATTTTTCGATGGAATTCCGGATCATGCATTTCAAGGACCCAATAAACAAAGACACGACATTGTTGATGATCGACCGGCTTGAGTTCTTGTGTTAACCGAACTTTATAAGCCTTATGACCCAAATCTTTATGCAAAATAAGTTGTAATGACGTTTGTGGAATGCCTAATTCCAAAGAACGACGAGGAATGGACAAACCTGGGTTTATTCAACACTTTCGACTACAGCAGCAATATTCTCGGCTGTTCTTGAGTGACGTGCACGGGTTTTATTCTTCACATCACTAAGTTGTCCCAACAGCCCGAATTTTTCCACCAATTTCTGCATTGCGGTCCGAAAAGTTGCTTCACAACGACCCAAAAATGTTCTCTGCCAAATTTTCACCATTTTTATAGTGAATTTTAATAATTTCAATGCGCAGTTGAAGCGTATATCGTTCCATATTTATTAATGGCGTAGTTTCTATTTGTCAAATGTCAAAAAATGACAGCTTCAAAGTGACATCTACCGAAACAGCGAGCTATTCAAAATAACACCTCTTATTGGAAAACCCTTTATAAAACTTTGAAGCCGAGTCGGCACGGCTTCCCATCATCATAGAGTGCGGATATTTCACAAGTAAGTTGATTTTAGGATAACGAAAATATTTGAGGGGTATGCGTTGCAAAATAATAAAAAACGTTTTTTTTGCCCATATAAGGGACACCTTAATGCATGTGTGTAAAAACTGTTAGGGAGTCGATGTCGGTCCTTGAATAAAGTAAGACGTATAATTGAAGACCTTGGTGTCCGCATTTTAGTTTAAACCCTGACTGTTGACACTACAGAAAGAGCATCAAAAAACTGGAAATCGCTATATCAAGTGTATTGCCCTCGAAGGCAGCTATGTTAGGGAATAAATATAACTCAGACCAAAAAACGCTTGCTTTCATTAAAAATTCCGGGACTTATCTGTCCATGTAGTAAATACAATATATTGTTAACTATTGAAGAACTGATGGAAACAAGGGCAAGCAATCGAGCGTTGTATAAACGAAACAATTAACTTGAGTGAGAAGGAGAGAGAACAGTCGGAAAGAAATGATAAGAATGGGATTGTGAGAATTGCAGGGTATAGATGTCAATGACACTAATAACGACCCACTTTTAACTAAATTCTCTCCACATGTATTCAACAGGAACAGGTCATTCACAAAGTCATTTAACCCAGGTTCCAGTGATATAGTAAATATAACAGTTGCTAATAGTAGAGGCAGTTAAAAATCTTGACAGATTGATACTCAGGCTTCATAATTATGTCAGTTTTATATGACGAAATATAAATTCTAATGTATAAGAGGAATTACTTCTCATCTGCTAGCTTTGTACATACATGTGAGGATAGGCGACACATTACCCTACATTGATGTAATAACATTCTTTATTTGCTCGGTTGTCGAAACAAGATTCAGGGACACTCAACGGAGTAGTGGCTGTGCTATCGCGTTACATGAAGACCTGCTTAGTATTAGCGTTAAAGTGACTTTGGTGAGTTTGTGCAAAAGGCGAGGTGGAAATAGGTATAGGCTATGATATTGATATTAAGGATTCTTCTATTGTTGGTCGGGTTCAAAACAAATTAATTTTTTTTAAATTAGAGAATTTGATTGAAGATTTTAAAATATAAAGTACTCGTACTCGAAAGGGATTATTACAGTGGGACCCACACTCCATGAAAGATCGATGGTTAAGATTATCTTTGCAGGTAATATCATCCTTTTAGGCTTATAATTTTTCCTACACTCTTGATTCCTAATGAACCCAATCGTATTTAAATTTAGGCTTTCAAGATTATACTAATTTTCAACACGGCACCTCTCCACCCAAATATCATGTGAGTACAAATAGCGTTTTTATCCCTCATTCTTTTAATTATAGAATAAAGTATTTTATCAACTCAACTACTGCAAGTCCTCGACAGTTGTGTGAACTTATTTAGTTCAAAACAAGTGCCAGTCTGAGTACTAGAAACATCTGAAACATAAAGTTGCGGAATGTCGTTTCCCCCAAGATTCTTAAGATACTTACGGCATAGCATTCAGCTTCACTTCACATTTTCTATGCTGCTGCTGCACCTGCTGTTGTTGTTGTTGCTGCTGCGATGATGAGGTTGATGATGCATTCGAAATGGTGGGGGACAGCGATGACGTACTATTCCATGCCGTTCCATTTGCATCGAAATTGTGCAACGACGTTGACATCACATTTGTGGAGGGCGGCACATGAATTGTTGGAGCCGGTGGTTGCATATGCGCCACAGGATGAGGATGCGGTGGTAATTGTTGCGGAGGTGCATGCGACGATGGGGGGATGGCGGTGGCTGGATGTAAAATTCCTGCCATTGCATGCATCTTCGCCGCGTTCGTTTGTGCCGTTACAGCTGCCGCCACGGATGCTGGTTGCAGACCAATTCCCGAGGTGAGATGACTTTGAAGCTGGGCGGCATTTAGTGAGGTCGACATCAGATTGTTATTCGATGAGTTCGACAATTGTGTTTGACATGTTGCATTTGTAGTAGCTGCACTTGTCAGGTTGGGTGAGATTATATGGAGATTTGGTTGCTGCGGATGCTGCTGTTGGTTCGGTGATTTGGGCGAATGATTTGAGGATAATAAATTATGACTATTTAAAGCGTGCGAGGATAGATGAACGGAGTTAACATGTTGATTCTGAAAGTAGAGAGAATGTAAGCTAATCCGAAACTAATTAAATAAATTCAGTTGGTGACCGATTTTCTCCTTTGAGCACTTCCTCACACAGAGAAACATTTCGTTAGATTTAAAGTAAAAATCGGTCATCAAACCAAATTACTCGTTATTACAATTACATTGTTCTGATGGGGCGGCACCGATGGTGGGACAATGTGAGGTTGTGATTGACTAAGTTGTTGTTGTTGCAACAATCCACCACTCATTGATTGAATCACATTTCCTGGTTGCGGTGCTGGGCGTTTGTGTTGCCGTGCCGGTGCTGTTGGGGGCATTTGATGTCCTGTTGATTGTAGAAACCATGGATCGCCGGTGTTAGCGGCCGTTGGCTGTGAAAATCCACGATGATGACCAACTACTGAAGTTTGACCCGATGTTTGTAAATTTAAGGCCGTTGTTGCGTGTGTGTTCATAACGTCGTTTTTCTTCGAGTTGCGTCGTCTTAACGTTATCGATTTGATCGGATGCAATCCTTTGAATCCGTTCGCCAGCTTATCGATAGACGAAGACAGACTGCGTGTTGTTGCGAGGAATTTTTCAAAGTGATTGTCAAGGGTGGGAGTGTGATGATTATTTTTCTCTGTTATACTTTCGGATGAGACAGCGAAAAATTTGCGCTTGATACGCTGCGTTAAGGGCTCACGTTCTACATCGACATCTGCAATGGGAAAAGTAGAAAATGCTTCATTAATAATCTTCAATAAGGCGAACATCTATGATAAATATTTAGTTATCAGTACCTAATAAATTTTTTGAATGAAGTGAATTCGAAGATGAAGGCGAACATCGACTTGTCTTTTTTGAATTAGCATATTAACATGTAACATGTAAATATATGTAATCATGCTTTGACGAGTCGGAACTCAAACTTATGCATAAGATCATCAATTCCAGCGTTTTACGCAATTAATTACAGCTAACATTTTCTTATCTTACTTTCAATTATACGCTCCCATAAGCCTAATACTAATAACTTACTTTTAATATCATCAGCTTATAACACACCTTTCCAATTAAAAGTTTTCATTTTTAATCTGCATGTTTACGTTTGATTTTTTCACTTCACTTCACTATTAACAAGGCATTAGCACTAATACATTGTGCATTGGAGAGTTCAAATTCAATCGATTCAAATCCGAATGTTTTGCCTTTGAACAAATTAAATATTTACTTTACAGTTTTTTATTTTTAAGCTCAATCGTTTGAAATCAATCATACATCATTTTGTACTGTATAGAATTTTATTGCCATTTTTTCCATATATTGCTCATTGTGCAAAAAAAAATAAGCATTTAAATTGTGGTTTCAACGATTGCTCAAGGAACATTTTTTTACAATTTTATGAGATTTTATTTTATATGACTCGTTGTTGCGATTTATCGAGGGTGAAAGTACTATTTATCACTCAGTGATGAAAAAGAAATATAAATTCATTGCTTGTGCGTGTAGCATGCAGAATAGGTCGTAAATCTTTTGCAGAGATATATGTGGAATTTAACACATGTATGAATCATTTTTCTTATTTTTAATAATGTGATCTGGGTACAGATTATTTGTGTCGACTTCCGAGTGCATGGTAGCGATTCAGATGAGTGGATAAACGAGGAATCATTCCTTATAGATTACGCTAATTCATGGCATTTAGAGTGAGTTTAATAAAAATTGGGTCAAAGTTCTAGATGATGGAGATATTTGTTTAATTTTTGGAGTTTATAAGAGCAGATTTACTTGTGTTAAATGCTAAAATAAACATTTGTTAATTTTATATTGTAATTCACAGCAAATTATGCATTTGTGGCCTCATATTCTCTGCTTAGCACAACAGTCCCTCTCGGGCCTTCGCTTCCTGCAACAAGCGCCTCCAAGTATCTCGGTCCATTGACCGCGTCCTCCAATTTCGAAATCCGAGCAGCGATGAACTGTCTTCGTCGACCGAGTCACTCCAGCGTTTCCTCGGTTTCCCCACTAGTCTCAGGCCTTCAGTTCTCCCAACGAATACCTTTTTGGGTATCCCTTGTTCGTGCATACGATTCATGTGTCCAGCCGGCTGGCAACTAATTGCCTCAATACAGCACATTTAAGTCTAGACAGAATGGATACACCAAGACGGTAAGCATCGTATTTTACCTATATAAACCACGTGGCATCAGATGTTATAAATTCGCTGACTTTGTTTAGTTTTCGCTTAAAGCATATTTTTGTATGGAACCGCGAAAACTGAGTGGTTTAAAGATCTTCGGGCCAGTTGGGCGAGTTCACTCGAACCTTTCCTTGTGTCTATTTCTACTCTGTGGCCAAGAGATTGACTTTGTTTGCAGTGAGTAATTTTCAAGATAAATTGTGAAAAACACAGATAGAACTGGTAGCAGTTTTTTGCATGAGAAAAACTTTTTTGGTTAATTTACGTAATCTTTCCTCTTCCCCAGTTATGATTTATTTGGCTCAGTCTTGTGCAATTTCAGGCAACAAACATCAACGAAACGAGGAATTTGATTGAGTAATTATAGTTTGAGATGAGACTTGTAAGAGAGCCACAGGTTGCTTAGATTTCACGATAATTTTCAGCTCTTAAGTGAAGATATATTTTAAATTAGTTGTGATTTAGTTTTAGTGAAATGTAGGTATCAATATGTCCGTAAAGGACTGCAGCGATGGTCTGCTGCCTCGGCGAAGATAGATATCTTCCTTCGCCAACATATGTTGATATCCGTCGAGAATGCCCTTGTCTGGGGACGCGTGAATGCGCTGGCAGGCTAGCATTGCGGTGTCGTGGGGCGGGTTCATTCCTCCAGCACAAGGACCCACTACAAAAGAATTTCGCATTCACGAATTCTTGGGTCTCAAAAAGGAAGGGCGACCGAAGTCGAAAAATTGTAGGTAACTACAAAGAGGAAAGAATTGCTTGTTCAAAGAACAAGTTGACACAAGCCAAAACAGACGGACTTAGGGGAACCTCGTCGTTACCCGACGCTTCTCATGGCCCACAAATAAGAGTGGGACAACCGGATGGTGGTGTGCCCCCTCGCACCCGCCAAACCGGATCAAGATCCATAATGTTGTAGTGGCCATATATTTCCCTTCTGGGTGGAAAACTCATACAACATACCTTGTATGAGCTTTCCCATCAGAAAAGAAATATACCGGTGACCAATTTATGTCGTAGAGTTATGTGATCGGATCACATAACCCTCTGCCATAAAAAGGCACCTTGACTAGGGGCCACTCAACCCGCAAGAGTCCCTGAAACTAAAAGAAGGTTGGAGCGCGCCCGATGGCTAGCTCATTTTTAGTGGGGAAAGCCTGCCACCGTTCCGGGTCCTATACCCGGTCAGACAGAAAAAAATGAAAAGCCCGGCGTTCTTGGACGAGGTGGGATTGGATTTTCCTGCTTTGCTTTCGAGCGCGGCTATCCGGGTGGTCAAAACTTGCATTAGCGCCATCAGGTCTTGCAGGACGGTCGCCTCTACAGCCACTGACGGTCTCTGCCCTTCAGCAGGCGGCACTGCTTCGGCTCCGGCCACTAATTCGAGCTCATCAGCCGCTCGCGAAACCTGTTCCAGGCGGTCTTTCGGTTTGGGCACCGCCCCTTGAGCAGCTGTAAGTTCCAGGTGGCTGAAAGGTGGACCCGCCGACGTTGCTGGTTGTCGGCACAAAGGGCAAGTCATCTTCAGTTTAGCCGGGCGGTTTTTTGCAGCAAAAAACCGGTTTTTGGAAGACCGAGTTTTCAGTTTTTTCTTAGCAAATTTTTTACATAAAAGACTCGAATTAAAATTAAATATATATTTTGATGCCCATTGATTAGCTTTAGGTGTAAATGGTTTTTCGATTTTTCACTTACTAAATTATTTAAATCAAAATGAACCGAAGGATATTTCATTTTTGAGTTTGGAATGAGAGAATCACGTATTGAAGCTCATGCCGATAGCTTACTGTTAAGCGAAATCATTCATTTACAGCATAAGAATGAAATAAACTTCAGTTCAGTCTCCAAGCATTTTGTATTTATTGTGTATCGTGTCGAATCAAAAGAAAAGATTTTCGGTTAAAGTGTTGCGGTTTTCCCATCCCTAGTCTTCTTGATGGGTTCGTTCCCCCTACGTTCGCCATAAGTCGACTCAGAGCCGATACGCCCGAAGCAGCCTTCTCAGCTGTTGCTCTGATTTGCTCCGAGAAATTCATCGATCAGTAGCCCCAGGTACTTCACCGCTGGCTTCGATTCGAGTAGTATGTCTCCAATAATGATTATCCTTACTCTAGGGATTGTCTTCTTTGTCAAAATAACCACTTCGGTTTTCTCCAATGCTAGACTGAACCCACGAACAAACATCCAGTCTCTCGATCGGCGCATAAGCATACCTAGCCTAAACTTTGTTTGTTCGCCGGTGCGTCCAACGATTAGAGCCGCAATATCATCCGCATAGTATGGGTACTCGATTGCTGTTTCGCCGTGAACAGCGTCATCACGGGCGAGATGGGCGGGGAAGAGTGCTCGCACTATCTCGTATGCAATGCGTCCACAGGGCACCAAGCTTCCGTATAACTATCTTGTAGCCAAGGCCCCACAGATCCTTGTTCACATTCTCCACTAGATCTTGCTAGCAGCGAGCCTTGCGGTTGTTAATCAATTTACAAAGGCATTTCCTGGCCGGCTTATATGCTTCTAATTACCTTTTCATGTTTCCATGTCCGTTGAAACTCATGCCGAAGCTTGTGAGACTTTCTTCGCTTTTCAGCGATTTCAGTCGACCACCAGTGTATTGGGAGCTTGCCGTGCCGGGGTTTTCGATGGGGCGTAGAAGCGCTGCAACTCGACGTGATGATGCTCATAGTTAAACTCACCACACCTTGAGCTGCCAGTTCTTCTGTCCCCTACGAATCACACTGTAGTGGAGCACTTGCCGTGAGCACCTTGACGAACCTCTCGACGTCCGATCTTCCACGCAATTATAGAGGGTAGACAGGATGGACGTCGGGAGACAACATCACTGATCTCAAGAAGAATGCACAGCTGATAACTGGTCATGTAGTCCTCAAATACTCTCCGATTGTGTATCCTCCACACTAAGGACTTCGAGGCGAATGATACGCCTGGTATGGTTTGTAACACGCTTTTCTTTGTTGATGGTTCACCATATACCTTAGTTTTCTAATTTACAAAAAAAAAAAAACAAAAAAAAACCCCTTTAAAATTTTTTTTTAACTAACATACATCACATTATAAAGATTAGAATAGGCGAGATGATAGAAAAATAATGAGTCAGTTTTCAATTTTTGTCAGAAGAACAAGAAAAAATAGGATAATTAATTAAAAAAAGAGCATTTTTTTTCTGATTAGTATTCTGAAAGAGAATAAAAGTGAATAGGAGTTGATATTTTCAATTTGAGAATTAAAGAAGTGTTTGATTAGGAGAAAAGAAAGTTTTGATTTGGGAGGAAGCAAAGAAAGCTTTTGTTTGAAAACATTTCCCAGAAGAAAGAAAAGGATAATTGTTAATTGAGAAGTAACAAAAGAAGATTTGTGAAGAATAAGCAGAAAAGATTGGTTGAGGCAATTTTTTAGAGTCCCAGAAGAAAATAAGTTGCATCACGACGTCAATTTCTTATTGTCAAGAAAAGAAGAAGATCCACAGGAATAATTTTACTAAGCAAATTATTTATCTTGTGTTATTGCTTTTTAGAAGAAAAATACAACTTGGTAATCTTCTATCAAGGAAACCAGAGGGGATGTATAAGGATAAAGAGTTGGTCGTGGAGACGACAATAAACACGGAAGCTCCCAAGTGCTGCTTTGTTACCGTGGTCAGACGTGTTGTTCGGTGCGGAGAGTCCTAATACTGCTCGAGACTGCCTTGTATAGTTTGCTGACTTCTCAGACCTTGATCACCAAACAAAGGGAACATTCTAATCCCACGAAAATCAAGACACTTCCACGTTTGCTTCGAGTCGGACTTTGTAGCTTTGATTGACTGTTCTCAAAACATTTTATTTCTACAACTCTCGCCTAGTGGTGTGGTGTCAATTCCAATTCCGGACAATCTACCCGCGATTTCGTTTAGAGACTGAGTGAACTTTCAACTTTCAGCGTGTGCCCGTGTTCCTTGAGATGAAGCCGCGCCTGGCTGTCAGTACGTCACTGCCTTTCCCAAAGCACACGTTTGCCTTCCTTGTATACTTGGATACCTTCATGGCAAATGTCATCAAACGAATCTGAATTGAAAAGCATTAGAACATCGAGGAGAAGATTTTTTTCAATAATCTATGAAGAAGATCAATTTCAATTGGGATCCTAATTAAGATTTTTTTTTGTTTTTGTTTTTTAACTATCATAATTGATTAGCCAAAACTATCATAATTGATTAGCCAGAACTATCGTAATTGGTTAGCCAGAATTATCATAATGTAATTAAATTTTAAATTAGGATATTTGATTTTTTTTAAATTTAATTATTGTATAAAAAAAAAAATATATATATATATATATATATATATATATATATATATATATATATACATATTATATTTTATATAAACACATTGAACACTTTATTTTTTTTATTATTACATATTTCAAGATGATAAGTATATAGTGGATCATGGGGAAAAACTCTTAGGTGAGAGATGAATCAACTCTCTTACTATATGTCGATCTGACGAGCTAAGAATGGTAAATTAGTGATTCCCTTCGGTCGGTGACTCGAGTGGGTTTACCCATCTCACAAATGTAGTTATTCCTTTGTGGATATTTTCTTTCTGAATGATTAATTATTGTGACTGTCCTATTAATATTCAAAATTCAAAAACTGTAATAAAATCTAACGTGACTGGTGACACTTTTCTGTTGTCCCCATATAAAGTACCATTAACCCTCCCCTGAGAGTGAATTCTAATTTGTCACCATATGGTACTCGTGGAGCTTGTCTTTCAAGCATGATGACAAAAATGTCCTCATAACAGGTTCTTTCACAGCCAATATGGCGGAAAGTCTGCGTATTTCCGGTGTTTAGCACAACGAGCGCCGTACTTGCCACCATTTCTGGGGTTCGCTTTCCCCAGGAATCTGTTAAAGGCATCTCCCATTCGATTTCTTTAGCGTTTAAGACTCCCTCAACGAGCACGTTGCTGTGTGCGTTAAGCATTAAGCTTGGCTTGAAAAGACGATATTGGTTCGTTCGGCGTTAGGTACACACTAAAGAAGGTAGTCCCTGAGCACCAAATCCACCCGAAACCATCCTCCGTCCACAGCCCTCAATGTTCAAAATGCAGATGGCGGCAGAATCAGTTTCATCAGGATACCATGATGCATAACTTTAATTCTGATGTTGCTCACTCTGCAGCAAAAAGTCGGCTTTCATGCCTCTCGCAAACTGCTCAAGCAGGTTTTGGGTGATTGAACAGCGATGTAGGTTTAGCTGCAGGATAAGGGTCATCGAAGTTTTCATTTTGCCTTGGCTAGGGTTTCCTGGAAAACCCAACAATTCCCTGATCCCAAGACGTGTCCAAGGTCTTGTCTTGGATCAGCATCCTTGCAAAGGATACAGTGTGCCTCCTTGCTATACTCTTTTCTTTTATGTCCCATTTCACCGCATTTGTAGTATAGGGAACTCCTATTGGTCCCTTTGCATTCTTGGGCGGTGTGACCATGGCTAAGGCACTTGTAACATTGAAGAGGCGTTGCTCATCGCCGTACCCTGCAGACAACCTATCCTATTCTTGCTTTGCCTTTAGTTAGAAATTGTTTGGCGTCCTTTTCGGTCGTCAATGATGGCCATGCGTTGTCCTCTATGGTTTTTGGGTTACTCCCTTTCGATGGGCTTATCTACCTCGGTCAGATCCGTGATGCGGTCAGTGTCTATTACATACGAGTATATTGACCGTTGCCATCAGCACTTTTGCCGAAGACTTTCTTCACATCTTCGCAGAATACTTCTTTATTGTCGGCCTTTGCTCTGATTTCGACCAGTATGTGGCCCGACTGGGCTGATCATACTACTTTAAGACCAGTGTTGGCGTCTTCGGGCCTTAAATTTCCTCTGATACCCCGCAAAAATTCTGCGTAGGATCAATTATCTTCGGGTTTTACGAGCAGTGCCTGTTGCCGGGGTCTTCGTCGTGGCTTTGTCCCTTATTTCTTGTTGAGCGTCCGTGCGAACTTTATTTTCTAGCACTTTTTGAAGGAGTTTCTTTGCGACGTTCTTCACTCCTTACATCAACACTGTCTGTAACCCCTGATTTAGCGTTCCATGTCCATAAAGTGTCTTCTTTTATCTCGATCTCTTTTGATTGGACTAGACGCCATTTGTTATTGATGTTTTATGGTGGAGCTATCTTTAGGCTTAGCCCTCAGCTCTTCTTTAACTTTCTGCTCTTCTGCGGCCTTCTGGTCCTCTTCGGCCTTTAATCAGCTCCTTTGGTAATGCCCCATGCGATCTAGGAGCTCCTTAAGTTCAAGGAGCCCATTCTTGACACCTTTGCTGATTTTTGGCAAGTCGCATGCAGATTATAAGCTTTTCAGAACATATCCTGCTTTTCGGATTAGTCTTTCTTCTTGATGGCCGGCAATTATACTTTGTGACCTCCTTCCTTTAGAGAGGTTATCGGCTTCCGTTTCCGAGTACAGTACTTCAGCCACATTTTCGACGGTGGCGGTGAAATGATCACTCATTTCATTTTCTGCCGTGATCACTTTGTGGACTTCAGAATGGTTCGTTATTATTTCGCCATTTAAGTCCTTTGCTTCGGCCGCTTCGATAACGATCGCAGCAGTAACCATCGAATTATCAATTTTCTTAATATTTTCCCACACCGCGCGAATATCTGGCGCGTCCTGCAGAATTTTCCGCTCTTCCTTTTTAGGACACTTGGGCGTTCTCATAATTTTTTTGCTGCACCCGAACTCTGCAGAAATTTCAGTTTGGACAAGGCTGTCCGTTGTTCTCTGTTCTTCATACGTCTTTACTGTCATTGTATTCATCTTTTTTGTCATTATTGGTACCGTTCTCAATGTCATGTTAATATTGTGGCAGTAACTGCTGGATCCGTCGTCGTAGTTGAATTTTTTTGCTTATTTTGCTTTTTTTATGTATTTTTAGTTTTTTTAGTTGAAATTCCTTCAGTTTGGTTGCGTCTCCCCCTCGAAACCGCTATATCCGTTCGTCTGTGTAGTCGCCTGTTCTGTCCCATGGTTAACTTTGCAGAGCAGGGAGGCAATGCGGGGATTAGCACAGGTCCTTATGGGAACAAGTGCTCAGAGTCAGACCAGCGCTAATCGAGAATCCGTCTCAACTGAACCTAACCCCAAACCCAATGGTGCAAACATCGAACGTACTCCGAGGCCTGCCAAAGTTTTCCGGGTGTGATTGTCAATTATTAGTCAGAATTGACAGTCACGTAGTGAATTATTGCACCCTGTCTGCCTATATAATTGTTTACTTAACTTTAATTTAGTCACCAATCAACAAAATCAAAAGTAAACAATTATATAATAATAAACTAATAAAAAATTAAAACAAAGAATAAATTAGGATTAAGTTTTAATATTACTTAAATACTTCTAATTCTGATGCCGATGTATTTCCATATCAAAGGCGACATTATTGAAAACAGTGCCTGCAGTTTATTTTGTCTAGTTTAGGCGGATGTGTAACATCGCAGGTGCAGTTTGGAAACGGTATTCTGTGCCTGTAGGGTTATTTATTTGCGTATGTGAACAATCTGGTTATTTTGAAATATTCTGAATTAAAAAAAACAAAAACATGTTTCATATGAAGAGAATGATTTAATTATTTTAAAATGAATAAAATGGATAATTTTCGCATGGAAACATAAATAATTAACATACTCTTTGCATATCTAGTATCTATTTGCATATCTATTATCTATTTGCATATCTTTTATCTATTTGCATATCTATTATCATCTATTTGCAAATGAAGAAATCATTTTACCATGATGAACGTTTAAATTATGAGCATCAGATATACCACAGAGTCAGAGAGATTTACGCAACGGATAGGAACACTACAATCATAAGTTCAAAAATAATCGAAAAACAAGAGGAAATTTAAAATTTTGACAAAAATTAATCATTACAAGATGTAAGGAAAGAGAAACTACAAAAGAAATTGAAGATTTTTCAAATGTTTAAGTTATAGCTTTTCTAAATTAAATACAACTCAACATTTGAGTTATTTAAATCCTTTTCACTAATACATGTATAATTTCTAATGTCGTATCAATTAATAAAAATAATAAATTCATAGTCCGTCCTAACAGATTATCGGCGCTATTAAGACATCAGTAGTCACTTCCCTAATGAATAGTCAAAATAGGCTGAAGGAACTCAATACAAACAAAATAATCAATTCAATATTCTAGACAATACCGAATACTGTGTGATTGCATTTATCAATTCTAACGTAATGAAATTCTAAGTTGTAATCACCTGATGATTCACTGTTAGTCAAAACGATTTTCATTGTTATGCAAATCTAACTTTATTATGTTGATGTTGAGTGTGTGTAATATGATACCTGAGCTGAATGTTATTTATAAATTAAGATAGAAAAGGAAGATAACTTGGGTGTGTTGATGAGTTAAAGTTTGTCTTTAGTGTAGAACTAATTTCTAAGAAAATTTGACCTTACTATAAGAAACCCAATCCTGCTTGAAAAAATCTGATTCATCTATTTAATCATACCAACCCTGACCTAGAATTCCCATAAAATTTTCTGATATGCTTTCAACTTTCTGAACTTTGGCGGAATAAATTTTGCCTAACTTTTTCACTAAAACCATAACATTACCGTCAATCATCTCAAATAGACCAAACTAAGTTAATTTATGTCCATCCACCGCTATTCGCATTAAAACTTACTCCCTCGAAAGTCTATTAGGCATTTCCTTCCCGGATACTGAGCAATTTATGAAATCTACAAGACACAAAAGACAACAGCGACAAATCCTCAAACCACGATGGTAGCGTTAACTTCTTACAAGTCGAAAAGCATCTTCGTTTCCTCGTCGAACTATGTGGGTAGTCTGTGCTACGTTTACTTTATTACAAGTATGGCGCTGATCATAAAAACTAATGTCTCCACACATTTGACTTCAAAGTTTTTGGTAATGGAATTTGATGACAAAAGTGACTTTGGCTGATGATTGTAAACAGTGTCAACTTTACAGCAGATGTAAACGATGTTTTATTGGTTTTGGATTGATTTTTTCACTAGGTAAAGACTTATGCAAAAATGTTGGATAAATTATGTATACCAAGAGTGACAGAGGGAAGATGTTATGGAAATTTCCCTTATAGGGTTATATTATGTAAGCGAATATGTCCTCCTCCGAAATTGGTTATGCAAATGTTTTCATTAAGGAAAGTGGTTTTATTAGAATTATTAGTTTTATTTTTTATATTATATATTCATATTACTCGTACACTGAAGAAGCTGCAATTGAAGCAATGTCTGTATTTGCTGTTTTATTGTTTCAACAAAGAAAGAGTAGTCCAAATAATTCGCGGCAATTTAATTAACTTCAATTAAATATTTTTGCCCAAATGTGTGTTTAGGATTGAATTTAAAGTGCCAAGAAACTAAATAAGACAATTAACTATTTCTATGAAAGAAATCGACATTGGCTCCATAGCTTACATTTTCTTCATTCAAAATAAACATTTATTTAATTGGAATAAATAGTTATGAAGGCGAATAGAATCAAAAAAAAATTGAACGAAAATTTGATTCCCCTATGAAAGATTTTAGGGTTTTGGGTATTGTTTTAACTAATCCTGCATTTCAGGTGGAAAACGTAACGCTACTAGCACATTAAGAGTTTCATCCTGAAATTTGAGTTACGAATTTCGAAATGAAATTTGTTTGCACATACCTTTCGCTTTACGTACGAAATGTAAGCTGGCAACCCTCCACTAGGAGCTTTTGATATTTCGGTGGAATTCAAACTAGATTCGTTTATATGTGTACTTAAGGAATCGGTTCGGCATGGATCGAACCAATATAAAAAAAACAAATTTGTTCGTGTTGCACCATGTTGCTCAAGAACCAACAGGCAGACAATTTCCCCCCTCAAGGAAAATCTGCAAATAGCCTTGTTGGATAACTTCGGCGTGGATTCTAGCACATTTTGAAGTCAGTAGTCCGTGTGGAGCAGTGGGTTAGGGCACACGCTGCTTGCGCAGAAGGCTCCCAAGTTCAAAACCTCGGTGGCAGCATCGAGTTTGAGCTTCTGATGCTGCTGTCGAACTATCAGCCCACCCAGCTATAATGGGTGCTAATTGAAAAACTAGGTACTAATCAAATGGTTGAGCGTGATATTGACCATATCACTTCAAATTCCGTTACGGTCATGGAATGAGATACCCTAACAATAAATCTAAACACCTAGGTTCCGGTTTGGACTGTTGTGCAATGGATTATTATTATTATTATTGAAGTTGGTTCGTTCGTTTCCGCACCGATTCTTCTCGAGAAGTGTCGGAGTTCCGAGTGCTCACATGAAAACACATCAAAAGTTCAACTCGGTAAGATTGCGTGACGAAACATATCCAATTGGTGACAAGTGAACATAAATCCATCAGGTGGATGACAAAAGAGTGCGATCTCGTTGCACGATGGAAGGGGTGTTTCGCAAATTTGAATATTATTTGTTAATAGATGCGATAATTAAATAATGCTTTTAAATATTTACCTACTGCAATCGTCGAGCACAAGTTCAGATTTCTACTATTGTATGACAGCAAAATACAAGTTGTGTTTTCGCGATTTGCAAAATTTGCGAACAGTTTTCCGAAAGGATGCCAGTTATACTCAAAAAATGTTTCATATACGTAGAAAAGAGGGATTTACCTGCGGAGAACGGGAGCACCTGCGAAAAACCAAAAGTGGAACATGCATATGCCTGTCTGTATTTTTCTTTAGTTTGTTTTCCGCTTGTCAATTGTGTTGCAGTGTCACCAACGATAAACCACATACAATAAGCGGAGAAACGTCCTTCACAGCCATGGCGGTAACCGAGAAGATTTGGGGGCAATAATAAGGGTTTCGAACCGTCGGGGTAAAATGAACGAGTGCGTGGGGTTCGTGGGGAAAGTGACCAGCAATGGGATTTACATGCAATTTAAAAATTTTTTGCTCAAATGACTGATGAGAATCGTGATTCAGTAGATCGGAAATGTGAAAAGGTAGTCAATTTTTACACTAAATATTTCGATCAGTTAAACTAATGAATGGACAAAAAGGGTTGGATACAGCAATGTCAGGAATATGTCAAATCAGTTCTAGAACTACTTAGTAGAATTTTACAGAAGTTTAATTAAGATCAGATTAGGGCTGTCCAGGAAATAACAGACGTTTTGAAATAAAAATAAACAAAGTGAAAAAATCAATTTCTATTAACATATCTGCATTTTGGAGGCAAACTCTTAAGCTATGTTTCTACATAAACGCTATTAACACTAAAACATTTATATAACGTGGTACAAGCTTTTCCATACCCTCTTTGTCGAAATCTGCCGCCTGGTTTACACCGGCATGCCAATCAGAGTCAAAGAGTTGCGTAGAAAATGAAGAACTGTTTCCCACTTTCCCCGTTGATATGCGTGTTGTATAATGCAGTGTCGTACATCTTATCTGTTGGTCTACAAGCTTTTCCAGTACCTTCAGCGAAAACAAAGTAAGACTGATAGGTCGGAAGCTTTAGGCTCAGTGTAGTCACTTTTTCCGGGGTCTGGAATAAACGTAACTCTGACTATCTGCCAAAGTGTGGGTATGTATGCTAGTGGTAAGCTTAATGTTAAGATCTTCTTCAGGCACAGCATCAACATGTTTGATTTCACCTTGATCAGAGCAGGAACAATACTACCAAAGCTCAGTGACTTGAATTTATCGAAGGAGTCCTTGTTACGAGCGATATACAATAAGCCAACCAAGCACACACCTCCATTGTCGTCGAATCATATACCTGACGACCAACGGCAAGCGAAAAGTCTTCATAATTCATAACATTAGCGACGACGACCATGTACATAAGAAGCTTCGGGGTGTGCTTATAGAAATATCGACAAGCTACGCCAAGTGTTATACGGTCAGGCACATACGCCCATTGTCATCAAAGCATATACCTGTCGACCAACGGCAAGCGAAAAGTCTTCATAATTCATAACATTAGCGACGACGACCATGTACATAAGAAGCTTCGGGGTGTGCTTATAGAAACATCGACAAGCTACGCCAAGTGTTATACTACATAGGCCATAACATTAGCAACGACAACGACCATGTACATGAGAAGCTTCGGGGTGTGTTTCCAGCGGAGTGACACTGTGCTAAACCCTGCCTTCAAACCATTTCTCCAATTCGCCGCAAAGTTTCACCATGCGGGCAAGTGAGACGGAGCGCGGAGGAAGAAGCTTTCGTGGAACGAGAGCGCACGTTTCAACCACTCATCGAATTTAGGGCGAATTGAGGCCGCATGAATCGTTTAAAAGGCAATTGATCGAGCGAGAAACGGCAAGTAGTGATAACAGCGGTTACGGTATTGTACGCGAAGTGTATTTCGCCGCGAAGTCAACAACGAAGAGGCAGTGCATAAAGTTCCGGTGCAAATGCGGAGTATCTTCGATAATTAGTAAGATGGTGAGGTGAAGGCTTGAGCCGCGAACCTCCTTCGGCTTGTTTGCGTATTACGCTGCGTAGCCACCATCAACTTACTTTACTTACTTCTAGGCAACCTCCGTCCGTGTAGACACCGTATGGATAGTTGCTATAATTAACTAAAGAAGTGTGAATGTAAATGCTTCACCCGGTATGGATAGCTGGTTAAACTAATTAAATAATTGATTGTAATGTTAGAGATCTAAAAAGAATGAGCAATAAAACTAAGGTAATTCATTAAAAATTAACTCTCGTCTTTTGTTGTTCTAGTTTAAGCGGACAGAGTAGCAGGTAAGTGGTGTTACTGTGAGTTCTTTCCCCGGGAGCCTTGATGATGTATATTGGATACACATCAAATGTGCTCCCAGTTCATACCAGTATACATAGGGTATACTGGTTGTGTAACAAAATTCAATTTTGTTACAAACCAGTATACCCTATGTATACTGGTAAGAACTAGGAGCACATTTGATGTGTATCGAATATACATCATCAAGGCTCCCGGGGAAAGAACTCACAGTAACATCACTTACCTGCTACTCTGTCCGCTTAAACTTGAACAACAAAAGACGAGAGTTAATTTTTAATGAATTACCTTAGTTTTATTGCTCATTCTTTTTAGATCTCTAACATTACAATCAATTATTTAATTAATTTAAGCAACTATCCATACGGTGAAGCATTTACATTCACACTTCTTTAGTTATTTATAGCAACTATCCATACGGTGTCTACACGGACGGAGGATGCCTAGAAGTAAGTAAAGTAAGTTGATGGTGGCTACGCAGCGTAATACGCAAACAAGCCGAAGGAGGTTCGCGGCTCAAGCCTACACCTCACCATCTTACTAATTATCGAAGATACTCCGCATTTGCACCGGAACTATATGCACTGCCTCTTCGTTGTTGACTTCGCGGCGAAATACACTTCGCGTACAATACTGTAACCGCTGTTATCACTACTCGCCGTTTCTCGCTCGATCAATTGTCTTTTAAACGATTCATGCGGCCTCAATTCGCCCTAAATTCGCTGAGTAGTTGAAACGTGCGTTCTCCTTCCACGTAAATTTCTTCCTCCGCGCCCTTCTCACTTGCTCGCATGGTGAAGCTTTGCGGCGAATTTGAGAAATGGTCTGAAGGCAGGGTTTAGCACAGTGTCACTCCGCTGGAAACACACCCCGAAGCTTCTCATGTACATGGTCGTTGTCGTTGCTAATGTTATGGCCTATGTAGTATAACACTTGGCGTAGCTTGTCGATGTTTCTATAAGCACACCCCGAAGCTTCTTATGTACATGGTCGTCGTCGCTAATGTTATGAATTATGAAGACTTTTCGCTTGCCGTTGGTCGACAGGTATATGCTTTGATGACAATGGGCGTATGTGCCTGACCGTATAACACTTGGCGTAGCTTGTCGATATTTCTATAAGCACACCCCGAAGCTTCTTATGTACATGGTTGTCGTCGCTAATGTTATGAATTATGAAGACTTTTCGCTTGCCGTTGGTCGTCAGGTATATGATTCGACGACAATGGAGGTGTGTGCTTGGTTGGCTTATTGTATATCGCTCGTAACATCCTGAGCATGTTTGATTCCATTCAATGTAACCACTTTTCTGGCTAAGTTTCAATTTCTCCTTCCTGCTTTTTCTCCTTGTGGAGGCATGAGCAAGTCGGTTGAAAGTTCCTGATGGATGACCTGATTACACTTAAAGTGGGTCTTCATCAAAATTTTCATCGAGTCTCAGTAAAGGTGCCACCAGCTTTTGTTAATCGAGTCTTGCTTAACAGTCCTTATTGACGACTTTGTAAAGTCTTGCCGTGTCTTGCAACCTCATAAAACATCATGCTATATAAAAGACCCGTTCTCTCACTTTCCTCTTGTATTCGTCTTGCGAGGTCACCAGTCAGCCTTTGAGTTCGTCTGTAATGCTATCTTCAGTAGCTTTCTAGTGGATTTCCAAAGCTTTTGCAATTCGTGATTACACCACGAAACATTTGCTTTACTTAAGCTTCGATTAAGCGACCAGGCGGCTTCTAAACAGCAGTTTAGGATCACGTTGAATTTCTCAACACTTCTTTCAACCATTTAATCTAGTTTCGAGCTTAGGTGGTACAGATTATTCCGCTTCTCCTTTCAGCTCATACGTCTTCTAGTCCGCTTTTCGAAAGATCTTGAATGGCCGCTCCACCTTTATTTGTGTGCTGACACGAAATTCCAGAAAGTAGTCTCATTCGAGACCTTCCAGCCTTGAATTGCTTGTGCTATCTTTGGTGTAGCCAAAGTGATTATTGTTTTCTATGCAACGGACGCAATAAAAGTGGTTTGGAGCCTCTGTTCAAAATTATCAGTTCACTAGACGCTATAAAGTCCAACAGCTATTCACTTCGACGATTGCAGTTGCTATTGTCCCACATACGAGGGGTGATCCAAAAGTAATGATAATGAACATAAAACGCAGTGATTAGGATAAAAAAATCTATTTTCCTACAAAGTCTCCTAATAAGTGAGTACATTTAGTCCATCTTTTTTCTGTACCCAGGATTCCCTTAGAAAAAAAAAATATTTGCCTTAACTCTGCCAAAACGCCTAACAGCTGCCATCACTTCGCTTTTTTCTTTAAATTTCTTGCCTCGGAGTTGTTCTTTGAGTCGAGGAAAGAGATAGAAGTCATTGGTGGCAGGTGTTTGAAAAACTTGAATCCCGCTTCTTGAATGGCAGCCATCGCAACTGCAATTTTGTGGCTCGTTTCTTCTTTTAGTAATATGCAATCCTTTCGAAATGATTCTTTGAACCCTGCCATATGAATCTCAGTGACCTCAGCTATATGCCTCATGGTCTTTCTACGATCTGCCATTACAGCATCTTTTTTTGACGTTATCGTCGATGAGAGCCGTGGATGGGCATCCCTCGCATTGTTCATCTTTAGTGGATGTTCTGCCCAGCTTAAACTCCTCGGGCCAGTGTGCAACTGTAGAATATAGCAGAGCAGAATCCCCTAATGTTTCCACAAAGTCGTGTGTATTTCTTTGGTGGAGATTTTTTCCAGACAGAGGTACTTGATCACAGCTCTAATTTCGTTTTTCTCCATTTTGATGTGTTCTCTTCGACGATTCGAATTTAAATGAATGCACTTCTCTGGAATCGTGGATTATATATATGATTTTTGTATGGTGACCTAGTGGATATATAAGGAATCAAAAAATAATTTTTTCGGATTTTTATACGAGCTGAAAATAACTGGTTATCATTACTTTTGGATCACCCGTTGTATGATGATGTACATTGGCCTCGCAACCCAATGTCAGGTCAACGCCTTCGGACACAGCGTAAGCTACCACCTCCCTCGTCATTCTGCTGGGTTGAGATAGAGCCATGTTTGCTGGATTGAGGTAGAGCCGTGTAGACTAATGCAACAATAATATCGTGTCAATCGATGTCTTCTTTATACGATATCTTCTTTATAGTATATCTTCTTGGTTAGTACAACAAATTGTTCCAAAAGCGGCGCTTCCACATTTGTTGGAACTACCAAACATGCCCGCGGGCGGTCAGATCTTCTATCATATAAGATTCTCGTGCGACTTGTGTTCCCCAACGTTCTCTCTTCATCCGTTCTCATTCAAAAAAGTTTCCATTGGAGCAGTGGAAGACGTGACCTCAGGGCAAACTTCAAAAGATCCGCACTGTCCTGAACCATTCCGGCCATCAATGCAGTTTTCTAGCTATCAGCCTGTACACGGCTGCTTCGTATAAAGGAAATGATAGATACGTTTGGGTTCTGCCTCCTGGGGTGGGCCACAATGTCAATGTGTTCAGTCACAAGTGTGGACTTTGCGCCCTTATAAGCTAGAGCCTTGGGGACTATCACTTTGGTAAAACATTTCCTTGGTCCGTTCGTCTGAGGATCTAGCATGCAAGATGCCTTCGCTGACAAACAGACCATTCATTCTATATGGACCAGTGATATTCCCCGCGATTTTAAATAAGAGATCAGAGAATGCTATCACTCAACATTTACCAGGCCTCTGTTGATCAATCCAATACGTACAACCAATGACTTTGCAGCAGCTTCTAAGTAGTTACCACATGTCAAGGTTCACACCTTAGAGTCCGTTCTCCTGACCCTCGGTACCCTGATAGTCCTGGGTCATAGTGACTATCTGGCATCCCCGATTGTTTTCGGCGCGATATAATCCTCTTCTTATTTATCGACGCTTTGTGGCTACTTAGTGTTTCCGCCATAGAGTGTTCTAGCTTAGATAAGTCCTACCAGATTAGCTCCTCTTTTGCGGTGCGTCAGAAACCATTTCGTCTATCCTTCCACCAGACAGCTTTAGCTTACGAATTGAACTGCGGTGAATGTTCTTGGATTTAGTTCTGGTTAGCAGTTAAGAACCCGATGCAGAAGAGCCACTAAACCCAGCTGACCCTGTCGCTTCATGGCAAGATGATCCTATACATGCGCCCTTAGGGCAACAAAGACAACTGCAAGGAATGCTTTTCAATAAAGTCTGAGTAGTAGTTACGGATGCATTTTATTCGACTCAAATTTCTGCCTGGTGAGTGACATTTACAAGTTTGGAAATAAAAATAAGTCGCACGGGAACAAATCTGGAGAATTTGGTAGATGGGGTGGCAGCTCGTAGCCCAATTCAACCAATTTGGGCGTCGCGACGGCGGAGGTGTGAGCCGATGCATTGTCATAGTGGAAGAGCACTTTTTTCTTCGCCAAATGGGGCCTTTTTTCTGCAATTCGGCGTCAAATAGGCCCCATGATTCAGCATAGTAGGGGCCTGTGACCGTTTTGCCGTTCTCCAGGTGGTCGATGTAGATCACACCTTCTAAAACCCAGAAAACGGTGACCATTTCCTTTTCGGCCGATAAGACAGCCTTCGCCTTCTCCTGAATACGTTGGTTGGGTGAAGTCCATTGTTTTGACTGCATCTTGGTCTCTGGTGTGTACCACTGGAGCCATGTTTTGTCGACGGTCACGAAACGACGCAGAAACTCCTTCGGAATGCGCTTAAACTGTCTGAAATGGTGTCACGAATGCATCTGTTGTCCGGAGTGAGCAAACGCGGCACTCGTTGCACCCACAGCTTCCTCAGGCCCAAACTTTCATGCTGGATATGACCCACGGGGTCTTTTGATATGTCTACTGTCTCAGCTATCTCGCGCACCTTCAATCGGCGGTCTGCCTATACTAGCTCGTGTATTTTTGTCACGTTATCCTCCGTAGTAGCCGTTTTCGACGTTTAAACTCGTTAAACCAATATTTTACACCAACGCAGGGAAGAATCACCGTACACAGCATCCAAGCGATTTCGCTGCGCAATTTCCCTTCCAAAAACAAAAATCGAATCACCGACCGATATTCCTCTTTGCCCATTTTTCTAAAATCCACTAACACGCCCGTGTCCACACGCGTTCAAAACAAACCTACGAGGCCGGTTCGGCTGAAATTTCGATATTAGCCATATACGAGAATGTTCTACACGATAGTGAACCTTTACAGCAGGAACATGGGAAAAAGCTTACCTTGTTGTTTGACTGCAAGACGAGACGACGAGATGGGACATCCTTTTCACAATACTTGAACGCTTTGTTCTTATAAAGAATAGCGTTCAAAAAGCTCATAACCCCGAGTAATCCAGTAGTTTTTGATGAATATGATTTAGATATCTCAAATGAGATAATCAATGTCTTGGCGTCAGTTACACTATCCGTAGAAACACTAAGTCAATCTAACGCAAATCTGTTTACGGCTGATGCTACTTTGAAGTCGCTTTATTAACAGTTGAGTGAAACCGGTTGAATTATGGCTACTAGATTGAAATTACATCTGGTAAACCGTTTTCAATATCGCTGACGTAATGAGCGAAGTGAGCTAAATTACAGTCAAACCTGTGTTAGTGAAAACTGGGTAAGCGAGAGAAAACTTGTTAAGTAAGAGAAATTGCCAGTAACCGTCACTTTTAGCCTCTAAAACCTCTGTATATGAGAAATTGAAACCTCTATAAAAGAAAGTCGGGGAGCCTCAGATATTCGTACATGGACCTCTATAACTGAGACTGCTAGTTATCTTTACCTCTATAAGCGACAGTTGAGCATGTACACACACGAACTGCCTAATTTACATTGTCTTTGCGCACATTTGGCCCTTATTACAGTTGATTAATATCAAGAACGAAGAAAGGTTCAGTTATAAGTCATGTCTATAAGAAAAATAAAAGTGTTATCTCTAAGTGAAAGGCTTAAAATCGTGAATGCGTTTGAGCGTGGGAAATTGCGTAATGAATTTTATAGTAAGTTTGGTGTACCAGAATCCACCTATTATAAAATTATTAAGACAAAAGACTCGATAAAGTCTCAGTGCTTTGAGGGACATTGAAATATTAAGAGGGATCGACATTCCGAGTTTCCCGATATTGAACACTGCCTTTTAGAATGGATCAAACAAACCCTTGATAAGAACATTCTCAATGATGGACCCTTGCTAAAACAAAAATCGATAGACTGCCACAAAATTGGGAGTTCAGAACTTTTCGGCAAGCAATGGTTGGTTAGAGGGTTTTAAAAGGCGTCATAATATCGCTTTTAAGAAAGCCGCTGGAGAAAGTAAATCTGTCGACCAAAGCGTGTGTAACCAATGGACTAAAGAACTGCCAAGTCTCTTAAAGGGGTATGATCCAGACGATATTTACAATGCGGGTGAAACTGCTTTGTTTTTCAAGTTTCTTCCTGATAAAACATTTACATTTAAGGGTGAAAAATGTCATGGGGGAAAATTATGCAATGAACGTCTAACCATTCTTCAATGCGTAAACATAACTGGTACTGATAAGCTCTCTCTTTTGATAATCGGGAAATCAAAAAAGCCTAGATATTTTCAAGGTGTCAAGACTTTACCTGTTGATTATGTCAGTAACCCAAAAGCTTGGATGATAACGATATTATTTAAAGATTGGCTGGAAAAGGTTGACAAGGAAATGAAGGTAAAACACAAAAAAAAATCTTGCTTTTCGTTGACAACTGTGCGGCCCATACGGACCTACTAACATTCAATAACGTAAAAGACATGTTTTTGCCTGCCAATACTACCAGTAAGCTTCAACTTCTAGATAAAGGTGTCATACACACATTCAAATGCTTTTACCACAGAGAATTTGTTCAACATACTCTTACGTGCCTCAAAGCAAACAATAGCCCTGATATTAACGTACTTCTAGCCATGAAATTTGCAAGGAGGGCATGGTTCAAAGTAAGTGATGTTACTATCAAAAACTGTTTCAAGAAAGCGGGATTTTGTATCAGCACAGATAAACAAGAATTTCTACGAGAGGATAATGAAGTTGAAGCTGAACCTAGCAAAGAGGAATGGATCAAGCTTGTGTGTCACGAATTTATTAGTGATGAGTTAACGCCAACCTTTGAAGATTTCGTACAATTTGACGACGACCTGGCTACCGCTGGAGAATTTACCGATGATGATATCGTGCAGAACTTGGTAACAATGTGTACTGACGGAAAGGACTGTAAAGAGGAAACCGACCGATACCAGATTTTGGATACAGAAGTAGAGAATATTCCAAAGTAGAAAGAAATTTTAAATGCACTAAACAAGATACATAAGTTTTTTTGAATATTCGGCAGTTGATGATAAGAAAATATTCGATAAAATTTACGAATTAGGAAAGCATGTACAAAATGTAAATACGGAAAAAGAGAAAAAAATAACAGATTTTTTAAAATAGATATGAAGATCTATTGTTTCATTTCGCATATGTGTATATGTAAAAAACATATGTACAATACATTTATTCACTGCATATTTGCTTTATCATTTATTTAATCTCTATGAGTGATAATGGTAATATCTGTTCCTCTGTAAGGTAGAAACTCGGGTTAGTGAGAAACCTCGATAAGCGACAAAGAGATTGCCATCCGTTGAACTCTCACTTATACAGGTTCGACTGTATTTACAATATCCTCGCAATGGGAGTGTTTGTTTAGATGATTTGTTTTCATATCCAAGTAAGGTTCAAACTAAAAAACAGATTATTTCACTATCTGAAAGGTCCCAACGGGCAAATTAAGAAGCGCTTGTATAGGAAGCACATTCGAAGCACTTCGTTGTCGCTTCATCAACAAGCGGATTTGAAGCGCTTGGTTTTCTCTGCATGCCCATAAGTCACCAAGCGCTTCATATGCGCTTGTAAATGAAGCGACAACGAAGCGTTTTGTTTACGCTTCATTTAAAAGCGAATTCAAAGCGGTTGGTTGGTTCTGCGCAACTTGCTTCGTTACAGGACCTGTCCTGTAACGAAACAAATTGCGCAGAATCAACCAAGCGCTTTCCATTTTATTGGTGCGCGAGAAGACAAGGTAGTCAAGTAAACATTTTTAAAGTGATTTGTGCCTAGTTTTTTGCTGAGATAAAAACGTAAGTAAAAAGTCAATTAGATATGCATGACAAGAAGCGTAATTTCCATTTCTACCCAAATTTTCGTAACCTTCACAACCTATGCGCATGAGTTAGGTAGTGAATTATTCCATGAGCAGAATAAAAATGCAAAATTTAAATCTGCTCGCAAAGTATCCGTTTTTCGAAGGTTTGCTATCCTTTACAACCCATTAACTTCAAAGAGATCATCGCAGCAGAACAGGGAAATATGTATTTGGTTACATGCTAAAAGCCCTAGTAATGAAAAAATTGTATTTTCGGCTTTACAGGTCGAATATTGAATCTTTTTATCGTTCATCGATTTTCAATGATTTTAAAATGCAGCTCTGCACCACTTTCACTTAAGGAATGGGGTTTTGTGTATTCCTTGGTGAGGTTAGAGGAAAAAAAAGTCGCTTCTTGTTGCATGGATATTCTTTTGTGAAAGTGTTAAGGATTTTGTGTTTAGAATTTCATTAAAAATGAAGCGGCGAATTTGCGGCATCAGCAAGCGACATATGAGGCGTTTAGTTGCGCGTGAAATGTATATTTACAAAAACTCAAATATGAATCGTGACTTAATGAACGATGCCAGTCCTGCTGATCATGTTATTGCAATGCAGGAAAATGCAACAGAGTCTGATTTTACTGTAAACACGAATGAGCATCAGGCAGAAAATCTAACGACGGCCATAAAAATAAGAGATGCCAGTCCTACTGATTAGGTTATCATAATGCAAGAAAATTTGCCGCCAGAGCATGAGCATCAGACAGGAAGTCAAACAAGAGCCAAAAAATAAGAGATTGGGCCATTGAAAACAAAATAAAGCGCAAGGCCTGCGATAAAATTTTGCAAATAATAAAACAAGCCGGACTAGATGTACCATCATTAAGTAAAACTTTATTAGAGACAAAATATAAACAAATTGAAATCTTCACACTACCTCCAGGAGCATACTTCCTTTTTAGTCTACAAAAAGCCTTAGAAATGTTAAATATACCTGTAACAGGAGAAGAAACATGTTTGCTATTTGACATAGGTATCGATGGCCTGCCACTTTTTAAAAGTAGTGGAACTCAACTTTGGCCTATATTGGGATGTATATCTAACTTCCTAAAATTAAATAGAAAACCGTTCCTCATAGGTGCTTACGTTGGTCCTCGAGACCCGAAAAAGTTAATGAATATCTGTCGGAATTTGTGAAAGAAACAAAACATTTAAACAGTGTCGGATTATTAATAAACGGAATCGCTATTGCTTTCAAAATAAATGGCATTATTTGTGATGCGCCTGCAAGAGCTTTTATCGTAGGAACAGTTGGTCATACTTCAAGTAAAGGTTGCTCTAAATGCATGCAAACTGCTGAAAAGAAAAACAATCGGCTTACTTACACATCAGTTGCTTCATTAAGAACAGATGAGGACTTTACAGCACGAAAAGATCAATTTCATCACATGGAGCATGGTACTGACCAACCCAGCTTCCGAAAAAGTCAATGCAGTCATGAAAATGATATACTCTAACCATCTCTAAGCGAAGGCCCGAGAGGGGCTGTAGTGTTAAAAATAAAAAAAAGAATAAATGACGTTTCTCAGATTAAAATTAAAAAATAAAAATTTTACTTGCCGACTGTCTAAAAATTTTCAGATGAGACTCTGAAACGAATCAAAACCGCTCTTCTTTGCATTTTTAGAAGCGCTTCCAAACCATTCCTCTGCGCCTTGGTTTAAGTGCTTCAAAAGCGCTGACAAACCGTTCTTCCTTGGCTTATTCTGGAGCGCTTCAAAAGCGCTTCCAAACCGTTCTTTTTGCCTTAATTTGAAGCGCTTCAAAAGCGCTTCGAAGTAATCTAGAGGTAAGCGCTTACTTCTGCGGACATCAAATGCTAAAATGATAATGAACACTCGTATGAAGAGTAAGCGCTTTAGTGCTTCAGAACAAGCGCTTCTTAAGGCCTTTCGAAGCGCTTCATTTCCCGTTGGGGTAAAACAGCAATTTTAGTGCAAGTAGTGAACCGAATGATTCTAATACGCTAATGGAATCTACATTTTGCACTACGGCCACTTTAACATTAAACAAAAGCTTCAGATCGAAATAAAGAACATCATAAGAACATTATCTTCTGAGGATATCAAAGAAACAGACTTTTCAAAAATGATCAAGCAAGAAATGGCTCTTTTTAAGGCAACTAAAACTCGAGGTCATAATTTAGAACAAATTTATAAATATTTATTGACAATACCTCGGACTCCCACCGAAGCGCAACGCGCTTTCTCAGGATCTGCTTATACGAGGGTAGTCCCAAAAGTACCCGACCTGACTTATGAATACAGGTCGTTTTAAAAAACGAATTACTGCGATTGACAATACCACTTTTCAACAACTTGATGTGAAAAATTCATAACGGTACGTTTATTATTATTTTTTTACAGACATCCAAAGTGAACGCTCTCAGCGAATTTGTAAATATGGAAAAAAATCGGGCATCGTTATGTGATACAATACTTTCATTTGAAAGATGTCTAAGTCCAACTGATATCAAAGCCGAGTTGGATTCTACTCTGGGGAAGTCTGTTCCTTCGTTTACAATGGTCAAATATTAGGTAGCTGAGTTTAAGCGAGGCCGTACGAGCTGCCAAGATGAACACCGCAGTGGTCGACCAAGTGAGGTCTATACGTCAGAAAATGTGCAGAAAATCCACAAAATGGTATTAGATGACCGTCGACTTAAAGTGCGCGAGATAGCAGACATGGCAGGTATTTCAAAAAGTGCTGCGCATCGCATTTTGACCGAAAATTTGGACATGAGAAAGCTGTGCACAAGACGGGTACCGCGATTGCTCACAATGGAGCACAAATAGCAACAAGAGAATGTTTCCATCGAGTGTTTGACAATATTTCGCAGCAATAAAGCCGAGTTTTTGCGCCGATTCATAACCATGGACGAAACATGGGTCCATCATTTTACACCTGAGACCAAGGAGCAGTCAAAGCCGTGGACTGAAATGGGAGAACCGGCTCCAAAGAAAGCAAAGACAGTTCAGTCAGCTGGCAAGGTCTTGGTATCCGTTTTCTAGGATGCGGGAGGAATAATATTTATTGATTATCTCGAAAAAGGAAAAACAATCAACGGCGCATATTATGCAGCCTTATTGCAGCGTTTGAGTGATGAAATCAAGATAAACGGCCCCATCTGAAGAAAAAGAAAGTGTTGTTTCATCACGACAAGGCGCCAGTCCACACGTGCGTCATTGTGATGGCTAAAATCAATGAGTTGAAGTTCGAATTGCTTCCTCACGCACCCAATTCGCCAGATCTGGCTCCCTCGGATTATTTTCTTTTTCTTAATTTGAAAAAACTGCTCGGCGAGAAAAGATTTGCCAACACTGAAGAGGTAGAGTCTGCGGTTAATAGCTATTTTGAGGCGCTTGACGGTTCCTACTATAAAGCGGGTATCGAAGCTATTAACATCGTTGGGAACAGCGTATCGAGCTGAAAGGAGAATATGTTGAAAATAAAAAATATTTTCGCAATTTTTTACTGTTTTATTTGTAGGGTTGGGTGCTTTTGGGACCGCTCTCGTATGTGCAACAAATTGAGAACCAGGCTTGGGGACGAAACATTGGATGTGTTACTTTTTCTAAGATTTTACTTTCGCAATGCAAATAAGGAGTAAAAGGTTATTACCTTAAATATATCTTGTTAATTTTATAAGATTAATCCCGATCTCTGGAAGATGTTGTGTTTATTATAGAATACAGATGAAAACTATATAAGTTGATTTTAGAATGCCAAACGTCAATCGTGTTTTATGAGAAAAAGTAATTGATGGACTTAAGGCGCAGCCCCCAGTAAAACTGCCAATTTGGGTAAACTTTACAGCCGTCCATCTCAGAAACCTTACAAATATTTGCAAAATAGTTGAAGTTGAAGCGAAACTTTCTGAAGTTAAGTTACAAAATATTATATCTGATAATTTTATTTAACAATTAGTGTTGATGTAAGTAGAAATATAATGAATTTACTACGGATATTTAAGTTTAGTTGAGTTGTTTTTTAATTGCGAGTTCAAAGTTTTATGCAAATAAGTTGTTAGTTTATTGAAGAAGGTTATTGATTTGTTCTGTAAAGACTTTTCCTTCTTCAGCGATAATTATGTAAGCTTTAGAAAGTGAAAATAATTAAAAAGTTGATTTTTGAATAGCACTCAGACTTTTATTCTCTTTTTAAATATCTCAGGATTTTTCCGAGATCCCGGAACTATCTAGAGACAATCCCAAAATCCCGGGATTAGAAAAAGGGTCGGGATTGAATTTCCTGGTCCTATGAGAAGATATGAACTTAATATTTTGAAGATTATCAAATGCGCGCTAATTTAAATAAATTTTTGGGATTTACGCTCTATTTTCCTTAGTTTAGTTCTTCAATGATTCAAGCAGAACTATTGCCTCTGAATCCTTCAAAATCTACATTTTTAATCTTTAATAAATTTCAAGCTTACATTCAAATTATTTACCAATAAAACTGATCACCAATTACGTCCATAGCAATTACATTCACAACTTTCACAGTCATAATATCACCCACTCAGACAACTTACATAACACAAGCCACTTGAAATAAAAGAAAAATAAAAATTCAAAATTAAATTTCCACTGTTTTCGAATTTATTGCACTCTACCATAATAAGACTTCATTACAAAACAACAAGCCATAATTAATTTCTTCATTTTTCGCATTTAATCGCACAATTTAATTACACTTACTCGATTTATTCGTTTAGTCGCTGGTATTACAACTTACAATAAGTTGGTTTTTGTTTTAGCTGCATAACAAACGAAATGCAAATTAAATTGCATCGCAATGCTCATGGTACTGGTGGCGGTGGTGGGCTGGCCAGCGTAATTGTTTTGTTGCAATCATGCATTGCAATTTTTTGAATTATGCGAGACAGAATAAGCGGAAATTGATTTTTAATTTTTGTTGCTAGTTGATATTGGGATGGGTGGAAATTTGTAGGAAATAAGGGAGAATTTTTGTCTTCCTTTAGATCTTTATTAAATTTAGGAGGAAATGCATCCATTTAAAGCCCTTTTTCATTTGGAAGCGTTTGAAAGTCCGTGCAAAATTTTAGATGAGAATTTTATTAAAAATTATTCTCGGAATAAATTAATGGAAACGCTTTGAAAATACACCGAAAAAATTCTACTGCAAAAATGCACTGCAAAATTATTCGGCAAATTGCATATAAATTATTTCAATTTCACAACAAGAATAAAAATAAAGAAAAATGTTTTTTTTTTTTGATTAAAACCATTACCTTCCGTAGAGTTACTTTTTAATTAACATTTGATTTTTTTACACATTTTCGGCATTTTGAAATATTTCCTTATCTTTTCAGTATATATAATCTCAATAAATATTTTTTGGTGTTGAACAGAAAACGAAGTCTAAGTAGTAGATACATCTATAACAAAAAATTGATTTATAAAACTTGCTTCTTACTACGCAAATGAATTTATTTTAAAATCACTACCACTCAGCCCGATATAATAAGATCTTATTTCTGTTCAGTTGCATTGACCATATATGCCAACAAAAAAATGTAGAAAAACAAGTTTCCACAAATCCAATCAAAACTAAAAGAAATTTTCCATTAAAACAAGAAAAACGTCATAAATTTCTTATGTCAAGCAGAACCAGAACATTTTTTCCGGAATATTTCAATTAATTCCATTTCGCTTAATTTAACAATCATCACTTAAAAATCATCTGACGCTAAATATTTAAACAAAACTACTCGTACATCTCTCGCGGATTCATTTCAATGAAGAGATTCTGCGCAGTTAAAATATCAATTTAAGAATAAGCGGTAAAAGAAAAAATATAAAACAAAAAAGAAAAATAAATAAAAGATTGAATAATTTTGCTATCCGGTCTGAACAGTTTACAAATCCTCTTTCTCCTCATTTCTCTTTGCCTTTTCTATGTTTGGAATTTTTGTCATTAAATTTAATTTGCGAAAAAAATTTGCAAGTACGGATATGAAGCATTCGCTGGCTCATTCTTTAGATAGATGCTCGTGCGTTCTATAGATACTTGTACACATGGAGTGTCCATTAAAAGTATGAGTAAATGGAATGATTGTTTTTATTATGTCACTTATTCAAAGAGGGTTGGAGGATCATTCTGTCCATGTACGCGAGTAGTATGACTAAGTAAGACGCCAAGTATTTGCATAAATCATTCAAATGTACCCATATAAAGTCACTAATGTCAGTCTTTTCCGAGCAAAATGTGTGCATCTGAGCGTTAAAAAAACAGTTCTGAGTATCGTTTAAGATCTCGAGAATGAAAGATACAATGTTGAATGGATTGGGACTTGTCCAGTGATGAGTAACATGTGTGGGGAATGTTCCGTCAATTAAAAATTGAATAGAATAGTGAATAGTTAAATAACGATTGAGTATATTAATTACTAATCGGAATAAGTAAGTTTGAAATCCTTACTACACTCACAGGCACAATTAACCGCCCACCCTGTAATTCTTATAGTTTCCCAAAACTATCAAATTTTACATAAATTTGATGAATGGCATGTTAAAAGAAACTTTTGATACATCAAAACAAATGAAAAAATTGAAAACAATTTATTTGATAAAATTTTCCTCCACAAAATCAATTTTTTTAACGTTTCTTTCAATTGATTATTTTGGTTTAATTCAAGAAAAAGTTTATTTTTTTGCCACTGACTTCAAATTTAATAATGGGTGTTACCAGCTCGGGCTCTAATGACTTCTTAAAGTCTGTTTGGAAGACAATCTATGGCATCTTGACTGCGGAATATTGTGCCACTCCTCTAAAACTGCGGTCTTGAGCTCTCCTAGGGTAATACGCAATGGTACTCTTGCCCGAACGCGTCTTTTAAGGTTGTCCCAAGTGTGTTCAATAGGATTGAGATCGGAACTACGCACTGGCCATGACAAAGTTTGAATTCCAACTTCATTAAGGTATTGTGTCACAGATCTAGTTACATGGCAACATACATAAGCATGCATTACCCTGAAGTGTTCTCCAATAAACGGAGCAACGACATGGTCTTAGAGAACTTCTTCGACATACCTCTGAGCGTTCACACTGCCCCCATGAAAGACGACAAGATCAGTATGGGCCTCACGAGAGGTGCCTCCTCAAATCATTATTGATCCGCCCTGATATGCCACTGTTTCGGCTATAGTGCAGGGAGCAAACCTTTCATTTTTACGTCTGTAGACACGCTGACGCCCATCTGGGCCACATAAGGCTATTCTGCTTTCATCTGAAAACAGTAAATTCTTCCACTGCTTCATAGTCCAATCATAATATTCTCCCGCAAAACCAATTTTAGCTCTACGGTGCTTTGGGAGAAGTTGTGGGGTGCGAGCTGCACGAAAAGCCCTTAAATTACTTTTATCCAGTCTTCTTCTTCCAATCGCACGTTCACTTACACTATCATTTCTGACCTCGAAGAGACGCGTACGAGCTTCAGTAGCAGTGCAAAAGCGATTTCTCAACAAGTTGCTGGCGATAAAACGGTCGTCTCGGGTGGAACTGCAACGATGTCTGCCTTAACTTACAGAGAGAGAGAGAGAGAGAGAGAGAGAGAGAGAGAGAGAGAGAGAGAGAGAGAGAGCTGCCTCCAACACTCATTCATCGGGACGAGCTACGAGATTAATGGAGAGGAAGACAGAAAGCTTTGTATTTATGAACAATTTTCAACACTCCTTCTCAACGCAATACGTCTTCTTTTAAAAAAATTTAATAAAGCATAAAATATATACACATATTACGAAGTCAATATAGCCCCATCATTTCAATACATTTCACATGCTTAATTCTATTTAAATTTCTCAATAACTTTATTTTTATACATTTCCCGAACATGATGGTACTTAATATGAATGTGTTTACTGCGCGCATGATAAGTAGGATTTTTGACAAGAAATTGCGCGCTTTGATTATTACTAAAAAATTTCAATGCATGAAGTTCGAGTCCTATTTCACTGATGAGTTTCCGGATGTAGGAAGCTTCTTTCGCCGCCGATGAAAGTTCTACGGATTCTGCTTCAGTGCTGCTGAGGACCACAATACTTTGCTTTTCCAATTCCCATGAGAATGCAGCACCTGGGGCGAAAAATGTGCAGCCACTAAAAGACTTCCGACCAGTACTGTCACTTGCCCAATCGGCATCAATATGAAAAAAAGATTAACAGTCCATTACGCCCGTAGTGTACCTTGAATCCTTCAGTACCTTTCAAATATCGTAGAATTCGTTTCACTCTGATCTCGTGTACTTTGTGAGCATCTGCATTTCGTTGCGCTAGCTTCGTTACGGAATGAAGAATATCAGGACGTGTGGTCATCGCCAAATAAAGGGTGGTCCAACCATAATGCACGATGTTAATTGTGAGTCACACCTTAACGTCAAGCTTTTCGACCAACTTAATTTGACATTTCTTAGTTTCAGTGTTTGACAAATTCAACCAGGTTGTTGAAGCTTTTTACGAAAATGGGCGTTCAAATCAAAATGCATTTCGTGCACTTCGTGACTTTTTTTTGTCCCCATAATCGACCAAATGTGTCCACAATCGGGAGAATCGTGCGCAAATTTCAGCAAACCTGGTCTGTAGAAAATGTGAAATCACCTGTGCATGCTCACCCAGTTCGTTCTGCGGAAAACATTGCTGTTGTTCGCGATAGTGTGGCAGAAGCGCCGTCAACCTCGACTCGTCGTCGTGCCCAACAATGGAGCATCTCAGGAACATCACTGATGCGAATTTTGAATAAAGACTTGAATTTACACGCTTATAAGGTTCAATCGACTCAAGAGCTAAAGCCTACTGACCATTTCAAGCGTCGGCAATACGCCGAATGGTTGGCTGAACAGACAGAAGGAAACGGCGACTTTGCAAAGAAAATCATCTTCAGCGATGAGGCACACTTTCACCTCAGTGGATTCGTTAACAAGCAGGATTGTCGCATTTGGGCAAATGAGAATCCCCGAGTGATTGTTGAAAAGCCGATGCATCCACAAAAAGTGACTGTTTGGTGCGGTTTATGGGGGTACTTCTTCGAAAATGAGGACGGCCAAGGAGTTACCGTGAATGGTGTTTACTATTGCGAGATGATAACGGACTTCTTGTGACCAGAAATTGAGGATGGAACTGGACGATATGTAGTGCCAACAGGATGGTATCACTTGCCACGCAGCCAACGAAACAATGGCTCTTTTGCGCGAGAAAGTCAATGGCCGTGTTATCTCACGTTGTGGCGATGTTAACTGGCCGCCACATGATGCAAATCACTATTCAGGTATGCCAATGATACACCTTATTCTGTTTTGACATGGTCGATTGGTTCTAGAAAAAACCATGTAAAAAAAAGACATTGATCATATGCAAAAATAGTGAATAAACAAGGATTTTTTAAGAACAAGTATTCATGCTTATTTCATTAAATCACAAATAATGTGTATTTACACAAGCATAGCTATAAAAGAAAAAAAAAAGTATGCACTCTAAACTTAAAAGTTTGTAATTTAAATTAAATGTATGACAAGTTCAGGAACTAAAAACAATGTAAAACAGCTATGTTGATAAAAAAGGAATAGGTTATTCAATTTTTAAGGTAAAAACAAATTTAAGGTAAAAAAAATTAAAATGACAATCATAAATACATGAACATAAAATTGCTGTCAAAATTATTTACTCGAATTCGCTTGCTTCGAATGCGTATAAAATCACTATCATTGCTGCAATAATTTTGAACTGAACTTTCTCTTGCTCGTTCGGCGTCTACATTTTTAACAATGAACTCTGTTATGAGCCGTTGTTGGCCAATTGTTGCTACTTCTTTGTATAATTCTTTAACGACCCATACAAGAATTGAGCTCACGTTGGAATTCTGCAGCTCTTTTTACATTGGGATCGTTTGTGACGAAATGGTATCCTAATTTATTTGCAAGTTGAAGTCCTTCTTGAGTTAAGTTTGCAGTAAGTTTAACGGGTTCTTCAATATCACTGCTTTCTATAGAATCAGCATTCTCTGAGGCAAAATGTAATATTTCGTCTTCGCTAAGAACTTTTTCAACCAGCAATTCATCAATGTCATCGAATACCAAGTCGTCAAACCGAATGTTCGTTTGATGTAGTAAGTTTTAAATGTTGCGATAATTCCTTGGTCCAGTGGTTGGATTAGGGATGTGGTATTCGGTAGCAGGAACAAGACTTGTACATTTTCGTGTTCCAACTGAGGAGCCCGGGTGCATCGTCTACCAACAGAAGAACTTTAAACTCTAAGCCTTTTTCATTTATATATTTTCTAGTTTCTGGCACAACATATTTAAAGAACCATTCTGTTAAAACTTTAGTTGTCACCCATGCTTTTTTATTGGCCATCCAATTGACCGGCAATTTATCCCAATCTACACCTTTCATTGCTCGAGGCTTAAGTGCCCGAATGATAAGCAGGGGCTTTGACATCCGATCTCCAGAAGCGTTACTGCAAAATAAAAATGTGACTGGATCTTTTTCAACTTTAAAACCACCAGCACTCATTTGTGATTTGGCCACATATGTTCTTCTCGGCATTTTTTCCAAAAACGACCAGTTCCTTCTGCATTAAAAACCTGATCTTCACTGTATGCACCATCGGTAATTATTTTTTTTTAGTAGAAATTTTTTGGCAGCATTCTTATCCCCAGAAGCAATCTCGCCCTTGATTTTTATGTTATGAAGCGCATGCTTTTGTAGAAATACTGTCAACCATCCAGGGCTTGCAGAAAATAAGTAGGTCTTCCCTGGAGTTGATTGTGTAGAGGTAGACGGTTGTTTGTCTATTATCATTTTATAAAACCTTAATGCTTGCTGTTTGATATTGTTTCCGTCCACGGGAATCTGTTTTTGTGCATTGTGCTCAAGCCATATCATGAGTGCTTTTTCAATTTTTTCTTTAGTAACATCTCTAGTGTATGCTGAAGACTTAACAGATTGTTTTGTTCCAGAATTCACCGATTGCCTAATTGAAATTTCATTTTTTTATAGTTCTTACTGTGGCTTCGTTTAAACCGTACATTTTGCCAAGAAATGTTGAGCCTTCTCCATTTCGAAGGCGATCTAAAATTTCAATTTTGGTTTCCAAAGAAATGGCTTTGCGTTTTAGTTTTGTATTTGTAGTTTTCCGCCTTTTTTTTAGGGATACATAAAATATTTAAGAAAATTAAAAACTGAATGAATATAAAATATTTTTCTGCTTACCTTTTATCTTAATGCGTTAAAATTGAATTTAATGTAACGTTGGAAAAACAAATTTGCCTATGAAAAATTTCTTTACCAAACACGTCTGATCACGTCACCAAATAATAACACATTTCAATTTCGCTGACAATTAAATTTGCTTGTATGCACAAAAAGGGAATTCCCCTAAATTTGTGTATTTACAATATCTCTGACCAGTAAATATGCTTGTATGTATGTATACACAAAAAAAACGAAAGAGAGACAAGTTCATGAGTTGTGTGTGTTTTTATTTATTTGTGGTGTGTTATTTTGAATTGTGCTAAATGGAATAAAATCGTGTAAAAAATTATAATTCTTTATTTTCAAACCGTGTTAAATCAAAACCGTGTAAAAAAAGACCGTGTAAAAACAGAACTAGGTGTGCATCTATTTGACGCATATACATACCATGCCCGACCGCTAAAGCAATTACTAGCCTGATTGATAAATACCGTGCCACAGGAGACAACGTCTTAGTATAATTAACGCTGTATCGTTTAGCGCAGCTTTTTGCAACCAACCGGGATTCGCATCGCTCGACGATACCAAATTTATCACGTTTTACCGCAAACACCTATTTGCAGTCGATAACCTTCCCATTTTTGGGTAAGTCCACAAGCACCCATATCATGTTGACGTGTAGACTATCGAACGCCTTCTGCATCGAAGATTTGCACTTGTGGGCGTGATCCATGCTCAACGCCTCGTTAACGTCGTTTGTAGTCATGGCATTCAAAATGCTGTATTAGTTGCGTGGGCGTTCAGGCAAACCTGTGAGATCTTTCTTGGACGACCAGGACCTCTTCTCTCGAACGTTTCGTAGTCATCATCACCTTGGAATACTGCTTCGGTGTTTTGGTTTTCGAAAACGGAGACGTCTTTGTTGCATTGACCTTCTTTTGCTTGTAATCCATCCTCAAATTGCAAACTATCAGCAACACGTGCCGGCTCGAATAGAGGCGTGACCAGCTGGATACTTTCATTATCCTTTGAAATTGAGGTCATTGCACTGCCATACTTCCCTAGGTCGTTTTCAAGGATTCGATTACCTTTCGTGTCGTTGGGTTACATAGACGATACGCTTTTGCCGTATCCGAGTGACCAGCCAGGGCATGTTCTTCGCCTTTCACCATAAATTTATTTAAAACGATCGCCGTGGCATCTAATATTCTTAAGTGGGACACACATAGTTTTCTTCCAGTCCAAACCTTAAACGGTATTATATCAGATAAAGTTGAAGTCTCAGCTCGATTTCGTAGGTAAGCAGCAGCATTGATGGCTTCAGCCCAAAATTATTCGTCGACACCAGCATACTACGTGCCCGAATTCCATCTTTGAGGTCTTGAATCGACGCTGGGCTGTTGGCGTAGACCTTCTCTTTCACGTAGCCCCAAAGAAAGAAGTCGCAAGATATCGGTAGCCAATTGTGATCACCTCTTCGAGAGATAACATGGTCCAGAAACCTTTCTCGAAAAAGATCAATGGTTTCGTTGCTTGCGTGGCACATAGCGCCGTCTTTTTGCAAGTAAACGTGGTCCAGATCAATACCATCCAATTCCAGCCGAACTGTTGTTCCAGCCTCATTTTCGAAAAAGTAAGGTCCAGTGACTCCGCTGGACCATAAACCGCACCAAACAGTCACACGTTGAGGATAGAGAGGCTTTTCAACAATAACTCTTGGGTTTTCCGAGCCCCAGATGTGACAATTTTGCTTGATGACGAAGCCACCGATGTGGAAATGGGCCTCATCACTCAAGATGATTTTTCGATCGAATTCCGGATCATTTCCATGCATTTCAAGGACCCAATCAGCAGAGACACGACGTTGTTGATGATCGACCGGCTGGAGTTCTTGTGTTAACTGAACTTTATAAGCCTTAAGACCCATACCTTTATGCAAAATACGGTGTAATGTCGTTTGTGGAATGCCTAATTCCAAAGAACGACGAGAAATGGACAAACCTGGGTTTTCTTCAACACTTTCGACTACAGCAGCAATATTCTCGGCTGTTCTTGAGTGACGTGCGCGGGTTTTATTCTTCACATCACTAAGATGTCCCAACAGCTCCAATTTCTGTATTGCGGCCCGACAAGGTGCTTCGCGACGACCCAAAAATGTTCGAGTTTCACGAACCGTTTCTGCCAAATTTTCAGCAAACTGACGGTGGTATAAAAGACAAAATGGAAGGATTGCTGAAAACAAGAGTATTTGGTGATAGGCACATATTCAAATTAAACTAATATGTACTTACGAAATCCTCGGACTTATCACCCGACACACCATAATATCCCTTCGCGGACACAATTATGGCACCGATAACGAAGAGGACAGCTGAGACCCGACAGGGCAAGCCCAATACACCACCAAAAACGCGTACCGTCTTTACTTTAAAATATTTCGCGATGGACGTAAATATTCGTACACAAGCATCAACACAATAAATGTCACTTCAACCAAAACAAATCGATATGATTGTTATCGATAATGCAGGATAGTGCGCGAAAGAAAAATGGCCACCAAGAAAAACTGGGATTGCGTCCGAGGTAAACGCTGCAAGGTTGAGCAGCCGTGGTGAATGTTGTGGCCTTGAAATTGGGTTCTTCAACTCAAGTCAAAGAGCTGTTGCGACAAGGTGATAAAAGAGCCAGCGACGGTGGAAGCGGTGTATTTTACAAATACTTGGGCAGCGGAGAAGGGAGAATGTGCGGATCACAACGAGCCAACAGGTGCGAATATTAGAAGGAAGGAGCGTCGAAGAATCTTATCAGGCAACGAGGGAAATTTGCTCCGGACAAAAAGGAAAAAAATTGATTCAGGCAGCAAGCGAGTTGAAGTGCGAGGATTTCGACCAACGACTGGGCCCCCAACGTAGGGATTAAGGAAAATTTTGTAAGTGTAAGAATTTGAGATTATAAATAATAACATTACATGATACTTGCGGTTATCTTTGAAGTATCATTTAATTTTTTATACGAAATTTTCGTGTTTTGTGGAAGTGTTTCAGCCAGTGTATTCACGCGTGGAGCACGCAGTGTTGAGGGAGGGCGTAGATTACGCCCGGATGTGCATAAGAATCCTTCCCGCCGGGGATTTCAATCTGCTTGGTCAATTTTCTTTAGTGGAAGTTAGTGCGAATAAGAATCCTCTGTCGGAGACCTCAAGTTTGCATAGTTGGTGTTTTTTTTCTTCAAAAAAAGTGGCGATAGGCGGCTCGACAAGCTGGATAAAGGCCATTAGCGGTCATTTTAGTGGAAGGACCATTCCGGGGACCCTCAAGTTCGCCAATTGGCTCCTGGGGCAATACTAGGGTTGGCGGGTGGCGCTTTCCTACCCCGTCTCCACGGGCTAGCCGGGACCCCAAGGCCTTCAACCGGAATCGTTTGGTGTAACGTAATATTTTTAACGTAACAGTATTCAAGGAAATCGGAGGTGAAAACACCTTGGTGACTTGGACTATTAGGGACTTACGGGTTTTGATGGGTTAAATTTTGAAGAAGGGTCTAATATAAACAACCAAAATAACTAATCATAAAAACCCTACGAACAAACGGCGATACAAAGATATGTAAATCTCTTCATAAGCAGATTCAAAGTTGCATCAACTTACCTGAATCATCATTTAACACTTTGCTTACAAACAAATGCGATATGTGAATTTTCTTACATAGGATTTATTATAGCAAGCGATTACATAGAGTATTATGTGGCAAAAGAGGGATTTAGTTACTTTCCTAACCTTTTACGTAAGCTCCGCATGAACGGGTAAAAATACCCGACCCGCCAATAAGCAATAGTCGCTACAGCGGGTAAAATTATCTGCCCCGCATATAATGTGGTAACAGAAAATAATGGCCGGTTATGAATACCGAAATCAAAATGCAATAAAATCTGACCATTGTACAAAGACCAGGAACCCCGAATGCATTCATATACTCGCATCGGCCCTTCTTTGCCTGTGTTCCATATCTATCGAATACCGCCATAGTTTTCACTGTTTATGCTGTCAACTATGTCGATGTATGCAAGCGCTTTTTTTATATTTTTAATTTATTAGTTGTTGTTTAAGAAATTCTTCATGTCGCTCATGTAAGCTAAGATGAGGACATGAAGTGCAACAATATAGCAGTTTCCAACTGGATATTAACTAGAGACGTTTTTAGACTAGTTATAAATATAGCAACGATGCAGAAATCAAAATCCAACGTTAGAAATGGTAAATGTTTCACTCATGGCCTAGTGGTCGCAATATATAATGATTGTGATTTATTTCTGGAATTATATTCTCTTTCAGCTCATGATATGAGAATAATTAGAACTTCGTAGTTCTGCCACCGTATACCCTGTTGTTGCGTGCCTCAAATATGAAATATTTAGTCATTTTTTATAAGATAAACTATCTAATTCAAAAAATTTCTTTGTCACGACTAACTGACCGTAACTTGGAGACAAGAAACGCCACACAATACATTTTGAAATTTCTTTTCTGCCTAACCTCCGATGATGATGAAAAACCACTTGCTGCTTACTTTGCTTTAGTTTGCCACAGCTATGTTTCTTGAACCAACTTGGCATATTAAACTTACGTTTAATGGCTTCACTAGCAAAGTCGCCTAAAGGTATTGTTCGTACAGCGTTGCGTTGGTACTCGTACTTACCTCCATACGCTAATTAAAAATGCATGGCACGCTTCGAAGTAGTGTGTAATTCAGTGGAACTGTTTAAAATAAGAAAACAGCAAAATTGAATGACAACACTAAAGCTGAACTGGAAACTGAAATATCGTTTCATTGAACCAATAGAGTGCGAAAATACTGTTCAGGTAGAATTTTGAATGATTTGTGTTTGTCCTTTCAGACAGAATAATTATCTAATATTTCTGCAGCTTAGGAGAGACTGAAGACTCCCATTAAGTCCGTTCTTTCCTCGGCGCTTCTTTATGTCCAATATTACAGTAATCTCCAATATCTATATGTTAACGTATAAATTATTTAAAACTTCCTCTCATCCTACCACTTAAATTTTTCATTCAAACACCTCCGACCTCACTAGAGCAAATTAAAGCTCCCGGGCTTACATATCACGTAATCTTAGTGTCATGTTCGAGCGTACGTTAACAATCATATAAATCGCCTTCAGAATGTTGAGCACATAAAACTTGCAAAGCCACAACGTAACATTTTTTTTTGTTATTTATTTCCTAGTTTTTACTATTTGTAGATTCCAAAGAAACTAGAAATTCCATTGACAACATGTTGATGTAATATTGAGTGCATGTTTGTATGTCATTTGAGCAATGACATCATTTCTATTAAAGTTAATAATTATTTCATATTGTCAATAAAACGTACAAAATGCAAATTTTACGTGAAATATTCCCGAGGAGAAGAATTATGTGGATTTGCTATGAATTTGCTCCGCAATTAAAACAACTATTTATTGGATATATTTAGGCAATAATATTGATTTTCATTTTAGCAATGCAAACATCATATTTGGAATTTTCAAATCAATGCTGGTTAAAAATGCTTGTGAGAATGTTTTTAAATTTTTCCCAAATAAATATTATTTTGTTTGGGGGCTGGGCAAAATAAATCTGAGTTAATTGCAAGACGCCTTAGTTGGGCAATAATTTACGCAAAACAAGAAATATTGAGCCGATCGTTTTTTGTGCTGTTGTAATTATTTTTGTTATTCGTATAGAATAATTAATAAATTTGACCGATTTTTTCCTAGAAATTTATCCGAAATGAGGAAGCCCATTCACATTTTTTTATTAAATCATTTACCTTTAAAATTTAGTTTTAAGGCTACTAGTGAACAAAATTTTCATATTTCCTGCCCCAACCAACTTACAAAGTTTTCCATTGTATCTTTTCAAACTCTTACAATTAGTCACAATCTAATGCAATAATCGCTAATGAAAAACATTTCAATTTTCTTTCTTGATTTATTTATTAGTAAATAATTGTTGAGTGCTTGAGTAAACATACTTAGCTCACGTTTACATATCGCATCTTTGATAGAAATTATAAATGATAAAGTACAAGCTTATGGATTAGTATTCGATTTTCAAGTTCTAAGTGCATTTCTTCTACGAGTATTTCATCATCATGTCTGGTGTGTTAATAGCGCGAGTTTGAGTGGTGAAGTTGATTAAATTTATCGTCAACTCGTTAATGGGTGAATCACTCAAGGTGGAAACGATTCATTCTGAACAGAGAAAATGACATTGAAAACGGGTTGTTAGAGCACGAGTTTAAGGTCAAAGCAATAATAAGGTGTTTAAGATTAGCTTGACGGGTTTTTTTGCGTTTTATATTGTTTAGATTAAACGCCAGTGGTTTGATAACGTTTTTGACCATGTTAAACGCGCACTGAAAATCTGAATTTGCCGACATATTTTAAGGGAATCGAAGATGCTTTAAATTTGGTTTTAGTAAGTTTGAAAAAATTGTAAGGTTCACACCCTATTCATAAATGTAGAAGATTAAATCCCTTAATTTATTACCGCAATCCAATCCCTCATTTTGGGTTTTGTGCTAACATACAAAATCCTTTTGAAATTACTCGCCACCTGTCTTTCTGTCACAGAAGTTTTTCTCTAAAACTTTAGTGGCAACAGAGCCCGAACATTATATATACGAGGTGTGTTCAAAAAATATCGCGAATTTTGTTTTTTTTTCAAAAATTATTTATTTATTCATGAATATCTATTTTATCCCCTTCAAAGTAATCCCCATGAGATATTATACACTTGTGCCAACGGTTTTTCCAATCTTCGAAGCACTTCAAAAAATCATTTTATTTTAATCTTGTTCAGCTCCTCCTTCGATGCCGTCTTTATCTCGTCAAGCGTAGCGTAACGTCGTCCTTTCATGGGCCTCTTCAGTTTAGGAAACAAGAAAAAGTCACAGGGGGCCAGATCTAGGGAATACGGTGGCTGCGGCATCATTAGTGTGTTGTTTTTGGCCAAAAAGTCGCGCACAAGCAACGATGTGTGAGCAGGGGCGTTATCGTGGTGCAAAAGCCAATTTTTGTTCTCCCACAAATCCGGGCGTTTCTGGCGGATTGCTTCGCGCAAATTGCGCATAACTTGCAGGTAATATTCCTTATTGACCGTTCTTCCCTGTGGCAAAAACTGCAATCGAAGAAAACTGTCAGCAAAACTTTCACATTCGACCGAACTTGGCGCGCTTTTTTCGGTCTTGGTTCATGCGGCAGCTTCCATTGAGATGATTGAGCTTTGGTTTCCACGTCATAGCCATAAACCCACGATTCGTCACCAATTATGACCCTCTGGAGCAAATTTGGTTCGTCGCGGACAGAGTTTAACATCTCATTAGCAATGTTCATGCGTTGCTGTTTTTGGTCGCAATTGAGCAATTTTGGTACGAATTTCGCGGCGACCCGTCTCATGCCCAAATCGTTGATAAAAATCGAATGCCACGAGCCAATCGATATGTTTAGGTCCTCAGCAGCTTCTCTAACGGTGATTCGACGATTGGCCAATACCATTTTCTCCACTTCATTAATTTTTTCGTCTGTTGTTGAAGTGCTCGGGCGTCCGGCACGCTCTTCATCGTTCACATCTTCTCGGCCTTCTAAAAACATTTTGTACCACCGATAAACGTTGCTTCGGTCCAAGGTAGCTTCTCCGTATGCCACAGTCAACATTCGGAATGCATCCGCGCACTTAATTTCGTTTTTCACACAAAATTTGATACACGTTCTTTGATCCATTTTTTTGAATAAGTAAAAATCAAAGACGATTGAAAACACGTGTAAGTAAAGCAGCTATCACCAATTAAGTGAACATTCAAAATGGCCGAGCTTGTCGGCATAAGTGACAGACATGAGTATCAACATAACGCTACAAAAAAATCGAAATTCGAATATACGTAACCCGCGAAAAATTCAAAATTCGCGATACTTTTTGAACACACCTCGTATATATATATATATATATATATATATATATATATATATATATATATATATATATATATATATATATATATATATATATGTGTGTAAGGAAAGTACTATCTCGTCATTTAAATTTAGCGCCACGCTTCGATAAATCAGTTCACTTATTGTAAGAAAACCATTGTATTTAACTTGACAGGTCGGTAAGTTAGACCAATTATTGTAGGAGGCAATCAGTAAGATGAAAGCTGTCAGACTTCAGACAGAACACAATACAATATTAAAATCATAAAGATTAAATTGTTAACGTAAACGTTATTGTAAATTAACTAAGAAACAACAGTGTGAATAACAACATCGAATGTTGTTTCTTTGTTAATTCCAGGTAGGATTAATACTAACTTTAAATTTAATGATGTAAGTTTTTTATATGAAAATAAAACTTTGTTAATTCCAGAGAAACAATTCGTGCGTTGTTCCTACATGAAAAAAACCTCATTATAAAACAACATTCACGTTGAAATCACGATGGACAAGCTGCAATTCACATTCAAGATGCTCGGTTCCGCAGAAGAGCCAAAGACGAACGTGCTGTGCATAACCTCAATTGGCACACCAGACGGCAGGACTTATACGATGCCAAATAATTACTTATTTTTACAAGAGCATGCGGCAATCACGAAGACATCAGCATTTGATAAGGTAAAGAAAACGTTAACTAAAAGGGGACAAACAAGAAAACTTTGGATTAATCTGACCAAAGAATTGACCGAAACTTATTTGGATGACGGGGGAAATTTACAATTTGGTGACGTGTACTTAGAAGAAGAAATTAGTCCACAAGAAAGTGGTGTTATTAACGCTTCAGAACAACCGTTAATACAATTGCTGGAAAAAAAAAATGGAAAGAGCCAAGAGAAATCTGAAGAAAAGAATATTGGCAAAATAGCTAAAGAATTTACAATTGAAAAGTTCAATGGGAAAAATTCGAATGCAGATCAATGGATAACTAGTTTTGAAAAAGAATGTGAACGGTTTGACATAGCTAAAGATAAAACAAAAATTGAAATTTTAAAATCATTCATGGAAAAAGGCGCTACAGATTAGTATAGTTGTACACTTTTGAAGCTGACTATTCAAGCAAAATGGGAAGATTGGAAAAAAAAATTTTGTGATACATTTGCAACCAAAGGTTGGTCTTCGATAAGATATGCGCTGCACTTTAGATATCAGACTGGCTCTTTGATAGATTTTGCTATAAAAAAAGAAATACTTTTACTAGAAGTGAGAAAATCCATTGATAATGGAACAATAATAGATCTAATTTCGATAAGCTTGCCAAATTTCGTAGCTGATAGAATTGACAGACAAAAGTTGGAAAAAACCGAAGACCTATACAACGAAATAGGTAAATTAGAACATCTGGTTTACAAGAAAAATATGGAAACGAGAAGAAATATTAAGAATTATACTAGCAAAGAAAAGATACCATGCGAAACTTGCAAAAATAAAGGTAAAGGTACACGCTTCCATCCTGAAGCTGAATGCTGGTCTAAAAATAAAGAAGACAAAATAAAACATGTCAACGATTCCGTTTTAGAAGTAGAAATTAGCGATGCTGATCCAAAAAACTAATAATTCCACCATTAATTAGACTCAAGGTAATTTTAAACGATACTTTAGAAGTATCCGCTATTTATGATCTAGGTTCAAATGTTTCATTTATTAATCCAAAACTAATAAAATTAAAATCAAGTAAAAACATGTACAAAGCCAACCTGAAAACAATTAATGGTGTGAATAAAGCTGATGGATTGATAACAGTGAAGGCAAAAATATTCGATTTAGAAGAAAATATAGATGTTTTTATATACAATAATGAAAATTTCAAAGATGACTTCTAATAGGATTAGATTGCATAAAGAAATTTAAATTAATACAAAATGAGAACTTAGAGATAGAACAAAAGATTCCTAACTCTACAGAAACGCAAGAAGAATATCAAATAAATTTCAATGAACAGTGAATGTAGACAACTTTGATATCTCAACAAATCACTTGAATCATCACGAAGAAACAATAATAAAGAATCTTGTAGATAAATATAAAAATATATTTGCGAAAGATAAATACGATGTAGGCACAGTGAAAAATTATGAAGCCAGAATAGATCTCATTGTAGACAAATATTGTAGTAAAAGACCATATAGATGCACAATTGAAGAGAAAAAAGAAATAGAAGAACAGATCGCAGAACTACTAAGAAGAAATTTAATAGAAGAATCATACAGTCCTTTTGCTGCTCCAGTAACATTGGCATACAAAAGAGATGAGAACAAAAAATCAAGATTATGCATAGATTTTAGAGATTTGAATAAAATAATAATTCCTCAATCGCAACCATTCCCGTTAATTGAAGATTTATTAGTAAAAACAAGAAATTGCAAATATTTTTCCAAACTTGACATAAACATTTTGGTCTATTCCATTAAGAATCGAAGACCGGAGAAAAACGGGATTTGTAACCCAAGAAAATAGTTTTCAGTGGACTTGTTTGCCATTTGGCTTAAAGACGTCGCCAGCAATTTTCCAAAGAATATTAAGTAACATAATAAGATAGCATAAACTATCAGATTTCACGGTAAACTACATTGACGATATATTAATTTTTTCAAAATCTTTCAATAAACATATAGATCACCTCTCACAATTACTAGAAGCAATAATGAAGGAAGGTTTCAGATTAAAACTCTCTAAATGCACATTTGCATTAGATTCCGTACAATATTTAGGCCACATATAAAGCACAACTCAGTCTCTCCGATAAAAGATAATCTAATTTCAATACAAAATTTTCCTGTGCCAAAGAATCAGAAAAACATTTGACAATTCTTAGGAAAAATTAATTTTTACAACGAATACGCACCGAAAATTGCACTAATGTTAGAACCATTGCATAATTTACTAAGAAAAGGACACACATGAAAAATTTCCTTTGCACTCAACCAATTTTGGCTATTTTCGATCCAAACCTGCCAATACATATATATACAGACGCAAGCTTGCAAGGTATAGGAGGTGTACTAAACAACCACAGCCTAACGAAAAGGTCGAAAAACCTGTAGCATACTTTTCATAGAAACTGAATGAATCACAAAAAAGAAAGAAAGCTATTTATTTAGAATGCTTAGCAATTAAAGAATCAGTAAAGTACTGGCAACACTGGCTCATAGGCAGATCATTCAAAGTATTTTCAGATCACCAGCCACTAGAAAAAATGAATATCAAGGCAAGAACAGATGAAGAATTAGGTGATCTTACCTACTATCTATCCCAATATGATTTTGAAATAATTTACCGCCCAGGTAAAGATAATTAAGAGGCAGACTGCTTGAGCCGAAACCCGGTATTAGAGTCTCATGAAGACGCAGACGATGAATTAAAAATTGTAAATTTAGTAAAGATAGAAGATATTTTAAAAGATCAAAAAGAAAACAGATATTTAAAAGATAGTAGAGGTAAATTAATTTTTAAAAATAATCTGTATTATAGAAAAGTTAGGAAAAAAGAAAAAATTGTACTATCAGAAAAGTATTGTAAGAAACTTACAGAAACCGTTCACAAAAGTTTTTGTCACATCGGCATAAAACAAATGCAAAACAAAATATTACCATATTATACAGCGGAAAACATATCGGAAAATATAAAGAAAACGTGCAGAATTTGGGAGATTTGTATAAAAAATAAATCAAGACACCAAGACAAGATTGGTCTAATGTCACGCCTTGGTCCTGCACGAAAACCGTTTGAAATAGTTTCTATAGATACAATAGGGGGATTCGGTGGTTCCCGATCCACAAACAAATATTTACATCTACTAGTAGATCACTTTACAAGATTTGCTAACATATTAACATCAAAAACACAAAACGCAAGTGATTTCATTAAACTGACAGAAAACGTGCTCAAAAATCATAACATAGAGATAATTTTAACAGATCAATATCCAGGCATAAATTCCAAAGAATTCAAAAACTACCTATAAAAAAAGAACATCACGATAATTTTCACTGCAGTCAATGCACCATTCTCTAACGGCATAAATGAACGATTGAATAAAACTCTAGTAAATGAAATCAGATGTGCAATGAACGAGGAAAATAAAAGATGTGCATGGACAACTATAGCACATATCTGTGTAGAAAAATACAACGAAACGGAACACACAGTCACTAAATTCAGTCCAAAATATTTATTACAAGGTGAAGACACCTTAATATTACCAAATGAATTAAGAAAGAAGAAAGATAATAATAACCTTGAAAATGATAGGACAATTGCCTTCAAGAACAGTACCAAACACCATGATTATAATAAGAAATTATATGATAAAAACAGAACAGATTATGACTTCAATGTCGGGGATCTAGTATACATTGAAAATGGTAATCGACTAAATCGGAAAAAAATTAGATGAATTAAGGATTGGCCCTTACAAGATTTTGAAGAAAATATCAAACTCAATGTATGAAATTGACACAGGACACATAAAATCAGAATCAAATTTGTTCCATATCTCTAAACTCATTCTAACTACATGTAAAGCAGATGAAGAAAGTACTGAAAAAATTACAAATGACCTTATATGATTCTATACTTGAATTTTATACCAAAAATTTTATCCTAGGGGGGGAGATGTAAGGAAAGTACTATCTCTTCATTTAAATTTAGCGCCACGCTTCGATAAGTCAGTTCACTTATTGTAAGAAAACCATTGTATTTAACTTGACAGGTCGGTAAGTTAGACCAATTATTGTAGGAGGCAATCAGTAAGATGAAAGCTGTCAGACTTCAGACAGAACACAATACAATATTAAAATCATAAAGATTAAATTGTTAACGTAAACGTTATTGTAAATTAACTAAGAAACAACAGTGTGAATAACAACATCGAATGTTGTTTCTTTGTTAATTCCAGGTAGGATAAATACTAACTTTAAATTTAATGATGTAAGTTTTCTATATGAAAATAAAACTTTGTTAATTCCAGAGAAACATTTCGTGCGTTATTCCGACATGAAAAAAACCTCGTATATATATATATATATATATATATATATATATATATATATATATATATATATATATATATATATATATATATATCTGAATATCTGAACTGATTGTCTCATGAAAGTTTTTCAAAGGTTCTTCAGGGGGCCCCCTATAGTAGGCAGGGGAATCATAAAATTTTTTTCCAAAGATTATTAGGTACAAACCAATTTTTTTGGTCTCTGTATACATCCCGACTTTTATTCGATATCAAAAGTGAGCAGTGGACTTAAAAGAAAAAAAATTTCGCAAGAGGGGGATAGCTATGAAACTTACACTAAACGATATAAATTACAATCTCGTGAAATAAAACACGACTCCGCCCTAGACGGTCCCAAGCCCGTATGAGAAAGGAAGTAGTAATCGCCTGAGCAAACTGCGAAAACACCATATTTGTTTTGCTGCTTTAAAAAAAATCCTTAAACATCACCTAATTTTATTTGTAATTTAAAAACAAAAAGTTAAAAAAATGTTAATATAAAAATATTAAATAAAAAATCACAAGTAAAATTCGATGACGGCAACCCCCTTTGCAACGCAATGAATTGCATTCTTATCTCTACGGAGAGAAACCACCGTTGCCGACAAGCAGAGGGCTCGCCAAGGAAACCACCGTTGACGGCAAGCAGAGGGCTCGTCAATGAAACCACCGTTGACGGCATGCGGGGAGTCACATTGAAAAGGTCGAACGGGAAAACGTCGAGTGAGGCCCGTCTGGCGTGAAAAAGAGAATTAGCTAAAACAACCGAAGGAATACGGAGATGGTAGCGAATCAAGTCACATTAATCAATCGAATTTCTTGCTGTTTCCATCTTAATCCAGTTGTTAAATGTCGAAAAGCACCGCGTACCTTAGAATTGGGCAACGTAACATTTTCAACTAAGTGCAGTTTTGCAAACAGTGGAAAATTCGCATTAGAAAATCAAGGTAGGAGTTACGACAGTGCTCTTTCGATTGCAAAGTGTTTTGCCTGGTACTGGGAACCCCACGGTGTTTGATATACCAGTCCAATGGTGAACGTGTAAATTATTTTGCATTGACGATAAAAACGAACGCGATTTGTAAAGATAAAGGCTTTCACTTTGGCTGATCAAGAAGGAAAATATCCAGAAAAAATTTCTCGCAACTGGTTCGCATACTGTTCCAGTATCGCGCGCACACACACATTCATGCTTTTGTTTATCAAGCGAATTTTAATGGAGTTCTTCAATATGATCGGAATCACTTCATATTTGTTTAATTCGTATCGAAATTAGCTCAAAAGCTTGCCTCGCTCTCCTGCAAGTCTTTTTCTCCTTGGAGAAAATCGTTTGTTGGCTCCCTCAATTTACATACAAACGAGACAAAAGAGGAAGAGCTTCCAGGCTCGCATATTCGGCGAATTTCGGGGAAAATTGGAGCAAAAGCTAGCTCTGCGCCCGAATATAAACACTTGGTGGAGTACTGGCAGTCCCGTTTGCGTTCGAGTCTACTAGGGAGCATGCTGCTACCTAACCAGTAACAGTATTCAATGTGCAATTAATTACGCGTCATCCGCGATTTAAGTTTCAGACGGAAATGTTGTTTGGAGATCAACTAAATGGTGAGGGGTGAGGTGTAGGTTTGAGCCGTGAGCCTCAACCGGCCTTTTGGCGTTTCACGCCGTGTGGCCACCACGATCCACAAGCTCGTCTTCCTGGTTCCCTATACAGGCTAACACTCACACGGGGAGCGCAACAAGTCCCGCAGACTCAAGGCATTCCAAGTCAAATTGAAAGTACAAGGCGCCTTATTCAATATTGGTCGTTACGGGTTTTCGGGAATGTAAGGCCAATTCCAAATAAAAAAATGTAGTAAATGAACTTGTTTTTAGTGTGAATTAATTCAATTCAACGTGTAAAACAATGAAACAGTTAAATAAAATTAATTGTCTAAAATATACTCATCTCTTTGTTGAACTAGTTTGAAATGGAAAACAGTATCAGTGAAGTGTCATATAGTGTGATTTCTCCCCAGGAGCCTTGATGGTGTATATAAGATACACATCAAATCGAGCTCCCATTTCATGCCAGTATATGTACATAGGGTAGACTGGTATTGTAACAAACCTCAGCAGCACGAATTGCTTCAGTGAATTTTGCCTTTGAGTTTTTCTAGCACTTTCCCAGCATGCATAACGGACGGTATGCAGACGGCTATCCGGAATTTCCATTCCCCTTGCTGATCAACACGAGCCTCCCCACCTTTCATAGTTATGGGAAAACCCTGTGCCATAGGCAAGCGTTGAATTTGCTGAGCAACAACTCAGGACAATGGCGATAGGCAAAAAACTTCAGCGGAAACATCACCTGGACCTGGAGCAATCCTTGGTTTTAATGATAGAACTCCTCTTCCAGTTCCAAATATGTGAAGAGTGGGCACTCGATTAGTGCGGACAGGATGGGCAGCAAAAGTGCTCGCACTATTTAGTCCATCTTGTCTCCTTTATATAAGCAAGGCATTCCGCATAACTAGCTTGTAACAACCAAGGGCCCAAAGATCCTTGTTCAAATTGTCCACTATATCTCGTCGGCAGCGAACCTTGCTGTTGTTAATCAATTTTCGAAGGCATTTCGTGGTCGACGTAGCTGCTACTGGGTTGCATACCTCGTCATGGTCCCGTGCCTGTTGAGCCTCACGCCGAAGCTTTTGACACTCTCTTGGCTTTTCATCGATTTTAGTCGACCACCGGTGCGCTGTGGACTTGCCGTGCCGGGGTTTTCAACGGGGTATTGAAGCGCCGCAAGCAGTCACAATGATGCTCATAGCTGAGTTCATCACATCTAGCTGCCAGTTCTACTGTCCCCTGCGAATCACCCTACAGCAGAGCACCTGGCGTGACGAACCTTTCGATGTCCATCCTTTGAAAGTTGCACCTGATTTTAGAAGCCATACAGCACGGACGTCGGGACGGATCTCAAGCAGAATGTACTGACGATCACTGGTCATGTAGTTCTGTAATACTCTCCGATTGTGTATCCTCCGCACTAACGACACCGAGGCAAATTTCCCGTCCGATATGATTCCTTCACAGCCAATATCGCGGAAAGGTGACGTATTTCCGGTGTTTAGTACGAGGAGCGCCGTATTTGCCGCGAATTCTAGGATTAGTTTTCCCCGTGGATCTGATAAAGGCATGCCCCATTCGATTGGTTAAGCGATGGTCTCCACCAACGAGCACGATGCCATCTGCGTTCGAAACAGCGCCGTCCAAAGCATTAAGCTTGGCTTGGAAAGATGTTATCGGTTCTTGTGGTGTTAGGTAGGTACTAAAGAAGGTGATCTCTAAGCACCGAAACCACATGAAACTGTCCCCCCGTTTACAGCTTTCTCCCTGGATATCACTTTTCCGAACGCAGATGACGGCAGTACTAATTTCATTAGGAAACCATGATGTAAAACTTTTATCGTGCAGCTGTTCACTCAGCAGCAAAACGTTGTCTTTCGTGCCCCTTGCAAACTGCCCAAGCATGTATTGGGCGGTTGAACCAACAATCTTCGCAAGATCTTCATCCTTACACGTTCGTTGCATTATGCCAAAGATTTGCACTCAATACCAAGCACCCCAACATGATACGTACAGGATTCTTATCGAAAGCCAAACTGAGGAAGCCACTAACATGTACATAGGGGTATCTCAAGCACACGCGTTCAAAGAAGAGATTCAACAACTCACGAAAGCTGATGGTGTCCATGGAAGCAATCGCATTATATTCTTAACCCCATGGATCGATATTGCAGGTGTCTTTACGGTTGGCGGACGCATTTATGTTACTTTGCACGTTTGATCGATAAAGCACAACACCCTGCAATAATCCCAAAGCGCCACTTCGCAAAGCTATTGCTACAACAAGTTCACAATCAAACTTTACATGGTGGCTGTCACTTGACCCTGAATACGTTACCTCTGAAATACTGGGTAATCTCAGCACAAACGTAAGAGAAGAAAGTTCTTTGAGAATGCATAACATGCTCCAAAATGACAGCTAGGCTAAGAACACAACTTATGGGAAACCTTCCAGCTTCGAGAGTGTAATCAGAAAAACCCTTTCTGCAAACGGCAATAAGCTACGCAAGGCCAATTACTATAAAATGGAATGTAGAAAGAGATGCCAAAACTACAGAGGTGTACAATGCGATTTTCGTATATGTGGCAACGAAACCATTTCATTTAGAACTGGTGTCCAATCTCTTCACAAACGCTTGCATCGCGGCCATGAAAAGATTTGTGGCAGGGTGAGGAATTTGCTGAACACTATTCAGTGACTGCGGCTCCAACTTTTTGGGAGCCAACAAACAACTACAAGCCATTTACGAAACATCCCTTCAAGCGTACTCTTCTGAAGTTGCCAATCACAGTATTTAGTGGAAATTCATCCCTCTCAGCAGTCCATATTTTGGTGCACTGGCGTGAAGTCGATGAAAGCTCACTTCTATAAAACGGTTGGAACTCAAATATTAAATATAGAAGAAATGAATACACTGCTAGCTCAGATTGAAGCATGCATGAATTCACGTCCATTAACACAAATAAGTGACGATCCCAATGATGTAGCTAGACTAACTCCAGGCCATTTTCTAACTTGAGACAATCTATTTGAGATCAAAGATGACCCCTGTAAAACAAACTGCGCTCTACTGAAAAGGTGGCAATTTGTACAGCGAATGAAACACACCTTTTGGAGGAGATGGACAGAAGGGTACTCACAACGTCTTCCGCAAAGATAGAAGTCTTCTTCTTCTTTGTAGCACCACAGCCCCTTTCGGGCCTTCGCTTAGAGATAGAGTATCTCATTTTCATGACCGCATTGATTTTTTCGGAACTTGGTTTGGTCAGTACCATGCTCCTGTGTGCCTGCTCAGCTATGATATGATCTGATTAAATCAGTACATATCACCACTGAGTGAACACTCATAGTCTGTCCGAAAAATACCCTGAACTAAATCACGTTGCTCCCAACGAGATTTGAACCTGGGACCTTCGGCTTATGCGTTCATGCTCTAACCACTAGACCACACAGACTATATGCAAAGATAGAAGTGGTCGAAGAAAAAAGGTAACCCGAAATAGTTGAACTTTTGCTAGTAAAAACGGACAATGTTCCGTCAATGTAATGGCCTTTAGCGAGGATTGTAGCAACACATCCAGGACAAGATGGTCTAGTCCAAACTGTAGCTGTTAGGATGAAGGGAAGTATAAAAAACGGCCCATTGTTAAAATTTACGAATTGCCGCTTAATAACATGGAAAAACGGGTACCAGACGTAAACTCAGAATCATCACCGACAAAAAATCAGTTACAAACTAATGCGGCAATCAAACGTTCAGCAACCAAAGCTGTTGACACAAAACAAAGAAGAAATAAAATCCTTCCAAGCATCTCAACAATTCTGTTCATCACATTTTTAGACCTTGGAGTTTTACCACGTCCCGCGTTATCAGAAGCTAGTATAACGAACTTAGACGATAGTCTCTACATAAAAGAGGTAGGGAAAGGAAATATCAACCGAGGAGCTTTATAACTCAGCATCGAACTTCCATTATATGATCTAGCGATTGATGTGAAGAATATGCGAACTAGTAATGCAAGCTTGCACTCTATGTGCTGCTTGGGCAAGCAAGCAGCTGAAAGAGTATAGTGCTGGAATATAGTCCATCATATATCGGAAATGACACTCAACAAATGTAAAATCCATTTATTAAGTTTCATGCACCATTGGAGCAAACCTAGAATATTCGGCCAAATGCTTACAGCAGAATTTGGAGCCAGCAATGCAGTCATCGCAGACTTACAAAACTTATCTACAAAGCAGGAAGCACTCAAGAATCTGATCAACCACCAAGGGAAGATTATACTTCAAGCCATCAAGAAGCTTAAAACAACATCCAGCAGGATCAACCGCCAGCTTGGACGGTTCTCTGACCAACTGAACAAAAGTTTGGCAGGATACGGGTCATCGAAGTTCTGATTTTGCCTTGGCTAGGGCTTCTTGGAAAACCCGACATTTTTTTGATCCCAAAACGTGCCCAAGATCCGGTCTTGGTTCAGCATCCTTGCAAAGGACACAGAGTGCCTACTTCGTACACTCTTTTATGCCGTATTTCGGCATATTTGTAGCGTGCGGAACTTCTATTGGGTCCTTTGCATACTTGTGTGGTGTGACCGAAGCCAAGGCATTTGGGGCATTGAAGAGACGCTGCCTATCGCCGTATTCTGCAGACGACTCACCCTATTCTTACTTTACCTTTGTTCAGAAATTGTTCGGCGTCGTTTTCGCCTAAATTTTCGCAAGGCGTTCCTGTATCCAAACCAGGTTTGTTGATGAGAGTAACGAAGATGTGGTTAAATGCAAATATTTCGTTCAGAGAATCAATGCAAAAGTGCTATCATCTACTTGTGCACATGACGGCATTAAGTATTCACTCGTCAATTCAATGATAAAATAAGAAATACCAAAACTACATCTTTAATTGCGAATCAAGTTAAAAGCTTTTCAAAATTGGTCATTGAATACAATTTGTAGGTACATTAAAATAAACGTGATTATCACGTTTCCTCACAGCGAAAATAAAACATGAATCATGGCTCATTTTCAGACTAATTTTTACATTGTTTTTTTTCGGTTTCAACTTTCGCGATAAATTGAAAAAGAAAAACAACACAGCAATTGTTGAGCAGAGCAACGACATAATTAACCGCATCATAAAATTCCACTAATTTCCAAAGTTCATGATGAAATTTCACGAATACGAGACAATGGTGCAATTAAGAGTTGAAACCTATTGTTTCGCGTATGAGAATAAAATATTCTTATTATTTACGAATGGAAATAGCATACTTCATAATTTAATTTGTTAAACATCTTGAAATAAAGAGAAATGAAATTATGAATTGCCAACTGAATGAAAAGAAAACTAAATGTGTTCCATACTTTATTCGGTGGCTGCGAATGCATTGCAATTAATTTTGGTATTACCTGTTGTGTAACAGTCGGATTGATTTATTTTCTTCCTACCAAACCACAAACAATACCAAAATTGACTGGCAAAATAATTTTTTTTGAATATAAATCTTTTAAACCGAAATATTTCCATTCAATTTTATGATAAAACAAACTGAAATCCTCATCAATCAAAATTATCAAAGATGTGAAAGTAAATGGAGCCATTTGAAATACCAATTGGCGATAATCGATTCACAAATTGGTACAATCTCCATGAAAAACTCCCCGATATTAAGAAGAGAAGATCGCAGAAAAAAAACAGCAGGAATTCACAGCTACAACAGATAATGCTATCGCGTCGGCGATAGCAATTATTTACGGTATTCTCATATATCTTTTTATTGGTCGTTTATTGTAGATCTAAACAACGTATAAAACCTTGCTCAAAATCAATAGTCAACGTATGACCGTTTCCATTTTTGCTTAAATCTTTCAATGTGCGGTTTCTATTGCAAAAACGTGACAGAAAAATCTCCATCGCGTACAAGTTTGCCTGCATTAAAAACTACATTTTTAGTTAAAGCAAATAGAAAAGACTCGGATGGAGCGTGTTGGGGCTACCTACCACGGCGGAGCAAGATGAATGCAATGATGGTAAAGTGAAAACACTATTAACAAATTGCTTAGCCAATACCTCACCGATGCACCGTGTACAAAATCCACTCGCAGTACACTAAATCGAATGTAAACACGAGCAAATCTCAATGTTATGTGAAAACCTTCACGAGCGACCCAAAGAAATGCAATCAATTACGATTTTATTACCAGTTTTACCGCATCCACACACTCTGCACGCCTGGCGAGGTGGCTGCCCGGCAGCAGGCCTTGCGCTTTTCTTTCACGGATGCATTCGCACTCGGGTGAAAGTCAACGAGATTCGCTAATGGATGCTGCATTGATAGTAAAATTTAATGTTCTTCAGCGAACGCTGTTTTGCATGTTTTTCACTTTTCGCGTGTATCATTGCCGCCATCTTAGATATTCAGATGAAATGACTGAGACAAGAATTCGAATATTGTTCAGATACATCCACTACCTTTAGAGGATGGGATTGTTCAGAGGAAGACAAGAGAATGAATCTTTCTAAATTGGGAGTTCTCCATTTTGGCACACTTTAGCCTCCGCGACTTCGGTTCTGGCAATTAGTGCGGAATTCCGAGGGAATTTATGAGCCATTCCATCTCGTCGTGACTCATCAACCCGTTCGAGGCTCCTACGCCGCTGGATCCTCCATACTCGTGTGAGTTGATTAAGCAAATAGCACCAGAGCTCATCAGAACGTTTTTGCAAATAACAGTTCTCACATTCAGTTTGATTAATGTTTGCGCGAATTCATTGTTGGGCGGAATTCGACGACTGACATCTGCCTTGGTTGCAGGGATAATGCGGGGAGGGGAGCACATTTCAAAGCGGTACTTGACCCCTGCCCGGACAGACAATCCACGGTCCACCCGCCAGAGCCTCATCAATGAAATGAAAAGCCCCGAGGTCTTAAACGATTTAAATTGCATATATCGTCGCTCGTTCGCTATTTATCACCACATATTGGCCTTATATGGCTTGTGAACTTTTCCCCGTCAATTTCGCCAAGAACTTATCTGAAGACGGAATAGGATTAGATGTTTCATTCTAAACTATGTACGCATGCAGATTGAACAATTGAACTGCCCGCGGGAGGAGCAGGCGAACGTTCGCTTCGCGAGAAGTCGATTTACATTTGAATGGCATTTTGTGCGGATTATCTAATCAGAGCGTAACCGACTCGCGGGTTTATGGCTCCCATAATGAATGCCGAACAACACGCGGACTGACAGAGATAAAATATTGAGATGGAAATTTCGTAGTTTGGTTGAATAAATATCAAATAGCATAACTGAGTTTATGTTCTGCTGGATGAAGCCACAGAAAAGACTGAAACATTAATTGGTGGAACTGTTGGCAGATTGAAACTTTTTTAGCGGTTTTGTTCTTTTGTTTCGAAAAGAAGATGCCACTAAAGTAGATCCCACTAATTATACTCACGCTATGAGTTTGCAGATCTTTATGAGATGCTTACCTGGAATGGAAAAGAGAAAAAGTTAATTTAGATTTTTTAAATTGATATTTGGTTTGATAAAAATGTCAGAAAATTATAAAAATAATTTAAACTTAATGTAATACTTGGTAAAAATCTCAGCCTTGTCATGCCCACAAATAATGCTATCACATTTACAAACAAACAAAAAACCTTAAAGCAGAAACAACGTAGGTAAATTATCAGTTTTTAGCTTTTTCAAAAATTATATATAAAATCCTGCTAAGATCGGGGCATTACTGTCCGTCCGTCCGTCCATAATCGCAATATTTTCGGAATCATCAAATTGTGTGAAAAGGCCAAAAGTTTCCCGAATAAAAATGATCAGGGCCCAAACACGACCGGAATAGGGCCTATTTACATGTTTTTTGGCCATTTACAGCCTAAACGTCACCCAAAGCCTCTTTCAAAAATAAAACTAGCCGACAAAGGGCTCAAAGATAAATGGAAATTTACGGACGACATTGGCCTAAGCTTGACCAAAAATTGGCCTAATAAAATATTGTAATAACGCCCAATATCTCGGAGCGATATACGACAGAGATCTGCCATCCCTACACAATTGCTGATCAGCTGATAAGTGTTAGATGACAAGCATGGTCAACTTTCACTCTCCCTAGCGTGGGAAGGATGAAAGCGAGACTGACACCAGAAAACAATAGGGGACAACGCATGGCCATAGTTGACTTGACCGAAAAGGACGCCGAACAATTCCTGAACAAGGGCAAAGTACGAATTGGGTGGGTTGTCTGTAGGATACGGCGAAGAGCAACGCCTCTTCAATGTTTCAAATGCCTTGGTTATGGTCACACCACACAAGTATGCAAAGGACCCGATAGGAGTTCCCTATGTTACAAATGCGGTGAAATGGGACATAAAAGAAAAGAGTGTACGAAGGAGGCACACTGTATTCTTTGCAAGGATGCTGATCCAAAACCTGCTTTTGGACACGTCTTGGGATCAGGAAAATGCCGCGTGTTCCAGGAAGCCCTAGCCAAGGCAAAATCAGAGCTTCGATGACCCGCATCCTGCAGTTAAACCTACACCGCAGTTCAACCGCCCAAAATCTGCTTGAGCAGTTTGCGAGGGACATGAAAGCCGACTTCTTGCTGCTGAGTGAGCAACACCATGATAAAGAGTCCTACATTATGGTATTCTCACGAAACTGGTACTGCCGCTATCTGGATTCGGAACAGTGATTTCCAAGCGGAGAGTTGTGGACGGGGGGATGGTTTCGTGTGGGTTCGGTGCTCAGAAACCACCTTCTTTGGTGTGTACCTAACGTCCAACGAATCGATATCATCTTTCCAAGCCAAGCTTAATGCTCTGTAGGGCGCTGTCTCGAACGCAGGGGGCAAAGTGCTCGTTGCGGGAGACTTCAACGCTAAAGCAAATGGGGCATGCCTCAAACGGATCCGCGGGGAAAACGAATCCTGGAAATGGTGGCCAGGACGGCGCTCGTCGTACTAAACTCTGGAAATACGCCGACTTTCCACCGTATTGGCTGTGAAGGAACCATACCGGACGTGACATTCGCCTCGGAGTCCTTAATACGGAGGATACACAATTGGAAAGTATTAGAGGACTACTCAGCCAGTGATCATCAGTGCATTCTGCTTGAGAAAAGTGATGTTGTCTCCCGACGTCCGTGCTCTCGGCTTTCTACAACTAGATAAAACATCGGAAGGATGGACGTCGAGAGGTTCGTCGAGGTGCTCACAGCAGGTGAGCCGCTGCAGGGAGCTTCGGAGGGGACGGAAGAACTGGCAGCTCAAGACGTGGTGAACTCTACTATGAGCATCATTACGACTGCTTGCTGCGCTTCTATGCCCCGTCGAAAACCCCGGCACGGCAAGCCCCCAGTGTACTGGTGGTCAACTGAAATCGCTGAAAAGCGGAGGGAGTGTCAGGAGGCTCAACGGGCGCGGAACCGTGACGAGGCATGCAACTGGGTGGCAACACATAAGTCGGACAGGAAATGCCTTCGCAAATTGATCAACAATAGCAAGGCTCACTGCTGGCAAGACCTAGCGGGCAATGTGAACAAGGATCCGTGGGGCCTTGGCCTTGGAACTACCTAAAGGACCGAAGCCTGTTCTACGACACGACGCAGGGCCAACGAAGGATGGAAATTACATCGGGTGTTGCCCAGGGATCTATCCTTGGTCCGGAATTGTGGAACATGTCTTACGACGGGCTACTGAGACTTGAGATGCCAGATGAGTCGCGCTTGGCTTTCTACAACTAGATAAAACATCGGAAGGATGGACGTCGAGAGGTTCGTCAAGGTTCTCACAGCAGGTGAGCCGCTGCAGGGAGCTTCGGAGGGGACGGAAGAACTGGCAGCCCAAGACGTGGTGAACTCTACTATGAGCATCATTACGACTGCTTGCTGCGCTTTTATGCCCCGTCGAAGACCCCGGCAAGCCCCCAGTGTTTTGGTGGTCAACTGAAATCGCTGAAAAGCGAAGGGAGTGTCACAAGCTTCGACGTGAGGCTCAACGGGCGCGGAACCGTGACGAGGCATGCAACTGGGTTGCAGTATATAAGTCGGCCAGGAAATGCCTTCGCAAACTGATCAACAGTAGCAAGGCTCGCTGCTGGCAAGACCTAGTGGACAATGTGAACAAGGATCCGTGGGGCCTTGGCTACAAGCTGGTCATGCGGAAGCTTGGTGCCCTACGGAAGCCTTGTATACATGACGCGGAAAAGATGGACGCGATAGTGCGGGGACTCTTCCCCGCCCATCCCGTCCGTGTTGACGCTGTCCATGGTGAAACAGCAGTAGAGTGCTCACTCTTCACACAGCTGGAACTGGAGGAGGCAGTCCTCTCATTGAAAGCGAGGAAGGCTCCAGGTCCAGATGGTGTTCCAGCTGAGGTGTTGCGGCTCGTCTATCACCATTGTCCTGACTTGCTGCTCAGCACATTCAACGCTTGCCTACGGGACGGGGTTTTCCCGGTACGATGGAAGGTGGCGAGGCTTGTGCTGATCAGCAAGGGGAAGGGAAATCCCGAATCGCCGTCTGCACACCGCCCGTTATGCATGCTAGACACGGCGGGGAAAGTGCTAGAGAAACTCATCAAGGGAAGACTCACTGCCGCGATTCGTGCTGCAGGGGACCTATCTCCCCGGCAGTACGGCTTTAGAGCAGGACGTTCTACCATTGATGCAATAGCTAGTGGGGATGATCAGTATTGGCGACTTACGAATCGAATCGAAGCCAGCGGTGAAATACCTGGGGCTGTTGATCGACTCGAAGATGAGTTTCTCTGAGCAAATCAGGACAACGGCTGAGAAGGCTGCTTCAGGAGTATCAGCTCTGAGTCGACTTATAGCCAAAGTAGGGGGACCCAGCCCATCAAGAAGACGCCTCTTGATGAGTGCTGTAGGGTCAGTGCTACTGTACGGAGCAGAGGTATGGGGCGACGCTCTCAGCAAGGAGGTATACCGAAAACGTTTGACACAGGTACAGAAAAGAGGAGCACTGAGAATTGCATCTTCGTATCCAACAGTCTCCGACTCGGCGGTGAGAGTGATTGCAGGCGTGATACCTGTCGCCCTCCTTGCTAGAGAGTGCCGCGCTATTTACCTACGCCGAAACGAGGATGCGAGGGAGATGGTTGTCCGCGAGGAGAGACAGCGCTCGCTCAACGATTGGCAGCACTCTTAGGTGAATTGCACGAAGGGAAGGTGGACTGCGCGCCTCATCCCGGATGTGAGACCGTGGCTAAATCGAAGGCATGGTGAGACTGACTTCTATCTGACCTAACTTTTGAGCGGGCACGGGTGTTTTCAGTCTTACCTGCACAGGATCGGTAAGTCACGGTCTCCCGATTGTCGGTTTTGCCCAGGACAGGAAGACAATGCTTGTCATACATTTTTTGCGTGTACAAAATGGGTCAGGCTGCGAAGGGAACTCTACAGGGAGACGGGAGAGCTCACCCTGGATAACATAGTTGCGGTGATGCTCGAATCGGTTGAAAAATGGAACCAGGTGGCACATTATGCTCGGGCAGTCCTACAATATAAAAGGGACTCACGGCAGCCGGGGGCACTGGGGCTGGGGGATCGCTCTTCTGGCATTTCCTCTTCTCCTCTCCCCTCCCGCTAGGAAAGGGACTCCTCAGCTTGAAGGCAAAACGAGACCTGGTCCGAAGTAATGTGTCAAACGGTTCCAGGCTGGGTTCTCAGGTTGACAGGGAGGTGTTTAGTGGGTAGTCCAATCGCGCATGGGAGTCCCACACTCTGTGCATAAATAGCATTCACCTCCCTACCACAAAAAAATGGTCACTCTTGGATGTGAGTAATTACAACAACAAAAACTGATGGGGCAAGTTAAAATGAAGACAAGAAAGGACTGAAAATAAATGACTTTCGCCCTTGAGCGAAAGAGAGTAGATATAGCTGCGGCTCATATGTGAAATTGTATTAGTATGTTTGCCTGCGCTTGCGTTTGGATGGGTTTGTACGTGAAGCGGGAAATTATGGTTGTGTGCGTTGAAATTTAGCCATTTTCTTGTTACCAGATTAGCAAAGTTTGTTGCTTAACGAAAGATATTATGCCAGATCGATAACACAGCTGATTTTTTGGCGGGAACGTTAATTTTGAAATGGTATTGCAAATGAAATCTGTTCTTTTCAAAGCAATGGAAAATAAAGAGTGCATTGTAATTCATTGCAATTCAAATGAATATGGAAAATTGTTCCGGCTTCTTGCTATAATTTTCGCAATAACTTTTCGCGCGATTATCTACTGAATCACCAATTGGGTTGGTTCCGAAGATCTACAGAACTTACTACAATAGTTATTGTAATATATTTTAAGGTTTGACCAAATTGTTGTACGACTATGGCATCGAGCGCTTTTAAGCCGCAATAAAAACACACTGCAACAAGATTTCCCACGGATCTTTAGGCATGCACAGAACTTATATACCTCTTAGAAGTTATGCCCTTGTTAGGAATTATTCGCGAGCACCACAAGAATGCGTGACCTGAAAATAATTATGCTTAAAAAACCAATTTTTTAGAAAGAAATCAAGGAACCTTGCGACAACTAATTCTGGCGAGAGAAGTCGCGAAGTCGTATGGTCGTATTTAAATTATGATAATCGCGCGCCTATCTTGTCGTAGACAGTTCCCATCCCTAGTCATGCTCACTCACTTTATGCTTAACGAATTTGATAAACATACTTGCGCCGCATGAGAGAAAAATATGAGTTGGTTCCGTCATTTGACACGAAAACATTCGTTTAATTGAACTAAGAAATTTACAGTTGTTAATCGGATTTCTCTTTTCTTTCAATGCGAAGTATTTACCAGTCAACTGATGACTGTTCTTTCCTGTTTTACTTTCGTCGAATTTATTACATGATCCCCATGCTCTGTCTGCGCATGCTGTCACACATACTATCTCACACACCGGCAAGTCCCGTTATTCGGAAATTTGTATGAACTGGCCCTACTTGTTAGTCATTGTATTATGACTTGATATCGGTCATTTGGTGAATTGATGTATTTCGAGTGACGATTCAGACTAGCAGTACATGTACTGCTAAACGAATTACGCTGAGACGATAAAAGTGAAAAGTGGAAAAAACGTGTTTTCCGCGACAATTCGCTAGTTCGCGGAAATTAACTGTAGTCGCGTGGTTCCACATACTCCCGTGAGTGCAAAACTCGTAAATATATGTCCGAAAGAAGAAAATCTAGAGTATTGGTTTTCAAAGTGGGGGGCGCGCCCCTAGAGCGCGAAGGCTTTGTAAGGGGATGTGAGCGATGGCGATACGTACATAAAATTATTCAAAAAAACTTTATTTGTTTTTAAAAATACATTTTTTTCAAATGTGTGATCAACATTAGCCGAAGCTGATGATCTTTGGCCATAGAGATTGTTTGCGCCGGGACCTTTTGTCCCGAGCTTTTATTTTATTATTTTTACTTTTAACTAAATCGTTCCAGTTTAAATTTATAAACTTTTATAAAAAGACTATTTATTTTTCTCAGACTTTATCTCTGAACTAATATAATTGAAACAAGAATTCGTAGAATATATATCGACCAAACCAACAATTGAACAAGGAATAAACTTTTTTTTCAAAGTTTTGACAAATTAAAAAATGAATGGAAAATGGGTTACCCGATTGATTTAAATAAAAATATGGAGCAAAATATTTTCGCTTTTTGGTGAATTGAATTTGAATTTGGTGAATTGAATTAAAATGATCGATCAATTGATAAATCAATCAAATAAATCGAATTAATTACGAATGAGCTAATTATTACAGTGCTAATTAATCTTAAATAACTATGTAAGTTGATTGAAGCGCTGATGTTGCCGGATCAGGCTGTGATGGGCTCAGGGGTGTCAGGAGCTCAACATCCACCCCCCGTTCGACGGTCCGCCTCCTCCAAGGTGTGTGGTAGGCTGTAGCGTCTAGGTAACGGCACGGGTGGTTGGACTGTAGTTTGCAGGAACGCAAGCGGAGGTAGATCACCAGTATGACTAATCCAAGAATGCCCAGGTAGCCGATGGTGTACTGGTGGATGTCGCGGTCGGTCCCTTGATCGGTCGATGAAACATTTTGCGCTTGTAGTTGTCGTCGCAGTTCCTCGATTTCAGATACAGACTCAGTGAAATGAGTGAGGTCGTTGAAAGAGTCCACAAGGTTCGTCCCGTTCTGTAGAACAGCCAATTCCCGCCAATACGGTCGCAAATCGTTATAAATGAGCAACTTCCACTCGCTGGAAGATAAGTAGACTCGAACTAATGGTTGAAAATACAGACCCGTTTGGGATGTAGTTGTTGAGCCTTGTGTTGGAGAGGCGTACGCTATGGGAGCACATCAAGAGGAGCGCCACAATTGACTTGAAATGATGAGGACGACAATTCTGATAACTGGTTGTGAGCTCCCACAAAGTTTGTGGCGATGTCGCAAAAAAATTTCGGCAGTGTCCTCATCGTCCAATGAAACGTTTGAGAGCACAGAGGAATGTCTCTGTGCTTAGATCGTTGACTAGCTCCAGATGGACGGCCTTTGTAGCGAAACAGCAAAATATGGCTAGGTACCCTTTTTGGGGTCGGGTACCTCTACCTCGGTAATGGATCATCATAGGTCCACAGAAATCCACGCCGGAGTTGATGAACGGACGGGATGGCTGAATACGTGCACTCGGCAGGTTTCCTATGACTTGTGAAAACAGCTTAGGCTTGACTCGGGTGCACCACATGCACCGTTGAATGATCGATTTCGCGAGTTTTTTTCCTCGAATCCGCCAGACCCGCTATCTAGTGGTGGCGAGCAGTGTATGCGCACCGAAATGGCAGTGGTCGCGATGGATGTCCATCATCAGCAGTCTAGTGAACAAATGTTTGAACGGTAATAAAATGGGATGTTTGGCGTTGAAAGTGATCTTGGCCGCCTCCAGCCTCCCACCGACACGCATTATGCCCTCTGGATCCAGGAATGGCGCCAGTCCCACCAACGGACTATGCTTGAAGACTTGCCTCCCCGACCTGATGTCCAAAAGTTCGCAGTTACAAGTTTGTGATTGTACATACCTCACGATGATAACTAGGGCTGTGGATAATTCATCACTCGTGGGCGCTTGATTTGTCAGTTGAGATTGCTTGATTGCCGGTTTGAGGCCACAGGTAAACCGCATCATGTAGGCCACTATGCGCTGCAGCCTCTTGAAGGAGTCGTGTTGGATCTGCTGAATGAAGTGTGTTTCAGGAGCCTCTGCCGCTACCATAGCGGTCTTGGTCTGTTTCGTCTCCAAGCCGCAAGGTCGCCCACTCCGATACTCGGAAGGCCAAACTGATTCTGCCCTGGATAAAAATGGTGGTCCCTGCAACCACAGACTACAGCGGCTCAATTCAGCTGGCGTCATCTCACGTGCCAGGATGTCAGCTGAGTTGTCTTCAGACGCTACGTGTCGCCATCGGTCCGGCCTTGAGAGGGTTTGTACGGCCGGAACCCTGTTCGTCACAAAGGTATTATACGATGGTGCAGTAGAGTTGATCCACGCCAAGACAATCTCGGCATTGGTCCAGAATACCTGAAAAACCTGCAGATTGAGCGCTGTCTTAACTCGTCTTGTGAGCTCAGCGCCTAGTTTCACCGCACACAACTCCAGGCGCGGGACAGTTAGTGTTTTGATTGGGGCCACTCTTGACTTGGCGCACACCAACCTGACGACAACTTGACCGCTCCTCGGGGTTGACCGCATGTATATTGCTGCGCCATATGCCTTCTCAGAGGCATCACAAAAGGTGTGTAACTGTACTTGCACGGGTTTCTCGATTGTACTGATGTGACGAGAAAATCGGACCTGCTGCAATGATGGCAGATTACTGCGGAAATCGGACCACTGGGTATGGATCCCCACTGATAATGCTGCATCCGAGTCCAATTCCAATCGCCATAATTCCAGCAGAAATAGCTTCGCTGCTACTGTCACAGAAGCCAGAATGCCCAATGGATCGAACATTCTGGCTATATCAGATGCCATTGTCCTCTTGGAGAACTTCGCATCGGTTGGATCCAGGTTGATTTGGATCTGGAACTCGTCAGTCTTCGGACGCCAGATGACTCTCAACGTCTTAATATAGTTCTCGTGTAAACTACTGAATAGCATAGCTCCGCCTGTTTGCGAAGTGCCTCCTCTAAGCTGTCTGCCCCTGTCATGACGTCGTCGATATAACAATCCTTCTCCAACGCGCTGCTGCCCAGGGGACCTTTCTGCTGGTTCTCTTGTGCTAAATTTTGCAGACATTTTGTAGCTAGATACGGGGCACACATCGTGCCGTAGGTTACTGTTTTCAACTGATAGTATCGCAATGGTTGCGTTGAACTATTTCTCCAAATTAGGCCATGGTACCGACGACGGTCTTCAGGATGGAGCATTATCTGCCGGTACATCTTCTCGATGTCGGCGGTGAATACGAAACAAGGCATTCTGAAACGCAGGAGTATCGAAAAAAGGTCATCCTGGACAGTAGGCCCTGTATGAAGGACATCATTCAACGAAACGTTTGAGGTCGTTTTACTGGATGCATCGAAAAAAAACCCCAGCTTGGTTGTACTGCTGTCAGGCTTCAGGGCACAACGATGTGGAAGGAAGTATCAAAATTCTTCCCGCTGCTGCGACGTCACCTCCTCCATATGCCCAAGTCGAATATACTCCTCCATGAAGTCCTCGTATGGAAGTCTTAAATCAAAGTTCCTCCCCAGTCGACGCTCTAAGGCAATGAATCTGCGCGTGGTCACCTAACGTCTCAGGGTCCTTGCTGAATGGGAGTTTAACCAAGAAACGACCGTCGGGACGTCTTGTCATTGTCTAATAGAAATGTACTTCGCAAGCCTTTTCAGTTAACGTAAGCTTGTGCTACGGATCCTGTACTTCCTCGACCTCCACGAATTGCTTGGTGAGCTGATTAAGCTGCTTATCTTCTGCCAGGATGCCGCATGTTACGGAAGACACTTGAGGTGTGATCACTCTTCCGGCTACAATCCACCCTAGGAGCGTGCTCTTGAGCACTGGGAGCTGTGGGCCCAACTAAATTTGTCCAATGGCTAGGACCTCGTAAAAGTGTTCGGCACTCGGCAACATGTCGATGGGCTCCGTTCGGTGGAAGTCTGGATCTGCCAGCCTCATGTTTTTGGGAATGTGCCATCCTGTTATGTTCAAGTTCTGAGACGGTTGCGGTGATATAATTTTGTCCATGACGTAGGCTTCCAACTGCGCGGCATATCCTGATAATCTGGATCTTAGGCGGAGGTTCACTTTATGGTATGCCTTCTCAGTACTACCACCTACCCTTTCAATGAGGGCGAAGTGTGGTGTCGATAATAAACCCATTTTTTGATGATTCTTTTGGTGACTAGGTTTATTTATGAGCCAGGATCCAGCATATCTCGACAATCCGTCGTCTTCCCATTGCTGGTGACCAGCCTGACGACGGCTGTGCCCAGAAGTACATGTCCTTGGGGTCGTTAAAGCGAGCGATGGCGGTTCTGTATTTGTTTGTGGTTTCGAGTCTTGATTCGGCTTTGTCGTGATAGCATGCTTCAATAGAAAAATGAATCTTTGGGGCAAGTTACGAACGTTCTTGTTGGTAATTTGATATTAATATGATCGTTTCCATTCAAACTTAATTAAGAATATTTAACTAGCTGAATAATTGTTGTTAATGCTAGAGATTATAATGTTCATTAATGTAAAATACACTTGAAAACGTTGCTCGTATATAGATTTAGAAATGCTTAATTCTACTTTGAGATAAAACCGATGAGTTAAATTTAATATTGGGTACAAGACACAAAAAAAACACAGTCACACACACAATCAGTTGAGTTTGTTTGACATCAACATTTCGTCACGGTCATTAACAACTGCCAAATAACTCTTCCCGAAACTCGACAGCGGAGCAAAATTAGTAGGATTACAGCGAAGTAAAATTAGTAGGGCTACAAATCAATGAAAATAAAACAAAGCTTATGACACAGTCGAGGAAAAATACCTCAAATACACAAAATATCACAAATGTGAGCGAATTTGTGTATTTAGACGCCAAAATAACGAGAAACAGTAATGAAAGAGACCGGAAAAATACTAAGTGTCTCAAGACTAAAACGCAGGGACGTAGAAAACCCTGAAAGATTATTACAAACTTACTCCTTAAAATTAACTTTTTCAGGTACCATTCTACCCGATGCCATATGGCTTGGGGACAAATCAAAATCCAATACTTTCTGTACAAGCTAAGACAGTGCACCAAATGTTTTCGGCTGGGACATACAACCTTAAAGTACAAAAACAAACTTCCTAAGTATTGCAAAGACAAAACTCTCATTCTTACAGCATAACATACATAGTATATTAAAATGTAAAGAAAACCTAGAGATTACAATAAACAAACTAAATATAGACTTCGCCGTAATCAAAGACACTTTAACTGATACAGATCAAAAATAAATAGGAAAATAAACAAATTAATAATATAATAACTAACAGGGCTTACTACTGCTGCCGACTTAAACATGCAAAAATTCATACTACGGAAATGTGCTAATATTGTCAAAACACGGACTATCTAGAACACCAGATTCAAAACTGCATCAAGTCTGACAGTTACAGAAAACAGTATCCCAGCCTTTCTAATAGAGCATTCACAAAAAAAAAAATTGTTTCAATAAGAATGGTGCTTTCAAGTATGACCTCCAACAACTTGAAAATCGAAGATCAACATTATAACATTTCCATACTACTGGGGAAACCATTCAACTTATTCTGATTCCTAAATAACACAAACCCCTAGCTACAAAATCTACTAATAACTTCAACTAAATACTAACCAATATAAGTATTTCGCAGCAAGTCGCATTACAACGAAACATAACTATACATCATAACTTCCAATCATCCAACACAACTGGTCCCAAAAGAGGACGAGATCATTAAACGCCGGTTCAGTTCCTACTAGGACATACCAATCAAATTTCACAGTACGTCACTATGAAACCTGTAGTAAAACAGGAGAGAAGAAAAAAACAAAACACAAATTTCCTGAGTGAAATAGGCTCTACTTATACTCGTTTTTTTGGCGATTAACGGCGTGGACATGGCCCTAAAAGTGGCTTAAAAGAAAGATCAGAATCAGACAAATAGAGATTTAGGGAGGATATTAGCCTGAAGTTGGCCCCAAATTTACAAAAGCAATATATAACCACGGCCTAAAAAGGGCTGAAAATGTTATTTATTTTTTCTTTTTATTCGTAACACTACAGTCCCTCTTGAACCTGTTTCCTGCAAATAGCACCTCCAACTATCTCGGTCCATTCACCGCGTTCTCCGATTTCGAAATCGATGAACTGTCTTGGTCGACCGAGTTAGACCAGCATTCCCTTAGTTTTCCTACTGGTCTTCACCCTTCAGTTCTCCCAACGAATACCTTTTTGGGTCTCGGTTGTTCGTCCATAAGATCCATATGGACAGCCCATAAGGCCCCATTTGGCGAAGAAAAAAGTGGTCTTCCACCATGACAATGCACTGGCTCACACCTTGACCGGCGCCACGCCCAAATTGGTCGAATTGGGCTACGAACTTTTACCACATCCACCGTATTCTTCAGATATCGCCCCGTGCGACCCGCCGGGCAGAAATTTGAGTCGAATGAGGAGATCATCGCCACGAAGGCCTATTTTGTAGACCTCCAGAAAACGTATTTTTCAGACGGGTTAAAGAATTTGCAGCATCGCTGGGTCAAGTGTATCGAACTAAGAGGAGATCATGTCAAGGAATAAATCGCCACTCTTCAAAATTTTCGTTTTTCTTTTGTAGGCTAAATACTTATTGGACCGACCTCGTATATTTTGCACGAAGAATTACCTATGAAAAAGCTACTCGGAAAGATGATGCCGCATTCGTTAACGATTCAACAAAAACTGAAACGTGAATTGGAGCGTTTTAAGCAGAATGAAACCGATTTTGTGTGTGTTTTTCTTACTGGGGATGAGACTTGGATTTACCATCATGATCCTAAACTGAAGCAAGAACGTTTACAGTGGACTGAAGCTGGTTGTTCAGCTTCAAAAAAGATCGTCAGAACGATGGACAAAAAAGGTTATGGCATCAGTTTATTTGGGATTCAAAGGGGATTTTGTTGATTATCTTGAAAAATGTAAAACAACTCTGAGTATTATTGCAACCTTTTGGACTAGTTGAATAAATAAGATCGTGAAAAACGACCCGGCTCTTGAAGAAAAAATCATTTTTCATCAAGTCAATGCATGTCCACACACAAGTAAGGGGGATGTGACAAGGACGAGGGAGGGGCCAAAAAATCACGGAATTAGTGTGACGTACTTTTTGGATGACCCGAAATTTCGATTGAATTTTATTTTATTTATTCTCCAAAACTGTTTGATAGTGAATAGCAAAAGACATAGAAGTTTCCAAGAAATTCATCAAAATGCTTCAGTGAAGTTTCCTTAGAAACGTAAATTCATTTTTAAAAGACTTTTCGTCTGTGCTATACAAAACATGTGAAAAAGAGCACTCAACCTTAAAATCCCTTTTTCCTAGAAGCTTTTCTATTCACCTTAAATTCTCGTATTTGCTTTTCAATTTTCATTTTCAATACAACTCCATGCTTGTCTGTTGGCGTTTTCGCATTTAGCATGGATACATAAAACCACTTTTCATATTTCAGAAAACCCATATTCTGGTCACTTGAAAGTTAACTAACCACCAATTCACCACCTATAACCCTTCCTTTACGAATCCACAACCTTATTGCATCGCATTGAAAATATTTCCTCTTTTTGAACGAAATAAATTGAACACGTTGAACCAAGATATCGTGCAGACAGCAGTTCAGTTACGTCAAGGGTTTTAGCATAGAGACAACATTAGTGTAAATGACAACAGTAACAACATAAGGGTAAATCTTTTTTTCTTTATCGAAACTTTCCCAACCCCTTTCTGCACCTCTCTCTGTCAAGTGGCGTAATCGGATTGGTTTGAAGAGCAGTGAACTGAGAGCAATTTGTCGTTTTGCAGCCAAACCATATTTTCTCCCGTTTATTTTCCATTTCTTAGCACATGCATATATTGCGGTAGATATACTCGTACGTACGTTGTGAAGGCAATATATAGGAGTCTGACACAACATGATAAAGCTAAAGGTGGTTGTGTATAGAAATGTTGGAAAATGAACAGTTCAATGGGGGAAATTACGTTTGTCCTATTCGACACACTAGACGATAGACGAGAAAATAGAACAAGAAGAGAGCTTGGGGATTGGGCGAGGGGGAAGTGAAATCATTAACCGGGAATTGAATTATTTGTCTGCACATTTTCCGGTTGGAATGAAACTGTATTCAAAAGAGTGTTAAAGAGGATTTGATCGCTGAAGAGGGTTTCAGTAGCTTTTTGCTATGGTTTCATTGAATTGAAAAGGAAGAAGAAAAAGGATTATGCCAATGAGGATTCTCATTTCGATATGTTTCACTCGTGTCTGAGAAACGGCTTAACGATTTCGAAAACCAAATTATCTTTATGAAAAACTGCATGTGACTAATTTACTTTGAGAAGATGATCAATAGTAGAATTTGGTTTTATTGAAATTTTCAATTCATTTTTACAGATACATGAGCTAGAAGCGCCATTAATTTTGTTTTGCTTTTGTCGATTGGGAATAATAATTATTTGAAAAATATTTAATAAATACAGAGGAGTTACACTGAAAAAAAATCTTTCTATCGTTAACCGACAGGATGTTGTCTCCCATCGGACGCGTCCTCAGTTGGCGGATAGAGGGGTGCCCCAACCAGTTAGTAGGCGAGTATTTGGGAAATAAAACATCATTCCCGGACCAAAAACCGACTAAATCGAAATGCTGACAGTGCTCCATTTAGTATTTACTTGTCATGGAACCAGGACAACCGCCTCGGATCGGATTGCATAAACGGCAACGATTATCGCAACGTATGAAGAACTATTCTTTTGGAACTTGGAATGTTAGATCACTGAACAGACCAGTTGCACTGCGACGGCTTCTGGATGAAATAATGAAATACAGGATCAACATCCTCCCAGTGCAAGAAACCAGATACCAGAGTGAAGACACATTTGACATGTGACCGCACACCGCGTTTAAAAGCGGAAAATTTCAAGGAAGCTGTGAGTTCGGCGTGGCTTTCTTTGCTGGCAACTGGTACAGGGGAGGCAAATAAGGACGAATTTTACAACACGCACTGTCGATGTATTGCCGTCAAATTGTTTGGAAATAGAATAGAATTATTTGAAGAAATGAAATCATAACGTAACGTAAATGATAAAGAATTTAAATGTGAACGTCATGTATTGACTCTGCATTTGCCTCATACATTTACATACAAACAAAGTCAGCTGAATTCGTGTATAAGAGCAGTGCTCACATTAATCTCTCTCTGTGTTCCTCTGATCGTTGAACAATAAACATCCAATGTAAGTAAGACTCTTAATAGTTGTTTTTTTGGAATAATCATCGGATCACATCAGGTTATGGAACCCATTATTCCGTTGGGTTCTCAAATAAAATAGTGAAAGAAAAATTCAATCGAAAAGTGAAGCAAACCTGTTCCACGTGATTACCGTTTAACAATGGCAAATGGTAATTTGTTTTCGCAAATCGGCCTGTTGAGTCGATTGAAAGGCCGAGGTAACTATGATCGCTGGAAGATTTCGGCACAAGCTGCCTTGAAATTATCGGATCTTTGGCAATATGTTGGCGGAAAAGTTGTCGAGAAAGACCCTACAAAAATTGCTGAAGGCGAACGGAAGGCGAAGGCGAAACTGACGCTGATGAATTCAAACACACATGATTGTGACGATCGAATCGAGTGGCAAGACAATCAGTTCGGACTTTGTAAAATCGAAACTACTACAGCATGTATCGGCCGAAGCCGCAACGAATCATTCAAATGCGTTGTTTATAAAGAAGTGTGGATAGTTTGGTTCTAGTAGGCAACAAAGGACAAAATGCCAAGTGGATTCAAAAGGCAAAATGTTATTCTTGTGGAAGAATGCGACATCTGCCACGAAAATGCCCAGATAAGCAGAAAAAACCCGATAAATCACTTATCTGTTTTGCGGGACTTGTTACAAACGAGAACAATCGAGATTGGTTCATCGATTCTGGTGCGAGTCGTCACATGACGAACGCAAACGAATACCTCATGAACAATCGCGCATCAATAGTGCCGAGTGTAACGGTCACGGATAATGTAAGACTGATCGTGTAGTGTGAAGGCGACGTGAAATTGTGTTTGGAACGCGGCAAGAAACTATCGATGAATCCAGTGACTGTTCGAGGCACGTTGTATGTTCCAGGACTTTGTACGAATTGGTTATCGGTTTCACAGCTAGTGAGCAAAGGCTGTTCGTTGTTTTTCGATAAGAGCGGTTGCGTGAATTGAAGTGGAGATAAGATCATCGGGCGTGCGATGCTCACGGACAATATGTATTAATTGGTGCAAACAGAAAATTAACATGGATTTTTTGCATCGTGCAGCGAAACACAATCATTGTGGCATCGACGTTTCGGGCATGCTGGGCACGAAAAAATGCAAATTCTCATTGGTAGATGAACCGTCAACGGCATCACACTATCGAATGTGAGTGTGTAAGGCAAGCGAGCACGACGGCCGTTTGACAGCAATGACAACAAAATGAGTCAGCTGCTGGAGTTCGTTCATTCTGATGTATGGGGACCAATGCAGGAGACGACATTCTGTGGTTCGCTATATTTTGTCACATTCACGGACGATTATAGCAACAAAACATTCACGTACATGAAGAAACGCAAAGCCGAAATCATATTTAAGGCGATGGTTGAGCGCACGACTTGACGAAAATTTAAGAAATTGTGCAGCGATGACGGCGGCTAATACGTTAATAAAGCGTTTCAAAAGTTGCTGGATGGGTCAGATATTTCTCATCAAATTTTATCTTTCTTATCATTAGCAAACAAGGGTTCAAATTCAAACACCTTAAGGTCGCTAATGAATAAAAAGCCAGCCTGGGGTAATTTCTTTTCAATATGCGACAATAACAAGAACGAACATTTATTCGTGTCCTTCAACGGCAGATTTTGCATTGCAATTGAATGACGCGAGCATGTGGGCGTTGTCTGCTCCAACAAGCTTGCATCACCTGGAATATTGCTAAGCTGAGAAGTAGTCTGTATGGTCTAGTGGTTAGAGCAGGAACGCATAAGCCAAAGGTCCCAGGTTCAAATCTCGTTGGGAACAACGTGATTTAGTTCAGGGGATTTTTCGGACAGACTATGAGTGTTCACTCAGTGGTGATATGTACTGATTTAATCAGATCATATCATAGCTGAGCAGACACACGGGAGCATGGTACTGACCAAACTAACTTCCGAAAAAAATCAATACGGTCATGAAAATGAGATACTCTAACTATCTCTAAGCGAAGGCCCGAGAGGGGCTGTAGTGCTATAAAGAAGAAAGAAAAAGAAGAAGCTGAGAAGAACCAGCCAAACAAGTGTCATGGAACATCAGATGTGCCTTTTTCGAACGGGATGCGTCGAGAACGGTAGTTGCCCGCTGATGAACTTATAACCGGAAGACGAGAGACTTTTGATGGGATGATTGGGGCAGTCAGATTTGGGACGTGGTGTAGATTGGAGGTACGGGAAAAGGAAAAAGGGTGATTGTGTGGATTGTGTGTTTAAAATTTAGTGAGTTGTTGTGTTGATTTTTCGCGGAGAAATTACGTGGAAAATTTCGCTGATAGAGGAAAAGTCGTGATTGAGATATAGAATACACATACAAAAATGAGATGAATCGTGGCAAAGACGTAAGTCCAAATATTTCAAGAACAAGTGAAAATTGTGAAAAATTTGCAAAGGAAAAGAAAATAAACCAAAATAACTGTAAATATGTGTGATGTTTCGAACCTGAGTTAACAGTGTCTTGATAATAACCAGTGGCGAAGTTTAAAGAGGGGCGACCCAATTCGATTGAAAAATAAATTCAGGAAGAACTATAAAGAACGTAAAAAGAGGAAAAAAATAAAGAACTATAAAAGTTCTCGAATTAAAATTTGTAAAAACCAGACGTAAAATTCAGATATCAACTGCTGTGTTGCATGTTTCCTTCAAATAAATTTTCTTTGTTTTTTATTGGAAATAGGCAACAACTTGTATTTCAAGTTTGCACGGTGTGTCTACTAAAATTTTCAGCAGCCCACCCCTTCACAACATGGCGTAAGTAATTATATTTTATTTTTCATGAATACTTTCATTATTCCATCTTTTATTGCATAAACAGTTGGGCTCATTTTGCCTAGAATTATTTTAATTTTTTTTCTCTCTCGATTGTTTAAGTTTGTTGAAAACCTTTTTTCTTGTTAATATAATAAAGACCATGAAAATTAAAAAAAAAACTCCATTTCTCAGGATGTCTTCTCCGTCCCTTTTTTTGTGGTAGGTAATTAAATTTGAGCCTTTGAGCGACGGGTCCTGAGGCAAATAACCGGAGCGAAGCTAGACGGAGACGAATGGCGAATTCGATACAACCATGAGCTGTATGAAATTTTTGACGAAACTGAGGTCTCAACGATTGTAAGACTGCGGAAGCTGCAACGGGCTGGCCACGTGAATCGTATGGACGAATAACTAAAAAAAAAACAACAAAAGTATTCGTTGAGAGAACTGAAGGCCGGGGACCAGTGGAGAAACCGAGGATACGCTGATCTGGCTTACTCGACGAAGACAGTTCATCGCTGCTCGGATTTCGAAATTGGAAGACGTGGTCAATGGGCCGGGACAGGTGAAGCGCTATTTGCAGGAAGCGAAGGCACAGCACGGGCAAAGAGTGTCCCGGAAGACCCGCGACACAACTGAGTGCTAGCCCGCCTCAGTACGCCAGTCCGGGTTAACCACTCCTCTGCCAAATTCTAATGTCTGCAACCGCGGCGGCTTCCGCGGTTGTTACAAGTTTCAGTGAAAAGTCTTAGGAACCTTTTTTTTTGAATTAGCTAACACGAAAACGGGAACAAAACCACACCAACGCCAATTGCGAAACGCAAAAATAAGCCATTCCTTAATCAATCATTTAGAACAACATGACAGCATTTGCTGGAAAGGACGACGTTACGCCACTGCGCTGCGTGACGAACGACGTGGAAGTGTTCCTCGTGCAATTTATCCCTCTGAATGAGCGCCAAAATAACATGTTTTCAAATGTGCTACTCTCAGTAATGTGGGCGGTGTTATAAAAATTATACCAGTTCCTTGCTAAGAATCCTTTCATTTAATCCTTTGTGTCCCACTGGTCACTCCATGCAACACTTATCTAATAATTTATCACCCGACTCCTACTAGTTATATGCCGCTGCCACTGCTTAAATATAATGCTTATGGTGCCATCTATTGGAAACATTTGATTCTAGACTTAATTTCTACGTTATACGTTGTATGTATTTTAGTGTTCTGCCTACATTCGAGTGATTAGTGACAGAGCATTAGCTTTTGTTTATGAATATGAAAAAAAACGGGAGTTGTTTGAAATGGCATGTGAGTAATTGCCCTAAATACTGTATAGTTTCGTATTTTACATCGCGACTGACGATTTTTTTTAAATTTTACTCTATTTTATATCTTGTGATAAGAGCTGGTTACGTGTAATAACCACCGGAAACATATTATGTGGGCCTCTAAACAAATTTTTTTTTCTGCTATCGCAGCAGGAAGGAAAAAATGGTCTTTTGTGGAGCTTGAAGCAATGGATAATAGAGAAATAAATGACTCGCTGGCTGAAATTCCGTCAGATGCCGAATTTTTGGCAGGGGATGAAGATGCATTTGACCATATAATTGGTCAGATACTTGGAAATCTTGATGAAAATATTATTGTTGAGCAGGACGACCCCGTCGCAGTAATTTTACCTGAAGAAACTGAGATTGAAAGTGATGAAGACGAACCGTTTGCAAGAGTAGCTGAAAGGTTAGCTGCTACATCTGTACCCGAATTTACCGGTGCAACTTGGACTAAAGGTAATTTTTATCAGGAACCTCCAACATTTGATTTATCTGAGAGGTTTGATTTATCCCAGAAGATTTGTTGGAGTCAATTGCATTCAATACAAACTTAAACGTTACTCAAAAAAATACCAATAAAGGAAATAAAACTTTCCAACCAACTACATCTGAAGAAACCAAACTATTTTTGGGAGTGAATCTACTTATGGGTGTAAAAAAGCTTCCTAGCTTGAAGGACTATTGGCCTTCACAAGAGGTCAGAGATGCCTATATTAGCAAAATTATTTCTCGTGACAAATTTTATTGGTTGCTCAGTAATTTACATTTTGCAGATAATACTCTTCAGCTGAAAAAGGGGGAACCAAATTATAATAAACTATAAAGTCGGACCGCTTTTGTCTACCCTGCCCAAACATACAAGGCGTATTAGTCTCCGGGAGAATGCCAAGCAGTTGACGAAAGTATGATCAAATATAAAGGCATATCATGCATGAAACAGTATATGCCTGCAAAACCTATTAGGCGTGGATACAAGGTATGGGTTCGTGCAGATTATTCAGGCTACGTTTGCGAATTCCAAATATATACTGGACAAATACTTGTAGGAGATCTACCCGAAAAAGATTTGGGAGCAAGAGTAGTGAGGGATCTGACAGAAGATTTGAAAAATAATAGCCATAGGGTATTCTTTGATAATTATTTTACTGGTGTTCCTCTCCTGTGGGATTCGAAACAGAATCAAATATATGGCTGCGGAACTCTAAAGAAGGGAAAGAAACATCTACCAAATGACTGTGCAGATGACAAGAGCCTTGCCAGAGGCCTGTATGATTGGCAGATGACGGAAGACTGGCTGTTGTGCCTAAAATGGAAAGATAAAAATCCTGTGTATTTTTTATCAAATTACCACGATCCTGAAGATGCTATTACGACTAATCGAAGAAACAAAGATGGTGCGTTGGAAGTGGTAAATTGACCAAAAGTAGTTGTCGACTACAATAACTATATGGGTGCGGTTGATAAGGCTGACATGCTCAAAAAATGTTACGCCATTGATCGGAGAAGTAAAAAAAAATACCACAGAATAGTTTGTCACTTTCTTGACACTACTGTGGTGAATTCATATGTTTTATTTCCAAAAAGATGCAGCGGAGCGACGCTTTGCTTGTAGCAATTTAGAATCAATGTTGCTTCAGGATTGATTGGCACTGGCAATGTACCCAAGAAAAACGGACGGAAGCTAGTGGAAGTCATAAATCATTACAAACAGACAGTGCCAATCGAGAGAAGAACTAACAAGCCAGCCCATATGCCTACATACAGGGTCTGAATAATAAGTAACCGGACTGAACCTGTCCCGCGCCGTCAAAGCGTCTGCTAACCGGTATCTGGTGCTGTACTGGTGGTGGGGGTCTAGGTATAGGGAACCGGGCTGCAGTAGTGTGTCAAACTCAAGAAAACGGCCACGGAAACTCTTCAAATGATTCAAGAGGCTTACGGTGAGGATGCTCTGTCTAGAACTCAAGTGTTTCAGTCGCACAGAAATTTCCGGGAGGGCCGCGATGACGTCCATGACAAACAGCGCGTCGGTGCTCCATCAACGAGTCACACGGACACAAATGTGCAAAAAGTGCGTGATATGTTGAACAGTGATCGTCGTCTGAGCATTCGGGCTATCGCAGATGAGGTTGGAATTGATAAGATGATCGTTCACAACATTATTAAGAACGATCTGGTAATGAGGAAGATCTGCGCGAAGCTGGCACTCAAACACCTGACTGATGAGCAAAAGGAGCGTCTTGTTGCTGTCGCTTCGGAAATCCTTGATCGACTGCAAACCGAACCAGAGTTCTTAAAGCCCGGATATGGCACCAGCGGACTTCTTTCTATTCCCCAAGATCAAGAGACACCTTAAGGGGACGCGGTTCGGGACTCTGTAAAACGTTCAACGTGCTATGACGAGGCCTCTAGACAGCATCGAGGTTGCCACCTTCCAGGGAGCGTTCGGGGATTCGAAAATCCGGTATCAGCGTGTTATCGACTCCAATGGGGACTACTTTGAAGATTTCTAAAGAAAAATTGTACAAATTTTGCCAATAAAAAATTTCCTGAGGTCAGTCCGGTTACTTATTATACAGACCCTGTATGGTACATCTAGGCGTTGTGCGGTATGTAGCACGAAGAAAGTAGCGTATAGAAGTATGTGTAGTTGTACTATTTGTACTGTTGGACTATGCCTAAATGCCAAGAGAAACTGTTTTTTGATCTACCATAGCAACGAGTAGCTAATTAGTTATATTACTGATACTTCTTAAATATAATAATGCAAAATAAATACTTTGTCAATAAAAAAAATCGAACCTTATCTAATTCAACCCTAATTCCTAGTGATCAGCAATGGTAGTCTAACCATTTTTTTGAAAAAAAAAAAATGGGGTAGTCCGAATTAATTTTAACTTATTTTGTGGTTAATTGTTCACTTCTAAACTATAAAACATTATTTATAAATAAAAAATTTCAAATAAAGTTAATTCCGGACTCAAAAGGTTAAAACGTTTTTTATAGTTCAATTTTATATTATAATTTGATATCCTACATATAAAAATAATCACATTTCCTTAATTATCGAGCTTTTCATATTTTGCCCCGCAGAGAGTTACTCGTAAATGTGTTCTTTATATACTCGAAAATAAAATGACAGCAAAAAGTCCATAATTTATTTCATCTAAAAAATATTAAACATACATAAAACTATGCACTGTCAGTTCACTTTATAATTCTTTGAACAATGAAAAAACTCAACTTTAAACAATTCGATATAAATTTTCAAATCGACTTTACTTTTTCTAATTTTTTCATATTCTCTTGTATGTGTATATCCATAAGAAAATAATTAGTATTTAGCTAGGTAACGCAAAAGAAAAGAATGCGTCTTAATTGGTTACCTAGAAATCGCACTTAAGAAATTTTCCTCTTGATCTGGTTGCCGCTCGTAGTCGCGTAACGCGTAAAACGCGGACAGGAACAAAATTATATTTTCACAGAAAATTCAGAAGCTACATCTTAGAAATAGAAACACAAGTCTGGGAGAAAATGACTTTTCTTCGCCTCCAATTTGTTTCATTCTCTTCCCGCCAACTTTCAAGATTTATTACTTTGTTGCTAGGACATTATATGTACAATATAGTCGTCGCCATGCAACTTGTTTCATTTAATATTCTTTTTCCATCATTTTCTATTTGAAAACTTTTTCTTTGCCATGTTAAAAGTCCAACAACACACTTTTCTAATTATTCATTACAAAGCCATTCCACTCTCTCCTTCCGAGCCTACATCTTAGCACAATGTCTTAGCTCCGTCGTTTTTCTAGGAATTATTAAAAAAAAAACAAAAGCTGAACATACAATGATGGAAAAAAAACTTATAATAGAAAATTAGCATATAATGAGCATTATAGGATGCAAATCTAATGATGGAGCTAGAGGTGATGAAGCAAGCGATGACTGAAAGTTGATGAGTTTCTGTTGTTGTTGCAGTTGCTAATGTATCGCTGCAACAAAGATTAAAGTGCTAGCGATCACGACAATGGGAGGAGCTCAGCTCTGCCAGCAAATCAAAGGAAAAATGGTAACAATTCTCATTGATAGGTGATTGAACGCTGGAAAACAGGAAGAGAGAAAAACTCAACTCGGCAAACAGTTGCGAGTGCAATTGCGACGAACGAAACAAAAAGTGTATGAGGTCAGCGGAAGTTCAGATGCACACAGAATAGATACAAATACTTTTTCTGATCCCTCGATGGTTCGTTCGGGTTCAGTGCAAGAGTTCAATATGATTGTTTGATTTCACTGAAGGCAACGGTGGTGATAGTTGATTGGAAAATATTGAATTTTTTTTTGCCCGTATTCTCTTTTGAATTTAAAATCTTTCATATTTTAGAATAGTAGAACGGAAGTTAGATCATCTTCATGAACTGTTAATAACTACACCAAACATATTGCTGCAATGTAAACTATTCTTCATATTCACAGCCCTATCGACAGATTTCATTTACACATTTAATCATCCTTTCAACTTAATTGCATATACCAGTAGCCGTCGGCTGTAATTTATCCGATTAATGCAATCATCAAAGAATTCAAAGTGGATAATGCATCCCTTTAATTAACAACCCAACGTAGTAGCTGAAGGACACTATTCCCGTCAACTTTATGATTTCATTTCAACGTTGTACGTAACTGTATGCAGACCAGCAAAGAGGAATTCAGTGTTGAAACAGACTGACCCAAGCTGTAATAATTAAAACAATTTGTGGAGTAAGAGGATTATTACCACTCGTAGCGGCAATAGTGCGAATTATTAATGGTGAATATATCATTTGGAGCTATTAGTGATTTGGCGGATTATATGATTCGAAAATTTTCACCAGTACGCGAAAGTTTGATGGATTGCGAATCTGACAAAATATTACACCATTTCCTTCGAAGGAGTTTTAAGTCTATTACATCCACTTAAAGGTAATTGTACTGGAAAAAAAATAAGTAATACCATTTTCATCCCGCATTTGCAGTGGTACCGACCATAGCACCTTCTTGAGTGCCAATACATTCGATCAAGATAATGAGACACTCTACTGTGAGTGCCAAAAGAAAGTGTACGAGTTCACCAATATGTAACATATTCAAAGCCTCATAAAATGAGTTCTAGACGTCTGATTTTAAAGTTTCTTAGTGTTTGAAAAGGTTTTTTTTATTTTTTATTGAAAAATATGAAAAAACATAACAATAAAAATTCAACAAAATTTCAAAAAATACTTCATTTTTTACTCGTCATAAACAAATTTAAATTACACAAACAAAGCAAACATCTTCAAATTAGTACTTAGTCTGGTTTCTTTTAGCTTTTAAAACAGCTTTTAGTTGTCTTGGCATTGACTCAATCAATTTTCTAGTCAAACTGATTAAAATTCTCTGCCATTCTTACATTAAAATTGACTTCAACGACTGTTTTGCTTGTTATAATCCCGTTTGCAGATCGTGTATCTAGATAATCCGTCAAATGCTCAATTTGGTTAAGGTCTGGGAATTGCGAAGGATGATCCAGCTGGTTAGGTGTCCAATACAACAACCATTCCTGCACTAATTTTGGCTCGTGCTTTGGGCCGTTGCTGAAAGACCCATGGCGCATATAAACCTAATTTTGCAACCCTTAGTGGTAAATTTTCTTTCAAAATGTCCAAGTAATCATTTTTATTTATCGTAGGATCATATACAAGTAGAGACCAGACTCCCAACGCCTAATACCGCCATACACCCTCCAGACTAGGGTTTGCAATCCCTCCAGACTAGGGTTTGCAATCCCTTCAGACTAGGGTTTGCAATCCCTCCAGACTAGGGTTTGCAATACTACGACCTGCTGGATCCCACAGCAAAGTGCGGATCCGCAGCATCGAATCCCGCAAATTCTTTGAAATATGTTATCTGCAATGCTTTGCGCGATGTCACCGCCAATCAGTTAGCATTTGAGTCGGTATTTGTTCGTGTGGCTGCAGATGATTTTGTTCTAGTCCCTTGGTTTAGTTCGGATCCATGGCTCATGTACTGCTGAACATTGTGTCGGGTTAGTTAAAGAACGCTTGGCAAGTTTTGACCTTGATCTTGAAACTGATATTATCGGCATTACAACAGACGGTGCAAGTGTCATGAAAAAAGTTTGCAAACTACTATCTTGCCATCAACAGATTTGTTTTGCACACGGAATACAATTAGCCGTGGCAAATATCCTTTATAAAAAACGGTTGACGAATGAACAGCTTACGTCAAAAGCCTTACCTGATGTTGAAAATTTCAACAATCAAATTGATTGCGATGAAGATTTAGAAGAAATTCATAATGAACAAGGTTTGAACCTTACTATAGAGCGACAACCTGCTGAATTGATCTCTAGCTATAGTAATGTTATAGATAAAGTTCGAAAAGTGGTCAAAATTTTCCGAGGGTCTCCTACCAAAGATGATATGTATTAACAAAAATACGTCAGAGAAGAGACTCGGAAAGAATTAGCTCTGATTTTAGATTGCCGTACCCGGTGGAATAGTATGTTCGACATGTTAGAGCGGTTTTACAACTTAAAAATGTGCATTGAGAAAGCTCTTATCGACATTGGATCTGAAATAAAATTTACCGACGAAGGATGGTTCAAAATCAAAAGCGTAGTTGACAGCTTGCAACCATTAAAATTGGGCGTCGAAGTGTTGTGCAGACGAGAATCAACACTTCTTACTGCAGATAGCACATTTCGTTTTATTATAGAGAAGCTGGAGAAGCAGAATAATTTTTTAAGCGATGAACTCGCCGAGGCTCTAAGAGTGATAGTTAAGGAAAGGCGCAATGAAATCGCAGCAACATTAACTTATTTGCAGCATCCAAAAAAATATGAGCAAGAGCTGAAAACACCCAATCCGATATTTGTAATGCCGAAAAAGAACAAACTACGACAAGACATGAAAAAAATTCTATCCCGAGTCATTACTGTTGAATTTGAAAATTTTGAATTGTTAGATGATGTGCGTGCCGATGATTGCCAACCACCATTGCCACATAATTTGACTTTGCTGGAGGAATTAGAAATGCAACTAGAACAAGATAATGTAGATTACATTGAACACATTGCAAATAGAAAAGAGAAAGATTTCGATCAAATCCTCAGAAAAAAAAGACGACGTTTGAAGCCGATGGAATTAAAGGGAAATATCTGACTTTGTTACACGATTATTTACTAACCATCAAGCCAATAAGTGTAGAAGCAGAAAGAGCATTTTCGGCTGCTGGCTATATATGTAGCTCCATAAGAAGCAGGTTGGGAGATCAAACGATTGATGCTATATGCTTTTTAAGATCATATTTTCAAAGGAAGTGATGAATAGTTGCTTGATACTTTTAAGATAAATGTAACACATTATTTGCTTTCTTTTAATGAGTGAAAATAAAAATGTTAAATATGCATATATAATTCATATGATTGATTGATTCTATAATTAGCTCATATAATAATTTGAATTAATTTTTGTTAAATTAAAATGCAAGCACAGCTTTGCGTTGATGAATATTGTGGCTAAATATTGTGTTTAGCAGTTCATATATAAAGTCATTCTCAGATAAGCTACTGATATGTACAATAAGTAGTTATTTAGGTACAAGGAGATGCTTTAAATTGATATTTTTAAATAAATTTATAATTTTTACTACAAAAATGTTTAATTTTTTGAGTTTCATAGAAAATCAAATTTCTGCGGGGTTCCCGCGGGATCCCGCTAGATTTAATACAATCCAGCGATAATCCCGCGGGATTGAAAACAGCTCGGGATTGCAATCCCTACTCCAGACTACAACCGACCATTCTTTATGGTTGAACCATGAACCAGACCATGCTTTATGGTTGAATTTATATTCTTCTGCTCGAATTCAGAGTTTTTGTTTCTCCATATTTTAGATGATTGATTATTTAAAATTTACTTTCATCACTGAAAAGACAAATGCACTTTTAATACTTTTTGACATAAAACACTCCGAGTTTCTGATTCTTGTCAGAAATGTATGGCTTTTTACGGGGTACTTTGCCATGTAACCCATTCCTTTTAGGTATTCAACGGACCGTATTTGTGTTGACACTGACCCCCGAAGCTACTGTTCTGTTTCCCGCTATTTTCACTTCACTCGCTGCTGGACTTCCTCGCACTTTCCTAACAATAAATCGTTCAACAAATATGGACAATTATTTTGGCATACTGAAACGAAGCCGATCACGATCACATCTTTAAATTTCTCGAATTTCTCTAACAGTTTTTTCATGGTGTTATGGCTTCTACACACTACTTGTGATATTTCGCGTAACGATTTTCTTTCCTTTCTTAATTTTACGATAAGTTTTCGCGTTTGAAGTGCAATTTGCTTCTTCTTCTTCTCCTTCTTCGTAGCACTACAGCCCCTCTCGGGCCTCCAAATGTCTCCAATTTCGAAATCCGAGCAATTTCAAAATCCGAGCAGCGATAAGCTGTCTTCGTCAATCGAGTCAGACCAGCGTTTCCTCGGTTTTCGCACTGGTCTCCGGCCTTCAGTTCTCCCAACGAATACCTTTTTGGGTATCCGTTTTTCGTCCATAAGATTGATGTGTCCAGCCCATTGCAGCTTCCGCAGTCTTACAATCGTTGAGACCTCCGGTTTGTCAAAAAATTCATGCAGTTCATTGTTGTATCGAATTCGCCATTGGTCCCCGTCTAGCTTCGCTCCGATTATTAGCCTCAGGAACCGTCGCTCAAAGGCGTTCAACATATTTGCGGTTTGGGTTAGGGTCCATGTTTCATACCCATAGCATAACACAGATCTTATCACAGATTTGTATACTTGGAGCTTTGTTTTCCTGTGTATGCAGCTAGTCTACAAGATCGGCAATACTGAATAAAGTATTTTATTTGCGAGCTGTATTCTTCGGCGTATTTCGTCTCTTTCATTGCCCATTTTCGTTATTTTGGCGCCTTAATACACAAATTCGCTAACATTTTCGATACTGTATTCGCCAAGTGTGATATTTTGTGTATTTGAAGTATTTTTCCTCGACTGCGTCATGAGCTTTGTTTTATTTTCATTGTTTTGTAGCTCTACTAGTTTTGCTTCGCTATTGAGTTTCAGGAAAATTTCTCTGGCAGTTGTTAATGACCGTGACAAAATGTTGATGTCGTCCGCATAGGCTACTACTTGGCTCGACTTGAACAGTAATGTACCTCGCGTATCCACAGGTAGCTTACTTATGATGTACTCTAGAGCCAAATTAAATAGCATTTTGGCCAGCCCATCTCTCTGTTTTAGTCCGATATTTGTGTCAAAGGCATCGGTGAGTTGGTTATCGATGCGGACTTGGAAGGTCGTCGACGTCATTGTCATTTTGGTTGGGATGCCAATGCAAAGCATTATTTGGTATAGTACGTTACGATCAATATTGTCGTATGCTTGCTTGAAGCCAACGAAAATTTGTTGTATGTCTATGTTGAACTCCCAGCATTTTTCAAGTACCTGCTTGACAGTGAACAATTGGTCTATTGTCGATCTACCTGCACTAAAGCCACCTTGATACTCCCCAATAATACTGTGGGCGTATGATCTAATTTTATTTTTTAAGATCTTTGGAAATAATTTGTACGCCGTACAAAGCAGTGATATGCCTCTATAATTTTCGTACTGTAGCTTGTCATTTTTTTTGTGTGGATAGGGAATATAATTGATTGACTCCACTCTTTCGGCAAATGTTTTTGTTGCCAAATGTGCTGTATGACTTTGTGAATAACTTCATGAACACGGCTGCCACCATATTTGACGAGCTCCACTGGAATCTCATCGATGCCCGGCGCTTTATTACTCTTTTGGGCCTTGATGCTAGAGCAAACTTCATCCAGGTTGGTGGGGCCAATGGAAGCTCTCTGGAGACATCTATAGGCTCCGATGTTGCGGAGCTGTGCGGAGGATTAAGGAGGTTCTTGAAATATGATGCCCATCTTTCTTTAATCCTGGTTTCATCAGCGATGATATTGCCGATGTCATCACATTACAATACCCTAACAAATGAGTAAATGGCTCCATAAAATAGTTGTATGAGAGCAACTGAAGAGAATTAGAAGATGTATTGTAATCTTCGCAAATAACTCTAAGTTAACAGGAGTTCTGCATTATTTGCCCAAAACCGTTTAAAAATAACGAACTACTATACGAGTATGTGTCAACAATAAAGAAGCCTGGTTGGGTGCATACTCGTACATGACTTGCGAGATGGTTTTCTTTGCATCTACTCGGAATAGATAGAATCTGATAAGGCCCTGATTAGAGCCCAATCGCAGATAGTTTTTATGGTCTATGTCCTTCACAGGAAGATTCTTGGAAACATTAGCAGTGAATCTGATACTGTGAATAGCATAGTTAGGCGCATGTGGATCTAAAAGGTAAGCTCGGGCGCCATACCTTTGAAGATGATGTAGATTCGGTGTAGCACACGACGGTAGTCCCAAAAGTACCCGACCTGACTTGTGAATACAAGTAGTTTTAAAAAACCATTACTGCGATTGACAATACCACCATTCAACAACTTAATGTGAAAAATTCATAAGGGTATGTTTATTATTATTTTTTCACAGACGTCCAAAGTGAACGCTCTCAGTGAATTTGTAAATATGGAAAAAATCGGGCATCGTTATGTGATACAATACTTTCATTTGAAAGGTCTAAGTCCAACCGATATCAGAGCCGAGTTGGATTCTACTCTAGGGAAGTCTGCTCCTTCCTTTAGAGCGGTCAAATGTTGGATAGCTCAGTTTAAGCGAGGTCGTACGAGCTGCCAAGATTAACACCGCAGTAGTCGACCAAGTGAAGTCACTACGTCAGAAAATGTGAAGAAAATCCACAAAATGGTATTGGATGATTGTCGACTAAAAGTGCGCGAGATACAAGACATGGCAGGGATTTCAAAAAGTGATGTGCATCGCATTTTGACCGATAATTTGGACATGAGAAAGCTGTGCGCAAGATGGGTGCCGCGTTTGCTCACAATGGAGCACAAACAGCAACGTGAGGACGTTTCCATCGAATGTTTGACAATGTTTCGCAGCAATAAAGCCGAGTTTTTGGGTCGATTCATAACCATGAACGAAACATGGGTTCATAATTTTACACCTGAGACCAAGGAGCAGTCAAAGCAGTGGACTGAAAAGGGAAAACAGCATTTAATAGTGTTCTGAGTGACCCGGCACCAATGAAATCAGGTGTTCCACAAGGCTCAATACTTGGCCCAACCTTGTTCCTGCTATACACTAATAATTTAAATACATGCAGGCTAAGTGGTAATTACTTTTTATATGCTGATGATACAGTGCTTCTTTACTCGGGACGCGATAAAAATGACATCGGAGACGCTATCAACGAGGATCTAAATTCATATAATTTATGGTTGAAAGAGAATAAACTAGCGTTGAATATTTCAAAGACAAAATATATTATCTTTAAGCAAAAGAACAGGGAAGACATAGATGTTGATATAAAAATTAATGGTGAAAAGCTGCAAAGAGTGCTCGAACTTAAATATCTTGGCCTTACTATCGATCACCGTCTGACCTGGCTCCCGCATATAAATAACTTAAGGAGGCAATTAGCACCAATAATTGGATTGTTACGAAGATATGAGGAATTTCCAAAAAACATCAAGCATCTTGTTCTGAATGCCTTCGTACTATCAAAAGTACATTACGGAGTGGTAATTTGGAGTCAGTCCTCAAAGCAACACCTAAATATAATTTCCAGGATATTAACCAAGGCGTATAAAAATATACATAATCTCCCAAGGCTCACACCAACAAACATAGTGTATCAATCATGTAACGCATTAACTTTTAACCAAATCATTAAAATGGAGAAAGCCAAGTTTATCTTCAAAAGTTTAAATCTCAGCTTGTCGTCACAAACACCATTTATTAAAGTCTCACAAAAGAATCAATACAGTACTAGGAACGCAAACCAATTTGTAATTCCTTTTGCAAGGACAGATCGCCTGAAGAACGATGCTACAAATGACGCCCTTCGTATATACAACAATCTTCCAAAATCAGTTAAAGAAGCGAATTCTCTTATGGTTTTCAAGAAAAGACTTAGGAACTATTTAATGAATAACAATTGAATCACAGTGCAGAAACTTTCAACATAGCGTCTTAGGTCAATTATTGATCCTATCTTCGAGATGCCTCGAGAAACACCTACTATTATTATAATATCAGTCCAGTAATTTCAACATAGCATCTTAGGGCATTGTTGACCCTATCGTCGAGATGCTTGAAGAGACAGCTATTCTTTTAACTCAGAGTTTTTTTTTACTGCGTCGAATTTATAATTTTTTTTTATCTCTGAGAGCTGATCACGATATGGACAAGACAAGATTAACCGGAGGACTTCACATATTTTTGTGTGCCCCCTTATACCGATGTGTTATACATTGCCTGGGTGGCACACCTGAGGAAACGACGAAATGTGAAGTGCAGATCGCACGAGCGTAGTGCGACGAAGAAAGTGTGATGGAGAGAGTGGAAGGGAATGGAGGTAACAAAAAAAAAAAAAAAAAAAAAAAAAAAAAAAAAAAAAAAAACTGGCTTCAAAGAAAGCAAAGACAGTTGTCAGCTGGCAAGGTAATGGCATCCGGTTTCTGGGATGCGCGTGGAATAATACGAGGCACGTCCAGAAATTAAGTGTACTCAATTTATGTAGGGTTCAAAAAAATTTAATCAAACAAAAACATACTTGGTGACACTTGTACATATGTAAGTTATTTTTCGACGTAGTCACCATCCTTTCGATGCAAGTGGTGAGCCGCGGAATCAATTTTTTTATGCCTGCCTCGAAGAAGTCTCCCGCCAGCTCTTTCGCCCACTTCTCCACCTCCCCCTTCACCTCCTCGTCGGTTGAAAACTTGTTCCCACCCATGTGCACCTTAAGAGAAGTGAAGAGATGGAAATCTGAAGGGGCTAAGTCAGGGTTCAGCGTCAGCGTTCCAAAAACTCTTTGAAGCTCCGCACTCGATTCAACTTGTGCTGTTCTGTCATCTGTTTTGGGACCCACCTCGCAGACAATTTCCGATATCCGAGTTTTTGTGATTGTTTCGTGTATCAGGGATCTGGAGATTTGCAGAAACATCGCAGAAAGTTCATCTAACGTCAATCTGCGATCGTCACGGACCGCAATCTCGATTTTTTCCAAAAGTTCGTCAGTCACAATTGAAGGTCTTCTGCTCCTCTGATCGTCATGCACGGAAGTACGTCCATTTTTAAACTCGCAACACCACTTGTACACACTTGTACAATTCATAGCTTTATTACCGTAAACAGTTTTCACCTCATTATAAATTTCAACCGGAGCTTTTCCCTTCGCAACGAGGTAGCGAATGACGGCGCGAATTTCGCACTTGGCGGGAGATACGATCGACATTTTTCGCGAGAGATGCTACTGCGTCAAGAGTTTTCAAAACACTAACCTCGGATTGGTCGCGTTTTGAAGGGGAGGGGTCAGGCTACGCGGCAGTGTTGCCAACATGTCGAAAAAGTATTCGCTACAACTGTGAGTGTACCAGTACACTTAATTTCTGGACGTGCCTCGTATTTATTATTTATCTCGAAAAAGGAAAAACAATCAACGGCGCATATTATGCAGCCTTATTGCAGCGTTTGAGCGATGAAATCAAGAAAAAACGGCTACATATGACGAAAATAAAAGTGTTGTTTCATCACGACAATGCATCAGTCCACACGTGCGTCATTGCGATGGCTAAAATCAATGAGTTGAAGTTCAAATTGCTTCCTCACGCACCCTATTCGCCAGATCTGGCTCCCTCGGAATATTTTCTTTTTTCGTGTTTAAAAAATGGCTCGGCGGCTAAAGATTTGCCACCAATGAACAGGTAGAGTCTGCGGTTAATCTCTATTTTGAGAAGCTTGACGGTTCCTACTATAAAGCGGGTATCGAAGCTATTGAACATCGTTGAGGAAAGTGTATCGAACTGAAAGGAGAATATGTTGAAAAATAAAAAACATTTTCGCAATTTTTTTACTGTTTTCTTTGTCGGGTCGGGTAATTTTGGGACCGCCCACGTAAACTCGGGTGCCATACCTTTGAAGATGATGTAGATTCTGTGTAGCATAAGATGAGCCAGTCATGGAAATTGGATTTAGGACAGAAGCCTTTTAGGTAAATTTCTCGAGAGAAATTTACCTATTGCGGAGAGTATCATGTATAGATATATATATATATATATATATATATATATATATATATATATATATATATATATATATATATATATATACATCTATACAGGGTTATCTATTTCCTGGTAGGGAAAGTAAAACCCTGCCATTTGACATCTGTCAGAATTAAATGTCATTCAAAGCGTGTTTTTTTAGTTGAAGGTTTGCCATTTAGGAATATGGAACGCTTAACAGTCGAAGGACGCGTTGAAATTATTAAATTTTATTATAAAAATGGTGATTCTGCTGTATCAACATTGAGGGCTTTACGAGCTGATTACTGATTACAATTTCGAACACACCGAGAAAATTTGAAGAGACTGGATCGGTTATTGATTTTGCAAGGCCTGTGCATCATCGCAACATTCGTTCTGCTGAAAATATCGCTGTCGTTGCTCACAATGTGGAGGAAGACCCGAATTTGTCGATTCCTCGACCTGCTCAACATTTGGGCTTGTCTTACGGCTCATTGTGGCGGATTTTGCATTTGGATTTGCATCTCCATCCGTACAAAATCCAACTGACTCAAAAACTTAAGCCTCAAGACCATACACAACGCAGAATGTATGCGAATTGGGTGATTGAACAACAAGCCATAGATAACGATTTTTCGAACAAAATTTTCTTTAGTGATGAGGCTTATTTTTCGCTCAGTGGTTACTTAAATAAACAGAATTGCCGCATATGGGGCTCTCAAAATCCTCAGGTGATCGCAGAAAGGACTTTCCATCCGGAAAAAGTGACCGTTTGGTGTGCATTATGGTCTGGTGGTGTTATTGGCCCGTATTTTTTTGAAAACGATCAAGGAAGAGCCATTACAGTCAATTCTAACCGCTATGGACGGATGTGAATCGATTATTTTTGGAGAGAAATAAAAGATTATGATCTGGAGAACATGTGGTTCCAACAGGACGGAGCCACAAGCCACACAACACAGGCTAATCGAGCACTTTTGCAAGAGAAATTTTCAGGACGAGTAATTTCGAGATTGAGTGATGTCAATTGGCTTGTAAGATTCTGCGACCTAACACCTTTGGATTTCTTTTTATGGGGCTATGCGAAAGATTGTGTTTACACGAACAATCCTCAATATCTTGAGCAATTGAAAACCAATATTCGTGAAGTTATGGCCGAGATATTGCCGGAAATGTGTCGAAAATCATTGAAAATTACCTCAAAAGGATTGAGCCCTGTAAGAGGTCCCGTGGAGAGCATTTGAATGATGTTGTGTTTCACGTGTTATGGCAAGGTTCAATCTTTATATTGAATAAAAAGTTTTGTTTCCATCTGAATATTTTATGTGTTTTCTTTAGCTTTACTTTCCCAAGCGTAAAATGGATAACCCTATACTTCGTTGTTGCACTTCCTAGCGTTTAGACTCTTTGAAGCGTTATAATAGAGGGTGAGCTTATAGTAATGTGTCAAACCGCTCCAGACTAAATCCACATTACAGGACTATTGCTGAGAACCTTGCACAAATGCCTTTGAATCTCTACAAAAAGCCTACAATGGTAAATAAAGCCACAATCATACTCTATCAGCGAAAGATTTATTCGATCGACCAAGGAAACCCTGTTTAAGTTCCAAATGTAGTCCCCCATTCAACTGGACAATATGAACCATCGATGCTCGTTTTCCCGAAGACTAGGTCTACATGCAAAGGTCTAAGATTTTTGGATATCACAACCGCTAGAATATACATTGACAATAAACAGTGCGTCGTAATTTCGATTATCTTTCTCTTTCGTAGCCGAAACCTTGTCCACCAAGGCACAGAGTAGATGTAGGCAATAGAAAAGTGTCACATTTTCTTAAGTATGTTTTCGAGTTTCATCAAGTCATTTACTTTGGTTGTTTGGTTTTCGTTTAAAACAAGTTTTTGTATGTGATCGCGAAGTCTAAGCCTTTTGCGCGAATTTAGTTGAGCCATTCCTTTTATGCGTATACGAGTACATTCTGGTCTTTAAAGTTTCTCTTTGAGAATAGATGGAAAATCTTTCCCGCATTTCTACTCTAGTTTCCTTACAATGCGAGTAAATTTTATTTTTGAAATAACAATAAAGAAATTTATTTTTACAATGAAAGGGGAAAAAAGTGAAGGAAAACTTTCCTACAATCTAAAAGGAAAGTGATATGTTAATCTATTTGACTTTTATGGAAAATCTAACAGGTTTGATTTTGATAAATCCGCGCATAAATTTATTTTCAATCTCTTATGCACATTGTTCTCCATCACCAACTGTAACCAATGAATTTTCTTTTGCATCATTCAATGACGAGGAAAAAGTAATCACAACCAGTCATTGCAGAAAGTTTCACTTTATCTATAAAAGTGATATTCGCGCGCAATAAAAAGATAAATACATCAATTAGTTGCAACCAAGTCACAAAATAGCGGGAAAAAAGATAAGAAAATCGATTAGTGGAAAATGAAATTGAAATTAATGAAATATCAACCTACTGACCAATATTATCTGCATTTGCTGCTGCAACAGGTCCCGCGGTGGCTGAAGATCGTTGGACGGGTTTTATTGCAGACACTGAATGCGATCGCGTCAGGTGCAGCCGCCGAAAAGACATTCCCGTATTCGAAGCGGATGACGTTGAAGGCGATCGTTGCGGTTTTATCGTTTGAAATTGCTGCGGTCGCGATAAGGACGAGGTTCCTCCCACATTCGATGTCGATCGCGATTCTGGTAGCTGGGAGGTACTAAGACGACGCGATAAGAAGTCTTTGCTGATACCATTTGAGATGGCAAATGATGACTGTGTTGGTTGCGATGATGGATTTCTAGTTGCAGTTTCCTTCGTTGAAACAATCGTCGAACGGGAAGATGACGTTGAACTTGAAGTCGATGAGGAGGATGATGATGAGGATTTCTCTTTTCCTTTTGGTTTCTTTTTCTTATCTGCATCAAGAGTCGCCACTTCAGTTGAGTTTGCTTTAGTTTTCGCGCCATTTTTCGCGGAGGATGTAATTTTCCTGTTCGCGGTGGTCACGAAATCACGTCGCGACGGTGATCGTGAAGGGAAATTAGAGTCCGATTGTTGGTTGTTGCTTGATTTTCGCGAATCGAAAATCGATTGAACTCGATTGGCACTTAAACTGCTCACACTTCGCGATAATTTCGTTCGATACGTCCCCAATTTATTCGAGAGAAAATTGCAGGTTGTTGTCGTTGATGAATGCTGTATGGGATTCATGTGAGTGCCGTTGCGATCATTTTGCACTGGGAACGAACGATTCATGGGAATCGTGCTGTTGTTATTGTTGGTTGAGTTCGATTGTATGAAGACACCGTCACAAGTTATTTTTATAGTTGTAACCATATTTGTGCATAGCTTTATTAGTAGATTGAAATATTTGAAATTTTATAGATTATAACAATTGTTTTTTTGTTTGGCAAAATTTGGGATACTTTTCGCATTTGGATTCTTCCAAATCAAGCTTGAATTGCCTAACACAAGTAAAATATAATTAAGACGCACGCAAATCCTAATCGCAATATTAATATATATGATTTCTATCAATAAATAATTACGCTTTTATCTAATTTATCAGCTCAGTGAACCTTCCTATAATTATTTATCGAAATTGTTTCCTGCTTTCAGTGCGCTATTGTTAATGGGCAAACATTAACTTTCAACAACGCATCGATGCTAGTAATTGATCATCTAAAGACCATAAATGGATTTTCTTGACTAATCTATTGGCGTTTGCATGTGAGGAATATTAACAACAATAATATGTGATGGCATGTAAATTATGGGAAAATCGAGATAATAATGTCGAATGATTAATTATGACAACCTAATAGTGGAGTGGCCTGATATGATGGTGATGGCTAGGTACTAGGAAATTGCATTAGCGGTTGCTTTATTATCAATTGTTGGCATTGTTGTTTGAATATAAGTATAAGTGTAGATAGTGAGAGCAATTGAATGTCAATGTCGTTCAGGACTTAGGTTACTTTATTATTTTTTGAAGATTGGTGTGTAGTCAAATTTTGAAGACAGTACATGGTCTTTCGGACATTAAATTGAATAAGTTTTACATTAAAATCAAGAAAAGAAAAACGACTGCAAATGATAGAAGAGGAGATTTTTTGAATCATTTGTGATGGATAAGAGCCAAATTAGGACAGACGCGGGAACAAACAATTAAACTAGAAAATATACACAAAACCAATCACAACTGACCATACCATACACGTAACATCTAACCACCCAGCACAATATAAACTAGCAGCGTACAGCTCAATGGTGTAGAGACTTCACTCCATCCCCATAACCACTACTAACTACTCCAAAAGGTGCAAACAATGTAACGTTGACCAAATTTTCACACAGTACAAACAAAAACAGGAACTGACTGAAACACCCATGGATGACCAACAGTGGATTTTGTTTATATACGTTGGCAGAGACATACGAGGTCGGTTCGATAAGTACTTAGCCTACAAAAAAAAACGAATCTTTTGGAAAAGTGGCGATTTATTTCTCAATCTAATCTCCTCTTAGCTCGAGACACTTGATCCAGCGATGCTCCAACTTCTTTAACCCCTCTGAAAAAAACGTTTTCTTGAAGTTTTTAAAGTAGGCCTTCGTGGCAGCGATGACCTCCTCATTCGACTCAAATTTCTGCCCGGCGAATGACTTTTTCAAGTTTGGGAACAGAAATAAGTCGCACGGGGCCAAATCTGAAGAGTACGATGGATGGAGTAGCAGTTCGTAGCCCAATTCGATCATTTTGGCCGTGGCGACGGCGGAGGTGTGAGCCAGTGCGTTGTCAAGCTGGAAGAGCACTTTTTTCTTTGTCAAATGGGGCCTAAAAATTCGGCATAGTAGAGCCCTGTAACCGTTTTGCTCTTCTCCTGGTAGGCGGTGCAGATCACACCTTGTGAACCCCAGAACATGGTGGCCATCACCTTTCAGGCTGATAGCACAGTCTTCGCCTTCTTCGCAGCACGTTTGTTGGGTGAAGTGCACTGTTTCGACTGTCTTTGGTATCTGGTGTGTACTAGTGGAGCCATGTTTCGTGGAAGTTCACGAAACGCCGCAGAAACTTATTCGGATCGCGCTTAAACAGCGTCAAAAACTGCTTTGAAGGGGTCTCACGGTAGCATTTGTTGTCCGGATTGAGCAAATGCGGCACCCATCGAGTCGACAGCTTTCCCATGCCCAAAATATCATGCAGGATGCCCCACGCGGTCTTTTGAGATGCAGCTTTCTCGCGCATTTAATTGGCGGTCTACCAATACGAGCTCGTGGATATTTGTCACGTTATCCTCCGTGGCAGGCATTTTCGGGGCACCCGGACGTGGCTCATGAAAAACCGACGTGCGATCACTTTGAAACTAGCTAAACCAATTTTTTACGGTCACCATCGCAGGAGCAGAGTCACCGTACACAGCATCCATCGCTGCGCGATTTTCCTTCCAAAAACAAGAATCCAATCAACGACCGATATTGCTTCTTCTCCATTTTTCTAACATCCACGGAGACGCCCGCTTACACAAGCGGTTAAAACAAAAATACGAGTCCGATTCGGCTGAAATTTTGACAGTAACCGTCCTCGAGAATGTACTACACGATAGTGAATCCCTCGCGCGATAGTGGTGCTATCGGGTGGTCAGGCTAAGTACTTATCGGATCGCTCTCGTACAAATCATCAATACAAACTACAGGGTTTTCCAATAAGAGGTGTTATTTTGATATCAAAAGAAAAATGCCATTTTTAAATATAAATGATCGGATGTTTATTTCATTATGAAGAGGAAGGTGTGCCGTTAATAGTGGAAAATAACATCAGGAAAATGACCACCACGACCACGCTTACAGGACCATTTCCTTTTCATTAAATTTTCCATATCCAAATCGCAAAGTGCCTGCCCTATGTCCTCGATAGCCTCACGAATTCCATCTTTGAGGTCTTGAATCGACGCTGGGCTGTTGGCGTAGACCTCCTCTTTCACGTGGCCTCAAAGGAAGAAGTCGCAAGGTGTTAAATCACAAGATCTCGGTGGCCAATTGTGATCGCCTCTTCGAGAGATAACACGGTCCGGAAACTTTTGCCGTAAAAGATCAATGGTTTCGTTGCTTGTGTGGCACGTAGCGCCGTGTTGTTGCAAGTAAAAGTTGTCCAGATCAATACCATCCAATTCCGGCCATAAAAAATCATTTATCATCTCTCGATAGCGCAATCCATTCATCGTTGCTGTTGCGCCAGCCTTATTTTCCATAAAGTAAGGTCCAATGACTCCGCCGGACCATAAACCGCCCCAAGCAGTCACACGTTGAGGCAAGAGAGGCTTTTCAACAATAAATCTTGGGTTTTCCGAGCCCCAGATGCGACAATTTCGCTTGTTGACGAAGCCACCAAGGTGGAAATGGGCCTCATCACTCAAAATGATTTTTCGATGGAATTCCGGATCATTTTCATGCATTTCAAGGACCTAATCAGCAAAGACAAAACGTTGTTGATGATCGACCGGCTTGAGTTCTTGTGTTAACTGAACTTTATAAGCCTTAAGACCCAAATCTTTATGCAAAATACTGTGTAATGACGTTTGTGGAATGCCTGATTCCAAAGAACGATGAGGAATGGACAAACCTGGGTTTTCTTCAACACTTTCGGCTACAGCAGCAATATTCTCGGCTGTTCTTGAGTGACGTGCACGGGTTTTATTCTTCCCATCACTAAGTTGTTCCAACAGTTCGAATTTTTCCACCAATTTCTGTATTGCGGTCCGACAAGGTGCTTCACGACGACCCAAAAATGTTCGAGTTTTACGAACCGTCTCTGCCAAATTCTTACCATTTTAGAGTGAATTTTAATAATTTCAATGCGTTGTTGAAGCGTGTATCGTTCCATTTTTATTAATGGCGTAGTTTCTACTTATCAAATGTCAAAAAATGACAGCTTCAAAAGTGACATCTACCTAAATAGCGGGCTATTCAAAATAACACCTTTTATTGGAAAGCCCTTTACAAAGCCCATTAATAGCCAAAACTTTTGGAAATAAATTGAAACCAAAACTGAATGACGCATCAATATAAGCGAAAAGCGACATATACAAACTGTCATGGTATACGAGTACATAGGTAGAACAAGACGGAAACTAACGAAAAGATACAAAGAGCGTTTACGATCTTTTTTGTACAAAAGTACAGACTCCAATTACACGATGCACCTGCAAAAATACGCACACGAATGCTGACGCTACGAAAAACTGAATTACAATGTTACACAAATAAAAACACCGAGACTTGACATCTTCGAAAGACTTGAAATATTGGATATTCTAAAAAGTATTGAGCCTTTTTTGTCATTTTTCGATTGAATATTTCTTTTATTTAAAATGGATTTTGTTTAAATACATAGTGTCCATTATTATCTATGAACTTTTGCCATTTTTCGGGTAGGACCATTATTCCATCTGTGTAGAACTTCTGTGGTTTATCAGCGAAGAACTTGGCCAATTAATTTTCACAGTCCCTTTTTGAAGTGAATTTCTTTTCATTAGGGGAGTTTTGCAGAGAACGAAACAAATGGTAGTCTGATGGTGCAAAGTCTGGACAATACGGTGGATGCATCAACGCTTCCCAGCCAAGCTCTTTCAATTTTTGCTGGGTCATCAAAGATATGTGTGGGTTGGCATTGTCATGATGGAAGACAACGCCCTTTCTATTGATCAATTCTCGCTGGTTTTTCTGAATTGCTTTTTGCAATCTGGTTAATTGCTGACAGTACAGAGCCGCATTGAGTGTTTGGCCAGGTTGTACACCGCATGATGAACAATTCCCTTCCAATCCTACCATACCCACTTCATAACCTTATTTGCTGTCAATCCTTGTATTGAAGTCGTTTGTGATGATTCACCTTTTTTTGACCATGATCTTTTTCGAACGACATTCTCGAATCTTACCCATTTTTCATCACCCGTAATGATTTGCTTCGAAAATGGCTCGATTTCGTTGCGTTTTATTAGCATTCCGCAAATGGAAATTCGGTCGATCAAATTTTTTTGTGTTAATTCATACGGCACTCAAACGTCGAGCTTCTTTGTGTATCCAGCCTTACGCAAATGGTTCAAAACCATTTGGTGATGGATATTCAGTTCTTTAGTAATGTAATGGCTGCTTATATGTCGGTCTTCTTCAACTTTTTGTAAGATTTCATCGACTTTTTCAGTGATTGATCGACCTGAGCGAGGTGCATCTTTGACACCATAACTTCCAGAACGAAAGCGAGCGAACCATATCTTGGCTGTGGCTTTTGATAAAGTATTTTGACCGTAGAGACCACAATTTTTTTCACGAGCTTGCGATATATTCTCACCTTGATCGTAGTGATATAGTAAAATATAACGAATTTTTCCAGAAATTTCACTCATTTTCAAATGAATACAATTTTCGACTCCTATGACGAAATACAAAACTCTCCATATGAAAATTGTAAACTGGGATGTCACCTTTCAAACACATGGCAGTTTGACTCAATCTGATTAGTATTGCCCGTGATATGACATCGAACACCATCTAGTGACAAAAAAGGCTCAATACTTTTTAGAATATCCAATATATAAACATAGAAAGATAGACGGTAACAAAGTCGATGAACAACTTATTAAAAATTCCGCTGCGATTTCTTCACTACTGGACCACAGCCTCCACAGTGCCATGCTCCAGGCTAGCAGCTTAAAAGTCGGCAAGGATTTGAATTATGAACACCAGTAACGCCAGCGGCTGGCAAGATAGTGTGGACGACGTAACTAGGATCCATGCGGCTTGGGCTATAAGCTAGTCATGTTTTTTTATGCTTGGGAGGTGAATGCCGTTTACGCCGGACTGTGGGGCTACCATGGTTGCAAGCGATTGGACTACACACTAAACAACCCCTGTCAACTTGAGTATCTAGCCTGGAACTGTTTGACGTATTACTACGGGCCAGGTCTCTTTTTGCTACGTCGTCAAGTGCTAACAAGCTGGGGGATCCCTCTTCTAGCGGGGGGGAGAGGAATCGCCGGACAAGCGATCCCCGGCTGCTGTGAGTCCCTTTTATCTTTTAGGATTACCCGAGCATAATGAGCCACCTGTTTCCATTTGTCAGTCGATTCAAGCATCACCGCGAACATACTATCCAAGATGAGCTCTTCCGTCTCCCTGTAGAGGTCCCGTCGTAGCTTGCCCCATTTTTCGCACGCAGAAAATGTATGACAGGCATCGCCTTTCTTTCCTGAGCAAAATCGTCAATCAGGGGACCATGGCTTACAAATCTTGTGCAGGTAAGACTGAAAACACCCATGCCCAAAAACTGGGTCAGATAGAAGTCAGGCTCACCATGCCATTGATTGAGCAATCCACCTTCCCTTCGTGCAATTCACCCAAGACTGCGCCAATCGTTGAGTGAGCGCTGTCTCTCCTCGCGGGCAACTACCTCCCACGCGTCCTCATTTCGACGCAGGTAAATAGCGCGGCGCTCTCTAGCAAGGAGGGTAACAGGTATCACGCCTGCAATAATTCTCAGCGCCGAATCAGAGACTGTCGGATATGAAGATGCAATCCGCAGTGCTTCTCTTCTCTGTACCTGTGCCAAGCGTTTTCGGTATACCTCTTTACTGAGAGTGTCGCCCCATATTTCTGCTCCGTACATTACCATTGATCCTACAGCACTCATCAAGAAGCATCTTATTGACGAGTTGGGCCCCTCTACGATGACCATAAGTCGACTCAGAGCGATACTCCCGAAGCAGCCTTCATAGCCGTTGCCCTGATTTGCTCAGAAAACCTCATCTTCGAGTCGATCAGTAACCCCAGTTACTTCACCGCTAGCTTCGATTCGATCAGTATCTCTCCAATACTGATCATCCTTACTCTAGAGATTTTCTTTTCGTCAAGATGACCATTCCGATGTTGTCCAGTGCTAAACTAAGCCCGCGAGCAAGAATCCAGTCTCTCACTCGGCGCATCAGCTTACCTAGCCTGAGTTGCGCTTGTTCAACGGTGCGTCCAGCAACCAGAGCCACAACATCATCCGCATAGCCGATAAACCACGACTCACCTGGCATCTCCAGTCTTAGTAGCCCCACGTAAGACACGTTCCACAGGTCTGGATCAAGGATAGATCCCTGAGCAACACCCAATGTAACTTTCATCCGTCGTTGGCCTTGTTCCGTGTCGTAAATCAGGCTTCGGTCGTCCCTCTGAAGCCGCATTAGGTATTCTGGAATTTAAAAAGGGTTTCCAGCGTATCCAGAATATCCACCCATCTAGTAAGGCGCGCTCCTAACGTCGAGTGTCACCAACAGGACGATCCGTTCTTTGGTACGGCTATACTACAGTTGAAGTAAGAGCGTATCCAGCATAGGTTGCGATCGGTAAGTGATATCGACTTCAAATTTTTTTTTTGATTGGTAGAAAGAACCTCTGTCTTTGGCGCTTTGAAAAAAATTCAGTCGAAGTCAATCTTCAGTCGGGAAAACACTAAAGTCGCGATGAGTGCCATTTACGCAAAGCGCTTCGAGGCCGTGTTCCTTTGCACACACCCTAAAGGACCAAAAATGAACTATGTAGTGGCGGCTAAATACATTAAAAAGTCGGTATCGTTTGTCAAGAAGTGGGTTCCACGATTTAAATAGTCAAAAACCGTCGATGGCCTTCCAAATCGTGGTTCGGTAGGAAAAGTGACCAAAAAGGACGAAAAGCGAATCGTTGCTTTATTTTCGCGCAATCCTGGCTTGTCCTTAAGTCAAGGACAAGCGAAATTGAAGCAAAAAGGTCTGACACGTCGCCATTCGGGAACATCTGTGCGCAAACAATGTAAGACGATAATGATCCCAAACACCGGAGCCGGCTGTGTACTGAATGGAAACGGCAAAAATGCATTGTGACACTTGATTGGCCTTCGCAATCACCTGATGCAAATCCTATTGAAAACGTCTGGGCCTACATCAAGCAGGAACTCTGTCGAAAACGTATTTACACTTTGAAGCGAATACGCCAAAAATTTAGTGGAAAGTATGGCTCGGAGATGCCAAGTAATAATTGATGCTGGTGGTGATTGGACTCCCTATTAAACTGAAAGCGCGTTACCTCAGAATGTACATATTCAATGTATGTATAAATAAACTATTTCAAAATTATGCAGGATACGCTTTTACTTAACAGACTGTACATATGACTCTGCCTTTTGGACCGCGCTCACTACCTCAAGGGTGGAACATCCTGCTTTAAAGCCGTACTGCCGAAGAGATAGGTCCTCAGCAGTACAAATCACGTCAGTGAGTCTTCTCTTAATGAGTTTCTCTAGCACTTCCCAGGCGTGTCTAGCTTGCATCCGGGATTTCCCTTCCCCTCGCTGATCAGCACAAGCCTCGCCACCTTTTATCGTACTGGGAAAATCTCGTCCCGTAGGCAGGCGTTGAATGTGCTGAGCAGCAAATTAGGAAAATGGTGATAGAAAAGTTGCAACACCTTATCTGGAAAACCATCTGGACCTGGAGCCTTCCTCGCTTTCAGTGAAAGGGCTGCCTCTTCCAGTTCCGGCTGTGTGAAGAGTGGACATTCGATTACTATTTCACCGTGAACAGTGTCAACACGAACGATATGGGCGGGAAAGAGTGCTCGCACTATCTCGTCCATCTCTCCCGCTTCATGCATACAAGGCTTCCGTAGGGCACCACGCTTCCGCATAACCAGCTTGTAGCCAAGGCCCACAGATCCTTGTTCATATTGTCCACTAGATCTTGTCAGAAGTGAGCCTTGCTGTTGTTCATCAATTTGCGATGGCATTTCATGGCCTACTTATATGCTGCTACTCGGTTGCATGCCTCGTTACGGTTCCGCGTCCGTTGAGCCTCATGCTAAAGCTTGTGACACTCCCTTCGCTTTTCTGCGATTTCAGTCGACCACCAGTACACTGGGGGCTTGCCGTGCCGGGGTTTTCGACGGGGCATAGAAGCGTTGCAAGCAATCGTGATGATGCTCATAGTTGAGTTCACCACGTCTTGAGCTGCCAGTTCTCCCGACCCCCTGCGAATCTCCCTGCAGCAAAGCACCTACTGTGAGCACCTCGACAAACCTCTCGACGTCCATCCTTCCGATGTTCCATCCAATTGTAGAAAATCGAGAGCAGGAATGTCGGGAGGCATAATTGATCTCAAGCAGAATTCACAGATGGTCACTGGCTGAGTAGTTCTCCAATAAACTCCGCTTGTACATTCGCCCTACTAAGGACTCCGTGGCGAATGTCACGTCCGGTATGGTTCCTTTGCAGCCAATCCGGCGGAAAGCCGGAGTTCTTCCAGTGTTTATTACGACGAGCGCCATTTTCTCTGCGGATCACTTTGAGGCATGCTCCACTCGATGGCTTTAGCGTTGAAGCCTCCTCCAACGAGCACGTTGCCGTCTGCGTTCGAGACAGCGCCCTCCAAAGCATTAAGCTTGGCTTGGAAGGATGATATAAATTCGATCGGCATTAGGTACACACTAAAGAAGGTGGTCCCGCTTTCCGGATTGGCCTTTCTTCTTCATGTTTCTTGAGAGAGGTTATTGGCTTCCGTTTCCGAGTACAGTACTTCCGCCAGATTTTCGATGATGGCGATGAAATCACACAACGGCGCTTCATTCGCCTGGTTATTTATTTCTTTTCCTGCCCTGATATCTTTATGGACTTCAGGATGGTTCGTTATTATTTCGGTAACGATCGCAGCAGTAACCATCGAGCTCTCGATGGTCTTTATATTCCCCCCCCCCGCTCGAACGTGTGGCGCGCCCTGCAGTTTCCCGCTTTTTCTTTTAAGGACGCTCTGGCGTTCGCATCCTTGTTTTTGGCTACGTCGTCATTGTTGCTATTTTTGGTTTTTCTTTGAATTTTTTTAGGGTTTTTAGTTGCTCTCCCGTTTTATTGGGTCCGGAGCCGCTATCTCCGTTCGTGCGTGTAGTCGCCTTTTTGGTCCTATGGTTATCTATGCAGAGCAGAGAGGCCATGCGAGGGTTGGCACGAGCCCTTATGGGGACAAGTGCTCAGAGCCAGACCAGCGCTAATCGGGAGCCCGTCTCAACCGAACGTACACCACCAACCCTATGGTGCGAACTTCGAACGTACTCCGATGCCCGCCAAGGTTTTACCGGGACGGAGACGGTATGATAGTTGAATTGGAGCCGTTCACACACGAGTGTCACCTCGGCGCTACCGTGCAAAGCAACTAGGTCCAAACCATCATCTCCGCCAGCCCAAAGCATCAATTCCAGTTCGTTGTCCAAAGCATAGTCCAGATTCTGTCAGGATCGTTACCAAGTCATCCCAGGAGGGAGCCTCACGGCGCTCCCCAAAGAAAACTAGCCCCCCAAGAGTACTCCTATCGGCCGGCGTTCGCCAAGCGGGGAACGTAGTTATGTGAAAGCTTGGTGGGCTGCGCATGTTAACAAGAGGTAGAAAAGATGGATGATATAGTGCGGGCTACTTTCCCTACACAGTCCGTACGTGTTGACGACATCTTTTCACAATGATGAAATTGGTGGGAGTTCTACGTACGAAAGCAAGGAAGGCGTCATGATCCGAAGGGATTCTAGATGAGATTTTGCAGATAGACTATCACTTTTGGCTTGGCTTGCTGCTGAGTAGGATAAACGCTTGTCATATTTTCGGAATGCTTAAAGGTAGCAAATTTTGCACTGATTAGCGACGGCAAAGCGAGACCTCACCAAGAGTTGTTCTACTAGTTACTCGATGTCAGAAATGTCTTCAACTTCGCTAGATGGGTAGATATTCTGGAAACGATATAAAATCTTTTCCAAGTCATTGAATATCTGATGCAAGTTTTGAGGGATTGTCTAAGCCTGCTCTACGACAAGAAGGAAGGTCGTCGGAGAATTGAAGTTACATCGGCTGTCGCTCAGGGCTCCATCTTCGCTCCTGACTTGGGGAATATTTCGTTTGACGGCTACTGAGACTTGAGTTTCCTGACGAGTCGTATTTGATTGGCAATATGAGTGATTTTGAACTTCGAATCGCTGCATGCACATTCGAAAATGGGCAAGTTTTTTTCTTTTTTTTTTTTGTAGCGCTACTGCCCCTTTCGGGCCTTCGCTTAGAGATAGTTTAGAGTATCTCATTGTCATGATCGAATGTATCGGCACTCCACAAGGTGATATGATCATTATCACGCTTTGGCCATGTGTCCGTCCACCCAGCTGCGAAACGCTCTGATTTTAAACCAGAAAGTATCATAACTCAACAGGCTTATAGTCCGTCCGAAGACTCACAAGAATTAAATCTCGTTGACGCCAACGAAACTCGAACCAGAGACCGTCGGCTTACGGGCTTAGTGCTGTAACCACTACACTACGCGGACTATAAGCCAAGTTAGGTTACGCGAATACACTGGAGAGACTGGGTGACTTTTCGCAGTCTCAATTTAGATGGTACGATTTAGATTGGTACGATTTACAAGTTTAAGAAAGCCAGTACAGGTATAAATTTATTTTTCTTTTTTAAACAGGATAAAAGATTTAATATTGAACGCATGAAATTCATTGTAATATTTATTATTCCCTAAATTCTAGATTGTTAAATGGAACCATAGAGATTGTTGTGGAGACTGGAGAAGCAATCTAAAAGATATTCTCTCAATAAGCAAAAGTTTCTTGCCTCCTCCATTTCCATTACGCAGGACTTCAGAAGGATTTCTTCTAATTCCAACTTTAGGAGACACGCAGGAGAAAGACAGCTTGTGGAATCTTTTTATTAGGCCAACGATCGGTATAAAACCGACAAGTATTACGGGCTTGCCTGTTCAGTAAATAACAGTATTTCAGGTACAATATCTAACATATATCTATATGTAGGAAAATATATCTATATTTGGGGAAAACTACGGTAATCTACGTGGGCGGGGAGGTGTGAAAAATTGACAAAAGTGACACTACGTAGTTTACGAACGGTCCCTTAGTCGATAAATTTGAATGAAATGCTTTAATTAATGAGTTTATTACCTGGCAATACGGAACGAACGGGTACTCGTACTTTTGCCACGATACAATGATTATAATCAACTGCGAAACAGAATTAATATGTTTATCTACAAAAATGCATTCCAAATGTTATTCTACATTGTGACCTTTTGATCTATACTTCACTCGGACTGAGAGTGGTCGACCGGCCCTGATAGGAATGTACGTTATACAAGGTACGTTCCAAAATAAACGAGACTGAGCTCAAATAGAAACGAAACGAGCGTTGTTCCGATAAATTCGAGTTTATTTATTCAAAATAGTCTCCTCCGGCCTCGATACACTGTTTTGTGCGATCCAAAAGCTTTTCGAAAGAGTGTTTCAGATCATTTACCGGAATTTCCTTTAGGATGTCGGTACATGCCTTTTGGATGTCTTCTACGACCGCAAAGCTTTTTCCTTTCATGTCCAAATGCAATTTTGCGAATAGATAGGAGTCACAGGGAGCCATATCAGGCGATTTCTAGTCAAAAAATCAGTCACAAGAGTGGATCGATGAGATGGTGCATTATCATGCAATAAGCGCCAGCTTTCTCCTTCGCGGTATTCAGGCCGGATTCGACGAATGCGATGCAACAAACGCTTCAAAACGCCAAGATAGAAAATTGCATTGACGGTTTGGCCCGTTGGCACGAACTCCTTTGGACAATTCCCTTGGAATCGTAAAAACAAATGAGCATCGACTTGATTTTTGACTTCTCCAAACGCGATTTTTTGAGTGGTGGCTCGTCTGGGGCCTTCCATTCGGCACTTTGACGTTTGGTTTCGGGTTCATATTGGAAACACCACGTTTCATCACTAGTTACAATGTTGTAAAGGAAGTTCTCGTCTTTTCTTGCCTCTTTAATGATGTCTTTCGAATGTTGAATTCTGAACAATTTTTGGTCATCAGTTAACTTGTGCGGAACAAAACGTGCAAAACCTTTCGTAAGTCCAAATAATCGGTTCAAATGCGATAAATCGATGTTTTGGAGATATTCAACTCTGATTCCATGAATTTCAACGATGATTTCGGCTCATTTTTGATTAACTCACGCACAATTTCGATGGGGTTTTCGGTGGTCACTGATTTTAGGCGGCTCGTATGTTCCTCCTCATTTATGTCCTCACGACCATCTCTGAAACGTGTAAACCACTCATGAATTCTGGCACGAGATAGACAATCATCGCCATAAACTTTTGTCATCGCTTCAAATGTTTCGGTAAACGTTTTATCGATTTGAAAACAATATTTGATACTAGCTCTTTGTTCGAAACTCATTTTTGTACCCATGACACAAACATACTGTCACTTTAGACGCAATAACTTCGCTTTCACTGAACCGAATGTCACCAAACTTTCACTGGAATTCAGGGAGGGAAGTAACTTTCCAACGCACTATCTCATTCACAGATGGAACTATGTCATTCACAGTGTAGGGCACTGCCGCGTTATGTGCTGCCACCTGAATGTCACCTCATATTATTTTCAATAATGTCCAGATATCGTTTAGATTTAGATTGTTATGTTTGAGACGCCATCGCGGCCTGTTTATATTTTCATAATAAACTTAAGTTAGTAGTAATAATCGTGTTTTCATTACTACATTGGTGACCTCGTGCAAAACTAGTGAAACGCGCAATATGCCTAATTCTCCAGATAATAAAACCTATCCCGCGACACCCGAAATTCCGCGTCGTTCATTTGAAAACTTTTTAGGCAATATTGAATCACTACAGACGCTTAAGCTGCCGTCATTTTGGCAAAGACGGCCAACTTTATGGTTCGTGCAAGTTGAAGCACAATTCGCAACTCATAAAGTATTAAGTGATGCTAACCGTTTTAACGCGATAGTTTCATCAATTGATTCTGCCATTTTGCAGCAAGTCGCCGATATTCTGGAATCGCCGTCTACATCGGACGCATATGTGGCATTAAAAACGCGCTTATACCTCGCTTCACAGACTCGTCTTAAAAAGCGTTAACAAAAGTTCTCACGGACTTAGAACTTGGGGATAAAAGACCATCTCAACTGTGGCGCGAAATGAAATCTCTCGCAGGAAACCAGCTCGGGGAAGACGCTGTGCGTGCTCCTTGGCTACGTTGCTTACCACTGCGAGTGCGTGCGATATTGACAGTGCCTTCTGAAATTGGAATCGAGCCATTAACATTAATGGCGGACAAAGTTTTAGAAGAAAGCGGAATGGCCTCGATAGCCGCCGTCGGGAAAAGCGCATCAAGCGTTAACGATGATCTACGAAATGAAATTGCGTCTCTCACAAAAAGGCTTGAAGCGTTCGAAATGCGCAACTCACGCAGAAACAATTCACGTTCGTCCTACCGCCGGAAACAAAACCAATCGCGATCTCGTTCCCGAGCTGTTTGCTTCTACCATCGTCGATTCGGTGCAAAAGCGGAAAACTAAAATGCTCGTCGTCATGTGCGGAAGATGAAGACGGCCAATACCAAAACCGCCTACTCATAAGGGAACGTCGCAGCGGAACTCTATTTTTGGTCGACACCGGAGCTGATGTGTTGGTAATTCCCCCTGAAAAACACTGCCTTCGTAAAACACCAGCGCGTCTAAAGCTACACGCAGCAAACAACACCGTGATCACCACATACGGTGAACAACTGATGGATCTCGATTTCGGATTACGACGCCCGATGAAATGGTTCTTCACAATCGCAGACGTAGCACGTCCAATTCTCGGTGCAGACTTTCTTCGTAAATTTAACATAATGGTGGATTTAAGTAACAAACGGCTGGTGAATGGCAACACGCAACTCTACTCTCGCAAAAGTTTGCAAGGATTCAGGAAAAATTTTAGCCTAGGATAATCAATTCCGCGATCTGCTATCAACATACGCTGAAGTCACATCCTCCTCAAATTTCAACAGTTCTCTGCATCTGCCATCGAGTACTCACAACAGGTGCACCAATAGCGAACGAATGAGACGTTTTCCACCAGAAAAGTATGCAGTTGCCAAATCGGAATTCGTCTACATGGTCTCAATGGGAATTTGCCGTCCATCTGACAGTCCTTGGGCCAGTCCATTACATATGGTCCAGAAAAAATTCGGACATTGGAGACCATGCGGTGACTATCGTCCCTTAAATTCGATAACGATTCCCGATCGTTATCCCATCGCTCACATCGAGGACTTTGCGAATCATTTGTACAACAAAACAATTTTTACCACTTTGGATTTGGAGCGCGCATATCACCAGATTCCGATACATCCTGATGATATACCAAAAACTGCAGTCATCATGCCATTTGGATCTTTCAAATTTTGTCGAATGACTTTCGGCTTACGGAACGCTGCGCAAACGTTTCAAAGATTTATCGACACCGTTTTGCGTGGACTAAAATTCTGCTACGCCTATCTCGACGATATACTTATAGCGTCAAAGAACCTAAAGGAGCATCACGAACATTTGCAGGAAGTTTTCGAACGATTGAAGGCATATGGCGTCAAAATAAATACACCCGAGTGCGTCTTCGGAGCAAAGGAGGTAAAGTTTTTAGGCTACTCAATTTTGAGTGAAGGAACCAAACCCTTACCGGATCGAATAGCAGCCATTACGGATTTCAAACAACCAAAAAATCTTTTGGAGCTTCGCAGGTACTTAGGAATAATCAATTTCTATAGGCAATTCTTGCAGAATGCAGCAGACGTACTTGCTCCCCTAAATTCTTCCTTGGGTGATAAAAAGTCAAACGACAAAGAGCCGATTATTTGGAACGAAACAACCAAGAAAGCGTTCGAAGAAAGCAAAACGATGATTGGAAATGCCGCATTATTGGCTCCCCCTAATGACGGAGCTGCTTTGATTCTTCGAACCGACGCATCGGAAGTAGCCATTGGTGCTGTTTTGGAGCAAAAACAAAGTGATGCATTGAGACCACTGGGATTCTTTTCGAAAAAATTTAACCCAGTGCAGACAAGATATAGCACGTATGACAGGGAGTTATTAGCTATTTACGAGGCTGTCATATATTTCAGGTTCATGCTCGAAGCAAGGAATTTTTCGATTGAGACTGACCACAAGTCTTTAACTTTCGCCTTTTAGACAACGTTCGGAGAAAGCTTCTCCACGGCAAATGCGACAATTGGAATTCATTAGCCAATTCTCGACGCAAATTTTCTACGTTAAAGGCTCACAGAATGTTGTTGCTGACGCATTCTCCAGAATCGACGCTTTCACGGAATTCAAAACTCCAAGTGCAGAGGATATCGCGAAAGAACAAGCTAACGATGAAGAGCTGCAACATCTCCTTGATGCGAACACTTCGCTAAAGCTAAAGCAATTTCCATTAGGAGATGGAAATGTGTTATTCTGCGATGTATCAATGGGAAATCCAAGATCACATATCCCAAAGAGTCTGAGGAAGTCCTTGTTTGAGAAAATTTATGGATTATCACACCCAGGCGGAAAAGCCACGTGCAAACTTGTCTCCAGCAAATATGTGTGGCTCGGAATGAAAAAGGAAGTAGTAATGTGGACTAAGAACTGCGTAGCATGTCAGCGATCTAAAGTTCATCGACACGTTACTCTTACCCCGCAAAACTTTCCAACGACGGATCGCCGCTTCCAACACATACACGCAGACATTGTTGGTCTGCTTCCATCGTCCTATGGATACACCTACATATTCACGGTAATAAATCGGTTTTCTCGATGGCCTGAAGCAATTCCGTCAGAAGACATCGCTCCAGATACAATCGCTTCAGCATTCTTCACAAACTGGGTGGCAAGATTCGGAACACCTGAAACAATAATTACCGACCAGGGAACTCAGTTTGAGTCTGCATTGTTCCAAGCCATGTTACAGTTTATCGGCAGCAACAGGATTCGTACCACAGCGTATCATCCCGCCTCTAATGGAATGGTTGAAAGGTTTCACCGTTCCTTGAAAGCCGCAATCATGTGCCACGAATCGTCACGTTGGATTGACGTTTTGCCACCAGTGCTCTTAGGTTTAAGGACATCTCTCAAAGATGACATCGGATGTTCAGCTGCGGAAATGTGCTACGGGTTGCAATTACGGTTGCTCAGCGATGATTCGTCTCCTGATAACCCGCACATTTTCATCGAAAAGTTCAGACAGAAAATGCAAGCACTAAAACCGACACCTGCCGCACACCACAACCAAAGAAGCGTTTTTGTGCACAAGGACCTGTCCAGATGCAGCCATGTGTTTATCAGACAGGGATCTGGAAAAAAATCTTTGCAGCAGCCATACAGCGGTCCTCATGAAGTCATCGAGCGTTTAGATGAACGAGTCTTCAAAATACGCGTAGGGAATAAAATCACAAAAATTTCCATAGAGCGTTGAAAACCGGCACATATGGAAAACGACTCGCAGGATTTAGCTAGTAGACCATCATATGACGGAGAAGCGAACTTTCATCAACCCGCAGTGCTCAAAACGTATGAAGGACCTAAGTCAAAATTACGTTAAGTGACATTTGCTTAATGAATGGAAATATCGTTATCACTTGAGGGAGACTGCTGTAGGGCACTACCGTCCTATGTGCTGCCACCTGAATGTCACCTCATATTATTTTCAATAATATTTAGATATCGTTTAGATTTAGATTGTTATGTTTGAGACGCCATCGCGACCTGTTGATAAAAAGTCTCGTTTATTTTGGAACGGACCTTGTATAGAGAGCATACAAAAAAGGTTATGAAGTAAGGGAAAAGAATAATTGAAGGTAGATAGCAGGTTATTTTAAGGATTCTTCAAATATAATAAAATCAGCAGCGGGGACAAAACTAACCAGAACCTTACTCTACTGATCCTGTAGATTACATTGCTACGATGTTTAGAAAGGGAATATCGCTTTAGCACTATCTATCGATGAAAAAAATATAAAATTTGATTCATGTCATTTAAATTCGTCGTGAATAGCGCGTCGTCCTTTTTGATATTAAAACAGAGGTTTTGAAGTATAAATGTGGGATCACTACTGGATACAGATACAGCATAGGCTAGTGCTAACATTTAGCTTCCGGTATATAGTGTTAAATTACAGATGGTCCATTCGATAAACCTACAGGCCAAGGAAAGCCCTAGTTCTGTGGTCGTCAAATGAAGCATGTACCAAGAAAGAATTTTCCCCGATTATAGTGAAGTAAGATCTTGCTAAAAACCTTAAAATAAGATATTGAAAATCACTCAAAAGAGTCGAAACGCGTCTAATCACACAACAAAGCAAGGCTCGACGGCTTTTCAAAAAGACAAAAAAAAACCTTAAATAATTCAATATTTTTAGAACCAATCCATCCATAGGCAGCCACGTATTGGTGACTAAGAACTTTACAACAAATCTTTGAATTCAATTAGCACACTGTTGTACAAAAGGCAAAAATTTAGACCAATCTACAATCTATGCATAATTTTCAAGTCGCACAATCAACAAACGTTTCAAAATGACGTCATTTTCTACCCATTCAAATTCGTTGATTAAAAAAGAGTCATTCAAAACCATCTGAAAAATGTCACTAAATTAGCCAAATCAACAACATTAAACGACCATTTTAAATTTAGACTTCCTAACAAAATCTCCATGCAATTTCCACAAATTGTTGACAGAATTTATCATCACTGCGGCCACCATTCCTTCAACTCGAAACGGATGGTGTTTAGCGCAAACAATAAAACCATCCACAAACCATCATTGTTTTGTTAAAAATCCACTTGTGATTGTATCATTTCAGGCGTGCGGACAATTCCCCACATTAATCGGATCAACATTGCCGAATTAGGAAAAATGGCAAAACGCGAACCAGCTGAAGCTGAACGAACGACTGTCGATTGCAAAAGAATTTCCGGCGTGTTATAAAGCACTTTGCATAGAGAAATAAACAACCAGCCACCTACGCATGACGTGCCATAAATTTGAAATTTTCATCTTTTTCTTCGGAGACGCCATCACAGCCATCATCATCATCGTCGACATTAGCATCAAACTTTAAACTAGGCTGGCTCAGTTGCCAAAATTGTCGCGGCTGAGTATTAAAAGCTTCCAAATTTTGCCAGATACGGAAACGTGATAATGCGTTGCGTAGAGTAAGATACGTTGCTTTAATGCCTGGTGTTGCCAGTGTTTAATGGGAGGAAGACTAAACATTAAAGAATGTCGCCGAAGAGTGAAACTAAGAAAAGAATTCATTTTTGTCCAATTGAGGGAACGTTACAAGAATTTTAAATAATCGTGGTGAGCCCTTTTCACTAAGAACGGGCAATAATAAATCACTCTTAAACAATTAAACGTGTCGGTGACAAAGTGCGGTGAATTCCAAGACGTGCTACTGCACCGCGTTAGCAAATTGGTCACGCTCAGAGTGGGGCCCGGTAGCGGAAATGCTTGAAGGTAAGGTAAATTGTGTCCTAAGTCACCTGAATTCTCCATTACCTGGGAAAGAGAAATTATTAGAAAATAGAATTTAACATCTGCCATGTAACTATCTGCAGGTGATTGGGTGGGAAGTGATTATGGCCAGAACGATTAGCTAATAGCCTAAAATTGAATACTGTTAATGACGATTAAGATCTAAGTGAGTCTCCCATTCAATACCCTGGCAACACTTGCAGGCAACCAACCAACCCACCAAATCATAATTTCAAGAAAAACCACCTTCTGCGTATTCCTACTATTCCACGAATCTGATATTACTCAAAAGCCGATTTGAGTTATCTTTTCTTCTCACACAACCACTTCAATCTTTCCCACTGAATTCAAACAAACGAAATCCACAAACACTTTAATTGCACTCAAGGGCGGAAAAGATACTTTCTTGCACTATCATTTACAGAACATCATTCTCAAGCACTTGTTCACTTTGCTCGTATCTGCGTTAAATCAAAATCCAGCGCACCCAGAAGCCAAGGAAAGTGGGATCACATCACGAACATTACAATTGAGCCCGGCAATTGGGAGATACAGGAAGTCGGAAAGACCGCAGGGAGCATCACTCTTTGATTACACACACGAGGCGAGTATCAACAAAAACACTGTACCGGGACCGCGGAAGGCGCTCGTAACCCTTTCGCCAGATTCCGACGGGAACTTGAGATGCTGCACAGGAAGATGCGGCGGCGGTGACTGCACGGCACTTGTACGAGTAATTCCACCGGCTTCTTGTCTATTGTCTTAGTCCGGAAAAGCTGAGCATGGTGGAATTGAAAAACTCAAATGACTAAGCATCGACCCGAAGAAAACGCTCTAAACCGAAGAAATGTTAGAAACTTACTGTTGGCATTGGTAATTTCATTTATGGTCAGAGGTAAGTCGCCGTCGTCGCGGTTGTGCGACTGCTGAGGCTCTGGTGGCTCGGTCCCGAGTAAGGGAGAGACGCAGGAAAGGTAAGACGAGACATAAGAAGGTGTTGATGGAACCATGAGTAGCCATCATCATCTTCAACGACGTCGTGGCTCTTGTCCACTTGGACTTGGTCGTTTTCCGCGGTCATCTTCATCACATACGAGTATCGTGGACAATAGAGCGACATTGCAAGTATCTATTGGCTCATTGGACGCACATCATCTTCGACGTTTCATTCAATAAATTCCGATCAAGATTTGTTCTTGGCTAGCATGCAAAGCCGCGAGTGATAACATCTGGGCTGAAGATTGTGCGGAGGAATAAGCGCGATCGATGGTGGGTGTTTAAGAACATTAGAAAAACTTGTCTTGGCTGCTAGACTGGCTGAATGTTAAGCAGGGAAAAAAAAACTTTTCTAGGCATATGTGAATATTTAATGCAGAATACGAGTATGTTCTTAGACACAAAACAGTGCAGAACTTCTTGGCTCCGAACATGAATATAAAAAAGTTCTTAACTTTCAAATTTATAACTGGATTTTGTAGAGGGATTGTACTTTTAATTTGCGAAACTCGAAATTCTGAAACCAGTGCGGAGTAAGTTCATATGGAGATTTAAGTTGAACTTTTTTGTACTTGAAATGTTGGTTCTTCGAGAGCTCGATGGATGCTTAGGTCATGGATGGAATTAGAGTCAAGTGCTATTGAACTATTTTATTATTTTCAGATGGAAACTAGTTATCGGGGGTGATATGCACTTTTGCAAAATTAGATTGAAAGGATTTTTTTTTTTTGATAAGGCTACTACGAACAAAAGGACAAGCAAAACCCTTGGAATCTTGAAGACCTCTCAACACAGAAATATTAAACACTATAAATGACAAGTTGCATTTCGGAAATAATAGCACCTGTAATGATACTAAAAAAATAAATAAAATTTCCTTTTTTTTAAGCGCCATTTACAGTGTAAATTCTTTATAACGTTATCCTTTATAACAATAAACTCCCTGTAACGTTGAAGTGAGCTCAACTTGGTTGGTTTGCGTTAAAACCCACATATTGAAACACTCTTTATAGCGATACGCCATTCTCTATTACGAAGAAATGTGTTCATATTTTTAGACAGTAAATATTTATTATCGGTATTATTGTTCCTGTTATGTTATCAGGTAACAAAAGACTTTGAAGCTCCGAAACATCCGAAGTCGGTCTAGCTTTTGTTATCCTTAATTGCCTTGAACACGTGCAGTATGACGCATTGTTTTCTCGGAAGTGATGGTCTTCGACCAAGTATACTGGGTACCTATCGTATTATCAGTCGTAAACCTACTTTGAAACTGTTAACATGGCCAGTAAACGGAAAGCGATTAGTGTTGACGAAAAAGTTTGTGCGATACGTGCGATTGAAAAGGGAGAAAAGAAAAGTGACGTTGGAAAGCGTTTTGAACGAAGTCAATCCACTGTTGCTACCATTTGGAAAAACCAAAAAACAATTCTACATGCGGCACTGGAAGGAAACTCTTCTAAAAAATTAAGAAAGCCAAAATTCGAAGACAGATCAGGCAATGTTGTCGTGGTTTAACAATCAGCGCCAGAATAATGTACCCATCTCGGGCCAATTGTAAAAGCTAAGGCTGAAAAGTTTGCCAACCAACTTGGCATAATTGACTTTAAAGCATCTGAAGGTTGGCTCGGAAAATTTAAGCACCGTCATCAAATTACGTACGGTAAAATGAACAGAGAGGCGCGGGATGTCGATATGAATGTGACTAACAATTGGATTAGTACAGTGTGGCCTAAATTAAAGATGAAGTACTCACCAGAAGACATTTTTAATGCAGATGAAACTGGCCTTTTTTTCAAGTTGACTCCCGACAAAACATTAAAATTCAAAGGGGAAAAATGTGTTGGAGGAAAACTGTCTAAAGAGCGTATTACAGGTCTAGTGGCTGCCAATATGAGTGGCACAGAAAAAAGAAAGCTCTTCATTATAGGCAAATCGAAAAACCCTCGGTGTTTCAAGAACATAAAACAGTTGCCAGTTACGTACAAAGCAAACAAGTCAGCTTGGATGATATCGCAGATTTTTGAAGAGGAAGTGAGAAAATGGGATGCTGAATTAAAATCACGGAAAATCTTGCTTCTAGTAGACAATTGTCCTGCTTACCCAACCATATCTAATCTTCGAAACATAGAGTTAGCATTTTTCCCAGCTAATACAACCAATGGATCAGAGTGTAGTTAAAAGCCTAAAGGGTCACTTTAGATGGAAAATGTTGATGGATATGATCGAAACTGACGGCAAGGTCTCAATCAATATACTACAAGCAGTGAACTTCTTATCAAAAGCCTGGCAAGAGGTAACAGCAGCCACTATCCAACATTATTTTCGACATGCTGGATTATGTAGTAGCCAAGAAACGAACCAATTTGACAGTGAAGACAATCTACCACTGAGTGAATGGATAAGCCATTTCAACATACCAAACAATTTTAACGAAGGTCTACAATCGTACGAAAATATAGATGAGGATGTAGCCACAACTGGTACACTTACAGATGAACAAATTGTTGATTTAGTGTCTAAAAGTCAGGAAACACCCGATAATCAAGATGAAGAAGATGATCAAGTGGACAAAGCCGAATCACCACCAACAATTCAACAGGCCCTAGATGCCGCTTAGTTGGTAGAAAAATTTTTGTTGTTTAATCAAGACGATTCCACCACATATCTAGATATGAATAGAATACATAAAATAATACAAAACAAGTACTGGCATAGCAAAAAACATCAGACAAAGTTATCAGACTATATGTGTAAACAATAATTTATAAGCATTTATTATCTAAGACATACATATTAAAAATTCTTGTTAATTTGGTTGTTTTTTTGTTCACTCCATATAACGATAACTATCCATAACGACAAAAATGTTCAGTCCCTTGAGTTTCGTTATAAAGAGGTTACACTGTATACATATAAATATATATATATATATATATATATATATATATATATATATATATATATATATATATATATATATATATATATATATATATATATATATATATATATATATATATATGCAGGATAAGAGGGAAAGAGACAGACAGAGTCAGAGCTGTTGATAGTAGAATGCAACGTAAAGCAGTTGATTTCCAATATTAAAAGGTGTAAGACGTGCCGTGTACAGACGAGCTAAAGAAAGATCAAAATTAAAAGAGTTTTCCTAAGAACATTCGTGTTTCAATTTCAAAATTTATTATTTCATTATTACATGGGGGCTCAGCCGGGATTGAAACATTGAGTGTAGTGCCGTAAAATAGAAAATGCTTTCCTATCGCAAAATAATAAATTTTTCGGTTGTGCAGTTGAAAAACGAGTTAAGTGTGCGTGGCTGCAAAACGACGGGAAACAAAGCAGCACTTCAAGCACGCTTGCTTGATTCGCTTCTATTTTCAAAAGCAAAAGATATGGCAAAACATGGCGGACATGAAGACGACGGTGATAATATTTCACACTGCAAAGACGAAGGCACCATTAGTGAAGAATCAAATGATGACGATGGGCAACGGAATAATGGTGACGACGATGACGAAGCGGAGAAAGACGACAAAGATAACTCAAACGATGCCATCAACTACAAAGACAATGAAAAGAGCAGTCATAAACAGAGCCACGACGATCAATATGAGGAATTGGATCGTAGTAGTCTTTGCGTATAGACGTCTTTTAAATCGCTCCTGTCAAAAGTTTTCAAAAATTAAATTAATTTTTTAAAAACGTTAGTCCGAAGTTAATTTTTATCGGAAAAAATCTTATATTGTCGAAGTAATCGACTCAGGAAATTTCTATCGAATATTTTTACTTCGATTGGTAACGAAAAACAAATTCACAAAGAAAATTTCGCCGCTGGTATGGAGGAGCCCGACGGCTTCCCACCGTTGGGGCAACCTGGGGAAACGACGAATACGAAACTGGCGACAATCACTAAAAGAAAACATAACGAAGAAAACTCCGTAGATGGAGGGTGCAAGCTGCAAATAATAGCAGATAATCAACAAATGGCCAAATTGCAGAAAGAAAATGATGAACTAAGGCAAGAGATACAGTCTCTCAAGGATCTTTTCAAGCAAGGGATGAAGCCTCAAAAGACGCAGCCACAAAATCAATGGCAACAGGTAACAAAGCCGAAGAAAAGTGCAAAGCAAGTAAATCCAGAGGAAGTTCTAAGTGCTGGTGGCACCAACGAGAGCCAAAATTATTTTGCAGCGCTGGAGGGATTAACCGAAGATATGGAAATCGAAGAAAACATCAGAGGTAATTTTAATCAAGATAATGACGTTAATTTCATTCAATATTTAAAGAACAAAAATAAGGAGAAAAAACCAGCCCGCAGTTCTGCTGGTTCCTCTGAAAAAGCTTCCAACAAGACAGAAAAAGTTCCGCCAATCAACGTGTTCGGACAAACCGGGAAAGATATGGTTCGGCTATTGGCAGCCGAAAATAAACTGGCCAATTTCGAAATCAAAAGAGTTAATGCCGAAAAATTAACTATAAGGACGAAATCACTGGTTGATTTCAAGTCAGCCAAAGATGCGCTGATTTCTGGGGAGGTTCCACACTTCACCTATACCCCAAAAAGTGAAAAGAATCAGACCTTCTTGTTGAAGGGTTTGGACAGCGGAGAGGATACGGTCGATCTTCTTCAGGTGCTCAAGGAGGCTGCACCAGATATTGATTTTGTTTCAGTCAAAGCCTTTGCGACAAGAAGGTCGACCATAGAAAGGAAGAATTTACCACTTTACCTGGTACAAATTGCAAATAAGAGCAGTCCAAGTGCCCTTCAACAAATAAGGTACTTAAATTTCAGAGTGGTGAGGTGGGAACGCCTCCAGAAAAGAGAAGTCAACCAGTGTTACCGGTGTCAAAGATTTGGACATTCGGCTGCCAACTGTGCCATGCACTATCGTTGCGTTAAATGCAAAGACGTTCATGCTCCCGGTGAGTGCAAATTGGCTCAGACGGAGCCTAAAGAAAAATTATACTGCGTTAACTGCGGTGTTTTTGGTCACCCAGCATCATATCGAGGATGCTCCCGATATCAAGATGCAAAAGTTAAATTTGCTCCAAAGCAAACACAAGTACACCGTAATATCATACCTTCCAACTTCGTCAAGCCCGGAGTATCATTTGCACTCGCCGCTAGAGGACCAGCAGAAAATGCTGGAAATAATGTAAATAATGTAAGTGGCAATAATGAGCTGGTTCTCAAAATTTACCAGCAACTTAATTCTTTATCGGAGAGAATCGACAAACAAGATTCAAAAATTAACTTTGCTTTTCAGCGTTTAGGTCTTTCAAATGCCTAATAATAACTTGTCATCCAGTCATATTCCCATGGATAGGCTTCGCCTCATATCGATCAACGTCAACTCTATCGTTGCTATACATCGACGTGATTATCTCCTTGAATTTGTTGTTAAGCAAAAGCCTGACATCATACTTCTCACTGAAACCCACCTCAATTCATGGCATTCCATGGAATTCAAAGATTTTGCATTCGTAACAAAGTTAGAAGACCCTATTGTTTCCAAAATATTGAAAAAGTCGAATTCAAAAACTTTTAATTTCTTGAAGTGTCCGTCATCAAAATTTCACTGCCAGGTGGGGATAACCTCTTCGTTATCTCTGCCTATGCAACTGGTCAAAATGTTCTCAAGTTCAAGGAGGAACTCAATTCCTTGTTTGAAATACTCGAATTGAACAGGCTGCATAATTATTATATTTTTGCCGGTGACCTGAATGCCAAGCATACATCATGGCTAAACGCCACCAATAATCCAAGAGGTGTATTCCTGAAATCATGGATAACAGAGAACCAAATTGAATAAAGGTGCAACGTATATGGGTCGGAGTTCCCAACATACCCTCGCACAAATTCATATTTGGACCTCTGCATTGCTGACGCAAGACTTGAATTCAGCTTTAATAGTCCTCAACGGAAACTGCAGGTGCTTCCTTACGATAGCGACCATAACGCAATCGTAATGGAAATCAATCATCAAAGGGATGATTTCTTCCTCATTCCAGTTCAACATGAAAACCATCGGTTGAATTTCAAAAAAACAGACTGGGGAAAGTTTCAAAAGAAGTTTAATCGGGAATACCAGAAGCAATGTCCTCCTTCTGATGATGGCAACGCTTGCTCAATGGTTCCTAATAACAGAAATGTAACTGACGATGAAATAGATCTCTATTTGTCGAAGTTAGAGAAGCTGACGTTGGAAACGATTGAGAAAGTAGTTCCAAAGATTAAACATCGAAACAATATGGAAGGATATGAAACACCAACCATCGCAAGGTTGAAAAGATTGAAAAGCCTTCTTCTCACACGCGTCAACAATATTTATCGACGATTTTTGGACTACAACCATCCCTCGTTGGCTTTGTTGAAATTACATCTGAAGAATGTCCGGAACTTAATCCGTTCATACTTCAGGAGTGAGGTCAGCAATCAATGGGCGGAAAAACTGAGGGGTATTAGCCCACAGGACCCAGATGGCGTTTTCGCGAAAGTGAATAGCTTATTCCGCAGGAAGTCTCGAGTGAAGGTATCGAATCTTGAAGTCACTAGTGATAAGATAAATCTTCTCGATAGAGCTGGTATCGAAATTGATAGTACGACTCCGGATAGAAATGGAAACAGGATTATATGTGATGGATTGCAGAAACTTGCCCTGATTGGAGCACATTTAGAATTGGTTCATCTGCCAAACCCAGAGAGAAGGAATGAAATATTTTCGGAGGTCGTTGAAGCAAAAGTTTCCGACTTCAAATCAAGCCTGAACGGCCAATCAATTCTTCATTTCGATGAAACATTAACATCTGACCTCATACCGAGCTTGAATCTTATTGATTATTTTGTCAGCTATGAAGACTTGTGTTTCATATTTCGCAGAATAAACAACAAAAAATCATGCGGTACTGACGGTATTCCAAACATAGTTCTCCGACATTTGCCTGAGGTTGCTATTAGGAATTATTGCATATTGTTCAACAACATGTTGAACAATTCATATTTCCCAAATGAGTGGAAAAAGGCTAAGGTACTTCCGATCTTGAAGAAAGGAAAAGAATCTTCATGCCCCAAAAGCTATCGCCCAATTAGCTTGCTGCCTAACATCAGCAAGGTGTTTGAAGTGATACTCAACAGAGCATTAAACGCTGTTACCCCCAGTTACCCCCCGCGTGGGAGTTCCTTCGGCTAAGGACCTCGGACCCGGCTTGCCGTCGAAGACGGTCGTAGGTGGCGCCACTCGCTTATCCCCTGGTCCTAGAAAAGCCGCCAAGCGAGAACGCGGCCGCCGAACACCCCTCACACAACCCAGACTAACGCTCTTAAGCGCTTCCCTAACGGGGCGATTATTCTCCCCGAGCAAAAGAAACTCAAAAGAAAACGGAACACTTCCGCTACAGAGACCCCTGAAAAAAAGAACCCGCAAGGAGATTTATCTTCGGACACACCCGAGCCAGGTGTATAATTAAAACGCGCGGCAAACCCGCTCTTTCTGCAACACGCACACAAAACTTTCACTATTACACTACGTGAATACGAAATGCGAAATGAAGCTCAAACATAATATATCTTACACTCTTCCACTGTCATATATTTCACTGCTAAATGCAAATAAAGTGCTAAAAAAAATACAATGTAGTTAAAAGTACAAATTCCACTTACTCTACCTAGCGGGGGCCCCCCGTACTCTGCCTGCAATATTCCGCCGGCGCGCTTATTATCGCCTGAAGTCGCCAATCTTTCTTGGTTGTCTCGCTGATAATAATATTCCTCTCCACTTATCGCCTGAAGTCGCCAATCTTCCTTGGTTGTCTCGCTGATAATATTATTCCTCTCCACTGTGGAATTTTGAAATTTTCCCTCGTCGCAATTTCCTTTTTCGATTGATTTTTCACGCTATCCTCGCTTAACCACGTTGTCGCCTCGAACCCGCAAGAAAAGAGAAAGACCCGTTCCTCTTTCTTGGGTTTTTCATCGGCTCGGTTTCAACCGGCGAGCCGTTAACTTCATCCTTGGGCGATTCGATGTTCAATTCCGATCCCCCAACTGGGGTGCATCGGGCAATTGAAATCTAAATTTCCCTTTTTTAGTACACTCATTCGACAGGTGTAGAATGTCAAAGTGACTGACATTCTGTCAATTTTCATGTTTACTTACATTGGATCTAAATCAGAAAATGCATCTATGAACGACATTTTGCAGAAATTCTCCGATAATGTGGATGCATTTACAAATGATGGACTCAATTCATCGTTGGCTTTAGGAGGTGAATTTTCTTCACTTGTATGTGTTTTAGTCGAGGACGCTGTAGTCATTGAGATTGTTGACAAATGTGATTCTGCGAAGCCGGCGTTACTTCGATTTTGTCGAACTTACTTCCGAATCTTTCTGCAGTGGAAGGCGATGCAACTTCGTACGTATTAACTGAATTTGGTGTAGGTTGTGAGTTTGAGGATACAATAGATGTTCCAGATAAAATAATTTCCGAGGATTTATTTGCCCTTAGATACCGGGATCGTGATGATTCAGGCGGGGGCAAAAGTTGATAGATCGTGAAAGAGTCGCCGAACGGGTCTTCACTAGTTACTATTTTTGTGGTGGTAGAAGGTTCATTCGGTGTGATTCGCTCCATTTGAGTAATTCCTCGTTGGCTTGAACTTAGCTCTTGCTCTAAATCTGCCACTGATTCTGGAGGTGCCTAAATCTAATTTCTCTTTATTCCGAGTTACATTTGTTTTTATTCGTCTTTGCCGCCTTTTTAAGATTTCCTCGTCATATTCATAATCATCATCACATGAATTCATACATCGGGAATGTCTCATATAGTAACTGTGTTTGTCGATTCTGTCTGAGGAATGCTTTTTCTGTTCAGATATTTTCTTCATCCCAAGGGCTCAAGTCTCGTGAAGAAGAAGATTTTTGTGTACACAAAAAAAAAATACAATAAAGAACTGAAATGTGATTCACAACAAAAAGTAGCTTTGCTGGTGTCAAGATAACAAGAATATTAATCTTTTGTTTGCTGACTGAATGGTGGAATAATTTGAAGCGCCTAAACATTGCAGCGACGTGTTCTATCGTTATCGGTGTCTGAACTGGCTTAGCCGCAGGCAGATTGGTTTATAAATTTAGACCTGATTCTTGCAACATATAATTGATTGGAGCTACTCTGGCACTAATTTTTGAAGTATTCTGATTTGCGGTTCCAGTCCTAGAACGCAATGGATTTCTTCAATGAATACTGGAATGCGGCGATCAATTTCATCGAGCAATACATCGATTTGGATTACTCGCTGTGGCTGTGGAGATTTTTAACGCCACTAATTGTCACATTCTTGCTACCATGTGTGTTTGTCGTTCTCATTTATATTTCGTTCATCATTTTGTACGTTTACAAGTTGCACAGGCAAGTCATCCTTCATTCACTCATCAGCGAGCCAAACTTTTGGGATTTTGGTCGTATACTCGTAGCGGCAGTATGGGACGCTCACGGGAGAATTTATCATGGTTACGAAGTAATTGGTATGGAGAACCTCCCAGTAGATGGTCCAACATTAATTGTCTTCTACCACGGAGCTATTCCAATTGACATGTACTACTTCATTGCACGTGTCTGCTTACCACGTAAACGTCTAATTTACAGCGTTGGGGATCGGTTTCTCTGGAAGGTGCCAGGTTGGGGATTAATAAGCGATACAATTCACGAGCCTTTGAACTACTTAATTCACAATCTTTGAGTTTTGACGCGGGCCATCCATTTTTACCGCAAAATTTCATAAGGAGAACATGACCACGAAGGAGGATTGGATCAGGAACTGGCACATCTGCGTTTTTCATTCTAACTAAATTTCGCATTTCCTTTTCCGCCCATGTTCGAACCATTTTCCGTGGATTATGACGACAGTATCCATGACGAAATCTAAACTCTCCGGAGACATACTTGTCGCGATCTTTGAAAACCAGAATAGAAGTTTTATAAACTTTAACCGCATACTCCTCATCATTTTTGCCCGTTGCATGATACACATTCGCTTCCTTTCCAGTCGAAATACAACCATTGACCTCATTGATGAATCCCCTGTTCAGAAGCTTGAAGAGAATCATTCTTGTTCTTGGATCCATTACTTGTTCTGCCGTCGCACGATCATGTTTGTCACGCATTCGAAATCTTTCCGCTTCTTGTCGACGATCGAAATTCACTAACCGATTTGCAGCTTGATCGGACATATTCGTACGAGGATCATACTTCTCCACATTTATCCGATTTGTGTATTTCTTGAAGAGTGTATCACTTGGCTGATAGGATGTAACTTTGTTGCTAGACTTTTGTGCATTGGGATGCAAATTTTCTGAATGAGGCACAACTTGGGCAGTATTTTGTTTCTGATAGCCAGTGTAATTATCATCGTAGTCATCGTGTAAATTTGAATTGTGGTATTTATACTCTTCTTCGTCATAGTCGTCCTCATCGTCGTCAGCCGATTCATTTGAATCGTCGGCGTCTGGGTGGTTTTGAAGATATTTAAATATTTCATGTTGAATTGTGAGATGTTTGAGGGATTCATCGATTTGGAGTTGATCACTGTCATCCTCTTCAGCATCACTAAATTGCCCAGGAGCTGGGGTATACATCATTATCTTTTGTCATTCGCAATTGACGATACTAAACTGAATGAATATCGTGTTCAATATATCTGATTATCTGGACTTTTTCGACTATTTCGTTTTTTTTTTTTTTGCCTATTTTCTTTTACTTTACATTTATATTCTAAGCTTTTAATATTTTTATTCTATCATTTTAACATTTCGTTTTTCCCTATTTTTACGTTACATCTTTACTTTAATCTTTTCACATTTCGTTTCTTTTGCCAATTTTTCTTTTACTTTACATTTATATTCTAAACTTTTAATATTTTTACTCTATTATTTTAACATTAACCTTGGCTCGGGTGGTATTTTAACAACCGCTGAGAAAGAAATAAAGAACAAGGTGCAAATCGTTCCGTGACAACGCCCACATTGAGGAATATGAGTTGATGCCGAATTGCCGATTTGGTTTTCGTGCCAGGCATTCGACCATACATGCAATAACGAAAGTAACCTCAGACATCTGTTGGAAACTAAACAACAAAGAATGTGTTGGAGCATGTCTCATTGATATGGAGAAAGCCTTCGATACGGTGTGGTTAGATGGACTAGTTTTCAAACTTCTTCAGGACAGGTTCCCCAGACACCTTGTCGCCATGATGTGTAATATGTTATACGGGAAATCGTTTGTTGTAACTAATGGAAATCTGACAACAATGCGCGAATTCAAGGTCTTGAATGGTCTACAGCAGGGAACAGTTACTGCGCCTCTGCTTTTCTCAATATTCATTCGCAAGTTATTGAACAGCATTGATTTTAATGTCTCGCCAACGCGATCATTGGTAGCGTTTGCTGATGATCTGATCATCTATACGGCAGACCGAAAAGCTACAATAGTTCAGAGCAATCTTCAAAAAATGTTTAATGATGTGCAGCTCTACACCGACAATTGGCGAATGAAAATCAATGCGCAGAAGTGCGAAACAATCTTGTTTCGGACAACGCTGCAGGGGGCCAGTCAAGACCTGAAACGTAATTGGAAGGATTTCCACATTATGGCTGGTGAGGGTAGTTCAGAACGGGTTCAACATAAATCCTGTGTTCGATACCTCGGTGTTCATCTCGATCAGTATCTGTACTACACTGAACATGTCAAAATCATGCTCAGTAAGGCACTAAAAGTAGTCATGGCCCTTCGACGACTCTTTCATTCCAGATACATTGATCAAAAAGTCAAAGTTATTTGTTACAAGACCCTGGTTAGACCAGTTTTGACATACGGATGCCAGATCTGGTACAACCAGAGTGCTAGTACAATGGAAAGATTAAGAGTTTTCGAAAGGAAATGTCTTCGTGCATGTACTGGTTTGTACAGAAAGCCTGAGACGGATTGGCAGCACTATATATCGAATAGAAAAATTTATCAAACCGCTCAAGTGACAAGAGTCGATATCTTCATATTGAAACTTCTTCGGAATCATATCGCAAGATCTGTAACTGTGAGTGAAAACCCTTGGATTTCACAGCCGTTCCACCCTACAGACGGGTATATTGTGACTTGCCTCACTACTGGCTTCGTTCCTCCAGAAGCATTCGTGTATTTGGACATGAATCGATATATTTTTGATTCTGATGGCGTCCCAATCATATATCACATATACCGACGGGCCACCGATAAGAAGATAAAATATCCTCCGAATCTGAGTTCACGAGACCAACAATTCCAATGGAGATACTCATTTGCTAGATTCGTTGAGGCTGGTCGAGCTGAGATGGAGCAATCTAGGTATTAGTGGCTGAATGACAATGTCTAAATTATTCGTGTTTATTTTCTGTTTTTGTGCTTTTTCTCGTTACTTAGTTTTTAAGATTCATCTCATTATTGCTACATCTAGTGTTGTTGTTTATTTGTATTATAATTTAGGTATAGGTTTCAATATAAGGTAACGTTTTTTTTGTTTTTTTTTTGATTGAACTTATTTAGAATTAGGGTGTAACATATTAGGTATAGGATATAAGTTCATTTTTGTGTTAGTAGTATAAGTAATTTTTGAATAATGCTGGTTGGTTTTTTCTCCTTTTTCCAATTGAATCAAAAAATATGAAATAATCTTAATTAATTTAAATTTGCAAGTGTATTTTTTTCATTAAATGTGTTTAACTGATAACGTATAAATTTAGAGAGCCATTCGGGCCATTAAGTTTTTTATAGTTTTATTGTTTGGAATTTGCTTTATGTTCTTTTAAAAATTTATAACGATTAGTATTAAATAAAGCGCTTTTGACTTGACTTTGACTTTGACGATCAATATGATTTGCGTGATGATGCCGACTATGGTGATAGTGATGAGAACGACGCCAATCAATTAAGAAGTAGTGTGCGTGCAGCAGAAAGTGAATACGAGGAACGTTCAACGAATAAGCAGACATGGAGACAAAAGCCGAAAGTCGAAAAACAACTAGTAATTAAGAGAGCAAATATAACATTCAACGATTTGAGAATGCAGTTGGATATTTTTCAGCGAATGAAGCTTTGCAAATTGAGTCATGGATAGAGGACGTCGATGATTTCAATGAAATGGCTCAATGGGACGATTTAGAGCCTTTCATTTACGCAAAGCGATTATTGAGAGGTGCAGCACTGCATTTCTCACGGACACAACGCCATATTCGTTCCTGGTCTAAACTAAAACGTCTCTTACGGGAAGAGTTTGCAGAAGAAGTCGACAGTGCTGATGTTCATAGAGCATTACGAGAACGCAAGAAGAAAACAAATGAAAGCTTGAAAGAATATTTATACGAAATGCACGCAATCGCTCTTCAGATCGACATGGAGCATTCTTCTATAATTAAATATGTTCTCGACGGTATAAGTGATAACACTCCGGACAAACTTATTTTAGAAGGTGCGCGTAGTTTTAAAGAACCCAAAGAAAAAATAACAGTTTAAGACAAAGTTAAATCGCGTAACGCGAAAATTCCGACCAAGCAGATTAAAAAGTGTTTTAACTGTGATGCTGACGGTCACGAGTCAAAACAATGTCCAGATGGAAATAAAGGATCTAAATGCTTTAAGTGCAATAAGTTCGGACATAAAAGTGTACAGTGTCGGAACCGGCCTCTAGTAAATTTTGTGAAGTATAAAATAAACATAAATGGACTCGGTTTAATTGGTCTTCTTGATACAGGTGCCGAAGTGACATTAATCAAACAGAGCGTTGTAACACGATTGAAGTCAACTGTGTTCAAGCATGCAGAATCAAGTTTACGCGGTCTCGGATCTAATTTTAAATCAATGGGTTCTATCATAGCAGACGTAGTTTTGAACGAAATTCTCATCAAAAATTGCGAGCTACATATTGTTCCGGATTCGTTGAGCGAATATGATGTTATTATCGGAATCACCATCCTAAACCGAATCAACTTAGTAATTGATGAGACTGGCATTCATATTTATGAACGAACTTCAGCTGACAGAAAATCAGAATCAGTAAGTGAGAGCAATATTCAAGAATGTAGCGAACAGACTTTGCATTCGTTGATGCAAATGGAAATCTTCATCGAAGGCTCAACTATAAATTTCACCGTACCTGATGCCGAAACTAAAGTCAAAGTCGAATCGCTGATTAAAAATTATACACCAGCACAAGTAACGGAAACCGACATAAAGATGAAAATAGTGTTAACTGACGATGTTCCAATTGACCGGACATCACGGCGGCTACCATTACCTGAGTAAAAGTTAGTGGAAGAGCAAATCGAACAGTGGCTGGAAGATAAAGTAATCCAACCATCAACATCCGAATACGCAAGACCGATTGTTTTGGTAAACAAAAAAGATGGTACAAAAAGATTATGTATTAACTATCTGAAGATAAATAGGAAGATCTATAAAGACCGATATCCATTACCAAGAATTGACAACCAAATAGATAAATTGCGATATTCTTCACGACACTCGATCTTTCTAATGGATTTTTTTCACGTATCTGTCGAAGAAAATAGTCGCAAGTACACGTCGTTTGTTACACCAGCGGGCCAATTTGAATTTCGTAAAGTGCCATTTGGGCTCTGCAATTCACCGAGTGTTTTTCAACGATGGATAAACCATATTTTCAGAGACGAAGTGAACAGAGGGATTGTAATTTTTTATATAGACGACATCATTATACCTTCTACGACACTAGCTGAAGGATTGACACGACTAGAAGAGGTATTGAAAGTTGCAAGTACTAATGATCTAAACATCAAATGAAAAAAAAAGTGACATCCTGCAGACACGTATAGAATATCTTGGTCATATTATCGAAAAAGGCAAAGTTACACCATCTGACGCCAAACTGAAAGCGGTTCAGAATTATCCTGAACCTAACAATACGAAAGCAGTTCAATCATTTTTAGGACTTGCTGGATATTTTCGGAAGTACATTGAAAATTTTGCTGCTATAGCAAAACCAATGTCAGATCTCCTAAGAAATGAGATTCCATTCGTCTTCGAAGAGTGTGAAAGGCAGTAATTCAAGAACATAAAGTCTTTGCTAGTAGCAAAGCCTGTGCTACAAATTTTCCGATATGGTGCAAAAACTGAGTTACATACTGACGCAAGTAAAGATGGACTTGCTGGGATTTTGTTTCAAGAAAGTGACGACGATCAGCAATTGCATCCTGTCTATTTCTGGAGTCGAAAGACATCTCCCATTGAAGAAAAATATTCAAGCTACGAACTAGAAGTCTTAGCCGTCTACGAAGCAATGAAGAAGTTCAGAGTATATTTACTTGGCCAACCGATTTCGATCATCACAGATTGCAAGGCGTATACGACGACAATAGCGAAACGAGATTTAGTGACGAAAATAGCAAGGTGGGCTATGTTCATGGAAGAATTTGACTATAAGGTACAACATAGAGCAGGAAATAAGATGCGTCACGTTGATGCACTTAGTCGGTATCCGATAGTAGGTCATGTTGGTGTGGATTCTACAGTGATTAGTAGAATACGTAAGGCTCAACAAGAAGATGATCAGATTAGCGCTCTATTTGAAATACTGAAATCTACATCGTATAAAGATTATGTACTTGAGAATAATCTTATCTGCAAACAGATGAATGGAGATACATTAATTTTGATTCCTGAATTTATGAGAGACACCATTTTAAGAGACATGCACAACCGAGGGCATTTTCGATTCACTAAAATGAAGGAGCTTATAAAGAATCAGTTTTTTATTCGCAACCTGAGAAAACGCATTGAAAAATGTGTTGATAGCTGCATCGAATGCATACTAGCAGATAAAAAGCGGGGTAAACGTGAAGGATTGCTGAATCCTATACCTAAAGGAGATTTGCCGTTGGAAACGTTTCATATTGACCATTTGGGACCTCTTACATCAACCGGAAAGAATTATAAGTACATCTTAACCATCATCGACGGATTTACAAAGTTCGTTTGGATATTCCCTACGAAAACGTTGAATGCGGAGGAAGCTCTGCAAAAGCTGGATATCACCGCAAATATATTTGGACATCCGTCAAGAATTATTGCTGACAAAGCTGGTGCCTTTGTATCAGAAAAATTTAGGGACTACTGCAGGACTAATGACATTGTTTTACATCACGTAACGACTGGCACCCCAAGAGGCAATGGACAGGTCGAACGAATTCACCAGGTGATCATCAGTCTATTGACAAAGCTGAGCATTGACAGGCCTGAACCTTGGTATCAACACACCAACAGAGTGCAAAGAAGTCTTAACAGCACATACCAAAGAGCGATAAAAATGACACCATGCGAATTACTGTTAGGAATCAAGATGAAGACTGGGGAAGACGTCGATCTGAAGCGGCTTATTGAAGAGTACATTGAATACTTCGTGAATTCTCGAGATGAATTACGGGACTGAGCTAAAGATGCAATTTTGCGAATTCAGAACGAAAATAGGCGGTCCTACAACAAGCCAAGGACCAAAGGAACTAATTATCATGTCGACGATTTAGTTGCAATTGAGAGGACGCAGTTTGGAGACAAACTTAAAACACGTTGTAAATTTTTTGGTTCATATCGTATTACAGCAATCAAAGATCGTGATCGATATGAGGTCGAGAAAGAGGGTGTTCATGAAGGCCCTGTGAAAAGTACCACGAGCTATGACAAAATGAAGCAATGGAATCCCTTAGAGTCATCAGAGGCTGATGACTGTCAAGATAGCCGAGTGTAGGATACGAGGGAAAGAGACCGACAGAGTCAGAGCTGTTGATAGTAGAATGCAACGTAAAGCAGTTGATTTCCAATATTAAAAGGTGTAAGACGTGCCGTGTACAGACGAGCTAAAGAAAGATCAAAATTAAGAGTTTTCCTAAGAACATTCGTGTTTCAATTTCAAAATTTATTATTTCATTATTACATATATATATATATATATATATATATATATATATATATATATATATATATATATATACATATATATATATATATATATATATATATATATATATATATACATATATATATATATATATATATATATATATATATATATATATATATATACATATATATATATATATATATATATATATATATATATATATATATATATATATATAACTATATATATATATATATATACATATATATATAACTATATATATATATATATATATATATATACACGAGTATATATATATATATACTCGTAAATGGGATACAACGGAATTTGTGACCACGCTAGAGGTTGCAATTTTGCTCCGATTTTCACCAAATTTTCAGGAAAGGTGTATTGGGTAAATATCTCGGTTAAGTTCGTGAACCAGCTATATCGGCTGGGAAAAACCAAAATGGCGGCCATTTTAGACGAAAAATCGTGATTTCTGTTCTGACCAAAGTATAGCTCCGATTTGGATGAAATTTGGTACAAAGGTTTACTGATGTATGTGATGAACCTAACAATAAAAAATCCAAAGAAACAAAATGGCGGCCGCTCAAATGTCGAAAACCTACAAAATTTTGTTGTTGTAATAGTGGTCAAAGCTTTCAACAGATGTTCATGAAATTCGGCGTTTAGATAGAAATTATAAATATCTAAAAAATTACGTAAAAAAACTAGAGGTCAGGTTGCAAAAAACAAAATGGCGGCCAGTTGAAGCTCAAAACTTCAAAGGCTTCTAAAAGTCGCAATTTTGATCCGACATATATGAAACTTGGTTTCAAGATAGACATTACTTAGATCTACGTGATCATACATATGCAAATTTCAAAATGGCGGCGGTTTAAATATGCGTTTTTTCAGGTTTTTGTGGCGCTCTAGCGGTCACATTTTCCAGCGGATTTTGATGAAACATGAGATTATGGATCTCTGTAAATTATTAAAATTGAATGAAAAATAAAGAAGTCGAAAATTTAAAACCTTATATTTTTAGCTGTCATTTTCACTAAAAATTGAATTATTTTGCCCTGTCTAGAATGAAACTCCGATTCGAACGAGATTTGGCACATTGATTGATGATGCTCTAGCTCACAAAGATTTAAAATAGTCCAAAATTAAATGCATGCATTCAAAATGGCGGCCCCCAAAGGTCAGAAGGCAAGGGAAAGTCGCTATTTTAGTAGCAACTGAAATAATGAATTTTTTTCATGGAAACGTTTTAAATGACAACTTGAAAGTATTGATAAATCAGACCATTTTTTAGGGTTTCGTAAAATAATTTTACAAAACCCTACAAGTTTCGCGACCAGTCTGTCCGTCTGTCCGTCCGTCCGTGTGTCACAGCACTTTTTCTCGCAAACTACATAAGCTAGAAGCATCAAATTTTGTATGCAAATTTTGTAAGGTATTTAAGTGGGGGTCTCCCCATATAGTAGAGAGGCCCCCGAAAAAACAAATTTCATCACAGGTAGCCGATATGGGTATCAAATGAAAGGTATTGATGAGAACTTTTCAAAACAGGTCTCAGTTTGCCAAAGTTTGATTCGAGGGACGCGCAGGGAGGGGAAATACACGAAAAATTTGTGTCCCCCTCCTCGCGATTGAACACCTGTGATCCGAAAAATCTGAAAAAATTATGGTGGTAGGTGTTTATGAGTACAACAACAACAAATACCTTAGAAGTCGAAATTCACTCAACTTTGTTAATAATAGTATGATATTCGAATTTCACATTTTTCCCAATTAAATCGCATTGGTACCCTTAAACTGAAAGAAATTCGACATTTACGTAGTCCTACTAAGGGTTCTTATACTTTGTAAGTTTGATGAAAATCGAATGATATATACGAAAGTTATAGCCGTTTGAAATTTCTCTAATTAAAGCAACAATAACACATGATTTTGGTATTTTATGGACTTTCCATCGAATCAGTCACTGCAGTTTTGACTTGATCTTCTTGAAATTTTCCAATAAGGTCAATAACATTAATATTTTTGAGAATTCATGATTTGAGTGACTTTTGTCGGTTTGCAACAAAATGGCGACCGTTGAAAGTAGAAAAACAATGGATTTTCCTTTGAACGTGCACATCTCTTTGACATATTTCTTGACGTTATTCATTGCTGGTGACTGCATTTCTGAGGAGTTGAGTACAAAACCCTTCTGTCATGACCGTAAGTTTGTTTACCCAACTTGTTAAATATTGTAAAATATTTTTAACAATACCCTAAAAAATTATAAAATCGCCGTTTGTTCGTGCGTCACAACAAGTTTTCTCGCAAACCACATAAGCTAGAATGAGGAAATTTTCTACGTAGGTCAAAAGTAGTGCCTCTTGAAATTTGTAGTGCAAGAAAATATTTTAAAGTGTTTAAGGGGGGTCTCCCCATATAGGGGGGTAACATAAACTTTTTTTTTTATTTCTGCAGTCCTCGAGCAGGCAAGTTTCTCAACAGATTCCGATAAAACTTGAAATTATAAGTTATTAAGACAAGCTAATTTAATTTAATTATGCAAATCGGATGGTAAATAAAAATTTCGTAAATTTACAGCCGTTTGATGGTTCAGAAAAGAATCGAAAATGTATATATTATTGGAAATGCAAGTGCTGATTAAACTTCTATGGAAACCTTTTGAAATTAACTATTTGAGCTATTTAAGCCAAAAAGTTATTACCTTTGTGTGGTAACCACTGTGAAATGTGTAAACAGCAAATGTGAGAAGGGCGAAACCAGTATAAATATGTTTATAACAATTTATTACCCGCCAATTTTCAATATGTGATCCATACGTGTGCAACTCAACTTAATTAGCAAAATACTTGAGCCTCTATGAAGGGCCCCCAAAAACGAACGGCGGCAGGTTCTTTTTGTTAATAAATACCCATGTGGTGCTACAAAAATTGCAGTAAGAAGTCCAGAGCCAAATTCTTTTTCGAAACCTTACGCTTCTTCTTCTTTGTAGCACTACAGCCCCTCTCGAGCCTTCGCTTAGAGATAGTTAGAGTATCTCATTTTCATGACCGTATTGATTTTTTCGGAAGTTGGTTTGGTCAGTACCATTGCTCTCGTGTGCTTGCTCAGCTATGATATGATCTGATTAAATCACTACATATCACCACTGACTGAACACTCGTAGTCTGTCCGAAAAATCCCCTGAACTAAATCACGTTGCTCCCTACGAGATTTGAACCTGAGACCTTCGGCTTGTGGGTTCATACTCTAACCACTAGGCCACACAGACTACCACAGACTAACCTTACGCTACATACGAGAAATTTACCTTTCCGCCTGGTGCTGCCAACGGGGTTTTTTTTGTTTTTATTTGTAACGCAGTGTTATGTTTATTACCTGATGTATCTTTTCTACCATTAAATGTGAAAGGTTTAAATATTCTGATGATTGTAAGTAGAGCTTTAGAATACCGCCACCGATGAAGGGGATAACTTGTCTTCGAAATACCGGTATCTGGATTTTAAATTTAATAATACATATATATAACTCGCGCGACTCTTCCGTATCAGCCATTTTGTAGACGAAGGAAGGGTATGAAACATAGTAGACAAAAATTACGGGAACCGAATAATCGAAAATAAAATCAGTCAGATATCAGGGTCATCACTTGTATCGAATAACTATCCAATAACAAAACATGGCGGAAAATAGCAACAGAAATGTTTATCAAAAATATATCGTGCACAAATCTTCCCTTCCCGAGCTCTAACAAGTAGTGAGTGACAAAATTCTCTTGTTTGACATTTTCATTTTACTCTCGTGGAGAGAGTTCGAACTATTCATACTCCACAACGCTGTTTTCGACTGTCACCTAGTGGTGGATAATGAAATGAATTGCAATAAAGGGAGTCATACGGTCGCTTAACACAGCGCACGCATAACAAATATTTGATATTTATTGCAAATGTATGTTTTGTTTTACGAATAAATAGATTAATGAATAAATTGAAGATATAATACAACACTAAAAATCTGCACGGAGTCCACCTTAGACCATGAGGGAAACTGAGATATGTACGTTCTCATCAAAGGAACATAGCCCTGCCTATTTTCTCACTTTTTCGTGTGATAGGAAAGAAATACAAAAGTAAACTAGAATTATTATTTGAGTAATTACATTTCAACTTTATTTGATTACATTTCAACTTGATTTGATACTTTAACCGAATTGAAATTCTTAAAAATAAATAAAATTATCACGACAGCTAAAACTATTAGAAAAAAGCTCCAAATAACGTGTTTGGTCAAAGCGGAAAGGAATTTTGAGATGTAAAGAGTTAATGCTGAAAAATTAACAATTAGAATCAAATAACTGGTTCATTTCAAATCAGCTAAAAATACACTAAATTCAGGGGAGCTTCCACACTTCACCTTTACCCAAAAAAGTGAGACGAATCAAACATTTTTGTTAAAGGGCTTTGACTGCGCAAAGGATACCGTCGATCTTCTTCAGGTGCTCAAGGAAGTTGCACCTGAAATTGAATGTATTTCCGTCAAAACCTTCGCGACAAGAAGGTCGACATTAGAAAATAAGAATTTACCACTTTACTTGGTAAAGATTTCAAATAAGAGCGGTCCAAGTGCTCTTCAACAAATAAGGTACTTTAACTTCCGAGTGGCGAGCTGGGAACGCCTCCAGAAAAGGGAAGTCAACCAGTGTTATCGGTGCCAAAGATTTGGACATTCGGCTGCCAACCGCGCTATTCATTATCAATGCGTCATATGCAAGGACGTTCATGCTCCCGGTGAGTGCAAATTGGTTCAGACGGAGCCAAAAGAGAAATAGAAATTAAACTGTGTTAACTGCGGTGTTTTTGGTCAACCGGCATCATATCGAGGATGCTGCCGATATCAAGATGCGAGAGTAAAACCTGTCTCAAAGCAAACACAACTGAACCGCAGTTTCTTAGCTCTGAACTTCGTCAAGCCTGGAGTATCATTTGCACAAGCCGCTAGAGGACCAGCAAAAAATGCGGTAAATAGTGTAAATGATTTAAGTGGCAATTATGAGCTGCTTCTCAAAATTTTACAGCAATTAAATTCTCTATCGGAGAGAATTGATAAACAAGATATGAAAATTAATCTTGTTTTTCATCGTTTAGGGGTTTCAAATGCCTCAAAATAATTTGTCACCCAGTCACATTCACGTGGATAGAATTCGTCTCATCTCGATCAACGTCAACTCCATTGTTACTATAAATTGGCGTGATTATCCCCTTGAAGTCATTTTTAACCAAAAGCCTGACATCATGCTTCTTACTGAAACCCACCTCAATTCATGGCACTCCATGATATTCAAGGATTTTGAATTCGTAAGAAACGATAGGGTAATAGGTGATGGGGAAGGTGGCACCTATAGTTTCCAAAATATTGAAAAAGTCGAATTCAAAAGCTTTGAATCTCTTGAAGTGTTCGTTATCAAAATCTCACTGCCAGGTGGGGATAACCTCTTCGTTATCTCTGCCTATGCAACTGGTCGAAATGTTCTCAAGTTCAATTTCTTGTTTGAAATACTCCAATTGAACAGGCTGGATAGTTATTATATTCTTGCTAGCAACCTGAACGCCAAGCATACATCATGGCTGCACGCCACCAATAATCGAAAAGGTGTATTCTTGAAATCGTGGATAACAGAGAATCAAATTGAATACAGGTGCAATCTATACGAGTATGTGCCGGAGTTCTCAACATACCCTAGGATAAATTCATATTTGGACCTCTGCATTGCAAACGCAAGACTTGAATTCAGCTTTAATAATCCTCAACGAAAACTGCAGTTGCTTCCTTACGATAGCGACCATAACGCAATCGTGATGGAAATCAATCATCAAAGGGATGATGTCTAACCCAGTCCAGATCAACACGAAAATCATCGGTTCAATTAAACAAAACAGACTGGGGAGAGTTTCGAAAGAAGTTTAATCGGGATTTCCAAAAGCAATATCCTCCTTCTGACTATGGCAACGCTTGCTCAATGGTTCCTAATGACAGGAATCTAACTAACGATGAAATATATATCTATCTGTTGAAGTTAGAGAAGCTGAGGACATCGAAACAATATGGAAGGATATGAAACACCAATCATTGCAAGGTTGAAAAGACTGAAAAGCCTTCTTCTCACACGCGTTAACAATATTTATCGACGATTTTTGTACTACAACCATCCCTCGTTGGCTTTGTTAAAATTACACCTGAAGAATGTCCGGAACTTAATCCGTTCATACTTCACTAATGACTATTTTAACATGTAAATTTGACATAAATGTCACTGAAAGTACTACCAACCTAAAAAAATGATTCTCCAAATCCTTCGACGCGCGCAGTTTAAATTCAAATGTCACCTTATTTTTTTGATCATAGCAGTAAATGACATAAAGCCTAATGGTGTCTACTATATTTTAAAATACAAAATCAAGCAAAGTATCTAAATTTAGCTGGTTTTAGTGTTTGAAAATTTTAATGCAATCTATTTTTTATTGGCATGATACAGTCTTGCAGATAAAACTACTGTTTATTATTTTGATAAACAGACGCTTTTTGACTCGCTTTAGTTACTTCAGTGTCTAAAGAATGTGTTGGACTATATATTTTCTATAATATATGTTTGTTTTATAGTATATGCACATCCTTGAGACACTGAAGATAACTTAAGCGAGTTAAAACGCGACCAGAGCGTATGAAATATCAAGCGAGTTCACATACAACAAATTCCCAACTTAACGATATTCAACCTTCCAAGATGAATTTGAGTATGAATGTTAATGGGGAAATGTAAGAAAGAGATTCAGTCAGCAGTGGAATGTAATGCAAGACGATCAGCTTTCACTTTGATTAGATGGGCAGAAGATTCTCTTTTCGTTAATTGTACGTACATGCAAACACAACAGCAAACTGAATTTGTGCATGAAAGCTTAGTCCCAAGTAGATAGCGCTTTCCCGCTTTATCTCAAATGGAAACAATTCATGATAAACGCGCTCTCTATCTTGTGCAAGTTTTATCACTTATTTAATTCAAACATTTTCCCTCTCTTTTAATTTAGCCGATCAGCTGGTGTACTTGCTTGTTAGTCTATTCGAGGTCTCTAACAATTGCCATTTTGAGCTTTTGACTATAATATAGCACTACCACAATATTTCATTTTGATATAGAGGTATTTAAATGCATTTATATGCGTAACCCTAAATAACTCAAAAGATTGAAACTCATCTCGCCACTTGAATCGAATTTAAATTTATTCCGGACTCAAATGCCCGATTTGTGGTGACATTTTCATGTGGTTGAGACAACCATATGTCGGCTAAGCATAATGAATGATACTGTAGCAATAAGCGAGTCACGTATTTCAAGAAAAAGACTACGAAATACCTTTCAACTTATGTGTTAACTTTATCTGCATAATCACATACTCTAACTAAGCAAAAATTCCGTTTGTTATAAAATAATAGAGCAGAATCGCTGGAGAGTGGAATGGATGTCAAAAATGACAATCCGATTCAAAGGCAAGAAAATTCATGGAAATCGTATGCGGCCTTTAACGAGGTACCCGCAAGAATTGTGTCGTGTGTGTGATTGGGAGTTTAGAGAATAATTTTTGGTAATTCGGGTTCAGAAATAATCCAAAGTGCCTGTGCAGATGACATCAATATTTTGTCACGGTCATTTACAACCTCCGAAGAAATTTTCCTGAAACTCGAAAGCGAAGCAAAGCTAGTAGGGGCTACAAATCAATGAGAGTAAAACAAGGCTCATGGCGCAGTCGAGGAAAAATACCTCAAATACTCAAAAAATCATACTTGGCGAATACAGTATCGAGAATGTGGGCGAATTTGTGTACTTTGTCGCCAAAATACCGAGAATCACTAATGAAACAGACGAAATGCGCCGAAGAATACAGCTCGCAAATAAAATATTTTATTCAGTTTTAACCATCTTGAAGACTAGCTGTATGCACAGGAAAACAAAGTTCTAAATATACAAGTCGGTGATAAGGCCTGTGGACCCTAACCCAAGCATCTTCTTTAACTTAACTAACTGAACTTCTTTGGATAATTTTGCTGATATTTTTAAACGCTCTTTATACCACAGAAGACATAATGATTTTGTAACTAAATCACATTGTTAGCACGAACAACTGTTATTGAATACGCGTGCTTTAAAGTCAAAACAGAACTCTACTTGTATATCCACATAAAAAAAACAGTTCCATCAAATACAAATTTCAACGAAATGATGGATGAGTAGAAACCGTTTGTTATTATTTAATATTTAAAAATTTCCACACACTACTTTAGTCAATTTGTAATTGCAATTTATCTCAACGTCTCTTCAATCAACAAAGTGAAATTCAAATACGGAGTACGAGTAATATTTACACATACTCAAGACCCCTCGTACGTGCCCGAAGCATGATGATCTTTATGAATTCTTATTTATGCATTTTTAAGTAGAATTGAGCACAAGTTACAAACAAAACTCATCTCGTTTGCAGCAATGATGGGTGATGGCCAAATGATAATATCTTTAAAGATGAAGCATTAACTTTAAAAGGAGGAAATGTAATGAAATGAATGAAGAAACGAGCAGTGAAATAGGAAACAACAAGAGAGAATAATGGAATTATTAATAAATATACATGAGTGCAACTAATATGTGAGTATGCAATAATTAATGAGCAAAAGATACTTCAATGTTTGTATTTTTGCATAAAATGACGAGAAAATTATGAAAGGAATACTACTTGTAGTTGTGTGTTGATTAGCGATGCAAAAAGTTGTTATAAAAATATTTACCTGGAATAGGAATTGCCTAGGTTGTTTTTGGAATGTACCATCAACTACGCCCTTTGGTGATTTTGTGAAATTATAGAGCATATATTTTGAAAATTTATACTTAACGATTCATTTGAATAATTTTTTAGGTTAATGATATATGCAGTCGGTTCAATAGGGGACTTGAAACAATTTGTTGGAAATCATAAATATACACCTTTCATCACTTTTTAATTGAGTACTTCCAGAGTTTTACGAAAATAATGAGAGTTGTTTTATAAACGTCCTTCTTGAACTGATATGATGACTCACCTGTAAGAAAGAGTAGAATAAAAGAATTTTAGTGTACTGACAAGTTTGAGTGTAAGAAAGTAATAAGTCTATAAGAAAAAACCTACATAGAGAATTAAAAACTATATGAAAAAACGTTTAGAAAAAAAAGAAAACTAACTTGCAAATGCACTTAAACTTGGGAAATAAAATCTATGAAATCGTAGCCAAATCAGTTTTTCGCCTTTTTAGTTACGATTGGTTAATAAGTTAATTTTGGCGCACTACACCCCCTTTCGGGGCTTCACTTAGCGATAGTTGTTAGAGTTGTCATGTAAATGTATATGTACTCGTACTTTATTTGAAGGGAATAAATCAGTTGCAATCATAACTCGGACTTGTTTGGTCGTGTCGCGCTTAACATAACATTGGTGACAAGGATGGTATAAAAAAATAATTACGGATTTTACCAGAGCAATGTGTTGGAAGTGAAATAAACGGTTTACGATGAACCCAGAACCATTTAATACGTTTCTGGGAGCCTTCCAATCATTAATACAGCGATTGACGATTGAAAACACCTCGAGACGACGAGACGACAGCACTCCGGAAATCAATCCAGCATACGAACTGCAGAGCATCATGAAGGGATTCAAGTGCGGAAAATTCGACACCCACATACAAGCGGCCACGTTTATAGACTATTTTGAGGCACAATGTCGAATGTGGGGCCTCGATAATTCAACGAATAGTGCCTACGTTACCGCGAAACGTGAGTTATTTTTGTCGTGTCTTTAGCCAGAAACTTTTCACGAGATGAAAGTTGCCTTTGCCGACGCTAGTGCAGAATTTGAGAACCAGACATATGACGCCATTAAAGAAAAATTTTTGCGTCTATTCCAAATACGTACAACACGATTTAAGGCGTTGAAGAATTTCAGGACCAGCATTCGACGCTCCGATCAGAGTTTTCAGTCGTACGCAAATCAGCTTAAAGAATTAAGCCGAGATTGCGGCTACAACGGCGACATGCTCGATCGACAATTGCGTGATCGCTTTGCAACGCGATTGCATCATAAACGACTCGAAATAGAATTAAAACAACGTTGGCCGGACCTTAAATAAAAAAATGAAGGTTTAGATGTGGAAGTAACATTTGCAGAAGTGTTTGCTGTGGCTCAAGCGCGAGAGGCAGCAGAAAAAGACTATGACACTAGTGGTTGTGCATCGGTGAAACGCGTTTAAGACTCGGCAAAACGTAAAATAGTTAGAAAACTTCAAAGTAACCAGTGTCGACGGTGCGGTAAGCCAAAAATGCATAAACAGTGCCGCGCAGAAAATAACATTTGCGAAGAGTGCGGTATCCGAGGGCATTTTGGATCGTGCTGCATCAAACGTGGTCGAGCTCAATTTAGTTACACAAGTGCATACACACATGCCAATACAAACGAAAGCGAGAACAATACAACTATGTACTAAAAGCAACAAAAAGAATACGAGAAACCGAAACAGCTTCCTGAATTTTTAAAATGAGCGAAACGGAATCCGACTCAATATTCCACGTTAATATGGGAAAAAGAGTAACGTCATGATCAACAAAATTAAATGCACGATGGACTATAAGATTATAAGCACAGCTTTGTGGAGGAGAATCGGATCACCACCACTATCAAAGGGCCCCACACTGAAAGCAACGGAAACTTCAAATTGAGACCTATGGGTAAAACGTTTGCGACCGTAAAACTGCAAAATACGACAGCTACTCTCCCCGGAATTGTATTGGACAACGCAGAGCCTTTGCTATTTGGTTTACCGTGGAGTGAAGCGTTTGGCATGCAATTTCCGTCTGCGGTGTACTCGCTGAAGGAATCCAAGCATCAAAAAAAATACAACAAGGATAACCTTGATAGAGAATTATCCAAAGTAATTCAGGAAAATAAAATCCTTTTTGAGAGCTCACTCGGTAAGATTAAAAATTATCAAATTAAAATTCATTTAAAACCTAACGTGAAGCCTATACATGTACCGGCGCGTTCAATAAAATTCGTTTTAAAAAAAAATGTAGAAGCTGAACTCGACAGACTTATAGAAAAAGGGGTGACTTCACACGTGGATCCTAAGAATATACCGCAACACCCACAGTAAATGTCACAAAAAAAGATGGTACAATTAGAATTTGCGGTGACTTTCGAACAACACTTAATTCCGCACTAGTGACAGAACGGCATCCAGTCCCACTTTTCGATCAGCTGACACACAAATTATCTCGTGGAGAAACGTATACAACGATTGACTTAAAGGATGTATATCTGCAATTTGAAATACACCCCAACTCAAGGAAATTCCAGTTATTACCAGTACAACCGCCTTCCTTTTGGCATCGCAAATGCCCCGGCTAGTTTTCAAAGGTATTTGGAAAACTTCTTAGAAGGGATACCCAACGATATCGCCATCACGGGCAAGGACAATCACACGCATTTGGTAAACATAAAAGAGGTTTTACGACGACTACGTGCAGCAGGCTTTTGAGTAAAACTGAGCAAGTCACGTTTATGCAACCCTCAATCGAATATTTGGGACATACAATCAATAAAGAAGGTATACGACCGTCACAATTCAAATTGGTAGCGATTGCAAATGCTTCAACACAAACCAACGTAAAACAGCTTAGATCTTTTTTAGGTTGAATAAATTTTTATGAACGATTTGTACCTAACCTGCACGGTAAGTGTGCAAATCTTCACTCATTAACAGGAACACGACAACAATGGAGGTGGGATCCTGCGGAATTACAGACATTCGAGCACATAAAGCAAAAGGTGGTTAAAGCTAATATTATCGTGCCGTACGATCTTATCCGCCGACCATACGTAGCATGTGACGCATCTGAAAAAGGAGTAGGAGCTGTGTTATTTCATAAAACGAGTGTGCAAAGCGAGGAGCCTATTGCCTTTGCTTCTCGCAAACTTACTAACGCCGAGCAAAAATATTCTGTGGTCGATCACGAAGCCTTAGCAATATTTTTCGCAGTAAGAAAATTTGACCAGTTTTTGCGAGGTACTACGTTCACGCTAATCAGAGGCCATATGCCGTTACAACATTTGTTTGGCGAAAATCGGAATCTGCCGAAATTGGTCAATAGACGACTGACTCGGTGGGCGCTCTACGTCGGATCGTATAACTACAACATGGAATATAGAAGAGGAGCTAACAACGTTATTGCATATTGCTTATCACGACTTCCGAATAATGACGAACGGGCAGGCAGAGAAGAGCAGCAGATTACCAAGATATCCAAGGAATAACTAAGTAGTAAGTACGACGATATACAACTATCACAAAAGATTTTACTGAAAGCAACAAAAACGACCCTATGCTACGAAACGTATTATGGCCAGTACGATCATGTTGGAGTAGCAAAGAAGTAACGAACGAGCTTAAACCGTACTACGACAAAAAAGATGAACTCGCTACAACTGACAACATTCTAACCTGGCAGGGTAGACTAATCATACCTAACAAACTTCGCCAACCCGTGGTAAGACGTCTATACATCGGTCATACGGGAATAGTTGCTATGCGTGCAATAGCCCGTTTTTATGTCTGGTGGCCACTTCTAAATGACGACATCGACACATTTCTAAAAAATACAGGCCATGCCAGGAGCAAAGGCTACAATGCACCGAACTTCCAATGTTTTCGTGGACTATACCCGAACGACCATGGCAACGAACCCATGTGGACTTTGCTGGACCATACAAGGATCAGCGTGGCTTGTTGTAGTTGATGCCCTTTCAAAATGGTTCGATATCCGACCTTTCAAACAAACAAGAGCCGAACATGTGATACGCTAGATGATATTTTTACCACGTTTGAATTACCGCAAATCATTGTCTCGGATAACGGGCCACAATTTATATCCGAAAAATTTAAAAATTTTTGTAAATGACGATTCATAAACTACATTATATCGTCACGATACCATCCCAGGACCAATTAGCTCGCTGAGCATTTTGTTCAGACTTTTAAAACAAGAAAGAGAGCCAGTAAAAATGAAAGCAAGACAACGCAGCAGTTTCTGTCCACATACGAGTATAGGAACACTCCACATGCTGCAACTGGTAAAACTCCAGCTGAGATTATGTTTGGTAGACGACTTGTCGACAGCTTAAAACCCGACAAGAGACAAGAACTGCAGTTCAAGAGCCTTAGACAAGAAATTTAGTCAGGTAAGAAGATACGCGAATTCCAACCAGGGCAACAACTCTATTACAAGACAAAACTTGAAAAAAATGGCAACCAACAAAAGTTACGGAGAGAACACATCGGTACCCCTATCGTATGCTAACTTCCGACGGTGTGGAGAGAAGACGACACTGCGATCACATGCGCGAACGTAATGAAGACGAAGACGTAGATAAAAACGACATTTTTCCGGACTTGCAGATCTCACTAAATATACCAATAATCGTTGAAAAGACACAGCCTATTACGACCAGTATTCCGACATCTCAAGTCGAATCTCAAGAGGCTGTGATCGAAAATATTTAACTACCCTCAGAACCGAGACGAAGCAACCGTATTCGCAGAGAGCCAGACCGTTTCAGAAGCAGTGATTACCAATGAAAATTTGTTACATACATTTTTAGGTCTTTGTAATAAAATTTTTTACAAAGACCTACTAGTTTCGCGACCTGTCTGTCCGTCCGTCCGTCTGTCCGTGCGTCACAGCTGATTTCCTCAGAAACTATAGAAGCTAGAATGCTCAAACTTTGTGAAAAGATCAGAAGTGATGGTTTCTCAAAAGTTAAGGCCCTCACAAAAATTTAAAAAATTTTTAAGGGGGGTCCCCCCTAATAACGAATTGGCCGTTAAAAATTTTTTTTAATCAAAGGTAGTCGAGTGGGGTATCAAATGAAAGGTCTTCTTTAGAACTTTTAGAATCTGAAATAAAAAAATCATTTTAAGAATTAGGGGGTCCAGGGGAAGGCAAAATGTACCCAAAATTTGTGTCCCCCCCTCGCGATTGGACACCTTTCAGCCGAAAAATCTGAAAATTATCACGAACGTAGACCTTAATGAGTACAGGGGCAACAAATACCTTAGAAATCGAAATTCACGCAACTTTGTTAATAATAGTATGATTTGAAGATTTTACACTTTTGCCCATAAAATCAAAACGGTACCTTTAAACTTCTTGAAATTTTGTAATTATATAGACTGATATAAGATACATATGTTTACAAAATTTAATTGAGATCGAATTATAAACAAGTGAGTTATAGCCATTTCAATTATATGGAATTACAACACCAATAACACGTGTTTATGGTTGATATAGGGTTTTCCAATAAGAGGTGTTATTTTGATATTAAAAGAAAAATGCCATTTTTTAATACAAATGATCGGATTTTTATTTCATTATAAAGAAAAAGGTATGGCGTTAATAGCAATAACTAACATTGGGCAAATAACCATTACGACACGCTTACAGGACCATATCCTCTTCATAAAATTTTCCATAACCAAATCGCAAAGTGCCTGCCCTATGTCCTCGATAGCCTCACGAATTTTATCTTTGAGATTTTGAATCGACGCTGGGCTATTGGCATAGGCCTTCTCTATCACGTGGCTCCAAAGGAAGAAGTCGCAAGATGTTAAATCAGAAGATCTATTCAAAATAACACCTCTTATTGGAAAACCCTATATACGAGTATATTTAAAATTGACTTAGGCACTTCTATTTTCTTTCAATTTTCGTGAAAATTTAAGGAAAAGTGTTTAACTTGAACATGTTCAATCGGCCGAGCATTCAGAAAAATCATTTAAGCTAGATTAAAATGGCGGCTGCACTGTGCTTATGAAAGAAACTGTGCATCAATTGTATAAATTTGAAGGATTTCATATCTAAGTATTGGATGAATAATTAATATAATATCGATTCACGCCATTAGAAAACTTGCTTCTAAGCCTAGGATGTTTACAAAGACCTTCTGGTAGGAGCACTCTCCTGCTTACTCAACTTGTTTTTTCTTAATATTAATAATTGAATTCATTCAGCTTGAATATTTAGTACTTTCAAAGTTTTTGAATTACATTTGATTTCTTATTTCGCCATTTGCTTTAAATGAATATTGATAATTTAACATAATTGAATATGTATCGCCTTATGATATGGCGGAAGGAATGTCACGTAAATGTATATGTACTCGTACTGTATTTGAAGAGAATAAATCAGTTGCAATCAGAACTCGGACTTGTTTGGTCGTGTCACGCTTAACATAACAGTATCTTACTATCAGGACCGAACAGTATATGCACTTCACAAGGTGATATGGTCAATATCACGCTTTGGCCGTGTGTCCGTCCACTCAGATGCGATATGTTCTGATTTTAAGCCAGCACGTATCATAACTGAACGGGCTTATAGTCCGTCCGAAGAATCAATCCAACTTAATCTCATTGCCACCAACGGGAGTCGAACCGGGAACTTCGGCTTACGGGATAAGTGCTCTAACAACTACACCACGTGGACTACATTAATAAGTGAATGTTATTCACTTTTTAAAATGGGAAAACTGATTTGGCTTCAGTTCCATAAATTATATTTCACCTTTTTTAGTGCGGTTTTTTTGGATCTTAGCAAAGGAAACAAGAAGAGGTAGACTTTCTTTGCTGTGTTTATCCTTTTCCATATTTCATTCTTTAACTCCTTAGTATAGGAAGCAACTCCTTAGTATAGGAAGCAATGAACACTTCCCAGGTTATAGTCTCTTAAGGTCAGGTTTTGCTGTGCAGGAATGTCTTCGTTTGTTTGAGTCATACTCGTAAGTCTAGTTTTAGTTTCATTGACCGAGAGGCCGACTTTTTTCCGAAATTTATTGTTGAGCTTATAGTATTTATGAGTGTCCTAAAATGAAAGTCAACATTTCATACGTTGAATTAAAAACCTTTCTGGTAGGAGCATATTCCCACCTATTTAACTTGCTTGCTAACAAATCATTAAATACTACGCAATTTTCAGTAAGAAACGTTTGAACTTTCATTGAACGGTACCTACGAGGATTTTACCCTTCCGGTTGCATTGCCAATGATGAATCTTGTTTCGGATGAATCGTTTTTTATGGCAGGGGTCGTACCTCGGCCTAGAAAAGTAAACGCAAATAGTGACGCGAAAAGTGAAACGAAAGAATCTGTGTGTATGTTAGAGCAAGGTACTGTCAACACATACACACACACACTCACACAATGACGTCTAGTGAGGAGGTGGGTGTAAGAGCGGTGATTCGGCAGTCGATTGGTAGCTTAGGTACGGTTAAGACACAACTACGGTAAAGATAAATAAAGGGTGGTCCAACCATAATGCACGATGTTAATTGTGAGTCGCACCTTAACGTCAAGTTTTTCGCCCAACTTAATTTGACATTGACATTTCTTTGTTTCAGTGTTTGAAAAATTCAACCATGGAGAGGTACACAATTGAGCAGCGCGTTAAGGTTGTTGAAGCCTTTTACGAAAATGGGCGTACAAATCAAAATGAATTTCGTGCTCTTCGTGATTTTTTGGTCAGCATAATCGACCAAATGTGTCCACAATCGTGATAATTGTGCATACATTTCAGCAAACCGGGTGTGTAGGAAGGCCAAGCAGTCACCGTGAATAGTGTTCGCTATTGCGACATTATAACGGACTTCTTGTGTCCAGAAATGGAGGTTATGGACCTGGACGATATGTGGTTCCAACAGATGGAACCATTTTCCACACAGCCAACGAAACAATGGCTCTCTTGCACGAGAAATTCTTGGCCGTGTTATCTCACGTGTGGCGATGTTAATTGGCCGCCACAATCATGTGATTTGACACCGTTGGACTTCTTTCTCTGGGGAAATTTAAAAAAAAAGTGTACGTCAATAAGCCAAGAATAATTCAAGAGCTAAAGGATAAGATAATTCAGCACATCAACGACATTGAACCTCAATTATGTCTCAGAGTCGTCGGAAATATGGACCATCGGATAGAAGTATGCCACCGTAGCCCTGGCGAGCATTTGGGCGATATTTTGTTTTACACATAATTATCATAGATCCTTCCATCATAATAAAAAATGTTAACATAATTCTCTGAAAACTTTTTATTTTATTTACAATTAACATCGTGTGTTTTGGTTGGACCACCCTTTATAAAGATTTTATTACCCAAATATTCATCAATTCTTTTGATAAAGCCCAGCATTTTACACGCTCTTGAAAGGACTTCATCGTAATGAAGGTTGAATGCGAGCTTTGTATCCAAGACTACACCAAGATCCACAACTCTATCGGGCTTTCTCAGAGGTGAATTATAAATGTGGTACTCGTAGAGGATGGCATTCCTTTTTTGAGTGAAGCTGATTACCTGGCATTTGTCTAACTTCAAGGAGATGTGGTTGTCATTACACCACTGAAATAAATTCTTCAATTTGTCGTGGAGAAACAATGCATCGGTTTCAGACTGAACTACAAGATACATCTTGAGGTCGTCGGCGTAAAGTAGATGTGATATGTTAGGTACGAGCAATGCCACTGAAAGCTCTGAAATAAAAACATTGAAAAGCAGCGGGCCGAGATGGCTACTTTGAGGAACCCCAGAGAAAACATGAATTTCTCTGGATAAACATCTTTGAAACTTGGCAAACTGCGGTGGTGCAGATAGGACTGAATCCAATTAAGGAGCGACCCGGTGATACCAAATCTGTGGAGTTTCTTTATCGGAACTCTATGTTTCACATGATCAAAGGCTTTGCTGAAATCAGTGTAAATAGCGTCAATCTGGTAAGCTTTGTCCAGACCACATAGAATGTCTGATGTCATAACCATGAGGTTGATAGTAGTGGACCTATTTTTTCGAAAACCATATTGTTCTTCATTAAGGTAAGGGTCAACGATTGGAGAAATTTTTCTGCATATAATCTACTCAAAAAGTTTGGGACTGGTAGATAGTATAGCAATTCCCCTGTAAATATTAACACATTTTTCGTCACCTTTTTTATGTATTGGAATTATGTAAGATGGTTCCAACATGAGGGGAAGATTCTCCTTGAGAGAGACTTATTGAAAATAATATGAAGGGGCTGAGTTAGTATATCTTTACATTGAGCTAGAATGTAGGGGCGAATTAGATCGGGGCCAGGTCCTTTATTTAAACCCAACCCCACAATTACCAGGCATATATCTTGTTCCCAGATTGCAATGTTTTCAATTAAGGTCCATGGAGATGCTATAGTAGACCCTAAATTTGCTGAAGCTAACGGATCGTGGTAAACTTCCTGAAAATGATCAGCAAAAAATTAACAGATTTGATCTGAAGAAGTTGAAGTGGAGCCTTTGTAGGTCATTGTGGAGGGAAAACAATGGGCTTTACGTTTGATGTTAAGAAAGCAGAGAACTTTCTGGGGTCGTGAATAATATTTTGACCAATAGCGTTAACGTACGATTCATACGCTTCTCGAGATTTCGTTACTTGTATTTTTGTTCTTTTGATTATTTATTTATTTCTTTGATTTCGTAAAGACATGAGGTCATAATCTACCCAGGGATCGGAAAGCTTATCATTTTTTTGATTTCAGGTACAAATCTTTCAATGGTGTTAAGAATTATTTGGTAACAAGTAGATAGAGCACTGTCTATGTCTAGTTTGAAAGATCACCAATCCAGTTGAATATGGATAGAAAATTGTTATTGCTATAGAAATCAGCATTTTGAAAGTCAAATACAATTGTAGCATTGTATGAAATAGAATTCATTTTGTCAGGAGTGGAAAATTCAATAGAAAAAGCGGAGTGATGTAGTATGTTACGAAAAAGGTGCTCGTTTTCAGCAGTTTGATAAACCACTACCACAGATTGCCTTGATTGTCGGCTATAAAATTTAAATTTGGTCGATCAAAGTCACCGGGAATAATTATTCTGTAATCTTCATCAAGATTTTCCATAAATTCGGCTATGATATCGCAGATTTCATTATAGACAGTTTCACTTGAATTAGGAGGAATATAGAAAACACCAATGTAGAGGGAAAATTTAGCTAACTTAATTTGAACCAATTTATGTTGGAATAGATTATTCGACGCAGTACATACAACCTCACTAGAAAACGCCACCTCCTCGTGTCTGTACAGTATTGCGATAATCTCTATCCTCTCTGAAGATGCTCCAATCACTGTCTAAAATTTCTTCATTTTTGTGACACTCGTTTAACCATGTTACCGTAAGGCAGAGGATATTAAACTGAAAGATTTTGCGTCAAGAAAGAGCTGATTTAACTTGCTGGGAATACCGCCACAGTAATGGTAAAAAAGTTTAAGCTGAACGGAGATTCTAAAAAAATTTATGGTGTTGTTCTCTTGTTCTTTGCAGGGAAGAGATATAGTTTAAGCTAACGTGTGAAGCATATGTTTCCAGGTCTTTTATGGCTTGTTCTGAAGCAACACCTAGTTCTTCATGGTAGCCCGAAGGGCATCGAGATCAATTGGAAGGCCTTCTTTTTGAATTATAACTTTAAGGCTCGGCTTTTTTTTCTCATCAATGCAGGTTGTATCAGGGGCTTTATGGAAATAAGATAGATAAAGACGCACGCATTCATGAATTTTATTATCTCTAGTCCTATAAATGAGATGCCTCTTTTCAAGATCATTTTAGTTGAATTTGGCCTTTACTGTTGGTGCTAAAATTGGATCTAAAAACGATCGGTTTTGGCTATGAGGAGGCGATGACCTTGGTAATTCTATTTTTATATTTTAATTTTACCTAGGCAAGCGGTCTTGCGTCCGCAGATTGTTACGGATAAAACCGAAGGGCATCAGTACTACCTCACCCCGAACACTATCGTAACATTCGCGTGACTCTGTAGTCAGAAAGCTAAGCCGCACTCGACTAGGGTTTGTTTACCATTCCAAATTGTAATCATAATAGTAGTTTAAATACGATTATTTGTAATTTTAAGCAAACATAATTGTCATCGAGCGAAGGTCAGAATCAACGCATGTTTGAAATTGGAATGTTCCCCAGAAATATTTCGGTAAAATCAAAACCTAACAATGATATTAGTCCCCCAGTGCATGACTCATTCCGACATACAGGACACGGAAGCCCGTTTGGTCCTTCATGGGATAGTCCCACATTTATTGACCCTGTTTGTTTGGATGCGAATATTGAAGTGAAAGGAAATACATTGGACAATAAGGCTCTAGGTAGACGAAGAAATTACGGGAGTTTTTCACAATTCCGGTAGATTCATTTGAAATTCACAGTTGAACCAAAGATTTGACAGGAACTATGCAAACATGGACTTGCACATAATTATCGTTATCGATTGTGTGTTTTTAGCATCGCTGATTTCACTACTTTTTATCCATAAGTTTTTCCGTGGCAAAACGTTTGATGAAATGGCAACTGAAAAGCGTCTTCTGGCAGAAAAACTTTATGGAACTAAGTCGAAACGTGCCGGATCAAGTTCGAAACGATTATATGCTCACCACGGAACGAAAACTAGTAAGCGAAAAAAAATAGTAACCCCAAATCATCATCCAATAATGCAAGTGCTACTAACAAGATCGAGCCAGATGTTGTCAAGGAGGATTCAGATGATGAATCACTTAGCCCAGTAGAAGACGTCCAAGAAAAGATTGTTCAAGAGGTTGTTGTTAGCAAAAGGCATGTGAAAGAAGTGAAGGAAGTGAAGGAGGAAGTAGTTGAACTTGCAAGGCCTCAAACTCCTAAGAATCCGTCAAAAGAGCAAAAGAAAGCAAAACAGTCGAAAAGAGAAGCGCCGGAAGCTGTGATTAAGGAAGTTGTTGCAAAGATTGAGACTCCTCCTACTGAAAACACGCCAGTCTTGCAAAGTAAAGAAACTAAACAACCCGATGAGAAATTGGCGAAGCAGGTTGATTCACCAAAAGCTCAGAACAAAAAAACTAAAGTTAAAAAGAAAACCGAAGCAAATTTGACATCTGCTGCTTTGAAGAAAGATTTACCGATTCCGACTGTAAATTCAGTGATGTCCATTTTATCACATGCCGAGTTTACACGAGGTGAAATCCAAATACTTATTGATGATCTCTTAAACAAACAGCAAGATACTACAGCTAATCATTCTGAATGGAGCGATGATATTGTTCAAAAGTTACGCAAGAAGCTTGTAGAAAAAGAAAACGCAACTGAAGAGGAACAAGCTGCTTCAGCAGGTATTCAAGCTAAGCTACGGGAACTTCGAACAACGCTTAATAATGAGCGAGTGCAGCACAATGCATCGGTCAAAGGATATATGGAAGAAATTCAAAGTTTGAAAGCTAAATTGCAAAACTCAACCCAAGACATGAATGAGCGAATTGAGAAGATGAAAGAGCAATACAATTTGCTTAAAATGCAAAGTGAACATTTTAATCCACAATTGCTCTTAGCTCAAATCAACTATCTAAACCAATTCAAAGACAACGCGAAACGCAATTCATTTGTGAATCAAGTTTTGGAAGACTGCAACCTCAAAACGAAGAATTGACTCAATTGAAAAATGAAAACCACGCATTACGTAATGAAATATTGCATTTGACCAATCAGAACAATTCTCTAATGATAAGTTTTAAGGAAACTGAAAATAAGCTCATTTGCCAAAAGAATGAAGTGGACGAGGAGTAGGCCAACGCACAAATGCAAATTAATAATCTGCAGTCAGCATTGGACAATGCTAAATCCGAACGGATGCAAATGGGCAATAATAATAATAATTTGCAAGCAGCATTGGATGAAGCCAAATCAGAGCTCATATTAATGCAAACAAATTCACTAAATCATGTTTATAATTTAACGTCTCAAATTGAAGACCTGAACAGGCAATATATGGAACAGGCCAGCGAATCACAAGATTTACGTAACATTTTGAGTAAAATGAATACTACAGTGCAAGAGAAAGAACAACAATGACAGTAAACAAACATCACTGACAGGCCAAACTGTCAGTGAATTATGTTCAGCTGATTCAGCCGCACTTGGAGTGCTCGCCACCAGAGGGGAGCGGAGACCAAGTGGCGGCAGAAAGGAATTACCCCGCTGAAGAGGTGGATGATCGAAGAGCGGAACCATAGCCGTTAGGAGGAGGCTATAAAAGCGCGCGAAGAATTACGCGCCTCCTCTTTTTCCTTTCCTATCGCGTGCGACGAAGCAGCTGAGAAAGAACAACAAGTGTGGAGGTAATTTGAAGCGCAGCGGAAATCTTCAGTGTACGACAGCAGAATCAGCAATTGCGGAAGAAAAGGGAGATTGAGATCGAAGCGAAGGGAGATTAAGATCAAAACGACGAGCAAAGCCCAGACATTGGAGGAAAGACTACAAAGTGCAACAACGGATACGATCATCGAACGGGCCCCATTGTAGGTACACAATAGAAGTAAGTTTTCTTGTTGAATTCAGTGTATCAAATATTAAAATTATATTGAATTTACGATTTGGAGTATATGTTTTGAAAATTTTAAATAATCGTATTTTCTTTTAAATGAATTAACGCTTTGAGGAAGAAATTTACGTCTTTAGGACAAGAACGGTGAAAATCTTTGTTTTCAGATTACGGATTGTAACGAGTGCGGCTTGGAAGGGCAAGTCGAAGTAAAAGTGTAATAAAATTAAGTGAAACTAGTGATATCGAAAGTCAGAGTGTTCGGAGGTGGTGTAGTGGTCCACGCGAAGATTAGTGCTAGGAAGAAGTAGAGGAGTACGGTTGTGTAGGTGTAGAGTTGGAGTGAAGGTCATAGTGTGTTTATTAGCTAGGGTTTCGGCCGAATAGCGTCGTGATTAAGCCGGTTAGCCGCATTCTCGCTTGGCGGCTATCTGGGGCCTTGAGGGACAAGCGAGTGGCGCCCCACGCCCGTCTCCGGACGAGCTAACCGGGTCCATAAGCCCCGCCGGAGCACTCCAATTTCCCTGAGGGCCATAGTGGCTCTCGTGAAGTAAAGAATGGGTGTAGCAAGATATTTTAGCGAGCACATTATATTGTATTGTATTATATTGTATAATTGCATAGTTCAAAGTTGCCGCGAAACACAGCAAAAGAAACGAACTCGTTGACTGTTTAATCAAGAGTTAATTTCATTCAACATCTTCTTTTCTATTTATACCTTAAAGCTAAATTTACAATTTGCTTATCGACTAAAATCACTTTTCCATGTCAATGTAATTATTAAATTTGTCCTAATTAAGGTGAAACCATAATATTGGTCTCACACTTTAGACATAATTTAGAATATGGAATGCCCCATATTCAATTGTTCATAACAATGCTTTTCGTATGTACATTTGAGGTGTGACAATTAAGTAATGAGACTGATTTTATTGCCACGCCTGTGGTAAACCTGCGACCTTGAAATTCCCTTCCCCTTCCCCGGCATCCTTCCCCTCTCCATTGATATATTTACCATCGCTCGAGCTTGTTTAGTTCGCCTGCTGTGTCGTGTTGAGTAGACGTTTGTTGCTGGTGCTCGTCACGAAAATGGACAAACGAAATCAAGAGCATAGCGTCACGATAAAATCTTGCGCCAGATTGGGCGAAACAGCTTCGGAAACGTACGCTCAAATTGTAAAGGTGCATGGTGATAGTGCTCTTAGTCGTGCCCAGGTGTTTCGATGGTATGGAGGGGCACGAAAGCGTGGAACACGAGGCGCGGAGCGGGAGACCAGTCGAGGTGCGGACTGACGCGAATGCGCAGCGTGTGCGCGCCCTAATCCGCAAAGATCGGCGTTTAACAGTTCGAATGTTGGCCTCGGAACTGGGTATGAACCGTGAAACAGTCAGACATATTTTAACCGACGATTTTGGGATGAAAAAAATGGTCCGCGAAGAAGGTTCCAAAGAAGCACACCAGACCGTCCTCAGCATGCCCCAGTATTAGGTAAATTTCTCGAGAGAAATTTACCTATTGCGGAGAGCATCATATATATATATATATATATATATGGGATATAACGAAATTTGTGACCACGATAGAGGTTGCAATTTTGCTTCGATTTTCACCAAATTTTCAGGAAAGGTGTATTGGGTAATTATCTCGGTTAAGTTCGTGAACCAGCTATATCGGCCGGGCAAAAACAAAATGGCGGTCATTTTAGACGAAAAATCGTGATTTCTGTTCTGACCAAAGTATAGCTCCGATTTGGATGAAATTTGGTACAAAGGTTCATTGCTGTATGTGATGAATCTCACAATAAAAAATCCAAAGTCGGTACGGCAGAAACAAAATGGCGGCCGCTCAAAGGTCGAAAAACGTGCAAAATTTTGTTGTTGTAATAGTGGTCAAAGCTTTCAACAGATTTTCATGAAATTTGATAACTTGATAGAAATTATAAGTGTCTAAAGAATTACGTGAAAAAATTGGAGGTCAGGTTGCAAAAAACAAAATGGCGGCCATTTAAAGGGCAAAATTTCAAAGGCTTTTTAAAGTCGCAATTTTGATCCGACATATACGAAATTTGGTTTCAAGATAGAAATTATTTAGGCCTACAGTCTTTGATATTTTGGTGATCATGCATGAGCAAATTTCAAAATGGCGGCCGTTTAAATATGCGTTTTTTTCAGGTTTTTGTGGCCCTCTAGCGGTCACACTTTCCAGCGGATTTTGATGAAACTTGAGATTATGGATCTCTGTACTATGTTCTTGTATTATGCAGGAAATTATTAAAATTGAATGAAAAATAAAAAAGTCGAAAATTTAAAGCCTTATATTTTTAGCTGCCATTTTCTTTAAAAATTGAATTATTTTGCCCTGTCTAGAGTGAAACTTCTATTTGAACGAGATAGTACAAAAATTGAAAATGTATATATTAATGGCAACGCAAGTGCTGATTAAACTTTCATGGAAATCTTTTGAAATTAACTATTCGAGCTATTTAAACTTCTATTTGAACGAGATAGTACATTGATTGATGAGTTCCTAGCATACAAAGATTTAAAATAATCCAAAATAAAATGCATGCATTCAAAATGGCGGCCCCCAAAGGTCAGAAGGCAAGCGCAATTCGCTATTTTAGTGCCAACTGATATAATGAATATTTTTCATGATAACGTTTTAAATGACTTTACTTGATAGAATTTATAAACCAGACCATTTTGAAGATATTTTAAAATCTTTTTAACAATCCCCTAAAAAAATTATAAAATCGCGACTTGTCTGTCTGTCCGTCCGTTTGTTCGTGCGTCAAAACAAGTTTTCTCGCAAACCACATGAGCTAGAATGAGGAAATTTTCTACGTAGGTCAAAAGTGGTGCCTCTTGAAATTTGCAGTGCAAGAAAATATTTTAAGGTATTTTAAGGGGGGTCTCCCCATACAGGGGGGTGGCATACAATTTTTTTATTTCTGTAGCCCTCTAGCAGCCAAGATTCTCAACAGATTCCGTTGAAACTTGAAATTATAAGTTATTAACGCAAGTTAATTTAATTTAATTATGCAAATCGAATGACAAATAAAACAGTCGAAAATTTACAGCTTAATATTTTTAGCAGCCGATTTCAATAAAAATTGAAATGACGGCCCTCATAGTTCAGAAAAAAATTGAAAATGTATATATTAATGGCAACGCAAGTGCTGATTAAACTTTCATGGAAATCTTTTGAAATTAACTATTCGAGCTATTTAAGCCTTTGTGTGGCTACCACTGTGAACTGTGTAAACAGCAAATGCGAGAAGGGCGAAACCGGTATTTATATGTTTACAACAATTTATGATCCGCCGATTTTCAATATGTAATCCATACGTATGCAACTCAATTTAATTAGCAAAATATTCGCGCCCCGATAAAAGGTCTCTAAGAACGAACGTGGCCAGATTTTTTTTATGTTAATAAATACCCATGTGGTACTACGAAAATTGCAGAAAGAAGTTGAGTAGTAGGCAAGCCAAATTTTTTTTCGAAGCTTTATGCTACATACGAGAAATTTACCTTTCCGGCTGGTGCTGCCAACGGGGATTTTTTGGCCTCTAAAGGGATCGCTGTGTTGCAACAGCCGCCTTATGATATATCACCCTGTGACTTTTTTTGTTTCCAAGAACGAAATTGGTGGTCAAAGAAACACAGGCGGCCGTGACGAAGGTACTCGCGGACATCCCAGTCGAAGCGTTCCAGAAATGTGACGAAGCATGGAACATGCGCTGGAATCGTTGTATAGCTGCCCAAGGGGACTAATTTGAAGGGAATGGCAGAGTTGTAGAATAATTTTTAAACATACGGTTTTCATGGAATCAGTCTCATTACTTAATTGGCACACCTCGTATATTCGAATCACATGACTTTATCATTTCTTACTCATAATGCCTTTATCATTTTGTATTCGTTATCATATGTACATTTGTAAAAACATACATATGATATTTGCGTGCTTCGTTTGTTGACAATGAATTCCACATGTACTCGTACGGTGAACTTTATGGGTTGCAATTTAATCTCTTCTATTTGTACGTATATTCATAGCAAGGTCGTTGAAAGAAATTAATACTGTGAATGTAATTTTACATGATTTTTATATTGTGCATATGTAATTGCATTAAAATGCATGGAAAGTAACGCAATGTTTGTATTAATACTCTAGGTTAGGTGCAATATTAGTTTCTGCGAAATTAATTTAATAAGAAGATTAGTTTTATAGATTGTTATGAATACGTACTACACTAGAAGCAGTGTTTCAATAATGGAAGCGCAAAGCGATGTAAGCTGTTTAACACGTAGGTAACAGTAGCAATGGAAATAATCAAAAAAAAAAACGAGGAGTACGATATAACAACTTGTTCTGATACACGAAAATATTCACTGGATTTGCTTATGTTGGCTAGAATATTTAATAAGGTCACTTGCGTTAAGCACAACCGACATTCACGATAGGGTTTACTATTAAATATATATTTTTGTCACTGGTAATAAGAACACTATAATAGAGACACTACAATGTTGAAATATTATTGTATTGTGTCATCCTATTGCCATTTTTTCTTACATGCCTCCTCAATTGCATTCATGCATTCACAATAACACATGCTGATTATTCAACAATATTGTATTCGATAAAAGTAATAAATACTCCTCTCCTGGAGTCAGTCTTAATCCAACAACCAATCGATTCACTTTACATACGGGCACCAAATTTAGTAGGTAGATCAGGCTTCGGGAAAGTTTGAGTATCAAAAAAATGTTTAAAGGCTATTAAGGTCGAGGGCAAAGTCTTCCTATATCGGAAGGGAACCCTTAAAATCCTTTTTTTACCAAAGATAGTCGGATGGGGTGTCAAATCAAATGTCTAGATGAAAGTTTCCAAAGCAGGTTCTCAAACAGTATTACCGCCTGAGGGAGGAGAAATATACGAAAAATTGGTGTGTTCCCCGCCTCCACGCGATTGGACAAATTCGATCTGAAAAATCTAAAAAAAAAACATCATGGAGGTTATGAGTAAAATAACAACAAATACATTCGAAGTCGAATGTTAATAATAACATGCTTTGCCTACCTCACATTTTCCTCATTAAAATCGTATGCATACTCTTGAATTCAATGAAATTCGATATTTATGTGGTCCTTTTGAAGGTTCTCATGCTCTGAAAGTTTCAAACAAACCTAATCATAATTAAAACAAACACACGATCTTAGCAAATCAGACACTAAAATTTTGATTGGGTCTTGAAATATTTTCAGATTAGAAGAATAACATAAATGTTCTTGGGAATTATTTTGCGCCTGATTTTTGCTGAATTGCAACAAAATGGCGACTGTTGAAAATGAGGCAACAATGGATTTTCCTTTCAACATGTACATCTCTTTGAGGTGTTTCTTGACTTTAGTCGTTGTTGGTGACTGTATATTATAAGCTGAGTACAAAATCCTTCTGACAGGAGAGTAGGTCTGTCTCATTTACACTTCATTTCCACCCTCAATTACATAAAACATCCCGTATCCTTTTTGACTATAAATTAATTCAAATTAAATGCATCCCTACAAATCTTTAAAAAATATCTCAAGTCACAAAATCGGTCGATTTACATAAATCAACCCCAGAAAAAGGTAACCAAACACTTTTCTGCATCATTTTACACCTTTAGTATTGCTTAAGCGTTCCCCCCGATTCCTGACTACATTGAAATCATCCAAAAGCTACCAACCAACAACACCAAAGTCAAATTCCTGATCAGAGCTCCTCCACGAGAAGCGCACAAGAGAAGAGTTAAGAATTGCTCTAGAAGATGAAGATTAAATGAAGACTTGAACCACGGCCACGGTCGTCATCGACGGGCAGACTTCAACTCGGTCCCACTCTGCAAGTGGATGGAACTGTACTGGAGCAAAGATGAAATGAATGTAATGTTGGTGAAACAACCACGGAGCTGGAGTTCAAGATACAATCGTTCTAATGACTAAGAAAGATGTCTTTGGGGCAGGATTGGATTGCTCCAAGAAGAAGGAGGAGAAGATGATGATGCTGAGCTGATGATGATGATGAGGAGGACGATGAGACTGCTTAAGACAATATTGCAGCGGGGGACGCAGAGAGACGAGAGAACCGAACCCGGCAAATACTTGGACGTTTTCCTTCAAAATGAAAGGAATCTCAAGAATTTTAAATTCATCGAATGACCTTCTCGATGTTGCCACTTTTTTTTCTACATATTTTTGTTGCTCCTTATCTTATTGTACAATAATTTTTTTGTTCACGTCTTGTTTGTTTCTCCTTCGTGGCCGGGCACTGCTTGTAAGTATTTTTAGATGGGCATTTTTTTCTCGCTTACGCTTTCTTGTGAGCTAAGATTGGAAACCAAAGATAGGAAAAAGAGTAACAAGAATTGGGAGGAAAAAATGTATGGGTCGTCCGTTGGACAGGTTGGTCAGAAGTAGAATGGTAAAATGTTGCGGATGAGAGACCATCATCGATACAAATTGGTTTCTTCAATGATTCTGCCGAGTTTCTGGCGGGTTCATGTCCAAGGAACCTGATTTGTATGACTGTCGTGAGGAATTTATCTGTGAAGGTTATTCGTGATGTTCTATTATATACGAGTATGATGCGATGGACATTTGGCGGTAATACGATATGTCTAGAGAAATGTCGTGTGTGTAAAATGCACGGTAGCTGATTTTATTAAGCTAATAACTCAGAGGATTGATAGGATCGTACAGTGGTTGAAAGAAGTTTTTTGATAGATTGTGGTGCAGTCTATAATACTTTTTTGATTTTATAATTTTTGGCATTTAAAGGTGAGAATATGTATCCTGTATTTTATAAATTCATATATGATACTGAGATACATAGAATTCAGAGCTTTTAAACTAGAATTTGAACTAAACTTATACAAAATTTGGATTTAGCCCGAGAAGAAAATTACATTACACATAAATGACGAATGTTTTCTTTAAAGCAATCAGGATTTCGGGCATTCGCACATACAATTAACCCTTTACTACATGATTTTTAATTTTGCAACAACAATACACGTGTTCCAGAACTTTTTATTTTTCATTAATTTTTATTGTTCGAATATGGCACAACACGCATAAATCGCTGAATAATTAGTCAACATATTTATTTATAAAGAGTTATAAAGTATGGAAGTGTTGGTTAAGGCGAATGCTAAGTGGCAAGTAAAATTAACAAGTACGGGCGAATTTGTATAACATTTTATTCGAGAATAAGTCCGACTGTGCCTACTCCAGCGCGTCGAGTTCAATCGAGAACTGTCAGAATCTCGCTCTTGTATAGAGGGAATGATTCTATTTATCCGATTGTAGGGTTGTGAATGCAGGATTTTGGATTTTCGCGTTATTCAAATGAGGTTGTATTTAAAATTTTCCTTTTTAGTGTAGTGAACACTACAGTACCCCCAAAGACATATAAACAAATGGACGAGCAACGAGAATCTGTGTACTCGTCCATGTGAGAAGCAAATTTGCCACATAAATAAGTTATAAATAACTTACGCTCTCGAAACTATCCTCCTTCCCCTTTGTTACCCCATAGGTTTTTCTTTTCTCTCTTCAGAAGAATCGCTTCCCCCACTGACACCCGCGCACACCAACGAAATTTCATTTCAGTTTGAGTATAAACAACAAACAACTCTCATGGAAAACTCGAACGTCAAAGCAAAAGAAAATCGAAAAGAGCGCGAACCACGCGGGAAAACTCATGTGTCAAAGCGGATGGAAATTTCATAAATTTTTAATTAAAACAGTGAATTAAAGTTCCGATTACGTACGCGCGATCTTTAAAATTAAAAACTTTTTAAATGTGAACGTGTTTCGCCGTGAATAGAGTGCTAAATTAAAAGCATATCGCCTCAAACCTCAACTTCACACAACTTTAGCGCAGGTTGCCAATTGCTTCGGCTCTCACGACCGGTTGCGGATCCAGTACTCTCTATATCTATGAGTACCCCCTTGCCAGTGGTGAAATCACGATATAATTATGACGTGGGCGCGTGTAGTTTTTGTTTTTTTGGTGTGCATAGCAATTATCGAAAGGTTATAAAGAAAAGGTAGACTCTTATATAATCGGTAATGCAAATATTAAAAATTGAATAAAATCCGAAGATGCACCGTTGGTATGTGTGAATGCATCTGAGATATATAACTGTGTTGTGTATGCATTACTTGGAGCCGGCCTGGTAGCGACCTGAAGAGGTACGATTCGAACTGTCGCCCTTGGTCGGTGGTGATTCGATGCGGAGAGCCATAACGTCGAACCAATTTTCCCAGAATGCTCGTGCAACTGTCTCTGTCTCTTGATCTTTTATAGGGATCGCTTCGGACCATCGTGAGTATCGGTGGACAAATGTGAGGCAAAAGCGTTTTCCTTTTGAGCACGGCATGATAATGATGTCTATGTGCACAAGCTCGAGTCTTGTAGACGGTGGCATGAAATTTCCGACAGGTGCATGCACGTGTCGAGAAATTTTCGATTGCTGGCATTGTAGACATGCTCGTGCCCAAACTCGACAATTTTTTTTATAGAAGGCCAGATGTATCGTTGCGTTACCAGTTTTGATGTTTTTCTCGGGGCTGGATGAGCGAGGCGGTGGGCTGAGGTAAAAGCGGCTTTTCTCAAGGCTGGTGTGATGTACGGCCGAGCTTTCCCCGTCAAGGTGTCGCACAAGACTTGTACGTGTTCGCCTGGAACATGCCTCGTTTGAGCTGCAAGCCTGTCCCCCAATCCAAGAATGCTTTTAACTTTTCATCGCTTTCTTGCGTTGCAGCTACTTTGTTGTAGTCGATTGTCGGCTTCATTACTTCTATCCCCGAGAGTGCGTGGGCGACAATACTGTCCTTCCCTAGATGTGCTGAATGTCCATCGTAAGCTGGCCGATGAACTCTGGGTGTCGAGTTTGATGTGGTGAAGCTTATTCGAGTTCTTTCTGGAAAGACAATGTTAACGGCTTGTGATCGGTGTATACCGTGAAGACTCGTGCTTCCAGCAAATGTCGGAAGTGCTTGATTGTGAGGTAGATCGCCAGCAGTCCTCGATCGAAGGCGCTGTAGCGCGTCTCAGCCGGAGTGAGCGTCTTAGAGAAAAAAAACCAAGCGACTCCCAGACGTTGTTCATTTGTTGCCGTAAGGCTGCTGTTAAATGCTACCTTGGTTAGCGCTTATAAAAAATATTTCGACTACACCGGCCCTTAAACCGTGTCACCTTGACGAAGGGTTATTCGTAAGATGTTAAAACAGTAACTACGGCACTTAAACCGTGTCACTTTTCTTAAGAATTGTGAAGTAGAATATTTTAAAGGACTACAGTTTTATTTTTAAAATTTTCCGTTGCGTGGTTTTCAAGAAATAGTCGCGGGACGTATATGTCTCACTAGTAACTTTGAGCAGCAAAATATATCCCTAGAGTGTAGAAAATAACTAGCATTTTTTCTTCGATTATGTTCATTTATGTTACACCTAAAACGATAAAAAAGTAAAATATCTAAGCAAGGTAAATTACAAGGCATTCTTTGCATAACGCAACATCACACGCTACACAAATTGTTTTGGTACTTTTCTTGATTTTTCGTTTTGCACAATGACAGCATCCGCGTCGGGTTTCACCTTCTGTTGGCAAGTGGTTGTCGATGTTGTACATTCCTCTACCTAGAGATACAAATTTATTGATCAGTAATGAATTGTTCAGGACTATACCTGAACCTGGTACCTGAACTAATTTTTTGTTGGAATACTGGTCGGTCTTTGCCCAAACCAATTAGTTGTTCCGCTAGACTAACCAAAAATTCGATGAAGGGTGTGTTCTAGTTCTTGGTATACAATCCACGAGTTGGCAACTGCGGACATCAACATTTTTTGAAACACTTTTTTCCACTACTTATTTGACTTTATGTTTGGATCATACAATGCTTAAAATTGATCCGCAAGGTCAATTCCGCCCATATAATCGTTATGAAATGCAATAGCTTCTGGGCAGGGTACAGCTTGCCTGGAACCAAATTTCGCAGTTATTTTTACTTCAGCGATTGTATTCTTGTGGCAATTACTTAGGACTAAAACTTCCTTCATGTCCTTCCACTTGAATACCAATGATCCAAAATTTTCGCACAGCATTTTCGAATTTCTTTTTTGAGAAAGATTTCCCTCAAATTTGGGTACATTTCTTCTGTTCGTCATGCAGGTTCCCACACAAGCGAAATTCAAAGAATTGATCAATTCAACAGACGTAAAAAATCCGTCGCAGCATATGGCAACATCTTTCTCTCTTATAGTTTCGCAAAGTTTTCTAACCACTCTTTTACCAAGAGTGCCAATCTGTTGTGCTTCCTGCTTTCCTGTGTACACGTTCACATCATCTACATTTCCCGTTTTTGAGTCGCAGCGAAGCCATAGCTTTATTCCTCGCTTTATGGGTTTCAAAGGCAGATATTGTTTTAGCGATGATCGACCTTTGTACTTTTTCCTCATTTCATCAATACTTTGGAATGGTGAATCTGAGCGTACACGCTGGAAAGTCATTTTGAGACACGCAATTAGCTCATCCATATAGTAGGTTTTTGATGCATTATCTGGCTTATTTAGATCGTTGATGTATAGTTTTAAACACAAAAGAAGAAATCGGTCTTGGTTCATGGCTTTCTTTATTGTTGTGTTTCCCAAAGATGCATTTTGCGACCAATACATGTGGACTTTTGGTACACCATTGTAGGACATTACCATCATGCTACCCAGAACAACCATTACTTCAAAAGGACATGTTTTGGCTTGTTGCTTATTAGATGTTTGGTATACAATTTCTAGCCTTTTGTTAGTGCAATGCGAAATAAATATAAAAACCACGGTCAAGTTCAGCTAAGATTATGGAAGCTCGCTCTGCTGACATTTTTCTTGGCAGGAATGTGTCATTAGCTTCGGTCCACATTATAGGTGTACTTGGAAGAATGATTTCATATTCTTGTTCCTGCACAAAATTTTCCATTTCCTGCAGCTCACCGTCACTTTAATCAACGTTATTGCTATCTGGTAGAAATTCAGTATCGTTATCAGTGCAAAATGTGCCGTCGAGGTCTGATTCAAGTCCAGACATGTGTTCAACTAAATATTTTAATTCTTTTTGCGATAATGCACGTTTGTTATTGTCCCTGAGAAAGTTCCAAATTATTAGAGCTACGTTTGTTTCCGATACGACTGGGACATATAGTATCTGTGTATCCCATTATAAATTACTAATGGGACATATTGATCTCAAACAGAGCGAAAAAATTACTTGAAAAGAGTTTACTATAACTCAATTTTCGTGTAAAATTTAATTTTTGGTAAAGAATATCGAAACATACATGCTCATATTTTCAACTTTTTCTTCACTAAAATCACAAAAAAATCGATAAAAACGCAAAAACACGTTACCACTGTCACACAAACTAAGTTTTTAATACCCATTTACTGATCATATTTTATTGATCAGCTGACAATGTGTCAAAAATACCTCATATTACGGCTGGGACACAAGTTGACGTAAAAAGAATAGCTCGCAAGCCCACCAGTAATTTTTAAACAAGTTGTGAGACATATATGTCCCGTGAGCACCGAAAGGGTTAAACCAAATATTTCTCAAATTGTTTGTAAACTGTAGAATTAGTAACCACGGCACTTAAACCGAGTCATTATTGCCGAACTAGGTTTGTAGGTGACATTCCTAATTTTTTCACCAGTCTTTCAGTCACTAAGTTACCTCCTCTTTTTTGACGGCATAATATACTTTTGGGTGATTAATTTCAGCCTTCAATAATATCATTCAATATTCGGCGAAGGGTACTTATTATGTCTCTTTGCCTTCTCATGAATCTAGTAACACCCTCTTCCTTTGTTGAAAAAATGGGTGCCTGTTTTCCATCTACTCATGGTATTTGTTCGCATTGTGCAGTTTTCAGGCCTTCTTAAAAAATATGAAGATATTTATCTGCTATGGTCCTTATCTCATTATAATACCCTTCTTGAAGTAGTCATGGTCCATAGGCACATCTTTTATCAACCGGATTTTGTTGTCTGTAGCCTCGAACTCAATCCATGCATTCTCTAATTGACGTCGACGAGACTCGAAATATGCCCGTGACTTCTTCATGTCAGAAGGATTTTTTTTTTTGTAATTCGTTCTCGATCTCAGATCCAGTAATGATTTGTTGTACCGTCAAATCTTCCATTTTACTAATTTTTCGAATCTAATGTTCTACAGGGGGTCACCAAATGTTGAATGGTACCTTAGTTAGCACTTACAAAAAATAGTTCAAATATCAAAACAAATTAAAGGTAAGTGACCATTACATGCAATGTACGACAATTACAGGCAAGTGAACTTGAACAACTTAAGGAATAGGTAGGTATACATTATTCATTGCGTATGAACAGCTGCTCTGACCGAAAAATAGAATGCGTCGCACACGATTGCGAGCTGCGCACCGATTAGAGAATACGCCAGCATTGCAGCTTGCGCGAGACAATTTTTCGAACGCTTCGTTTGCTGCAGATGGCCATTCTAGTGGCGCGTTAGCCTTGATGTTTCTCTGTAACATATCGTGCTGCGGAGTTTCTGTGCGGGCTACATCAGACATGCAAATTCTATAAAAATTGCTCATACGTATGAAACCGCGTAGCTACTTGGCTGTCTCGGGCTTTGGGAAATCTACAATGTCTTTAACCTTTTCCGCTGGTGGTTTGATGCCTTTGCCGGTGACGCCGTAATCAAGAAATGTCACCTCCTCGACAACAAATTTGGCCGTTGACGAAGATGCCGTATTCGTTGAGTCGTTCGAAAATCTGCGAGAGATGTTCTCGATGTCGCTCTTCGTTTTCGGAGGATATCGTTAATAAAAGCGTAGGCGAAATCCACCCTTTGCAATAACTCGTCGATGAAGCGTTGGAAGGTATCTCGGTGTCGATTTTAGGCCGATGGCTCCTGAGAAGGCATTAAGCTCTCTCCACAAGGAGCTGAGTAATATTACAAAGGCACCATTAAAACCCCAACAGCATTTAAAGATTCTACGCAGTTTCTTAATTCCACGTTTTTATCATAGCCTTGTATTGGCAGGAGTGACCCTGGGGAACTTAAGAGCCCTCAACCGGCAAGTCCGTGAAGCTCTTCGAAAATTGGCGAAATTGACCGTGAAGCTCTTAGAATTGGCTTTTGATGTCCTCAATCTCTACTTCTATGCTGCTATCCGTGAGGACGGTATTGGGATACCATCGCTTGAAACGACTATTCCTTGTCTCCTATGTGTGGCTTGGAAGAGTCGACTTCACCCGCGGCTAGTGCTGATTTTTGAGTAAGTTTGTTCAGAAACGGATGGATTGGGCAGTTAAAGCTAGCACGCGGCAAAGCGGTGAAATGTTGCCATCATTAACGGCCACCAAGCGATGATGGGCTGAACGCCTTGAAAACTCCGTCTACGAGCAATAATTAAAGAGTGCAAGAATTGTAACATCTCGAACACATGGGTTGACCAATAGAGTCATATGATATCTGGCAGGGACTATGTCCAATATCATCACGTCATGGTCAAGTGTCTTACAACTCGCATTAGAATACCTCGCGGTATCCGCACACGGGGTTATGAGACAACTGACTGAAACGGCAGCTCATGTCATTCAAGCATACCATGTGTACGAAATTATCGAACGGTCTGCGTGACAGTGGTTGGAATGTGATAGTAGAGCCAAAGGTTCGAAAAATTTATAGTTTGAGAAAGCCAGACCTCGTAGCGAGAAAAAGGGATCATTGCATGTAATAGATTCACAAGTGGTAAGTGGAGCAGGTTCGTTAGATGACTCACACGAAAGGAAGGTACGATACTATGCCGGAAATCCCGACTTAGTATCCAAATTAGCCGACCGTTTCAATATTGACAGAAGTCAAATACATTTCGCCTCATGTACCATCTCATGGAGAGGCGTGTGGTTTCTACAATCTGTCACTCACTTGTTGGATATGGGTCTGAACTTGTTGTTCTCCCAAACAACACGGGTTCTTATGGGAAGCCACATGAATTGGACGAGATGGAACACGATGACTACCACTTTACGTGGGAGAGATAGAGTGGGGGCGGGATGAACTTCGCTCTACACCATGCTGTTTTTGTGATCGTATGTTAGGAAATAGAAATGGATGGTTCAGCAGCAACCTACCATATGTCACCCGGCAATCACCGTGTGCACACCCTACACTCCTAAACTGACGACACCTTTGCCCTACGTGGCGAATTCACATGACCCCCGACCAAATCCCTCTCCAAACTAACAGGCTGACTAGTAGTCACCAGCGGGTAGACTGTCGAGTGTTCGAATCTGTTGACCTCAAGAGAAAGATTCGTTAGCACGGCTCGCGATTTAATGTCTTTGAATCTTTGAGATGTCAATTCAAATTTCCTTGGGAAAATTTGGATAACATCATTACATCATTTAAAGACATAGCCGTATTAGTCAGATTACTGGTCAACGAAAGCAAAACTGGGGACCCTCATAAAAAAACACCCCAGATCGACAATATGTGGAATTTGGCTTTGATCAAGTAGATAATTTGGCATATTTATGGGTTCAGTTTTCAAGAAGAGGAAAGTAAACGGTGCATATCGTTAGCAAGTAAAACAGCAGCCCTACCTTCGATGAAATCTAAAAAATTGCACCGAAAGTCAAAAATAAAGATTTACAATATTTTCATTAGAGCCATACTCTTCCATGGGTGCGAACGTGGACACTGGCGGAGGCATCGGAGAAATACATAGATGGTTTTGAAGTCTCTGAAAGATTGTCCTCCTCATTAAGCAATGAGAACCATGGCGATTCCGGTACAGTGAGGAGTTGTGTATCGTCTTTAAGAAGCCACAAGTTCAACATTGCAAAATTGAAAAAGCTGCAATGGGCCGGGCGTGTCGACCATATGCCGGAAGCTTGAGCATCTAGGAAGGTGCTGAAAGGACGAGTTCAAGGCAAGAACCGCAAACGATGGGACAGCAGAATTTTGCTAGAAATATGTAACTGGAGAACGCGGCCATTGGATCTAAGAGACCAGAGTCAGGGACAGTAGCGCCATCGTAGAAGAAGGCTCTAGAAACAATGTGACAACTGGAGCAGGATGGTTGTTAAACTAAAATATTCAGGAATATATACCGCTAGGGGTGCGTGCTGGCCTCGGTATTTAAGGCAAAAGCATTAGCCATATTAGAAGTGGTGTCATGGATCATGGACAATAAATGGAGAGGAAGGGAAACCAAGCACTGCTTGCCCACTTTGGACCAAAAATAACATCGAAATTGTTCATGAATATCCGAACAAATTGAGCTCAGATGGGAGACACAATTTGCTCGGGCTTCCAAGATACAGGGGGTATAGGGGCAACGTAAAATTCGACGCTTTAGAGAAAACGGTATAGAGCCCTTGCTCTATAGCCCGGAACCCTTTAAAGGTGCTTCCAGGTTTCATATAATTAACAAGATAGACTCCTGGTCGAAATCTTAACGAGGATGTGACAGCTGTGAATATTGCAAGTTCCTAGTAAGAGAACGTAACCAAATGTTAACAGAATTTCTACTTAAGTAGGATAGAGTAAGAGAACGTAACCAGAAGTTAACAGACTTTCTACTTAAGTAGAATAGAGTGTTGAACATTGGTTGAACTAATTACAGGGCACAATATCCCCCGTGCTCACTTGCACAGCATAGATATTGCAGGAGACCCTTTTTGCTAGCGGTGCTTAGAGGACGATGAAATGACCATGCACTACATATGTGCACGTCCAGCCTGTGTCTATGCTAGGCTGCAGATATTTAGTGTCACAGCAATGAGGTGGAATATATTTACAGATAAAAATCTGAAGGACCTACTTCGTAACTCCGACATAACGAATCAAGTCTGAAGGATGGGGTAATCGAGTGCAACGGAATAATTCTTTGAGCAGTCAAGAGTGACCGAAACAACCATTTTGTTCCAACATAAAACAATCAAACAAACTCTAGTGTGCATGCTAGGCTAAGTTTTAACAAAGACTCTCTGGCCAAAATTCCACATCAACAGTTGTATTCATAATGTATCAAACGCGTTAATTGTTGACGGAGGTCTAGCGAAGCGAACGATACCCACGCCAGTCGCCTGCTGTCTGTTGTATAGTGGATGTGACTGTTTGTTTGGACCCTTGTTGAAGTGACGTGTCGGATTATGAAGATGCCTCGTTCCTTAAAGCAGCGTTACATTATAAAATGTTGTGTTTTACTCAGCAAAACGCGAACGGAATGTCACGGGACACTTTCACACGCGATCCTACAAGCAAGACCCCCGTGAGCTAAAGGTAATATTTATCACGCCAGCCAGAAGAATTGGCACAGTATTTGTTTGGAATTAAATTTTTTCAATTGTAATTTTCTTGGCACATGTAACGACAAGACTACGAGTAAGTAGATTCTAGGCGGAATGACCAGACTAATACCTCACAAGGAAATCTCAGTAGCGGCGATCCAGGAGAGACAATGCAGAAACCAAATTAGCATAAGCGGCGGAATGCCAAATCATAGTGCCTCTATACAATGGGGCGTACAAAAGCTTCGAATACTAATGGAGGACTCCGATTTGAATTTGAAATATTTGGGATTGGCGAAAACGACTGAGGAAACGGAAAAATGTTGAGGAAGCTGATTCGGAGACGGAACCCATTCCAGAATTTAAAGACCTCGACTGGTTTAATGTAACTAAGCCGTTAACATTTACGGAATCGCTTAAAGGTCAAGTAGTTGTTCTGGACTTATACACACATTGCGGGATCAATTGTATGCCCTCTTCGGTGGGCTTACCGGGTCCAAGGGCCCCAGTCGGAGGTCTTTGCTGGAGCACCGTAAAATAGCGAGGGTATCAGATTGCTATGCAACTGGAGGCTTTGGGCAATGATACCATGTCGCAAAGCATGATTAATCGCTGACGCAAATTCTTTAGGGAGAGTGCTGAGGACGCCGAAGACGACGGCCACCCCGGACGCCCACCATCTGCCAATAGTGAAGCAGAGGTGAAGAAAGTGAGGGGCATGCTCAACTTAGATCGTCGCATGAGCGTTAGAATGTTTACAGAGGGGAGGAGTGTGATGTGCCCAAAAGTACCGTGCATCGCATTGTTACTGAGAATCTGAGCATGCACAAGATCGGCGCGAAGATGGTGGCCAAGGTCCTCCCCGATGACCAGAAGACCTCGTGAGCTCTTGGAGCAGTGTGAAAGCGATCCGAATTTTTTTCTTATTCCCAAGGATCAAGAGGCACTTCAAGGGCCATCATTTAAAGATTTTAGAAGCGGACTAAAAGACTACGACGAGATGCTTGAAGGCGGTCCCCATTGGCGCATTACAGGACAGGTACCGCTAATAAAAGGAACGCTGGCACCGATGTTCTGACGAAGAGGGAGCCTACTACGAAGGATTTTAACCACTTGTAGCTATATCTACAATACATTGTTTCTGAATTTATTGAACTTTATTTTGGGACAGAACCAGTACAATGATTTAAAGAATAAATCTACCACCGAATTTCGAACGATTAATAAATTTTGGGAAAAAATCAAAGAAAATTCCTTTTTTCATACGAATGTCTTCTTTCCTTTTGATAGTATTTGCGAATATTAAATTTATAATTCTGCTAATGTTCCATATCAACATGAGATCAGAAAATCAAAATTCAAATGAAATCGCAAATTATATACTAAAAGAACAAATCCCATAAATTTTATATTGTTGGCAAATTTCCACACCCGACAATCTGCCACTTGGTTTGAATGCCTCCATAACACTTTCTGTTTACTGCTCGTTCACATTTAAAGAAGTCTCTTAAGTATGAATACACTCACAAAAGAAAAATAAGAACATTGAGCAATTTGTTCAAGATGTTGCTGGATATCGTCTGAGGAAAACTAAAGATATATCATACATATGAAGACACTAGCATTTGCTTTGAACGGTTTTCTCTTTCGAAGCAACTGTGCATTTACAATTTTCTAGTATTGTGATTTATTCCACACTTGCCACCCATCATTGGCAGTAAGCACTTTAAAATAGATTTTCAGGCTATTATCTGTCCCGGAAAATTGTACAGAGTTATTATTTTTGTAGCGAGCGTGCAAACTTGTGTGGTATGGAAAATTGAATTTAATGCACTTCCAAACTCAATCAATAATAAAAATGGAAGAGGAAGTGCAGCATCATTATTAGCTATTTGAAAAAGTTGCACTGCGCAAATTATTAATTCATGGGTACCGTTTTCAATGGACTTTTACCTTTTTGAAAAATTGTTCAAAGGAATTAACTTCCGCCTAAGTGAACATTCAATGGAAGCTTTGATACAATTTTATTAAGAAGGGATTTTTAATGATCTTAATGTTTTTATATTCCCATTTTAAATCTATAACTGCAAAATAAAAAAATCGTTGCATAATTCAAAAATCCATCTTTAGACACATTGTAATTAAATTGAACAGTATTCATTAATCAGCGGTGAACCCTTTACCACCTGTTAAATTGAATTACGTGCACAACCACAAAATGATTTTTTGCATCGGGAGTAGGAGTCAATCAATTACACTTAAGCCTCCATTTGCATGCCGTCCAAGGGATCGTTGGGCGACAGCAAACAATGAATGTCCCAATCTAAATTGCATCACGTCAATGCTTGTTGGCGTCATTTGCTAAAATATGTACAAACATTAAATATAATTGCAGTGTAAAGTAACATTTCATGGCACGCGGAAAAGTTGACGTATCGCGACGTGAACAATCCACAATAATCCTTTTGGAGTTAGTCAGTCTCACCCAGTCGGTCATGAATTGATTGAAATCGACGGTTTTCAGTATGTGCTAGATGCTTGCGATCTTATCTGACCATGGAAGCTGTGATTGCTTATATGAGTTCTCTTGCTGCTGCTGTTGGTGCCGCTTAGCTGGGTGCGGTCCATTCCGAATGGGATTAGTTGCTATTGTTCACGATGTTATAATGTCTGATCCAATTTATCAATCACACTGGAACGTCGACCACTGTATTAGTCATGTGTGGATACATAATACGTGACGATTAATGGAAAGTGTGAAAAAATAAATCGATACATTTTTGAATAGGTCGTATGAAATTAATTACCAAGTTTTTGATTTACGTATTTGTTAAACTTACTCAAGGAATATGACTCTGCAATGCTATTTCGTGAGTCTGAAATATGATACTAAAATACTTATATAAGAACAAGTTGGGTAGAAAGACTTCGCTCTTGTCAGAAGGACTTTGCACTAGACACTCTGTAATGATTTTAAAGTTCTCGCTTCGATTCGACACCCGAATCGACTCCACAAACGACAGGAAGACGTGCAGTCTTGAGCAGTGGCAACGAGTAGTATCATCACTCACTCGGCCACACGTGAGTCTACTATATGGGCGGTTGCTGGCAGGCTTGCTAGTTCAGCGAGAAAGGCCGTCGTGGCTCATACCACGAATAGAACTATCACTCAATTATATTAATCTCAGCCACCGAAAATGTCCTAGCTTTTAGACATATTGCAATTTCTTTATGTAAAGCTATTCCACGTTAATTTCTAACTTCTTCATTCATCAAACATCAATTAAACTAAACGGACTCAACCACATCACCGATAACCGAAACATTCGCGGCACCCGAAGTACCTCACTTTAATACAAGACCACACAAACTACGTTATTAAAAATCGCAAAAACCAATCAACGGACACCGACAACCCGACCCGAACGCATAAAATACTTATTCGCAGATTTCCCCAAAACTCAACCCATCTTGCAATGGACTTATCCGTCTATAGTTCTTTCTCCTGAGCAGCGTAATCTACCGGAAACAAGGATGTTTTTTTTCGTAAAGGTATAATTCATTTTTTAGGGCTTTTTAAAACGAATTTTACAATGAGCCTTTCGCCTCACCTCTTATTGGAAAACCCTGTATGTTATAACCTAATTCTATTGGGAGCGAAAATTAAAAATGCGGGAGTTTTTCAAAATTTTGAGAATTTATTTAAAAAAAAATTGTAACAGACTGATCAATCGAAGTATTGTCCATCGCTAGCCACTACTTTTTCCCATCTTTCTGGCAACATACGGATACCGCGACGAAAAAACGACTCGTCTTTTGACTCAATCCACGAACCGACCCAATTTTTGGCTTCCTCATAAGAACGAAAATGCTGATCAGCCAGGTCATGCGTCATCGATCGGAACAAGTGGTAATCAGAAGGAGCAATGTCTGGGCTATACGGCGGGTGGGGTAGGACTTCCCATTTGAGTGTTTCCAAATAAGTTTTTACGGGTCTTGCAACATGTGGCCGAGCGTTATCGTGGTGCAAAATCACTTTGTCGTGCCTTTCCAATATTGTGGCCGTTTATCACGCAATGCTCGGCTCAAACGCATCAATTGAGTTCGATACGAAGCTCCTGTGATCGTTTCACTCGGTTGCAGCAGCTCATAGTATGCGACACCCAGCTGGTCCCACCAAATACACAGCATAAGCTTCTTTCCATGGATATTCGGCTTTGCCGTCGATGTTGAGGCATGACCGGGGTAACCATATGATTTTTTTCACTTGGGATTGTCTTAGTGGATCCACTTCTCATCACCAGTAACGATGCGATGCAAAAAAAAACCTTTCCTTTGTTGCCTTTGAAGCAGCTGTTCGCAAGTGAAAAACCGCCTTTCAACGTCTCTCGCTTTAACTCGTACGGTATCCAATGTCCTTGCTTTTGAATCATTCCCAATAGTTTCAATCGATGGGAAATGGCTTGGCGTGTAACTCCGAACGATTTGGCAAGTTCTTCTTGCGTTTGACATGAGTCCTCATCGAGTAATGCCTCCAATTCAGTATCTTCAAACTTCCTCGGCTGTCCTGGACGTTCTTTGTCTTCCACATCAAAATCACCACTTCTGAAACGCACAAACCACCTCTCGCACGTTGAAATCGAAAGAGCACACTCCGGATAAGCTTCGGAGAGTAATCGATGCGATTCAGCTGCACTTTTCTCCAAATTAAAGAAGTAGATCAAAACTTCCCGCAAATGCTGCTTTGTGGGCACAAAACTTGACATATTGAGAGCCAAAAAAACTATGTTGTTTACACTCCGGGCAAATGACACATACTGAAAATGAAAGCTATGGAATGAGGTTATGACATGAATATAGTTTCAGTATTGTCTGATGGGTATATCCCGAACTACGCCATCTGTTGTCAATCCCGCATTACTAATTTGCGCTCCCAATAATAAAATTCAATCAAAAACCTTCATCTTATACTAAAAAATACTATCACAATATTTCTAACCTAAGCGTTTAACCTTATCTCTAAACCTCATACAATAAACATAACATATGCTGTTGAGGTTAATAAATTCAGCGCGGGAATTAGGTATAAACAAAAGGCAAGTTTATGTGTTGTAAAACGAAATAACATATATAACAAAAAGATTACATAAAGTAAATTCAATATATTTGATTGTCTCCAAACGAACTCGATGTATGGCTATAGCTTCTACTCGGATTCGAAGCACAACACGAACTTAACTTCACTCATTACAGACCAACTCACACCACGGTGCTTTGTTTACACCAAATGGTAACATAAGTATACCCGACTGTGTACTGCATGTGTGTTCTCTCAGTACACACGCCGCACTGGACACTAGTCTTCTCGGGAACCTTCAAGTCCTTCAAGACAATGATCATGACTCACAAGAGTCAGCGGTTTTATCAAAATATCTGCTATCATATCCTTTGTAGGTATGTATTCTAACACAACACACACCAGCACCAACGGCTTCACAAACAAAACGATGTGTAATGTCAATATGCTTTGTTCGTGCATGAAAGGAAGGATCACTCGCGATAAATTGAGCTGAACGATTATCAATAAAAATCGTCACATTTGTCCATTCTTCTAACCCAATCTCAATCGATAGACTCTTTTAATAAACAACCTCTTTCGCAACTTCTGCTAAGCTAACACACTCCGCCTCAGTCGATGATAAGGCCACAGTTCTCTGCGTTTGAAATTTCCAGGTTACTGCTGCACCACTTAGGAGGAAAACATATCCAGTATATGATCTTCGATCAACATTGCAGCCACCCCAGTCGGCATCCATGTAGCCCACCAAAGGCTCACTTGTTTTTAAGTATACGAGGCCCATATTTACAATAAAAGCAACATACACTTGCCAGAAAAAGTATCCGTACAACATCAAAAGAAAACAACATATTAGGAAATTCATGCTAAAGAAAGCTGCTACATTTAAATATTTAAGCAATAAAATTTATTCATAAATGAAACAATCTATTCGATAAATTTTTCCTGTGGTATTCCTTTAAAAACTAGATTTTACAAAATAAAAACAAAAATTTAACGAACCAGAAAAAGTACCCGTACATGACAATATTAATTTGAAATATTCAAATATTTTACTGCATATCAGGGCTTAATAGCTTGTCGGATAATCTTTTCTCTTAAGGACCTCCTTATGTCGATTTGGCATGGAGTGAACCGATTTGGCTGTGTCCTGCTTGGTAATTTTGCCCCAATCATCGACGATGACGTTTTTCAGCATTTCATTCGAGGTTATGCTGTGCTGATGGATCCTGCGCAAGTCCCACAAATGCGTACTGGGATTAAGGTCTGGGAATTAGCGCCGCGTACACAGTTGATGTTTTGTGTTGTAGAATAAGCAAGGCTTCACATTGTGTGTTGTTTCACAGTTGGTGCGAGATTTTCTTTTTCGAGGGCAGTACCGCTCTTCCACCACACTTACTTTCTTCATTTAATGCCAAATTTGCTTTCGTCAGAGAATAGGACCTGTTCCCAAAACTCTGGTGGCTTGTTTATATATTTTTTTTTTTGCGAAATCTACAAGTTTCTTCCTGTCCACTTCCGAAATGTATGGCTTCTTAGGTGCTATGCGTGAGCGATGTCCATTTCTCTTTAGTATTTTTCGTATGGTATCTTCGTGGAGAACGTTGCCAAGAGTCTTTTGTAATAATTTGGGAAGCATTTACTTGAGATTTCTTTTTAACTGCCTGCAAAACGTTTCTTTTTTCGTGTTCAGTCAGTATGGAGGGTCGATCACAACGAGGCTTTGACATAATCGAACCAGTTGTATTAAATGTTTTCACCACATACTGGACAGCGGAGTGAGTTTTGCCTACTATTTGACCAATTTCGCGGTAAGTTTTCCCTTTGCTCTTATGTTAATGAATTTTTTTCTTCAAAAATCCGTGTAGAACACGGGGGCCGATGGTCTGGCACAAGTGTCAGCGAGCTATAAACAACACCGGGCTCGGCTAACTAGCTTCGCTTAACGACCGCGTACGCGTGCTTGACGACTAGCATTTGTGGGATCATATGAGGCGGGTTCTTGTCGAGCCACGAAGCTACACTATAAAATACTTATCACGCGTGCTCTACTCGACGAGACATACCGATCAATTTTTATTATCTTCAGAAATGTTATATTATGTGTCAATTAAGAAGCTACTCTACAGTATTTCAACATTTTTTTTGCCTCGTTAAAGTTAGCGGACACGGAGGCTTGAGACAAACGCAAATATTTTACCAAAAAGCAATCGTTTCTTTTTCCGAAGAATATCGTTGCATTACAAGGGGAATGTCAAACCTAAAGATGTTAAAGTGGCTGAAGTGAACCACTCATCTCTACCAAAAGGATGAAAACTTGACGGATGTAGTTTACTTTAAACTAGTAAAACAACAAACTAAGCAGTTTCGAGGGGTGACCACCTGATCTCTTCAGGAGCAGCCCCTCCTAATCGCCACGGGGCTGCTCGATTGCTTATGTTTATTACAAATTATTATCGGACCTAAAAACATTAATATGCATATGCATATGTCATTGCGTAACACTGGAAATCCCCCGGTTTGTTCTGTACGGATACTTTTGCTAGTGTGTTGAGTTGCCATAAATTGATTTTGTTTGAGTTTCAAGTCTTTCTAAATAGTAAGTATTATGAAACATACTAGGAGTCATGCAAAAGTGTAGGTTAAAATCATAAATGATATTATAAAAGAAAGCATTCATATTAGGCGGACATATCCTTTTTAATACAACGATAACTTTGTTATCTTGCATGTACGGATACTTTTCCTGGCAAGTGTATCTCAGGACTCTTTTTGCTAACCAGTGACTTTTTTTAGGTTTGTTTACCAACAGTGCTGGCCTCGGCACAGCATTAGCACAGCCACACGTATAAGAGCTAGAGGGATAATTTTCAGCTAACTCACTGTCTTCGCTTATATCAACACGCGCACTCACTTCTTCAGGTGTTACTACGGGATTACATTCATCCATTCCGTATTGCTTGAGCATTCCCAATATACAACCACTCTGGGTTAATTCGATAAATCCATCACCTGATATATTTTCAGGCCTAAACAGTACCTTGCCTTACCGAGATCTTTCACCTCAAATTCGCTTAGTAATTCAGTCTTAAACTTGACAACATTTTTCACATTTCTTGATGTCACAAGTAAATTGTCAACATACACTAGCACTAACACTAAGTCATCTGCATCACTGAAGACTAAACCCATGTTTACCAATTTTTCTCGAAGTTTCACGTACCACTGATGTCCAGCCTGGCGTAGACCATACAACGCCTTTTTCAAATGGCACACGTTCCCACCACTACACAAGCTATTGAGCATCTTCCATGCTTTAGCATTGACTTCAGTCGATTTATTTTGTTTTGACACAACTATCTCTAGCATTTTCACTAGCATGTTCGGGACTTTCATCAGCGCCTTTTCTTCTAAGGCACCGTTTAAATATCTAGTAACAATATCAATATGCCATATCTGCATATCGAATTGTAGAGCCAAAGCCAAAAATAATCTCAAACTCTAATCTTGCGACAGTAGCAAAAATCTGGTGATAGTCAATACCATATTTTTGACTGTAACCCTTTGCTACCAATCGTGCCTTACGTCGCTCAACGTTTCCTTCTGGACCATATTTGTTAGCTAGCACATATCGATATCCAACAATATTTTTGTTTTTAATGCTCTTCACGATGTCACATGTATTATTTTTGCCTAAACATGTGACCTAAGATTCAATGGCATCCATCCATTCGCTACTATCGTCTCCATTTAAAGCGTCCTGTACGCTAAATTCAGCAGCACTATCGAAAACGTCATCGTCAAGACCATCTTCGCATTGAATCCCAACTCCAGATTCATTTTCTGTGTTAATCTTTGGACAAGGTCAGACAGAGTCGTAAACAGGAATGCGATCGATTTCAACATTCAGGTTAGCTGAATCCTGTCTGAGATCTACATGGTACAACATTGCACCCATGCTCACTTCGTATACGATACACATTTTTTCAATGTATGTGTATCACTGAGCCCATTTCGTTGTTAGCCCTCGACAGAGCATATATACTAACGCAGAGCATATATACTAACGGTTAGTAGATATGCTCTGGCCATCGACAAGTGAACACGAGTAACATACATGAAATGTGCGTCCTGACCATTTTCATCCTGAGACCAAGAACGCATTTCCAACCTCTCATATGAGACCTTTCCCCTTGAGCTATCGATGGATAAATGATTGTCTTGAGACTTAGAAAATTTTCTGAGGCGCAACAGGACTCATGCATATTGTTTTCTTCCTTTCGACGTCACATCCTTTTCGTCTAAGAAAACTGGATTTACCTGTTCGAAGCCGGCAACACGCGGAAGCATCTGACCTCACCCATTAACCGAGAATTGAATAGCTTCCTGGGTCGCCCTCTGCTCCCAGTACGTAACACTCGCGGTGTTCCAGGGGCTCTTTTGTACTCTGTGTCTGACGATTTAGTTTGCTTCGGAGTAATAGGTCCTTCTTCTTTTTCTAACTCGTTCACGTTATCATTTTGTCTCGGCGGGAATTCAACAATCTTGGGCTGACTTTTTTTACCCTCACCTCTGTCTAGTGATGTAAACAACTCGTCCAACACACGCGTGTCACCTGAGTTCTTGTTAGTGTCCTCGATAAGTTTCACATCGCGAACATTTACAATTTATTGGGTGTTAGGCAGCCACACTCGGTACCCCTTCCTACCTCTAGGATACCCCAAAAACTCGCCTTCACTTGCTCTTTGTGTAAGCTTATCCTTGTTAGGATCTTTGTCTAAAACCATCACTTTAGAACCAAACATTCGCTGATGACCAACCTTGGGTGTCTTTTTCATCCATTTCTCGTATGGAATTCTTCCTGTTAAGCTAGATGTTGGACAGCAATTTCTGACATGACATGCTGTTGGCACGGCTTCAGACTAAAAAGATGCCGCCAAACCAGATTGCAACAATAGACACCTTGCCATGTCTAACAACGTGCGGTTCATCCTCTTCACCACGCCATTCTGCTGCGGGGTTCGAGGTACCGTCAGCCTTCTCTGGATACCTTGAGCTCCCAAATACTTAAAGGCAGCATTGCAATACTCACGGCCATTGTCTGATTGCAAACACTTTATTTTATATCCGGTTTGTTTTTCAACCAACTGTTGGTATAGCTTAAACGCTTCGAAGACTCCTGATTTTTGTCTTAAGAAGTAGACTTTGCACCCCCTGGTGCTGTTATCAATAAACGTCACGAAGTATTTCGCTCGACCCATGGATTCAGTTCTGAAGGCTCCCACTACGTCGGAATGCACTATTTTCAGCACATCATGCCTTTGATGCATACCTTACATGGGGGTAATTGATATGTAGCTCTTGCGGAGCCTGTAGGAATCACTCTATCTCGAATCAGCTTCACTGAGTCTTTCGCGTTTAGATGGCCCAACCGTTTGTGCTACTTCAACAGTTCGGAGCACTCTGGTTGAACTGCCGCGCTCTCAGAATTTTCCCGCACGTAGTACAAATCGCCCTTGCGACTTACAATGACAGATACATTACCAAACTCATCCGGCACGTAGGCATCGTTTTTCTTGAAGGTTACCTCATTTCCTTTGTTTGTGATTTTCGCCACAGAAATCAAATTTATCCTTAAATCCGGCACAACGAAAGTATCGCGGAATTCAATTACTTTTTGACCTTTATCACTTGCTACCGATAAACTAACAGCACCCATACCCTTGATATCAGCACAAATTGAGCCTTGATTTGTGACCCTCTTCCATCGTTTCAAACAGGCTTTCATGCCCACACTATGTGTAGTACATCCACTATCGAAGAACCACGCATTAGCAACTGTTTTTGCACTACATGCACAGTTTACACTTGCCGTAGCCGTATGACTCACTTCACAGTAACTCTGATCAACACTGTTTGCTGAGTTTGGACCTCTTGTCATCTGTCCTCGTCGGACACACATTTTACTTATGTCCCGGGGCACCATACTTGAAACTTTTTATTTCCTTTCGTGAGGACGATCCTTCCTTTCCTTTCTTAGGAAAATTTTGGCACGCATTTGCTCGATTTTCAGCCGCCATTGCTGTGACGATGCTGCCTGACGTTTGCTTTCGCACCTCGCTTTCTTCAAGAATCTTGACTTTCAAAGCTTCAGCGGTAGGAAGCTCAACTCTAAACTCGATTGTACACCGGCAATTTTCATATGAAGCGGGTAAACTGTACAGAAGCATAATGGCCAGCTGATCGCCATTTATCTGGACATTCATGTTTGCCAGCTTGTCCACGGCATCGAAGAATTTTGAGAGATGATCACGAATATCACCACTTTCTTCAAACTTTTGAAGCATAAGCTGCTTCAACAGGGTAGCTATTCTTGCGGATCCTTTTGAAGCATAAATTGACCGCAGCTTCAGCCATACTTCACGTGCAGATCCATATCCACGTATCTGATTGAGTTCAGATGGTTGAATTATCCTACGGACTTATTGAATGGAGTATTATTTATTTTCCAACACTGAAAACTATCTTCTTGTGTTTTGCACATCAATCTGACTAGAACATTTGAAAGCAAAACACGGCTATCTTTCCATCTGCATCAGTGGATGGGTACGTTCAATACAAAAGTCAGGACTGCGTGTTTACTACAAGCTAAATTCACTTGCGTGCATAAATTAGATTTTACTGAAGCAGGCTTAAGGCGGGCATGCCCGTTAGAGGGTTAAATCGGCTAAAGAAATTTATCTTAAAATATAAGCAACAGATACTATTTCTTGTTTCGTTCATTTGTAGGATAATATAGATACTTCTAACTTACCTATTAAGGTAATTTTGATGGTAATATATGTTCTGCAGAAGTTTATCTATTGTAGAAAAAGGCCAATTTGGTTAAAAGGAAGAACAATTCGATTCGGTTTGAAAGAAGAAAGACTAAAACCAGATTGCCAACAATTCTAAAAGACATTATTTATTTTCTTACTATATAAGAGGGCAGTTCGATTAGGACTCAGCCTAAAAAAGAAAAACGAAAATTTTGGAAAAGTAGCAATTTACTTCTCAACATAATCTCCTCTTAGCTCGATATACTTGACCCAGCGATGCTCCAACTTCTTCAACCCGTCTGAAAAATACGTTTTCTCTAGTAGGCCTCCGTGACGGCCATGACCTCCTCATTCGACTCAAATTTCGAGTGCGAGTAACTATCTCAAGTTTGGAAACGAAAAGAAGTCTCCCGGGGCAAAATCTGGAGAAAAAGATGGATGGGGTAGCAGTTCGCAACCCAATTTAGCCTTGGCGATGGCGGGAGTGTGAGCCGGTGCGTCGTCATGGCGGAAGAGCAGTCATTTCTCCGCCCAATGGGGGCATTTTTCCTTGAACTCGGCGTGGAATCAGCCCAATAATTTGGCATAGTAGATCCCTGTGACTGTTTTGCCCTTCTCCAGGTAGTTGATGCAGACCACACCTTGGGAATCCCAGAACATGGTGGCCATCACCTTTTCAACCCATAGAACAGTCTCCGCCTTTTTCGGGGCACGTTCACCGGGTGAAGTCCACTGTTTCGACTGCTCCTTAGTCTCTGGTGTACACCAGTGGGGCCATGTTTCGTCGACGGTTATGAAACGACGCAGAGACTCCTTCGAATTGCGACTAAAGAGCGTAAAACACTACTCTGAAGCGGTCTAACGGTTGCGTTCGTTGTCCGGAGTGAGCAAACGTGGCACCTATCCCGCCGACCGATTGTTCATGCCGAAATTTTCATGCAGGATATGACCCACGCGGTCTTTTGCGATACCTACTGTCTCAGCTGTCTCACGCACCTTCAATCGGGAGTCTGCCCAATAGGAGCTCGTGGATTTTTGTTACGTTATACTTCATGGTAGTAGTTTTCGGGGCATCTGAGCGCGGCTCATCAAAAACCAACGTGCGACCACGTTGAAACTCGTTAAACCAATTTTTTACGTTCGCTATCGCAGGAACAAAAGCCACCGTTACACAGCATCCAAGCGCTCTTTGATTTTGCTGCGCGATTTCCCTTTCAAAAACAAGAATCGAATCACCGACCGATATTGTTCTTTCTCCATTTCTTTCAAATCCGCAGACACGCTCGCTCCACATGCGGTCAAAACAAAACTACGAGTTCGACTCGGCTGAAATTTTGACAGTAGCCCTCTACGGGAATGTACTACACGATAATGAATCTCTCTTGCGATAGTGGCGCCATCGGGCAGTGAGGCTAAGTAGTTAACGGACCACCCTCGTACATAATTTAAAGCTTAAAACGTACGCTACATTTACGGCGTTTCTATCCAAGCACTTTTGCGTACGATCATTCAACTTTTGTATACCCATGTCATAAAATTCTGCCGCCAACGAAATCGAGTAAACTTTTCCTTAACTTGTGCAGCAACATTGTTGTAAAAACTGATGGGTACAATCGACGAGTTTTTGCTTATGGTTTTCGGTGAGCATTCTCGGTACCCACCGCACACACACCTTGTGATACGTCAGTTTTTCAGTCAAAATATTGTGAATTGTATTACTGGAAATCTCAGGAACCCAAAAAGCAAGTTCGTTAACGGTAGGTATTCCACCGATCTTCAAGCAGTAAGCTTGCGACCTTTTCAACAATCTCATCTGAAATTGATGGCCTTCCGCTCCGCTCTTCATTTTAAAATTCCGTGCAACCTTCAAAGAGTTCTGTACACCATTTTGGAACATGTTGTATAGCTATTCACTTTTCTCCATAATAATTGGTTAACCCTCTGTAGCATAGTGTAGTCTGTAGGCAACATACCGTTCGAACGCCTCCAAAATTATGAGAATTAATTTATTTCACGCAATCGCTCTGAACTAGCGAACTAGCAGCAAAACACACAACTAAGTCGCGCTACTTGGTGGAAATTGACATTTGTTTGTCGACTTTCGGTTGGTTGTGATCAAAAATAATAAAAAATTGTGTTGCTAGCTTCGTGAGTGTTATAAATCTTGATAAAATGGAGAGGTAATTGTTTGAACTTTATTATGTAACGTTAATTTTGAACACTTTTCAAGTTTTATTTTGAATTTGTCGGCAAAAAGTGTTTGTTGCCCGTAGGCTACATCTGGCAACAAGTGTAACATTTTATTTGATAACTAATATGCTGATTGTTATTGTTTTGTATTTCAAGATGTCTCTTAAAGGGCCCCTTAGTGACGAGGAAATAATTTTAGCGCTAAATGAGTATGCAGATAGTGAAGATAGCTTCGATTTAGATGACGACAGCCTTGCTGATACGAATTACGTTCCTGAGTATGAGGCCTTCGAAGATGAGGATCCAGAGATATGGATTCTAACTAACAAACTGTAGAAAACCTAGATGAAAGTGCTTTTCGAGCCAAGAAACATATTAAGCAGAAGCCAGCTAAACTGGATTTACTCTGAAAGAGAAAGAGTCTAGAGTTGAGTGCAGAGCAGCTTATGTTTAGGGGAAACAAGACCCTAGGTCCTGACCGACTTGAGCTCGATACTCCTGTAAAAAAAAAAATTCTGAGGAGACCAATTTTTATCAAATGCAGAAAGATACGAATAGCGCTTTCCGGATGTCTGAGGAGGATGTCAGGCAATTTATAGGAGTGGTATATCTAATGTCTCTCGTCCAATTACCTAGAGTTACAAGCCACTGGAGTCATACACTTGGAACATCTATTATACAGGAAACAATGCCGTTGAACAAATTGGTCAAACTTTGCATTTCAACGACAAAAGGGACAATCCAGATCATGATCGGATACACAAAATATGCCCAGTGGTGGACTCCTTGAATGAGGCATATGGCAAAGTCCCAATGGAAGAGCACCTTTGTGTAACCGAGCAAATGTACTCTACTAAGTCACGGAATACTTTGAAGAGATAAAATCGTAACAAACCACACAAGTGGGGCTATAAAGTGTTAGTGTTGAGTGGAGTTTCTGGTTATACCTATAAAACAGAAATCGAAACAGGCAAAGAAAATGTTGTCTAACAAGGAGAGCCAGAGGTCGTCATGAGATTAGCGAGTTGATTCCAAGGCACCAGAGCTTCAAACTTCATTTCGACAACTATTTTACTTCCCTTCGTCTAATGGAATATCTAGGCAAAATGGCATTCCCAGTCTTGGTACTATGAGAAGAAATAGAATACCGGACTGTAAGCTAACATCAGAAAAGATAGTTATGAAAAAAGAAAGAGGCTATTCAAAAGAATACGTAGCTGACGGCAATGGAATCGATGTGTCAACAGTTGCATGGAAGGATAACAAAATTGTCAACCTGGCTTTCACCTTTGCTGGGCAAAACCCTGAAACTGATGTTCGAAGATGGAACAAACAGAACTCAAGGTATGTGAACATAAAGCGGCCCAATGTGGTTGGAGAGTATAATCGCCATATGGGTGGCGTTGATCTACTTGACAGTTTAATGGCGATATACAAAATACGTTTGCGTAGCAAAAGATGGCCCATGCGACCTTTTTATCATTATTTGGATCTCGCGATGACCAATGCATGGCTACTTTATAAAAGGATTGCTAAATACAAAATATTCAATCAAGTCGCTTATCATCAGCAGATTTTCCTCTGGAGGTTGCAGTGACCTTTCACAAAATGGGTATTAAACCCAATTTATTTAATCGACGGTCGCTGGAGAGCGAAATTCAAGCCAAAAAGTAAAAAGAACCTGCTCAGCATGTATATCCGAAAGCAGTTCGGCAAGATGCAAGTTTCCAAAGTATGTTGGATTAACCCATAATGTATATGACAAATGTAGGGTAGCCTTATGTTACACGAAAACCAAAAATTGCTTCAAAAACTTTCATCTTTCGCAACATGTTCTGCAGTATTATAAATTTTGACCCCTTACTTCATTGTTGCCTAAGGGCAACATTCCTTATTTTGTAATTTTCCTTCCAAATAATAAAAAAAATTAAAAATCAAAAAATACGTGTACTTTATTTTTTTGTTATCATTTCCAATCCAAAAATTCAAATACATTCCTTCTTATGAGTGATAGAGGATTAACTGAAGATGACTGTCTATAGTGAAACCCCTTCTGCGTTTAAAAAACGTATCACAGCGCGGATTTCGAACTTGGCGGTAACAGCAATGGGGACCTACATTTCGTATGGTTGCTAGGCTGACACTTAGCCGCGAAGGGAGGCAGGAGTGGTACGTTAGAGGGGAGAAGAGTTGCTGGGTGTGCCAACGTTGCCAGGTTTTGCCTATCACATCTCACTTTCAATCTACGGTTTTGGAAACCTTATTTTACGAACGAACGAATGAAAAATAAAGGGTTTTCCAATAAGAGGTGTTATTTGGATGTCACTTTTGAAGCTGTCATTTTTTGACATTCGACAAATAGACACTACACCATTAATAAAATTGGAACGATACACACTTTAACAACGCATTGAAATTATTAAAATTCACTATAAAAATGATGAAAATTTGGCAGAGACGGTTCGTAAAACTCGAACATTTTTGGGTCGTCGTGAAGCACCTTGTCGGACCGCAATACAGAAATTGGTGGAAAAATTCGAGCTGTTGGGACAACTTAGTGATGTGAAGAATAAAACCCGTGCACGTCACTCAAGAACAGCCGAGAATATTGCTGCTGTAGCCGAAAGTGTTGAAGAAAACCCAGGTTTGTCCATTCCTCATCGTTCTTTGGAATTAGGCATTCCACAAACGTCATTACACAGTATTTTGCGTAAAGATTTGGGTCTTAAGACTTATAAAGTTCAGTTAACAGAAGAACTCAAGCCGGTCGATCATCAACAACGTTGTGTCTTTGCTCATTGGATCCTTGAAATGCATGAAAATGATCCGGAATTCCATCGAAAAATCATCTTGAGTGATGAGGGCTATTTCCACCTTGGTGGCTTCGTCAACAAGCGAAATTGTCGCATCTGGGGCTTGGAAAACCCAAGAGTTATTGTTAAAATGCGTGTGACTGTTTGGTGCGGTTTATGGTCCGGCGGAGTCATTGGACCTTACTTCTTCGAAAATGAGGCTGGACCAACAGTTACGGTGAATGGATTGCGCTATCGAGAGATGATTAAAGATTTTTTATGGCCGGAATTGGATGGTAGTGATCTGAACAGCGTTTACTTTCAACAAGACGGCACTACGTGCCACACAAGCAACGAAACCATTGATCTTTTACGAGAAAAGTTTCCGGACCGTGTTATCTCTCGAAGAGGTGATCACAATTGGTCACCGAGATCTTGTGATTTAACACCTTGCGACTTCTTCCTTTGGGGCCACGTGAAAGAGAAGGTCTACGCCAACAGCCCAGCGTCGATTCAAGACCGCAAAGATGGAACTCGTGAGGCTATCGAGGACATAGTACAGCCTCTTTGCGATTTGGATATGGAAAATTTCATGAAAAGGATATGGTCCTGTAAGCGTCATCGTGGTGGTAATTTGCCTGATGCAATTTTTCACTATTGACGGCATACCTTCCTCTTTATAATGAAATAAACATCCGATCATTTTTATTAAAAAATTGCATTTTTCTTTTAATAACAAAGTAACACCTCTTATTGGAAAACTCTGCATATAGTATTTTGTGATTTCGAATCTAACCATGACCAAACTACCACGCAGAAAGAGTATTAAGCAAAAAGGGAGAAATGAATACTATTTATTGATGTTAATTTCCTGTTTACATTTGAATACAATGCTCTCGAAATACAGAACAATCATTTGTGAGCGCTACTGTAAAATTCGTTCTATTTTCCACATTTTCCGCGACACATATGCCCAGCACAATTGCAACCAATTCCCAGTTCACATCATCACGACAGCTCTTTGGAATTTCCCTGATATATATTTTCTGCACAGCTCTAATTCTTGAAATTTTAATAGGTCTCGTATGTTGGCCTTTCCTGCCTCCTCCACACATCATCATCATCATTTCCCATATGAAGGTATCTTTCACTTGGAGAGGTTGTCTAACTTGATAAATTCAATTTTCTGTAGTCGAAGGAAAAAGCAAAAGAAAAGCTCCAAACTCTAGCAAACTGGAACGCAATCTCCTCCATTTCCGAGAGTAGCTGGGTCACATGTTGAAGTAGAATGTTGTCAGTCCACTCGCAGCTCATCACCGACCGGTCGGTTGGGATCGGACTACATTCATCGTGATTCAGGGAACGCTTGCTTGCGAGTTCTTACACGGACCGAGCTTCTGGGCTTGGGAGAAATTCTTCAAAGGATTTACTTTATCTGGGACGCATACTTGGGTCAATGATTTTGACGCGCTACACTCGTTTTCTTGCTGGTCTTGAGTTGCCGACACAGCGCGACATATCTCCCATTCCGATCGACCGACATCCTGCAGATGCTTCGGATTCTATCGCAATTTCAAATATAATGTGAAGCGAAACGCATAGCTCGCGATGAATCAGCAAATGCTTGGCGGAAAGTGTTCTTTGATGAAGTCGAATCTGGAGGAGAGTGCTTTGCACCGGGAATGCTATTTCAGAGTTGGAAGAAAAAAACGATTGAACTTCATTGAGTAAATGATCACTGAGCATAATTAAATGATTGGGTCTCATTTATTGCCCGGTTGGGTTCTCTCCCTACTAGATCCAGCTTTCAAGTTATTAGCCAAGTTGAAAATTTTCATTTCCCGTACCACAGAATGAAATACTTATGCTGTAAAAACTGATGATAAATTTTCCTCTTTCCGTCAGTAGTTCATTCAGATTTTTTTCAAACAATTTTCTATTTCAGAACACTAACAACACACACTTCGTATGGCGGTTCATTCATGCATTACAAAGTGTATTAGAGTATGCACATGTGCAAGGAAAAATTGCAATTACTCGTAAGTCAAAGCCACACACGAGTATGCTGCTGAAAAGGAATTCGTGTAACAGGAGGAAGGAATTTTCTTGGCGATATGGAAAGTTGAAAATCTAAAACGGCATTTAAAGTGGAATACTCCGGTGCTTGTTTTGAATTAATTCAACTTTATCCGTTTGGATTTGCTTAATTATCAAAATTCCAGGCTAATTGCACATCACTAGGGTATTTGTGTAATCCGTGGAGGTATGTAGAAACTGACAATTTACAAATGATTCTACTGGAGCAATAAGGAAGCAACGAGCATTGTATGGGAGGTAGTCATTCACGTGGAATTATAGTCTACGTTCGATAAAATTCCCCATCAAAACACTAAGCGCTTTGAGGATTAGTATAGATATCGACTTGGAAATATATAGCTAGGTTTCTCTGTTAAGACAAGATGAGGAGATGGCTTAGCAGATGAATACGTTGGAGACAGTTGAGCGACACTTTCGTATCAGCTGTAAAAAGATAATATTTCCATTGAGCATACATTGGATTTAACGTTTATCAGCAATATATTTGGTTTTATATGTAGAAACATGCCTTAGTATGCAGCTTTTATGATTTGAAACAATAGTGAAGTTTGGTTGTTGATTTGGTTAGCATTCGCCGCATACACACCTCATGAAACACCAATTTCAACGTTCTAGTTAACGTTATTTAATATGAATTCAAATACACCCAATGACTTGGCTATAATCGAACCCACGCCTCACGGGACACAAAGCAGAGGAATTGTCTAGGTTACTGTAGTAATCTAAAAGTTGATGAAGTGTCCGTAACTAACTGCAGCGGTGTCATGCTGCCACAGCGAGGCAAAGATGGATGCTCAGCTGGAAACAACCTGGTCTAGGAACGGGTGCATGCGTTGGTAGACTAGCGTCTGCGGTATCATGGCTCAGGTTCTTTCACCTAGCACCAAAGTCCCACTGCAAATTATTTCGAGCACACGAGTTAGGGAGTCTATGAAAAAGAAAAAAAAGCCAAGGCAAGAACTAAAGATTCTGTTAGTCTTCCTACATACTTTACTTTCTTTCCAGTACGCAATGAGGCGGGCGACCTCGACCTTGACGAGGGAAATTGCGGCCCACGACAAGAGGTGGGGCATCCTGTTGGGACTGGCGCCCCTTCACACCACTCGCAGCCGGATCTAAGGTTCTGATGGCACGAGTCCGCATGCGAGAACTCAGCGAGAGCCCTTACAACAAGAAAATGACCATAAGGTGAGTGGGAGTACTTGGCCATCGTTGTGGGTCTCCTCATCTGATTTTTAAGTACAAAAAAAAATAAGCTTATCTTTCCCGCTAACAAAATTTAATTCATTACGTCCCATTAACAAAATCTCGTTCCTGCCTTCCTGTTAACGAATTTTATTCTTTCCCAAAATCAACAAACCTCTACATTGTGCCCATTGTAACGACATTCACGTAAGCAGACTTGGCATTAATCGATTAATTTTATTAATCCATTAATCAATCAATTGAAAATTTAATCTTTTAATTTAAATTAATCAAGTTTAAGATAGCTAATCGTAATCGCGATTAATTTTAGTAATCATTAATCATCAATCGTTAATTTGATTAACGTTTGTTTTATGAGACCCACTTTGTTATATTTATAGTATTATAATATAAAATAAGATGTTCGTGCAAATTAACGTGAATTAAAAGACAGATTAAATTTATCCAGGATTCCTGAGTTTGTAAGCGTATTACTAAAAATTGAAGGTGTTATTTTTTAACCTGCATGCTGCAACTGAAATACAACTAACTCAGCGGTACTTTGAAAGACGGATCTCTAGATTATTTTTTAGTGAATTTTTAAAGGGAAGCGCTTCCATTGTCGTCACTTCCGGACAAATGAGGTTTTTATCTCCTACTTACTGTTGATTAGGTAACTTTTTAAAGTCATTGATTTAAAGTTAGAGATTTGAATCTGGGACCTACGGCTTATGTGAATAGTGCTCTAACCCCGAGACAATAAACAAATCATCATAGGTCTATTTCATTTCCCTATTATAATGCAATCCAGGAACTGGACTATTTGCATGTGTTGATGACAACCTTATCCTTTCTTCATCGACTAATGTAATAACTCTAATTTCTGCATGACATTATCATTATTGAAGTTGAAGAAAAAGGAACAATCTTATGATCAATGCAATTACATGAAAAATTTGAGAAATGTATCTACATTAATGATAACTTTGTTCCTTATTCATCAGAGAATTTTTTATCATCTTGAATAATTGAATAAACGATGATAATGTCATGCAGAGAGTGGAGTAATTACATTTGCGGATGAAAATCGTATTTCCATGCATTCGTTATTAATTTGTTTACATTGATGAAATATTTTATGTCATTTAGTCACAAACCAATCACTAAATGCGCTGATCTTTTTGTTTGAACCTTAAACTCGGTCCAGACGCTACGTCTTTCACAACGTTTTAGATCTGCGCATGGAACTGTGCAGTTGTAGCGATATTTGAGCTGGTAGGGACTTAAATATCCGTGAACTGCGCAAAGAAGTTGGTAAGATGTGCACCGTTTGGACGCTCTTTCAATTTTGCTACATTTTGACTGCGCAGGCAAAACGTTGTGCAAGACAAAGTGTCTGGACTGGGCTTTGCGTAAACAATAGGAACAACAGTTCTTTTTGGTGGGTATACGTAGGTTTTGGGTCTACGTGCATTTTGCGTTGATGTGTATGTAGTATTATTTGGAACACTGAGTGTTCAGTATATCGTGCGCATGTCAGAGTGATTATTTTCTGTCAAGTAAAAGTTCCTACAATATTAAAAATGGATATATAAGGATATCGAAAAAAGTATTATTAATTGTGTAAATTCTAGTGAACAAAGTGAAATCGGCAATGAAAATCTAGCTACATCCTCAACGGGAGATACGAGAAAAAATCTAAAGAGGGAATCATCTTTTTCATCTTATGTTTTATTTGACGGCATCTTCTTCAAACTACTTCCTGACGAGTCTGCCGAAAAGATTCTAGCTGCAAAATGTATAAAGTGTCCATCAGAAAAAAACGGAGATTAAAGGATACAGGACAACAACGTCGAATTTTGTTGGACACTTGAAAAGAAAACATGGTTCAGATGTACTAGAAGATTATAAAAAGCACATAAAGAATAACAAGACAACACCCTTTCAATGAAAAAGGACATGGTAGCACAAGAACAATTTGAAGTTAATATTACTGATTATTTCGTTCATTCCTTAACACCTCTACGAGCCATAGAGGATCCCTATTTTACAAAAATGATGGAAGACTAAAATATTTAAAATATTGGACTGAAGTTGGTTGGAAGACGATAGCTTTTCGACGATTTAGGGGAGCACATACGCACGACCGAATAAAACACATGTTATTGGAAATATTTTCAGAATTCAATCTTGACCTTTCCAAAGTTACACCAATGGTGACTGACAACGGTGCAAATTTTGTCAAAGCGTTTAAAGAATTTGGAATAAACCAAACATCTTTTGAATTCGATGCCAATGAAGAGTACGATGAAAACAGCGAAAGTGACGATGCGACAGATCATGATGAAGACCAGATTTGTATGGAAAGTGAAGACATGCATCCAATCAACCAAATGTCAGAAAATACTTCGCTACCATTTCACACACGTTGCAATGCGCACATTCTCAATTTGATTGCAAGTTCTGATGTGCAAAAATATTATCTAATAAATCTATATTATTGGGGAAAACACATACTGATGATATGGGAAAATGTAGTGAAATCTGGGGTGCAGCTGGGCGACCGAAATCTGCAGAGATTATGCAAGACATTCTCGGGCATACACTAACTTGTCCAGGAGCTACAAGATGGAAAAGTCTTTATGATGCAATTAAATATATTTCGAAAAAAAGAAGCAAAAGCTTTCCACTAGCAAAGGCACTTGAGATTAAAAAGATGCTGATTTCTAGTATACCGAAGAATATTTTCAATGTGCAGCGCCATTGGCGAATGCTTTGGATATACTGCAGGGTGATACATTTTATGGAATTTTTGCGCCATGTTTAAACTCTGTGAGAAATATGTTACAAAAGCTGGAACGTCAAAATCTGAAGTATTGCAAACCTCTGGTACGAGAATATTTGGAAAGTGTAGAAAAGCGTTATGGAGAATTTTTAAGTTTCTCTGATGAAATTGCGAAAAATGCTGCTATTGCATACTTAGTTTATCCTAAGTTCAAGAGCCGATGGTTGACATGTGTTGACCCTGACACAAAAAAAAATACTTAAGATGGCTGAAAACAACTTTATGTTTAGAATTATCTGAACAAGATCAACAAATTGAAAATCAAAGTAGTGGAGATAAAAATAAACAGAAAGAGGACGATTTTTTTTTATTTATCGGGTTTTGTAGAGAGGATGTTTTCATTTGCGACCATGGTGAATGCACCTAGATCGCACAGAATTTCAGATGATTTGTTCGAAGAAAAAGTAATTATGAAATGTAATTGAAATTACGGCAAAAAATGATAGTAAATTTTATAATTAATACTAAGAGCATTTATGTACATATCCTATAAGAAAGTATTTTCTTTCTTGATATTTTCTTTTTGAAAATGTTTAATTTTTGTTCAGTTATCGAAAAACTCGAAATAATGTTCACCGTGATTTAATAAATGATTTACAAACAAATTATATACGTTTTCTTTACTCCTGGTATCACACTAAACCTTCTTTGATAAAATATTCAAAAAAATTCAATCATTCGAATTAGGATGAGACCTAACTTCCACTTTCTTGAAATTATTTAAAAATAAGCAAATTTAGCTTTTTTTAAATAATACTGTAAATGACGTAGTCATGATTAACGATTTGATTATTTAATCGTTAATCGAAGATTGAAAGTATTAATCCTTAATCATCAATTTCGATTAACTTTTTAGTCGTTAATTTTTAATCGCCAATCGGATTAAATTTTTGCCAACACTGGTCGTATGCTTGCTTAAAGTCAACTAAGATTTGGTATACGTCTCTCTTGAACTACTAGAATTTCTCAAGTACCTCTTTGACTGTGGACAATTGGTCTATCGTCGAGCTACCTGCTTTAAAGCCACCTTGATGCTCCCCAATAATACTATTAGTGTATGACCTTATTTTATTTTCTATCATCTTTGAAAATATGTTGTACGCCGTCCAAACTAGTGATATAGTTTACGCACTGTGGCTTGTCACCTTTTTTGTGGATAGGGGATATAATTGATTGGCTCCACTCGTTCAGCATAGGTTCTTGTTGCCAAATGTGCTGGATGGTTTTATAGATGGGTTTCGGAACACTGGTGCCACCACATTTAATGAGCTCCACTGGAATCTCATCGATGCCTGGCGCTTTGTTATTCTTTTGGGCTTTGATGTGGAACAGCTTCATCCAGGGTTGGTACGGCCGATGGAAGCTCTGCGGGAATATCTATAAGTTCCGATGCTCTGGAGCTGTGCGGACAACTAAGGACGTCCTTGAAATATGATGTCAACCTTTCTTTAATCCTATTTTCATCGGCGATGATGTTGTTGATGTCATCACGGCAGAGCGTGGTCTTGGGCTGATAACCACGTTCCAGGCTTTTCACTACTTTGTATGCTTGTCTTGTTTTGTTGCTCGCTAGACTTGCATCTATGCTTCTTAATTGGTCGTCTTCAAACGTCAATATCTTATTGGCGATTAACTGCTGCTGCTCCCACAGTTGATACGTTACAGTGGGTAATTGCTGTGAAATCCAGTAGACTACCACCGCTTTCCAAAAATATGGAATTTCGTGAAGTGAGATCGCTTGTACTCTTTTTGTTGCTTCACCGCCGAGGTCTTCTATGGACAAAGCCATTTCGTTAGTCGAAGACAGTGCGAAAAGTTTTCGGAACTGTGCCGAAAGTAACACGCTTTTCTTATTATATCGATTTCGGAGCAGCTTCCATGCTTGATCGTATCAGAAATGGGAAACCCACGGGGCAAATCATGAGGCTCCCCAACCAAACTACACATGAGATACTGCATTTTTGGGGTTTCAGAAGGGCTGCTTTGTCGTGGACTAGACTACAGAATACATCTCGTAAAGACACCCATTCCGTGTAGTTGCCGAAGAAACGCGGGATTTCGATGAGTGGCAGCCGTACATCCAATTCTTCCCTCTTGTTCTCGCATCTAATTGAAGATCTATTGCCGGACCCTGACATGGTGTCGGAGCCTGGTGGAGTCGTTGGATGGAGAAGTTCATCAAGATCGCCTTGGAACATAAAAAGAGTTCCCTTGAAATCATTTGAATGACGTTCTACAAAATACGAGACTTAATGGAGACAGTGGTCTTCTACTGCGAGTTCGTTTAACTGCTTGTTAGTGGTTCCTCGAAATCATTTGAATGAGGTTCAACAAAATACGTTTCACTGCTTGTTATTGTCCGCGTACTCCAGTGGATGTCTGCAAACTTTTGTTGCACTTGCTGATAGTATGAACCGATACGTTTTTTAAAGTTTATCAAAGCGCGTGCTAGATCCTCCTGAAACAATGCTTGCTTTTCGCAGAGCATATATGCTTTTGACATTTTTGCCTAACATGTTCAACCGTTTTAAAACTTCCACCCTTACTCTAATTCCGCACTTATTTTCATGCAGAGGGAACTTCAACGAAACACAGCCGTGTGCAGAAGTATTAGGCACCCTTCTTGTTTAACTCTACCCGCAATATAAGTTCTCGGAATTTATTCTATTGTTTATGATTTCGTGTATTATGTATTTGCACGACAGTAAAAACAAAATAATAATTCTAAGAAGGTATACAGCTGACTAATTAGGTTAAACGTGTTTTTTGAAGTTTTTGATTTTGAATATCATTCCATCGTTATTGCTTCTGGTCACAATGCGTGGTTCAGTGTTCCTATATTACAATCCTTTTCTGAAGATTAATATATTTTCTGTAAGTTATGCCCAAAATTAAAGAACTCAGTGTAGAGCAGCGCTTGCAGATTGCTTTGTTGTTTAAGCAAGGCAAGTCTCAAGTACAAATAGCTCGCGAAGTGAAGTGTTCACGTTGTTCTGTGCAGTATGCATTAAAACGTTTCGAGAAGACCGTTGCCATCAAAATAAACCACGAACCGGCAGAAAAAAAGTAACAACAGCTAGAGAAGATCGCATGTTGGTTAGGCAATCTCTGCCAAAACGGAAAAAAAACATCTTCTGAGCTTGCTGCCGGCTTATCAGAGTCGCGAGGAAAACCGCTGAGTGCAAGTACTGTGAGAAGACGACTTGCTAACGCTGAACTTAAAGACCGCAAGGCCAGAAAGAAGCCGTGGCTCTCGTCTCAAAACAAGAAAACTCGCCTGGAATGGGCCTGAAAACACAAAAATTGGACAGTGGAGGATTGGTCAAACGTGCTGTGGTCGGACGAATCTAACTTCCAGGTATGCTTTTTTAGATTTTATACTTGTAATAGAAACGTATTATATTACTAGCGATTTATTAAAGCACCAAATGATAAAGACGTAATTTTATAAAATTTTTATTTTTCTTTAGGTATTTGGTGTGTCGTACCCGCCGTCAAACACGGTGGAGGGAGCATCATGATTTGGGGCTGCATTGCTGCTTCTGGCAAAGGAAAAATGGTCCTATGTGAAGGTCGCATGGCCAGTCAGAAATACATCGAAGTACTTGAAGACGCTCTAGTACCATCGGTTTGTGAAGTTTTTTTGCGACACAAATGCCCGTGACGTCAAATTCCAGCAAGACAACGCTCCATGTCATAAATCGGCGCTATCAATGGCATGGATGCGTGAGAAGTGCATCGAGCTACTCGACTGGCCCCCACAATCACCTGACCTGAACCCCATTGAACATTTATGGGGAATTTTAAAGAATAATATTCGACGACGCACAATAACATCTAAGGAAACATTATTGGATGCTCTAACATATAAATTGAATAAAATAAGTGACGAAGATTCTTACAAGCTGTTAGCATTTATGCCTAATAGAATCGCAGCTGTAATAAAAGCCAAAGGTGTAGCTACTAAATACCAGTTTAAATATTAAATTAAATTTATATGAATTAAATATATACATATAGTATGTGGTTTATTTTTCTTCTATCCTACTCCATATACATGTAGGAAAGAAAGAGATATAGAGATGACGTGGTCGACCGCAACAGGGGAATCGAGACAGTCTTGATCCAGGGCTGCCAGATATACGTTTTTTAACGTATTATACGTTTTTTCAGGGGTTTCCGAGAGCGCTACGTTTTTTATACGTTTTTCAGACAAATACGTTTTTTATGCGTTTTTGGTACAAAACTGTTCTTTTCTACATCTTCCTAGGGATTTTCGGACTTTTCTCACCACCGACGACTATTGCCAAGGTGCGATATGTAACCAAGGTACTCCCTCTCTCTTTCTCCCTCTCGCATTTCGCATACATATAATATATATGCCTGATTTGAGCCTGACATACCAGACACCGGCGGTTTCACAAGTTATGGTTTTGTGGTTTTAGTGATAATACAGCTTTATATCGAGTGTTTGCAGTGTTTGATTCACAATAGTTCACACATTGCTTCACATCGTTTCATATGTTTTTGTTTACTTTACATTGTCAAGTGTCGAGAATAAATATTTTCACTCGAAATTCTAGAAACTCAAGTGCAAGATTAGCCCAGTCATATTAGGGCTTTCACCTCGGAATGAAAGATAATAAGCTGCAAATTGGTATGAACCTTTGTTTTGTCATTCTAAATGTTGTCTCAAAAGTCACAATCGTTATCGTGTTCGCGTCTCAAGATATTCAAGGTCAAAGGTCACAAAAATCGGTTTTTCGCGAATATCTGGCTTCCTATCGGTTAAATGAGATTTGCATTTATTATAAAAGTTGTAGGCTATAAAATTCCCTACAACTTTTGTTTAAACTTTTTTTTCATACGACCAACCGTTTTGAAGGTAGAGCGCGAAGAGTGCACATCGTACAGTCATATACGGCCTAATGCAAGGTCAAGCGTGAGTTATGGTTATCAGTACGTTATAAAGTCAATTATTTACTTGGAAATTATAATTATTAAACAATGCCTATTATTTATGTACTAACTATTAATTATTTATATTTTTTCCAATGCTCTAGTAACAGTTTTTTTTCCTTTTTTAAATAGCGCAGAAGTCGTGTCACAGCCACTGAATGCGTGTAAAAATAAAATGTGCTTTTTAGTACGAGGATATTGGTCAAAACTTTTAGTAGAATATATTTGTGTTTTGACATTGCCTTTGCCAACTTTTTTCAAAAAAATTTCCTGATGATGTGACTGAGTACGTCCAATTAAAATAACGAGCAAATCGATATCTTCTCCTATGATGACAGCAGTCTTTTGATGTTCTGATAAGGCAATAGCTATGTCAATGATGAGAACATCAGCATCAGCTCTGGCTTGTTTTGTTGTGATATTAACAGTTTTAAATTTTTCAACAAGCATGTCGATAAATTTTTTTTTATTAGACCGATTTGATAAAAATTTTTCTTGACTGATTGGCACAACCATTGTTTCGTCAAAACAAACTTCATATGATTTTGAAAGTGCAGCAGTTCTTCTTTGTTGTTCCAGTGCTTTAATATTTTTACTATAGTCCGAATATCCGTCAAATACAACAACAATTGCTGAGCCATAATGTGTTTGTAAATATTTAATGTACTTATTTAAAATAATAGAGAAAGTATCGTCTTTGCTCCATACGACGCGATGCAGAAGAAATCCACCATCGATGATGTATGTTACATTATTTTCATCAAGATCGATAACGACAGGCATCATATTGTCATATAATGTTGCTTTCGTGGTTTTTCTCATGCCATTACTATCAAATAAAGATGTCGGATACGGGCTTAGTTCATACTGAAGATATTCTTGTAAATTACTTTCAAATTTTTTGCTTACAGTTATTCTCTGGAAAAGTAACATTGGATCTATAGAAACTTTACAATCATTAATTTTGACAGATTTGTACATAAATAATAGGCATTGTTTAATAATTATAATTTCCAAGTAAATAATTGACTTTATAACGTACTGATAACCATAACTCACGCTTGACTTTGCATTAGGCCGTATATGACTGTACGATGTGCACTCTTCGCGCTCTACCTTCAAAACGGTTGGTCGTATGAAAAAAAAGTTTAAACAAAAGTTGTAGGGAATTTTATAGCCTACAACTTTTATAATAAATGCAAATCTCATTTAACCGATAGGAAGCCAGATATTCGCGAAAAACCGATTTTTGTGACCTTTGACCTTGAATATCTTGAGACGCGAACACGATAACGATTGTGACTTTTGAGACAACATTTAGAATGACAAAACAAAGGTTCATACCAATTTGCAGCTTATTATCTTTCATTCCGAGGTTGACCCCTTTTTTTACCTAATATGACTGGGCTAGATGGAAAATGATCACGACGAAGAAAATTCTGAAGAATCAGATAGAGAAGAAATTTCTACGGGAACGTAAGTCAAAATTCTGTATTTCGTATTATCTGTTTTCGTTTTCTTGTCAGTTTAAAAAGTTGATAATTTTTGTGTTGACAGGTCCAAACGAAAAGCATTAGGGAAAAGGTATTGAGAAATATTTTTTTTTCTTCCAAATTATCAATTTTTTCTGAAATATGACATTCTCATACTCATGAATGTTTCAGAAATCTTCAGCATTATACGTCAAAGTGGGAGGCAAATTTTCCTTGGTATACGAAATCTACAGCAGGTTCGTTCTTCAAAACATTATTGATAAATAAATATTTGATTTTTTACGTCTAATTTTGAAATATAAATTTGTGTTGCAAGCTCTCAGCCGAGAAACCTCGAACTTGCGCACATGCAGGACGCACAGCTCTAGCTAATCACGCTAAAACTGAGAGCCACATTGCTGCTGCAAAAACCAAAGCAACTGCGGGTAATGTGGCAAAATTTTTTCAAGACGCGGCCGACTCTAACCTTGAGGCTAACGAAGTGTCGCTCAAAATCGCTGCCTTCATTGTATTGTAAAAAAAAACCTGCCAATAGCGATCTCGGATGAGTTGACAGAGCTCATCAAAAGCATTAAGTGCAAACATGAAACTTTGTGGCAGGTTACTTGCGATCGCACTAAATGCACTCATTTCATCTGTAATGTCATGGGCCAGCAGAACCTGGAGCTTTTACTCGTCAAAATGAAAGAGAGTTACTTTTCTCTCATTATTGACGAGTCTACAGACATCTCCACTTCCAAACACCTTGTCCTCTGCGTGCGTTTGGACAGCAGTGAAGAAGGAGTAACTGATGAATTTCTGGCCCTTTTAGAGGTGAGTTTCATTCAATGTTTGACTTTTTTGTGGTGTAATAAAAATGCTAATTATTAGAAAGACAATCGTGTGAATTCTCATAATAAGAGATTGCTGTGCATTAATGAAAAAATTAATTTAGCGCATTGAAAAAAATTGAGGAAAAAAAAAATGCTAGAAAAATGAAAGATAATAATGTAAAATGAAAAAATATCTTAAATATTTTATTGTTTTTTTTTTGTGTTTAAATCAAGTCTATTTTTATGAATCTATGAAAACAAAATAGGTATTGAGGATAAAAAATCCTAGAAAAATAAAAGATAATAATGGACAATGAAATAACATTTTCAATATTTTATTGTTTCTTATTTATTTGAATTTTACTCTGTTTTTATTAATTTATGAAAACAAAATAAATATCTTAAAAATAAAAAAATATACAATTGCATAAAATTCTCACATGATAAGACGTAAATATACGAACAATTTTTTGAAAAAAAAAAGATCTGATTACATTATTAGAGAAATTGGTTTTTAATAAATGGAAAAAGTCAATTTGTTAACGATCTATTCTATCAAGTTATTTTATTTTTGACAGGTCACACAAGCAGATCATCAAGGGCTTTATGATCTGATTGTCAAATTTTTCGAAGACAACAGTGTCAACTATCATCAAAATATGGTGGGCTTCGCCAGCGACGGGGCAAGTGTCATGTTTGGCATCAACAGGTCAGTCGCCGCCTTGCTACGCAAAGAGATCCCCTGTCTCTTCACAATGAAATGCATCTGTCATTCCCTGGCCCGAGCTGTCTCCGTGGCTTCTGAGTTATTTCCTCGGGAAGTTCAAGAGCTTTTGTCTCAATTATACAACTATTTTAAACACAGCAGCAAACGCCAACATGAACTGAGGGAAATTGAAAAACTGCTGGATATTCCCGAACGGAAGTTACTCCGAATTTTTGCAATTACATGGTTATCCCTACTGCCTGCTGTTGAAGTTACCATCTTAAAATACGCTGGTCTTTTTGAGTACTTCCAGATTGAAGCACGGAACCCCAAAAACACGGAAGCTCAGCGCATTTTCAATGTTTTGAGCAAAACCTCCACAAAGTGGTTTTTGCAATTTTTGAAATTTGCACTGACACTTGTATGTGCGAAAAACAAAGAATTCCAGGCAGAGAAGCCCAAAATTCACGAACTGTACAAAAAAATGGAGATTCTTTTCAAAGCAATCATTAGTTGCTACTTGGACAAAGAGTACGTCAGAGGAATGTATTTGGAGGAAATCCAAGACCCAGAATCGCACTTTTTCACGCAAACTGAAAAAAATCGAAAACATTGGGTCCCACTCAGAGAATTGGATCTTGGTCCAGTGCTGCCTTGCGAAATCAAAAAATGGTTAAAAGAGAATCCGAATTATCCAGTTCAAAAAATTGACGAATTCAGAATGACATGCAGAGCATTTTTGATTGGCCTGGGAAGAGAAATCTACAAAAGATTTCCATTCAAAGAACCAAGTGTCCTGATGCTGAAACACCTGGGTTTCATGGAGCCATCCGTTTTGAAGAATCTCAATAATCTCTCAGATGTGGCAAGTTTTTTTCAAATGGACGTCGAAGCAGTTCACGAGGAGTTTCTCCTACTTTTGGTGACATTCGACGCAGAGCTCAACCACGGCATCAGCCTTGAAGAATTCTGGAAAAAAGTTGCAAATTCCAAATTGCACGATGGAACACTTGAACTCCCCAAGATAACAGACATTGTCCGAAGAGTTCGTGTTTTGCCTCATTCCTCAGCGAATTGCGAGAGAATCTTCAGCCATATCAACCTCAACAAGACCAAAACACGCAACGCCCTTGCAATGGAAACTTTGACAGGTATACTGCATACGTCTGCCTTGTTGAAAAACAAAAAAGCGCATGAATTCAATTTCAAAGAACTCTCCAAGAAAGTTGGCAAAACGATGTATCACAAATGATTGTATTACTGTCGATATTTTTGTTGAAAATAAAACTTTTTGACTACAAAAACACTTTTTTTGTTGAAAATTTGAATAAATTTATTTCAATTTTAATTGAACAATGATGAATGTAACATGGAATGATTCACTCGTTTCAGGTTTTTCGAATAGCGCCTAGAATGAGGCTCTCAATAGACATACATCCATTCTTGATTATATATCCACATAATCCTTGAATTTTTGTGAAAAAGCACTTTTGACAAATCTGATTGCAACAATTGCTTATGGTTTGCACCACAACCCTCCGAATTATTAAAATTACTCGATTATATTTTTAAATATGATATTTCTAAGAAAATTAAAATAAAATGCAATCCTCAAATTTTGCTGGAAGAGCTTTTTTGACCAACATGTAAATGTATATATTTTTTTTATTTACATATTTTACAACCATATATTTTTATAGTAAACGTGATTTAATAACATTACCCGGTAATTCAAAGCTTTTTTTTTACTAGGTGTAATTGTAATCAATAGTCTTATTTATTTGTTGAGTATTTTGTGATAAGTTTTTTTCACGTCAAGTTTTAGTAATTGATTGTCGTTATTAACACATTTTGTCGTCTATTTAAGATCAATAATGTATGTAATGCGTGAGTACAATAAAACCGTGGTTTCAAATGTAATTTATTTCGCAGAGATAATCGGCTGAGAGAGATGATAAACCATTCTATACAGTACATCCTACATATATATATACTACTACTACCGGGTGTCACATCAGTGCGAGAGAGAAAGGACTATATGTTTTTTCTGACCACCTCCCCCCACCCTTTTCCCTCACTGTACGTTTTTCAGCCAATTTCGATCTGGCAGCCCTGTCTTGATCTAGCCGTCGGCGCGCGTGGTTACAATAAACAGAAATAAAGTATACAACTAAGGCATAACTGTTTTTACTTACTGGTGCCCACTTCATTTTTCCATAAACTTATTTTCCTACATACATATTGCACGCATTATCATGGGGTGCCTAAAACTTTTGCACACGGCTGTATGTTGCGATTTTTACTAAGGGCATTCAGGAAAGATTCGTACAAAGGAGCCAAGAAGGGAAAGAAAAAAAAACGATTTTTAACTTCAATGGTAAACATCAATACTTAAATTAAACGCCCACTTCCTTCACGTTTTTCTGCTTTATTTGAAGAAGACTAACCTTACATTTTTATTGACATTTCATTAATAATCAAATAGAACTAGATCTCCTTTTGCTAAAGTTTTAGAGCGAGTACGGGAATTATTTGACATTTGGGTAGATGCGGTTGCTGCAAATTTATCGTGTGTGGGCAGACAACAGCAGGAGTCCCCGAGTTTTGCCGGTAAGCTCAATTACTTTTAGGTTGCTGATCCCGATGTTTTGTTTTCCCCTTCTTTGGCTTCTTTGCAGGTAAATAAGAGACCACCAGGATCATAGCACGGTTTCAAACCATGACAGACGAAATGATAAATATCAACATTTGTAGCTTCTTCCCAAACACTAGACGTGGCACGAAGATTTAAAGTGGTGAAGATACTAGACGTGAGAAGGATGTCAGATAAACACAGACTCACCAAGTTGGATTCACCTCCATACCAGAGGAGATGTAGAGTGATTACAGATGAGGTTGTTGCTGATTAAAATTCAGATTTTGAATTTGTTGTTCCAGTTGCTGTTGTAGCAGTTTCAGTTATTGCTGAACACGTTACTCTTGTTGCCGGGAACGTGGAGAATGCTGCTGTTGTGGCTTTTTTCGGCAAAGATTTCACGCGTGAATGAAGCATCTTCTCCTAACTGGGTCTGAATCTAGTGCTAGATATCATATTTCGAATATTTTAACAAAACCGAAATTCGAACAAGAGTGAGAGGTAAAATGAATTGAAAATAATGTTTTTATGCATATATGCATTTTCGATTTATAACAACGCATGATGCGTGAACTCTCTCACATGAGATGTTCCAACTGGTTTCACTATATAAGACATGTTGGACTGATGGCCGCAGCAAGGCGTGTCTAAAAATGAAAGCTTCCTCATTACTCTCACGCCTAAAACCAATTCATTATATTGTATTATGTAAGCTTGTTAGGTTCAAAATCATGAATGAAATCATCTACGAGTAAACTTTATAATGGATCCACTTGTGGGTCATTGATACAAGAGCCATTTAAAGATTACTGCCACCCATTCTGTCTTAATTTATAGTAAATTAAATTACTACTACGAATTTTATAGTTTTCTGATTCCAGTTTGTCAAGAAAGAAAAGTTTGTTACCATCTTTGCAATGTTTTAGACACCGTAAGATCAGTTACGCATTTCGCACTTTCTATTTCAAATTCTTGTAACTTTTCTCCGATAAAGTCATCCTACCTTAACAGCACTTATTGCGTGACAGAGGATTAGACTCTAACATAAAATATATATTCACCAACGCATAAAACGTTGTCCAAGGCACAGGTGATTTGATAAGCAAAATAATCAATGGTACCATGACCGTCGTAGTTGATGATTATACGTTTGACGAAAAATAAAAGAATAAAATCTATGAAATGAAAAATTTAAAATTAAAAAGAAAAATATAGTACACAGTGAAAGTTGCGTACAAAATTTATTACAGACTGACATGATAAATTTGCGGAATATCATTGTAGCCGTGAAGTGGAATATCAAGTCAACTCATGTGGAAAAGACGTTAACATTGGAAGGTTGTGTTTTAGTCGTTATGGGAATGGGTTGGCGCTGCTGTTAGTGCATTGATTAGAGTGTTGCGATGCTAGTTGACTCGCTGATTGAGTTGTTTCATTCAGTGGTTTTGCAGGCGAGATCGTTATTGTGTTCCAAGTAGGACGTTCGTACCTTATGATGAAGTATCTGTGCCATTTGTGGTCGTTGTGCCACTCAAATTCAAAACTGCGAAATTGACAGGTTTATTATGATATAGGGATAAAATTTCAATTGCATGTAAGTGCATCGCGAGATTCTTCAATTGATTTGTGCAGTGTGATGTGTGGTTGAGTTGATGTAATCAAATCTATCTAGAAATCAGGACAATATATTCTAGAGATGCCACCAATTAAAGCATTAAGATTTTTATTTTTGTTCATCCAATCCATTATCTCCAGCAATGAGGTCAGAATTCCAACAATAGAAGACTGAAAACCTGCAATTTTTCAAGGCACGCATCTAGAACGGATGCCAATAAGCATAATTTTAGCCAGGCAAATTGAAGCTGTACTCGGGAAATGGTTGAAATAGAGTCCATATCAGTCAATCAATGTATCTTTTCTTTTCGTCGACAATGTATGGAGATGTTGCAGATACGCAGATACATCTTCCACACATTCAGACAACTTCCATTATAATTTCCTTATTGTAAAGTGCCGGTGGCAGATTCTATTGTTCACCAGATTTTCTATATTTGAATCATGAAGAGGATTCGATAAAGTTTCTCTGATACGGTTGTGTGACCCTCTTTTAACATCCATGCAGACTCGCATACTCGTATGTACGCATGTAGGATGATAGCTAGCTAGATACACATCATTTGCAGAGTTGAAATATCATCTAGACGTGATACTGATACCGGAAAAGAGTTGGAGTAGGATTTTTTCATTCTTTTCTTTTCCATTTGCCAAAGAGCTTTCCTGCTTTTTGGGGAGTCGATAGAATGAAATCTACGATTTTTCTAGAATTCTAATAAGTTTTCTTTTTTATTGAGGATTTGTACGACATAATGAGAATTTAGGTTTTCATCGAAGAAGGAAAGTTTGAGTTCTGGAGTGGAATGTTAACGTATTTTTTGTACGTAAAATTAGATTAATTTTGTTGGATAGCGTTTTTGTCCGTAAAATTCGAGGACTCATAAAAAAGAAAAAAGGGCAAAAGTGATCTGTGTTAACAACATTGCAAATCTTTTTATAACACTTTAAAATTATTTATTATTAATAAATACTTTTTTTTTGTGAGCTGAAGGTTATTTACACCTTAAGTGTGGGCCTCCCAGACGCGTAAGACCTCTGGACTACCCTCTAAAGACCTCCACTGTCAACGTGAGAACCTAGCCTGGAACGTTTTACTACACCGTGGGGCGCCTTCAAATTGGAAACCCTTCCTCTAGCGGGAGGAGAGGAAGTAAGATTGCGAGAAAAGTAATTCCAGACCCCCGACTGCTGTAAGTCCTCTTTATCTTTCAGGACTGCCTGAGCATAATGCGCCACATGGTTCCATTTATCAAACGATCCAAGCATCACCGCGACTATACCGGGTGGGCCATATAGTAGTTTCTTTTTAAATCACATGTTACTTGTATTTTGGCACTGATAGCTGTTTCCCGGTCAGAATTATGTTAGCGAGTCAGTATTAACCTTCTGCAGAACGAAATGAATCGATTTACGCTTGATCAACGTTGGGAACTATTGAAATCCTATTTCCAAAGTGAGTACTGTGTTGCTCAAACAGTGCATTTTTTTTAAGAGATTTTGGCCAAAATGAGATCCCACTGCGCCTAATGTACGCAAATTTGTGAAGAAAGTTCATTAGACAGGCATGCCAGTGGACAATACTCACGGTCCTCGTACACGTACGGTGCGCACCCCGAAAAATGTGGCTGTTGTAGCCGAGAGTGTGCGACACAATCCAAGAACATCAGCTCGCCATCGATCGCAGCAACTCAACATTAGTCGCACGAGCCTGAGAAGAATTTTGCAAAGACCTCGGATTCTTTGCTTACCAGGTCCAAATGACTCAGGAATTGAAGCCGAATGAACATTCTCTTCGTTATGGTTTGGTCATTAGAGCAGCTCGGACTGGATGCCAATTTTACTCAAAAAATCATCTTTTCTGCTGAGGCACATTTTCATCTCGGCGACTATGTGAACAAACAAAACTGCCTCATCCGGGGCTCGAAAAACCCACACGTGATTGTCGAGAAGCCAATGCATCCTCAGCGAGTGACAGTGTGGTGTAGATTCTGGAAAAATAGGCTGGAAATGCTGTTTCGGTCAACGGGGAGCGCTACAGAGGCATGATAACCGCCTTTTTATGGATGGAGATCGAGGATTTGGTCTTGTTGACCTTTGGTTACAACAGGATGGTGCGCCATGCCATACAGCTCATCAAACAATCGATCTTTTGCGCACAAAATTCGCAAATCGTATAATCAGCCGCCTTGATGATGTCAATTGGCCGCCTCAACGCTGCGATTTGACACCGTTGGACTTCTTTTTATGGGGCGCGGTGAAAGATCGATGTTATGCGGAAAATCTACAAACGATTGAAGCACTGACATTGAATATTCAACAAACCATTGCTCAGATAGAACCCGAAACCATCAATAATGACTTGGAAAATTGGGCTGAGAGGATGCCCTATTGTCACGAGATCCGTAGCAGCCGTATGAATGAAATTGTATTTCACAACTAACGGGAAGGTTTGTTCTTGCGAATAAAGTCAAAATATAAGAAAAAAATTTGATTTTTGTACATTTTATAACATTTTTAAAAAGAAACGTGTATTTGGCCCACCCTATATAATCCAGGGTGCGCTCTCCTGTTTCCGTGCAGAGGTCTCGGCCTAGCCTGTTCTATTTTTTGAATGAAAAAAAATGTGCACATTATCTTTCCCTCCTGCTCAAAATCTACATTCTTTACACACACCGGTAATAATGCCAAACACGCATCCAAAACCAAATGGTGTTTAGACAGCGGTTGCACGACACACATATGCAACAACAAGTCAATGTTTACAAACGTGAAAATAGTCAACAGCGGAATTAGGTTGGCTAGCACGCGGAATCGTCATTATCTCTATGACAGACGGCGACAAAACTCGAAATATAAAGCCTGAAGACACGCTTTACATTCCTGAATCCCGCGCTCATTTAATTTTAATCGCAAAAATTGTCGACAAAGGTCACGAAATTTTATTTCGTCAGGACTGTGCAACAGTTAGAGATGAACAAGGCATCACGAAAGGAAATTTGTTTTATCTTCGTAACGCGGACCACCAGGCTTGTGTGGCGAACATCGAAGCAGCGAAGCCCGATATGGAAATTCGGCATGAACGACTCGGCCACATAAATCTATACGATCTAAAGAAAATGCCAAAATGACGATTGGATACAATTTCACGGGAAATGCGGACAAGCTATGAAATTGTAAAGTATGTGTCGGTGGTAAACTTATGAGGAAAGCATTTTCAACTCGCAGTCATAGATCGCCAGACATCCTTGGAATCGTATACACAGATGTATGCGGTCCTATGCGCTCAATTTCTATTGGCGGAGCGCGGTATTTTATGACATTAACGGACGATAAAAGTCGTTGGTGCGAAGTCTACTTTCTTCAAAGTAAAGACGAGGCGGTTTCAAATTTTCATCGAGTATAAAAACTTCGTAGAGACTAAAACAGGACGAAAAATTCAAGCTGTTCAATCGGACAACGGAACGGAATTGTGCAATTCAGCGACCGATTCGATTTTCAAGGACGCTGGAATACAACGACGTTTATTAACTCCAAACACGCCACATCAGAACACTCAAAAACCGCACACTTGTAGAATCTGCCCGTTGTATGCTGATCCAATCCGAGCTTCCACCATCCTTTAGGGCAAGCAATGCTATGACTAGTCACGTCAGGAATCGATGCGCCACACAAAGCCTGGAAAAAGGTACCCCATTCGAAAATTGGACAGGAAGAAAACCGGACATCAAATACTTCACAACATTCGGAACATAATTTTATGCGCTCGATGATCTCCAGGAAAAGGAAAATTCGGTGCCAGGCGTGTCGAAGGAACATTCGTGGGATATTTGAATACATCAAACGCATATCGTGTTTGGATTCCCAGCGAAAGAAAGATCCGGATTACCAGAATTGTAACATTTTTCGACGAATTTTAAACCAAAAATAAATATGAAGATTTTATTTCTGACGACACACTCAGCCAGGAATCAACATTTCCACATAGTGTTCAAATTGACGATGCTCAAAACACACATTTTCATACCGAGCACATCATCGCTGGAAATCCCACTAAGTAAAATCAGTTCAAATTCCAAACCTCACTATGACAACGAGACGACAGTAAACATACCAATGAAACGTGGTCCAGGAAGGCCAAGAATAATCAAAACCAAGGGTCATGGCCGCCCCACCAAAATTAACAACATGATTCCAGACGAAAACCAGAATGCAGAAATTTCTGGAATTCTAAATAAATCTACGGAACCGCTGACATGGAAGACAATCAAGAAGACCATATCAACGAAGAATGGCACGACGCACAAATCGCAATGTTTGTATCCGAAATACCAGTACGTTATGCCATTTCAGGACCAAATAGGTAGGAACGGGAGGACGCCATACTCTCCAAGATAAAACAACTTACCATCAACGATACATAGGAATTGCCGATCGTCCCGAAACCGGAAAGTTCATCAGATGTCTATCCGTTCTAAGAAACAGGTTGAACGCTGATGGTACACTAGAACGAAGAAAGGCCCGAGTAGTCGCAAGAGGATTCTCTCAACTTCCGGGTGTCGACTTTCATGATACATTTACACCAGTTGCGAGACTCAGCTCCCTTCGACTATTTACCGTACTGGCAACAGAATTCAACATGAAGATATTGCAACTTGATGTAACTGCGGCTTACCTAAATGTTAGCATCGACACCGAAATATACATGGATCCAACAGAACTCTTGGAAAAGATGCTCGAATCGATAGTCGTCAGGGAAAAGAACCGAGACTTCGTTGAGAAGTCTAATTTAATGCTAGACCAATTAAAAAATGGTGGTAAGGTCTGCAAACTTAAGAAGGTCCTTTACGGCTTTCGCCAGTCTGGCAGAGAATGGCACAAAAAAGTCAGTCAAACTTTCCAAGACCTCGGCTTCGCACCCATAAATGCAGACCCATTTATATACGTCGACAAACAAAAAGAAATTTTCATTCTCGTTTACGTCGATGGCATCTTGATCGCCTCCAAAAATGACACGAAAGTTCACAAAGTTATAGACAGACTGCAAGGAAAATTCAAGATCAAGACCTTGGAGAGGTAAAATATTGTATGAGCATCGAAATCAATCGCCAAAAGGACTCAACATATTTATTGCAACCTGGCTATATTCGAAATATTCCCGATAGTTTTAGAATGACTAATTGCAAACCCGAACGTACCCCGCTCGCAATCGGAACTAACTTAGCAGATATTTCCGACGACGACAATGTGAACACAGGAGAAGCAGTCTCTTTTCGCGAACTTATCGGTGAGCTCATGTACCTGACCGTGAGAACTCGTCCAGATATTTCATATGCAGCAAGAAATTTGAGTCAATATACGAACTTTCATAAGAAAGTCCATTGGACCGCCGGTAAACGTATTCTAAGATATCTCGCTAGAACAACAAATCACGGGCTATGTTTTAAAAGGACTAACTAAAAGCTCATCGGTTACGTGGAATCTGACTGGGGAGGATGCACACAAGATTGTGTCACGGAAAAATTTCTACCAAACCTCAGCACTTGCCTCTGCAATAAGTTCACAAGTTGTACGGACAAAATGATAGAATCACCCAAGTCAAGTTACTATTGGAAACTTTGTAAATAGAAATATGTTGTAACCATTAATAACACTAATAGTAAACATAGTATGTAAGGTAGGACGATCGTTGAACAAGAAATGCCCGGAATAATGGCTCTACGAAAGCGCGCCTCCGACGACAAACCGTTGAAAAATGCACGAATCGTTGGCGGTACACATATCAATGCACATATAGTACTGCAGTTTTAATCGAGACTTTGGCCTGTAATGTATGCTCGACACAGAATGAAATTGCTGCGGCATTGGCTGAAGCAGATTATCCGATATTCGCATGGCGTGGTGAGACCGAAGGAGATTTTTGGTGGTGCAACGATAAATCTGTAAATGCTGGAAATCGGCAACCAAATATGATTTTGGATGATGGAGGCGATGCAACACAATTAATGTTGAAGAAATATCCAGCCATATTTAAAATGGTTAAAGGCATGGTAGAGGAAAGTGGCACTGGGGTACATAGACTGTACCAGCTATCAGAATCTGAGAAGTTAACAGTCCCAGCAATGAATGTAATGGATTCCGTCACTAAAACAAAATTTGATAATTTATATAGATGCAAAGAGTCTATTATTGATAGGTTAAGGCGTTCAACAGACGTTATGTTTGGCGGGAAGCAAGTAGTCATTTGCGGATATGGCGAAGTTGGAAAAGGATGCGCACAAGCATTGGAAGCATTGGGATGCACCGTGTATATTACTGAAATTGACCCTACCTTCGCTCTTCAGGCCAGCATGGACTTCAGGCCAGCATGAAGTTATTCGAAATGTAGACATTGTCGTTACCGCCACCGGTAATAAAAATGTTGTAATTCGTGATCATATGGACAAATCAAGAATGGGTGTATAGTCGGCAACATGGGGCACTCGAGTACCGAAATCGATGTTAATAGTTCCAGACTCCAGTTCGATTGCAAGTAGACCAAATTGGTTGGCCGGATGGTAAACGCATCATCGTGTTGGCTGAAGGACGATTGGTGAATTTATCGTGCTCAAGTATCCCATCGTTCGTTGTTTCGATAACATCTACAACACAGGCTCGGACATTGATAGAATCATTCAATGGATAGAATTATTCAATGGATGGACGATTACGTAGCAAGCATACATCTTCCCACATTCGATATCATAAACTCTTGGAGAAAATAAACATAAACAAACGGTAGACACTTAACGTCTGAATGAGGCACGGCCACCAACATTGAAAATAAGAACAACTAAATCAAAAAACACAGGGAAAAAGCTTGCAGCAAAGAAGGTTGGTGCCACAGATATCTGAAGATCCGAAGGGCCAATGGTGGTACTAGAATCCACGAGTCTAAGAAGTCGCGGCCAACTTCACCGAAGGATTGTTTCAACGGGGCGAAAAATCCCATCAAAAGCGAGGACGGACCGAATACTGAGCGAGGAGCTCTTTTTTCTTGTTTTGGAACCCGTGTCGGAAGGTCGAACCATCGAACGAGAGAAAAAATCGCTGATAACAATTCTCGAGTTGGCTTCTGTTTTTTTTTTTGGAATCCGAGTGCAAGGGAAGAAGTTGGCTGTCTCCGAAACGATTGCTCCAGAAATTCTTCCAAGAAGGAAAAAAAACATTGGGCCGACAAGAACACGCCTCGGGGAATTCGTGGTGAATTTTATCGGAATACACGCGAATAGCGGGAGTCGAGCAACGGGGACACAATTGAAGCGGAAAATTTACCGGCGGCCCCCGTCGTCGAGTCGATGAGTTAAGCTAAATATAATGATAGAGTTAAGGAAGAATTTCATTGAGATTGCTTGAAATGAGAATCATAACTTATGAATAATAATTATACTTGGGCGTTCAGTGAATCGGATTTATTTTTATTTCTTTTCTCTAGAAGTGAAGTGCGAGACTTGATTCGGGAGTGAATGTGAAAATTTTAAGGCGCCCATTTTCTGCGCCAATATTCTGCAAGTGCTGGGGTATATTCGGTCTTTTGTTTGGTTTCGAGTCCCAGCTCTCGGTGTAGGTAATTTCTCGTTGAATAGGACTTAGGGTAGATCGATTACGGGATTGTCGCGGGAGTTTGTTGGGTGGATTGTCCTCCTCTTTTAGGTTGGTATGCAGATAAAGGCAGTGTACGTTTCCCCTAAAAGTGAAGACTCCGGCTCGAGCCAAGCTCGTCTCGAGGCTTGGGGGACAAATTTACGGGTAGACGGGTCGCGCCCACGCCCGCCTCCGACGAAGCGACCCGGGATCCAAAACGCTCCCGGCCGAAATCGGCATATATGGTTGGATAATCTTCTCGGGATAGTTTTACCTCATAACAATAGGTTCTTGGGAACCACACAAGCAACGGACGGTTGCGCTATCATCCACAGAAGCTGAGTACATGGATTCACAGATGCAGCAAAGGAAGCTGTTCACCTCATCGGGTTCTTGAAAGAACTTGGATTCAGCAAACTCTCCAATGTTATCGTGTACAACGACAATCAAGGTGCCAGGAAACTTGCTCTCAACCCAAGATTCTTCGCTCGATCTAAGCACATAGATATCCGACATCACGTCATCCGGCAGGGTCTATAAGAACATCTCATTGAAGTCCGTTACACCCCAACCAACGAGAAGAAAGCTGACATCCTTACAAAATCCTTAGCGCCATCGAAGCATCAAAAATTCATTTTGGGACTCGGAGTCGCTGACATGACACTCGATCGGAGTTCGACTTGAAGGGAGGTGTTAAAATATTATGGGTGTTATAACCGGAATTTGACGCTAGATGTCCGTACTAACAAATATCGTGAAAGCTCGAACTTTATATATGTCATTTGGGAGGTGCATTTGACAGCTATCAAAATCAGTCAACAAAACAATTTTAGCTTGTGTGCATCATTATTATTTTTCACGATGAATAACTTCGAAAGCTGGAGAAAAAGACAGCATTTGCGGGAGGTTCTGTTGGGTCATTTTTTTGCAAAGAAAACTGCTGCGAAAAGTCATCGTTTGCTTGTAGAAGTTTATGGCAACGATGCTTTAGCGAAAACACAGTGTTTTGAATGGTTTCAACGCTTCAAAAGTGGCGATTTTGACATGAAAGGCAAAGAACGCCCAGGACAGCCAAAAAAGTTTGAAGACGAAGAATTGGAGACGCTACTCGATGAGGATTCGTGTCAAACGCAAGACGAACTTGCCAAATCGTTGGGAGTGACTCAGTAAGCCAGTTCGAAACGTTTGAAAGCCACCGGATACATTCAGAAGCAAGGTAATTGGGTCCCCTATGAGTTGGAGTCGAGAGCCGTTGAACGGCGTTTCTGTATGTCTGAAATCCTGCTTGAGCGCCATCAAAAGAAATCATTTTTGCATCAGATCGTGACTGGAGATGAAAAATGGATCCATTATGACAATCCCAAGCGCAAAAAGTCGTACGTGAAGCCCGGCCAACCAGCCAAATCAACGGCGAATCCAAATATCCGTGGCGCCAAGGTTATGTTGTGTATTTGGTGGGATCAGAAGGGGCCGTTATATTATGAGTTGTTGAAATCGGGCCAGACAATCACAGGTAACCTGTACCGAACACAATTAATACGTTTGAAAGGTGCCATCATCGAAAAACGCCTGGAATATGCGACCAGACAGGAGGATATAATTTTTCATCATGACAACGCTCGGCCAGACCCATGAAAAACTATTTGGAAGACCCGTGAAAAACTATTTGGAAAATAGTGGATGGGAAGTTTTGGCCCACCCGCCTTATAGTCCGGACCTTGCTCCGTCTGACTTTCATTTATTTCGCTCGATGCAAAACGCCCTCACCGGAATACGCTTCACTTCAGAGCAAGGCATCTGAATTTGGATAGATTCATTTTTGGCGCCAAGCCGGCGCAATTTTTTTTGGGATGGAATTCATAAATTACCTGAAAGATGGGGAATGTTGTAGCTTCCGGTTAATACTTCGAATAAAATATATTGTAAGATTGTTCCATAATAAAGCACCAAATTTCGCTAAAAAATTGTTTCATTCACATAAACAAATACAAGAATTGTTATCTTGTTCTTTTGTTAATTTTTTCACTGTAACAAACCTGAATTTAAACTCATCAGACGTGTATAATTTGCTTCTCATTTTCATGAACGTATTGATTTTTTTTCGGAAGTTGGTTTGGTCAGTACCACGCTCCCGTGTGACTGCTCAGCTATAATATCTGATTAAATCAGTACATATCACCACTGATTGAACAATCGTAGTATGTCCGAAAAAAATCCCCTGAACTATATCACGTTGCTCGCAGTGAGATTTGAACCTGGGACCTTCGGCTTATGCGTTCATGCTCTAACTACTTAGACCACACAGACTGTGTATAATTTTACTTCGCTAATTTTTTCGATCGGGCCGTTTATTCCTCGCCTTAATTTTTTGGGCTCCTGCGTTAACACTAAATATTACCTCATTGTTCAATTCAATGCAATTTTTAATAATATACGATAAATATTTATGCTAATACACTCTAATACATTCAACTTTTTCCTTTGTAGAATTAAATATTCAACATAGATGTTGAGAATAAAAACCCACATCAATAGTTTTCCAAAATAAAAATCAAATTATTTATTACAATGTCTTGCGTAACACCAAATTTAATATCCAAGCTGAAAAAAATGAGTCAAGGCTAAAACTTGATTATTGTCGAAAATAAATTTACCCAAAACAACATTTTAAAAAGCGTTTCATATTATTGAAAGAAGACAAACTGCCTGAACAACATGGTTCTTCCAGTTGCTGTCTGAACATATAAATTGCCGAATATAAACCGCTAGAAATGGTTTGCGGAAATGGATTTAATTAAATGATTCTCCCGTTTTGATAGCTAACAATAACATCATACCATACTGTTGCGAAACATATAGACCAAACTCGTATATTCCAAAAGCCTCAAAGCCAACCACTTCAAGCAGTGTCAGCTTCTCCGCGGACGCCAGCCAGCGGAGCCCGCGAGTTGTATATTAATATTTTCTGCTTTGTTTATATCAATTTTATTTTACTTTTTCTCCATCCGAAGCTGTTTGTATCTCAAAACAAAAGATTCATTTTCACCCACTGTTTTTTCTTCAAATTTAAAATGATGCAGTTCCTCACAGTTGGACTTAATGACGACGCGAGCTGGGAAAATGTTCAGAGATTCAAGCAATAGGACTTGGAGCTCCAACTGAGTCTGATTCTAAAGAATGCGCTTTTGCACACTGGTCTACAGCGCCAACTCGGATTTGGCATTGATTCGTGCAATTTTCCAATAAAACACGAGAATACTTCAAGCGTTTCTTACATGCTCGCCACCATCAACAAATCCATCTAATTCATCTGGTCAAGGAGAATTTTTGTTCCAATTAACTTTAGTACAGAGTATGTGAACGGTTTTGGCGAGCGCAATGGATGCCAAGTTTCTGGGTTGGGCCTACAAGCGTGCATATTTTCAGATTGCCAACAAACGACATCTGCATTACCAACAAGATCTTGTAGTGGACATTGGTGATCAGCGTGCTAAGAGTTGAGGAGACCTTGTTTTAGAAATTATTTGCGGCCGTTGCACTTTTTGGCAATGAAAATCATGGCGTCATCTTATGAACTACGAGTATATGTGAAAATTAGAGATATTTCTGAGGAAATACTTTACGAAGTAATAGTTTGTTGACTTGCTGAAAGTGCTCAATGGTCAAAGCGTTTTCTGGTAACTGTTTCGAATCGATGTGATCAGTGTTTACTTTCGGGTAAGCCAAGAACTATCCAAGAAGTGTAAGATACATACGGTCGCTCTAGGAGGTCTTAATTTTACGGAAGTTCGAAGTTAGATTTGGGGCAGAGTTATTTTGGGAAGTTCAAGCAGGCAATGAACTTTTCAATTTCGGCATTACCTAAGCCCATTTCAGATCATATAAACTAAGAAAATAGTCTTACTTAATTTAAAATGGGAAATACGATGCTGTATGTGAATAATATCATTAAATGATAAAACTGTATCTTTGAAGAAGAAAATGTAACCTATTTTGACAAGTCAAACTTAAACATGATTATTAATGATTAAAAAGAGCCCCTAGTGATGAGTCTTTTTGCTCTTCCTTTCCAGAACTATGATCAAACATCTTGCTTCTAAGGACTAAACTTATTTCTCCAACTCCTTTTACTGTCGTTTCTGCAACATAACTTTTTACAATTCAGTGTTGTCTTTTAATTTCGTCATCTCCAACTTCTACGGCGCTATACGCGTTCTTATGAGATATTTGTGGCCCTTGTATTCATAAGGGGTTTTCAAGATTTTCGGCTCAAAAGTCTCCAACCTCGAGAGAGGGGAGGGGGCAATTTTATGTACCTTTAGCATCCCATTGAACCGCCTGATGCAAAAGCCGAATGTTTAATTTCGGATCAAACAAGTTCTTCTTAAAAGCTTTGATTTTGACATTCTACTGGACTACCTTGGATAAAAAAGTATTAAGGACCACTTCAGTATACAAAGAGGCCTACCCTTAAAACATTATGAATAGGAGATAACTTTCCTTAGACCACCATTTATAGTCTTTCCGTAAACTTGATTGTAGCCTTATCAGTTTCTGAGAAAGCTAGTTACATATGCCAATCATAAAAAACATTCACATGCATCTGCAATTCATTTGCAAGTTCGATGGCGAGACGTCAAACCGAACACATTGCAAGCGAATACACTAAGGTATCAAGAATCAAATTAAAAAAGAAAATAAAACACAAGTATATTGGAACAAAGGAAATCAAGCCCGGAAAATTGGTCCCCAACTAGTCAAAGATGGTCCGATGCGGACAATGACGAGAAGGCGTTACCACCAAGAACGAAAGCGGCCAAGAAAGGAATATTAAAGTTAGCAACAATGGAAGTAGAACAAGCTGCAACAAACGTTTCAAACAGGGTAATTATCGACCTAATCAACACGGAATCGGAGGGATTTAGAACGGTTCAAGGTAAATTGGCAATTAAAAGAAAGTTACTCACACTTATCCAAGCACCAACCCCCTATAATCCAAACCCATACGTGGCTCTTTCGGGAGAAGAAAACATAACCTTCAAGCAAAACACGTGTGCCCCTGAAAAGAAAAAATCATGGTGTCCCCCTATATTCGTAGAAGGAATCAAAGCAACGACAGTTAAAAAATCATGGAAAAGAGCCCCACAACGAAGTATAGAATTACTCGCCTGAGCGTGAGCAAATTAAAAATTACAGTTGACGAAGTCTCCATCCATGATGAATTACTGGATTTGATCCGCAGATCTAAAGCGGAAGGTTACTCCTTCACACCAACGGAACGCAAAAAATATGCAGCATACTCAGAGGTGTAGACTTGGCATTATGAGCTACACAGGTTAGAGAAGACGTCGAAATACAATGTTCGGACATTAAAATCGACAATGTCTCACCGTTGACCACCGGATGGTCTAAAGCGAACGGCGTGAACTTAGACATACAAAATAATCCTTAACCTAAAAGAAGACCAAGACCGCCTCCTTAAGCTCCGTTCATCCTTCATCAGAAAGCGACATGGGAAAAGGCCAGAAGGAGTGACCTACTCCAGTGTTATAGATGTCAGCGCTTTGGCCATGTCTCGGCGAATTGTGCCTTCCAGGCAAGATGTGTAGCTTGTTGAGAGGACCACAACCCCCATGAATGCCAAAGAAAGGACATTGACAAAACAAGTAAGTCACCTTTCTGTGTCCTCTGCAAAGAGAAAGGCCACCCATCAAACTTTTCTGGATGCGCGGAAAGGAGAAGACTGGTAGACAAGATAGCGCTTTTAAAAATGAAAGAACAACCCCCACTTCAACCCCATCTTTCTAATATATCCAGACCCCAATAGCAACAGCCACATTAGCACAATCAGTCGCTCAATACTCGGAAGTCAAGAGTGGAAGAAATTCAACTATGCCCCGGAATGCAGTACCACAAGAGAACCGTCTTCAAAGACTCCACTACGAAACAGTCCAAATTTTAGGAGTGTCACCGGGGGAACTCCTAAAAAAGGGTTGCCCGATTCTGGCCGAAATACGATGGCACGCCACCACAGGGCAAGCCAGTTTTGCTCATTGACCTATACCTTAACCCGTATGGGGGGTAAATAATCTGATTACTATCTGTCTCAACATAAACTCTCTAGGTTCCTATGACAAAAGAATATTCGTGTCTAACCTTACAAAATCCATTCAACCAGACATAGTTTTCCTTAACGAAACATTCTTAAAACCGACACACAAGATCAGAATAGATAACTACCAAGTACTAAGAAACGACGCAGACAGAGGGATCGCCATTCTACATCGACACCTCTTATCAGTCGACCCAATTTAACCATCTTGACATTTCCTGCACACTAGCAACTTTAAACACGCGAAGACACAATGGTAGTCATGGGAAAATACTAACTGAATCTATTTACATCCCAGCGAACCTGGGACCTTCAATAGAACCGAACCTTAATAGAATACTAACAATAGCTGCTAATCACGACTCTGTCCTCCTCGGCGGAGACCTCAAAATGAGACATAAGCATTGGGGTAGTTCCACATGGAATCCAAACGGCCAAAGAATATATCAATGGTTCCTGTCGAGCGCATTTCTAACATGCGCCATCGTCAACGCAAGTGTCCCTTCATACCCAAGAAGCAGCTGCTTCTTAGATAAATTTCTAGTGTCACAAGACCGACTAACCGGTAACACAACTCCCTGCCGATGTGCAACCCTACCATCGATACCCGATCACTATTGCTTGAAATTAATCCTTCACCTAAATAACCAAACCACTATTGAGAAGAAATGCCGACAAAATTTCGCTGTATTGTATTGGGCAGAGTTCAGAAAAGACCTCGAAGACGATTCACCCCCACCCCCTCCCTCTGTAAATCGAATCCCTATCTAACTAGGAAATTGATATCTACATTCAGAACCTAACCGAGTCTATACTAAAACGAATGGATGCACATGCGCCGGAAATGGCTATACAGATGCCTTACGCAAGACACCAAAGCACAGATAAAGGAACAAAAACGGAAAACCCCAAAGGCTTCAACGGATCTTCCACCGGGACAATAATCGTATAAACCAGGAATACCTCACTCTCAAAGGGGAAATCACAAAACTGACCAACCGCATAAGGTTGGTCAGTTCTGTGACGTGAGATGAATGAAAATTATAAAAGAAGAGTGAGTTTACTCAAACCATCTTCAGACGTCTTTCGAGAAATTAATATATTAACGGGCCGGTGGGCATATAATTTTAACGTCGACAGGGACCCTATCAAGCACAGAGGACTACCCTTCTCTACACCTGAAGAAAAGCTGCGAGTTATCTCCTCATTCATGTACCGAAAAAGAGCCCCAGAAAACGAAAGAGCACAGAAAATGATATCGGCTGTAAGAACTAGAAAAATCGGTTACCAAGGGTCGTACCTTATAATATTTTCTGACACCAACAAGGCAGTATCTCCCCAGCATAAAACATTCCGGGAATTTTTCACATGAGTGTAAGAAGTAGAAGATATACTAGCTGGTCTTAATAATAAATCCTCCTTGGGGCTAGACGGTATTCCCAATAAAGTACTAAGGAAACCCGGCGCAATTGTCGCCAAAAGCATAACAATCATCTTCAACAACTGCATCAGCAATGGTTACTTTCTCGAAAGATGAAAACGAGGCAACCTTATCCCTAAACCAAACTGCGACGGAGACGTAAAAAACTTCAGGCTAATCTCTTTACTTTTCAATATTGGTAAGATTCTGGAAAGAATCATACTACGAAGCTTTAGAGCATTTTCAATGAAGCTAATTCTGGAGTTTTAGTTCGGATTCCAACCCCAAAAATCCACAAAACATGCCATTATGCTTGTGCACGACACCGTCGTAAAAAACTTGCGGAAAAAACAATGCACAGTCGCATGCGCGCTAGACTTACAAAAAGCGTTTGACTCCGTTTGGACTGATGGGCTAAAATTCAAGCCCATGTATTCCAACTGTCCCCTGACCCTCACGCGTATACTTGACAGCTTCCTACAAATTAGATATTTAACAACTGAAATTTTCCACCGAACTTCAACACCTATACCTATCCTGTCTGGAGTCGCACAAGGATCCATATTGGGACCAAACCTTTTCAACTTCTTCCTACACGAAATCCCACATACCGCCGCTACAAACAAAATCCAAAACATCTCCAGTAACCCGAACATGATCATGTACGCGGATGATATTCTAATTCTAGCCAGTCACACTCTTCACATTTCCGCCATGGAAATGGCGCAAAGAAAAGTTGACATTATAGCACGCTATTTAAAGGATTGGGGGCTCCAAATCAACGCTGCTAAATTGGAAACAATATGCTTCTGGAACGCGAGTGGTAAAGGGCACAAACTAGCTGTTCAGCAAAGCAAACTGACAGGGCGGTTATCGACGGGGACACGGTAAACCCAAAAGATAACATTAGGTATTTGGAAGTGAACCTCAATAACAGGTTCAAAATAAACCCACATGCAAGAAAAGCAATAAACAAAGCCAAAGGAGCTGCTGCACTAATTTCACCCCTCCTATCCTCCAAATCCGTCTTCCCAAATGAGAAACTCCTCATGTATAAAACCCTAATTCGCCCCATCATCACATACTCCTTCCCAGCCTGGCTGACAATTTCACCAACAGTAGCCGAAGAATTGTAAATATTTGAGAGGAGGATACTCCGAAAATGTATATCGAAATACCGACGCCCCAATTAAAAATACTATAAAAACAGCGTTCTTTACCAAGAAACTAAAGTGATCCGCATCCTGCAATACCTGCTTGGAACAAGCAAAAAGCGAATAGCTAAATGGCAGATACATGAATCAAATCTAATCCGGGACCTCTTCCATAGTACCCCCACCTCTAAAAACCCATATTATCTCTCTCCAAGACTTCCAGATTAACACCGAACCCCAACCAAACCCCCTAAAACCCATTTTCTATTATATACCGTCCTTTAATACCTACAGGGGCTAAAGCAACTTGAATTTCCATCGGGAAAAAATAAAAATCAAATAAACAATAATTAAGAAACCGATTAAATAAATAAAAAATAACTTTCGTATATCCTGAAGATCAGGTCGGTAAGAACTGTGCCTCTTCTGAAACGCGATTTTGGATGTAACGCTTGAAGAGAACACACGATCAACCAAAACTACAAGGAAGAATTTCTATGTAATTAGGCTAAGGATAGAATAAGTTAGGTTAATTTAGGTTTTAATCTATAAATATGCAACTAAAAGACAATAACCGTAAGAGCAAACGGGTAGCAAAATTAACATTAGCATTTCAAAACTGTAAAGTATAGGCTCCGGTCGTATAAAGAAGCTAAGGACATTTGACAAACGTGTCACTGTCAAATGAATAAAAAAATTAATTTGCAAGTTGCAGAAACTTTATATTCAGGCAAAGCTGACACCGTCTGGAAAACATTCCAATCTTTTCAAGAAAATGCTAAAAAGACATACGCGGTGTCAGCAGTTTCGAAATTATAAATGTTTTAATTACTACTCCCGGTGGTTGGGAAGTTTATTTTTTTGCTCCGCTCAGCCCTTTCATCTGTTATTAGCTTGCTCCGCCGCACGGATAACCGGACAGGCAGGACGCGAAAGTAGTTCTTCTTCTTCGTAGCACTACAGCCCCTCTCGGGCCTTCGCTTCCTGCAACAAGCGCCTCCAACTGTCTCGGTCCATTGACCGGGTCCTCCAATTTTGAAACCCGAGCAGCGATAAACTGTCCGTCGACCGAGTCAGATAAGCGTTTCCACGGTTTCTCCACTGGTCTCCGGCCTTCAGTTCTCCCAACGAATACCTTTTGGGTATCTGCTCTTCGTCCACACGATTCACATGGCCCGCCCATTGCAGCTCCGCAATCTTAAAATCGTTGAGATCTCTGGCTCGTCAAAAATTTCATACAGCTCATGGTTGTATCGAATTCGCCATTGATCCCCGTCTTGCTTCGCTCCGATTATTCGCCTCAGGACCCATCTTCCGAAGGCGTCCAATATGTTAGCGGATGCTTGGGTTAGGGTCCATGTTTCAAACCAATATAGTACAGCAAAGGTTTTATCACAAATTTGTATACTTGAATCTTTGATTTCTTCTGCATGCAGCTGCATGCTGATGATCTTAAACATCAAAACTGAATAAAAAATGTTATTTGCGAGCTGCATTCTTCGGCGATTTCGTCGCTTTCATTAGCGGTTCTCGTTATTTTGGCACCTTAAGACACAAATTCACCCACAATTTCCGATACTGTGTTCGCCAAGTGTGATATTTTGCGTACCTGAGGTATTTTTCCCCGACTGCGTCATGAGCTTTGTTTGATTTTCAATTATTTGTAGCCTTACTAGTTTTGCTTCACTGTCGAATCAGAGGAAAAGTTCTTTGGCGGTTGTTAACGCCCATGACCAAATGTTGATGTCATCCTCATAGGCTACTACTTGGCTCGGCTTATGTAATAACGTACCTCTTGTTTCAACCGAAAGCTTTTCTTATGACATATTTTGGTTTGCCATATAAACTGTCAGGCCATCAGCAAATGCCACTAATGATCGCGTTGGTGACACGTTAAAATCAAAGCCATTTAAAAGGTTGCGAATGACTATGGAGAGGAGCAGAGGCGCAGTATCTAACTATGCTTTTCTGTTAACCATTCAAGACCTTAAAATCGCGCATCGTCTTCAGATTTTCATCAGTTACAAGAAAAGATTTTCCATACAACATATCAAACATCAGGGCGACAAGGTATCTGGGGAGCTTGCCGTGAAGGAGCGTAAAAATTAGTCCATCTAAACAAACCGTATCGAAGCCTATCTCTATATCAATAAGACACGGTCCAACCCATCCTCTATTATTTAGTTTCCAACAGGTGTCTAAGGTTACTTTCGTTATCGCATGTATAGTTGAATGCCTGGCACGGAGTCCGAACTGGCAATTCGGCAGCAACTCATATTTCTCAATGTGGGCGTTTAATACTTTGTTTAGACTCACTTCACATATTAGATAGCAAGCTGATTAGGCGAGAGCTTTTAGAGCATGACGATTCCTTTCCTTTCTTTAAGATCGAAAATACCTTGGCCTTTTTCCATTCATTCGATAAATATGAATTGTTCAACAGGTTGATGAACAATATGCAATAATTTCTAATAGCAACCTCAGGAAAATGTAGTAGTACTTTATTTGGAATACCGTCAATACCACATGATTGCTAGTTGTTTATCCTGCCGAATATGAGAAACAATCTTCATAGCTGACAAAATAATCAAAAAGATTTCCGTTCGACATGAAGTCGAAGGTCAATTTTTCATTGAAATTAAGAATAGATTCGCCGTTCGGACTGGATTTGAAATTGGAAATATTTACCCCAACGACTTCTAAAAGTATTTGGCTCCCTCTCTCAGGGTTTAGTTGATGGACCAATTCAAAATGAGTTTCAATGATTGCATGTTTCTGTTAAATATCACATACAATCCTATTTCCATCTATTTCCGAAGTCGTATTATTAATTTCAGTACCAGCCTTATCTAGAAGATCCATCTCACTACTAGTGACTTTAAGATTCACAACTTCACTCGAGACTTGTTACGAAATATACAATTCACTTTTGTGAACACGCCATCTGGATCTTATAGGCTGATATTCCTCAATTTTTCCGCGCATTGGTTGCTGACTCCACTCCTGAAATATGAACGGATTATGTTGGACATTCTTCAGATGTAATTTCAATAAAGCCAACGAGGGATGGTTGTAGTCCAAACATTGCCGATAAATATTGTTGGCGCGCGTGAGAAGGCTTTTCAATCTTTTTAACCTTGCAATGGTTAGTGTCCTTCTATATTGTTTCGATTTTTAATCTTGGGGACTACTTTCTCAATGGTTTCCAATGTCAGATTCTTTAACTCTGACAAATAGATATCTATTTTATCATTATTTAAATTCCTGTAATTGGGAACTATTGGGCAAGGGTTACCGTCAGAAGGTGAACATCGCTTCTGGTATTCCCGATAAAACTTCTTGTGAAACTTTTCCCAATATGTTTTTCTGAAACTAAGCCGATGACTTTCATTTCAAAGCTCCAAATACGAATTTGTCCTAGGGTTTGTTGGGAACTCCAACTCATATAGATTGCACTTGTATTCAATTTGGTTCTCAGTTATCCACGATTTCAGGAATACACCTCTTGAATTATTGATGTCCATGATGTATGCTGAGCATTAAGATCGTCGGCAAGAAGATAATAATTGTGCAGTTTGTTATATTCGAGTCTTTCAAACAAGGAATCGAGCTCTTCCTTAAATTTGGGAACGTTTCTTCCCGTTGCATAGACCGAGATAACGAAGAGGTTATCCCTACCTGATAGTGAAATTTTGATAACGGACACTTCAAGAAATTCAAAGTTTTTGAAGTCGAATTAATCAACATGTTGGAAACGATAAGGATTTCTTACAAATATCCCGGTGCCATCTCTCCTATCACCGTTTGTTCTATCGTTTCTTACAAATTCAAAATCGTTGAACGATATTGAGTTCCTTGAATTGAGGTGGCAGGTCAAGCTTTTGCTTAACAATGAATTCAAGAAGATAGTCACGTCTATGTAGAGCAACAATAGAGTTGACATTCATAGAGATGAGACGAAGCCCATCCATGGGAACGTGGCTGAATGGCAAGTTATTTTGAGACATTTGAAAGATCTTAACGTTGAAAAATAAAATCAGTTTGCGAATCTTGTTTGCTGATTCCTTTCAATGAAGAATTAAGTTGTTTCTTTTGTATTTTTGTTTTTTTTCTTGAAAAGCCGTCGGGCCTTGCTTTATTGTGTGAGCACTTGGCATGCGGATATCAAATAAACAAAATAATTAAGTTGTTGGTAGATTTTAAGAAGGAGCTCATTGTTGCTACTTGCATTATTTACATTATGCACAGTATTGTCTGCTTACACTCTAGCGGCGAGTGCAAATGATACACCGGGCTCAACGAAGTTGGAGGATATCACTGCGGTACAAGATCTTCTAGATCACACTTTGACGCGCTTGTGTGAGAATTTAGATGAAGTTTGGAAAATTTAGATGAACAACAAAGAAGCAATTTAGAATTATTATCTAAATGGAGTTGTGATGGCTTGCGACCACAAACATTTAAGCAAAATTCCAAAGCCGTATAGATAGCGACGCAAACATCTTCCAGAGTTCATTTGTTCCACTACGGCTCATATCTCATATTGATGACCAGAAAATGGTGATTTGGCGCATTATTCAAGAAAGTAAAGACCTCACAAATGAAGAAATCCACTATGTAGAAACTCAAACCAAAACTTGAGAAAATCTAAAATACCGAGAGCTTTTGGTGTTATACTTCAATTAAAGCACACATTGGCATTTACAATAAACCATGGGAAGGTCTGCAATGTTGAGAGAAACACGTCATGAACTATGAGATGCTATACAGGGTCTGAATAATAAGTAACCGGACTGACATCAGGATATTTTTATTGGCAAAATATGTACAATTTTTCCTTAGAAATCTCCAAAGTAGTCCCTATTGGAGTCGATAACACGCTGATACCGGATTTTCCAATCCCCGAACGCTCCCTGGAAGTCGGCAACCTCGATGCTGTCTACAGCCCTCGTCATAGCACGTTGAACATTTTCCAGAGTCCCGAACCGCGTCCCCTTAAGATGTCTCCGCTGGTGCCATATCCGGACTGTAAGAACTCAGGTTCGGTTTGCAGTCGATCAAGGATTTCCGAAGCGACAGCAACACTACGCTCCTTTTGCTCATCAGTCAGGTGCTTGGGTACCAGCTTCGCGCAGATCTTCCTCATGCCCGGATCGTTCTTAATAATGTTGTGAACGGTCATCTTATCAATTCCAACTTCATCTGCGATAGCCCGAATGCTCAGACGACGATCACTGTTCAACACATCGCGCACTTTTTGCACATTTGTGTCCGTGTGACTCGTTGATGGAGGACTGACGCGCTGTTTGTCATGGACGTCATCGCGGCCCTCCCGGAAATTTCTGTGCCACTGAAACACTTGAGTTCTAGACAGAGCATCCTCACCATAAGCCTCTTGAATCATTTGAAGAGCTTCCGTGGCCGTTTTCTTGACTTTGACACAAAATTTGATGCTAACACGTTGCTCGATCGTACGCTCCATTTTCACTCCGACGACGTAACTGAACACGCACTCCGCTCTCGCTCGATGCTATCTCGCCAAGCGCTTGGAGGCAATCGCTGCAGCCCGGTTCCCTTGACCTAGACCCCCACCACCACTACAGCACCAGATACCGGTTAGCAGACGCTTTGACGGCGCGAGGCAGGCTCAGTCCGGTTACTTATTATATTGACCCTGTACGAGAATATGCAGGCAAACATCAAAAAATGTTGATGACTTAAATAACCAAGCCACAGAGAATCCAGAAGCCCTTAAATTTGGACTCTCAGTACTGCACACAAGAATCTGATTTTTTGAATCCTTACTTCATGTACCATATAAAATAGCAATAAAAAGATGGCAAGCTAGCTCACAAGACGAAACAAAAAAGCATATACAAAATAAATTTTAAGAGAAAATTGGGCTGCTGTGTGGTAATACTGATAACACAAATGAATGTGTAAATATAGCATTAGGAAATATAAATATGAATATGTAAACCTAGCATTAAGAAAATAAAAAGAGAAAGAATGTGGACAAGACGCAGTCTTCTGGTGTCGGTCATATCGTGTGTAGACGAAAAACTGTGTGCATGATAAAATAAACATTCGAAAGTGAATATCGTTTTTCTGTTTTTAATTTAAAACTGCTGCTTACAGCTGGTGGATATTCCCAAGGCAGGTTTCGGTAACACTAATGATGGAAACACATTCAGGAGATTTTTCTCGGATCCTCAAACTTCTGTTCGCATCACTGAACTGAATATAAGATTCATAAACCAATGCAAAATCATTTTAGAAGCTTTATCAAGTGAACACAAAATTGATGTCCAAAAATTTGAAAATTTTGCGGAACAGACAGCAAAATTTTATGTAGGGTTCTATGAATGGTATCCAATGACTCCGACCATGCATAAGATCTTGAGACATGGCGCCTCAATAATTGACCACGCTATACTGCCTATTGGCCAACTATCGGAAGAAGCCGCTGAGGCCCTGAATAAACACTTCCACGCTTATAGGCAGAATTATTCGAGAAAGATTTCTAGAGAAGTATGTAAAAGAGATATTTTAAGCAGACTCCTGCTAAGTTCTGCTCCTCTACTGAGCAGTACGAGAAAAAGGCCTCAGAAAAGAAATAAACATTTTTCCAGGGAAAAACTAGAGCTCTTTATACCAGAGACATTGGACACAATACAAAATGATAATGATGACGAAGACATATCAGTGAAAATGAATCCGATTAATTTCTACCTATGAAAACAACCTTTTTTCACATACACAAATACTTATATCATTTGAAACACAATGTTTTACAAATAAAAGCATTTTATAATAACTTTTTCTTGCATATTATTATATATCAAGTCGATAAAAATCAAAAAAATAATTTTCATCAACTTTTGAGCTTAAATACTCCTCTGTGCGTTGATGAGATCTTGGACTAAAATGTATCAGAATAAAATTCGATTCCAATGGATGCTGCAGATTTTAGCAGTGAGTTTTGCATTGCAGTCAAGAAATTAAATTTTAATATCATGGTACAATGTATTCAAGAAACTGAATATTAATAGAATTTAATAGATTAGACTTAAAAAGGGTGATATAAAAAACTTTTAGAAAAAAAGAAAACCTACTGCAAATGCCCTAAAAGGATGAAATAAATTTTATGGAAGCGGTGGCAAATTAATTTCGCCGGTTCAACTTAAAAACTTCCAATAATTCACCATCACAAAAGAAACAGGAAAAATTGATATGGCACCGCTTCTATAAAATTTATTTCATCCTTTTTAGGGTGTTTTGAACTCGATTTTCTTATTTTCTATTAGTTATTTTTTTGAATTACAGAAATCCTTAGTTTTAATTTGTAATTAACCGTAGGACAACAATTATATGCGCAAACGGTATCTATAAGGAATCACTCTCTTGGAATTAATTCTTCCAAAGATAATCGAGGAAGACATGAAATAACAATCTTTATGGTCTGTTAATTCGAAAAATCAGTGTCTTCATCACAATTGGCGGATATCATAAAAATAAAGCGTTGAAATCAACAAGTACCCCGGAATCAAAATTCCCTAAGAGATGTTGAAAATTATGGGATTGGTCTATTTTATGATTCTCTGAATCACATGCATCAATATTTTGATACTAAAAAATATATCCTTACATCCGCAGGCTTAGAAGAGATTCCACGTAAATTTTTACAATTATAATAACAATAAATCTCACGTTTTCTTTCAACTTTGCGGTTAGTTTCCACAAAATGTTTCCTAAAATTTTCAGAAAAGAAGTTAATCATGAATATTTTAAGCAGCAACTCATAAACAGAATTAGGAGTGCTAAAATAAAATCAATTTCAATAGAAGTTTTCGCGGTACCTGTGGCTTCATCTTCTTTTATTCATGAATGAGCAGAGAGGTTGTATTCATCGCTTAGATTAGAATACCATTGCAGTTCCAACGAATTGAGGTCTCTATTCAACTAATTTCACGCAACTTTGGACAGGATGTACCCACGTTTAATTTGCCAACATTTGGTATTTAAAGTGTTAAAAGGGGAAGAAGTTCATAATGCATGTAAAAACCGATTTCAATTTTAAAATTTGTTCCACCGCTCGCAAACACGAGAATAATACGCTCCCACAATGCTCTGACCTTTCACGCTTGACTCAAATTACACGCCAAGACAAATCAAGAACATACGCTTGGCTCATGAATGGTTGGTGTGAGAGATACTGATCCACACAAGATGTTACAAAATATGGCTAGGAGCTTAATTTGAGGTAAATATTGGAAAACCCCATCTCTCCGTTTGCCGACGCTGAAGGTCGACTTCTTTAGCAGCTAATCAAAACAAATTCAAGCGGTTTCATTTGATCGCGCCGTTTATTGGATTGGAATGTGAGGGTCATCTTCGCGCGGAGACCGGAGTGTGGCGCGAGCGTGTGTGACTTCAAGAAGAGCTCGTGGGGCGCGAATGTGGCGGCAATTTACATAATGCTACAGCAGCCAGCGAGCAAAGTTGCGGAACAGCATCAACAGTAGCCTCAGCAGCCACCGCGCGCCATCGAGACAATTATGAATGGAGCCTCGAGCGATGTGTGGATGCTGGGCTGGAGACATCATGCCAGCATGGTGGGCATGAAGCCTTTTTCGCACCAACCCGTTTCCCTTGCAGGACGATGGCTTGCGAGCCTCCGCGTGCATGCACTTACGACTGGGAACGTTCGAGAGGTTGCTTGCTGTTCTGCAGCTAATGTTCTGTGGTGGTTCCGTTGACGCTGCGACGACCTACTAAAAAGAAACCACCTTGACGAAGGCGAACACCTCTGCCCCAGTTTTTCAGGTTTTTCTTGGCGACCACGAAGACTACGACGTCGACAACAAGAGAATGTGGAAATATGGTTGCGAAGTCTCCCCAGTGCCTGCGTCCCGCGTTTCGCCAGCCCGCGGCGGCGAATACACCAGGCTGCGGAACCTGTGACCAAAATAGCCCAAACGCAATGCAATATCAGACGCATCATCAAGAAATGTTAGCAACCGCCCAGCCAAACGAGAAAAATGAAATCTCGACAGCGGCGACTGCTGCGAAATGATATCCATGAATTTTTCATATACTCACATTATTCGATGGTTGCGTTGCGCCCCAATTCCGTCTTCGATTCGCAGCTGCCTTCGAACTAAGTAAAAGGCGGATAAATCTCCTCGACACGCGCGTTATGTAAAATCACTTGCGTCCGCACAAAAACTCAAAATTTTCACTTCAGACGGAATCTAATTTGCACGAATGTCGGGTGAAACTTCACTGAATGCACGGGCCGCGAAGAAAGGAAAATTTGACGGAAATCCAAACGTCACTTGGATAAACTTCTTGCACCGCCGAAGCAAATTTCACGTCAATCTCAACTTGTGAAGCACCAAATTTTCACTTTGGGTTTCGGTCCACCGAAATACAATTTCCACCTTCTTGTTGGCACTCTATCCAGCCGAAATCCCTTCAAACACACTACACCTGTTTTTCCCCACAACGATTGTTGTTTACACAACTGGCATGGAAAACTTAAGAAAACGCGACCAATTCGAATCGTTTGGGATAAATAGCGTCGCGCAATTGAACTGTACAATGTTGTCACGAATATTATTTATGTTTTGCGTGAATATCGGAGGTATTGACGTGATATTTTCCACTTAAACGTCGGGAAACAGATCGGAACAGCGCACACGAACGAAAAACACCTTACACACTTGACGCCATTTTGGAATTTTCAATGTTTATTTGTGTAAATTCTGTCGTTTGCACACGTACGTGAAAGGTCGATTTGACGTGTACATATGGATGTGTGAGTGCAAATCAAATTTGAAAGGTGCTTTCGTTGAGTTGATGGAGAATTTCCTCGATGGGAAATTTCGTTATATTGGGAAGGTCATATGGATTTCAAATTTGAGAAATTTTTTGCATTTTCCGTAGCTGTAGCGAAATTTTAAATTATTTTTATTTTGTCAGCGTAAAATATTAGTTGCAGAATGTTAATTCATAAGAACTGTTACAATTATATGGGTAATAAAAAGAATGCTGTTCACTCACACAGAGCAGAGTCATACCAGAGAAGGATTGTAATTAATAGGAGGAGTGCTGACTACAATTTGGATGATGATTGTTTATCACAAAAGTCAATCAAGCTACAAATTAACTATCTTTTATGCCAATATATGAAGCCTACAAAACAAGCTGAGTGATATCCAAATTTATCTCCAGGAAAATCATGAAACAGATCTGGCTATACTAAACCAATTATGGATATACAATGAAGAAGCAAATTCTTACAATATTCCAGGATATAGCTCTGTTTTCTCCTTCAGGCCTGGAAGAGGAAGAGGTACAGCAATTTACATAAAAAATACAATTAATTTCGTGACAAAGAGAGTAACATCTGACATATATAATATAATAATAATTTAGTTTATCTACAGAAATTTAAAAACTAATGGATCGGAACGAGCGCCATTAATTAAGGTATCACAGATCAACCCATATGATGCGAGGAATGCAAATCAATTCGTAAAACTTTTTGCCAGAACGGATCGACTAAAGAACGATGCAACGAATGATGCTCTGCGTATATATAACAATCTACCAGAAATTGTTAAGGAAGCAAACTCACTTTTGGTATTTAAGAAAAGACTAAGGGAGCATTTAATGAGCACTGATTGAAGCGTGGACCTGTAATTCTGCTTTCATGAGCCCAGTATCTTAGGGCGTTCTTTTTGACCCTATCGGCGAGGTACTGAAGTGACAGTTACTCAGAGTTTTTTTTGAATGCGTCGTATGATATTGAATTTTTTTTATCTCTGAGAGCTGATCATGATTTTTTGGACTAGATGTTCACGAAAAGAACTAGATCACATTATATTGTGTGCCCCTTATACCGATGTGTTAAACATTGTCTGGGTGGCACAAAGGACCAAGCGACGTAATGTGAATGCAGATCGCACGAGCGTTGTGCGACGAAGAAAGAGTGATGGAGAGAGTGGTAGGGAATGGAGGTAATTAAAAAAAAAAATTGAATTAACCTGCGCACGTAAAAAAACCAAAAACACTGATTGATTTTAAGTCGAAGATCAGGCCATCAACATGTAAAATTCCTCTTCAACGAATGCAGCCTATTCGTAATGGTGGGGCGATTATCTAAACATTGGCCAATGAAAATATTGATTCGCTCTTTAATATAGCAATGGAGGCAATGAAAGATGAATATGATATTGCTGAGACCAGATTGCAACAGCCTAGACTTGTCCTCAATGGTCTAGAAAAACAATATTCAAATGAAGAATTAAGAAATGAAATCCCATCATTGCATCCCAGTATAGAGGAGCGAAATTCTATCGAACTTGTACATGCTAGGTGGACAAGAAATGGAAGGTGGTTGCGCATCATCCAGGTAACTAGTTTGGTTTACCAATTGGCAAAATCATTAACTTTTAATCAAATTATTGTAATGGAGAAAGCTAAGTTTATCTAAAGAAATTTAAAAACTAATGGATCGGAATGAGCACCATTAATTAAGGTATCACAGATCAACCTATATAATGCGAGGAATGCAGATCAATTCGTAATACCTTTTGCCAGAACGGATCGTCTAAAGAACGATGTAACGAATGATGCTCTGCGTGTTTATAAAAATCTACCTGAGATTGTTAAGAAAGCAAACTCACTTTTGGTATTTAAGAAAAGACTAAGGGAGCATTTAATGAGCACTGATTGAAGCGTGGACCTGTAATTCTGCTTTTATGAGCTCAGTATCTTAGGGCATTTTTGACTCTACCGGCGAGATACTGAAGTGACAGTTACTCCGAGCTTTTTTTTGAATGCGTCATAATATATTGAAATATTTTTTTTATCTCTGAGAACTGATCATGATTTTTGGACTAGATGTTCATGAAAAGGACTAGTTCACATTATATTGTGTACCCCCTTATACCGATGTATTAAAAATTGTCTGGGTGGCACAAAGGATCAAGCGACGTAATGTGAATGCAGATCGCACGAGCGTTGTGCGACGAAGAAAGAGTGATGGAGAGAATGGTAGGGAATGGAGGTATTAAAAAAAATGGCAGCATGTATAAGAGGCTTGCAAATAGATACGTTAATATAGATTTTGGATCATATTTTGTGAAGGAAGACTTTAACGTAACGAGGTGTTGTAAATGTCAAAAATTCAATCACAAAACATCAAAATTTGAAGGAGAGCAAACATGTCCAAAATGTGGAGGAAAGCATGACCTAAAGGACTGCAAAAGCACGATTGAGAAGTGCTCCAACTGATTGGTAACAATAATAATGCTGATCATTTTCACAGAACTGACTCAGTAGAGTGTCCGGAACTTCAACGCAGAATATTGATCGCCAGGAGGGGCACCGACTACAACTTCGATGATTGCTAATCTTTCAAATCAATCAAGTTGAGCAAATTTAACACTCACGTATGCTGATATAAGAAGCTTAAGACACAAGCTAAATGATATTCAGATTTATCTGCAGCAAAATTCTGACATAGATATGATTATTCTCAGTGAAATCTGGATTTACCCAGAAGAAGCACGATTTTACAATATTGAAGGATATAATACGGTATTCTCCTGCAGATCTGGCAGAGGTGGAGGTACAGCAATGTACGTAAAAAATACAATCAATTTTGTTACCAAAGGAGTGACGCCTGATAAATTTAACGTTATAATAATTGAAGTACACCATGCAGGTAAAAAAAAATTAGGGACATGCTACAACCACAATCGTATGAATGCGCAAGATTTTTGCACAGTACTAGATACATTATTCTCAACTGAAAAAAATTTAATCACAGTAGCAGACACAAGCATTGATGTACTAATTGAATCACCAGAATCAAGGATTTATAAGGATACGCTAGAAACGAATGGAGTGATAATCATACATAACAAAAAAATCACTCGCCCAATGTCAAATACCTGTCTGGATCATATAGTAAACAATGACTTAAAAGTCACTGAAAGAAGGACATGCACATTGGAGGACTGACCAGAGCTGGATCACCGTGTGATAAAAATTGCTATTTAAGACCAAACCCTGAACAAACCGAAACCGACCTACAAAACGTTCAGATATCTTAACAAGGAGCTCTTTAAATCAAACATACGAGAATTACTGAAAAAGTGGTAACCAAATAGTATTATTGAACTCAAAAATATCGTCATAACTGCTAAGCAAAGCTCTACAATTGAGAAAAAAATTAGTTGTCTGCAACGGACTTGGATACTAAAAAAGTAATTGATGCAAGTATTAAAAAAAGGAAGGCATATATGGACTACAGGAAGAACAATCGAAACCAGGCTTTCAAGTTTGTATAGATGCAAGCGAAAAAAAATTGAAACGACTGGTGAAAGAGTCTAAATTCTCATATTTCTCAAGAAGAATAGAAACAGTGGCTAACAACTCCCATGAAATATGGAAAATAATAAAGGATAACTCTTCAACCCAGGGTATATCACAAAACTTTCAACTGAATCCTAATGGACCCTCTAATATATCGTGTCCACGTGACGCGGCGAACTCATTAAATCACTAAAGAAATCGTTGCCAGTTCATCAAGCAATTTAAATACTACGAATATCTCAATAAATTCCATCCTTCACATTCATCAAACAAATGAAAGGGAAGTCTTAAATGTAATCAATGGATTGAAAAAGAATACGGTGCCAGGCATCAATATCATTACGTGCACATTAGGAATGGGTCATCTCCGGAAGAAGAAAAACTCGGAAAAATAGTTCTTATATTTAAGGGTGGTGATCTTTTGACCCGAATAACTATCGTCCGATTGCGCTGCTGACGGGATTTGGTAAGATATTTGAAAAAAAAAAAACTAAATCGATTGACATCATTCTAAGTTGAAAACGTCATCGAAAGCCAACATCAGTTGGTTTTCAAAAGAACAAGAGTACTTTGGATGTCCTACATTCTGTCACACGTTTCATCAATCTAGGACTTTACAGAGGTGATTATGTCATTGCAATTCTTGTGGATTTGCAAAAAGCATTTGATACAGTTGATCATGACCTCTTGCTCCGTAAACTTGAGTCGTATGGTATTCAGGGTAGTCCTAAGCAGTTTTTTAAGAGTACTTGGAGAGAAGATCGCAGAGCACTTTAATCAACAATATACTGATGACAAAATTCTACTTTATTGAGGACGAGACAAAACTGCCATTGAGAACACCATCAACGAGGATCTAGAAAAATTTCATCAGTGGTTAATCGAAAACAAACTAGTATTGAACACTACAAAGACAAAATATATTATTTTTTAGCAAAAGAACAAAGGGGACATAGATGTCGAACTAAATATTAACGGCGAAAAATTGCAAAGAGTGCTAGAAATGAAATATCTTGGTCTTATCATAGACATCGCATGACCTGGCTACCATACATTAATAGCTTAAGGAGGCAATTAGCCATTAATTAAAGTATCACAGATCAACCTATATAATGCGAGGAATGCAGATCAATTCGTAATACCTTTTGCCAGAACGGATCGTCTAAAGAACGATGTAACGAATGATGTTCTGCGTGTTTATAAAAATTTACCAGAAACGGTTAAGAAAGCAAACTCACTTTTGGTATTTAAGAAAAGACTAAGAGAGCATTTAATGAGCACTGATTGATGCGTGGACCTGCAGTTCTGCTTTTATGAGCTCAGTATCTTAGGGCATTTTTGACCCTATCGGGGAAATACTCAAGAGACAGTTACTCAGATCATCTTTTGAATGCGTCATATTATATTGAATTTTTTTTATCTCTGAGAGCTGATCATGATTTTGGACTAGATGTTCGTAAAAAAGGATTAGTTCACATTATATTGTGTGCCTCCTTATACCGATGTATTAAACAGTGTCTGGATAGCACAAAGAATGAAGTGACGTAATGTGAATGCAGATCGCATGAGAGTTGTGCGACGAAGAAAGAGTAATGGAAAGAGTGGTAGGGAATGGAGATATTTAAAAAAAAGAAGCAATATCTTACAATATTCCGGGGTATAGCTCCGTTTTCTCATCCAGGCCCAGAAGAGGAGGAGGTACAGCAGTTTATCGAAAAAACACAATTAATTTCGTGACAAAGAGAGTAACATCTGACATATATACGAGGTGTGGCAATTAAGTAATGAGACTGATTTTATTGCCACGCTTGTAGTTAACCTGCGACCTTGGAATTCCCTTCCCCTTCCTTGGCATCCTTCCCTTCTCCATTGATATATTTACCATCGCGCTAGCTTGTTTAGTTCGCCTGCTGTGTCGTGTCGAGTAAACGTGTGTTGGTGGTGCTCGTCACGAAAATGGAGAAACGAAATCAAGGTCAACGCGTCGCGATAAAATTTTGCGCCAGATTGGGGGAAACAGCTTTGGAAACGTACGTTAAAATTGTAAAAGTGCATGGTGATAGTGCTCTTAGTCGTGCCCAGGTGTTTTGATGGCATAAAGAGTTTAAGGAGAGGCGTGAAAGCGTGGAAGATAAGGCGTGGAGCGGGAGACCAGTCGAGGTGCGGACTGACGCAAATACGCAGCGTGCAGATTGGCGTTTAACAGTTCGAATGCTGGCTTCGGAACTAAGTATGAAGCGTGAAACAGTCAGACAAATTTTAACCGACGGTTTTGGGATGAAATAGTTGTGCGCGAAGATGGTTCCAAAGAACCTTTCTGAGGAGCAAAAGCAGCATCAAACGAACGTTGCAGAAGACTGTTTGGAACAAGTTGAAAATGATCCTAAGCTGCTTGATCGAGTTATTACAGCCGATGAGAGCTGGTTTTTCCAACGCGATTCGGAAACTAAACGCTAAAGCTCACAATGGTGGTCTCCGCAAGCTATCCGCCTGAAAAAAGCTCGCATGAGCAAGTCGAAGGTGAAAACGATGATTATTGCCTTTTTGATAGCCGTGGAATCGTCCACAAAGAATATGTTCCATCGGGGCAAACCGTAAATCAAGTTTACTATACTCAAAAGATTGCGAAGACGAGCCAACAAGGTGCGCCCAGACATTGCTTGTAACTGGATCCTTCATCACGACAACGCGCTGCGCCACAACGCCCTCAGCGTGATCCAGTATTTGGCCTCTAAAGGGATTGCCGTGTTGCAACAGCCACCTTATTCGCCCGATATGTCACCCTGTGACTTTTTTTGTTCCCTAGAACCAAATCGGTGGTCAAAGGAGCCCATTTTGAGTCGATTACGGACATCCAGGCGACCGTGATGAGGGTACTTGTGGACATCCCAGCCAAAACGTTCCAGAAATGTTACGAAGCATGGATAGCGCGTTGAAATCGTTGTACAGCTGCCCAAGTGGACTACTATGAAGGAGATGGCAGAGGTGGCAGAAGTGTGTAATTTAACAAGCATTAATGTAAAAAATAAAAAAGAATAAAACCTTCCTTTTAACTTTATTTTCGTAATCGATTTTCCACCGTTACCGTTCGATCTTCTTCAGCGATTGTTTCACTTAACCTTAAGATCCTACTTATATACTAAGTCCTTAATTACGTTGAGGGATGTTTTCTAAAGAGGGTAATTAAAATTTGCTTTATTCCAATTCCTTTTGTTACATTTGAAAATTACTTAACTAATAAGCTTGAAGAGCCAGGATCAATTACCTGCGTCCTAGTTCATTAGCACGGCTTTTAAGAACATTGAAGATTTCCACTCGATATGAGGTCGGAGGTCAATTTCATTGAAATTAAGAATAGATTCGCCATTCGGACTGGATTTGAAGTTGGAAACTTTTCCACCAAAGACTTCTGAAAGTATTTGGCTCCCTCGCTGAAGAAGATCGAACGATAACGGTTGAAAATCAATTACGAAAATAAAATTAAGCACGCAAAATTAAAAAATTCTTTTTTATTTTTCAGAATTATTTGGCGAAAACGAAATCAATTACGAACATTCAAGTATTAATGAGCCTAATTTATCAATTAAAAATTAAGAACACAGCATCATTGTAATTAGCTCACACCATCAACGAGTGCTCGTGGCGTATGATGGGTAAGTTCCCTTTTATTAAATAGCAAAAACTTTTGTGATAGTAGTTGAATTTTGATGAGTTGAATTTTCATGATGGTTTAATTTCTTTTATTAAATAGTAAAAAAATTTTTGTAAAAGTAGTTGAATTTTCATGAGTCGAAATTTTATAATAGTTAAATTTTCTTTTATTAATAAAAAAAAATTATTGTGATAGTAGTTGAATTTTTTTGGTAAATCGAAAAATATTTTTTTTCGCTAAAACTAAATCTTTGAGTAGAGTTGAATTTTGACGAATCAAATTTTTTTAATAATAGTCAAATTTTTTCTCAAAAGCTAACATTTTTTTGAAATAATTAACTTTAATATTTGAATGGTATAAGGAATAAAAATGTGTTGATGGACGTACATTAGTCCAAAAGAATGCAAAATGAAAATAATTATTTGAATGGTATGATGAATGAAAATGTATTAGTGGAAGTGCATTAGTTCAGAAGAATGAAAAATAATAAATTTCCGATGTCGCGTGGACATTATTAATAAATGGTTTCCTGTGTATTATGTTGAAAGAACACAAATATTAAAATTTGGCATAGTTTGTCTGGTCTATAAAGTAAAGAAATAAAATGCACCGATAAGTCAATTATAAAACACGGTCTTCCCTTTCATTAACCCTGACGGGGTATGGGACCCGCAATGATGGCCGGCCCCTCAACTATAATGAGGTAGCCATCGGGCGCGCTCCTCCTTTTGTTGCGTTATAGGGGCTCTCGCCCAGGTAGAGTGGCCTACCACTCGCGTGCCATTTTATGGTATAGTGTTATGTGATTCCATCACATAATACTATAAAATAAATTGGCCACGTTTATATCTCTCATTTCATGTAAACATTAATGCAAGTTATGTTTGTATGAGTTTTTCACTTAAATGGGAAATATATGGCCACGTCTACATTTGGATCTTGATCCGGTTGGGAGGTGCAAGGGGGCACTGCTTCCACCTGAATGCCCCACTCTTTTTTGTGGATCATATGTATCGTCGGTAACAACGAAGTCCCTTTAAGTCCGTCCGTTTTCTCCAGGCCCGATTTGTCCTCTGACTCAGCAATTTAATAGCCCTTAGTAGGTTACCTCCTTTCTTGACTCCAGTTGATACTCCTTTGACCCCGACTTTTAGAAAAATGGCTACAGGTAACAGAAACTTGTTCTCACTTGACATAAGGCTAGTTTCGATGGACGCTTATTGAAACGATCATAATCCTTTGATGAGATGGCGATATTATCCGGCAAATTACTCTCACATTCGAATTTTATACAGACTTGCCATTATCATAAGTAAAAATATAAATAAAGGTTTGGGTGTTTTCACTAGCAAAACTGGTTATCATAGGGGCACTGTGCTCTCTTTTTATTTTCGAGTTTAAATAATTCACAGCAAGGAGTTTAGCCACCGAAATCAATTGTGAATAAAAATATTTCACATAACGGACATACGACGACCATTTCACACTTGCTGAATTATGTCAATAAAACCCCAAAATAACACTTCACACTCACAGTGACGTAAGAATCGTTCCGAAACCGTACTGTGATTCAATTACTTATAGCTCTGATTCGCGCCAAGTGAAAAAGCACATTTCTTCTCCCTCAAATCACTACTCTTACAGCATTTCCAAAGTATTTACACATTATGAAACGCTCCGGGCCTTGGTGCAAAGTACTAACTGACTAATATTACCAATGTGATTGCAGAAACCAGAATAAATGCGCCCAGAAATTACATGATTTAATGCAAAATTATAACGCTGGCTTACGAGGACGCAATTAATGAAGGAAATGTCACTTTTCATACAGTTCAGTACCGGGTGTTTTAATTAATGTTAATTGCGATGTTTTAATGAAAATGAACACATGGGCCGTTACAAAATTAATTGGAGCTCAGTTAATAAACTGCGAAGACCATTCCGCTCACTGTTCAAAATCCCAGTCCCGCTTCGTATCCATTCCGGTTACCGCTTGCCTCGATGGGCCTCTTTATGGCGACAATGGCAGATTCTTTTTGCAACAATCTAGCAATTACTTTGCTGGATTGTCACAGTGGGGTTTTCATGATTGATTTTTATTTGGCTTTTATTTTTTTTATTTTTTGTTTTCTTTGGAAAAACTTTTTTATTGATTTTGGTAGCGGTGGTACTGGTGGGGTTTATTGTGGGTTTGTAATAACAATGTTAATAAGTTGCGTATCAAATTGTTCCGCACTTATTGCGTTGTTATTTCTATAAGATGGTATTTTCTTCGTAAAGGTCCTTGGAGTAGTTTGCCTAGGCAGGCTACTCAAGTACTACATGTTGTGCGATGGATTATTATTTTTCTTTTCTCTTGTGAATTTGCCACTACATTTTATACAAAACTACAATTTTTTGTTTTTGTTTTTTTAACTGTGGTCTTCACTTGTTCTCCATAAGTGCATCAATTAACATGAATTCGGTTTATACACATATCAATAAATATAATTTCACTGGAACACGTAAACACTAAGTTTACTGCGTTCTCCTTTTAGCTTATGTTTAATTTAGATCCACGAATCGTTTTTATACTTATTCTTTACTCAGAATTTTATTCACATTAGCAAAAATTTTATATTTACATTTCGATGGAGACTAAAGTAAAGCCCATGCTCGCAATTCACAATCGCACTGGAATGACTTCTTTACGCCACGATTACCCACGAATAGATGAAATGTGGATAAAAGACATTTTAACGCGTACATGGGGCAGAACACTTGGCAATATCGAGAAGATTCACATGTAAAATGGAATAACGACGATGAATAGAAAAACTGAATACCCCAACATAAATCACAGCCACGGCCGAAAATCTCGGGAAAGAGTTTCATCTACCCTCCAATCATTTGCTCAAGATTTTCCTACACTATACCCTTTCCATAGCAAAAGCTATTGCAATCGATGCCCACCTAGTAACAAATAATTCATCACTTTCAAATTTTTGATCAGGAATAACACGAGGCATTTTGAAAATATGAGTATTTAGGCTTCGGTTGCTTGTAAAGTCCAATGATATCATAAGGAATCATTCTGACCAAGGCTGCTGTGCCATTCATTTTTCATTTATCCAAATAAACAATTCTTTGAACACAAATTAAATTCTTTTCAAGGAATCAAACTATTAATAAATATCACTTCTAACACAAATCAAGTCATGCTCAATAACTTTCCAAATTCAGTAACAAGATTTACTTCAATATTTAATTTATGTTTGATTGAGATCGCTTTCTCACTTCGCATTTGTATCAAAAACGCCAACCGACCGTAAACGGCTTAGCAGCAACTTCTCCAGTCATTATCAGACCACATATCAAAAATTCGTTTCGCTCGGCTAGCATCTAAGCTACGACATAATAGACCAGTTCATCCAAAACTAGAGCGGTCAATCTTATTCTGCCATTTGTATTGACGGCTACGCACATGAGCAAGTTACATTGCTTCACCTTCATATAATTAAGTTATTCTTTTTTGTTAGTGTTATAGTGAAGTAAGTCGGTTAGAAATTTCCCCAAGGGACCTCAGCGATGGTCTGCTGTCTCAGCGGAAGAGGATATTGGGATCCGCTGAGATTGGCCCTGTCTGGGGATGCGTGAATGCGTTGGCAAGCTAGCATTGCGGTGTCGTGGGGCGGGTTCTTTTCCCCCAGCACAAGGACCCACTACAACAGAATTTCGCATTCACGAATTCCGGTGTCAACGAAATGTCGACTGAAGTCGAAAAAGAGGTAACCACTCAGGGTCAAAGGAAATTGCTGACACAAAGGACAAACTGGACCTGGGGAAGACAAACGGACTTAAGAGGACTTCGTCCTTGCCGACGATTCTTATGGCCCACAAATAAATGTGGGGCATTCAGATGGAAGCGGTGCCCCCTCGCACCCTCCCAACCGTATTTTTCATTTGAGTGAAAAACTCATACAAAAGTACTTTGTATGACTCTTTCCCTCAAATGAGAAATACAAACGTAACCGATTTATGCTATAGAGTTATGCAATGAAATCACATAACCCTATATAATAACAGGGCACGCGAGCGGAAGGCCACCCTACCCGGCAAGAGCCCCTGCTAAATAAAAGAAACGGAGGAGCGCATCCGATGACTAGCCCATTCTAGTGGAGGAGCCTGCCACCGATGTGGGTCCTATACCCGGTCAGGTCGATTGAAATGGAAAGACCGACGGTTTAAAGTTTAATAATTCATTTAATTTTCCTAATTTATCGCAATTAACAATAACACAAGAAGATTTACACTGTTTGGATATTTGACTTGACCTGATATTAAATTATGGTAATGTGAAATATACTCTCCTATTATGAGCGAATAGAAAAACGTTTTTCTATTAATTTCTTTTTTTATGTATTCATTTCAATTTTTATACATTTCATACCAAAATTCATGGCTTTTTGATTTATGATAAGAGATATGCTTTTTTTTGTTTTGTTGTAGTTGCCTCCTTACTGTTTCAGAAACCATTTATGTATAAACAAATTATACAATTTAATGACAGTCCATTTATTCAATCTATTGACAGTTCTATAACTAACTTTTAATCTTAAAAATTTTCAGATTGAGGATAAATGTAACAATTGGTCCATGTTTCCAATCTTCATGAGCAAAAATTGAAATGTTTACCATAAGAAAGCTTTTTTCTCGAAAAAAGAAGCCCAAAGGAATGTCTGAAGTGAATTTCCCACAGTTAACCGTGAAATTTTTTGGCTCCAATGGACATTTCAATTCAATACCATTGAAAAATAAATCCGCTATTTGTTTAACATATTTCACTATGTAATTATTTAAAGTGTTTCCCTGATTGTTAGTACATAGATCAAAAGTACGATTAAATACTAGAGTACTTCGCTTGATCCCATCGACTTGCCTAATTAACGACTGAAGATGCAGGGTATGCACACGGCGTTTAAGATTTACAAAAGCATTGAAGTAGTTGTCGTTAGCGAGAGACCAATCGCAATCAGTTATTTCTGGTTTAGAATAGCACTTGGAAGAAAGAAACCTTATACCGAATTTCTGGAAAGGAATTTTTTTACTTGACTATCGATCATAGGTAGAATGTTATACCTGAACTGCTGCTGCGCTGACCAAGAAACCAAAAGTCAATAAACAAAGTTTCATTATACCTACATCTGAAACGAACAAAACTGAATGAAAGATTGAATGCATGAGTTCAGATGCGTTTTAGTTGGAATTATTTGTAATAATATCAACGCAAGTCTTTTAATGAGTTTCAGAATTCATTGTTTGCAGATATAATAATTTGGTTTAATTAAACTATTCCAATTATTTGGTAATTTGCTTGTGTATAGTAATGACTTAATAGTCTTTATCTGGAAATTTTCCACAAATAAATTGAGGAGGTACCTAATTTTATGTTTTACTGAAAAACGATTTCTTAATCACCATTCAGCCCCCTTGACATTTTTGAAAATTCTATAAAAATATGATAAATGATTAATTTTCAGTAGATGAACAATGTCATTAACTACCAATACAGAAAAGAATGCTCAAAAGGTTAAATTCATTCACTACAGCCCCTCTCGGGCCTGCGGTTCCTGCAAAAAGGGCCTTCAATTGTCTCGCTTCATTGGCCGAGTCCTCCAGTTTTGAAATACGAGCAGCAATGAACTGTCTGCATCAACCGACTTAGACCAGCGTTGGCTCAGTTCCCCCACTACTCTCCGCGGTTCAGTTTTCGCAACGTATACATTTTTCAGTATCTGTAGTAATCAAGCTGTTCGTACATGCAAGTTTCAAGAGAAATCATAGGTACCTTGTATAAAAAAACGTATGTAGGAGTTTTGTATACTTTATGAGTAATCAATAGGTTATTAACTACACCAGAAGAAAGTTTTTAAGAGGGATGTAGTTATGTGATGATAAAACGGAGGTGTAGAGAAAGAGCTAATTAACTTTGGCCATATGCCGAAGTTCTGTTGTCACAGTTTTTATACTGAGATAATCACGCAACAACAAAAAAATGAATGCATCATCTAATCCACTTTTTATTTCTGCGTGATTGCCTCTGCACAAGAACTAAGGCAACAAGACTTTGACATAAGGCCAACGTTTTTGGAATCAATGCAGCACGTCATTGTCTCAATATAAGAACTGAGACAACAGCGGTTCGGGAAAGAGCCAACGTTAATTAGCCGAGGCAAAATAGTAACAACTCAAAAGATGGGTGAACCTGACGTGATAGATGTTACAATACCGTGGAAATGGACAGTTCAGCTGAATGGGAAGTACGTCTAGCCAGAAAGATCATCACAAATCATAAAAAGGATCCGATGAACGGCAGACAAAAAGCTGAATACTACAAAGAGTGACTCTGACGTCTCGAAGCCAAATGGGATGCATTCGAGGAAGTGGCTGTAAATATTTGCTCATTGATATGTCGCCAATCCATGACTACTTCTTAAGTGGCTTGCACGAGATAACCAAAACCAACTAACAGAACTTTCAAGCATATTTCAAGGAGAAAATGCTGGTACTGAGGCATACGGAATAGGAAGATAAAAATTACGCAGAGGTGAATGGCAAAGGCTGCAAGGATAATTCGAGTACGTCAACAACTACGGCACCATTTGAGATCATCAAACAAGTGCGATGGTATAACGTCTTGGCAGATTCAGTGCAACGACTTCTTTCTAGACTTGGCGAAGCAAAACGTCAGACCCGGCAATTTCATAACTTGAAAATTGCTTCAATCAATCGTAACTGGTCACAATTGGAGGAGTTTCCACAAAGGATGTACAACATTTGTATAGAGCCTAAAACATATGGATTTGGGCAAGACCAACACAGCACTCTGGAAGAATCTTTGCAAGGCTGGTTTATACGATTGGAAGATAACTTCGATGAATTAAATGGGACAACTGTCCAGGCAACATCCCCAGCAACAGCACTTGGTTTAAACTGCCAAAAATTAACCTGCCAAGATTTGACGCAGACTATCTCCAGTGGTGGTAACATCATGATCTGTTTTGTGAAATGATCCATAATCAACCATTATTCAGATGCCAAAAAATGTGGTACGTGATGCAGCAAAACTCGTACAAAATTTTGCACTTTCTGAAGACGACTACAAGTCTGCATGAAAAACTTTGAATGAACGGTTCGAAAATTGACGTTTATTGCTTACAGTCCTTCGTAACAAGCTGATGGCTTAACCATCTATCGCAGGTAATAGGCCCAGCAGAGTGAGATTCTTACATAACACAACGGTCGAATGCATAAGAGGCTTGGAGAACATCAATGTGGCTACGCAATATTAGGAGCCTTTGCTTCTTCACATCTTCATCAGGAGTTTCGATGCCAACACGCACACTCTATCCGAAAAATTACTGACCAACTCACGCAAACTCTAGTCAATGAAGGAGTTCTTAGCCTTTTTGAAAATACGTTTCCAAGCATTAGAGGCACTTGGCAATCAACTAAAGAACTAGTAAGAAAAACTTGAAAACAACCAGTGCGGCCGTAACAATATCATTATGTCTGGTATGCAATTAATCTCATCCAGTCTAATATCACCCAGTACTTCAACAACTCATTCCATCAAAGAGATTGAAAATTATTCAAGGCAAATGGCTGTGCATCAATGCTCTTCGAGAGGGACATAAATCGGTAAATTGTATATCACGAGGTTATAAAGAGTGTTCCAAGAAACACAATAGCTTACTGCACATAGTCGTATCCTCAACCTCAAAAGTGTTAAAGGCACCCACAAAAGACTCTAAGGCAGCCAATAGACAAGGTGGCTCAGCACTTTCTTCGACCACGCTTAATAATCAAGGGAAAATGAAATCTGTCCATTTGAGCATCACACTTGCAAAGTTGAGTGATAGCAACGGAAAAACAATGGAATGCTGAGCATTTTATTACTAACTGTTTTACAAAGAGTCTAGGTCTTGCATTACTCGTATATCAAAATTCGATCCTTATTGAAGAGGTCGGCAGATCAACTGAAAGGCGCAAAAAAGGGGTGAATGTTGTACTTCAGTTAAGGTTGAATGGATATAACACGCATTTGGTAGCATATATAATGGAGAAGATAAAATCTCCTGAGCCATTTATAGAATTAAACATATCTCAGTGGCCCAGACCAAAGAATTTGAAGTTTGCTGATCTGAATTTCCATAACACGGAACGCATCGATCTTTTGTTGAATGCCGAACTGCCAGTTCTGCAAAGCACGCTTCTTGGGTGGATAGTGGCTGGCAAGGTTGACACAGACCAATCTTCTGTTATGCGTGGAGTCCTTGTGGAGGATCAACGGTTAAACAACACAATTGAAAGGTTTTGGTAGCTGGAAGAAGTCGTGTAAAATAACCCACAGCATACTTCTGTGGAGAAACCATTTAAAACATGTTTGAGATAGACGACACTAAGAACGCGTGAAGGCCGATTTCAATGATGACCCTGAATAGCTAGGCAAATCAAGGGATATCGCCACCCACAGATTCTTTGGTATGGAATGAAGGCTTCAACGGGATCCAGAGCTGAAGCGTCAGTACTAGGAGTTTATGAACGAATACAACAACCTTGGACATATGTAGATGGTAAAACCTCAATTATGTAAAGGTCCGCGTTATTACCTGCCACATCAACACATCATCAAACCAAACTGTAGTTCTACTATACCCAGAGTAGTATCCGATGCTTTCTGCAAGACATCTGCAAATATCTCATTGAATGATATATTGGATTCCAGGCCAACTGTCCAAGATGAGTTATTTTCAATTTTGCTTAGTTTATTTCCAATTTCGCGACTGAATCATTAGGTTTTCGTAGCCGATATTGAAAAGATGTATCGGCAGATTCTACTGTATCCTGACGCACGTAAATTTCAATTGCTGATCTGGAGGAATGACCCAAATCAACCATTATGGTACTATCGGTTGAACGGCGTAACATACCCAACGACATGTGCTGCATATTTGGCAACCAAATGCGTTCATTGACTCACTTAAGAGGAAAGACACTGGTATCCACTTGGCGGCCACATCCTGCAACAAGACTTCTATGTGGCTGATGTCATGATCGGATGAAATGTCCTGTCAGAAACGGTTTAGGCTCAGGATAAATTAATCAAGCTGCTAGGAAGTGCCAGGATGAAGCTCTACAAATGGTGTGCCAGACATCGTCATCTGTTACACAATATCACTCCTGACGGCAAAGAAGTGTAACTGGACTTTAATAGTCGCACTGAGGATTGCATCAAAATGCTTGGCCTAACTTGGCTCATCAATGTGGATGATTTTCAAATAAGGATTAATCTCAATCCAGAAAATAATAAAAAGGATGATATTCTCTGACATCGCCAAAATGTTCAATCCACTGTATATCATGCAACCTGTCATGGCCAAATTAGTTTTACAAGACATATGGCGATTGGAGCTGGATTGGTGTGGAGCCTTACCGGAACAGATATTTACCAGATGGTTCAACGTACAACACGTTCATCGCAAATAGAGTATCGGCAATTCAATCACTTCCTGAAACTCGACAGCGAAGAAAATCTAGTAGAGCTACAAATCAATGAAAATCGAACAAAACTCATGACGCAGTCAAGGGAAAATACCTCAAGTACAAAAAATATCACACTTGGCAAATGTACGAGTATATTGATGTTTGGAATGTGTTTTTCCCAATGAGATTTGTTTAATTGTAATTTTTTACTAACAATAGTGTGTAGCTATGGACCGATTTTACTTGTACCAATTACTTAAAGAGATTTAAGATCCTCATTGGTTAACTTAGATCTGTAAACATTTTTTGTGCACTTTACTTGTGTGCTTTTTGAGAATGTTCTCTCAAACAAGTAAGTATTGCCAAAATAGAAACCGGTTTACGAGCAAATTCATGTAAATTATCAAATTGTGCCAGTGGAAAGCTTATAAAAACCCAACAAAGATGATTTTTGATACTTGTTTTTTAATATATCAGTGCAGTGCAATAATTTCCATTTGAAGTTCTGGGGCTAAGGTTTCAATGTTAGCATCAAAAGGATTTTGAAGAATCTTAATTTTATTCGCAATGACATCAAAGTCTGAGAAACGAGTATCAACATTTATTTTCAAAGCACTGAATGCTTCGATGCCAAAATCGAAGGGAAACTCAGTTTCAGTAGGATGATTGATAGAATAGTATTACGTTTTCTCCTTGCAATCGCAAATTCGGTTCGTTCATATGTTTTGTCGAATCAACATAGAATGCTCACTTCTACACCCATTCACTATTTTGTAATTCGGTAAGAGGGCAATGCCTTTCAATAAAAAAAAAATTATCTCTACTCGAAGCTCAAAAAAGCGCTGAAGTACTTTTCCGTACGTACGGCAGTGTGATATGGTAAATGATTTTCTCTGATATCCTTAATAAAATTGCGGAATTATCGGTGATTAAGCCCAGTGGATTGATAAGATTGACAACTGATATTAAATATTGTCACGTGTTATGGTTCGCGACCGATTATTTTAATGTTTTGGGAAAAGAAAACGCACTGTCTTTTAAATGAAGCTAAAAAAATTATTTACTAAGAATTCACAATCGTTAATTTCACTATTTTTACAAAGATGTATTAAAATGTTATTTTTCACTAGTCTATAAATTTATATTTAAACTTTCTTCACTATCAATCAATATCGCCTTGAATTCGCACTCCACACTATCGCAGTTTCCACTATCGTGGTTTTACTATCCTCCCCATTCATTCAGCTTGGCTTTGTATAGGTTTTCTAGTCGTTCAATCAATTCCTCGTACATTGGCGAATGTGCTGACGAGAACTACCTGGAATATTCGAGCAATCCTGAATGGCCGCAGTGACGTCACTTTCAGATGTTGATCATGGATCTACTTGATCCATTCTTGTGCTTTCGAGTACATTCATTTGTTGATCATGATGTTATTAATAGTTGCGACAACAATTGCGACAGTAGTTCACAGAACTATTTGGACACGTTACAATATTTTTCGCACAAGGACTGCTGATGAATGATACAATGTAGTCCAACTAGTTTTGAACCACCATTATTTTCTACAGCCTTTGACACACGTACAACGACTCCTTTATTTTTACCATACATGTTTTGGTCTCCATCAGTTGTAATAGATTTCCAGTTTCTTCATCAAAGTTCAATGGCATTTTCAACTCCTTTAAAAAATCTTCCCCAGTAGTCATGCTGTGAAAGCTGTCAATATCAAGATGTTCTTCATACACTTCATAGCTTTTATTTACTCGTTGAAAAAAAACCAACACCTAAGCCAGGGAAAATCACTCAAGCTGAAAAAATATATTCCCCGTGATGTCTTGTACCCTTCGAGCCACGCTATTTGCTGACAAACTGGCAGTTTTAAATAAATTAACCTTCTCCGGACATATTTCTTCGGCTACTGGAATTACGCATTCCTTGATCGGCTCTCGTTGGCGGCACCGAGATTTAGTTCGAGTGATTCTTTGGATGGACTATCAGGCCGTTCAGATAGGAAACGTGCTGGTTAAATAATCAGAACGTATCGCAGCTGGGTAGACGGACACATGGCCAAAGCGTGATACTGACCATGTCACTTTGTGGAGTGCCGACACGTTAGATTATGATAATGAGATACTCTAACTATCTCTATGTGAAGGCCTGAAAGAGGCTGTACTGCTATAATAAAAATAACAACTTGAAATTATAGCTGAATTTATTGTTTAAATTTCGTTATTGAATTATTCTAAGATATATAAGGAGCCAAAATTATAATAAATTGCTAAACATAAGAAAATTTCTTCCCATTCCAGTAGATAGCTAGTTTTTAGGAGGAGACGAAGGCAGTAGGTAAATGTTCCGCCAAGGGGGAAGGGTTTTAACAGTCCGCGACTAATTAGTTTGGTTGTTCAGCTTGATTGCACGGTGTTTTAAATTTTGTTCGGTGTTTTTATACGCGTAGACTGTTTCTATTGGAATTAGAGTAGCTTATGGTTAGTACCTCACCAGTATTGAAATTAAGAGCGTACGAATTCATTGTTGATCGATTAGCAGCCTCGTAAAGGCAAAATAACAGTAGTGGTGAAAATTTTTTCTTCGGGAAATTATTTTTTGGAACACATTTTAAACAGACATTTAATTCGGTGGCTGGTAAATTGTACTCGGGCTTAGTCTGCTCGCGGAAGACCTGTGACCGAAATTGCTCGCCGAGCTTGCTAGCCTGACAGCAGCTACCTCAAAGTAGGCTATGGGTGCCTGGACTAGTTGACCAATTGGGCATAGTCCGTTGGCACGTACCGAGACTCCACGTCTTTGACTGATGAGAGGTCAGTTTAGATATCCTTTGAGAAATCTTGGGCGGAGGAGAGAACGACGAAAAATCATTACTACTCCCCCTATATGGTGGTAATACATAAAAATAATCAAAATATATTGTTATAATTTTGGACTTTGCTTTAATGGGTTACGATCATAATTGTTGGGCCGTGCTTTTGTTAATTATTTAAATCTTAGTGATTAGTTATAAAGTGAATTAATAAGCTTAAGTATAAATAGATCGGATTATAAAATGTGAGCTCTCGATTGATAGTTTTGCTAAATTATATTAGCTTAGAGATATAGTTAAAATATTTATGATGCCATAGTTGATATTCTGGTTTTTGTAGCGAAAAAGTTCTATTATTTTTATGATTATTGTAAAATACCCTCTATTTCACTGAACTAGTATATTAGATTTAATTTTGCAAATATATATTTCAGGAACTACTTGTTCTTCTTTACTTTTAATTAACCTACCTTCTATTGCGCTTTTGCAAAATATGTATATATACCGAATGCTTTCTTGTTATAAAATTTAAAAAGGTAATTTTAAGTCAAAAAAAAAAACTAACGGGCTTGGAAAGTATACTTCCCAAATTTATATTCAATCTAATTTCTTCAGGTAGTTTGTAAATATTGATGTTTTTGTGCGCGTCTAATTTCAATGGGGTTCTTAACCTTTTTCTTGCTGCTACATCCTGAATTGATAGTGGGTGAGCCTCTTCGATGATGTGTCCTGCGACCGCTGACATGATACCCGTTGTTGCCCTTTCGTATTTTTGGTCATATTTCCGCTTCTTTTTTGTGTTCTTTGAAACATGTGTAATGAAGCATTAATGTAAAGTGACTTTTGAAGAATATAATTTGAACGCCAAAACTTGCTGATTTTTTAATTATAATAATTAATGCTGATGTCCAAAAGAATTTTCGAACAGAAAATAGAAAAAAAAGTGAACAAAATTCAAAAATTTGATAACAAAAATTAAAAAGCAAGAAAAAACACTAGAACGCTTTTTTTTAACAAGGAAATTGGTTAAAGTTCGTGAAGGAATAAAAAATATCTTTAAAGAAAAAAAATGGAAATTCGAAGAAAGATTTTCATAAGCAAGGAAATTAGTTAGCGCATGTGAAGGGACGATAAAGAAAAAGGAAATCGGAACAATGAGTTTTCATAAACAAGGAATTTGGTTAGCGTCCGTGAAGGGACAAAACGGAAAAAAGGAAATGGGAGCTTCGATTTTTTATAAACCATAAACTAGGGTTGGTTAGCGTCCGTAAAGGGATGAAAAGCTTTCTATGAAAAATAAAAGAAATCAAAACAAGGCTTTTTCAAAATTAAAAACCGGAATTGGGTAGCGCTTGAGCAGGGACAAGCATCAATCAAGATTGTGCTTCTGAAGGGATCAGCACGACAGGAGATGTGTTTTAGTTAACGAAGCGTGAATTACTAGCGTAAACTCTGTCTTCACTGAGACTTATGTCTCTTTTTTATTCTTTTTGTTTTTATTCATTACATAGTTGATACAATAATAAAAGTAACATAAAACGTTTTACGGAAAAAGAAGTTGAAAGAAGTATAATTATATATATTTTGTTTTTTTTTGCTTTATCACTACAGCCCCTTTTGGGCATTTGCTTAGAGATAGTCAGAGTATCTCAATATCTTGATCGAATGCATTAGCACTCTACAAGGTGATATGGTTAGTACCACGCTTCAGCCGTGTGTCCATCCACCCAGCTGCGATACATTTTGATTTTAAACCAGCTCACATCATAACTGAACGGGCTTATAGTCCGTCCGAAGAATCAATCGAACTTAATCTCGTTGTCGCTAACGAGGCTTGAACCAGTGACCTTCGGGTTATAGGGTGATTGCTCTAACCACTACACCATCATTTTGTTTAGTAAAAAAAATTAACAGTTTTTATTGAATTCATTTTCTTTTTAAATGTCTCAATATTATGAAGAAGAAAAAAAATTTTCGCTAATAAAATCCAATAAATTTCAATTGATATCGTAAAATTTTAAACATATGTGATATTATAGTAAATAATTTTGTTTATTTGATATCCGCAGGCCAATTCTCTTTTTTCTTTAAAAGCCGTCGGGCCTTGCTTAGTTGTGTGAGCAGACGCGTTTCGACTACTTTGAGTCATCTTCAGTGTCTAAGGGATCTGTTGAAGGGAACGACTTTATATAGTCGTAGGATGGGTTAAGCGGATGGGTAATTAGCGAATGTGTAATTAGCGGATAGACAATTGGCGGGTGGGTAATTAGTGGATGGTTAATGCGGTCAGGAAGTAAATTACTCAAGTGCTAAATTATACCAGGTAGAGGGATATTATGTTTTTGTTTTTTTGCTTGTTGGCTGTCCGTTTGTTCTGTTTCATCTCGTTTCCGTTTTCGTCTAAGAGTGTGGTCTAGTACTGAGAAAATCGCGTCGGAATTGGTAACAAGTTGTTCGTTGATACTATCACCGTCTGTCTTTCTATGTTTATAAATTTCAAGCCTTTCTAGGATGTTAAGTCTCGGTCCTTTGCTTTGTTTGTGTAGCGATTTCATAGAGTTTGTCATAGCATCGGGCTCATGTGCGGCGTTTTGTAGGTGCGTCGCATAATTGGAGTCTGCCTTGTTGTATAAAAAAGATCGTAAGTGCTCTTTGTATCTTGTCGTTAGTTTTCGTGTTGTCCTTCTTATATATACCATGTCGCAGTCCTTGCATGTCAGTTTGTATACTCGTATGCTGCTCTTTTCGTATATTGATGTGTCATTCCGTTTTGGTTTCAGTTTGTTTCCAATGTTGTTGTTCGTTTTGAATGCAGTTTGCAATTTGTATTTCCTAAGGAAGTTTGATAGTTTGTATGTCTCTTTGCCTACGTATGTTAACGGTACCCACTGTTGGTCGTTCTTATGAGTTTCAGTCGGTTGGCGTTCCTGTTTTTGTTTGTACTGTGTGACAAGTTTGTCAATGTCGCATTGTTTGTATCCGTTATTATTAGCTATTCTGTAAATGTTGTTTAGTTCATTGGAGTAGTTAGTGGGAGTCATGGGGATGGAGTGAAGCCTCTGCAACATTGATCTGTACGCTGCTGGCTTATGTTGTGCGGGTTGCGGTGAAAGTATTGGATTTCGATGTAGTCACATCTACCAGATGATCCAGCTCAAGAATATCCTGAAATCAGTAAAGGACAAGATGACGACATCAGAGTGCAGTCTAAAAAATCTCCTGCTCCAATGTCCAAAAGTTTCTATCGGCCAAACGAAGAGACTGGTGACAATACGTTTCAAAGAACACTAAAAAGAAGCGGAAATATAATAAAAAAGAACGAAAGGGCAACAACAGGTAGCATGTCAACTAGTGATGTGCCGGATGTCCGTATCTGTGGATATTCGTGGTGATATAGATATCTATAATAAATACGGGCTATATGACTTAGTTGTCCAAAGCTTGTGTTGTGAATCTGCCAATACTTTAACGTGCGTACATTTCGATACCAAGTCGGCGCAGACGATTTCTTTTTGATGTTCAGAGTCCCTTTCATCGTCGTCACTATCTAACATGTCAGCTATGGAGTCGTCTTAAGTATTGCAGTATTTCTTCCTGACCATTTTTTCCGTGCCCATTGAAATCGTGGCACGGTGATTAACTTCTCTTACAAGTTATGTTATTAGTTTTTGTGAGATATCCTTGGTAAGAAATTCGGTTAAAAACTTACCCTTATATCGAGGATCTAAGAAAGTTGCTGTCTGGAACATTATGCGGTTGTTGATTTCAAAAAAGCGAATATCCAATCTATTTTTCAATGGAAATAAAAAATTAAGAATGGTGGGCGTACTCAAAATGTTGCCACTATCATAGGCTCAGATATTTAGTCATACAATTTATTTAGTGCTTGTACTAGAGGAATGACATCGCATATACATGTAGTTGGAGCACTCATATTTTTCATGATACTCTCCAGAGATTTTAATACTCTTACTAATTCATAAACCAGAATCCACTCCCCAGAATCGAGCTGATCTGTTTTATTATTCGAAGAATAAAGTGACAACGAATCCTTAATGCAACCAAGTTTTTCCAACATATAATAGGTAGAGTTCCAGCAAGTTGGTAGATTTCGCAAACCTTTCAAAACACTTTTGTTGAGCTATCCTGTAATTTTTCTTCATTTTGAGAGTAAAATGGAAACCGTTTCCTCTTTTTTTTATTGCTTCTGTGATTAGCAGATGAAGTTTATGAGCAACACAGTCTATATGATTGAAATTGGATAAAGTGCAGGCTCGTTTCATTCTCGCTCCTCCGTCTCTTACCATACACTGTACATTTTGTGTTACGATTTCCCAGTCCTGAAGCATGGACTCAAAGGTTGCCACAATATAATCTCCTGTGTGGTGTTCTTCAAGAAGTTTCGCTTTTGAGATAATATTTTTTCAGACGAAATCTTTTGCAATGCCGTGGCATGTTAAGGATAATAGTGAAACTCCGGAATAGTAATCTGACCAAATATATGACGTAAACAATATTTTCTCAAAATCCTTTAAGGTATCTTTAATTTTGGATGAGAATTAACCATAAATTTCATTACATATAAGGTCAGTAAAATATTTCCTGCCTTTAAAGTGTAATTTGGAACAAGATGATCAATCAATCGCCAAAATCCCAATTGTTCTACGTTTGAAACGATAAATCACATAAAGCTATCATTTCAGCGATAGTATGATCGACTCTTATTGACTTGGGATTCGTATTATCCCACATCTTGATATTTTCTAGATATTTCTAGAAGTTTACTTGTCTGAATTCCCGTTTTGCTGCTTAAAAATATGTTCCATGCTAGATGTTCTCCTTGACACTCTTCTTGGCGAAATTTTCTTCTAACAATGTCTCATATTCTCTCGGATGCTTATTCTGGATATGATTTTTCAATGAAGTTGTACCTATTTCTTTTTGAAAATAGCTTCCTCCTCATATTTTGCATTTGGCGCATCCATCATTCACTGTTAGAAAATACCTCCAAACATCACTGCTTAACTTTTTTGATGACTTTTTTGTCAAAGTTCAAGCAATGTTTTTCAATAATAAGAAACAAAATGTACACCACCTTGTGCTACTCAAAACTAGAAAAGAAAAACACTGAATGAATCCTTCCGGCATTAATTCTACTCTATCCTATGCAGCACTATACTGTCAACAAAATCAAACACAATGTAACTCTATATACCTTGGTGATTCTTTTTTTTTATTTCGTAGAATCATCGATGCAAAAGCACGTGCAAAGTCAAAAACTGCAAACAACCAAAAAACGATGAGATCCGTATTCGCGGATCTAAAGACTTTTGATCCGTATCCACGGATACTTATTTTTTGCAATCTGGCACATCTCTAATGTCAACGGTCGCAGGTCACAGCCTCACCCATCATTAATTCGGGACGTAGCAGTAATAAAAAGATTAAGAGCCCGTTTCAAAGTAGACGCGTATGAAAACATTAATATTTACAAACTACCTGAAGATGGTTTAATAAATATACCATCCAATTAAATAGTTTGTAGTAATCGAGCAGTCACACAAGAAAACTGCTCGAAAACCTTCCTACCTCCAATTTTTTGTGGCAGATTGAGAAAAAATATTTAAATTGTTTACATTCATAATCGTAATTTGTTAAATAGTTTTCTTTCTTATTATCATTTTGAATGTTATTTTTTATCAATTTTCCTTTCGATTAAATTTAAATGTTTACCTTTTATTATATTCGTTATGAGATTTAACTTTTATTACTATTCCAAATCCTCTTCATTTTCCTTTACATCGGTCAAATTAAGTTTTCAAACAATTTCAAATCTGCCACATAAAATTCAAAGTATGAGAACGCTGGTTTAGTACACCTCAACGGTGTATTAGATCAGCGAATGGAATGGAATTCAGTGGGTGGATTGACGTCTATGTCAATTTGACGTATCCGGTGGTCGTCACAGATCAAATTATAGTGAGATCCACTTCAAGTGAGGCGCCACGGATCCAAGTATCACACAGTTTCCGCACGTATTCTGTCCAAAAAGATAGAATCTCTTCGATTGTCAGCGGCCCGCGTGGGCTAACTTTGAACGGTGAATTTCGGCCGCCTTCGAGCCCGCAATCGAACCATTGGATCAATATGTTAAAATCAAATTGAAGCTAGAAAAATGGAAACTCAACGAGTTTATTGAGTCAATAAAAGAAGACCCATCAACAATTAATGTAAGCTACATTTTCGATCAGTTAAATAAAGCAAACACTTTCCGATTAGTTGCAATAGAATAAGATTACGACCTTGAAAAAATATTCAACAGCGGGTATCTAAAGGAAAAACAGTGATAAGTTTTCTGAGCAAAAGTAAACATCCCCGAAAGGGTTTAGTGGATTTTTTGCTTATTTTGAGGGTTTAGTAGATTTTCTGCTTGTTTTATAAGGAGGCTATAAGGAAATGAAAAAGATCCTTAATGAACAAAGTGCCCTCCCTCAACAAATTGATACTGAGCTTGTATGTATGAAACAACATCGAGGAAGATTTAAAAGATGAGAAAAATCAACTTTAGTATTTGAGTGCCACATTTTTAAGCTGTATGCAGAGATTATCAGCTAATAGGTTTTGTGATAATATAATGCCAGCATTGAATTAATTTCGCATATTTTTGTTTGCATTATTAACGTAGCGATACGGATTCATGTTTGGTTTATTTATCACAAAAGTGCGAATCGAGATTACTTTAATATATGTTTAACGTAGGAGGTACTTTTCATGATCACAAAGTTTATTTTCTAATTTTCGTGGAGCATGCTAATAGTTACTAGAAAAGTTAATTTGAAATGTTTGATTATCGCTTGTTGGCATATTATAATAGTAGTCACTAAATGTGATTCAAATCTAAATGCTATATTAGAATCAGGGAAAATTATTGGAGCTCCTTATGATATGTTTAAAGATTAAGCAATGAAAGCAGTTTTTAGAATATTCAGTTTAAATTCAGCATAAATGTACTCGAGCGCTCGACGAGGGAATGAAGTGAGTTTTTTAACGCTTCATTTTATAATATTTTCTAGAATATATTATTTAGATTTATATTTAATATAAAAACACAACATTAATCAAGTATATTAATTATATAAAACTTGAAGATACCATACAAGAAAAATAATTTTCATATTTGATAATAATTGAAAAGATGTTTCCCAATTCGTTACAAATATTTCGTTGTCTAATTATTGTATTATTGTCCTGATTTAATCGAAAAGCTTAGAGAAATAATTGCCCATTCAAATCGAAGGACAAACGAAACTATGAAAGCTAAAATTTTTACGAGGTAGTCATTGCCATGTTTAAATTGTAACTGTAGAGAAGCTATGTCCAGTCTGTCCAGTATATGGCTAGTCAACCACTCCTAAATAAGTTCAACGTAGGTATTAATGAAGAGTAATTCAAAAATTTATGTATCGTGTATGGGATGTTTACGCATTCTAAATTACTCCCACTTTTTGCATGATTCGCATAAATAGGTTTCATATACTAAGTAGCATATTGGATAAACCTTTTTTTTAAACACTATTTCACTCATTAAACAGAAAGTATCAAGACTTCACAAGATACTAAACCCTAATGAAAATCAGGCATTTTTCTACATTTCGATATCGGTACAAGTTTGAAGATAAAAGACATTTTGAAGCAGTCATCGGTATTGAAATTGTTAAATATAAATTTACAGGGATAAGGAAATATTTTGGACTTAATTATTTATACAAATTAATGAAGTTAGGGTAAAGAAAGTCTCAAGTAGTCAAGAAGATTGCTAATATCCGCATTTTTATCGCTTTGTATATTTATATATTTAAAAAAAAAGAAAATAATCACCATAACATAACAAATAACAAATTCGCTTTGTTAAATGTTTCTTGCTACGATTTATAATACAATGGATTATTAAACATTATAAACTTCGGTCTTTCCATTTCGGTTTACCTGACCGGGTATACGACCCACAACGATGGGAGGCTCTTGCCGGGTAGAGTGGCCTTCCGCTCGCGTGCCCTTTTATGGTATAGAGTTATGTGATTCGAGCACATAATTCTATAACATAAATTGTCCACGTCTATATTTCTCATTTGATGGGAAAATTCATGCAAGTAATGATTGTATGATTTTTCCACTCAAATGGAAAATATATGGCCACGTCTATGTTTGGATTTTGAGCCGGCTGGGTGGGTGCGAGGAGGCACCACCTCCATCTGGATGCCCCACTCTTATTTGTGGGCCACGAGAACCATCGGGTAACTCCGTCTGTCTTCCCCAGGTCCAGTTTGTCCTTAGCGTCAGCAATTTCCGACCCTTAGTCGGTTACCTCCGTTTCGACTTCGGTCGGCATTTTATTTGACCCCAGAAATTCGTGGATGTGAAATTCTTTTGCAGTGGGTCCTAGTACGGGGGGGAAAAACCCCGCTCCACGACACCGCAACGCTAGCCTGCCAGCGCATTCTCGCGTCCCAAGACAACGCCAATCTCAGCGGATCCCAACATCCTCTTCCGCTGAGGCTGCAGTCCTTTACGTACATTTATATATAACTACTTTCGCTATCTTTTAATATTATAACAAAAAGTATTCGGTATATTTTGTAAAAGCTGAAGAAGGCAACAAGTAGTTCCCAAAATACGTATATGTAAAATTAGATCAAATAAATTAGTTTGGCGAAATATAGGGTGTTTTGTAATCATAAAAGTAATTAAAATATAGTATTTACAAGCTAATCATATGGTTGGTTAGCTAATTCCTTCACTTTTTTCACTAACTTGCATTTATCTATGAACCCACGGTAATGTAAAAGTTAATTTTTTACCAAATATGCATAATTTCAAAGCACCCTTGGGCTTATTGAGCTTTGTAATAATTTATATGCTTTAAATTCGTTTTTTGTCAGTAAAACATTAGGGATGGTTATATATCATACAACTCGTAATATTCCAGGGTTAATTGCGCAAATCTCCTTGGCTTCCAATTTCATCATTGAACGTATTCACGGTAATCAACAGCTTCAACTGTCAATAGGTGTTTCTCTGTTATCGCGGTGTCACACACCACACAGTGTAAAGTAGTCACCGGTAGTCAATTTAACTTTCATTGAAGATTGAAGCGATGGACGTTACTACCGAAATAATTTTCTACATTACCATAGCAGTTTTAATTCACGTACTAGTTTATTATTTGGTAGCATCCACATCGAAGAAGAAGAAACGTCGTATTAGAGGTAAACATGTAGTGGTCACGGGTGGATCCAGTGGAATTGGTCTATGGTCAGCGATTACCTGTGCCAAAGAAGGGGCTCACGTTACGATTGTTGCGAGAAATGTCCAAACATTAGGTAAGTCCATAGATATTACTTTCAAGTAATAATTCATCCAATCAGTTAATATTTGGACACATGCATGCAACAAATGATTACATTCTAATCCTTCCTAGAAAAAGCAGCCAAACTCATCGAGCATCACCGGGAAAATGATTTCCAACGTATTGCATACAAATCAATAGATCTAACAAAAAGTTACGACGAAGTAGCTACATCCTTAGATGAGGTTGAATTAGAAGGAGGTCCAATTAATATGCTCATAAATTGTGCAGGCATCGCCATTTGTGGAGTATTTGAAGAAATATCTCCGTCGGATGCACAATTTTTAATGGATGCTAACTACAAAACTGCATACAATTGCACACGTTATGTTCTACCAAAAATGAAAGCTGCTAAAGACGGGATTATTGTTATAACAGGATCACAAGCATCACTTCTTGGAATTTACGGTTATGGTCCGTATTCGGCGGCTAAGTTCGCGCTGCGAGGAATGGCTGAAACAATTGCAATGGAAACTCGTCATTTAGGAATTTCCGTAACCCTGGCACTGCCGGCGGATACTGACACTCCCGGCTTTGAGAATGAAGAGAAAACCAAACCGAAGGAGACAAAAATCATTTCAGGATCTGGTGGACTTCACTCGCCGGAGAAAGTAGGCAAGAAGTTAGTGGAAGATGCATTAGTAAGTTAGCTAGCGTTTTACTCTAATTATCTACCCTCGTTCTAAATTAAACGATATAATATACTATTTCAGAACGAAAACTTCTTCTCAATCGTTGGAACAGAAAGTTGGCTATTAACTCTTCTATGTTCTGGCATGGCACCGTGGGGAGGATTTTTATTCACTGTTATACATGCCTTGCTTTTAGCGCCACTCCGCCTTATTTCATACATCTTACAATTTCACTTTTCCAGCATTATCAAAAAATGTGCACGGGAGAAAGCGGAACAGAAAGAGAAAACTTCATAGATGCATTCCATATCAAAGTACTCGACGCAATTTACAAAGATTTTATATATCCTTTTCCTGTTGGTAGTGTGACAGCAATTAGATAAGTGTACTTATATACCAAAGGTTATATTCAAATATATATGCTGTCCTGTTTTTGTGCTTGTTTTCAATTAATTTTATGCAGGGTCTTTAAATCATAAATTATCTTTCATATTTTACCCCTTTGTTTCAACGATTTAAAATGAAATAATTCACCCAAACTGCGTTAATGCGCTTTGACGATAAAAATTACACTTTAAACATGCAGATTATGTTCAATTGAGCATGAAAATACATGATTTTGCAAAGTAATACTTTGATCGGTTCACCGAGCACTTGTTCGCAAAATAAACATTTTATTGCAACAACGCCCACTAATAATAAGTGTAGAATCGTGTACTTTAGCTTGTACATGTGAGTCGTAAAACTAGCTTATAGAATACGTCGGTCTGCAATTTTAACTTCTGAAAGATTTATGATAGAAAAGAAAACATATATTTACCTGACCGATAAATTCAAATGCGCTTTATTTCATGAATATAATATAGTCAGAAACTAAATAGTTCGCTTGATACTCTAAATTTAAACAAGATAGCAATCGAAATTAGTCGAAAAAACTATAGCATTTTTATCAAATGAGAATAATTAAATATCAATTAATGAATATGAAAAAACCAACCGACTGTTAAAATTTGCGCAGATTATAAAGAACACAATAAAATAGTATACTTTTAAGTTTAATGTGTTCTAACTTAACTCTACAAAATTCCAATCAAAAACATTAACTTATCCCAATGCTCGTATATTTAAATAACAATATTCCTAACCTACTTGTTAAAACATCTCTCAAATTAAAAAAAAAAGCTGGTCACGCAAACAAACAACAATAACATTAAATGTAGCAGTAATGAACTGAAAATCGAAAAAGAATAGCTTGCACCGTCCCTCTCCGACCAGCATCAAGCAACACAGCAAATGAGTATCTCTGGAGACATTCAGAAGCTTTCGACATTTCCTCTTTATTTTCAAAGGTGTGTCCATTAACGCCTGATAAATGAACTGTTGCATAGAAATAACTCGAGTTTATGCTTCAACACGGTATACAGTTGTTGGTCTTCATCCTTGCATATTCTACTTAAACAAAATGAACAATGGAAACTATCCACGAGTAAATGTTCAGACCATTCCAGACCGCTATCTTCTACCTCTCATCTCTCAACAATGATCAAACCGCCGCATATTTTCAACCTAAGACCTTGTGGGGCTTATTATCAAATCCATGAAGCTGCTTAAAACAATTCGCACACCTTTTAGACTCTTCGGGTTCACACGGATGACTTTCGGATTGTGTAATGTAGCGCAAACCGAATTCTATGTCTAACATTTGTTCCGTACAGACGTGTTCTTAACAAAAGAGTAAATTCAGAAAAATTAACTATTATAACGAAATCACTGGTCGATTTCCGAATTTTGGGGAGTTTCCACACTTCACCTATACTCAAATAGCGAAAAAATCCGGACCTTACTGTTGAATGGTCTGGAATGCGGGGAATCCGGTCGATGTTCAAAGTACTGCACCATACATTGAATTTATTTCTGTCATAACCTTCGCAATGAGAAGATCGACGGTAAAAAAGAAGAATTTACCACTTTATCTGGGACAAGTTTCTAACAAAACCAGTCCAAGTGCCATTCAATAAATAAGGTACTTGAATTTCAGAGTGATGACGTGAAAAAGGCTCCAGAAAAGAGAAGTTACCAGTTTTACCGGTGTCAACTTTTTACTGTGACAATAATGATATGCAATTTACATAGAGACATGGCCAAATACACGTGGCTCGGCACTCACTACTCAACCGAATGAAGGAAACAGTTCTTCACTATAGTCTAAATCGAACACATTCGTACTCTACACAATGATACAATCTAGGTCGAATATGCTCGCACGCATCACTATAGTCTCTTCAACTTATTTTAAGGAACTGAATAAATGTTGAAGACATAGTCCCTGAGATATACAGGCTTCCGTTGATTTTTGGGAGACCTGCGTGATGGAGTCCCAGGCGGACTTGTAGTATTTACATGGGATGTAATACTATATGTCCGTAAAGAACAGCAGCGGTGGTCTGTTGCCTCAAAGAGCGAAAAATTAGTGCTACGCTGGAAATGGCTTTATACGAGGTGTGTTCAAAAAGTATCGCGAATTTTGAATTTTCGCGGGTTACGTATATTCGAATTTCGATTTTTTTGTGGCGTTATGTTGGTACTCATGTCTGTCACTTATGCCGACAAGCTCGGCCATTTTGAATGTTCACTTGATTGGTGATAGCTGCTTTACTTGCACGTGTTTTCAATCGTCTTTGATTTTTACTTATTCAAAAAAATGGATCAAAGAACGTGTATCAAATTTTGTGTGAAAAACGAAATTAAGTGCGCGGATGCATTCCGAATGTTGACTGTGGCATACGGAGAAGCTACCTTGGACCGAAGCAACGTTTATCGGTGGTAAAAAATGTTTTTAGAAGGCCGAGAAGATGTGAACGACGAAGAGCGTGCCGGACGCCCGAGCACTTCAACAACAGACGAAAAAATTAATGAAGTGGAGAAAATGGTATTGGCCAATCGTCGAATCACCGTTAGAGAAGTTGCTGAGGACCTAAACATATCGATTGGCTCGTGCCATTCGATTTTTATCAACGATTTGGGCATGAGACGGGTCGCCGCGAAATTCGTACCAAAATTGCTCAATTGCGACCAAAAACAGCAACGCATGAACATTGCTAATGAGATGTTAAACTCTGTCCGCGACGAACCAAATTTGCTCCAGAGGGTCATAACTGGTGACGAATCGTGGGTTTATGGTTATGACGTGGAAACCAAAGCTCAATCATCTCAATGGAAGCTGCCGCATGAACCAAGACCGAAAAAAGCGCACCAAGTTCGGTCGAATGTGAAAGTTTTGCTGACAGTTTTCTTCGATTGCAGGGGCGTGGTGCATCATGAGTTCTTGCCACAGGGAAGAACGGTCAATAAGGAATATTACCTGCAAGTTATGCGCAATTTGCGCGAAGCAATCCGCCAGAAACGCCCGGATTTGTGGGAGAACAAAAATTGGCTTTTGCACCACGACAACGCCCCTGCTCACACATCGTTGCTTGTGCGTGACTTTTTGGCCAAAAACAACACACTAATGATACCGCAGCCACCGTATTCCCCAGATCCCCCAGACCTTTTCTTTTTTCCTAAACTGAAGACGCCCATGAAAGGACGACGTTACGCTACGCTTGACGAGATAAAGACGGCATCGAAGGAGGAGCTGAACAAGATTTAAAAAAATGATTTTTTGAAGTGCTTCGAAGATTGGAAAAACCGTTGGCACAAGTGTATAATATCTCATGGGGATTACTTTGAAGAGGACAAAATAGATATTCATGAATAAATAAATAATTTTTGAAAAAAAAAACAAAATTCGCGATATTTTTTGAACACACCTCGTATGTGCTGGCAGCTAGCGTTGCGGTGTCATGGAGCGGGTTCTTTTCGCCAGCACAAGGTCCCACTACAAAGTTTCACGCTTACGAATTACTTTGGTGATCAGAGTCAGGGAAAAACGCAAAAAAACGATTCACTCCATAGGCGTTAAGGCCTAGGTAACAAACCAAAAGGTAATTTCGTCTTTGTCGGGAACGGTCACGACCCACAAATAAGAGTGGGGCATCCAGGTAGCGGTTGTGGCCCCACGTACCCCTCCCAACTGGATCAAGAATCTAAAAACGACTCCTTGACCCATATCGGGTGCAGAAGCATACAAAAAAAAGAGGGAGAGCTTACCCGATGGCTAGCTCATAAATGGAGGGGCCAGCTAACGTGGCGGGTCCCATACCCGTTCGAAGTGCAAATGGAAAGACTAAATATTTTCCCTTAACTGAACATGTTTTATTCTAATCGGTTTCAAAAGCAACAATTCAATTTTTCCTACGTAACTATCTTAATCCGATGCAAATTCAACACATTTATGGACACTTCGCGAGTGAGTAATTTCAATTATTAATAAATCTTCTCGCCAATGCATTTATCAAATATTTCATTAAATAATTCGTAAAAAATGTATAAATTAAATAAATTATTGGATAATTCGCGACAATGTATAAGTTAAATAATTCCGTAAAGATTACACAGATAAACTGCTTTAAAGCCGTCCTGCTCAATATTTTCATAGATACTAGAATTTCAATAATAGCATTTCTTTTTTTTATTTAACAATAAGTTGTCCATTATTTAGAATTGGTAAAAATTATTTATATGTTTCAACAATAGCGAAAACAAAGAAAAAGGGTCCTCACCCACTCCTTCAACGAGCGCTCGTTGCCTGAAATTTCGCCAACTCTAGTAATTTTTTGACCGATATGATGCATTAATTTCATTAGATTACAAACTGGCACAGCTAGAGGGATGTTATAGCCACTTGTAACAAAAAAAAAAACTATTCGGGATACACAGTAATCTAAATAAATTGAAGATTTAAATAAATTTTATGTAATTCACGCTTAAGGATTTCCCGTAAATTGCATTACTAAACAAGGTTTACGTTTCAATTAGCACTCCACTAGTATCTACAAGACCGGATTAAAACTACAAACCACCACGCGTTGCATAGAATCTAAGAATTCTTGACTTTAATATGATTGCCATACGGAGCTAACTAGAAAATAATTGTATTTGCATTCCAGCTCAACGCCACATAACGAATCAACCATTTTCATTCTTGTTGCCATTGAAGGCACGACACCCATTTATCATTGCTTCCCTCCCCGGACACTGTAGAGCCAATGTTTATATAGGTTACTCAATTCTGGCTGATTGAAACCCAACAATTTCAATCAGCCAGAATTGAAGGGAATTTCAAACACTTAAGTACGCTGAAAGCGTGCAGCACCGACAGATACTACAACCGAGCGCTGTTAACGTTTTTTTTACTTTGCTTTGCTTACGAAGATCTGTCCGAAAATTCTTTCTTGCGCAAAGTGCTGTCATCGATGCAATAATACAACATCCATGCCTTCTAAATTACATTATGCCGTAAAAATTAGCGCACGTTCCACTCCTCTCTGCTGCTGTACTTGCAAGTCCTATTGCATTCCAGTCGTTTCCACCTTGTGCACTTTTACTTGAATTCATATGGAACTCCGATTATCTCATTAATTTTCACTTCCATCGCTGCACTTGTCCGTTGACCTCCCTTTCCAAACCTGAGGCCGCCATTTATTCAATAATTGTTTATTTGTAAAAAGCAACCATTTGAAAAGGTCAGCATTTGCTCAGCTTTCAAACTACTTAGTCCCACACTTTACTCTTCCGTTCGGCTGTAGATGTTCAAATAGAAATCGTAGGGAAAACGCTAAGTCATGGGTCCTGTTCGATACCGCTAGGTTATGCAAGTCTTTAACCAAGCCACACCCGATATCACGTTCAGGGTCGGCTATTTCGGGATTCCGGAATTGTACTCACACTTGGGCTCACTAAAAGATTTTCGATCTTGGGACGGTAATTGAAAGCGAATTTCACTTTTTCAAGGCAATTTGGGGCTGAATGGAAACACTTGGGATCTATTTTTCGCACGACGATTTTGCTTTTCGAACGACTTTCACGTCACACGATTCCATTTCATAGCCGATTTCACTAGCAACCAAATCCGTCCAGCGCAACAAACGTAAACACTTAACTTAACTAACACGAATCGGACGAAAAACTAATTAGAAATTCATACCGGAACCTTTCTTTCTTTTCGCTTTATTCTAACCTTCTTTTTTCCCGTTTTCCTCCCCGGATCTTTCATCGAACCGTCGCCGTTCGTGACCTCGCAGCAACTCGATGTCAACGAGAATAGTCTTCCCGTTGTTTGTCGAAGTGGATGACTTCCTATCTCATTGGAATTTTTTCTTTCCCGGATGGGAATATTTTGTTATTCATCATTTATTATAACTTGTGGATAATCATTAGCCAATGGAATGTTATCATCATGTAGATTTCCAATTAATGACGTATTTATGAATGGTTTTAAATGTAGCAAATACGAGTATTTAAAGATTTTATGAATTTAATTGTTTCTTAGGTCGTTCGAACTACCCATCGGATATTTGTCTTACAACTCAAATAGCAATAAAACTATGGGTACTAGTATTTATGTAAAGTAATGCAAGAACTTATGTAAATTAGCTTCCACCGCTCTACTTGGCTAGATGCTTAAGATGAGTAAGCGCCAATAGCGGATGTTGTAGGCATATGGCAAACGGAGGGCTAGCTCGCATACTGTTTAAATGTTTCTGAAGGAGTATTTTGGCTATAGTTTAGCGATGGGGAGGCTGTTTTGAATAAACGTGCACTTTCATCGTTTGTGAATTTATTGTTTTGATGTAGCGATGGCGTTTTTGTCTATATCCCATGCTTGATATTGGACTGCTAATGCCAACATTAGTGTTTTAAGAGAAAAGTATAAAAGCCGGCAGAGTGCTGGGAGGTAAGTATTTATCTATTGATTGGTGCTGTGTGGGTGTTGGTTGCAGTCTTTGCTATGAATGAAGCAGCAGCTGCGTATGGAGAAGCTGTTAAATATCGAGAACCTCGGCCCGATAAAGAACGAGTTTTTTTGATTAAACACAATTTATTGCCCGCATTTATTTAGTTTATTAGCATACTCGTCGAAATGAGCTTGGTCGACAGTTATAATCGGTTGCGTTTTATTTTCCAAGAATTTCAATAAGACCGTATCATTTCGTAAATGAATGATTTAGCATATATGTACACTATTTAAAATAGAATTTTTTAAGATTTATTTGAAGCAGCGCAGACGATTATAAAGCATCAATTGTACTAGCTTCCAGTTGATGTGTAGGAACCATTGCATCAGTTTCTATTAAGTTTCTTTCCAAACAATCATTCTATATCAACCACTGGTTATTATGCCAATTAATGAGCTATATATCAATGAAAGCATTAAACGATTGATTCTTCGAATTATTAAAGCTATTCATATTATTGGAAAATGCTTGTTAATGCATGGTCGATGTTGCATTGAAATTCGCCAATATTTGATTGTGCGGTGATGGCATTGTTTGCGGACTTAATACCTTATTGGACAATATCAAATGGACTGAAATTGCAGCAACCAATCTGGGCACTTCGACTTCTCATGTCCTTTTCATGAAGGTCCCTCGAGCAGTTTACCTAAGTGGACTGATCGATTACTACAAACTAAGCTGAACAAGTGGACCATGTATGTCAAATTGTCTACCTAGGCGGCTTTCATGCGTCAAAGTTGGTGCTGGTGGCGGCAGTCTATTTGCACGCCTACAGTTTCTGTTGAGGGTGGCACACCTATTCCGTTCTGCGGAATCGAAGGAGCGAACGAGACTTGTTTCTTCGGAACCAATGTGCTGACTAACTAATTAATATGGTAGAGTGCAGCCGGTGTCCATTTCGTCCATACAATGGTACTGGCAAAGTTTCCCGAATCGCCAAATTTCTTAATTTCCAAAGTGAATCTTTGCTTGCACTCTCTATCTCTCTCACTTGGAGAGTACGAACCCACAAGTTGGTAGGTGCTGTTGGAGCAAGAGCTTTGCTGTTTAGGAGCAGGGCGTTGAGACAAGTGTGGATCCTTCTCTTCATTTACAGCTCCGAAGGAGACAGACCTGATGCTAAAGGTGTTATTCCATAACAGAACATTATGTGCTGTAGTTTGTGGTTGGCTGCTTCGGTGTGCTAAACTTTTGGAATACCCCACTCTCTTTACAATATCTCCGGAACTCTTTGCCTTTAAAAATCGTAGTCCGAAACTATTACGTAGGGATAACCATGCACCTTAAAGATGCCTTCAAGCAGAGAGATTGTTGAAGCAGAAGACGGAGCATCACGAATTATGTGAACCTCTGCCCACTTCGAGTTTGCATCCATGCACATCAAAAAGAAATGTCCACGCAAAGGGCCTCTCATAGTCAATGTGCACTCTCTCCCAATTATCATCAGGCTGATCCCAGAATTCACAGATCTTCACAAGACGCTCTATGCCTTTATCCAAGCCTTCCTAATATACATATCTCCCGACAAATTGTTTCATTTTTGTGATTCCCGTATGCCTTGCATGAAGCTCCTGTAGAATTAGTATTTGGAGAGACTATGGGATCACTGCCCACTCGAAACGGAAAAGCATGTTGCCAGAGATAGTGTTCAAGCTATTCTTGCGGCTGGTCTTAAGCTCCTGTAGTAATGCTTGCAACTTTGTATCTTTTGCAGTTTCCTTAGCAACTATCTCTGCGATGATAGATAGATTGGAGGTCTGCAGCAGTGTTTGTTTCAGCATACAGCGCGTTAACTTCTTGATCAATTAAAATCTTTGGTGACTCACTAGTTGTAGAGACTTGTGCACGGGACAGACAGTCGACATTTTCATTTTCTTTTCCCTTCTAGCATTGAACTGTGTAGTCAATCCCACTGAGGGAAGAGGCGTACCCTAGCAAACATGAAGAGATAATCTGTGGCAGTGAACGGTCTGTATGAAAAATCCTTGAAAGTGGCTTATTGTCTGTGACAAGAACGAAACATTTGCAAAATAAGTAGTTGTAGAAGTACGTCGCTGCGTATAGGATAGCCAGCGATTCTCTGTCAAGCTGATTATTATTTGACTCAGCCTGCGTCAGACCTCACGAGGCGTAGCCAATTGGACGCTTCTGACCATCAATTTCGTGGCTAAGTACTGCGGCTATTCCGCTTGCCGAGGCAACAGTGGTATCGCTTGTTTTGAAGGATCAAACGAAATAACCACTCTGTCAGAGCATTGTTCTATCTTGAGATTCACAAAGGAAGTTTCAGCAGCTGCCGACCAAAAGAAACTTTCACCCTTTCTGAGTAAGCGCCGTGGCGGTTAGGTCTTTGAAGAGAAGTCTGGAATAAATTTGGCCCAATATACATATGACCAGGCTATGGAATCTCCTCAATTCATCCACATTCTTCGGTCACGTCATCCGAGAAGCTGCTTGAACCTTAGCTGGGCATTTCTGAATCTGATTGTGTGACACTACACGACCAAGGTTGCTTATGCTTTCCTTGAAGAATGAGCGTGCTTCGCACGGTTGAGGTGGAGATCATTGACTTTGAGACGCTCCAGGTATGTGCCGAGATTTCTGGTGTACTCCTCGAGCTCTGAGCCATGACAGATGATGTCATCAAAGTGTGCCTCGACCTTTGGAAGGTCGCTCAGCAATTAACCCAGGGCCCGGTTGAATTCCGCTAGAGCGATCTTAATACCGAAGCTGAGACGGTCCATTTTGAATGTAACCTTATGCGTTGTAATCATTTGAATCTTGTTCCCTTCTTCATTGGCCCGTAAAGGCAAATATGCCTTATACAACTCCAATTTAAAAAAGTCCTTGGAACCTTTGGGACTATGCAGAACCTCATCCATTCCGTGGATGGGGTGATTTGAAGCAACGAGTCTGGAATTCACCCCACACTTGTAATTCAAGCATAGCCTTGACCCACCGTAGGGCTTAGCTATAGCAAAGAGTGGCGATCCCCAATCGCTTGATGCAATTAGCGATGACTCCTTGAGACTCCAGTGAGGCTAACTCTCTCTCAACTTGATCTCGCAATGCAAGGGGAACATCGCGTTAATGGATCAAAACTGATTTCACGCTCTCTCTCTGAGTTGAAGATTAACTTCTACGTTCGGAACACACCCAATCCTCTCTTCGAAAATGGATTGGCATTTCTTGAAGATGTCTTCGAGCGAAGTGACTACGTTCATGTTGAGTTGACGGAGAGCTGAATTTTTATGGCTATCAATCTCGTTGAGGCTGATTCCGAGCCTACGAATCCACATACGTCCGAGCAAAGCGTCATACCCTGCTAGCACTAGGAATAGATCGACTTCCATTGAATTCCCTTTGTAGACAACTGAGATGGGGACTTTACCTTTTGGCTTGATGACGTGATCTGAGTAAGAGCGGAAGGAGTCTGAAGTCAGCTGCGACGGTACTTTAAGACCCAATTTGTAGAAAGCAGTTTCTGCGAGCAAAGAGAAGCGTGCGCCTGAGTCTATTTCAAATGCTTGCGGCTTGTCGTTGAGTGTGACCACATCGGTGTATTTATTAGTGTCTGATCCAACCTCGTATAAATCCTCGATATTTTCAATGCAAGCAATACCATACTATATTTGCTGTTGAGGTGACGATCTTCTTCGTCTTCTTGAGGATGATGGGTTGACAGCGTGTTGATCTTCAATTTTTGGAGCCAAGTTGTGACCGATTTTTCCAGAAGAGGTGCACTTCATGGATTTCCGATTTGTTCTGTAGCTACGCGATTTATCGTTTGTGCAACCACAGTTGAGACAAAGACCATCGAGACCTAATGACTGATAACCCACCCGGCTTCTAGAAATGTGAGACTGAGAACGATAACGTGGATGAGAGCTGGGCTAATGACGATTGTCTTGAGACTTGGAACGCTGGCGGCTACAACGATTTCCTTCTTGACGACGATTGATTTTGTTTGCATTTGCAACTTGATCCAGTGGCTTCTCTGGTGGGTTACTTAGTTGACTTGACTCGAGTCGGGATGCTTCCAGTGCTGTTGTTATCGTTAGAAATCCGTCGAAAACCTTGAGGTTTGTGTCTTGTAGGATCTGCTCACGTATCCAGCTGTCCTTCAGGCCTCTGATCAACTGAGCAGGAAGGAGTATATTAGCTATGGAAAACTTATTTTTACAGGTGGCATTGGGACACAGTGTAGAAACACAGTCATTATACATTCCTGTCAGAGATGTAACAAAATTCGAGATTGACTGATATGGCTGCTGAGAAAGTAGTGCTTAGAAACGACGGTTGATACTGATGGAGCCAGCATTTTCTCGATATGACACTTCAAAGTTTTGAATTCGATTTCATTGATAGGATTATCTGGTCCTAAAAATGGAGCTAGATTGTTAAAGTGATCTTTTCCAATCGATGAATGCAAGGGTTGAGCCTTTTTTTACTGTCACTAACATTTTTAAGATCACAATAGTGTTCAAAACGCTACATATTCGACGAATTTTTTTTTTCATTTTTGCGTCATAGCTTTCAAAAGGTGTCACTTGTGTTGCTGGTGTGATTTGCTGACTTCCAAGAGTAGATATCAAAACTGATAAGAACCTTTCAGACTACGCTGAATTCATTTTCTCCGATTTGCGATTGCTCACCAATTCTGAGTAGGACCAAAATGCATAAATTATCTTAGAACTAATGTTTAAAATGCCAAAACAGCGTTTAGTTTGCGAAAACAGGAAAGTTGGAGTAGAAACCAATTCTTGAGCGGCTACTGGAACAGTTGGAACAGATGCGACTTGGCACTTTGACGGGACTTAAAAAAACTGACGACCTGGGCGTGATGGCGACTGGTTAATGTTAATGTCAACCACTTTTCACAAAGGTTAATAGTTTAGTTTTACCCTAGTCGATAACTTGTTATGACTAGGGGCTGAATAATATGCTATATTTGATATAAGCTACACATAACACTCTTTATTGTGACAATAATGATATGAAATTTACAAACACACGCGGCTCGGTACTCACTACTCAACTGACTCAACGATACAGTTCTTCACTATAGTCTAGATCGAACACGCTCGTACTATACACAATGATACAATCTAGGTCGAATATGCTCGCACGCTTCACTATATTTTAAATTCCGACCCAGACAGTATAGGAACTGCGGCAAGCTGTGGGACATTCCACTAACATCTGTAAGGACTAGATACCGAGATGTCATTCTACGTCTAGCACTCGTTGCGTGTAGACCTGTTTTTAATCGCTCCTGTCATTAATTTTAAAAATTAATTAATTTTTCGCAAAAGTCAGTTTCAAACAATTGAAATATTTTTTTACGAGCCAGTCAAAAGCAAATTTTGATTTTATTGGGAAACCCATCACCGTCGAATTATTCGAGCATTCATCGAATACTTGAAATTCATTTCCTGAAGAAATATCAAGTGGAAATACGTTCAAGGGAAGTCCCGGTCTGAGAACATTCCCTCTAGTCTCGCTGCGAAAGCAACGAGATGGAGGAGCCCGATGGCTTCAGCCATCAATTAGAAGGACCATGCCCATCGCCAATGATGATGGGCGAAAAAAAACTTAAAAGAAAATACGAGAATCAAGAACAAAACCCGACAATCCTATCGGTTATCGAAATCGAACAGCTGATCCAAGAAAAAGAGAAAGCTGAAAAATTTGAAAAGGAAAATGAAGAACTCAAGCTTCGAGTTAAATCGTTAGAAGCACTTGTTGGAACTTTAACGTTCAACAAGGATAATGAAACCAAGAAAGGCCGACAAGCAGACTCAAAAACTGAAGACAAGAAAATTAAAAAGCCACAGGAAGAAGCTAATCAAGAGGATGTCCTCAGCGCAGGAGGCGCAAACGAAAGCAGAAATTATTATGCAGCGCTAGCTGGTCTTGAAGAAACGATGAAAATTGAGCAGGATACAGGTAAAACGTCAAAATTAGATAATGATTTCATTGAATATCTTAAAATTAAAAATCGGGAGAAAAAACCAAAAGGTTTGTCTGCTGGTCCGTCCGTTAAGATTGATGAAAAAACAGAAAAAGTCCCACCAATCAATGTGTTTGGGCAAACGGGCAAAGATATGGTTCGGCTTTTGGCAGCCGAAAATAAACTAAAAGATTTTCAGATAAAAACAGTCAATGCCGATAAATTGACAATAAGGACTAAGTCGCTGGTTGATTTCCAGGCAACAAAAAGTGCCTTAAATTCTGGAGATGTTCCGCATTTCACGTACACCCCGAAAAGCGAAAAGAACCAAACGTTTTTATTGAAGGGTCTGGAATGTGGTGAGGACACAGTCGATCTCTTTCAGGTGCTCCAAGAAGCTGCACCTGAAATACAATTTATTACAGTCAAAAACTTTGCAACGAGAAGATCGATTGTGGAGCGCAAAAACTTGCCTCACTACTTAGTCCAGATTTCCAGCAAAAGTAGTTCGAGTGCCCTGCAGAAAATACGGTACTTGAACTTCCGCGTGGTGAGGTGGGAACGCCTCCAGAAAAGTGAGGTCAACCAGTGCTACAGGTGTCAAAGATTCGGGCATTCGGCTGCCAATTGCGCCATGAAATATAGGTGTGTGAAATGCAAAGACATTCATGCTCCCGGCGAGTGCAAATTGGCTCAGGCGGAGCCAAAAGAAAAACTATATTGTGTGAACTGCGGTGCCTTTGGTCATCCAGTATCATATCGAGGATGCCCCCGGTATCAAGATGCAAAGATTAAAGTCACTCCGAAACAAAGTCAAGCACACCGCAGTGTGATACCTACCAACTTCGTCAAGCCCGGGGTGTCATTTGTACTTGCTGCGAGAGGACCAGCAGGAAGTGGCAATAATGAGCTACTCCTTAAAATTTATCAGCAACTAAATTCCTTATCGGAGCGAATCGATAAACAAGATTCGAAAATTAACATTGTTTTTCAGCGTTTAGGGCTTTCAAATGCCTCAAAATAAGTTGTCATCCAGCCACATTCCCACGGATAGGATTCGTCTCATCTCGATCAACGTCAGCTCCATTGTTATTATACATCGGCGTGATTATCTCCTTGAATTCATTGCCAGACAAAAGCCTGACATCGTGCTTCTCACCGAAACCCACCTCAGTTCATGGCGCTCCATGAGATTCAAGGATTTTGAATTCGTAAGAAACGATAGGGTAACAGGTGATGGGGGAGGTGGCACCGGGATATTGGTTCGAAGACCCTATCGTTTCCAAAATATTGAAAAAGTCGAATTCAAAAGCTTTGAATCTCTTGAAGTGTCCGTTATCAAAATCTCACTGCCAGGTGGGGATAACCTCTTCGTTATCTCTGCCTATGCAACTGGTGGAACTGTTCTCAAGCTCAAGGAGGAGCTCAATTCCTTGCTCAAAATACTCGAATTGAACAGGCTGCATAACTATTATATTCTTGCTGGTGACCTGAACGCCAAGCATACATCATGGCTGAATGCCACCAATAATCCAAGAGGTGTATTCCTGAAATCATGGATAACAGAGAATCAAATTGAATACAGGTGTAATCTATATGGGTCGGAGTTCCCAACATACCCTAGGACAAATTCATATTTGGACCTCTGCATTGCTGACGCAAGACTTGAATTCAGCTTTAATAGTCCTCAACGGAAACTGCAGGTGCTTCCTTACGATAGCGACCATAACGCAATCGTAATGGAAATCAATCATCACAGGGATGATTTCTTCCTCATTCCAGTTCAACATGAAAATCATCGGTTGAATTTCAAAAAAACAGATTGGGGAAGGTTTCAAAAGAAGTTTAATCGCGAGTACCAGAAGCAATGTCCCCCTTCTGATGATGGCAACTCTTGCTCAATGGTTCCTAATGACAGGAATCTAACTAACGATGAAATAGATATCTATTTGTCGAAGTTAGAGAAGCTGACGTTGGAAACGATTGAGAAAGTTGTTCCCAAGATTAAACATCGAAATAATATGGAAGGTTATGAAACACCAACCATCGCAAGGTTGAAAAGATTGAAAAGCCTCCTCCTCACACGCGTCAACAATATTTATCGACGATTTTTGGACTACAACCATCCCTCGTTGTCTTTGTTGAAATTACATCTGAAGAATGTCCGGAACTTAATCCGGTCATACTTCAGGAGTGAGGTCAGCAATCAATGGGCGGAAAAATTGAGGGGTATTAGCCCACAGGACCCAGACGGCGTGTTCGCGAAAGTGAATAGCATATTCCGCAAGAAGCCTCGAGTGAAGGTATCGAATCTTGAAGTCACTAGTGATGAGATAAATCTTCTCGATAGGGCTGGTATCGAAATTGATAGTACGACTCCGGATACAAATGGAAACAGGATTATTTGTGAAGGATTGGATAAACTTGCCCTGATTGGAACACATTTTGAATTGGTTCATCTACCAAACCCTGAGAGAGGGAACGAAATTTTTTCAGAGGTCGTTGAAGCAAAAGTTTCCGACTTCAAATCAAGCCTGAACGGCCAATCAATTCTTCATTTCAATGAAACATTCACATCTGACCTCATACCGAGCTTGAATCTTATTGATTATTTTGTCAGCTGTGAAGACTTGTGTTTCATATTTCGCAAGGTAAACAACAAGAAATCATGTGGTACTGATGGTATTCCAAATGTAGTTCTCCATTTGCCTGAGGTTGCTATTAGGAACTATTGCATATTGTTCAACAACATGTTGAGCAATTCATATTTCCCAAAGTGTGGAAAAAAGCTAAGGTATTCCCGATCTTGAAGAAAGGAAAAGAATCTTCATACCCCAAAAGCTATCGCCCAATCAATCAGCTTGCTGCCTAACATCAGCAAGGTGCTTGGAGTGATACTCAACAGAGCATTAAACGCCCACATTGAGGAAAATGAGTTGATGCCGAATTGCCAATTTGGTTTTCGTGCCAGGCATTCGACCACACATGCAATAACGAAAGTAACCTCAGACATCTGTTGGAAACTAAATGATAGACAATGTGTTGGAGCATGTCTCATTGATATGGAGAAAGCCTTCGATACGGTGTGGTTAGATGGACTAATTTTTAAACTCCTTCAGGACAAGTTCCCCAGACACCTTGTCGCCATGATGTGTAATATGTTATACGGGAAATCGTTTGTCGTAACTGATGGAAATCTGACAACAATGCGCGAGTTCAAGGTCTTGAATGGTCTACAGCAGGGAACAGTTACTGCGCCTCTGCTCTTTTCAATCTTCATTCGCAAGCTATTGAACGGCTTTGATTTTAACGTCTCGCCAACGCGATCATTGGTAGCGTTTGCTGATGATCTGATCATCTATACCGCACACCGAAAAGCTACAATAGTTCAGAGCAATCTCCAAAAAATGTTCAATGATGTACAGCTGTACACTGACAATTGGCGAATGAAAATCAATGCGCAGAAGTGTGAAACAATCTTGTTTCGGACAACGCTGCAGGGGGTCAATCAAGACCTGAAACGTAATCGGAAAGATTTCCACATCATGGCTGGTGAGAGTAGTCTAGAACGGGTTCCACATAAATCCTGTGTTCGATACCTCGGTGTTTATCTCGATCAGTATCTGTACTATACTGAACATGTGAAAACCATGCTCAGTAAGGCACTAAAAGTAGTCATGGCCCTTCGAAAACTCTTTCATTCCAGATACATTGATCAAAAGGTCAAAATTATCTGTTACAAGACACTGGTTAGACCAGTTTTGACATATGGATGTCAGATCTGGTACAACCAGAGCGCTAGTACTATGGAAAAATTAAGAGTTTTCGAAAGGAAATGTCTTCGTGCATGTACTGGTTTGTACAGAAAGCCTGAGACGGATTGGAAACATTATATATCGAATAGAAGAATCTATCAAACTGCTGAAGGGACCAGAGTCGATATCTTTATATTGAAACTTCTTCGGAATCATATCGCAAGATCTGTAAATGTGACTGTGAGTGAAAACCCTTGGATTTCACAGCCGTTCCACCCTACAGACGGGTATATTGCGACTTGTCTCGCTACTGGCTTCGTACCTCCAGAAGCGTTCGTGTATTTGGACATGAATGGATATGTTTTTGATTCTGACGGCGTCCCAGTCATATATCACATATATCGACGGGCCACCGATAAGAAGATAAAATATCCTCCGAACTTGAGTTCACGAGACCAACAGTTCCAATGGAGATACTCATTTGCTAGATTCGTTGAGGCTGATCGAGTTGAGACGGGGGAATCTAGGTATTGGTGGCTGAATGACAATGTCTAAATTATTCGTGTTTATTTTCAGTTTTGGTGGTTTTCGTTATTTAGTTTTTGAGTTTGAGCTCATTATTGCTACATTTAGTATTGTTGTTTATTTTTGTTAAAAATTAGGTATAGGTTAGGTATATGTAATGTTTACTATATGCCGTTAGAGATAAGATTAAACACTTAGGTTAGGAACATTGTAACAGAATTTTTTAGTATAAGATAAAGTTTTTGATTGTATTTGATTAGAAATAAGTTACAACATATTAGGTGTAGGATCAAAGTTTCACTGTTGTGTTTTAATTATAAATAATTTTAGGATAGTGTTGGTTGGTTTTTTCTCCTTTTTCCAATTAAATTTTAAAAATATGTAATAATCGTAATTAATTGAATTTGCTATAGTTTTTTTTGATGAAATGAGTTAATGATAACGTACAAATTTAGAGAGCCATTTGGGCCATTAAGTTTTTGATTGTTATTGTTTGGAATTTGCTTTATATTCTTTTAAAATTTATAACGATTAGTATTAAATAAAGCGCTTTTGACTTTGACTTTGATGCAAACATCTATAATATTCAAAAGCCCAAGAGAACTGGTACTGCTAAAAAAACTCATTAAAACATTTTCGCTTAATTTTCCCCTGCATTATTTTTTCTCTTCTTTATTTCGTACAACAAACCAAGAATTGAGTTATGTTTACATTTTACAACACAACTTACTTTCGTTTTCCACGCGCACAACGCATTGCTTTTCCGCTTCAATTACACAAGATTTGTCCCTATGTTTCACGCAATTCATTTGATTCCGAACTTATTTGCATGTACATAAATAACTTAAAAATATTCAAAAACTGTTTCCCAATGTCAAGGAATACAACAATCAACAAATTTGCTTCTAAAATTATTTCACGCCTATTTTCGCTTGAATCTGCTTTTACTTAGGTTTGAGTCGCCTGGTTGCGGTTCTTATTTCACGCCTTTGAATGTTTGAAGCATCCGACCCACTTCCCATTGGGCTGAATGGATTCGGAACTGCACCTAAGGGATTGTTATTATTGTTCATTCCGTCGGTGGGGCCACTCGCTACAGTAGCCGAAAAGTTAAACGCTGGTGCTTTGTTAGCGTTTGTGGAGCCGAAAATGTTGCCTGTCGGTTGTGCGGTGGGTGCTGTTGAACCGAACCCGAAAGGTTTATTCGCGTTCTGGGGTTGTGACGCTGCAGCTCCGAACCCGAAACCTCCAGTTCCTGTCGCAGGTGCATTGTTGTTAGTTGAAGCCTTTGTTCCGGAGCTAAAGTTAAAGACGGGAGCTGCGGGTTTCGTAGTGTTGGTTGCAGCTCCAAAAGGCGATTGAGTAATGTTGGCAGCTGCTGGGAATAACGGTGCTGTGGTGTTGTTAGTTGCCGCAGTGCCGAATAGATTAGTGCCAGGAGCATTAGCAGAGGGAGCGTTGTTGTTCGCCGGAGTTCCTCCGAATGAGAAAAGTTTGCCAGGCGTCATCGCTGGACCACCAAAAGTAGGAGCGGATGCATTCGGTGCATTTGCCTGAGACCCGAAAACTGGAGTAGTTTGAGGTTGGTCAGGCTTGTTGCCTGTGGCGCCAGAGAAAGAGAAGGGTTTAGCTGGTTGCGTTGCACTCGATCCGAAGATGCTTTTGTTTTCTGTTGTTCCCACTGGTGAGGCGGCGTTGAAGGAGAACCCGCCTGAAGCTGGTTTGTTGCTGTTAACAGCTGTAAACGCACTCGTGCCACTTCCTCCGCCGAAAGAAAACGATTTCGTTGTTTGCGGCTGCGCTGCGGTTGAGGAGGCTGCGCCAAACCCAAAAACGGGAGGGTTAGCAGCCGTGTTTCCGGAAAAGTTGAATCCTGTGGTGGCTGTTTGCGCCAGTTGTTGGCCGGCTCCTTGAAAACTGAATGGAGTTGGAGCGACTTGATTGTTGGTGGCAGCCGATGCCCCAAAGCCAAATGGTGATTGAGTAGAAGGCGCCGTTGTGGTCGTTGTTGTTGCGGCTCCAAATACAGCCACTGCGTTTGTTGTGTTTGTAGTAGGAGCAGAAAAATTAAATGTTGGTGCAGATGTGGTTTTATTTGCCACAGAAGATCCAAAACCAAACGTAGGATTGCTATTAGTAGTCGTTGCAGTAACTGAGCTAGGTGCGGACCCAAACAGCGTCGTTCCGACTGTTGATCCCGGTTGTGAAGAGCCACTAAAACTGAATCCACTGGTGCTGTTTGTGCTAGAGTTCGCTTGTCCAAATGTGTTCCCAGTTTCGCCATACTTGGGTGGTGATTTCATTGCATTTCCAGATGGGGTGAACGCAGAGCTGGCACTTCCGAATACTGTCGTCGTCTGTGGTTGACTAGCACTTCCAAATGTTGGAATGTTTTGTTTTTGAACCGTGAAGGCCGAAGCTGCAGTTGTTGTAGTTGAGGAGGATAATGCAGCGCCGAACACCGGGAGTGGTTTGGAAACTGTGGATCCAAAGGAGAAGTTCGGCGCTGAACTGGTAGTCGTCACAGTTGTTGATGTGCTGGAGGTTGTGGCAGGTCCTCCGAATGAAAATAGCGGTTTTGCTTGGTTTTGTGATGTTGCCATCGTTCCAAACATCGCCGTGGAACTGCTCATTACCTTTGGCGTAGATGCGGATGCAAGTGGAGCAGCGACAGAGGTTTGAAGGCTTGGCGCTGAATTTGTGGTGCCTAGAGCAATTGAAGATTGTTGGGATTTCGGAGCTCCAAATGAAAACATGCTGGTGGTAGATAGAGGGGCTATTGAACTTGCTACTGTGGATGAAGTTGATGTTGCTATTGAGGTTGCATCACTTGAAGCTGTTTTCTGCTGGCCAAACGAAAACCCTCCAGTTGGTGCTGATGCAGTCAAAGTTGCAGACGTGGGGGTTGGGGTAGTGAAAGATGGAGCGGTTGAAGTATTTAAATTTTTCTGCTGATCGGTACCGAACGTAGTTTTCGAAGTTATAGCAGAAAAATTCAGGCTAGGTGTGGATGATGTCGTCGTAGTTACGCTAGTTACGCTGCTGGGGTTGTCTGATTTACTCGTGGCGGTAGAGGTTCCGAAACTGAATGTCGGCTTTGTAGAAGTATCGGAGGTTCCAATAGACTCGGAAGTTTTGGGGACAGCAGGAATAGAATTATTCGCACTAGATTTTAGTCCGAAATTGAAGCCTGTTGTAGTAGTAGTCGTAGTTGAAGCCATGCTGCTTGCGGAGGTCGACGAAACTGCTGTTGTTTTAGCAGAAGAGGCTATAGACGTTGGATTAGGAAATGCTGAAGACACCGCGGTTGAGACGGCCACAGAAGTCTCGGCCACGATTTCCTTTTGTGTTTCCTTAGCTTTACTGTCAACTTCATCGTCACTGTCATTCAATTCGCCGCTCAAACAACTGAGCATCAGCGATAATTTGGACGTCTGCACCCTCTCAATCAGGGCATTTTTCCCTTTCAAAACGGGCGAACTTTTCTTAGGTTTTATGAAAGATATACCAGCGATGCCTTCTTCTTCGGGCTGTCGAGCCTCGTCATTATCTCTCCGAATGATGGGTGTGGTATCGTAGTCCTTGTCGAAAAGAGTCAACTTTGGCTTTTGTGGCGCTGGTTGCACTGGTTTACTTTCGGGTGGCGCAGGTTTTGGTTTTTCTTGTGGAACCGGTTCCACAGCAGGTGTGGGTGGAATGGGAGTCAGCTGATCTGGAGGATATTTATAAGCACCATCAGTTACAGACCCTCCAGTTATCACATAGTTGCGATCATTGCAATGTTGTTTGGCCCGAGGCGGTGCCAAATTACTGCTTGAAGGTGAATGCTGTCCTATAGGCGGTCGCCCTTGAATGTCCTGAAGTTTACGTTTTGGAGTATTTATAAGCAGACTTGAGCTCAGCGAACTCGAGATGTCATTGTTCTTTGTACAAATGCGCTTCTTTACAGCTGCGTTATTTTCTGGAGAATTCGTCTTGGACTCAGGGGATGTTGGGACTTCACGTTGCCGTTTTGTAATGACTGATACTTGCTGCGATTGTGTTGGAACATTGGTCAGTGGTAACCGCAAACGTTGTCGTGGGTCTTCTTCCATTTCTTTACAATACTTCTTTATACTATCGTTGCAGTCGACATCCTACAATGTTTCAATAATGAGTAAAATACATTATGCAATGCTCAAAACACAACTTACTTCACTGTTTATCCTTTTCCGTGATATTTCTTTCAGTGCATCCAATACACTTCGTGTGGGATTCACATCGTTTTCCGCGGGCGGTAAGATGGGCCTGTTATCGCGAGATTCCTTTTCTTCCGTTTTAGCCAGGATGATAGTGGGCAGCATTGAACCCGTTCGTAAAATACTGGACCGCGCACTTGCTTGATACAATGTTTTATCTGGGGGTGCAATCCGGACGACAGATATGCTTGGATTCCTTATAGGCTTTACTTGCATTTCAGTCTTTTTCAAGTGAACAACGGGAAACTGTCCGGGCTTGCTGTATAAATTCCCCACCGACATGCTTCTATTCAGTTTAGAGTTATTTTCATGATATTTTACTATTCGCGATGTCAATCCGTTGCTTTGTACATCAGTGTAGATCCTGAAAAACAAAGAGAGATCAGATGAGTATTCGTTAATTCAATGTTTTATGCCAAATAGTTACCTTGGATCAATTTTTCTCATGGGTGACACGGCGACCTTCGGAATTGATGACTTTTGTATGACGCTTATATTATTACTGGAAGTGACACTTTTTGCTGGACTCATTTTACCACCCCATGGAAATTTAGTTTGCAAGCTAGAAGAAAACAAATTGATGATCAACAATACCAACTAGAGAGATTCAAAAATACAAACCTCGATCCATTAATGTGAGTCGACTCAGCTAGAGGGCTAGCAATGTTGGACGTACTCAGGCTCAAATGCCCGCCAAGTGACGATTTCCGTTCCATGATTGGTGAATAATGTGGAACTATTTTTTTCTTGTGTGGTTTACAATTAATTAAAATTTTAAACTTATCACTTTGACATAACCACAAATTTCATTCAATTCAAATCCTTGAACTTCTATCCAATTTGAATTCAACGCTTCTACGAAACTTTAGGGTTCACGCGTCTATCCGGAAGTGCACGACTAAAACAGCTATCAAGATTTTAGATTATGTGTTAATTTGAAGGATTCCCGGTAGAAATATAATACAATGTAAAGTTTTTTAGACAATTTTACTAGTTACACACGCCATTAGAAGACGCTTTTTGACGTCTCGGTGCGATTTGCACAAATTTGACAATATGACGAAAAAGCGGTTGTTATTGTGACAGCTGTCAAAGTTATAGAAGGGATGGTTTTTACCATTTAGAATTTGTATTTATAAGAGTGTGTTCTCCATTGGAAAGTTTAATTAACAGATGGGGAGTCCCTTATTTAAAACGATATCGAAGTTAAATCGAAACTGCATTGTGGAGTAGTCATTTGGAGGCAATCGGCAAAGCAGCATCTTAATGTCTTCCTTTGAATTTTGTGTATTGTTTGTCTTCTTCAGCGACAGGTCGCGGAAGAAGACCGAACAATAACGGTCGAAAATGCAACAAAATAGAACAGTAGAACAAATAATACATAAAATTCAAAGGAAGACTTTCTACTTATTCGTCGAGATGCTTGAAGACACAGCTATTTTATAACTCAGAGTTCTCAGAGTTTTCTTTACGGCGTCGAATTTATAATTTTTTTTATCTCTGAGAGCTGATCACGAATTGGACAAGAAAAGATGAATAGAATCACTTCACATATTTTTGTGTGCACCCTTATACCGATGCTATAAACATTGTCTGGGTGTCACACTAGAAGAAGTGACGAAATGTGAAGTGCAGATCACACGAGCGTTGTGCGACGAAAATAGTGTGATGGAGAGAGTGATAGGAATGGAGGTAAAAAAAAATGAAAGCAATTACAAATCACATCTTAATATCACATCACCTTGTGGAGTGCTGATACATTCGGTCATGACAATGAGATACTCTAACTATCTCTAAGCGAAGGCCTGAAAGGGGCTGTAGTGCTACGAAAAAAAATTATATTCAGGTAGCTGAGAATATAAAAACACACTAGCCAGAAAAGATCTACGTTCACCTGATGACATTTAGTTTTCAACATTCTCAAAACGAAACGTATCAAACATTTTCTAGATTTTGTTTTGCCTATCGATGAACAATTTTGTTATCACTAGGCACCCAGACTTTCATTAATTTCCTCCGAGCAATTTTTAAGATAACTGTACTTTTCGTGGGAAACACACAAAACCGAGGCAGAAAAAGTCTGCGTTCACTCATCAAATTAGGGGATTCTCAAAGAATAACTTTTCAAGCGCACTTTCTAAAAGTTGTCGTGCATTAGTAATTTATTAAGTTTTATTTGGGCAAGTGTTTAATAAGATATTGTATGTTTGTATTGTGAAAAAACATGTTTTTGCAATGAAAAATAGAAGAAAAGAAATTGATGTTAACGAAAGGAAAATCATTGCGAAAATATGGAAGGAGGGAAAAAGCTTTCGAAATATAAGAGAAGTCGTTGGAAGACAATATTCGTCAATTCAAAGAGCTTTAAACAATTTCAAATTGACAAAAGAACTCTCCTCGAAACCCCATCTTGGTCATCCATCAATGCTGCCCCTTAGAGAAATGCGAAATATTTTTACAATGGTGAAAAAAAATCTGCGACTGACTCCAAGGGAAATAGCAGCGGAAATTAAGCAAAAGTTCTGGAAACAAATTTGTCCTGATACCATTAGGAAAATTCTTAAAGAGGCTGAGTACCATGAACGAGTCGCACGACGAAAACCATTCATTTCCCCGATCAATTGGAAAAAGCGCGTTGCCTTTGTAAAGGAGTACTTAAATCAACCTCAAGAATTTTGAAATAGTGTGGTGTTGCGACCACGGAAGTCACCACAGTTGCATACATTATGTTTCAGCAGAGGGGTGAGTAACCCGGGGTGGCATACTGAGGCCGGCTAGCGCTCAGTCATGTCGTGGGACTTCCGGGACACCCTCTTCTCGTGCTGAGCCACCCTACATATAAACACTAACACGAAAGGTAAGGACGGGAAAGGGGGAGGTCATTTTAAGAAATGAAAGATTATCGTCTTAACGTGACATGGCCGTTTATTTAATTCACAAAAAAAGGAATTCTACAAGCAAATTTCACAAATTTTTACTCCCCTTTAAAATTTATGTAAGAAAATCCGTTAAATAAAATTTTATAAAAAAGAAAACAAATAAAAATTAATTTGATAACATAAACGAACAGTTTATAACAAAAAGTAAATCCAAATAATTACTCACACATTCCTTGTTGAACTCTGAGCGCTCAGCGGAGAACAAAAAAAGGAATTCAGGGCACCTGAAATTCAAGCTTCAATTTGAAAATTACTGTTAAGAAAAATCCAAAATGAAAACACAGCACGGTCACTTTTCACAAGACGCTGGATACACCCTCTTCACTAATCCACTGTCCTTTCAATTTCATCCAATAGTATAATTTCAAATTCAAAAATTGATTTCTTCACCACTTCATAGATAAAACAAAGAACTTCTCAAAAAAGCTTTTCTCTTCCTTTTTTTTGTTTTTCTTCTCGTCTTTTAATTTATCAAATAAGGACACTTTTCTATTTCACTTGCCCTATACAACAATTAAAATTCTAATCCACAATATAAGTTTCTTGATTTTATTTTCCACATTTTATTTTTATTCTCGATCCACTCCACTTAACTAAGTTTTTCTTTCTCTAAAATCCCCACTTAACTTCCACTCGCATATGCCACAAGCAAAATTTCACTTATTTTGCTATTCCAATTCACACGTTTGTAACTAAATTCAATTCAAAACCCCACTTTTACACAAATTCAAAATAAGACTTCATCCCGGCACTGCCAAAGCACTTCCTTTTCTTGTTCAAACTAAATACCGAATCCTTTTCTCCCCGAATCAAAATTTAACCACCGCCAAAAACAATCCCTCTTATTTTTCTCAAAGTTCAAAACTGACTGCCTTTTGCCAATCCGGAATTTCACTCCTCAATCCCCAATTCTTTCATTTTCAATTACCGCTGCCGCATCTGGGTAACTTAATCGAAATTCATTACGCTTCGATTCCGCTATCCACACATCTTTTTGCATTTCGACAGCCGCAAAAATTTCAATTTTGCATAAATGGCGATTTGCGTAACCATGATAGCGTTTGGTTAGATGCAAATCATCATATGCCTGTATATACGGAAACAATTGCTTTTGCCGATATTCCAAAAAGAGTGCTTTTCTGCGCTCGGGAAACTTGAACCCAGGGTCCCAGCCGACCCTCAGTCGGGAATCCACGACGCTACCAACGGAGCCACATTCTGTTGATTTCCCATTCATCGAATTTGCAACTTCAACTACGCATCTTTCTTGATGGGCATGAAAATGAAATTGTTAGTAGGGAAACGTGAATGAATTTTTGTTAGTATGAAAAATAAAATTTTTTTAGGTGGGAGCTAATGAATAAAATTAGTTAGTATGAAGGAAGGAATTAGGTTTTATTTAGGAAAATGTATCGAATGAAATTTTGTTAATGGGAATTAATGAATGGAGTGTTGTTAGTGGGAAAATTAAAATTATTATTATATTACTATTTTTTTTGGTAATTGAAAATAAGGGAAAAGGGTAGGATTAAGATGATGGGGAAATAGAAATTATAAGGGAAATTGTTAAATGTTAATACAATTAAATAAATTTACCGAAGAAAAGGGTATATGTACCCAAAAGACGGTAGAGATGTTACGGCGACAATTTGAAGTTGCGAATGAGAGAAATTGCAGCAATGATTTTTTTCGCACGAGAGCTAATTCTGCATTTTCGGTAAAAAAGGACTAAAAATAGTCTGGAGAAAATCAGGAACAGCACTACAAAAATATCATTTGCTACCCACTGTAAAGCCTGATGGTGGTGGACTATTGGTTTGGGGATGTATGGCGGCTGGTGGCGTTGGTAACCTAGAGCTCATTGAGTTGACAATGAATAAATTCAGTTACCTTTACATTTTAAGAAACGATTTGGAGTGAAACCTTGGCTTTGGAATGATTATCACTTCCAGCAAGATAAGGACCCCAAGCATACAGCCGAAATTGTGAGGCTCTGGCAACTTTATAATACCCCAAAATTGCTTCATACGCTACCGCAATCTCCAGACCTTAATCGCATTGAGTATTTATGAGAAATTAAGGAAAGTTTGGGCACAAAGTGATAAACAAATTATTCATCGATCGGTGAAACAAAACCTAGAAAAAACTGAATGGCATCAGGTGAACGTAGACTTTTTCTGCCTAGTATATTGTGGGTAAAATATAAAAAAGGTGGGTAGATTTGTGTATTTAGGTACCAAAATAACAAGAACTACTAATGAAAAAGATGAAATAAACCAAAAAATACAGTTCGCAAATAAGAAAGTTTCATCAGTTTTGAAGATCTTGAAGACATATACAGGTCCTGTGTCACAGGAAAACGAAGCTCCAAATATAGAAATCTGTAATAAGACCTTTGTTATGCAATAGGTACGAAACATCGACCCTAACCTCAGCATCTGGAGACATATTGAATGCCTTCAAGAGACGGGTACTGAGGCAAACAATCGGAGTATATCCACCCTCTAGTGGGGTTGAAGGCATTTCTAACATCGAGTGTTACTAACAGAACGATCCGTTATTTGGTGTGGCATGTGACTCTGCCTTTTAAGCTTCGCTTACTAGCTCTGCAATTGTATCAAATGTGGAGCGTACTGCCCTAAAGCCAAACTGCCGAGAAGATAGGTGCCTAGCAGCACGAATCGTGTCAGTAAGTCTTCCCTTGATGAGTTTTTATAGCACTTTCCTAGCCTTGTCTAGCATGCATAACGGGCGGTATGCAAACAGCGACCCAAGATTACCCTTCCCCTTGCTGCTCAGCACGAGTCTTGCCGCCGTCCATCGTACCGGGAAAACCTCGTGCCGTAGGCAAATATTGAAAATAATGAGTAGCAAGTCAGGGCAATGGCGATAGACAAGTTGCAACTCCTCAGCTGGAATATCATCAGGACCTGAAGGCTTCCTTGCTTTAAATGATAGGACTACCTCTTCCAGTTCCAGCTGTGAAGAATGGGCACTCGATTGTTTTTTCACCGTGGGCAGCGTTAACATCGATGGCAGGAGTGGGAAAGAATGCCCGCACTATCTTGTCCATCTTTTCCGCGTCCATAGGGCACCAAGCTTCCACATAACTAGCTTGTAACCTAGGCCCTATGGATCATTGTTCACACTGCCCACTAGATCTTGCTAGCAGCGAGCCTTACTTATTCAAATTGTGAGGTATTTATTGGCTGGCTTTTATGCTGCTACCCAGTTGCTTGCCTCGTCACGGTTCCGTGACACTCCTTTCGCTTTTCAGCGGTTTCAGTCGACCACAAGTAGAGTGAGGGCTTACCATGCCGGGCATTTTGACAGGGCATAGAAGCATTGGAAGCAGACGTTATAATGCTTATAGCTGAGTTTGCTACATTTTGAGCTACTTTTGTTCTCTTCAAATCATCCTGCAGCAGAGCACCTGTCGCGAGCACCTCGATGAGTCTCTGGACGTCTACCCTTCTGATATTCCACCCAATTGTAGAAGGTCGAGAGCACAAATATCGGGAGACTATATCACGAATCTCACGCATGAATGTACTGATGATCACTGGCTGAGTAGTCCTCTAATACTCTCCAGTTACGTATACTCCATACTAAGGACCCCGAGGTGAACGTCATGCTCGGTACGGTTCCCTCGCAGCGAATATGGCAGAAAGGCGGCGTAATTCCGGTATTCTCTGGCCATCATTTTAAGGATTCGTTTTCCCCGTGAATCTATCAAAGACATTCGTTTAGCGTTGAAATTTCCACCAACGAGTATGTTACCATTTGCGTTCAAGACATGTTCTTCAAAGCATTAAGCTTGGCTTGGAAAGATGATATCGGTTCGTTTCGCGTTAGGTACATACTAAAGAAGGTGATCCCTGAGCACTGAATTCACCATCCCCCGTCCACAACTCTCTGCCTGGAAATCATTCTTCCGAACCCAGATGGCTTCATCAAGGTACCGTGACGCAGAACTTTTATCGTGTCTTGCTCACTCACCAGCAACAAATTGGTTTTCATGTCACTCGCAAATGGCTCAAGCAGGGTTTGGGAGGTTGAATTGTGGCGTAGGTTCACCTGCAGAATAAGGCTCGTTGGAGTTCTGATTTTGTGTTGGCTAGGGCCTCCTGGGAAACCCGAGATTCTCCCGATCCCAAGACGTGCCCAAGAAAGCAAGTCACAAAGTACAATTGCAGTCCAATGACATCAAGAAGAAAGGCTAGTACAAAAAGCGGGAGATATTCTAAAAAGAATAAATCTGCATGCGGATCGTCGAAAATCAGCAAACGAGCAAAAATGAGCTCCTTGAACTAGAGGGACTCCTAGACCGCATAGGGCATTACCAGAGAAGCTATTCAAACATCAAAGAGGACGAGAAGGCCAAAGAAGTGCGAAAGGCTAAAAACGTGTTGTAAGCCTAAAGGGTACCTGCAGATAGCTCCAACCTAAAAAGATCTGGATAAAAGAACGAAGGAAGAAGCATTTGATGGACGTGGAATGCTAGATCAAGGATTTCAGACAGTGCTGACAAAAGTAGCAAAGAAAGCCGCAAAAAAATCCTTCAAAAAGTGCCAGAAAATAAAGTTAACACGGATGGCCAAAAAGAAAAAACACCTGAGAAAAAAGTCCCGACGAAAACCCCGGCAGCAGGGACTACCCGTAAAACCCCAAGAAGATTGATCCTACGTAGAAGTACTGTGGAATATCAGGGCAAATATAAGGCCCGAAGACACTAACACTGCTATTAAAGCTGCGCAACCAACGCGGACGGGCCACATACTGTTCAATCCGGAGGTGATAAAAAGAAAAGAAATGTACGCTCTGGACAGCAGAGAATGCAAAACAAAGGCAAGAAGAAAGATTTTTGCGGTAACAACACGGTACCGGAATAAACCGTTCACATAGCGCAGCCTAGCAACAGCATGCAGGCCAATGTGTCCATGTGGTCGGGAGGTGCTTCCAATAGTTCGGAAGGAAAACGTGGCATGGATAATGTTAACGCGGCACTAAGAGCGAAAACAACCCGGTATGACATTAACGGCAAAGAGAAGACCTTTCCGGTGATGTTTGAAAGAAGATTTGACGAAAAACTTATTAAACTTTTTCTTATCCTCTTACAAGGAGGTTAACTGCTACGTGTTGAAAATTCAGCAGAGTGGTTTAAAACTAAAAGTTTTCTTTAGATCGCCAAAGGATGGCAACAAATCAATTGATAATGAGACTTGTAAAAAACACAATTTAAACACATGGTTCTGCGAGACGTTGTTGCCTGGCTTTGAAGTAGTCATATGAATGCCGCTCTCTGCTGCGACGGAATTTCAGCAAGACAATTTACTTTCCTTAACTTTAAATTTCATTAATCCAGCTCGACGGACCAAAAACGTATGTAAATATTCTCTTATTTAGATAACTGGCAAAGTATTAAATTTTAATTTTCAAGGAGCTGTGGCAATCTCAACAACAGCATTAACATGCGAAAAAGACTTGTGGCCTTAGTTATCAAGAATGACTTTATTTGCAACATCAATATTAATTTATGTACAATTTTTACTTACATACTAATTAAAAGGAATTGCAAAAATGCTTGTACGCAAATCGAGTACAAGTTAGCACAATGACCTGCTTTCCTTTTTGCTGACAAAGTAAAGCGTCTACGGTAATAATACGAGTAATTAATTGGACTATAGATTCTGGTTGAGTTTACAAATATTAGATCGGGAGTGAATTCTGAACACAAAGCATTATTTAGTACAGTACATTACAATCAATACTGTCTCATGCTTGCTTAAAGCCAACGCAAATTTGGTGAACTCCTAGCATTCCTCACGTAACTGTTTAACAGTGAACTATTGGTCTATTGTCGATCTACTTGCTCTAAAACCACCTTGGTACTTCCTAATAATACTGTTGGCGTATCATCCGATTTTATGTCCTACGAGTTTTGAAAACATTTTGCACGCTGTACACAGCAGTGATATGCCTCTATAGTTTTCGTACTGTAGCTTGTCACCTTTTTTGTGGATAGGGAGCATCCTTGATTGGCTCCACTCTTTCGGCATATGTTCTTGTTGCCAAATGTACTGGATGACTTTGTGAATAGCTTTCTGAACTCCGCTGCCACCATATTTAATGAGCTGCATTGAAATTTCATCGATGCCCAGCGCTTTATTATTCTTTTGGGCTTTGATGGTGGAACATACTTCATCCAGAGTTGGTGGGGCCAATGGAAGCCTCCGGAAATTTCTGAAGTCTCCGATGCTTTGAAGCTGTGCAGAAGATTAAGGAGGTTCTTGAAATATGATGCCCATCTTCCCTTAATCCTGGTTTCATCAGCGATGATATTTCCGATGTCATCTCAACCGAGCGTGGTTTTAAGTTGGTAACCTCGTTTCAGGCTTTTCATTACTTTGTATGATTGTCTTGTGTTGTTGCTCACTAGAGCTTCATCTATACTTCTCAATTTGTCGTCATAGTATCTTCTTTTCTTAATCCTAATTATCTTATTCGCTACTTTTATGAGGTTTGTAATGATTTAACAATTTACGTCCGAACGCGGAACCGACCTCTCATCGATTCTAGACGTTAAGTCTGAGTAGTGCCAACGGATGGTACCAACCGGTCAACCAATCCGTGCACCGTAACCCATTCACGCGGTGGCTGCTTGTCGGCCAGCTAGATCGGAGAGGATTTCGGTCGCGGGTCTCCGAATGGGTTACGCTCATTTACATAATTCAGCCACCTATACACGCCCGTTTTCAAACGCGTTACAAACAAAACCATACGGAGAGGAAACCTATTCTACGTTACTCCGTATTTCTTCTCATAACCAGTCAAAAAGAACAAAATCTAATTTTTATTTCGCGTTCCCGAATTCCCGACGCGGTACCGAAAAGTATACTACGTTAACTCAACCCGACGAATGCTACGTTAAGGAAAAACAAAAAACAACTAAGGTACCGCGTACCGCGCACGACGCTAAACCGACCTCAGCGGATTTTTTCCAAACCCTACCCTCGCGACGGCATACTTACCCTGCACCCCATTGCCCGCTGAAAAGCAGAACTACTGGAAAGGAAAATCCGTTTTTTTGTTAGCAATTCATATTATTGTTTCGTATAGTGTAATTTTACAAAATTATAAATGTATATTATTTGATAAAATATGTAGGTCTAACCTACGCTGTCCTAATTGTTTATTTCATATGCATGTGTTGCAAGAACAATTTCAGTTGTTTGTTGCTTTTTATACCTGAGCGCCTGGATATGTGCACATAAAATACGATGTACATTTATTGTTATGCTTTGTTTGATTTCTTTCAGAAAAATATATTTTTTTATGTTTATGTATATCATGAAAAATATTTTCTTCATCAATTATTTTTGGCAATTAATGGATTTGTCAAATATTCTAGTTCATGTGAATTTAATTCTCTGATAATTCTATTTACTTCTTGCTGTTTGCCTAGCTGCATTTGTATTGTATTTTTCATGTTATTAGAATTCGATTTTACATTATTTCATTTTCTTTTTTTTTTTTTTGTTTAAAAAAAATATTATTTAACCTTTTTTTTGTACTTCAATGGTGAATCACTGAGCTCATTGTATTCTAAATGTATTTCTTGATGTCTAATTCTAAATATATATCGATATATAGTATATAATGAATATTTACTGTTTTTGAGTATATCTTAAATTTTTTGATTTTTTCTGAATTGTTTTAATAACAGGCATAATATACTAGAATCTTTTAAACCATTTCTTTTGTTTGATGATGGTTTGAAATTTTCTTGTATAATTTTAGTTACTTATACATTGAAACCATGCAAATGTTAATTTCTTTTCCTTTCATTGTAATAGAATGTACATACATAAAGTATATGTTGTTTTTAACATTGAATTGAATATTCCTAAATTTTTTTTAGCTTATTTAAAAAGTTTGTTTTTAAGATTTAGTAAATGTGCCCTTAGTTTTTTTATCGTTAATGTTTAAAGGATATTTATGCTTAGAGTTTTCACTTTATTTTTTTATTCTGCATTTTGGAATATTATTTTCTTAGAAAAATATTTTTTTTTTTCATTGAAATGAAACCGATGAAATTCAGTTATGGTTTACGATTTAGTTGTATTGTTAACAAATTAATTAGTATAGTGGTCATTCTCTGCATTAAGTTATGAAATAAATTAGCCTAACCTTATTTCTTGCTTGTTAACACTCTTGAATATAACCGAAGAGGTGAAGATGGGCTGCAATTATAACATATTGTTTTTTTTTTTCTTCATAAAAATACTAGTATGGTATCTCTTCTTTCAACTACCAATCGAAATTCTGAGCTGACATTTAATTCTATATGATCGACTGTTAATATTTAAGTAGAATAAAAGATACTACGAATTTAATTTATGTTGATGTTTATTACTTTAAGATAAATCTGAGTTTATGCTGTGCAAATATTCCAGCTGAATTCCTTTTAATATGTTTGGTTTATAATATTGAATATCTGACGAATTTGAAAACCTGCTGTAATTAATTTGAAAAAGGCTGACACCTGATCAAATATATTTTATATAATCAGGTCAAAGTCACATAACCCTTGTTAATCTACAGCATACTTATTAAATACCAAATTTGAAAGTATGTCAACAAAAGCGATTGCTCTCATAGTTCCTTCAGATAATTGGAAGGGTATAAGAAAGTAAGACTCAACACAATTATAGAAGAAAAACAATGTCAAAGTATTTTCGGGCTTGTTAACAAATTTACCGAATGATTGTACCAAGTGGTAGATTCCTCTCAGGTAATATTAGTCTATATTTGCCGAATTTTGTCATTTTAAACTCTATAAGAATACTAAACAAAGAAGCTCTGTATTGAGCTGCTATTTCAGTTGATAATAAAACCCATACACTTTTAGTTTCCCTGATCTATAAAATAAATGGTTAAATGCGCATGTGTTAAAGGGATTAACCATATGATTTTCATCGCATGCATTCAACTAACACTAAATTTACCAAAGTAACTAATAAGGAATATTTACAAGAATAATAGTTACATATTAAAATTATTAAAGGAAAAAGGATTTTTTGTTTCCAAATGTGGACATGCTCCTAATTTAAAACAGAGAAAGTAATAAAATTGGTAAATATTGCAGTTCGTCACAATTAAAAATAACGAAAAAGAGGAATCTAAATGTTCGAGTAGTTTGAGTCGCTTGTTGATTGTTTGCAATAGTTAAGGTAGCCCTGAATAGAGTTTTGTGGACCCGGTCACTTAGTAAAATTTGGATTTTACTCATATTTCACTCAAAATTAAAGTCGTAAGAAGTGTTTAGAAAGTGTTAATTTTCAGAATAATGCAGAAAAAAAAGAGTTTCATTGTCTAAAAGATCAGTGCCAGCAATTTATTGCGTTTAATAACCTATGATACTCGAATCATTCGGCCGATAAACGAGTTTTTTCTGCATTATTGTCCAAACCGACGTCTGTGGAAAATTAGGTGTTAAAGATTTTGTTTAGTATAAATTCTTGATTGATCTGTCAGTGATAGATATGATGATATTTTAACGTTTACGTTTGATTCACACAAAAAATAACCAACGTTTGTGTATATGTAGGCAAGTCAGTGTACTCAGTGAAATAAATTCGTAAGATTAATTGCTGATTTTTATTACATTCTTGGTATTTGTCAAAATATCAGCGATTGTCCTTTGTCCATCACTGGAATTTCAGCAATTACTCTATTCAAAAGTTGATAGTTTTTGATGCTGATAGACTACTCCAAATGAAATGCTATTTCTATTAATAGAAGCCTCAAACAATTGCGTGCAAAATAAATATAAGTTTGGCACACAGGTAGTATAACTTCTAGAACGACCAAAATACATTTTCCTTCTAGAAACGTTTTAGCTTTCCGCAACGAAATATTTTGTTTAGTGCGCAAAGTTGTCGCAATAAATTACAAAGCATAATTGGAAAAGAAATTTAAAAACAAATAACAATATTTTTCAAAAAAATTGCATTCCATCTTAAATTCTATTGTATCTCCGGTGGCGGTTGTCCCAGTTCAGTTGCGAAATATGCTACAAACATGAAATATTACAAATTTTACATACCATGGATACGAATTGTTTCATCATCCCTACCGTCACGATCGCATTCCACTTCATCCAGAATGCCCGCGATCAATTCTTCATCCACGTTCAGATTCGAGTTCTTGTTAAGCTCGATGCAGCCAGCGCTGTGCGAACTATGCAAGCTTACTTTTGTTGGATTTCTTTCCGAATGGAAAATGAAGTTTTCGACGTCGTTTTGTTTGAACTCGCCTTATAACTTCACCGTCGAGCATAGGAATGCGATAGGATTGCGAACTCAGCTTATCGAAAACTCGTTTACATTCACTTAATATCCGACAAACGACGTTTTGCTTGGCATGCGTGTGTCCTTTTATTGTTTGAACAGCAACACTCAAATCACATAATCGAACTTCGCTATGGATTTTCGCATGTCATTCCATCAGATAATTTATGCAAAGTTCCTCAACATAGCCCGAGCAGGAGGAAGCGATCAAAAAAAACGACAACCATGCGGATCAGGAGTCCACGCTCTAATTCATTTGAAAAATCACAATACTTGAATAAACTCGACCAATGAATTTCTTCCTAAGATCTAAATGCTTATTTCAACACTTGGAGCAATGATTTTATTTTACTCACACATTAAATAACGGTTTTCTGCTCTATGTTGCATTCCTTTTCACACTTTTGTATGTTCTGAAACTTCAAATAAAGGCGGCTTGCAGGTTGTGAAGTCAAATTATCACTTAAAATTTATAACTGATGCTCATAGAAAAACCCATGTGCTTTTTGACACTTTAAACCAGTTTCCACTTTTCTACCTTTTTGACGTTTGGATGGCAACTGTGGGAGGCATTGCCAGATAGATATGCTTCGAAATGTATCAGTGTTTAAGTACAGCGGATCACATTGACAGAAAATATTTCTCCACAAATATAAATATTTGAAGAAAAATATTTTCGGCGCAATGATATCTGCACGAAAGATAAAGTCTGCTTGCACTTCGAAGTCATACAGATCTGCCCGGGTGCCAGAGTTCGGGATCGGAATCACTTCGATTCCCGGGCGTAGGCGTCACATTACAGGTTTCCATAATATTCTCTCTTCATCCAGATTTCCCTACATATGTAGTATTTGTACAGCAGATTTTTTTTTGTCTAACGCATTCTGACACTCATCATCGAGCCAATCTTTTCTTTTGCACCGGGCTTGATGTCCAATTGTGTGTTCTGCCACGGTCTTAATAGCCGCTATCACTTCCATCCAGAGCACGTTAATTGTTTTCAGCGATGTGGCTGATAAGATGGGAGCCAGCTGCTGGGTCTCTATGAAAATGTTTGGCCACAGACGCCGTTTGATGTCAAAGTTTTGTAGAGGGCTTGTCTTCGCCGAATATGGCTTTGTTGTGTGTCAAGGGCATATTCGGCGAAGCTTAATTTGATCAAGTAATGATCTGAGTTACAACTGGCTCCTTGGTATATAGGGATTGTTGGATCAAAACATGGTCCATCTAGTTTTGTGTGTTGCTATCCGGTGATACCCAGGTCATTTTATGTATGCGTCAATGTGGGAAGCAAGTCAAACGCATGACTAGATTCCTCCTACATGCAAAGTCAATCTGGCACTGGCCGTTATCATTTGTTTCATCGTGGAGACTACATATATCCTCCAGTCGTCCTCCGATGAGATAGCTCATTGCCAACCTTAGCGTTGAAATCATCCAGAATTATTTTTGTGTTGTTTTTAGGACTAGTCTTTCCAGTTGATTGTAGAGCGTTTCGTTCGTTTCTTCATCCTTTTTTTTCGATTGGTGTGTGTACGTTAATCAGCTAGATTTCGAAGGATTTTGCTTTTATGCGGTTCATACAAAACTGTTCACTGAGTGCCTTAAAATCAATAATATGCGATTTGAACTCCCTATCTACAATAAAGGCCACTCCGAATTCGCGTTTCCCAGTAGGCTTCCCACTTTTGAATATTGTGTGCGATCTCATGCCTCGAATATAACTTCTAGTCCAGTTCGTTTCCTGGGTTACCAGTATGTTCTATATTGACTATCCAGTGGTAAAAGATCCTTAACAGCGCTAGGGTTTTTCGATGATCTGACATTCCAGGATTCAATGCCATAGTCCTTTTTTCCTTTGCGAGATCGTTGCCGTGGGTCCAATCTATTCCGAGGCTCTTCTATAGGTTTCGAAATATTGTAGATTTTTCCAGGGACGGGGAGTTAGCTCGTCGCCCAACCTCCATTCCGGCGGCATAATTATTGTTTCGAACCCATTATGAGGCGCGGAAGACTCGCCTTCACCCTCTTACGTCCCCACAAAGGAGGTGTAAGTAGGATCTAACATATTTACAGTTATTGGCATTTCTTGGCATTTAATGTCCCATTATTGGGGAAACAGTAAACCCAATGTGCGACCCCGAGAACATTTACCACCATTTAACGGCGGAGTTCAGGATGATGAATCATGGGAGCTGTGGGTTGGGGAAGCAAGGGGTTAACTCTTCCTTTCTCAAACTGGCTTGGGATCGTCTACGGTGGAGTTATCTAAAACCATTACTTTGTTAAAATTTAAAAAAATTTAACTTCAAACCATTATTTTTGAATCATTTTCAATAATATTTAGGATTCTTATATAATTTTCATAAATAAAAAATTAACGAAAGTTTATGAAATTCTCTGATGCATTCGATTGTCTTCAAAATCAGAGTGTAAAATTTTGAAAACATGTCATGAACTATACGAAACAAACGATAATAATGATTTGACTACTTTGAGAGGAAAGATACGCTTCCCTATTGTGCAGAAGCAAATGGAAGCGAACAAAAAGAAAAGTGAATGACTTCAACCTCCAATTGAATATGCTGGTCAGTATATAAACATTTTTTTTAAACCTCTAGTCCACATTTGATCAGAATATAAATGATTTGACCATGCGAAGGATTTTCGGAGTGAGTTTAAGCACGAACGTACAGTTATGAGTGCAAGATACTCGCATGCTTTCAGTGGAAGTGGTGCAATCGTGAATAAAAACCAAACGTTACATTTCTTTTTGGTATTCAAGTGAGAGGATACGTTGTAGTCAGATTAAAGCTTAAGTGAATAGTGAGTTTTCAGCTTTGTTTTGGAGAGTAAGCTTATGAGTTACGTAATAAATCCTTTGGAATGATCTAACAAAATTTTTCAAATATTTTAAGAATATTTAAAAGTTTCAACTATTACGACTGTATCCTCATTTTGAACAAATCTTACTTGCGAGACGAGTTTAAATCAACAGTTGCGTATGGACATGTTTTGGACATATAATAAGTAACTCATTAATGATGATGAACAATAGAAATTTTTCTAACAGTCGTGATTATCCTTGAACTTTTTATGAATGATTTTATTTAATTAAATTCGTGCCATTAATTCACTAATGAATAATAGCACAAAAATCAGTCATCACTCATATGTGGATTAGAAAAAAAAAGTAACAACAAAACATAGTTAAAGTATATTATGACGTTACTTCCGTTGGCGGATCCCAATAATCATATTAATATATTCTCAACAAAAAAGAATAGTTCCAACTGGAATACAAACAGAAATGAATGATAAAAACAATCAATTTTTTTCCTTGATCAACTCTTCAAAGAATTTGTAATTGAATATGCATACCGTAACCCAATTAAAGAATTTTTCATGGACTTGCAGAATTCTACTGCTTCATATTATTGTATCTTTGCAATTTCAAGTTTAACACTCTAAAGATACGAGTACGAGCACAAAAGTAACATGCCGGCAAAGTAAATTAACCATCATCATCACGTACTGTTATTACTTTTGCTGCTTACCAGTTCAATTGAATCTTAAAGATCAAACTTAAGCTTTTCAGGGGAACATAAACAATGCCGATGTAGGATTACAGAAAACGCTTTTTAAGTACCATGCAGCCCTAAAGTCTCTTTTTACCGGTGACTGCAATACCTTGAAAAATTCGAGTTTGTAGCTAATTTTATTGGAAATGGTGTTCAAGTTTTAAATTAGCATACAGAGGACAGGCACCTGAATTAGAAAAATAAGTTTCATTTTTATGCTATAAAATCTTACATTGAACAATCTATAGAATGAACTTAAGAAAATTTTTAAACAAGCTGGATAGATAGAACTACGCTCATGTCAGAAGGGTTTTGTACTTAATCTGCGATATACAGATATACGGGTATATAATGATTTAATTCAAGAAAAACTTTAACACACGTATAACCAATATATTCTTGTTTTAAGATAAAAACCAGTGCTACTACATTTTAACCGGCTAATATTATGCTGCATTATTGATAAAATCATTGGCTAAGCGGAATCTTATGTAAATCTTATCTGACAATTTAGAGAAGATCTCGGGCCTTCACTTCCTGCAAAACTCTAACTGGTAGATCCATCGACAGCGTCCTCCAATTTCGAAATCCGAGCAACGATAAACTGCCTTTGGTGACCCAGTGTGATCAGCCTTTTCTTGGTTTCCTCCACTGGTTTCCGCCCTTCAGTTCTCCCTACTAATAGCTTTTCGGGTATCCGTTGTTCATGCCTATGATTCACGTGGTCAGCCAATTGCAGCTTCTGCAGTTTTACAATGTTGAGACCTCCAGCCCGTCAAACAAATCATGGTTGTATCGAATTCACCATCGGTCTTCGTCTAGCTTCGCTCCGATTATTTCCTTAGAAACCCGTCTCAATACATTTTTGGGGGATTGGATCAGGTTCCATGTTTCATGTATATAGTAGAGATGTGGTGTGACAGGAATTCACTGTCACTGCTCCATCCTGCGACTCTCCAAACGTGGCACTGTGACAAAAACTGTGATTTTGTCACTGCTGTGATTTAAGGATTAGGCAAATGCTCGTCGTTTTTGTTGCTTTTGTTGAGTACTTATACGATACAAGTATATAAAATTTTTCAAGTATAGCACAAAAAACAGCTTTAACATGTAATCCAATTTTTTAAGTATTTGCCTTTTTAAAAACTCTACATTCGGAGCGAAATCTTTGAAGCTATTCTAATAAAATTATAGTCAAGAAAGTATATATATATAAATTTTTTTCATTTTCACATCTAAATGGAGTCAACAGCGCTAAACAACGTAGAATGGGTAAGTCATAGTATAAGCACCGAACTTTTAAACAAAGTTTAAGTATCCAATTACATCTTGCCAGGGGCGGATCCAGAAAAAAAATTTGGAGGGGGTTTTTGAATTAATTTTGAAGTCTTTTTTCATCAAGAAGTCGCATTGACACAACGTAAGCGTCCCAATCCGGGCGGTCATCCGTGCTTAAGCAGTTGTGCAATAACCTGTCCTTGGATGGGTTAGTGTTCGGCGAATCATGCAAATCATTTTTTCAATGCAATTTTTAGGGCGTAAAATTGGGCCTCCTGGCGCCATCACTATAAATAACAAGTTGGGTAGACAGACCTACGCTCATGTCAGAAGGGTTTTGTACTAAACTTACAAAATGCTTTCACCAGCAACGAATAAAATCAAGAAACATGGCAAAAAGATTAACTCGTTTAAAAGAAAATCCATTGTTTCTCCAAATAACTCAAATCATGATATCCCAAAAGCATTTATGTCATCGATCTTGTCTGAAAATTTTAAGAAGATCAAATCAAAACTGCATAAAATACCAAAATAGTGTGTTATTGGAGGAATTTCAAATGGATATACTCGTACCTTCCGTGAATATTATACGAATTTCATCAAACTTACATAGTATTAGGACCTTGTGTAAGACTACTTAAATATCAAATTTTGTTGAGTTCACAGCATCCATACGATTTTATTGAGGAAAATGGTTGTTCGAAAATCATACTATTATTAACAAAGTTGAATGAGTTTTGACTTCTGAGGTATTTGTTGCCGTTGTACTTATACATATGTCCCTTGATAATTTTTTTTCAGATTTCTTAAATCACAGGTGTCCAATTGCGAAGGAGGAAACACATTTTTCGTGTATTTCCCCTCCCCCCTGTGCCACCGCTGAAACAAAAACTGTCAGTTTAAGAACTATTGTGGAAAGGTCTCATAAAGAACTTTCATTTAATGCTAATACCGGTGGCTTTTGATGATTTTTTTTTCAGAGTTCACTCCCCTGTACTGTAATCATCGGTTCATGATATCAGAAAAGTTTGTACTTTTCCCCTTCCCTTGCCCCCTGCGATACTGATAAGGAAGTTTTAAGACTTGTTTGAAAAGAAAAAAAATTTATAGCAGTTATATTCAGACCCACTCTTGTTGGGGCATTTTAATTTAATGTGCTTTCTATCAATGCTTTCAACGCAGTTAGAAAAACCCCATAGTGCTGAAAAACCTTCCTCAGCTTCTTTCCACGTCCGTATCATGGGAGGGGGCATATATATTGTCCCAAACGAAAACAAAACACGATGGCTTGGTAACTGTCACCAGTAGCCAAATATCTGCAAAATAAAGAATAAGTATTAAATACATACTATTTTTAAATTTTGAAATAATGTAAACTTGGAACTATTAATCTCATTTTTTAATTAGGTGATGCAGCCAAAACCAAATGGAAAAGTTTACAGGACAATTGTATGAGGTAAAAGAAAAGTGTGAAAGACATAACGAGGCAGGCAAAAAAGTACCAAAGATGGCAATGGAGTCAACAGATGCAATTTTCGGATGTTACTCTTTGAACCCGTCCCACTGAAAGCAATATACCAAGTAACGCAATCGACAACTCCACATTCGTTGATACTCCTGAACCTCAAAATGATACTCCTGAACCTAGAAATGAAGCTGAGGAAGCTGAGCATCTACACAAACATCAATGCCACTCCGTCTCCACAAAAAAAAGAAAGTTGGACTTAGGCCCAACATGATGCTCCCCCCGATAATGGCCGTGGACGAAGTCCTTCATCATTTGCAAAATAAGCCTGCAAGATGCGAGTTGGATGGCATAGACCACTTGTTTTTGAGTTATGCTGACACACTCAGAAAATTCCAGCGAGCGACACAAGCACTGATGAGATGGAACTTGCTGCTCTCTTTAGAAAAATAGAAATGAAGGAACTTGGTGGACCATTTGCCCCACCTGGGCTATCATCCATGCATTGCAATTCACCATTTCCATCCGGAAATAGTATATCTTCATCCTCAGCTCACCACGACATGAGTCCAATGCACTCATCCAGCAATGATTTGCCCGAAGGAACACATCATTTGTATGAAAAATGGCAGGGGGGGGGGGGGGGTCTCATTTTTTTGAATCAAATTAGCTTCTCTCTACTAGCTGTTTTATTGTTAATTATGTCAAACATTTAATGTTACATTATTATATTTATAATAAATATAATAATGTAACATTAAATGTCGAGAAATGCTCATAACAACAGAGCTGTAGATGTATTTATAATCTACAGCTCTGCTACTAAACCCTACTTACACCTCCTTTGTGAGGATGTAAGATAACGGAATCTACGCCTGATAACGGAATAGACGTAATAATCATGCCGCCGGAATGGAGGTTGGGCGATGGGCTAACTCCCCGCCCCTGGAAAACCTTTAATTGTTTCGAAACCTGTAGTTAGGCCTCGGAATGGATTGGAATCACGGCAATGACCTCACAAACAAAAAAAAAATTACCCTGGCGCTGTTAAGGACCTTTTACAACAGGCCAGTCAATATCAATTAAAAATTCTGGCAGTCCAGGAAACGAATTGGACTGGAAACGACATTCAAAACATGATATCGAACACAATATTTAAAAGTGGGAAGCCTACTGGAAAACGAGAATTTGGAGTGGCCTTCATTGTGGATAGGGATAAGGCAGTCAATGAACGGTTGTGTGCGATCCGGATAAAAGCGAAATTCTTCAAAATCTGGCTGATTAATGTTCACGCTTCGACCGAAGAAAAAGACGAAGAAACGAAGGAATCGTTTTACAATCACCTGGAAAGACTGGTTGACTCAGTGCCCACAAATGACACAAAAATGATTCTGGGTGATTTCAACGCTAAGGTTGGCAATGAGCTATCTCATTGGGGAACGACTGGAGGATATAGCCTCCACGATGAAATAAATGACAACGGTCAGCGCCTGATTGACTTTGCATGTAGTAGAAATCTAGTCATACGTTCGACTTGCTTCTCATATCGACGCATTCATAAAATGACCTAGGTATTGCCAGATGGCAACACACAGAACCAGATCGATCATGTTCTGATCCAACAACGTTGGGTATCGAGCATACTTGACGTCCGTACATACCGAGGAGTCAATTGTAGCTCAGATCATTACTTATCAAATTAAACTATCGATGTCGTATGTTAAAGGCATATTCAGTGAAGACCAGCCGGCTACAAAAATTTGACATCAAAAGGCTCCAAACGGCGTCTGTGGCCGAAAATTTCACGGAGATCCTCGACAACCAGCTGGCTACCATCTTATCAGAAGCATCGTTAAAGACGAGCAACGAGCTCTGGATGGAAGTGAAAGCGGCTATCAGAACCGTGGCAGAACAGACGATTGGACATCAAGCCCGGCGCAAGAGGAATGATTGGTTCAATGATGAGTGCCAGAATGCGTTAGATAAAAAGAATCAGGCGTAGAAAGAATACGTAGGTAGGAAAACCAGGACGAAGAGAGAACACTATGAAAATCTCAGAAGAGTAGCAAATAAGATAATTGAATTAAGAAAAAAAAAATACTATGACGACCAATTGAGAAGTATAGATGTAAGTTTAGTGAGCAATAACACAAGACAAGCATGCAAAGTAGTGAAAAGCCTGAAACGTGCTTATCAGCCCAAAACCACGCTCTGTCGTGATGACAGCGGCAATAAAATCGCTGATGAAATCAAGATTAAGAAAAGATGGGCATCATATTTCAAGAACTTCCTTAATCCTCCGCACAGTTCCACAACATTGGAGCCTATAGATGTCTGCGGAGAGCTTTCATTGGCCCCACCAACTCTGGATGAAGTGTGTTCCATAATCAAAGCCCAAAAGAATAATAAAGCGCCGGGCATTGATGAGATTCCAGTGGAGTTCATCAAATATGGTGGTAGTAGTGTTCATCAAGCTATTCACAAAGCCATCCAGTACATTTGGCAACAAGAACATATGCCAAAAAAGTCGAGCCAATCAATTATATTCCCTATCCACAAAAAAGGTGATAAGCAGCAGTGCGAAAATTATAGAGGCATATCTCTACTTTATATGGCGTATAAAATATTTTCTAAAATCTTAGAAAATAAAATCGGATCATACGCCAACAGTATTTTTGGGGAGTATCAAGGTAGTTTTAGGGCAGGTAGGTCAACAACAGACCAATTGTTCACAGTCAAGCAGGTACTTGAAAAATACTTGGAGTTCAACATAGACGTACACTAAATTTTCTTTGACTTCAAGCAAGCATACGAAGTATTGATCGTAACGTACTGTACCAAATAATGCTTGGTTTTGGCATCCCAGCCAAATTAGTCCGTCTTACCAAAATGGCAATGACGTCGACTACCTCCCAAGTCTGCATCAATAACCAACTCATCGATGCATTTGACATAAATATCGGAATAAAGCAGGGAGATGGGCTGGCCCCATTGCTATTCAATTTGGCTCTGTAGTACTTCATACGGAAGCTACCTGTCGATACGCGAGGTACATTACTATACAATTCGAGCCAGGTAGTGGCCTATGTGGACGACATCAACATTCTGTAACGGTCACTAACAACTGCCAAAGAACTCTTCCTGAAACTCGACAGCGAAGCAAAACTAGTAGGGCTACAAATCAACGAAAATAAAACAAAGCTCATGACGCAGTCGAGGAAAAATACCCCAAATACACAAAATATCACACTTGGCGAATATAGTATCGAGAATATCACCAAATTTGTGTATTTAGGCGCCAAAATCACGAAAAAGGGGAATGAAAGAGATAGATATTTGTAGATATTTGCATACAAAAGTTGGTTTCATTTAGTTTTGACTACTACTAGCCATCGATCCAATGTATCCTTTGTAGCAAAGCAAATCATCATTGAAAGTAATGAGTTGGGTCTTGTTGCTTAATCGATTTTCATTTTGCGTGCGTCGGTAAATTGCAGAGCCAAGTGCGCATTCTTTCTTTGGTGAGTTTTCTAAAATCCGTTTCAGTGAATCTTGCACAATAGAAATTATACTGTTTGTTGCAGCTCATTTATTACAGTGAATCACTTTTGTCCACATTCAAAACACTGTACACTCATAACACTTTACACTCATTTTAATGCAAATTTGCAATTTGATAAATTGACTATTTGCAAAGTATTATTTGTTAGGATGAATGACAAAACCTTCCAACTCACGTGCTCTTTACTTAGAGCAAAGTTTAATTAAATAAACGTTTTAATATAGCTCAAAATCAATTTCAAGCTTGTTGATCATTTAATGCCGGGTCGACGCGCTTACCAAACCTCAACAAGCCACCACAAATTCAAACGTGTGGAAAGAATGTTTGACTTGGCTTGTGTAGGTTTGCAAGCGCTTGTGGCCAACTCGATAGAGTGTCGGTTTTTTGACAAACATCAAAGGGACTTTGCCGCAAGCGGTTGTGACGCATTCACACGTTTGCTTGCATTCATTCTCTGTTCTGCATTGGTGGTGAATAGGTAGTAACTAAAAATGAGTGAATGGCCAAATAATGAAATATTAAACTTCCTGGAGTATAACCAGGGAGAGCCGTGTATTTGGGACCCGGGCAATAGTGACCACAAAAATTAGAAAAAAATTGCTGATGCATAGAGTCGCCTTTGTAAAGCGCTTGGTAAATCAGATCAGGATTTAAAAACTAAAAGGAAATCCTAACGGAGACTTTTAAAAACATTTAAAAGAGAAACAGGAGTCTATTCGTTATGGGGTAGGTAGGTTTACATTTATATTAACATCTAAAACTATAGTAATGATAATCATTTTTCCTCAGAAATCGATGATATTTACCAACCAATCTGGTTCGCATATCAGTTCATGGAGTCATTTCTTTTGCCAATATATACTGTGAAGTTGAGCTTAAACTCAGAAATGGTAAGTAAAATACTTCAAAACTTAGGAGTTACTGTCATATATTTTAATATTATTGACATTAGTATTTCTATAGTTTCTATCAAGAATATAAAGTACTTACATGCTCTAAAGTTAAAATACTAGGTAGGTATACAATAGGAAATTAGTTAAAAGTTAGACTGACATGTTTTTAACTCCATATCAATATTCAATTACTTGTACTCCTGCAAAAAAATGACGTGAATTCGTCCCTTATCTTGACCGCATTAAGTGGTGGGCTTTGAGGCACATATGGCAGATTTCGTATTGCATTATATTCATTTATATTCCGTTATGCACCAGGAGTTATAAGATTACCATTACTATCGTATACATCCAACATCCTGGAGGAGTGTACAATTTTGAAGAAGTTTAACTTTTTCTCAGAAGGTTATGTAGTACAAGTAGCACACGTGTCATAGTAATTTCTTTCACAGTTTCAAGTTTTAAGTTAGTGAGTCTTCGAAAAATGCTAAACACTGAAAATAAAATACCAAATGTATTCTCCACTACGACGCGAGCTCTTGACAAATGTTGATTAAATATCCTTTTCGGCAATCCAATTTCATGATTTCTTGGGTAAGGCTTCATAATATGCATACTTAGAGCAAAAGCACCATCTGATAAAAGCACATACTATGGTACGTTCTTGTTATTATTCGTTCCGGGAAGTGGACATGGCATGGGAAACTTCATTTCGTTTCTGGAGATTTTTTGCCATAGCAATGAATTATTGAAAATACCTCCATCGCTTATTCTCCCTTGACATCCTATGTCAACGAATGTAAATCTATAATTGCTGTCAATTTGTGCCAACAGAACTATACTGAACATTTTCTTATAGTTAAAATATTCACTTCTGCTATGAGGCGGGCTTTCTATAACTATATGTTTGCCATCCATCAAACCTACATAGTGTAGAAATTTGCTTCTATATCCTCTTTCTATATCGATACAATCTTCCGGTGATGAGGGCATCTGAAATGATTGAATATTATATCAAAATAATAATGAAAAATTTAAGATTTTATTTGTATGGCTGAGGTTTTAATAAAATAAAATTCTTGCAGCAATCAAGAAGAAATAGCTGATGAAGCAGAATACAAGGAAAATGATGGTATCTTGACGGGTCCATCGATTCCTGCAACTGCGGTCTCTGTACCATTTATAAAAAAAGCACGGATAAATCTCGTCGTCGACCTGCTTTAGACTCAGCTGAAAAACATATGGCCACAGCATTTAGCCAGTTAACGAATGTACTGAGTTAACGTGAATCAAAACCTTCGGGCGTAGATAAAGAAGATGAATGTGATTTGTATGTTAAGCTTTTAGCCAAAAAGATTAGAGAATTTCCGAAGGATGAGAGGAAGTTAATCATGTATGAAATGGATGGTTTATTTATCGAAAAAATTAAACGAAAGTCATTTCCGAGAGATACGCCATCCCCTATATATTCGCCCTATTCTAGACCGTCATCAGCGTCAAATGGATACACTATGGGCCTTTGGCGATAGGCACGATACTTCAAATTTGGAAAGGACCTCCATTCCATTACTACCACTAACGCCTCAAAATATCGATGACAATCTAATTATTTACTCCAATGAGCCTAATTTCTCAGACTCAAGACCTACTGTTAATATAATGTTCGATGAAATTATGATGAAATCATTATGCCCTCCACGCAAAATATAATTAATACAGCATTTTTGAAGGCATACGAAGATCTTGAGCAGTCTAATACAAGTGAATAAATAATAACATTGGTCGGAACACTGACGAATATTTTTATATACCTAGTGTTTAATAAATAAATACAGGCATTTTTTATAAGTATTAGAAACTTTCTACTTTACCTTTATTTCATCCATCATAACTTCATTGATGGCTTTGCAAACATCAATTTTAGATATAGACTAGGTAGATACTTTAAACAAATAGTGAAGAATTTTATAGTTGTCACCTGTCGCTAAATATCTCAATGTTATCGCCAGACGATATTTAGCTAATACGGTTTATCTGAAATCTGTATTTTTTTGAAATTATGGGTGAAACAGCACTTAGTAAAAATTCAAAGTCGTTATAGCTCATCCAGCAGAAGTTGGCAAATTATCCGGATGGTTCATAAAGAAGTTCATAGAATTTTTCTTCCATATATTCCCTGTGATGGATGAAAAAAAATAAAAATAAGTCGAAGTAACAGAAGAGTGCTTCTGCCAAAGTAGTTTTATAAAAAAATTAAAAAATTAAACTATACCCCTCGAATACAAATGACTTAGTTCATATAAAGTATCTTTCAATTGAGTTAAGAAACGAGAATTATGGTCACCAGGTACCTGTCATGTTTCTAGCTTCTATATTTTCCGCGAAAACTGGCTTTGACAGACGGGCGGACAGACAGTTCAGATTTTAGTAAAATTATTTTACAAAACTCTATTTATATAGACACAGCATAAGCAATTGAAAAACTTTTCGCTACTAACCGTCATATTTATTTTTTTCTCACTAATACGTACTTCGTCCTTTCTACTAGGGCTAGCAAGTATACACTGAAGAAGCCCTAGTGCAAATGATCAAATACGTATTTGTGAGAAAAATAAATTATGAGTATAATCAATTTCAAGTAAAATATGTGGCTATAATAAAATAATTTCAAAATTACCTGGTACGGCTTTTATGAATTTTTGACATCCACCATCTTCTTTGTCGTATTTCTCGTTTCCTTTCTCTTCTTTTTTTTTATAATAAAAATAGCTTAGCCCAAATGTTATTCCCGATACAAGCTCAACGTCTGTGGGTGGATGACGTTTGATTCCGAAAATCAAGCCAACCGTTTGCGGCAAACGCCAAGCATGGGGATCCGGCATAATACTACTCCTCTTGTGCAAAAGCTCCAAAACATGGCTCTAATAACATAACGTTCTTATTTACTTTATTGGCATTCCAAAACATTGCAAATTATAAATCCCTGCCGTATAGTGCTACCTCAGTCTGAGAAATTTGTCAGTCAAACGGATTAAAGTAACGAATATCGATCATCCTGTTTGTCCGATTTTTAGTAAAAATAATGGCTAAAATCGTTGCCTTCTTACTCAGGCCCGAAAACAGAAATACCGCGTCACGTCGCGGACTAACCTCTTCGAGCAGCCTCAACAGCGCCATCTAGTACTGTTTACATCAAACAAATTTTTTGAAGATTTTTGACAGTACATATGACTGTAGTTTGAAATTTTATCAGTACTATGTCAATGATTTATTTTAAATATGAGAAATGTCATATTTGCAAAACTGACGATAGATACAAGCGATATGGCAGCAGCGCTTACTACCACACACATGACCATTAGTAGGCCGACTTTGCTGGCTAACTTACATGGCGGTGTATGAAGAATTGTGGAGGTGCCAACAAAAATTCGAGGTTTTGTACGGTTTAGAGACGGATTTCTACAGTGAAATCCAGATGGTCCGCGGAGAACACAATAGCACTCCTAGTGAAGTGAAAATTATTTCAGTTCTTATACCCGTTTAGTTTTTATCGCCTTCCAAAGTGAATTTATAGGAGTTTGTTTACATCTCAACGCTGAGCTATCAGTCGAAGGTGCAAAACGTGTGCTTCATTTGCTCGTCTTGGAAAGTTTAGGAGCACAATGGGCTATACAAGGTGAATTTATAGCATGCACAGAATGCGTTCGGCACGTTTTTTATTCGGAAAATAGTATATATGACGAAATATAAGCATTTGCTAATGTCGAAGTTGGGTGACAGCTACCGGAAGCTTGTCCATAGTAGGCCGACTAATACATATGCAAATTGCTACCATATGGCTTGTATCTATCGTCAGTTTTGCATATTTGACAATCTCAAAAGCCTACTGAGAAGCTGCTTTCAAGTTTTCTGGACAGCTGTTTGTCAGAATTCGGAGCTATTGATCAGCTGTTTCCGGTACGGGAAGTGACGTCAGGTACGTTAATTGATTTCCTTATGGGCCTGAGTAAGATGGCAACGCTAAAATCTAATGTTTTCATAGATCCGTGCTCTTGCAAGTCATCGCGGTACCTTTCACTGTTACGAAAAAATCAAATCAGCAAATATTGATAAGCCAGTCCAGATTTCGCCATAAACTTAAGTAGAAATGAATGCATGGAAGAAATATTTCCCGAAATGGTGGTGAAACTTTCTATCTGAATTGTTATTACAAGACTCATTCTTCTTACTTTCCAGTCTTGAATCGAATTCTTTTGTCGTGTTTTTACATTTTGCGATTTGAAAAATAAATACACAAACGAATCCTCCGTCTGGGGGCGCCCATTCGATTAAATTGAAAAATGTTCCTGATATATTTGCTGAAAAGTTGATCTCGTGATCTAGCCAAAACAAAACTTGCGATTGCAGCCTCGCAATGTCGACTTCTCACTAATTACTCTTCGTATAACTTTCTGGTATGGCACTTCCACCTACCGATACTGTAACCGATGTCGACTTTTCTATCTACGTTATACGAGTATGAAAGTATACACACATACCTAGCGTTTCCTCCTATGAATAAAGATTAAAAGAGGTTTGAGTTCTATCTGTGCTGATCGCCGATGCTCGTCGTTATTCAGGCCACTAGATTAATTTATAGTAAAAATTTGGGTTCCCGCAATGTATCAATTGCCACGCAGAACTGTTTCAATATTTTATCTTGAATGCTAAATCAAATCAACTATGCAGAAAAAAATTATTTAAATTACTTTAACTCGTGCAACTCAACATTTAATTGATAACAATATATAAAAACTATGCAGTTAGCAAATTAATCACAGGATCAAACTGTCCCATCAACAATTTAAGCCATTCGCAGCCTGGGAATATTAGCGATGAAGGTGCGAGTACTTACATGTTTGCAGAATTCAAGGTTGACGACAACCACATTTTTACCAGCATCATGCATTGCTCACCCCAAACTAGACGATTCTCCTCTATTCAATATCACCAGTAGCACCGTCGAACTTCCAATAACTTCCATTGCAGCTTTTGGTCTTTTACCGTGTCCTCACGTTCTGCGGGGAAACGCCACTCATCAAGTGGGGGCCCCATCTATAAAACCATTTGCGGCAACGACTTTTTCTTGTATTCATAAAAGGTTCGTGTCTTGGTCCGTTAATGGTCTATCAGTAACTCGGGAAGTAGTATCAAGTGTAAAGTGACTTCAAACTAAAGGATTACATAGTTCAGTTCAGTTTTTAACGAACGAATATATTACATTGCCAACAACTTTTTTCGTGTGGATTTAATTCAAACGAAAGGAATGCAGTCGCTCAACTGTGTGGTATGTGAACTTAAGAATAATTATGTTAATAAGTAAAGTTATAATTAGCGGAATTGGAGCTCAGTAACTACGATTATGAACAATCATTGTCTAGACGACCGTTAGTAATAGTTTCAAAGTGAATGTTAGTTGCTGGAAATGCTATCGTACAAGGAAGGCGGATAACGAAAGAAATAACATAATAGCAATTGTTTTACTCAAATGATTTCGAAGTGAGATAAATCTGATTGTTTGAATGTTAAAGGATTACCACTGAATGTGTCTATAGTTGTGAAGGATTGATAATAACATATTGCGGGTAGCAAAAGTATAACGCATATTTTGAAACCAGCAAGTTTAAATCGTTGTTAGAAGTGAAAATTAGACAAAAAATATATATATTGGGTTGTTCGAAATTAATGTCGTTTTAAGGTTTTGTAAAATAACTTTTCAAAACCCAACTTAATTCGCGACATGTCCGTGTGTCACATCAATTTTTCTCACAAATAATAGAAGCTAGAAAGATCAAATTTTGTATATAGGTGTAAAGTGGTGCCCTCTTCAAAGTTCAACTACTGAAAAATTTTAAGGTGTTCTCCCCATAGAAGGGAGTGGCTCCCGAAATTTTTTTTCAAAGGTGGCAGATATGGGTATCAAATGAAATGATAAGAGCACAGTTCTTAAACTGACATTATTTACTTCAGGGGCGCACAGGGAGGGGAAATACATGAACAATTTGTGTATCCCCCCCTCGCGATTGGACACCTGCGATCTGAAATAACAGAAAAAATTATGGAGGCAGATGTTTATGAGTACAACAACAACAAATACCTCAAGTCAAAATTCACTCAACTTTGTTAATAATAGTATGTTCTTCGAATTTCACATTTTCCCAAGGAAAATCATTTGGATGCCTTTAAACTCATCTCATGTTTAAGTAGCCTTACGAAAGGTCCTAGTGCTCTGTAAGTTTGATGAAAATCGCATTATCTATATGGAAGTTAGATCCATTTGAAATTTCTCTAATTACAACAACAATAATACAAGATTTTGGTATTTTATGGACTTTCCATCCAATCAGGCACTGCAGTTTTGATTGCGTCTTCTTAAAATGTTTAGATAAGATCGATAATATAAATATTTTTTGGAATTCATAATTCGCGTAATTTTTGCTTGTTTGCAACAAAATGGCGACCGTTGAAAATGAAGAAACAATGAATTTTCTTTTAAACGTGCACATCCCTTTGACATGTTTCTTGATTTTATTCGTCGCTAGTGACTTCATTTCGTAAGTTGAGTACAGAACCCTTCTGCGATGAGCTTAGGTCTGTCTATCCAACTTGTTTTTCAAGTAAATTTATTTGTATTAACAAACAAACATTTATCAATGATGATTATGTTGAATGACTTTTTGCCATCTTTCAGACTTGGTTTTTAGAAGCGAAGAACTGGTCCAACTCATTTTTAACAGCCTGATTGGAATCGAAAGTTTTACCATTCAAATGATTTGAAGGAACCGAAACAAATGATAGTCTAATGGTGCTAAGTCAGGGCTATAGGTTGGATGTGGTATAAGTTCCCAATCGAGCTCCATAATTTTTTGGCGGGTTATGAGAGAGGTGTGAGGTCTGGCATTATCATGATGGAGCATCACGCCTTTGCGATTGGCCAGTTCATGGGGTTTTTTCTTGATTTCTTCGTTCAATTTCGATAGTAGTAAACATTTGAATCAATAGTTTGGTGTCCTGGAAGCAGCTCAAAGTAGACTATACTCTTGTAATCATACCACACAGAAAGCATAATCTTCTTTTGGTGAATGTGGCTTTGGATGTCGATTATGGGGGGCTAATCTTGCTTAGTTCATGACCGTTTTCGGGCTACGTTATCGTAAAGAATCCAGTTTTTATCACTCGTTATGATTCTTTTTAGAAATGAGTCATATTGGTTACGATCCAGCAAAGAGTCGCATATGTTAATGAATTTGGTGAGGTGGATTTCCTGTAATTCGTGTGGAACTCAAACATTCAGTTTGTTTACGTAACCAAGCTGTTGTAAGTGCAAGTAAACAGTTGAATCCGATATGTCAAGCTTCTCTGCTATCTCTCAAGTTGTCATACGCTGATTAGTGTCGATTAACGCCTTTATTTTGTCGTCATCAGTAGTGGTTGAACGACCAGTATATGGTGCATCTTGCACATTAAAATTTCCAGAACGAAAGTGAGCGAACCATCGCTGACACTAAAACAGTAAAACAATAAAATATACCTATAATGCTCTCTTTGATTGTCCATTTTCCAGTTTATTTTTAACCAATTTATTGTTTACTAATGACACTCAGTTTTTGACCAAAAGTAGTTTAAATTCTAATCTTTAAAATAGTATATATAATAATATAAGTCCCGCAATCACTGCTACATTTAGTAATTTATGTATCCGAAATTTTTCGAAGACCTTGCTTGTGAACAAGCTTTCCTATCAGCATGGCTTTTTTCGACAGTACTCTATGGCTGCATATTTCCTTGAAATCACTAATACCCTGGCTTTTACGCTTGATAAGGGATTTCAAGTTGAAACAATTTGTTCAGACTTATCTAAAGCCAATGACTGAGATAGCGATTTGATTGTGAGTTGTAAGCTTCGGAACGTTGGCATTACAGGGAATACTTCAATATGGCTATCTTCCCGTTTGTCCTTGCGAAATTGCCAGGTTGTTGCCCAGGGAGCAATTTCCACTGGATTCTTTCTAAAATATGGTCTTCCATAAGGTTCTTTGTTGGTGCTATTTCTCTTGAATATTTTCATTAACAATCTTTCAACAACACTAGCTCACTCTCTCTCTCACCCTTCTAATGTTCTCCATTAGTATTTGCTCTTGTCCACTAGGAGTGGGGTCTTAAGTAATTGACCGTTTTTTTGGTGGAGGCGCAGTGAAGGCTCTTTTCTTCCAAATTGTGAGGAGCTACTAAGCGCCTAAAGTTTTTGGATCATCATGAATACCTCTCCTGTCAACCTGACATAGCCTAGAACCGTTTAATACATTACTTTGAACTAGGCCTCATTTTTCTATGCCTAGAGACTCCTTTGGGTTGCAGAAATCTCCATTCTAGCGGAAAGAAAGACAAGGAAAGGGCTTACTTCAAAATAAAACTCTGTCCGCGATACCTCTGGATGCTTAACTATTACATTTTTATCTTCCAGAACGGCCAGAGCATGATGTACTACACAATTCCATTTGTCAACCGATGTAAGCATCTCTCTAAATACAGGCTCCGGGAAGGGCTCTCAAATTTCATTAAAGATGTCACCAAACTGTTTGTACAATATTTTGCAGGAAAAAACGTGGCAGGTGTTATCTACCTCTCATATGCCTATATAGAACGATGACTTTGATATATAGAACGCTCCTTATCTCTGCACGTGTACCAGCCGCTTTCGATGCAACTTCTTGCTGAGGGTGTAGTTCTGATCCGTAGAATAGTAAGGACAGCACAGCGTTCCTCAGAAGTCATCTCCTTATTGAGGTGGGTCCCTTTTTATTGGACATCGGTCGAGTGAGTACAATTTCCCTACTGCCTGCTTATCAACTTATATACGAGCCTATCAATACAATATGTCCACTTGTTTCGCTACTAGTTTCGGTTCGACCATCATTTCGCCGATACTAAAACTCCTTGCCATGGAGATTCTCTCCTTTGACATCGTGACCATTTCGCTTTTCTCCTGTGCAAGCTTGAAGCCGTAAGCAAACAACATTCAGTAACTCACTCGGTGCATTAACATATCTAGTCTGAGTTACGCATGTTCGAACGTTTGTCCAGTGACTAGCGCTACAACATTATCCGCAGAGTCGATCAAGAGCGACTCATCTCACTATATAAGATGTTCCATAAGCGAAAGCCGAGAATGGAGCCTTGAGTGACACTCGATGTGACTTCTAACCCCCAACGACCTTCCTGCGTATCACAACGTAGACTATGGCCCTTCAAATAGTCCATAAAAATTGGCTACAGATACCCTGGAATTCGGAAACCGCTTCTAGGATATCCGCCCTTCTAGTGGAGTTGAAAGCATTTCTGACATCAAAGGTAACCGATCGGGTGGAACTGCTGCGTACCTCTGCACCCATACACGAGGTAGGCGTTGAACTTATCGAGCAGTAAGTCGGCGCAAAAAGTGATAGACCATCGGCAGTACCTCAGACAGAGTCCTATCTGGTCCTGGAGCCTTTCTTGCCTTCATAGACAAGGCTGCTTTTTCCAGTTCTATCTTTGCAAAAGTGGGCATGCCGCTGGGATTCCATCGTGGACAGTATCAAAATGGATGGAATGTGTAGGGAAAAGAGTACGCACAATCTTGTCCATCTTTTCTGCCTCACTTGAGCAGAGCAACTTTTGGGCACTGAGCTTCCCCACGCCTAGCTTGTAGGCCAGGTCGCATTGATTAAGTAACTATCTATCGAAGTTTACTTTTTTGAGAGAGCTGATACGTTTCGACTCATTTGAGTTATCTTCAGTGTCTCACAGAAGATGACTTTGCTCAAAAAAAGCAAGGGCTGACTGTTTTTCAAGAAAAACGAGAACTGGTTTGTGGATATAAAATAAACAATATAATTGAGTTTGATGCAATAAAGCTATAATTTAATCCTTCAGTGACGTAAAGCAAGCCTTGAATGATATTTGTCTGAAAATAAACACCTTCTGCTTTCGAACTTAGGAGTATCAGGTATAGTGAGGCGAGTGCATGGTCGCGAGTCCAAAATAATGGGTCACAGCCTCTCGGGTTTCAATTCATTTATGGTGTTTTGTAAAAAAAAATTAAATACGTACTTTTAGTTTCCGTTAGCCTCAAGCCCAGTTTCGAATCAACTTATCTCGAACCGTTTGACAAACGCCTACATATTTTCGAACTAGTTTTCATGCCGATATGGAAGTGATGATAGCATTGTGACCTAAAATATCAACCCACATCCTTCTATTGCAAGCACTGATATCAATACGTTGACTTCTTCTTCTTAGCACTACGGCCCCTCTCGGGCCTTCACTTCCAACTGTCTCGGTCCATTGAACTGTCTTCGTCGACCGAGTCAGACCAGCGTTCCCTCGGTTTCCCCACTGGTCTCCGGCCTTCAGTTCCCCCAGCGAATACCTTTTTGGGTATCCGTTGTTCGTCCATACGATTCATGTGGCCAGTCCATTGCAGCTTCCGCAGTCTTACAATCATTGAGACCTCCAGTTCGTCAAAAATTTCATACACCTCATGGTTGTATCAATTTCCCCATTGGCCTCCATCTAGCTTCACTCCGATTATTCGGCTCAGGACCCGTCGCTCAAAGGCGTTCAATATATTTGGGTTAGGGTCCATGTTCCACACCCATAGCATAACACAGATCTCATCACAGATTTGTATGCTTGGAACTTTGTTTTCCTGTGTATGCAGCTGGTCTTCAAGATCGTCAAAACTGAATACAATATTTTATTCACGAGCTGTATTCTTCGGCGTATTTCGTCTCTTTCATTACTCGTTTTCGTTACTTTGGCGCCCAAATACACTAATACGCACACATTTTCGATACTGTATTCGCTAAGTATGATATTTTGTGTATTTGAGGTATTTTTCCTTGACTGCGTCATGAGCTTTGTTTTGTTTTCATTAATTTGTAGCCCTACTAGTTTTGCTTCCCTGTTGTAGCCCTACTAGTTTTGCTTCGCTGTTGAATTTCAGGAAGAGTTTTTTGGCAGTTGTTAATGACCGTGACAACATGTTGATATCGTCCGCATAGGCTACTACTTGGCTCAACTTCTATAGTAATGTACCTCGCGTATCGACAGGTTGATTCTTTATGACTTACTCCTGAGCCAAATTGAATAGCAATGGGGCCAGCCCATCTCCCTGCTTTAGTCCGATATTTGTGTCATGCGCACTTGGGAGGTCATTGACGTCATTGCCATTTTGGTAAGACGGACTAATTTGGCTGGAATACCAAAGCAAAGTATTATTTGGTACAGTACGTTACGATCAATACTGTCGCATGCTTGCTTAAAGTCAACTGAAATTTGGGGAACGTCTATGTTGAACTCCTAGCATTTTTCAAGTACCTGCTTAACTGTATACAATTGGTCTATTGTCGATCTAACTGCTCTAAAACCACCTTGATACTCCCCAATAATACTGTTGGCATATGATCCGATTTTATTTTCTAGGATTTTAGAAAATATTTTGTACGCCGTACAAAGTAGTGATATGCCTCTATAATTTTCGCACTGTAGCTTGTCGCCTTTTTTGTGGATAGGGAATATAATTGATTGGCTCGACTTTTTTGGCATATGTTTTTGTTGCCAAATGTGCTGGATGACTTTGTGAATGGCCCATCATATTTGATAAGCTCCACTGGAATCTCATCGATGCCCGGTGTTTTGTTATTTGTTTGGGCTTTGATTATGGAACGCACTTCATCCAGAGTTGGTAGGGCCAATGAAAGTTCTCCGCAGACTACTATAGGCTCTGATGCTGTGGAGCTGTGCGGAAGATTAAGGAGGTTCTTGAACTATGATGCCCATCTTTCCTTAACCTTGGTTTCATCAGCGATAATATTGCCGAAGTCATCACGACAGAGCGTGGTTTTGGGCTGATAACTATGTTTCAGGCTTTTCACTACTTTGTATGCTTGTCTTGTGTTGTTGCTCGGTAAACTTACATCTATACTTCTCAGTTAGTCATCATAGTACTTTCTTTTCTTAATCCTAATAATCTTATTCGCTACTCTTCTGAGATTTTCATAGTGTTCTCTCTTCGTCCTGGTTTACCTACCTATGTAATCTTTATATGCCTGATTCTTTTGGTCTAACGCATTCTGGCACTCATCATCGAACCATTCATTTCTCTTGCGGCGGGCTTTACGTCCATCCCTCTGTTCTGCCATGGTCTTAATAGCCGCTTTCGTTTCCATCCAGAGCTCGTTGCTTGTCTTTAACGAAGCATATTATTTTATACGATACATATTGGACGTTTGTGTGTGTGCAACAATTCTCGGAAGCCACCTTCAGGCATGCGCAAAACTGATATGCTCAGTTGAGGGTATGTCTTTGCTAGGAATACATATGCTCCATTTTGTTTAAGGCAATCACTGGGAATTTAGGTATGGCAAATATACAAAGAGCAGCGGCATTATTATTACTAAGGAGAAAGAAAAAACTCAATCACTTCCATGCATGCCAGCAAAGGATGTGCGCCTACGTGAGTACCTCGAAAACTTGCGACCCAACAATTATCATACCTAGTAAAATAGTGTTAGGGAAAATCGCAAATCCTTGCGACAATCGACAGGCTAGAAATGTCGCAAAGTCGCAGTGTGCATGCTTCCGTTTCAGCATGTGTGAATTGCAATGGTCACGCATCTATCTCGTCGTAGTCTATTCCATCCCTAATACTGTCATAAAATCTGCTCTTCAGTGGGATTTTCAGTAGGACAATACCCAAGTTCAGCTTCCAAATCCTGTGGCGATGATGGAGCTGGAACCAGTAAACTTTCGCTATGTAGAACCGATTGTTTAGCTGATGGAATGTTGGGATACTTAATCAGGTGCTTATTTTTCTTGGAAATCCAAATACTTTTGTTATAAAAAAGTTGCAATTGATGGGATGATCCGTCGTCTCAAACCAGATCATTGGCATTTTGGTTCGCTATAGGAAAACCAAAGTACTTAAGACATGCGAGTTTAGTCATTTTCGTATATTTTTAGCGTTAGATGAAATAAGTTTAAAGAGATTGTTGAAAATACTCATATAAGGGCTTAATTATTCGTAAAAAATAAAAGATTGAAATTTTTCACAAAAATTACGTGTTACAGTATTATTTAAATAGATATTTGTATTTTGTAAGCATTAATCAAAATAAAAGCTCTAATAGTCACTCAATTGTATATTGGACGTAGACGTGTAGACTAGTGTAATTTGCCAGTTGTGTTCTTTGTTCAATTTATGTAAAGCAATACCGTTATTGTTCATGTATCTTGCGTTTTCCATAAGCCGAAATTCAATTCCACGTTTAGTTTGTTTGATGTTTTTCTTGGGACATTCTGTGCAATTGACATGATGAATTCAAAGTTTTTGTTTTCGTAGAGATAGGTCTGTGAGAAAAGTTTGCGACTTTTATTGAACGCACAGATTTCCTTTGTTGATTTAGATCAAATCAAATAAATGAACAACCACTGGTGCAAAATGAGAGTTCATTCATGAATTCAGTATGCGTTCAACCTCAAAATAATTCAACAGAAGATAATACAGTCAGTGCAAGTGCAACATCATCAGCTCTTTCTACACACGACGGGACGATTGCAAAAGAAAATCGTGATGACAGCAGAAAAATCAAGTATTCTCAAAAATTTAAATCTACTTAGACAGAAAAGTTTGCATGGCAATGCTTGGTCAATAAAAAAGCGTTCTGCAAAGTGTGTAACAAAACGCTCTCAAATAACAGCACTCTGTTTCCCCGGCATGTACAGAGTAGTGTTCGTAAAATAAATTTAATGGATTCTCAAAGAGAAGTAAAGATTTATGATTGTATTATTTCCTCTAAAGCTTATTCGGTAGAAAATTCAAGAATACGGACAGAAATTATGTGCGTTATGTACTGCATAAATTATAATCTACCCTTCTCAGAAATGGATTTTTTTGCAACTTTTGTTAAAACGACTTTTAATGATAGTGAAATTGCAAAGGCTGTTAAATGCCAAAGAATAAAAGCTGCATCGTATGTTAATAATATTTTTGGACCATTTGCAAAAAGAGTGACTTCAAATTATTTACAAGCATTCAATTTTTCTATAACGATAGATGAGACTACTAAAGTGTGATCGAAAAAATATCTTGTGCTTGTTGTTCATTATTTTAACAACACATTGAAAGTAGTAGAAGATAAATTTTTGGTTTAACTAAGCTCAAAGAGTCTACCTCAGACGAGATTTATCAATTCCATAATTGAACATTTTAAAGTGCTTAATGTTCCTTTAGCGAGCATGATAGGATTTTCCTCGGATAATGCTGCCATCATGTGTGGCGCATATAATGGTGTGAGGACAAAACTAAAAGAAATTGTTCCTAATTTGTTCACATTGGGGTGGAGCTGTCATTTAACACATCGCTGTGTATCCTCTGCCAATAAAGTTTTGCCAAACATGATTGAAAAAACTTTGAAAGATATATATGCATACTTTAGCCACAGTGCTAAACGGCAAGCTGAATTCCAAGACATGCAAGAATTATTTCATTTACCTCAACATAAATTACTTAGATATTGCTCAACACGCTGGCTTTCATACGAAAGTGTTATCAATAGAATATTGGAACAGTGGACCATTTTGGAACTTAGTAAACAACTTCCTAACCATTGATAATGATGATGCAAAGGAATAAGAAGTTGCTCGGTTTTGTTATTTTGACCAAAAATAAAAATAAAACGGATTTTTCAAGTTAAAAATTATAAACCTTTACTTTGCTTTACTTTAATTATGACCTGAATAACAATTCGAGTTTAATTATATACTTGAAATAAATCTGCTTCAAAAAATCGTAATCTACTTCACTTTTTTCTTAAATACCGCTTTGGTTTGCTTTTATTGGGGAACAACGCTGAATATACACCATGCGTTTGTGTGTGTCTGTGTATGTATTACGCCAGTTCACCCTAGAAAATTTGGAGTGTTTTCACCATCAAGTTACCCCAATGCCTCTCACCGTTGCCTTCTTACTCAGGCCCGAAAACTGAAACACCGCGTCACGTCACAAACTAACCTCTTCGAGTAGCCTAATCAGCGCCATCTAGCGCTGTTTACATCAAACTTATTTTTTAAAGGTACATATGATTGTAGTTTGAAATTTTATCAGTACTATGTCAACGATTTATTTTAAATATGAGACGTCGAAGACATTAGTGCGCAAATATATGTATTTCGATCCCGTTTGTATCATTTCGGCTAAATTTCATCTGAGAAATGTCATATTTGACAATCTCAAAAGTAGCTGTTTATCGAAATTTAGAGCTACTGATCGGCTGTTTCCGGTACGGGAAGTGACGTCAAGTACGTTAATTGATTTCCCTATGGGCCTGAGTAAGATGGCAACGCTCTCACTCTTCTTTCCCATATAACGTGTTTCGCGCTTACTTTTAATTTCATTTGTTTTTATCTTTTTTTGTGATTTTTCTGGCGCTAAAAAAGGAAATCAAGGAAAGTTTAGTTGAATTAGTCATTTTAATTATAGAAAATAATCGCCTATGAGCTGAAAAGGACCGTCAGGCAATTTAATGTCTTGCTAAAAGATCATATTAAAAATAAGTAAATTTAGCTTGATAAAAATTGCGTTTCACATCGAGAATCATTATTTCAATAAACTCTCTAATTTTTGGATTAACGAAAGATTTATTTTTCATATGGGGGTTACCAAAAAGCAATTTGTATGTTATCATGTGGTGCGAATTGCTGGTTTGTTTGGCGAATGTTCGACAATTGAAATACATCGAATTCGGTAGGATTCGTTAATTATTTGCTGTTGTCCTACGTATTGAAGTAGTAGTTTTAGCCTTGAAATGCTGACTTGTATTCACGTGGAAGTAAAACGAAGCGTTGGTAAGGGGTATAAAGGTGGCTGACTTTATATTGAGTTAGCACCAAAAGTTGGGACAAAATGGCCAAACTGATTCCTAAGGAACGAAGCTAGCTGGGCACCGGCTACCTGATTTTGTAACTTGGAAAGCCAACTGCTTTTTCGTCTTGCCATGACTCTCGTTCCAAAGTTATTTTTTTTGAGTGTACCAGTGGTACAGTCATTCCCATCTCTATTTTAGTACCTGCGTACAGAGAACCTTCACCTGGTAAACTGTGCCAATTAATTGAGAAACTGCAGAATTTTAAGAAATTTAAAGAAAACATGGACTTTGGAGTTTCAATCAGATATACTACTTTGTATAACTAATTATTACGTAGAATCTGTGTTATTAAACATAATGTTCAATTGGATGCCGGTACAGATAATGTTGAATATTCCATAATTAAGGAATATTAAATTTGAGCAAACTTCCCGTTCCCACAAGTTAATGACATTTCCCTAAATATATAAAAGTTCGAACTTTTATCAGGTTTTATTTCAACTTACAGTCTAGCTTGTGGGCGACTATATATAATAATACAATAACACGAACGAAGAATAAAGAAGATTGATGAAATAAATAAAAGCACATCACAATCAAAGCCGAACGAACAGTTTGAATTAGAGCTAATTGAATCGTAGAGGCCAACGTGAATGAACATTTTTCGGAACAAGTATATTTATTGATAGATTTTCATTAAACGCATCGCGATAAATCGTTTCTATTATCAATTAGTTGCAAGGCAATCGAATAAGGTCTTCATCGAATTTCGCAAACACGTTTAATGCTTACAATCGAATTATTTTCACTTTCTTTGCAATTTTGTGAATAAATTTATATGGAAACATTGGCCGATTGAAATCAATGTCCCATTATTCAGCCGTTGTAACCTTTCTAGATACGCCAATGAACCGTTACCATGCCGGCTTGCATCTAATTTCTTGGCGTATGCCGTTTGCATTCCGAAAACAATCTCTTAACACCAAGGTCGACCGCGTTTAAGTAAATTGTGTATAGACGAAAGTACCTACAATCAGTTTTCCATGCTACAGAGATTGGGTGGTGTAATGACTTGATTTTCTATATATCTCAATTAATCATGATTGTCTGAATTTCGATCAAAATGTTGATGGCAAGTATGCGAGTACAAAGCGACACTGCATGAGATTTGACCAAGATGTGTGCCAACAGTTATAACAACAACACGCTGAATGCTATTTTCATCCATGGAGAAAAAATTTGTACATTTCGAATACTAATGGCTGGATTCAAGTTAAAACAAATAATATTAAATGAAATTAATTATTCAGCGATTCGAAACGAAAGCGAATTTAATATTTTGTTGGGCAGAAGTAAATATGCCTGAAGGGTGAATATGCAACCGGAGGAAAAAATTGTAGTTGACGACCTCAGTATGATCAGTGACGCAAGTCGACAAGTGCAACGAGATAAAAAGTGATTTAATTTTATGGGAAAATATTGGTCCATGCATACGTAATTACTGGATGAACTAGATTTTATTGCTTTTATTAAGATCAAGGGTGCGTACTTGCTACTAGTGCCCCACAGACGAGAGGAATACCTTGGGAAAGGATAAGTCGATGAAGCTGTCGATTGAAAATTTTTCATAAGTTATTATAGTGAATTGATTCAGAATGGATAACTGAGTTTCTTTTTATAGCTAACGCCATCAGATTCGAGGAGCAAGTCAATCGCTCATCATAATTACGCCTTATTTTTATAAGTTTTATTTCCTAATTTTTTTTTGTATGAAGCAAAAATCAAGTCACCAACAACATTCCATGCAACGATTAAGGGGAAACACGCGTGAAAATAGAAAAAAATAATTACGTAGAATAAGTAATGAAGTGGAAGCTAGTTTGCTTAAAAAATCATACAAAAACAAACAAGTAAAAGTAGCAGAAGAGTCCTTCCGCCAGAAGGGTATTGTAAAATAATTGGAAATTCAAACAACGTCTTTTGAATATCAAAACTTGGCTTGTACATGCAAGAAGCGTTCCAAAATAAACGAGGCTTTAGTCATAAACATTGTTTTGGTAGTGCCATCTGTGAATGAGATAGTTCGTTGGGAAGTAACATCCCTCCCTGACTTCCAGTGAAAGTTTGGTGATATTCGGTTCAGTGAAAGCGAAGTTATTGCGTCTAAAGTGACAGTATGTTTGTGTCATCGGTACAAAAATCAGTTTCGAACAAAGAGCTAATACGTTGCCATCTTACTCAGGCCCATAAGGAAACCAATTAACATACCTGCCGTCACTTCCCGTACCGGAAACAGCTGATCAGTAGCTCTAAATTTCGATAAACAGCTACTTTTGAGATTGTCAAATATGACATTTCTCAGATGAAATTTGGCCGAAATGATACAAACGGGATCAAAATACATATATTTGCGCGCTAACGTCTTCGACCTCTCATATTTAAAATAAATCGTTGACATAGTACTGATAAAATTTCAAACTACAGTCATATGTACTGTCAAAAATCTTTAAAAAATTTGTTTGATGTAAACAGCACTAGATGGCGCTGATTAGGCTGCTAGAAGAGATTAGTTCGCGACGTGACGCGGTGTTTCCGTTTTCGGGCCTGAGTAAGAAGGGAACGGCTAATATCAAATTTTGATTTAAAATCGGTAAAACGTTTACCGAAACATTTGAATTGATGAAAAAAGTTTATGGTGATGATTGTCTATCTCGTGCCAGAGTGGTTTACACGTTTCAGAGATGGTCGCGAGGACATAAATGAAGATGAACATACGGGCCGCCCAAAATCAGTGATCACCAAAAACTCCATTGAAGTTGCGCGTGAATTTATGAAAAATGAGCCGAAATCATTATTGAAATTTATGGAATCGGAGTTGAATATCTCCAAAACATCGCATTTTAACCAAACATTTGCGCTTAAGAAATAGACCGTGCTTTCCAAAACAAACGAGAAATCGCATTCTAACCATCAATCACTCACCGTATTTGCCTGATATAGATCCCTGTGACTTCTACCTATTCGGGAAATTGCATTTGGCCATAAAAAGAAAACACTTTGCATGCATAGAATCTTCCGAAAGGCTTGTACTGACATCCTGAAGGACATCCCGGTCAATGACCTAAAACACTCTTTCAAAAAGTTTTTGGATCACGCAAAACAGTGTTTCGAGGCCGGAGGAGACTATTTTGAATAAATAAACTCGAATTCATCAGAACAAAGCTCCTGTCGTTTCAATTTTAGCTCAGTCTCGTTTATTTTGGAACGCTCCTTGTATATTGTATATCATGAATTGAGGTCGGAGAACTAATATATGGTTATTATGTATTTCAATTAACCGCCATTTTATTTTCAGTATTGTGCCCTCAATGTTTGAGCAGTCATGATAACATATCAATGTTACAAAATATTTCTAAAGTTTTCAACAAAATCCTTACACATCTGTATTATTTGAGTCCTTTATGAACGTAGATTTACATAGTATCACATGTAATTATTGCTATTGATAAATTTTCAATTGTTTATAACTTGGCTGTTTACGGTTAGATTTTTATGAAACTTTCAGAAAATATGCGTTTTACATCAAAAAAATGTAGATGCAAATTTTTTAGTAAATATAAGGGTCATAAATTTTGTAAAATGTACTATAATTGGCAAATTCGGTGGAATTTTGACTTCTGAGCTATTTGTTGCCCTTATACTTATAAAGACCTATTTTCAAGATTTCTTTCCGATTTTCCTGTCCAAAGGTGTTAAATCGCAAAGGAGAGGGAAACATATGTTTCGTACTACTACATGCAAATGCTTCTAGTTTAAGACCTGTTTTGAAAATACCTTTCATTTGATACCCATAATGGCTACCTCTGGTAAAAAAATGTTTAAAGAGTCACCGCCCTATATGGGGAGACCGCCTTTAAATACATTAAAATATTTTTTTACTGCAATTTTTGAGAGGGCACCACTTGTGACCTATGTAAAAATGTTCATCACTCTAGCTTATGTGGCTTGCGAGAAAACTTGATGTGACACACGGGTGGAGGGACGGACAGATGGACAGACAAGTCACGGTTTTAGTAGGTTATTGTAAAATTTTGTTCCAACACCCTAAAAAGAAGTAGATATGCAATCATAATTATGCAAATTAACATACATAATAATTTTATCATCGTTCGTTCGTCCGAGATTTTCCGAAAAAAAATTAAACCGACCTCTCATCGGTTATAGACATGAAGTCTCGCTACTCGCTACTCGCTGTACCCTGCAGGTCAACTAGTTTGGGCACTTTTAGTCTACTCCGAGGGGGCTGCTTGCAGGATAGCTAGTCCAGAGTGGAGTTTCAGTCGCAAGTCTTAAGCACACCCTAAACTTTTAGTATTATTGAGCAATACGTATTGAAAGGTTTTATTGATCGTTTAGGAGAGCTTCAACTATATTCACGCAAATTTATATTGAAGCATATTTATGGTTGCTATATTGAAGTTCATGTTGACGTGTAAGATCAATATTGATGAATACTGGCTGCAGTCTTGTGTGGGATTGCAAAGCGTAAACACAAGATTCGTAATGGTTGATGCAAATGAGTTTCAGAGCGAACGCGATTTTGTGTTTTTGCTCATTGCTCTTTCTCGTGATTCGCCGGGGCTCTGGAAAATTTAATCTAAGGTTTACTTTAATTAAACTAAAAAGCGATTAAACCATCCAAGTGCACTATCCGACGTACAGTCAAAGAATAAACAGGCATCATATTGAAGGCGCATATTGAACCTCATATTGAAGCTTCAATATTATTTCTAAATACATTGACCGTTTAGGGGTGCTTCACGTGAGTACACTAAGTCCGGACACAATTTCACAGTCAAATGCGCGTTTAAAACGCATTCTAAAAAATTGCCGAAGAAATAGTTTCGTCATTACTTTAAATCTGCATTCTTGAAGCTTTCCATCACTTCACAACAACTAACGTCAAATCCGTGCGTTCCCGATCTCAATGCCGACGCAGTGCCAGACATTCTCTTTCTTCTTCGTAACACTACAGCCCCTTTCGGGCCTTCGCTTTCGGCAAATAGTGCCTCCAACTGTCTCGGTCCATTGACCGCGTCCCCCAATTTTAAAATCCGAGCAGCAATGAACAGTTTACCTCGGTTTCCCCACTGATCGTCGCCCTTCAGTTCTCCCAACGAATACATTTTTAGGTATCCATTCTTCGTCCACAAGATTCACGCGGCCAGGTCATTACAACTACCGCAGTCTTACAATTGTTGAGCCCTCCGGTTCGTCAAAAATTTCATAGAGCTCATGGTTGTATCGACTTCGGCATTGGTCCCTGTCTAACTTTGCTCCGATTATTTGCCTCAGGATTCGTCTTTCGAAGCCATTCAATATGTTCATGGATGCTTGGGTTAGGGTCCATGTTTCACACCCATAGCATAACACAGCTCTTGTCACAGATTTGTATACTTGGTGCTTTGTTTTCCTGTATATGCAGCTGGTCTTCAAGATCGTCAAAACTGAATAAAGTATTTTATTTGCGAGCTGTATTCTTCCACTTATTTTAGCTTAGTCATTACCGGTTCTCGTTATTTTGGCGCCTAACGCTGGTCCCGTTATTTTGGCCAAGTGTGATATTTGTTATTGTGTATTTGAGGTATTTTCTCTTGACTGCGTCATGAGCTTTGTTTTATTCTCATTGCTTTGTAGCCCTACTAGTTTTGCTTCGCTGTTGAGTTTCAGGAAGAGTTCTTTGACAGTTGTTAATGACCGTGACAAAATGTTGATGTCATCCGCATAGGCTACTACTTGTCTCGACTTGTATAGTAATGTACCTCGTGTATCGACAGGTGGCTTTCTTATGACACTGGTGAATTGGTTATTGATGTGGACTTGGGAGGTCGTCAACGTCATTGTAATTTTGGTACAGTGGACTAATTTGGCTGGGATGCCAAAGCAAAGCATTATTTGGTGCAGTACGTTACGATCAATACTGTCGTATGCTTGCTTAAAGTCAATTAAAATTTGGTGTAAGTTTATATTGAACTCCCAGCATTTTTCTAGCACCCACTTGACAGTAAAGAATTGGTCTTTCGTCGATCTACCTGCTCTAAAACGACCTTGATACTCCCCAATAATACTGTTGGCGTATGATTTGATTTTATTTTCTAAGATCTTTGAAAATAATTTGTACGCCGTTCAAAGCAATGATATGCCTATAAAGTTCCGCACTGTAGCTTGTCACCTTTTTTTGTGGATTGGAAATATAATTGATTGGCTCCACTCGTTCGGCATGTGTTCTTGTTGCCAAATGGTCTGGATGATTTTATGGATGGCTTTCTGAACACTACTGCCAGCATATTTGATGAGCTCCCCTGGAATCTCATCGTTGCCCGGCGCTTTATTATTCTTTTGGGCTTTGATGGTAGAGCAAACATCATTCAGAGTTAGTGGAGCCAATAGAAGCTCTCCGGAAACATCTATAGGCTCCGACTGGAGCCGTGCGGGAGATTAAGGAGGTTCTTGAAATATGATGCCCATCTTTCCTTAGTCTTGGCTTCATCAGCGATAATATTGCCGATGCCATCACGACAGAGCACGGTTTTGGGCTGATAACCACATTTCATTCTTTTCACTACTTTGTATGCTTGTCTTGTGTTGTTGCTCACTAAACTTACATCGATGCTTCTCAATTGGTCGTCATAGTATTTTCTTTTCTTAATTCTAATTATCTTATTCGTTTCTCTCCTGAGATTTTCAAAATGTTCTCTCTTTGTCCTGATTTTCCTTCCTACGTATTCCTTGTACGCCTAATTCATTTTGTCTAACGCATTCTGGCACTCATAATCGAACCAATAATTTTTTGCCCCGGGCTTGATGTCCGACTGTGTATTCTGCCTCGGTCTTAATAGCCGATTTCAGTTCCATTCAGAGCTCATTGCTTGTTTTCAGCGATGCATCTGATAAGATGGGAGCCAGCGGTTTGCCGAGGGTTTCCCTAAAACTTTTTGCGACAAACGCCGTTTTGAGCCATTCGATGTCAAATTTTTGTTGCGGGCTGGTCTTCGATGAATCCGCCTTTGACATACGACATCAATAGGTTAATTTGATCAAGTAATGATTTGAGTCACAATTGACTCCTCTGTATGTACGGACGTCAAGTATGCTCGAGGTCCAACGTTGTTGGATCAGAATATGGTTATTCTGGTTTTGTGTGTTGCTATCCGGAGACACTCAGGTCATTTTATGAATGCGTCAATGTGGAAAGCAAGGCGAACGTATGACTAGATTTCTGCTACATGCAAAGTCAATCAGGCGCTGGTCGTTGTCATTTGTTTATTCGTGGAGGCTATATCATCCCATCGTTCCCCGATAAGATATTTCATTGCCAACTTTAGCGTTGAAATCACCCGGAATTATTGTTGTGTCATTTGTAGGCACTGAGTCGACTAGTGTTTCCAGCTGATTTGAGGATATTTCCTTTTTCTCTTCGTCCTTTTCTTCGGTCGGGGCGTGTACATTTACTAGCCAGATTTTGAAGAGTTTCGCTTTTATACGGATCGCACACAACCGTTCATTAACTACCTTAAAATCAACAACGTGCGATTTGAACTCCTTATCCAAAATGAAGGCCACTCCGAATTCTCGTTTTCCAGGAGGCTTCCTTCTTTTGAATATTGTGTGCGATCTCATGTCTTGAATATAACTTCTAATCCAGTTCGTTTCCTGGATTGCCAGGTTTTTTAGGTCTTTGTAAAAAAATTTTTTACAAAGACCTACTAGTTTCGCGACCTGTCTGTCCGTCTGTCCGTCCGTCTGTCCGTCCGTCCGTCCGTCCGTCTGTCCGTCTGTCCGTCTGTCCGTGCGTCACAGCTGATTTCCTCAGAAACTATAGAAGCTAGAATGCTCAAACTTTGTGAAAAGGTCAAAAGTGATGGTCTCTCAAAAGTTAAGGCCTTAACAAAAATTTAAAAAATTTTTAAGGGGGGTTCCCCCTAATAACGAATTGGCCCTTAAAAATTTTTTTTCATCAAAGGTAGTCGAGTGGGGTATCAAATGAAAGGTCTTGATTAGAACTTTTAGAATCTGAAATAAAAAAATCATTTTATGAATTAGGGGGTTCAGGGGAAGGCAAAATGTACCCAAAATTTGTGTCCCCCCCCCCCCCTCGCGATTGGACACCTTTCAGCCGAAAAATCTGAAAATTGTCACGAAGGTGGACCTATATGAGTACAAGGGCAACAAATACCTTAGAAATTGAAATTCGCTCAACTTTGTTAATAATAGTATGATTTGTAGATTTTACATTTTTACCCATAAAATCAAAACGGTATCTTTATTTAATTTATATTGACTGACATTTCGTAAAAGGCCTTTAACAGCGCTAGGGTGATTGAGTGATCTGACATTCCAGAATCGAGTGCCATAGTCCTTTTTCCGTTTGCGAGGTCATTGCCGTAAATCCAATCCATTTTGAGACCCTTCTGTAGATTTCGAAACATTGTAGGGTTTCCAGGGACGGGGAGTTAGCCCATCGCCCAACCTCCATTCGGGCGGCATGGTTATTACTTCGAGCGGAACACTCACTCTCACCCTCTTACGTCCCAAAAAAGGAGGTGTAAGTAGTAGCAGAGCTGCAGATGTATTTACAGTTATTAACATTTCTCGGCATTTAATGTCCCATTATTGGGGAACCAATAAACCCAATGTGTGACCCCGAGAGCATTTACTACGATTAAATCAGGGGATTTAGGATGATGAATCATGGAAGCTGTGGTTTGGGGAAACAAGGGGTTTCCTCCTACTTTCTCAAACGGGCTTGGGACCGTCTACGACCTAGTTAAGAGATAGGTAGGGTATCTCATTATCATGATCGAATGTGTCGGTAATTCACAAGGTGATATGGTCAGTATCACGCTTTGGCCGTTTGTCCGTCCACCCAGCTGCGATTATAACTAAACGGGCTTATAGTCTATCCGAAGAATCACTCGAACTAGATCTCGTTGCCGCCAACGACACTCGAACCAGAGACCTTCGGCTTACGGGATAAGTGCTCTAACCACTACACCATGCGCACTACTGGACTAGTTTTTATATCAAATTTAAAATAATCTACTCATATATTTCAGAGAAACTTTCGAAAGCAATTTACTGTCTTGAAACGATGTCCGAAAATGGTAGCACGAGATACAATGATTTGTAATTTAATTAATTAAAAATTATTGAATTTTTACTTTTTGAACATAATTTATCCACTAATGCATTCTACTACTATTAAAAAGTAATCGCTTCATTAAGTTACATTAAATATTCTGCATTCCTTTACGAAAAATGTGCTTGCAGACGAAATTTTTAGCAATCAACATTAAACTTTATTTGAAAAAGCTTCAAATAAGGAATTATACTTTTTTTAAAGATTCCTCGCAGCGACAAATCACAAAAAAAAATCTTGAACTTGTAAGTTCAATCAATTTTGTCGAAAACTTAAATGTAGTTTGCGAGCTATGTCAATTGCAATATCAAATACAGCCTCGAGGCAATATATGCTGTATACGGGCATGTTAACACTTTACATGAATCGACAAATTATGGCGCAAAATTCAAATTACCGGCGTTTGTATGGGTTATTTGAAATTCAAAGACATTTCAGTTGAAATTTTCAGATAACTTGTTTGCAATTGCTGTCTATTACATACTTGGCTATTCTGTCTTGACGTTATGTTATGTTGGTGATATTGTCCACAAAAGTCGTTATTTTACACTAATGCAATCAACTCGATCCGGTTTATGACCTAATGTTCACCTTACCAACTTCTGAAGTGCAATACTTTGGAATTTCTTTGTACATTGTTACAGTTGGTCAAGCAAACTGCATGAATAGTTTCCTACAGTCATTCATATCAAATATCTGGTTTCAGAGAGTGGTAGAAGTAGAGGCGGAACTACTACTTTTTTACTGCAAATAAAATTGCTTTAAGGTCGTCTGTGCTGTTAATTCTGTAAATATTGACTTAAAAATACCTCTAGCTTTATGCTACTCACTATATTGGTAGTTTTTTCTTTGCAATTACAATATTTATAACTGCCCGTCAATTTCCTTCTTAAAACTCGCTGGCCTTTGTAAGATCCTTTTTTATAAAATCCTCAAATTGTGTGTGAGAGGTATAATTAGCATGAGAGCTTTCATTAAAAACTCAGTTATTTAGCCTCGTAAGAATGCTTCCACTTATTAAATATAAACTGTTGTAATCAGTTTACATCAAATCTTTCTCATTAAGTTACATCCTTGCATAACGTATTTCCTTACAAAAAAGGTTGTATTAGAAAAAGTTTAATCATTGTTTGTGTCTTTAATGAAAAGAAGAACAAGCAAAGACTTACTTACCTACATCTGCTCGTGTATTTATGCAAAGGTGGTGATTACTTGCGTACTTCATAACTATTACATCGATTTTCATTTCCTTGATTTACACGTAATATTATATGGTTTGCGGTTTTCTGTGCATAATGAGTTCACTTGATCGATAAGCTGGAAATGGTGCATGAATTTATTGAACGGGACTTTAGTGGATTTTCCTTTAATTAAAACATTAGATATTCATGTAGGGAGTTGATGTTATTCATAGATTATTAGATTAACTGATGAAAATCTACTCTTATTATTTAAACTCCTTTCACGTTATAATCAAGCAGAAATGTATTATACATGTATGGTACTAACCTATCAGCCTAAGCCTCTTACTGAAATCATTTACTCGTATGCGTAGGGGCTACAAATGTATTCCAACCAACCCTCATAGGCGCACGTATTGACGCTGCATAATAAATTATTATTCGCGATCTAATGCAAGATTTGCCTAAAAACCTACTAAATGCAATCTAAACCATGCCAATCATAATTATTCATCAACTCCTGAGACTCTTATGTATTGAATTCGCTTTGGTTCGTTGATCTTGATTGTTTTGAAATATCGAATGGAGTGCTATTGTAATTTAATGCACTGCAATAGTTACGAATATCGGCTATCGACTAAATATCCAAATACTTCGGAACATAATGTGAGTTCATGGATTTACATTAATACTTCCGGATGAAGGTGATGCTACCTAAACACTATTTTTTTGTTTACTTGTTTTTTCGTTTTAAATATAATTTGTTGCATTTTGCACGCACTAGGAACTTTTTACTGAGCAAAATTTATTGAAGTTTATATGCAAGTAATTAAAAAATTACCTTCGCTCGTTTGTGCAAGTGACATCGAGTTGGCCTTCTAAATGGCAAAAAAAAAAACTGACCAATGTTATTCGTTCCTACTACATGTTATCCAGCTGTGACAAGGTTTCTAGTACGTGTTCTCTTTTAAATTTTTCATTGGTTCTTGGACTTTTTAACCATGAGTTAAAACAAATGTAAAAATGTTTCACCAAGCGAATTCGTATGCTATTCTACAGAAAATTTTGTGTTTTTGTCCTTTCTTATTACCAATGATGTAAATATATAGTTTAGCTTCCACATTAAAATAATAGAGAAACAGAAAAGTAACTTTCAAAAATCTATTGAAACTGCGACCTGTCTATCCTTCAGTTGGTCTGTGTGTTCCAGCAGCTGATTCTGAAATAGCAAAAGTTTGGATATTAAAAAACTATTCAAAGGTGGAACAAGTGGATTATTAAATGATACATATTAAAGAGAGCTGTTCAAAACAATGGCAGTGTTTGTATCGAGGGGTATTAATACTTATTTCCCATTCATCTCTATATTGTTCTATAGTGACTTCAAATTGTCTTCTATTGTTCGCGATAACATATATGTTATCTTTCCATACTTTCTGGTGATAGTGCGTCGTTTGTTTTTTTTTTTCTTTCTTTCCCACTGTTCTTTCACCCAATTCAATACTATTCCTAATGCCAATAACAAAGTACTTGAGCTTGTTCTGTAATGGTTTAACACGTCTCGTACGTTCGAAATTTCCCGAGGGAAATCTAACCTCTCATAGGTTCTAGACGTGAAGTCTCGGAGCGTGACAACGGACTGTACCCATCAGGTCAACAAGTCCGGACACTCTTAGTCTACTCCGAGGTGGCTGCTGGCTAGGTAGCTACATATTTCATTCACCTAGTACCCACACCTTCCATTTACCCTGTGTTGCACACTTTCTGAAATTTCCCAGGGGCCGGTCAGCTGATTCGGGGTACGTCAGCTGAGCCCAGGCCTGGCGGGTTCAAGAAACAAAGCAAAAAGCAAATAAAATTTCCGACTGCCAGATCCTGATAAAAAACTAAAAGAATGCATGGAACGAATTTGCTTTCGGCAAAGTTATTGATTTTTTGAGATCTGGTAATCCTGAAAACTCTAATCGAAGCATATGTTTATATTCGTGCCAATCCTCGCGTCAGCATTTACTTACCTACCTGCTACTGAAGATTTAGGGCTCGCTGTTCGGCTTGTGTTCGGATTTTTCCGGAGGGTTGATTAAGTGTGGATACTAGTTGAGTATACTATGGCTAGCTACTTCGGAGAGGAGTATCGGTCGTAGGTCTTACGCGAGCAGACTAAGTGCGGATTACAACACTCAGCCACCGGTTAAAATGCCCGATTTAAAATTCGTCGAACAACTTACAACGACTCTTCTTTATATTACGTAACGTCGTTCCGAGAAAAAGGACCAAAGACAACTACTGAAAAAAGGCGCGCTCCCGAATATTACCGACGCGGTGCCCCAAATACTCTACTCGAATTAAAACGATGAAAATTCCACTCTATCAAAAATACGCAAATACAAATTATGGCACCGCATACCGACCGCAACGCGAAACCAACCATTCGCGGATTGCTGGAACCCTACCCTCTCGGCGGCATACTCACCTTTTGCCGACATTATCCTGCTGAAAACGAACGGTTTTGTTGGAAAGGAAAGACGTTGGTTTCATATCCACTTATTGAAAAATATTTATGTGATATGTATAAATTTCTCTAAAAACATTTATGACTAAAAATTAAACACAAAAAAAATATTTCTTTTGTATAGGGTTTTCCAATAAGAGATGTTATTTTGAATAGATCTTGTGATTTAAGATCTTGCGACTTCTTCCTTTGGAGCCACGTGAAAGAGCAGGTCTACGCCAATAGCCCAGCGTCGATTTAAGACCTCAAAGATGGAAAGCGTGAGGCTATCGAGGACATAGGGCAGTCACTTTGCGATTTGGTTATGGAAAATTTCATGGAAAGAATATGGTCCCGTAAGCGTGGCCGTGGTGGTCTTTTGCCTGATGTTATTTTTCACTATTAACGGCATAATTCTTCTTTATAATGAAATAAGCATCTGATCATTTTTATAAAAAAATGGCATTTTTCTTTCAATATCAAAATAACACCTCTTATTGGAGAACCCTGTAATATCCTTAAAGTCAAAAGCGCTTTATTCAATACTAATCGGTATACATTTTCAAAGAATATAAAGCAAATTCCAAACAATAAACATACAAAAACTTAATGGCCCAAATGGCTCTCTAAATTTATACGTTATCATGAAACATATTTCTTCAAAAAAAACTCTAACGAATTCAATTAATTCAATCGTTGCATATTTTGAAAATCAATTGGAAAAAGGAGAAAAAAAAACAACCAACACTATCCTAAAATTATTTATAATCTTAACACTACAGTGAACTTTGATCCTACACCTAATATGTTTTAACTTAATTCTAATAAAATGCAATCAAAAACTTTATCTTGTACTAAAAAAATTCTATAACAATGTTCCTAACCTAAGCCTTTAACCTTATCTCTAACCTAATATAATAAACATAACATATACCTAACCTATAGCTAATTTTTAACAAAAATAAACAACAATACTAAATGTAGCCATAATGAGCTGAAACTCAAAAACTAAATAACGGAAAACACAAAAACTGAAAATAAACACGAATAATTTAGACATTGTCATTCAGCCACCAATACCTAGACTGCCCCGTCTCAACTCGATCAGCTTCAACGAATCTAGCAAATGAGTATCTCCATTGAAATTGTTGGTCTAGTGAACTCAAATTCGGAGGATTTTTTATCTTCTTATTGGTGGCTCATCTATATATATGTGATATATAATTGGGAAACCCTCAGAATCAAAAACATATCAATTCATGTCCAAATATACGAATACTTCTGGAGGAACGAAGCCAGTAGCGAGGCAAGTCGCTATATACCCGTCTGTAGGGTGGGACGGCTGTGAAATCCGAGCGTTTTCACTCACGGTCACAGATCTTACGATATGATTCCGAAGAAGTTTCAATATGAAGATATCGATTCTTGTCACTTGAGCGGTTTGATAAATTTTTCTATTCGATATATAGTGCTTCCAATCCGTCTCAGGCTTTCTGTAGAAACCAGTACATGCACGAAGACATTTCCTTTCGAAAACTCTTAATCTTTCCATTGTACTAGCACTCTGGTTGTACCAGATCTGGCATCCGTATGTCAAAACTGGTCTAACCAGGGTCTTGTAACAAATAACTTTGACTTTTTGATCAATGTATTTGGAATGAAAGAGTCTTCGTAGGGCCATGACTACTTTTAGTGCCTTACTGAGCATGATTTTCACATGTTCAGTATAGTATAGATACTGATCGAGAGGAACACCGAGGTATCGAACATAGGATTTATGTCGAACTCGTTCTAAACTACCCTCGCCAGCCATGATGTGGAAATCTTTCCAATTTCGTTTCAGGTCTTGACTGACCCCCTGCAGCGTTGTCTGAAACAAGATTTTTTACACTTCTACGCATTGATTTTCATTCTCCAATTGTTAGTGTACAGTTGCACATCATTGAACATTTTTTGGAGATTGCTCTGAACTACTGTAGCTTTTCGGTCTGCTGTATCATCAGCAAACGCTACCAATGATCGCCAGACGTTAAAATCAAAGAGACTCAATAGCTTGCGAATGAAGATTGAATAGAGCAGAGGCGCAGTAACTGTTCCCTGCTGTAGACCATTCAAGACCTTGAACTCGCGCATTGTTGTCAGATTTCCATTAGTTACAACAAACGATTTCCCGTATAACATATCACACATCATGGCGACAAGGTGTCTGGGGAACTTGTCCTGAAGGGCTTTATAAATTAGTCCATCTAGGTACACCGTATCGAAGGCTTTCTCCATATAAATGAGACATGCTCCAACACATTGTCTATCATTTAGTTTCCTACAGATGTCTGAGGTCACTTTCGTTATTGCATGTGTTGTCGAATGCCTGGCACGAAAGCCAAATTGGCAATTCGGCATCAACTCATATTTCTCAATGTGGGCGTTTAATGCTCTGTTGAGTATCACTTCAAACACCTTGCTGATGTTAGGCAGCAAGCTGATTGTGCGATAGTTTTAAGGGCATGAAGATTCTTTTCCTTTCTTCAAGATCGGGAATACCTTAGCCTTTTTCCACTCATTCAGAAAATATGAATTACTCAACATGTTGTTGAACAATATGCAATAATTCCTAATAGCAACCTCAGACAAATGTCGGAGGGTTATATTTGGAATGTCGTCAGTACCACATGATTTCTTGTTGTTTATCCTGCCGAATATGAAACACAAATTTACATAGTTGACAAAATAATCAATAAGATTCAAGCTCGGTATGAGGTCAGATGTTAATGTTTCATTGAAATGAAGAATTGATTCGCCGTTCAAGCTTGATTTGAAGTCGGAAACTTTTGCTTCAACGATCTCTGAAACTATTTTATTCCCTCTTTCAGAAATTGGTAGATGAACCAATTCAAAATGTGTTCCAATCAGGGCAAGCTTATGCAGTCCATCACATATAATCTTGTTTCCATTTCTATCCGGAGTCGTACTATTAATTTCGACACCAACGCTAACGAGAAGATTTATCTCATCACTGGCGACTTCAAGATTCGATACCTTCACTCGAGACTTCTTACGGAATATGCGATTCACTTTCGCAAAAGCGCCGTCTGGGTCCTGTGGGCTTGTACCCTTCAGTTTTTCTGCCAATTGATTGCTGACGTCACTCCTGAAGTATGGACGGATTAAGTTCCGGACATTCTTCAAGTGTAATTTGACGCATGTGAGAAGAAGGCTTTTCAATCTTTTCAACCTTGCAATGGTTGGTGTTTCATATCCTTCCATATTGTTTTAATGTTTAATCTTGGGAACTACTTTCTCAATCATTTCCAACGTCAGCTTCTGTAACTTCGACAAATAGAGATCTATTTCATCGTTAATTAGATTCCTGTCATTGGAAACATTTAGCAAGAGTTGTCATCACCAGAAGGGGGACATTGCCTCTGGTACTCGCGATTGAACTTCTTTTGAAACTTTCCTCAGTCTGTTTTTTTGAAATTCAACCGATGATTTTCATGTTGAACTGGAATGAGGAAGCGATCATCCCTTTGATGATTGATTTCCATAACGATTGCGCAGTTTCCGTTGAGGACTATTTAAACTGAATTCAAGTCTTGCGTCAGCAATGCAGCGGTCCAAATATGAATTTACCTTAGGGTATGTTGGGAACTCCGACCCATACAGGTTGCACCTGTATTCAGTTTGATTCTCTGTTATCCACGATTTCAGGAATACCTGTACACTTCTTGGATTATTGGGGGCGTTCAGCCATGATGTATGCTTGACGTTCAGGTCACCAGCAGGAGTGTACTAATTATGCAGCCTGTTCAATTTGAGTATTTTAAACAAGGAATTGGGCTCCTCCATGAACTTGAGAACATCCCTACCTGGCAGTGAGTTTTTTATATCGGGCACTTCAAGGGATTCAAAGCTTTTGAGTTCGACTTTTTGGAAACAATAGGGTCTTCTAACTAATATCCTGGTGCCATCTCCCCCATCACCGTTTACCTTATCGTTTCTTACGAATACAAAATCCTTGAATGTCATGGAGTGCATTGAATTGAGGTTGGTTTCAGTGAGAAGCGTGATGTCAAGGTTTTGCTTAACAATGAATTCAAGGAGAAAGTCACATCGATGTAGAGTAACAACGGAGTTGACGTTGATCGAGATAAGATGAATGGTATCCATGGGAATGTGACTGGATGACAAGTTATTTTGAGGCATTTGACAGGCCTAGACGCTGAAAAACAAAATGAATTTTTGTATCTTGTTTATCCATTCTCTCCGATAAAGAATTTAGTTGCTGTAAAATTTTGAGAAGCAGCTCATTATTGCCTTTTACATTATTTACAGCATTTTCTGCTGGTCCTCTAGCGGCGAGTGCAAATGATACTACGGGCTTGACGAAGTTTGGAGCTTAAGCACTGTGATGTAGTTGTGTTTGTTTTGGGACAAATTTCACTCTCGCATCTTGATATCGGGAGCATCCTCGATATGATGCCGGATGACCAAAAACACCGCAGTTAACACAGTATAATTTTTCTTTTTGCTCCGTCTGAGACAATTTGCACTCACCGGGAGCATGAAGGTCCTTGCATTTGACGCACCGATAATGCATGGCGCAGTTCCAGCCAAATATCCAAATTTTCGACACCGATAACACTGGTTCACTCCCCTTTTCTGGAGGCGTTCCCACCTCACCACTCGGAAGTTCAACTACCTTATTTATTAAAGAGCACTTGGACTGCACTTATTTGAAATCTGTACCAAGTAAAGTGGTAAATTCTTCTTCTCTACCGTCGATCTTCTTGTTGCAAAGGTTTCAATGGAAATAAATTTAATTTCAGGTGTGGCTTCCTTGAGCACTTGAACAAGATCGACGGTATTCTCTCCGCAGTTCAAGACCTTCAACAAAAAGGTCTGATTCTTCTCACTTTTTGGGGTAAAGGTGAAGTGTCGAACATCCCCAGAATTCAGTGCATTTTTAGCTGATTTAAAATCAACCAGTGATTTCGTTCTGATTGTTAATTTTGCAACATTAACTCTTTTTATCTCAAAATTGGTTAATTTATTTTCGGCTGTTAATAGCCGAACCATATCGTTTCTGCTTTGACTGAACACGTTAATTGGCGAAACATTTTCTGTATTTTTTGAAGCTTTTTGAGAAGAACCAGCAGAACCGCGAGCTGGTTTCTCCTCTTTATTTTTATTTTTTAAGTACTGAATCAAATTAACATTGTTATCTTGATTAGAATTGCCGTCAATACATTCTTCAACGTCTATTTGCTGTTGTAGTCCGTCCAGCCCTGCATAGTAATTTTGGCTGTCGTTAGCGCCTCCAGCACTTGGTATTTCTTCTGGGATTTGACAGCTTTCTTTGCCTTAATTTCCTTATTGATTTACTTTACCGGTTCTGCATCTTGAGTTTTCATCCTTCTCTTGAACATATCTTCGAGGGATTGTAGTCGTAGTCTCAATGCTTGATTTTTAACTAGAAGTCGAATTACTTCTTGTTGGTTTTCAACTATTTGAGTTTTATATCCGCCATCTGCGGAGCTTCCGATACATTCGATCAAAATAATGACATACTCTAACTATCTCTAAGCGAAGGTCCGAAAGGGGCTGTTGTGCTAAAGCAAAAAAAAACAAAAATTGAAACGGCCGCAGTGCCATGAAATATAAACAAGTTGGGTAGACAGACCTACGCTCATGTCAGAAGGGTTTTGTACTCAACTTACAAAATGCAATCACCAGCAACGAATAATATCAAGAAACATGTCAAAGAGATTTGCTCGTTTAAAAGAAAAACCATTGTTTCTCTATTTTCAACTGACAAAAATCACTCAAATCATGAAATCCCAAAAGCATTTATGTCGTTGATCTTATCTGAAAATTTTAAGATGAAAACTGCAGTGTCTGGTTCGATGGAAAGTCCATAAAATACCAAAATAGTGTGTTATTGTTGTTGTAATTGGAGAAATGGATATAACTTCTTTGAATATGATAGGAATTTCATCAAACTTACAGAGTATTAGGACATTTTGTAATAAAAATATAACGGTGTTTCTTTAAACTAGCTGCATTTTTAAAATTGAGTGTTAGGCATTGGCCCCATATAGTCTGCTCCAGTGTGCGATTCGGGACTCGGTAACTCAGTTGAATCCATATTGGACTGATTGTTGTTTGAGTTGATGGAGAAGTTTGTAGAGTAGCGCAAAGTAAATTAGAAGTTATGAAGTGAAAAACGTCTAAAAACTCGGGCATTCTTTAAACTTAATTGAGCGATAGTTACTCGCGATCCGATCCACGAACGCTTCCTCGCCGAAATTAGTAGACTGCCATGTGGCCGTGCTGTTGACCATGATGATTCTGCTGTACGTCTTCGGGTTGTTGAGAAATCGTCTCGTATGTTGAGTGAACGATATGAAAATAACGAAAATCATTACAATATTTTATAAGTATATGTACGTAATTCTTTCACGCATACATATTCCACTAATAAATGAGCTGAAAGCGATAAAAACGTCTTGGGAACAAGATTAAAATATGTTTAAAAAAATATATGAAATCATGGTGCATCGCATTAAATTGCGCAACATTTGTGAGTTCTATAAGACAATATGATATTATCAAAAGTAATCATGCATGTGTAGTGGTAAGAGAACTTCCCCCGTACGCCGAAGGTCCCTAGTTCCAATCCAAATTTGAATGATTCTTCGGACGAACTATTTATAAGCCTATTCAGTTATGATACATACATCGTTAACTTCTATCGATCTCAGTCCCACTGAACACATTCTACGAAGTGTAGTGGTTAGAATACTCGCTGCGTAAGCCAAAGGTCCCTGGTTTGAATCCCGTTGGTGACAACGAGATTTGTTTCGAGTGATTCTTCAGACAGACTATAAGCCCGTTTAGTTATGATACGTACTGTTTTAAAATCAGAACGTATCACAGCTGGGTGGACGGATATACGGCCAAAGCGTGGTTCTAAACAAATCACCCTACCGAGCGCCGATAAATTCGATCAATATAATGAGATACCTCTAAGTAAAAGCCCGAAAGAGGCTGCAGTGTAGCAAATAAAACATGCAAAATAATTTTGAACTTGAAAGCCAGAGGACAAGTGAAACCCTGAAAAATAATAGTTAAATGATACCTTTCAAGGTTTTTACCGGAAATTCAATATAACTACGATATGCTTTTTCGACAAAAAGTAAGATCAAGTTCATAGCATGACCAGCATTGTTCTGTTTGTCCCCGTCAAAAATTAAACTGAAAACAATTAAAGAAATTAGCTATCAATAAAGTCCAAGGTTACAGAAAACAAGTAAAGTACCATTTTGTTAACATGAAAGCTTCGGTTTATTGGCAATCAAATTAAGTCTTCTTATTTCTTCTTGGCGTTACTCAATTACTATCTCCGCTATAGAACTAGCCCATTGATTATTTACGAAATCATCTATTAAAACTTGCTCTGGTGTCTTAAAACCATGTCTTACGTAATTATTCAGCCCCAACTGCATGCATATGCGGACCTGCTGTAAATTTATCCCTCAAATTATCCCCGATAAAATTTATTGAAATCATTATTAGCACCGATTTGCAGGTCTTCTTGTATGAATTGTAGTAATCTTCCAATGGAGTCTGGTTATATCCACCGACTCGCTCTTTGCATGCAATAAACTGTTAGCCTTGGTGGTTCACGCAACATATTATGTTAACTCGTACGAGTATGTAGGAGAGCTTAATAGCAAGATCCAATGCGGCAAGTTGACATTAAACACTAAGAAGCTATTGCAAGTGAATAAATGATAAAGGTGACTTTTAACACTGCTCCGTCATCGTGCAATATATTGTCAATCTGTATCCGATCTGTTAAGGTAATCTGGTTGTTGAGTGTGTTACGCAGTTCGCACATTGGTTTATACAAATGTGTGGCAGGAGGATCAATTACTTTATGAAAGAGAATTGATCTATTGTCCTACTTTTTTGCTGGAAAGTCAATTCAAGATAAAGTTAAGTTTGCTTCATTTCATTTTTACATGAAACGAATTAAAATTATTGAAAAAGAAATAGATAATATTAAATTGATCTTCCTCCAATAGTGTCTACAGCGGTAATTTACCAAGTCATGACCCGGTAGACATGAACATGCGTTACTCCTTTATTGAAAGTGAAATGAGCAAGGTTATTTCTACCTGCTTATGGTCAAACTTCTCCGTATAAAAACAGGTGAACATAAAAGGTGAAGCGTAAAAATGCCGGTAATCGATAACATTTTCAATTCTCTGCTATATTGACCACATATATGTGAATTTTTATTTAAGATGCTGTACGAGAAGCCAATATATGAAGATTGTAATTTATATCTGCTGCATGATTCACTTCCTAGTCAAGGTGAATCAAGCAAATCGGAAGCAGCATCTTGAATTGAAATATGTTGTTGCTGAAGAACATGCAGAATTTGAGGCGTGTTCGTAAAATTTTCACAATATTTCCTAAGCCTTATGATCAAGTAGGAAACTTAATTAAAAGAATAGAAAATGTCGATTACTATAAATAGGGTTTTCCAATAAGAGGTGTTATTTTGATATTGAAAGAAAAATGCCTTTTTTTAATATAAATGATCGGATGTTTATTTCATTATAAAGAAAAAGGTATGCCGTTAATAGTGAAAAATAACATCAGGCAAATGACCACCATGACCACGCTTACAGGACCATATCCTTTTCATGAAATTTTCCATAACCGAATCGCAAAATGGCTGCCCTATGTCCTCGATAGCTTCACGAATCCCATCTTTGAGATCTTGAATCGACATTGGGCTATTGGCGTAGACCTTCTATTTCACGTAACCCCAAAGGAAGAAGTCGCAAGGTCTTAAATCACAAGATCTATTCAAAATAACACCTCTTATTGGAAAGCCCTATAATAAGCTTTTGATTAATCGCACATATTCTTAAGTTGAATAATTTCATTTCCTTATACTAAACACTTCAAAGGTCTTATAGTTCCGTAAAAAATTGTTCAAGTCAACTTGAGCTCAGAAACATAACCCTAGAGAGCAAAACAGTAAATAAATATTTTTATTCTTTAGGATCTTCGTTAAAATTTATTTTCACATCTGAGTTTACTTATTATTCACACAGCAAATGAGAGGTAAATATTCGTGGAATTACTCCACTCGTAGATGTGTTATTTGTTCTACATTAGTTGGATTATTTACAGTAAGTCTATGTAGTGAATTGAAGGAATATAAAATGTCCGTAAAGGATGCTCTGCTACCTCGATGAGCGAAGATGTTGGTGCTCGCCGAGATTGGCCTTGTCTGAGGACGCAGGCTAGCATTGCGGTGTCGTGGTGCGGGTTATTTTCCCCAGCACAAGGGCCCACTACAAAAAAAATTGCATCCACGAATTAGGGGATAAAACGACTCGGTAACCTACTTAAGGGATAGATAGGCCGAGGTAACCTACTAAAGGGATAGATTGCCAAAGCAAAACGACTGGCAATCTATCCATTTGGTAGGGAATGACCTTTAGTTGGAACCGACCTCTCATCGGTTCGATGGCTTCTTGTTGCATTTCATTGGCATTCCTGCCTTATCTCTATTAAATGCCCGTTTCAAACGGGTCAATAATTCAAACATACGGAAAAGAAACCTACTTTACTGTATTCTGTATTAAAAAACTAAATTCCATTTCACGCTCCCGAATTTCACCGACGCGGTATCGAAAAATATACTACGTTAATTCAACCCTGAAGTACACTACTCTAAGGAAAATGCAAAGCGAACGAAGGTACCGCGTATCGCGCCTTAGCAATTCATGATTTTATTAATATAACAAGTTGGGTAGACAGACCTATGCTCATGTCAGAAGGGTTTTGTACTCAACTTACAAAATGCAGTAACCAGTAACGAATAAAATCAAGAAACATGTCAAAGACGATTTTATTGGAGAAAATGTGAAATTCGAGGATCATACTATTATTAACAAAGTTGAAAGAGTTTTGACTTCTGAGGTATTTGTTAGAGTTACACCCATAAATATCTCCCTTGATAATTTCTTCAGATTTTTTAGATCACGGGTGTCCATTCGCGAGGGAGGAAACGCATTTTTCATATATTTCCACCCCTGTGCCCCCACTGAAGCAAAAACGGTCAGTTTAAGAACTGTTTTGAAAAGCTCTCATAGAGAACTTTCAGTTGATACTCATATCGGCTACCTTTCATGAAATTTTTTTCCAGGGGTCACTTCTCTGTACTGTAATCATCGATTCATGGGCCTATTTTTCGAATCCTAGAATGGTTACAAAGCCCTTTTGCTAGGAGCTCTCTCCTGCCTCTTTGACTTATTTCAATTATATGTACTCATCTTCATGATACCTATCATTCCTGCAATTTTTATGCAAATCCTAGCATAGCTGTAGTTTCTAAGTCGGTAAAAAGCGCATATGGCTCCATAGCCATATGTTTCCATAGTAATACAGGGCATATTGTTCCATAGTAATACAGGAAAATTCAAATCGCTATAACTTCATCAAATACTATTCGATCTTCATGAAACTTTCAGAAAAGATCAATCCTATAAAAAGTCATCTGCTTGCAAAATTTTATTGAATTTAAGAGTACCGTTTAGATTTTATTCAAGAATACATAAAATCGATAAATCATACTATTACTAACAAAGTTGAGCGAATTTCGACTTCTCATGTATTTGTTATTGTTGTACTCATTAAGGCCTACATTCATGATTTTTTTCAGATTTTTCGGATGGAAGGTGTCCAATCGCGAGGGGGGGTACGCGAAAAGTTCGTACATTTCCCCTTCCCCTGCCCCCCTCGGTACTTATAAGGCAATTTTAAGACTTGTTTTGAAAAGATCTTATTAAGACCTTTCCAATGACACCCTACTCGACTACCAATGGTGAAAATTTTTTTTTGAGGGGTCACCTCCCTATATGGGGAGACCCCCCTTAAACCCCTTTGAAAAATTTTCCACCCTTGAACTTTGAAGAGGTCACCACTTCTGACCTTTCCACAAAGTTTCATGGCTGTAGCCTCTATAGTTTCGGAGAAAAAGTGCTGTGACATACAAACGGACGGACGGACGGACGGACAGACGGACGGACGGGCAGACGGACGGACAGACGGATACAGGTCGTGATTGCAATAGGGTTTTGTATTTTAGTACAAAACCCTAAAAACAGTGAAGGCGAACTCTGTCTGCTATCGTTCCAAATCAAATCCAAAAAAATTTACTACAAAAAACGTGATGTTTAAATTACTGTACTATAAAAGCTATTAATCATTGTAATATCCCTATCCTTACTCGCCTTGCCGTTCTACTTTCACTTAAATATGCTTCTGTCACCTTTGGCATTTTAACTTTCAATATTTTAATTGACTAAAATTAGGATTTCGATTACAAATATTATTATCTTCCATAAAAAACGAGAAATTTCTATAATTTAAGCATCTGTAACGTCCAAAAACAATCGTGCAAATATTTATCTTGGATACTTTTCATTTGTTAACAGGAGCTGCTGGGCATCTATCAAATATTACAGTTGAGACAAAACTAATTGTGCGATAACTCTCTCTAAAGTCAAATTCAGGTGTTAAAAAGTCCTGACAGTGTTTTGCAAATTCATTTCGTATCAATGGAAAAGTTAGTCGGGCGTGAATCTTGTGGAAATCATAAATATTCATGGCTTCAATTGTATTCTCTTTATACAACTGATGGTTACTTAGCCAAGCAGGTTGTTGGTAAGCCTCGTTAACAGACCTGTTTAAAATTGATTTCATATTTACCACAAAAATCGTTAAGAGGTTCAGATAATGTGTGTAGAAGTAATAATCTTTTCGATTCACTGACTCTATGGTATGTCTCTACCAGTACTTTTGTTTCTTCTGTAGTATGAGGTGTTGTAAATTCACCGTTAGTCTATATGGCACTCGTTAACTCAAAATAAAAGCTATATCTGTAACTACTTTCAAATGCCTCCTGGATTACAGGTGCAGTGTAGAATATACCACAACTGCAATTGGTTAGGGGTACGATAGTCCTTAGATCGTCAACTTTATTGATCTTTAGGCGTATTTTACTTGTATCAACCCTTGTGACACAAAGGTCATGCAAACAGTACATCTAACGAACTAGTTTCGATAGTTTGGACTTTGCCTACTTGATCTGATCGCATTGGCCATTCTTCTTTTGTTTGGTTGATGACTTGCTTTCAATCCACTTTATCATACTTATGTCTGAGCGTGCTGCCTGATTGATGTACTTTCTAGATTTGTAGTTGCATTTCATTGGCATTGCTGCCTTATCTCGCGCTTAATCCGTACAAACACTTGAGACGGTTCTAGTACCACAAACTTCGAATTTTCACTCCTCGAATCTCAATGGAAGCAAACAGAACATGGAATTCTCTAATGAAACACCTTAAATCGAAATATCGATTCATAATTTTTTTTCTGTTTGGCATCATTGCACCTAGCTTCCGAAACGGAGAATTACCTAGCCCTCCATTAGCTGCAGCGCCACTAATACGCACGAAAAGCCCACAAAAGGGCATCAGGCAGACACTCAAATGATATGTGGAGTTATCTTTCCCACGTTTTTCCTCCACCTCTTGCGTCGGACTGTCACTTTGACAACCCCCGACAAAACAGACGTGGACTGGGGGTCGTCGCAACTGACGCGAGATGGAAAGCCACATGGCAGCAATGTGCATTTTGATTGGTCGCCAGTGGCGTAGGGCCGATTCATTACAGTATACTTACGGCCCCCAAATAAAAGTGGGGCATCCAGGTGGAAGCGTTCCACCCCCCCCCAATCCAGATCACGATCCATTGCAGACGTTTTCCATTTAAATAAAAAACTCGTACTAACATAATTCGCGTGAATTTTTCCTTTAAATGAAAAACATCAACGTTTCAGATTTATGTTATAGTCTTATATGATGGAATCACATAATACTATAACATAAATTAGAAACTCAAGCGGAAGGCCACTCTACCCTGCATCTGCAACGCAAAGAGGAAGGGGTGAACTCACCCGATGGCTAGCTCATGAGTGGAGAGGCAAGCCAAGTGGCGGGTTCCATACCTGGTTCGGGTTCCAAATAAATGAAAAGACCAAACTTGTTCCTTTCTATCTCTGCATATCTTTAATCAAAATTCTTAAATCGGGTAACATTCTTCATGCTCATAAAACATCAGGGGATATAATTATTCAGTTGCTAGTACTTGCGTTTTAAAAGGAAAAATTATATAAATATGTAGCGACTTAACAATAAATAAAGGATAATGTGAAAATGTTTTCCGGCCTACTGTTTCTAGTAAAAAATATATATAACATTTATTTCTTTGATCCCGGACGATCGATTTAGTTAACTGTCTTTTTAAAATCGATATGTAAGCATGATATTTGCAACTTTTTTGGAGGGGACGGCTATTTTTCTTACGCTAGGCATGACATAAAATAAACAAAATCTCGTTAAAAATAAAAACGTTTGTACACATGTAGAAAACAAGTGTATAATTATTGAAATAGAAATATTTCATATACTCTCGGTGGGTACAAAACTAGATCCAGTTTTTAATGTTTTCGATAAAATTTTCTGTTATGTCTAACATTTTTCAAAAATGTATTTATGATCTCTTTAATGAATTCCAGTTCTAATTAATTTTCTTCTTCTTCTTCTTAGCACTAAAGCCCCTTTCGGGCCTTCGCTTCCTGCAAACAGCGCCTCCAACTGTCTCGGTCCGTTGACCACGTCATCCAATTCCGAAATCCGAGCAGCAATGAACTGTCTTCGTCGACCGAGTCAGACCAGCGTTTCCTCGGTTTCCCCACTGGCCGCCGGCCTTCAGTTCTCCCTACGAATACCTTCTTGGGTATCCGTTGTTCGTCCATACGATTCATGTGTCCAGTCCATTGCAGCTTCCGCAGTCTTACAATCCTTGAGACCTCCGGTTCGTCAAAAATTTCATACAGCTCATGGTTGTATCGAATTCGCCATGTGTCCCCATCTAGCTTCGCTCCGATTATTGGCCTCTGGACCCGTTTCTCAAAGGCGTTCAATATATTTGCGAATGCTTAATTTTCTCTTTTAAAACTTAAGAATACTACCGGAATGCTGCTGAATAAATAGAAAGCATAATAATAACAAAAGGGTAGCTACCCAATTCTCTTCCGGCGAGCGTTCGTTGACGGGGCGGGTAAGGCCTGTAGGTATCACACAATACAATACAAGCGTCGGCACTGTATATAACTATATTTAACTTAATAACTAACAATCATCACGTATCGGCAGATACACGGTCGGAATTGCGTGTTGCTTACATCGAATGGCGTCATCAGACTGACTGTTCCTTCTCAACTCCTGCGTTGTTGTCTAATTCTCTTTTTAGCGTTGCATCATCTCTTGCTGTGAGTCCATAACATCGAAACCTTGTAGCGGTGAGCTGCTGCATCCCCACAGTACTCCCTCCTGAGTCATGTCGTTCACGGTATGACGTTTAGCTAGTGGATATGTGCGCGTGATGCTTGATGGCGGTGAAATAATTGGTATCCAGGGCTTGGACGATTGCGGTGGACCGGAATTCACAGTTTGGATGCTGCGATGTTATCGCTGCAGCACTGGGTAGGCTAATTTCGGGGTAGCTGTTCGCATTTGGGACTTCTTCGAGGAACACGGGCTTCAATCGCTCGGTGGAGACGTTCATTGAACGCCGGCTTACGTCAATTTTATACAGTACTTTATGAGGGCCATTAATGGTTGCGATAGAGCTCTGCATACGACATCCACTCGAAGGAAGACGTGTGAGCCATTGCTTAAGTTTTTGTTGCGGAAAGTTGGTGAATTGCTGTAGTTTAATGTTGGCGTGGGTCAAAGTTCTTGCATCGTTTCACGGAGGTCATTTAAAAATTTGTGAGGACTCATTGTTTCGTTGCTGGGTATGAAAAATTCACCTGGAAATGTAAGCGTTGTCCCGTATACCATTTCTGCTGAGGATGTACCAATGTCTTCTTTCACTGTGTTTCTAAGGCCCAAAAACACCGTCGGGAGTACGTCAACCCAGACTGAGTTCTTTTCATGGTTAGTCAAAGCTGTGAAAAATTACGACTCAAACTGTGTGCTTTGGTCCATAGTTACGGTCGGTGGGGCTCCAAACCGTGCCACTCAATTGTTGAAAAACGCTTTGGCGATTTATTCGGCTGTTTGATCGCTAAGCAGAACTGCCTCGGGCTAACGTGAAAGTCGATCCATAATAGTAAGGATGTATTTGAATCCCTGGCAAGGAGTAAGTGGTCCTACTATGTCAAGGTGGATGTGTTGAAAACTTTCAGCTGGAACTGCAAAATGCTGGGGTGAATTTCTTTGATGTCGACCTACTTTGGAGCGCTGGCATGGGATGCAGTTTCGTACCCATCGGTGTGTATCTTTTCGCATGCTGGGCCAGACGAAACTTCGGGAAACAGCTTTGTATGCGGCGTGGCCGCTAGGGTGGTGTGATGGCTGACGGAAGGCATTGAATATTTTTTTTCGCAGGGGAACTGGTACGAAAGGGCGAGTTCTTCCTGCCGATGTATCGCAGTAGGCGATGAGTTTGAATTGAAGAGATGACATGTTGTTCCTTAATAGGGCTTGGAACTCTTCGTCTGAGTTTCGATGATGTATTAACTCATCGGCTCCCACGGCCACGGGCATTGATATGGTCTGAAACACAGTTTTTACTACCAGCGATGTGTCTAATGTCTGTTGAGAACTGAGATATGAAGCTTAAATGGCGGAGCTGTCGAGGTGATGCCTTGTCATGTTTTTGTGAGAACGCAGTGACGAGTGGTTTGTGATCCGTGTATATTCTGAAGTTGGTGCCTTCTAGCGAGAGGTGAAAATGGCAAATACTGCTGTAAAAGGATAACAGTTCGCGGTCATACGCGAACTGTTAGCCTTTTACAGCTCTTTTCTGGGGGTGATAGTATCCATTTTCTGGGGGTGATAGTTTTCTTTGATTAAAGGCCAATGGGAGCCATTGGTCATTTCGGCGTTATTACACGGCGGCCCCAATAGCGTTGTCAGATGCGTCTAATACCAGCCTCGTAGGTTTTCCTTGCTGATAGTGTACGATTAAAGCTGCATCTGCCAAACAGTTCTTGCAGTCCACGAATGCTTTGTCGGTTTCTGGCGTCCATTGAATCGGTCGTTTATCATTGTTTTTAGTCGGCGACAAAATTTTATGTAGAGGGGCTTGAATTTGAGCTGCGTTTTTTAGGAAACGTCGATAGAAGTTTAATGTTCCCAAAAACTTTCGAAGTTGCAGTACGTTTACGGTTTCGGGTATGCGTGGATTGCGGTTACTCGCGGCGGAGGTGGTGAGATTCCTTTCTCGTTTATTATATGTCCTAAATACTCAATGCTTGGTACGCCAAAAACATACTTTTCAGGATTTGAAACGATTCCGTATTTGCTTAATCTTTCGAAAATTATGCGAAGATATTGTAAGTGTTGCACTTGTGAGTCAGACGCGATAAGAATGTCATCTACATAGCACGCGCAAAACTTGAGAGTTCTTAAAACTTCGTCCATAAGTCTTGGGAAAGACTGTGCCGCGTTCCTCAACCCCAACGTCATCGCCGTAAATTCATATAATCCAAATGGCGTTGTTACGGCAGTTTTCGGGACGTCTTCTTCGGCGGTGGGGATTTGGTGGGACGCTTTCAATAAATCCAGTGTTGAGAAGATTACCTTGTTAGCTGCGATAGCAGTGATATCTTCGATGTTCCGCATTCGGTACTGATCAAGTTGAGTTTTTGAGTTCAACCGGCGATAATTGCCGCATGGGCGCCACGTGCCATTCCTCTTTTGTGCTAAGTGGAGTGGACTGGCCCATGGGATTGTGGAAGGGTGACAAAACCCTTTTCTGATTAAGTAGTCAAATTCAGACTTTGCTATTTTTAACTTTTCGGGAGTAAGCCTACGTTGACGATCGGGTACGGCTGGTCCAGTTGTGACGATGTGGTGCTGAACTTTATGAGTTGTGACTTTGCGTGCTTTGCATGAGTTCGTGATTTCCGGGAACTCTCTTAATAAGGCGTGGAATACCGAATTTTTGTTCACGCAGCTAGTGTGGCTTATTTGTCCTTTTGTTGATCGTCCAGCGGGATCAAGGAGAAAATCGGTTCCTAGTATTGGCCGTGATACGGCGGCTACGTGAAATTATGTTCTTCGTCCCGTATATGCTTATCGCGCTGCCGTTTGCTGCGAATAATTCGTAGCTTGACGTGTATTTTCGATCTGGCGCGTGGAATTTCGGAATGACTGAAACGTCAGCCTCGGTGTCGACTAAAAATTTTAATCCGCTATTTCTATCACGCACTAGCAGGCGGTTTGTCACTACGTCGCTGATGCCCACCTGATTCATCAGCGATGGCATTCGTTTCCCTTCTTCTCTTGAAAGGAGCAGGGTGGTCGACATTGTCTGGCTGCCGTGCCGAAACGGCGATGGAAATAACATAATGTTGTTTCGGAATTTCGCGGAGATTTCTTTAATCCTACAGTTGCGCTTAACTGATTTGCTTGCGTGTTCTTACATTCGGGATGGAAACTACAATTATTGACGTTGACGAACTAGACATGAGTTTGATGTTACGTTCTTCATAGTCCTGCGATTTCTTCTCTCAATGCATCTTCGTTTCGTATGCCGTCATGACGCGTTTCAGCCCGTCGGCTTGGGTTTATTTCTGAAATGGCGTCGTCGTTGAAACTGTCGAAAATATTATCAGCTGCTTGTGCCAATTTGCTTAATGTTGGGGTGTCCGACGCGGCCACTATTGAGCGCACCCCTGATGGCAGAGGGTCGAGCCACATGTGACGCAAGACTCCTTCGGATATGTTTTCCTTAGCTACGCTTTGCATACGGCGAAGGAGTTGCGACGGGCGTTGATCACCTAGTTCGAACTCGTGCAATAGTTCACGCGTACCCTGCGATCCCGACATGCCGCAACACGACAGCATTTATGTTTTAAGGTTGCCATATTTATGACTTTCTGGCGGCGACTCGATGATATTGGCGATTTGCGCGAGCACGGAAACGTCGAGTTCCGCTATCACCCTGTCGAAGCAAGTAGCATCCTTTTTAATTTTGTTTGCGCGAAAATGGGCTTCGACGTGTTCCAACCATAAAGCCGGTTGGCTTTGCCAAAATGGAGGTAATTTCACAGCCGGCATACTGTTCAATTCCGTCAGTGTGTCGATCGCTGTCGCACTTTGCTCCGCACTATGAGCATCGTGAAATTGTTCTGTTGCCATTGTACGAGACGTTAGGGTTACGAATTGCGGGTATCACACAATACAATACAAGCGTCGTCACTGTATATAACTTTATTTAACTTAATAACTAACAATTGGCCAGTTCAGGGTGTTTTTCTTGATTTCTTGCTCAATAGTTGACGACACTAGACATTCGAATCAATAGTTTGGTTTCTTAGAAGCAGCTTAAAGTAGACTATACCCTTGTAATTCATCTCGAAGTTCATTTTTAACCAACTTGTTGCTTACTAACGACGCTCAGTTTTTGACTGAAGATAGTCGAAAACCTAATCTTTAAAATATTATATAATAATATAAGCCACGCAATCACTACTATATGAAATATGCACTTCACGTTATCTATTAGAAAAATCGAGGTCAATTATCGAACAACCCAGTATTTAACTCATGACACTTGTTTTAAGGTATAGGAATTACTGTCATCCATCAGACAGTGTTGCCAAAATCCCTACGCATAATAATAATTCCCCCCTAAAAAAATCACATATGCACTTAAAAATCAGGGTCGCCCTTGATTCTTTATGCAACGTCGTAGAGATACTGACCCGCTGAGTCGCTCTGTTGAACTCGCGATGGCTGGGGCTGGTGGCAGTGAATCTCTAGTCTGAATAGATGGTTGAGCTGCAGATTCCATGATCGGCGCTAGGACAGGTCTGCTATCCTCAGCATGTTCGTACTCTGGTAATGGACTTTTTGATTCGTCGAACAAGATTGCTCCGCGTGTGCGTCCGTTTCTTGTTATCTATTTTGTGTTTCATCACCAGCAGCTAGTGTGTTGCTGTCGGGTCCTTGATGTCATCCGACGTCGGCTTTTGCTGGTGTTACACTGCCGTTGGCCGTAATTGGGCAATGTTTCGTTTTCATTTATATTCATCATCTAGTTCGACAAAATAATATAACCGACCGCGCTGGATTTCGGAACGTTTTTCCTTCGTCCCTTGTCATAATTTTTTCTTTGACGGACCGGTTTCGGCAGTGTTTCACCCTTTTTTTCGTTCTGATTAGTATCTGTCCAACTTGTGGGGTACTACATATACCTGTTCCCTATTTATTTATTTTGGGTAATTTTGGACAATCGTGTCATATTGTTGATTTAGTCGACAATTCTAAAAGTACTATACTCGTAGTTTTGTATAAGCAGGTAGCTTACTTATGACATACTCTGGAGCTAAGTTAAATAACAGTAAAGGGAGCCCATTTCGCGGCTTTAATCCACCATTTTTGTAATAAAGTTATCGAATATAAATTCAAAATAAACCTGAGTAACATTAACGCTTTATTTTTATTTTCAGGCCCTGCTATTATTGGCTTGCGTTACAGCAGCCATAGCACAAAATGGCCCCGCACCGCCACGGCTCAATATACCTGGCGCTATTCCAATCCCGTTGCGACCGCAATTTCGCAATGACAAACTAGTTCGAATTCGCCGACCAATTGCAGGAGCTCGTCCAGCTCCTCTGAACGCCATACCAATTCCAGTGACACCGCGCATCCTCGAAGAAGCCAAACCAGTGACTGAAGAACCAGAGGATGAAACTCCTCAAAACTTCATCCAACAATATAATACCCAACCAATTCCACAACCAAGTGCTTTGCCTCAAATCGATGCTTTTCCATTGCAACAGGACAATTCCGCAGAAGAACCACGCTATCAACCCCAAGAACGCCAATTCCCACAACCAAGCAGTGCACAAAGATTCTCTCCACCAGCTGAAAGGAAGGTTGTAAGACGTCCTGCCCATCGGGAGCCACGCCCACAATTTGATCAAGAAGCTGTTCAGACCATCAGACAAGCACCAATTAGGAGACCAGTTAATCAGGAAGAGGAAGACTACCGTAAGAAGCCGGTTGCTCAGATTTTGAGGAAATACCGCGAGGAACATGATGATGGATCCATTACGTGGGGATTTGAAAATGATGACGGTTCATTCAAGGAAGAAACTATTGGATACGATTGCATCACTCGGTAGGTTGCTTTACTTTTCATATATATTTTACTGGTAATATTAATGTAACAAAATAATTTTTCGACCAACAAAATAATTTTTCGACCGTTTTCAGCGGCCGATATGGATACATCGATCCCGATGGTGTCAAGCGAGAGTACAACTACGAAACTGGTATTGCTTGCGATCCAAACAAACGCGACCAAACCACGGAGCTCGAGCAAGGTGGATTCGTCGATTATGAAGGCAATAAAGCAATCCTGCCAAACGGAGTTGAAGTCGATCTTTCAAACATGGGCAAGAAGAAATCAAAGCGACCTGGTGCCTTCATTCCACAACAGTCTCAGCCCATCTACAGAAATTAAATTTAAGTTTCCTTGCTTCAGCGAAAAATTATGATTTCCCATCAAACTGTATTTTTTTAAAACGACGAAACGTAAAGCTAACGTTAAACGTTTCTGGACAAGAGGAGTTTCGAAGACGTGACCTTTATTTATTCTTAAGTATGAACGTAAAAGTCTGTAAATATTTTACTTGAATTTTATAAATAAAATTAAGAGAAAATACGTGATGAAACTTTTATTTGAATTTATGATTATTTTGATGTAACTGAACTGATACAAAAGAAAAGGCTTAAAATCTATTTAATAAGGACGTGGTCGTCGCATTGGAGGTGGAAGTCGATTCGGTGGGGTTATATTAATGTCCATATAGTCTCCGATACAAAAATTGCATTGAGCGAGGGTTTTTGAGTCGTCGGCGCCTTTCATTCCGGAACAAGTAACTCCAATCTCACGCATGCGGTACTGATTACTGCGGGCGTCTGGTCGGACTATAGCAAAGTCAAAATATGTTCCTTTTTTACGGGTGTCTGGATTAACTTCTCGAACCAGGGATGTTAGTTCACTGAGTGTTGCGTCCATCCATGTGTAAATTTGAAGCTCGTTTGCCGGCACATTTCCATGAGCATATTCGGCAATGGAATGATGACGGCCAGTTGAACAGAAGACACGAAGTAATAGTGGACAAGTCTGTGAAAGAAGGATGAGTTTTGTTGTTAGTTGTAGATCAATATTAGATTTATTGGTGATTTAAACATAGTGGAGAGCAATGCCAGCTTAACAGTTACATTAAAAAGAAGCAGGATTAATTCCTAGATAAGATTTGTGTCTAATTTCTGGAGTATGTTTTCAAATAGTTTCTTGGTGACTGTTTTCCGCATTTCTAAGGGTTTGTACTAATACAAAATCCGATTGAAATCGGTACCGGTGTCTGTCTGCCCGTCTGTATGTAGTGCTATGAAGAAGAAGAAGATTAAAAAAAAAACAAGTTGCGTAAGCAGGAGAGTGCCCCTACCAGAAGGCCTTTGTAACCATCCTAGGGTTTGAAACAAGTTTTCTAATAGTGTGCATCGATGACTTGAATCATTCATCCAAAACTTGGATAAGAAATCATTCAAATTTATGCAAAAGATACAAAGTTTCTTTCATAAGCACATTGCAGCCGCCATTTTTATCCAGCTTAAATAATTGTTGGTGGGACACAAAATTTTGCTACATATATGTACTGATTTAATCAGATCATATCATAGCTGAGCAGACATACGGGAGCATGGTCCTGACCAAACCAACTTCCGATAAAATCCATACGGTCATGAAAATGAGATACTCTAACTATCTCTAAGCGAAGGCCCGAGAGGGGCTGTAGTGCTAAAAAGAAGAAGAAGAAAGAATCAACCATTAGAAGCTAAGGAGAATATTATGTAATATGCTTTTAAAAGCGTTTAAGGAATGTGGCAGGGGACCCAGCTGGAGCTCATTGTAACGACGTGATACGCGTACTAAAAACGAATAAAAATAAATATCAGTTCGAGCAAAGGGCACAATTAATATGTCAGTTGAACGCGTTCTTGAGGTGGGACGTATAGTAAGCCTTTCTTGAAGGTTGGATGAAAGAATACCGTGATATAATTTAAATAAGCAACAGAGGTCTAAGAATTCTCTACTTTTTTTGAGTGATGGAATGTTGAGGATCTGTAAGCGCCCATCGTAGGACCTGTAAGGGAGGTTATATTTGTAGAATTGAGAACCTGTGAATTTACGCTGTAGAGTTTCAACAGCATCCGATAGATTGGTATAGTGAGGAGACCATACTTGGGAGGCATACTCAAGGATTGAACGGGCTAAAAGTACAAATAGATGAACGTTGGTTGAATTGTAAAGGACTTGCAGGAGGATCGTAAAATAAAAAAGGGTCGAATGATCAATAATAAAGTTTAGCAAAGACATGCCTGAAGCTTGTTTGAGCAGTATGTGGAACATGAAAGCCGAATTTTTAGTGCTGAGTGAGTAACACCACGACAAAAGTTTGTCATCATGGTGCGCGTGACGTCTGGATTCGGAACAGTGCTGATTTCCTAGTGGATGCTTATGGATAGAAGGATGGTTTTTAGTGTGCACCTAACGCCGAACGGACCGATATCATCTTTTCAAATCTAGCTTAGTGCTTTGGAGGATGCTGCCTCGAACGCAGATGGTGTCGGCAGCTATCACAACATACTCGTATACCACAACCAACACAGTCGACGCAACAATCATCACAACCGATGCAGCAACCGTCACAGCCGTCAACACAGCTAATACAGCAGCCATCACAGCTGGTGCGGCAGCAATCACAGCCTACGCAGCAGCTGTCAAACTCAATGCAGCAATCGACACAATTCGTTCCCGCAGTCTTCTTTTATGCCATCAGTTCAGATGCCATCCATGATACAGCCGCTTCAAGGAATAACACAATCAGATCAGGTTGATCTAACTGCGCAACAATTGCAGCGCAATACTCCGTTTTCCTTACCTGAAACAGTATACAGACAGAAAAAAGTGTACCCGCTGCTACCATTTTCAGGTTATCCTGAGGAATAGCAGAAGTTCGCCGAAGCATTTGGTATGACTATTGCTGAGTTTGAATACTCGCAACTACATAATATTATGCGTTCACGTGAATCACTGAGGCCGCGCTAGAGATACTGTTGAATCTTTACTCTGTAGGTCCAGTAATGTCCCTACAATTATGGAAATACTAAGGGAAATTTTTGGAAGGCTGGATCAACTAATTAAAAGCACATTGAGAATATACGTGCTGTGCCCCATTACTTGAAGCCAATCTGGACGCTTTGATCAAATTTGCATACAAGATGTTTTATATGGCAGCATTTTTACAGAGTGCTCACGGCGAACATCACCTTGCCAATCCAACATTGTTAAGTGAGTTCGTCGCAAAACTGCCAATCTCGCGACAACTGCAGTTGGCTGAAAAATGTATCTTGCTTGAGTTTAGTTAGTGGCTTAAATGCTTGCGACGCCTGGCAAATATGGTCTCGGATGCGCTGCCAACATCATCCTTGCTGACACAAGCGAGAAACCATCGTAAGAAGCCTACTAACCCTTTAAAGCACTTTGCCGGAGTAAGCGTAGCGCAAACAAAATGTTGCGCCTGCGATGAGCAGTGCTCCACGTTAAATAATTGTAAATTTTTCTCGCAGCTAACTTTAGATAATCGCTGGGCAAAAATTAAAGAAAGTCAAGTTTGTTTTTCCTGCTTGAAGAAGGGCCACCAGATGAATAACTGCAGGCAGCGGCGTCGCTGCGGAGCCGACGGATGTCAGAGGCTACACCACCGGCTTCATGCTAAGCAAGAGAAACAAATTAAGATCCAACAGGTACCAGCAACACACACATTTTGCATAGTGCAGACGGTCACGAAAGAAGATACATGGACCCTTTGAAATCATCACCACAGCGGCATTTGTTGATGATGGGGCAAATGTCACAATGGTTTAGACTTGCAGTGGCTTAATAATCAAACAACGTCGCAACGAACTGAGATAGTGAACCTAGGTATAAGCGGAGTGGACGAAGCCGCGAAAATTTTTAATATGAAAAATGTTTATACGTCATTGGAGTTAGCATTGCCAGCACAGTCTTTTAAGTATAGTGAGTTAAATGAAAATAATTGTCAGATTCTCGTAGGGTTGCCAATACAGGAGTAGGCAATATACAACCATAATTCTAAGTCTGGCTCACGCCTTTCTTACTGTACTAGTTGAAGCACCACGTACATCATTGTCCGCTGGGCCGATAGCAGTGAAAACTCGATTAGGTTGGATGGTATATGGACCGACAGAAATTAAAGTGCTCAAGTCGGATATGAGACGTGTCCTACATTATAAAAGAGTGGATGACATGTTAGCAGAGATGCACAAGCTTATGTCGGATTATTTTGAGGCTGAAAATTTTGATCTGAAGCCGAATATAAAGAAAATTGCTTCAAAAAATTAAGAAAGAGCGAAGATTAGAAGGCGTTGAAAGAAAAATGCTTCGAGATACGCAATACGCCAACGAATATTGCAGTAAAATCAATGATTATATAAGAAAAGGCTACGCCCGTAAACTAACTATCGCTGAAGCAGCTCAATGGTCAGAGAAAACCTTTTACTTGCCGCACATTGGCATAAAAAAAACCCAAACAAACAAGGATTACGCTTTTTTTTTGATGCCGCAGCTGAGGTTCAAAATATTTCACTGAACAAGGCTCTTCTTCCGGGTCCTGACATAAACCAGCCACTGATTAAAATTTTATTCAAATTTACGCAGGCACCCGTGGCAGTCTGCGGAGACATAAAAGAGATGTTTCATCAAGTGGCTATCTTAAAGAGAGATCAGGATAGTCAGCGTTTTCTGTGGAGAGGTGGTGACGTGACTAAGCCAGCTGAGGTGTAGGTGATGGAGCGTTTGATTTTCGGTGCTACATGTTCGCCCACAATAGCGCAATGTATAAAAAAAACAAGTTGGGTAAACAGACCTACGGTCATGTCAGAAGGGTTTTGTATTCAATTTACAAAATGCAGTCACCAGATCGAATAAAATCAAGAAACGATTTTATTGGAGAAAATATGAAATTCGAAGATCATACTATATTATTAACAAAGTTGAACGAATTTCGTGTTCTGAGATTTTTGTTGTTGTTATACTCATAAATATCTCCCTTGATAATTATTTCAGATATCCATTCGCTAGGGAGGAAACACATTTTTCATGTATTTCCCCCCTGTGCCCCCACTTAAGCAAAAACCGACAGTTTAACAACTGTTTTGAAAAGCTCCCATGAAAACTTTCATTTCATAGTCATACCGGCTACGTTTGATGAATTTTTATTTTCAGGAGCCACTCTCCTGTACTGTTATCATCGATTAATGGCCAATTTTTTCGAATCCTAGAATGGTTACAAAACCCTTTTGCTAGGAGCTCTCTCCCGCCTCCTTGACTTGCTTCGCTTATGAGTATTAATTGTAGGTACTCATCTTCAGTCATTCATTAAATTGAATCAAGTGTTCAAAGCATGCACCTTAAACGTTGAAGTTGGGAAAAAATAACTCAAAATTATTCAACCTTCGCATTTAAAACAGCCACCATTTTGTTTTACGATTACTGATACCACTAGCTGAACCGATTCGCAAAGATATTCATGACACCTATCATTCCTGAAATTTTCATGCAAATCCTAGCAAAACTGTAGTGTCTGAGTCGGTAAAAAGCGCATGTTGTTCCATAGCCATATGTTGCCATAGTAATATATGCAGGGCATATTGTTCCATAGTAATACAGGAAAATTCAAACCGCTATAACTTCGCTAAATATGATTCAATCTTTATGAAACTTTCAGGATAGATCAACCTTATGAATAATCATCTATGTACTAAATTTCATAGAATTTAAGGGTACCGTTAAGATTTTATTCAAGAAAACATAAAATCGATAAATCATACTATTACTAACAAAGTTGAGTGAATTGCGACTTCTAACGTATTTGTTGTTGTTGTACTCACCAAGGCCTACATTCCTGATTTTTTTCAGATTTTTCGGATCACAGGTGTCCAATCGCGAGGGGGGGGGACACAAATTTTTCGTATATTTCCCCTCCCTGTGCGCCCCTCGAAGCAAACTTTGCCAAACAAAGACCTGTTTTGAAAAGTTCTCATCAAGACCTTTCATTTGATATCCATATCGGCCACCTTCAATGAAATTTTTTTTTCGGGGGGTCACTCCCCTATATGGGGAGACCCCCCTTACATACCTTATAAAACTTTTTTTGTATTCGAACTTTGAAGAGAACACCACTTTACACCTACATACAAAATTTGATGTTGCTAGCTTAAGTAGTTTCCGAGAAAAACTGCTGTGACACACGGACGGACGGACGGACGGACGGACGGACGGACAGACAGACGGACAGACAGGACGCGATTTTAGAAGGGTTTTGTAAAATTATTTTACAAAACCCTAAAAATCAATGCCAAAAATTTCGAAGAGGAGTTTGCAGTTGAGGCAATCATAGAAAGACATTATGTTGATGACTGTGTGGATTGTTTCCAGTCAGAACTCGATGCCATAAATGTAACACAAGCCGTCATCAAAATACACCGAGCAGGTGGGTTTGAATTACGAAACATAGTTTCTAACTCGGACAAAGTTAAAGCTGCTGTTGGAAACGCTGCTGCTGACTCAAGAGAAATGGTCAACATAGAAGGTGAATTGGACAGAATCCTAGGCATGCACTGGCTGTCACAGCCAGACTTGATGAGTTGATGGTGTCAGCAAAAGTGTTGATGCAAGCAGTATGGAAAGCAGGATTGCAGTGGGACGAAACTTTAACTGACGACTTTATCGTCGCTGGAAACTTGGATGGAGGAGCTGCCAATAGTGAGCCAGTTCAGAGTACCACGATGTTACTTCCTAGAATTTGAAAATACGCAGGTGGATCTACACGTCTTTGTCGACGCAAGCGAGGAGGCAATGGCTGCGGTAGCATATTGGGGAGGGATAAGTTTAAATACACTGAAAGTAGCATTTGTCGTAGGAAAAAGTTCGTGTGCACCCACCCGACACCACACGACAAGCAGCAGTAGTAGGCGTGAGGCTTAAGAAAACAATTGTGAAGTGCCACACAGTCGAAATAAACAAATTTGTTTTTTGGACTGACTCAAATACAGTGATTAGGTAGATCCGATCAGACCACCGAAAATATAAACAATATGTTGCAAATCGGTCGTCCGAAATTCTGGATGATAGTGGAGTCGAGCACATGTCCGGGTTCTATTAACCCGGCTGATGAGGCGACAAGGGCAAAGTTTCCGAGAAACTACGCAGCAAATGGAATTTGTCAAAATGGGTCTGATTTTTTGAAAAATGAAAAGCAGTGGCCACAAGTATTTTCGACAGGTTGTATCAACGATAAAAGCGACGAAGAACTAAGAGCCAGTCAAAAATGGGTGAACTTATTGTGGAGCGGCTGCCTCCATACGTTCGAGCGTCTTCGTATACGGGGCTAGATTTTTTTGGCCCTATAAATGTGACAATTCGTCGGACCCGAGAAAAAAGGTGGGGTGCACTATTTACCTGTCTAACCATTCATGCTATCTATTTAAAAATTGCGGCTGATTTCTCAAGCGACGCTTGTCTTGTTTGCATTAGAAATTTTATGAATAGAAGAGGTTTTCCGGTTCAAATTCGCAGTGACAATGGAACTAACTTTGTCGGACCAAGCAAAGAGTTGCAAGGTGTTCAGGGTTTTCTCGACGACGACCGTATGAAAGCCCAGCTTAGTTCACTTGGAATCGAATGGAAATTCAATACCTCCTCTAATCCGAGCGAAGGTGGAAAAGAATGGTTCAGTCAGTGAAAAAGGCGTTAACGGTAATGTTGGCTGAACAATCACCTCATCTGGAAACGCTGCAAAGCTTCTTGATCAAGGCTGAAAACATAGTCAATGCTCGGCCACTCACCTGCCTGTAACGCCAGAAGAACCGGGCCCCCTTACCTCGAACCATTTCTAGCTTGGCTGCACAAATTCTACACAAACGCCATCGAAGTTTGAACCAAAATTTATGAACTTGCGAAAGCAGTGGCGTCTTGCTCAGAATCTGAAAAATGGAATGTGGCATCAATGCATAAGGGAGTACTTGCCAGAATTGACCCGCCGAGTGAAATGGTGCCAGCCATCTGAGCCTATAGGAACTGGTTGTCTCGTATTTATAAGTGATGTAGATCTCCCGCGAAATAAATGGAGGCGTGGCAGAGTGTGCAAGCTACATTATGGAAAGGATAGAGTGGTGCGTTCAGCTGACGTGAGCACGAGCACAGGGATCCTAAAGAGACTATTGTCAAAGTTTGCAGTTGTAGATATCGAGACCTCAATAGAAGATGGTGAATCCTCCCCCTCTGGGTCAATTCACGAGGGTGGAGATGTTGATAATTGATTTGAGATGGTAAAGCAGAGTTATTCGAGCCCACCACGACATGTCCCATCGTAAAAAATACAATGTTGTCATATGGGAGTATTAGTTGTAAGGTTATAAGTAGTACTGTTTGAAAAATGTTCTTTCTTTTTTGTAGCAGTGATAGAGTGAATAAGAAAAAATAAAGCAACAGTTGCTCAAATTTCAAACCAGCGTTTTAAAGACAACAGACTAAATTCTGCCGAGCACGTTTTATTCAATAGCTTGAGTTACAAAAAACCCACCGTGCGCTATGAAGCAACCATACCCTACGTGACATTCGCCGCGAAGTCCCTAGTGGATTTTTCATTAAGGACATAAAAATAAAAAAATAAATTTAAATAAATCAATTGTGAGGCTTACTGTGTGGCTAGTGGCACTATCATGTTGAAACCACGTATCGTTGATGTCAAGTTCATCCAATTCTGACCATAAATAATCTTCCAACTTAACACGATAGCGCTCCCCATTGACGGTAACATGACAGTCGTTTTCATCCACAAACAAATACGGCCCAATCACACCTCCGACATGAAAACCACACCAACAGTGATTTTTTGCGGATGGAACGGTGCCTCAAGAAGCACATGTGGGTTTGTTGCTGACCAATAACGGATATTTTGCTTATTAACGATGCCATTGAGCCAGAAATGAGCTTCATCGATAATAGTAAAGTAATTTTTAATAACTTCCAAACATTGCTGGTTCGTGAACTTTACCATGATAAAAATATTGACTTTAACTAACGTTTTGACATTGACAGTTCATTAAAAAAAGTTTAAGGATAAGTTCATATAAAAATACGAAATTGTTATGTCCCTAATGCAACACCCTATGTTTTATATACAATTGGATAGCATTAGAGAACTACTTAGCAAATGATCATCAGTAAATTCTGCTTGAGATCCGTGATGCTGTCTCCCAATGCCGCTACTCTCGATCTTCCACGATTGTGTGAAACATTGGGAGGATGAATGTCGAGGTGCTCACAGTAGTGCGCCGCTGCTGGAAGATTGGCAGGTGATTGAAAGGCTAGCAGCTCAAGACGTGGTGAACTCAGCTATGAGCATCATCACGTCTGCTTGCAGCGTTTCTATGCCCCGTCGGAGACTTCGGCACGGCAAGCCTCCAGTGTATTTTTGGTCGACTGAGATCGCTGAAAAGCGAAGGGGTGTCACAAGCTTCGAGTGAAACTCAACGGGCACGGAACCGGGACGCGGTATGCAACCGGGTAGCACCATATAAGTCGCCCAGGAAATGCCTTCACTAACTGATTAACACTCGCTGCTCGTAAGATCTAGTAGACAATGTGAACAGGGATCCGTTGGGCCTTGGCTTCAAGCTAGTTTTACTTCGAAAGTCCTGTATATATGGATCAGAAAAGATGGCCGGGATAGTGCGGGTATTTTTCCTCTTGTTCGTCTTGACGCTGTTCACGGCAAAACAGCAGCCGAGTGCCCACTCTTCACGTGGCTGGAACTGGAAGAGGCAGTCTTATAACTGAAAACAAGGAAGCCTCCATGTCCAAACGGCGCCCCAGCTGAGGTGTTACAGCTCGTCTACCACCATTGTCCTGACTTGCTGCTCAGTACATTCAACGCTTGATTGCGGGAAGAAGTCTTCCTGGAACGTTAGAAAGGGAAGCCCGGGTCGCCGTCTGAATACTGCTGGCAAAGAGCTAGAGAAACTCATCAAGGGAACTCACTGATACATGTTGCAATTGTGGAGGTGGTGAATACGGTCCAAAAGGCGGAGGCACATAGCCGTACCAAGCGACGGGTAGTTCTGTTGGTGACACTTGATGAGCCAGACTTGTGGAACATGTACGATGAGGTACTGAGACTAGAGCTGCCGAATGAGTCACGCTTGATCGGCTATGCGGACGATGTTGCGGCGCTAGCTGCTGGGCGCACCGTCAGCAGGCGCAACTAGACTCTGCTAATTCGCCAGGTAAGAGACTGGATGTCTACTCGCGGATTCAGCCTAGCACTGGAGAAAAACGAAGTCGTCATTTTGACAAAGAAGAGAGTCCCTAGAGTAGTAGATCAGTATTGGGGAAGTACTGGCTCGAAATCATCCGGTAACTAGTCCGCGTGGTCTAGTGGCTAGAGCACTAAGCCCGTAAGCCGAAGGTCTCTGGTTCGAGTTTCATTGGCTTCAACGAGATTTAATTCGAGTGAGTCTTCGGACGGACTATAAGCCTGTTTAGTTATGAAACGTACTGCTTTAAAATCAGAACGTATCACAGTTGGGTGGACGGACACACGGCCAAAAGGTAATGATTATCATATCACCTTGCGGAGTGCCTATACGTTCGATAATGAAAATGAGATACTCTAACTATCTCTAAGCGAAGGCCCGAAAGGGGCTGTAGTGCTGCGAAAAAAAATAACTGGGGTTGCTGTTTCTCAGAGCAAATCAGGACAACGATTGATAAGGTTGCTTCAGGCGGATCAGCTCTGAGTTGACTTATGGCCAACTTAGAGGGACTCAAACCTAACGTAGTCTGTGCTGCTGTGCGGAGTACAAAATAGGGTGATACTCTCGGCAAGAAGCTGTGCCGAAAACGCTTGGCGCAGGTATAGAGAAGAAGAGCACTGATTATTGCACCTTCATATCCAACAGTCTCTGATTCGGCGGTGCTTTGTCGCAGGTGTTGTGGTACCAATCGGTCTTCTTGATGGATAGCGTCGTACTATCTACCTGCGTGGAAACGAAGACATGAGGGAGGCAGTTGCCTACGAGGAGAGACAATGCTCACTCAATGATTGGCAGCAGTCGTAGGTGAACAGTACAAAGGGAAAGTAGTCTGGGCGCTTTCTCTGATCTGAGACTATGGCTCAATCGAACGCAAGATCAGACAGACTTCTAGCTGACCCAGCTCATGAGCGGGTACGAGTGTTTTCGGACTTACTTGCCAAAGATTGGTAAGACACGGTCCCCCGATTGTAGGGCTTACGCAGTAGAATAAGACGTTGCCTGCCACACATTTTTGGCAAAATATGGGACAGGCTGTGCGGGATCCTATACAAGCAAACAAGAGAGCCCAACGCCGGATTGCTTAATCGGAGAGATACTTGGATCGGTTGACAAATGGAACCATATGGCACATTATGCTTCTGCTTACAGCAGCCGGGGACGTCAGTGTTGGGGATCACCTTTCTAGCAATCCCTCTTCCTCTAGGGTAGGGATCACGCAACTTGAAGGTACCTCAGAACATAGCAAAACGAGGCTTAACTCGAAGTAATAGTTTCAGGTTAGACTCTCAGGTCGAAAGGGAGTTGTTTAGTGGCTAGTTCAGACGTCGTGCGCGCTTGACAGCTCCACAATCAGGGCATAAATAGGCTTCACATCTCAAACGGAAAAATGTATCCATTTTCTAAAAACGAAAAACGCACTGTGATTGCAACGGAAAATTATAAATGTTTAAGTGTTTCAATTTTGTCGATAGTTTACTGAATTCATAAGAATGAATAAGGAACTTTTACGTTTTGACATTGTACTATAGACATATCATTTTTTATCTCGAAAAGCCGTCGGGTCTTATTCATTTTGGTAAGCAGACGCGTTTCTGCTCGCTCAGTGTCTCACTGAAGACAACTCAAGCGAGTCGAAACAGGATTGCTCATAAAAATGAAAAGACAACGGATTTTCGAGATAACAGAGAATTGGCATGCGGACATACAATAAAATTTATGCACATTGTTGCTTTAAAACAGATGTTAATGTAATTTTTATAATATGAGATTCTAAAATAAACTACTAGAGTTTAACAAGCATTTTTATATTCTAATAATGCATTTCTACCATAGATTCTAAATTGAGATTAATAATCGATCAGCGGTCTCTAGGACCGAGCGTAGGTGGCTGAGGGACTGAAATAGGTGGGGAAGGTTTACAGTAAAAGCTACCGGAATTACTCAGTGTCTTTCTGTTGAAAAGCCGTCGAGCTTTGCTTTACTGAGTGAACAGACAGACGTAAAATGACTTAAAGGGGTCGAATCGCGTCTGCTGCTGAATAAAGCAGGCCGCGACGGCTTTTCAAGATAAAAGAGAATTGGCCTGCGATATCAAGTAGATAAAATAATTACTGGATTGCTGAGTTAACGAACATAACTGAATGAATTTTAAGTACATTTAAGTTCGATCCTGTTATCTTCATTAATGAAGACAAAATATTAAAGCCAAATCTCATTTTTTGACGACGTAATTGCTATACCAAAATATAAACAATATCAAAGTCTAACCTAACATTTCGTTCGGTTCCGGTACTTACCATTTCCCGATCAACTTGCTTGGGTGGTGGTGGCTTTTCTTCGACAATCATTGACTCGACGTTTGCCATTTTGTTATATTTCAACCAAAGCTACACTTTTCAAACACTAAAGCAAAATTTTATTAATCCTTGGCCGTGCCCGGTAGGACACACAATGATGGCCACCGAAATTCTCTGGGTTAAACGTAAATTATGGTTGACATTTGACATTTATAGCTGTCAATTCGATTGGTAAATATAAGGGTATTGCCATGTAGCTATCTAATTAAGCTTCAAAGAATTGATACAATCATAGTATAAACACGCAAAAATTACTTAAATATTTATATTATTCTGTCTGAAATATTCGTTTTGTGAATTTAGACGAAATACAAATGATATTCAAAAATAATGTTTTTCAGAACATTCTCACGTTAACCAACATAACAAAAATAAAATCACTCAGACTAAAATCAGATTTCTGCAAAAACCAGCTAACATCTAGAACGATTATTTGACATTTGTCCAATAGAACTAAACTTGTCATTCGCCAGATTTCCTTCAGCGGTTCGCGACAGTGCTGGTCGTCCGAATTTTGTGTTTTTAATTTGTCGCCATACTCCTTGCATACTTTGTGTCACAGGATAGCTCCCCTTGGTATTATCGACTGTCCGCCAGTGCAGTGCTTAATCTAATTAATAGCCAATCAAATCGGGAATTTTGTTTACAAACAAAACCAATCGTTTAGTGCACATACGACTGATTGCGCGAGGGTGGCTGGCACTAAGCAAGCAAACGATACAACGCCAATTCCTGTGTGCATTTGAGGTTCGTCGGTAGTGAAATGGTTGTCAGTTGCTCATAATTGGCCGCCGGAGTGATTGTGCGTGGAGCAGGTGTTTTCGAGTGAATAATCGTGGAGCAGGTGAACTGGCAGCTTAGAAACGCTCAAGGTGTTTAGTGGAGTGCAAAGTTGATTGAGGTCGAGCCCGGATTTGAGGATTAAGCCGCCGACGGGGAGCTACGCCCGATAATTGGATTACTCTGCCTGAAGGACACTTGGAAGGAGGTAAGACATGCGAGGAGGCGGCAGCGCTTCGTCGCTTATGTAATTCGATTCGCTTGACGGGCTGCATTGTGCAGCGAGCGGAGCAGCCGGGTCAATGTTGTTGCTCGCCCACAGCCCCGTGGTGGCGATGCATTCCGTTTGATGTGCCCACACCAGAAATCAGATTTTCGGTGTTGCGGTCGGGAGGCAACAACTGACCATTTATCAGAAATCACAACGAGGTAGGCATTCTGTCAGGATCAGAAAAGATTGACGAAACTCCCACACTCGCTCGTCAGCCGAGGTGTGCTATCTTTACCCTCGCCCTCAACCGGAACAACACCCTCAAAACGTTCCTAGATTGAAACGAAAATAGCCTGAAAAGGAGACAGGGGGCTAGCGGCTGATTTGCATAAATACTCAATCAGATTTGGTGAATTATTTTGCGTTGTTATTTGTAATTTGGCCAACGACTCCTGCTTGGGACTTGTGTTGGTGGGTTGTGTCGATTTCGCTTCTTCTTCTTCTTCTTCTTGTGCCTCATTGAGTTGAGTTGGGGTCATGGTCACGTTGTTGGGGCTGGAGTCCGAGGTTGTTACTGCGAGCACTCTCTGTGGGGCTGGAATGGTGCTACGCGACGTATGGTACATCGAGTTTGCAATCGTCTTTCGTTATTCGTTTCCATGACTGAAAATTTCAAACAAACTATGCTCGAAACGTTTCGCTTGCAAGAAGGAGCCCACATTGCTTTCACGTGCACGCAAACGACAAATAAATAATGAAATTGAGCCAAATTGCCAGTCGACCGAGCGACACAACTATTTTCGGGAGGTGGAATACACTCTCCCTATTACATCGATTTGACATCGGGAGTAATAGTTTTGTGAAATTGAAATGATTATTACTTCATGTTTGCGAGTAAAGGTCATTCATTATGAGTAAACAAATGAAGCTTTCAACAAGGAAAGAAATTCAATGGAAATAGATAAGTCGAATATTTCAATATATCTGTGTTGCATGAATTGAAAATTGGTATCATTGAATTAAGTGCCTCGAGGAATCGTCCTCTAATGTCTAGATAAAAATTATAAAATACTAAATAACAGAAACTAACTAGAACTAACGAAATAAAGCATCTCAGGATAGTATAAGGCCAATTGGAAAGTCCCCGGTCTGATACACAGATGGCGATGCTAGTATTAAATCCATACGATTATTAGTTAGTACCAACCTTCACCTATCTAACGTCAGTTTTGAGTCCGACCATTAGTTTATGAGATATTGCGTTGTGAGTGTAGCTACTTTTGTTATTTGAAAAAAAGATGGAAAAAAAAGAATTTCGTGTGCTGATAAAATATTGCTTTTTGAAGGGAAAAAATACAGTTGAAGCAAAATCTTGGCTTGATGAAGAGTTTCCGGGGTCTGCACTAGGAAAATCAACTATCATTGATTGGTATGCTGAGTATAAACGTGGTGAAATGAGCACCGAAGATGGCGAACACAGTTGAGGCCAAAAAGAGGTTGTCACCGACGAAAACATCAAAAAAGTTCACAAAATAATTTTGAATGACCGTAAAGTGAAGTTGATCGAGATGGCAGACATTGTGAAGATATCATCTGGACGTGTACATCATATCATTCACGAATATTTGTACATGAGAAAGCTGTGTGCAAAATGGGTGCCGCGCGAGCTCACAATCGATCAAAAGTAACAACGTGTTAATGATTCTGAGCAGTGTTTGAAGCTGTTTAAGCGCAACAAACCTGAATTTTTGCGTCGATATGTGACAATGGATGAAATTGGCTCCATCATTTAATCCGGAGTCCAATCGACAGTCAGGTGAGTGGACTCCACATGATGAACCGAATCCAAAGCGAGGGAAAACACAACAGTCAGCTGGCAAGGTTATAGCATCAGTATTCTGGGATGCGCAAGATATAGTATTCAGTGATTACCACCAAAAGGGCCAGACCATCAACAGCAATTATTATATAGCGTTATTGGATCGTTTAAAGGATGACATCGTTAAAAAACGGCCCCATTTGAAGAAAAAAAAGTGCTCTTTCATCAATGCAATGCACCGTGTCACAAATCAATGAAAACAATGGCAAAATTGCATGAATTGGGCGTCAAATTGCTTCTGCATCCACCGTATTCACCAGATCTGGCCCCCAGCGACTTTTTCCTGTTCTCAGACCTCAAAAAAATGCTCGCTGGAAAGAAATTTAGCGCCAATGAGGCCTATTTTGAAGCGAAAGATAAATCGTACTACAAAATGGTACCAAAAAGTTGGAAGATCGCTATAATCGCTGTATCGCCCTCAAAGGCAACTATGTCGAATAATAAAATCGAATTTTGCCAAAAAATTTGTTTTACTATGGTAGACCGGGGACTTTTCAATTGGCCTGTTAATGCTATTCGTTACTCGCATGGGATAGGGGAAATATTGCCGGGTGTTTTAGGTGCGCAGACTATAACTTATAATTTCCTCGACCTTTTAATTTAATTAAAATATTTTTTCATCACAATTTCCAAATTTTCTGTCAATTTCATTACAATAACAATTTTCCACGCTATTCTTCAAAACGACTAATATCGCAAGTATACTGATCATTCTGTGTACCGTAGGGCTTTAAATAGGGTAACGAATATATCATCACACATCATACATCTTAGAAGCTCTGAAGATTAAGATCAAACTTCACCAATAGTTTAGATTGACTGGTGATTCTGACTCTTATAATGAATACTCTAGATCCCGTGCCACCGCAAAATTGTTAATCAAAAGTTCAAGGAATTACCTTACGCACATAGAGCAGTCACTTCATTCCAAGCAGTCAAAACCATTCTGGTCATATATTAATCATCTAAAGTCCTCCCCGCACATTCCTAGCATCATGTATTGGAGTGATAAACACAGTTCAACACTGGAATCCATTTCCAACTTGTTCGCGGACTTCTTTCCCACTATAACTTCCTCTTCGGCATCCGATTCTTCTTATGATTTCTCTCTTCATTTTTCTCTGCCTGATAGTGCTCCTGCAGTTAGCCCTGCAGATATCGAGTCCATAATTAATGCCCTTGACACAATCATTGGTTCTGGGCCAGACGGAATTCCAAATGTGTTCGTCAAATCTCTATCCTCTTCATTAAGTGTTCCTCTGAGGTTTATCTTTCGTCAGCTTGTCCTCCGGAGTTTTTCCTCGCTTCTGGAAGACAGCCAACATCTTCCCAATTCTTAAATCTGGTCCTCTTTCGTGTGTCTACAATTACCGCCCAATCTCACTTCTATCGTGTTTTCCGAAGATCCTAGAACGTTTAGTTCATAATCACATTTATGAACTTATATATTCCTCGATATGTCCTGCTCAACATGGCTTTCTTCCAGGTCGGTCAACGACTACAAACCTACTTGAGTTTACTCAAATTGTTGGTGAAGCCCTTAATAAGCACTTTCAGGTTGACGTCGTTTATACTGATTTTACCAAGGCGTTTGATAAATTAAATCATAACGTATTGTGTTAAAAGCTAACACAACATAGTGTTTCTGGTTCTTTGCTCTCTTGGCTTGTCTGATAAGTAAACAATCGTTCAAGTCTCTGTGGAGTGTTATCTCTCTCCTTCCATCCACAGACTGGAGTCCCTCAAGGATCCATCCTGGGGCCGCGTTTATTCCTAATATACATTAACGACTTGCCCTCTTTAATAGATGCTCCATGTCTTCTCTATGCTGATGATCTAAACATTTTTAAAGTGATTAGAAGTATTGATGATTGTATCTCCCTCCAAAATGACCTGAGCGTCCTATGCAACTGTAGTGAATCAAATTTTCTTTCCCTTAATGTTAAAAAATATCATAAAATGACTTTCACTTTAAAATTGAATCCAATCTCATTTCTGTATAGCCTACACATTGAGCTGCTATCTGTAGTAAACAAGTTCAAAGACTTAGGGGTGATCTTAGACCCGCGACTCAAGTTCGAAGAGCACATCCTCGACATCACATCACGTGCTTCTCGGGTTTCCGGATTTGTTTTTTGTCACTCTTTTTTACGCGATAAAACTTTCTCGCGAAGATGACTCAACCATACCCTCTAACTCCGGCCGGGGGCGTGGGCGCCACTCGTCTACCCGTAAAGTTGTCCCCCCAAGCCTTGAGACGAGCTTGGCTCGCGCCGGAGTCTTCACTTTTAGGGAAGAAACGAAATCACTAGCCTAGAGAAGGAGGACAACACACGTAACTACTCCCGCGACAATTCTGCACTCTAACTATCCTAAATCCTCTTATACGTGGAATTAAATTCCCCGTGAGCTGGAACTCGCACTAAACAAAAACTCATATATACCCCAGCACTTGCAGATTATTGAGGCGGAAAATGGGCGCCTTGAAATTTCTTTAATCACTCCCGAATCAAGCATCACCGGGAAAAGAAATAAAAGTTCAGGCGATTCACTGTAAATTCACAATTCATTATTATTTTACCAATTAGTTTTGGAACAAACGCAAGAATATTTTTCTTTTTTTTATATCACTACCATGGTAAATAACTCTCAAGAGATTATGCCTTAATTCTAAACTATATTTACCTAAATTGACTATCTCGACGACGGGGGCCCCCGGTAAATTTTCTGCCTCGTTCGTGTCCCGTTGCACGCTAGCCACCTGTATCCTGATGAAAGTATATTACGATTTCTCGTGGCGTATCCGTGGCGGCCCGATATTTCTGTTTGTCGTCTTCGCGGAAGAATTCCTGGCGTTGCCCTTCTGATGGGAGTCACGTTTTACCCTCCAGTTCCACAAAATACTCCAGTCACCGACTCGAGAACCCCTAGCTGGGATGACTTCCTTCGCTCGCTGGCGGAACCTTCCCACACGGAGTCCAAAACGGAAAAGAGACACCTTTGCTCACGATTCGGTCCGTCCTCGCCTTGGATGGGATTTCTTCGCCCCGTTGAAATTCCCTACGGTGAAGTTGGCCGCGACTTCTTGGACTCATAGATTCTAGTACTATCATTGCGTCTTCGAGCTCCAGATATCCGTGGCTCGAGCCTTCTTTGCTGCAAGTTTTTTCTCTGTGTTTTTTAAACCAGTTTTGCTTATTTTCGATGTTGGCGGCCGTGCCTGATTGAGACTTCATGTGTCTTGCGGTTGTTATATGTTTATTTTCTCCAGCAGTAGATGTTATTGGGGTGTGGGAAGGAGTAAACTTGCTACGTAAACGTCCATATGATCACAAATTACACAAATTTACCGGTGGCGGTCACAACAACGTCTACATTTCGAGTAACTTCATTAAGTTTCGCCGCACGAAAACCGTCCATGCTGGCCTGAAGAGTGCAGGTAGGGTAATTTCAGAAATATACACGGTGCTGGATATTTCTTCAGCATTAACTGTGTTGCATCGCCTCCATCATCCAAAATCATATTTGGTAGCTCATTTTCAGCATTTGCACAATTATCGATACACCACCAAAAATCTCCTTCGGTCTCACCACGCCATGCGAATATCAGATAATCTGCTTCAGCCAACGCCTTTTCTGCACTTCCCATCGTTATCCTCCCGTGGACACTTTATTTATTTATTTACACTATTTTACAGACCCGTGAATCCAATTACAAAAAAAGGTGATGAAATATAATATAATATAATACATGCGAATAAACAAAGTTGTAATAAAAAAAAAAACAAGAATATAAAATACTAATAAACTATAAGAAGCTAAGGAGAATATTATGCAATATGCTTTTAAAAGCGTTTAAGGAATGTGGCAGAGGACTCAGCTGGAGCTCATTGTAACGACGTGATACGCGTACTAAAAATGAATAAAAATAAATATCGGTACGAGCAAAGAGCACAAAGAATATGTCAGTTGAACGCGTTCTTGAGGCGGGACGTATATAAAGCCTTTCCCGAAGGTTGGATGAAAGAATACCGTGATATAATTTAAATAAGCAACACAGGTCTAAGAATTCTTTCCTTTTTTTGAGTGATGGACTGTTGAGGATCTGTAAGCTCTCATCGTAGTAGCTGTAAGGGAGGTTATATTTGTAGAATAGAGATCGTGCGAATTTACGTTGTACAGTTTCAACAGCATCCGATATATTGGTGTAGTGAGGCGACCATACTTGCGAGGCATACTCAAGGATTGACCGGGCTAGAAGTACGAATAAATGGACGCTGGTTGAAATGCTAAAAGACTTGCAAGAGGATTGTAAAATCAAACCAGCGACACGTGGAGCTCTAGTGGTTATGCATGAAATATGGATGTTAAATTTCAAACCTGGGTCAAATACTACTCCCAAATCTTTACATTTGTCCACAAGTGCGAGCACCAATCCATCATTCTGGTATTCATATAAAACTGGATGAATTTTGTTGGTAAATCTCACGTGATAACATTTAGAAATGTTAAGAGGAAGTAAATTATCTTGACACCAATTTTGGAGATTGTCAAGATCATTTTGGAGGTATAAGCAGTCTTTGCTGGAGTTAATGGAACGATACATTTTTAAATCATCAGCGTAATGAAGACAATTAGAGGACAGGCATTGGGGAAGATCACTAATGAAAATGTTGAATAGCAAAGGACTTTCTTGATAAATGTCTCCTATATAAGCTTCGCCACCATCAGTCGCAAACAAATGTAAGAGAGTTACTGACAATGCGGACATCTAATTATCCCTCTAGAAATGAAGGATCATACCAAATTCCTTTTGCAAGAACGGAAACATTTTACAATTCACCACTGTTGCGTCTGTCAAGAAGCCACAATGCTATGGAGTTTGGCCCGTATCCTCTATCTTAAGAATTTAATTTTAAACACCTAGCCTGGTGGGTATCTTTTGTTGTACTTTTCTATTTGTATTGTTTGAACCAATCTTGTAATTGGACTTTAGTCTGTAAGTTGGTCGAAATAAATAAATAAATAAATATCTCGAACATTCTGTAGTGAAATGGGCGAGGATAAAATGTCCGTAAAGGACTGCAGCGATGGTCTGCTACCTCAGCGAAAGAGGATGGTAGGATCCGTCGAGATTGGCCTTGTCTGGGGATGCGTTGATGCGCTAGCAGGCTAGCGTTGTGGTGTCGTGGGGCGGGTTCTTTTCCCAAGCACAAGACCCACTGCAAAAATATTTTTCGCATCCACGAATTTCGGGGTCAAAGGAGTATCGACCGGACTCGAAAAAGGAGGTAACCTACTAAGGGTTATTAAATTGCTGAGTCAGAGGACAAATCGGGCCTGGAGAAAACGGACGGACTTAAAGGGCCCACAAATAAGAGTGGGGCATCCAGGTAGAAGCGGTGCCCCCTCCCACCCTCCCAACCGGATCAAGATCCAAATGTAGACGTAGCCATATATTTCCCATTTAAGTGAAAATTCATACAAACATAATTTGTATGAATTTTTCCCTTAAATGAGAAATATAATCGTGGCCAATTTATGTTATAGTATTTTGTGATGGAATCACATAACACTATACCATAAAAGGGCAAGCGAGCGGAAAGCCACTCTACCCGGGCAAGAGCACCTGAAACGCATCACAAGGGGAGAGCTCGCCCGATGGCTAGCTCATTATAGTGGAGGGGCCGGCCATCGTTGCGGGTCCCATACCTGGTCAGGTTTGATGAAAAGGAAAGACCGAGGGTATAATTTTAATCCAACATTTGTTTTAATTGATATATTTACTTGAAAACACAATATACTCTTATTACCGAAGTTTTTATTAGCTTCTTAATAAAAAAATGCAAATCGAAATTTAAAATTAATTTCAAATAAATTTCCCTATTTTCATATTTAAATTGTTCAAAACACAAATTAAATACAATTCATTGAACATCATTATACGTATCATCTCGTCTGGCATGATTAAACATTTTAAGTTTTGAATTACATCGAAATTCATATTGATTGATTTCAAGTGAATGTAATTAGATATAAATATGTTTGATAAAAAAAATTAAAATAGAAACTAAAATGGTACTCACCCAACATCCTCGCCGGGCGCCCGCTGCTGATGTGGGTAAAGCCTGAAAAGAAGGCAGTCGATTCATTTGATTTATAATCCACTAAATATTAGCAAAGATTTGACAGGGAAAAAAAAACTGTTTTGTTTAGTTTGGCGTACAAGCTCAGCTCTTAATGCAAACGTTAAATGCTTCCTTGACATAAATTTGTCGACAAGATGGAAAAGGATGTTGTAGCGATGACACCTGCAAACCAAGAGCATTTATTAATCGATGAGGTTTCCTTGAGTGTGATTCAATAAATTGTTTGACTACTTCTCGAACAGATAATCCAAAACTTGTTCGATTTCAATTCGGACTCGGACAGGGACGATATAAAGCAAACGATAATGCCACAGTTTTTCACTAATTTGGTACCATCCATTCTTCGCTAATGCGCCACTCTTCATTATTTTCACGTTACGTTGCGAATAATCGTTTTATTTTTAAATATTTAAGGATCATTTCACCGTTCAATATTTGCTAGTTTTGCCCACGTAGGTTTATAATTCCTTCAGCCATATCGTCCCTTTCCGGATGAACCTACGTAAAAATTTTGCTGTTCTCTACATACATCTTAAAAGCTAATCGCGTAATCGCATCACAACGTGCACCACTGATCATTTTATCGATGGTACAATGAAGCCATAAGATGCTTGTGTATGGTTCAAATGCTGTGCAGGGTTTTTTTTTTTTTTTTAAATGTTGTTTCATAAAACGATAAATATCAAATTGATAGTCTCCTCCTCCGTGTAGATCGCGATGTTCAAATTGAAATTTTGTTCAGCAATAGCCAATGTCAGTGCAGTCTGTGCAAATGCTGAATTTGATCGTAGGGCGTTCTGAAATGAAAAGGCTTTCAAATCTTGTCCACCGTTTGCTAGTTCTAGCATGATGTAGATTAGATCTTCAGGGAATGTTCCAGGATGATCGGGGTAACGTCCTTGTACGCAACAAACCTTTTTCCCACGTCAATAAAACCACTAGTCATAAATTGTTCATCATCGCGTAATCGAATCAATTACATAGCAAAAATAATCTCCTATGAAATTTCTTAAAATGTCTTTTGCGGCTCGCCATTGACTTCGATTGAGCCTTCGATCGAGATTATTTTCAACACGACCGCCTCACCGCGAACGATTTAATCATGAAAACTTGATCATAGACACCTTCGTCAATTTGACCACAATCTCGCAAAACATTCTCCTAATAGACAATGGAAAAATCTATCGGTTCAAATTGATTGCATCGGCGTAAGACACGATGTCTGGACTTAATGATGTTGATAGGAATCCGCGTCCATATGGAATATGTCTATAATCGGTGTAGTCAAGATTATCGTCACTCATACAATGTAATTGCCAAAAGCTACACTATCTCTCGTTGATTTTGTTGCGTCAAAAACATCACATCTCCTCCTCGTTCGAACAATTGACATGCATCTTCTAATGATTTCACTGCGCCTCTTCATTATCTGGCCTGAAAAGTCCATGGCTTTTATATGCAGTTGTTGCCTGCCGACGATATTCTCCCAAACCAAAACTCTTGTATTGATACCAATCCAGTTCAGGTAGCGTGATAGTTTCTTTTTTTGGATGTATAAGTTTTCCCTGAAGCGGGCAGTCCAACCATTACGACGACATGTGGTGCCGTAACTTCCTCTATCAATCGCTCACCTTATCGGAGAGTTTGATTTATTATTTCCCACAAAATTCCACAAATGCACTTTATCCTCCCAAGAGCATCACACATACCAACACGCTTAAATATAAGCTATTAGCACTATTCTGACAAGATTTTACCGTACACGAGAACTCTTTGATACGAGTTAATTGAAATTAAATTTTCATTTCTTAATTTTTCTCCGTTGAAACGTTCGACCATTCCATCGAATTTGGGATGCAGCGGTGTTGTCTTCGTTTTCCGTATTCCCAGCAGCTCGCACATTTCGCCAAAAACTAGGGACTCAAAGTTTCGGCCTTAATCCGAATGTAGTTCACAAGGTACGCTGTACCTACTGACCCAATTTAACACTAGCTGTCTGGCTATAGTAGTCGCTTCCTGATTGGGAAGGGGGTAGACCTCAGGCCACTTGCTGAAATAATCGGCCACAACCACCGTGTATCGATTTCTCCATTCGGTTTCAGGAAAGGGTCCTGCAATGTCGACAACAATTCTTTCAAACGGTACCCCTTAAAGGTTTGTATTTGTCCTCTCGGTCGTCGCTTTGTACCTTTAACGGAAGCGCAATTGTGCATCTACAGCACCAGTCCTCTACTTCCTCTCGAGCGTGGAGCCAGTTAAACCTTTCCCACAATTTAGCTAAGGTCTTGTTAGTACCAACGTGGCTTCCCAAGGATCCTTCGCGCATTTCCGTAACCACATCCTGGATTCGGCTTCTGCGAAGTATAGTTTGCATCCTATAGGAGCTGCCATCCGCCATTTCTCATTTCCGCTTGAGTACGCCACCTTCCACCTGCAGGGAGTTCCATTGTGCCCAATAACTTTTCAGGGTGGCGCCATGCATCGAAACGTACTTCCACTGAGGTCGCCCGGTTGTCTCCTTCTATACGAGTAATGGTCCTATGTCTTCATCGGCTAGCTGGGCATTTCGAATCTCCTCCAATGACCAATTCATCTAATTCAGCCATTATCACTCGTAGATCAAGGGTCGGCTCGTTTTCCTGCAGTTAGCTACAATTTTGTAATCGTATGACTGCAATCTTTCGATGCATGGTCTATTCGAAGAACGAATTTCTGGCCATATAGGTACTTGTGGAACTGCTTGGTATCCTCTATTATAGCCAATAGCTTCTTCCTGGTGACGAAGTAGTTCCTCTCACTTTTTGAGAGAACTCGACTGTAATACGAGAGGACTCTTTCTTCGCCATCAATCTGCTGGGAGAGTACAGCTCCAATGCCGCCGTTGCTCGCATCGTTGTCAACTACAAACATTTTTCCGGGTTTCGGATATGCCAGCACGGGTGATTCACACAGCTTCTCCTTCAAGGTCTCAAAGGCTACCTGGCATTGTTCATTCCAGACATACGGACGATTTTTCTCGGTTAGCTGATAGAGACACTTCGCTATTTTGGCAAAGTCTTTGACAAATCTGCGATAGTAGCTCGCCAGACCCAAAAAGCTTCGTAGTTAGTGCTTGTTCTTTGGTGCTGGTCAGCTTTTCACGGCTTCAATTTTCTCTGGGTCTATTTTGACTCGTACGGCTGATATAATGTGTCTCAGGTATTTTAATTCAACTGGCAATCGGAAGAACACCTCTTCTAAGTTCCGCACATGCTCTTCGAATGTTCTCCCGATAACAATGATGTCATCTAGGTATACCAAGTACGTCTTCCAGGTTAGGCCTCGTAGCACGTATTCCATCAGGCGTTTGAAGGTGGCTGGAGCATTGCAAAACCCAAATGGCATCACCAATAATTGCCACAATCCGTTCCCAACTGAAAATGCGGTCTTCTCTCGGTCTTTCTTGTCGATTTTTACCTGCCAGTAGCCACTCTTGAGATCGATTGTAGAAAACCATTTTGCGTCGGTTAAAGTGTCCATGATGTCGTCGATGCGTGGAAGCATATATGAAGCGGAAAAGATGGACGATATAATGCGGGCAGTTATCCCTGTTCATCTCGTCCGTGTTGATGCTGTCCACGGTTAAGCAGGAATCGAGTGCCCACTCTTCACATAGCTGGAGCGGGAAGATGTAGTCTTATCATTAAAAACAAAGAAGGCTCTAGGCCCAAATGATGTTCAAACTGAGGTGTTGCAGCTTGTCTATTACCATTGTTTTGACTTGCTGCTTAGCACATTTAGCGCTTGCCTTCTCGGAACGCTGGAAGGTGGCGAGGCACGTGCAGATCAGCAAAGGAAAGGAAAATTCTGGATCACCGTCTGCATGCCGGCCGTTATGCATGCTAGACATTGCTGGGAAAGTGATCGAGAAACTCATCAAGGGAAAACTGACCGACACGATTTGTGCTGCTGGGGACCTATCTCTTCGGAAGTTCGGCTATAGAGCAGGACGCTCCACTATTGATGCGATTGCAAAGGTGGTGAGCGCGGTCCAAAAAACAGAGGCAAACAGCCGCACCAAGCTGTAGTGATTTCAGGGATGTTCTAATGGTCCGTAAAAGACTGCAGCGATGGTCTGCTCCCTCAGCGAGCGAAGATATTAAGGCTCGCCGGTTGTGGCCTTCCCTGATGACGCGTGAATGCTTTGGCAGGCTAGCATTTCGGTGTCGTGGAGTGGGTTCTTTTCCCCAGCACAAGGGCCCTCTAAAAAAAGTTTCGCATACACGAATTCTACGATCGAATGACTCAGTTCGACGGTGTCGAGGCCGAGGTAACCTACTGAAGGGATGGACTACTCAAACAAAACGACAGACTGAGCCAGGTGAACATACGCGAGACTCGAGAGGACCTCGTCTTTACTACTTCTTACTTACGGCCCCCGAATAAGAGTCGGGCATCCAGGTGAAAGTGATGCCCCCCCCATCCGGATCAAGATCCATCGTAGACGTGGCCGTGTATTTTCTATTTAAATACAAACATAATTCGCATAAATTTTTCCTTTAAATGAAAAATATGAACGTTTCAGATTTATGTTAAAGTCTTATATGATGGAATCACGGAAACCCAAGCGGAAGGCCACTCTACCCTGCGAGAGCACCTGTAACGACAAAGGAAAAGGGGTGAGCTCACCCGATGGCTAGCTCATTAGTGGAGGGGCCAGCCAACGTGGCGGGTTCCATACCTGGTCCGGGTTTCATGTAAATGAAAAAACCAACAGTGTTATTCACTAATCTATTCATTTTTTTCGCATGTTAACAAATCATTCAATCAACTTTAAAGAATTTCGGAAAGTTGAAGTTATTTAAAATTCAAGCAGCTACAACTGCAACGTAACACCTATTTTTGCTAAAGTGAGTCGGTAAAGTAAAAATGTTAGACATCGTAAGACCAAACTAAAATACACACTGTCTGTACATTGGTGCTAATTTTTACTTGACGTTTGTTTTGAGTTTTACTCTTATTATTTCATTAATGTTTTTTTGTAAATATATTTTTTATAATAAGTGTGTATTTAATATAAAAAAATTAAATTTTATAAATGAAAGATATAATAATATAAGTATGCATAATATTTTTCAATTCATTTATTTTTAACGCATTGGAACTATTTTCACTAGTCGCACGCGACTATTCAAAACCTAAATCTCTATTAAGAAAACATCATATGACAATGTCCGCTCTACAGTAGATGATGAGCAGAGACGCAATTATAGAAAAGAGGAACGAATGAAAAACACAAACAAGTATTGATGATGATAATTCCAATGAGATATATAAAAAACGTTTTTTTAAAAAAATTTTAGAATTCTCGTGTTTGGAGTGGGTAAGTTCTGTAATTCGTTTATAACAATTAACACAATTGGGAAATAAGTCACAAAAGGAATATTTTTGGCCGTGACTAGAACTTTAAACTGATCATTCCAGTGATTATTTATGCAACTATTTATTCTATATAAAACTACTGTCGAACTATTCGGTGAAATAGGTACGCCACTTGTCGATCGATTGCCCTCAAAATTATGCGTTACAATCGTGAGCGATGAACTTGTTGTGTATTTCGCACTTTTTTCAATGCACTTGCGTTCTTTTTATCGCTTCTAGGGTGGGGGGCGTACGCATACCAAAAGCTCGTAAAAACACAAAAGGTAAAAGGAATTTTAACTTATTTGGCCCTCATTAATATACACTCCAATTACAGTAATTATCACCAACTTTGAGAATAGGTGTGAAGGTTACGGCAGTATGAGTAAGAAATCACTTTTAGTCCATCATCGCGCATTAAATTTAATTACGTTAATTTTCGATAAACTAAGTATCATCGTCAAACGGTCATTAAAACGTCAATGCAAAACCACTTTATTCTTCAGAGAGACAGTACTCGTATCAGAATGCGCACTCATTCACACTCAAATCTAAATTAACGGGATATAAATTTATTTGCTAAAAGATAACTCGTGCAAGATACAAATTAAGATCGGAATTTCACGAAAATCAATCAATAGCGAACCCATTAACTTGGACTTTAAGGTTGCATTCAGGACAGGTCAAATAACGCGTTTAGTCTCACAATTTCACGAAAGACAACCACGGAAAATACCTTTTCCGATCTCAGATTTCCCTGATACATCTATTCGAAGAAAATTAACTAAACAGCAGTGTTAAATCGATTACATTCCCATCATGTTTTTTTTTGGGAAAACTTTTTATTGATAATGGTAGCGGTGTAGGTGGGGGGTTTAATGCGGATTGGAAATAACAATGTTAATAAGTTGCATATCAAATTGTTCCGCACTTATTGCATTGTTATTTTCATGAGATGGCATTTTCTTCGCAAAGGTCCTTCGAGCAGTTTGCCTTGGCGGCTGCTCGATTACTACAAAGGCATTTTACGATCGCGACGAACGCTGTATCATGGATAAAGTTCGCCACGATCCCAAAATAAATGCTCCAGAATTTCGTATAGCAGTGAAGGAACAACTTGAAATTAAGGTTTGCGCTAAGACAATCCGACTGGTTCTCAGAAAACACGCATAGAGTAGCAGAGTTTTGCGAATAAAACCATTCATCAAGTCAAGAATCAAAATTGGAAAATCGGCTTGGAATTGCAGAGCGCCATGATTCTAAGGGTTATGATTTCTGGGAAAATGTTATGTTTGCAGACGAATCCAAATTCAATGTTTTTGTCTCTGATAGAAAGATTAGGATGGAGAAAAGGAACGAGCAACTAAAACCAAAGGATGTACGAACGAGTGTAAAACATGGTGGCGGTTCGGTTGTGATATGGGGGGTGTATGGCAGAAGGTGGCGTCGGAAATATTCACATCATTGAAGGAAACATGGACAAATTTACGTACCTATAGTTTTTAAAAGATAATCTTCACAGAAGTGCAGAAAATATTAAGAATTGTTACGAAACCCTCGTGGCAAGGAAATGTTCCTACTAGCCAATCTTTCTTATTTATCTTTCAACATTAATTTCATGTTAAAATTGAATTCCACCCAAAATCAACTCAAAATTGCGAGAAACATTCGTATCAATTACAACATCTCAAAGATCATCCGCGTAAAAGATACTGGTAACCTTTAAAGAGTCGTCAACTTTCTTCCCCATTATCATCATTTCTACATATACAAATTATAGATTTTTTCACCATTTCACTTATTTGTGCGCTCTTCCACTTCAAAATATCAAAAGTATTGTAAATGAAAGAACAAACAGACGAACAAACAAGCCCTCGTTGCGCGAAAACGAAAACATATCAACAGCTTGACAAGAATTCAAGTGGAAAATGTACTCGTGTTCAATGGACGGCTTCCATTCATATCAAGGATATCTAATTTACAATTCATTGCATTATTATCGACAAATAGAGCAGTTACAATGGCAGATCAAATAAAAAGTAAAGAGTAAGGAAGTCGTTGCGGAGAGAAAGAAAATTTCATATTGTTCAACGATTGCATAGTGGCAAAAATAAGAAGACAAATATCATCTTATTCCGCGGTGGCATCTTTCGAGGATTTCCTCTCTATCTTCTCGTGTGAGTGTTTTTTCTGTTTATTTCGATTCAATCGAATATACAAGTATAATACGAACATGTGCTGCGAATTCTTTTCTATTTTTGCCATCTTTGGCTGCTTCTGTCTCTACTCGCAGTTTAATCGAAGCTTATTGATAAGTTTTCAAGGTGAACGTCACATGAATGAAGATATTATTGTAAATGAAATTCAAATGATTAAGTTACAGTCGAGGGTAGCAGATCGGGGGCGGGAGGAATCGAATCCTTTTTACAGAAAATTGAGCAAATATTTACGGAAGATGAAAGGCTAATGCTTGATATTACGCAAGGAGCAATGAACAGCAGGTAAAATAATTCTTGGAATCAATTTAGCGCTCGCGGCGTAGGTTTGAAGAATAGAAAGTTTAAAAGACAAGTCCGGAAATTAAATATGCAGAATGAATTTCAATATCATGTCTGTATCAGAAGAGCGTGCGAGAGCCAAATCAATCTCTCCTGAGTTAAAGGATCTCAGATTCAACGCAAGCAGGACAGTTTAATAAACATACTAACATACTCGTGTCTAAGCTGTCGCTATGACCACAATCATTGAAGTGAATCTACTTTAAACTTTGATTGTTTCCAAGACAATCTACAGAACGTACTATAACATTGGACCGTAAAACAAAGAATGAGCTTCGTTGTTCAGCATGCGATACACAGCAATGATGCGAACAAATTTCATGCAAATAGGAGACAACATATGCAAATTCTAAAGTCCATCTCTGTATGGTTTTGATTGACGAAGGCGAAGACACCAACGTGTTGTTGCTGCGTGAAGCTTTTCTGGGGCTGGTTGTGGGGGTTGTGGTTGATTGAGTAAGGGTCGGGGCGAAATAGAACAATCAATCAACAACAGACTTGAAGATTATTATCATAGATCAAATTATAGCTGGTCATGATGAGTGAATGTTTCAGTTGCGCTCCATGCAAATCAGGATTGTGGTCAAGATTAACATTTATATGAAAATCAATTGATCCGTTGGATGATTTCGTGACGTTGGTGATTCGTATTTGGAAGCAGAATTTCATCTTAAAATATAAAATTACTTGAAACTTTGTAATTTATTGCAAATTATTTCGATTTAAGGCTATTTTTAACAGACTTCTATAGGAGGTTATCAGTTTCATCCTTGTATGTTTTTTAGGCCTTTTTATGTGTGTCCAGGCATAAATTTTGAACGGAAATTTATAGAGAAGTCTTGCTTTCGCCAAAGTACTAGGTTTTGTTGCAACCACGGAAGTCGCCGCAGTTGCATACATTAGAATTTGGCAGAGGATTACTTAACCCCGGATGGCAAAGTGAGCAGCGGCGGGGCAAGGCCAAAAATTTATGTGGGCAAGATAAGTTCCGTGAGGCCCTACAATGACCCAACTGGAAGAATATCATGGAAATCAAACAATTTCAACAAATTTTTTATTCGTACAATAACACACATTTTTAATTAACATAAATAAATCATCGTGTCCTCAGCAAGTGTTTTCTCAATGTGAGTTAAAACTGAATAATCATTAGTTAGACACTGTATGTACTTTTATAAATCAGTGAATGGAATTCTATTATCTGTCTTCTATTCCTGCTCTTTCAAGATGACACCACTTGCTGACTAGACTTAACAGTGAAAAGTAAATAAGCAGAAATTTTCTAATTTTCGCCTTTGCATCGTAGTCCAACTTAGATGCTATATCAGCCTCAATGGATAAAACTCCTTTAAGAAATAATGCAAGTACGGTTAGGTTAGAGTTTACTATAGTTTATTTCCTATTAACTATTCAAGAGTAACCAAAGATTCGCTTCGCGTTTTTGTATTCGTTTCTCGTTGTCTTACTCGTTGAAGCAGTAATGATCGAATGGGTATGCTGGGTCGCATTGTACGCTGACGACCTGGCTGCCACACAATGTGTTTCGATGTGTGTGGTTGGCGTCATTCTCCCAACAAAGCCTAAAACGTTCGTCGCCACACTACTCCCTCCCCAGTGACATTGGTGAGGTAGTAAAAATGTCATGATCTGTATTGTTTTAATGTTGCTCGTTTCGTGTGTTTAGCACTGTTTTGTTCATGGGCTTTAAGTTTTATAAAACACACCGAGTTATAATAATTCAAATAGTTTATTCACTAATAGGTATTCAATTCATTTAATACAATTTAATACAAGATATTTAACACTTGATATTGGCGCGCGATATCACATGCTGCCGCTCGAAAGGTTAGGAAAAGAGTGGCCGAAATATTGGGATGCAAATATGTATAATGATATATGACTGTATTAGTAAAAAGAGCAAATATGTTTCATTTGTATACATATATAACATCCTCTTTTTTTCTTTTAATAAGGCGCTTCATGTCTATTTACGGGCATTATAATTCCAGATGATTTTTCGATCGGTCGCTGTTGATTAAAAACGTTGAAGCCACCTCTCGCTAAAGGTTCTCGGACTGTTGCAAATTTCTCTTCTACTGGAACGCTGGGATTATCTGAGTGCTCGACACGTTGATTTGGAAACCTTCGAATATGGATCGAATTACGCACATATTCGTTTCGTCCCACACGAACGATGTATGACCTCGCGTTAATAGACTTCACGATGACGCCTGGTTCCCACTGTTTGGTTTTGACGTTAACTTTGGTAAAAACATTTTCTCCTTCGTTTAAACGACAAAGATTTTTGGTTCCACGATCGTAATATTTCTTCAAATACTCCCGGTTTTCGATAATGGACTCCTGAACATTATTCGTTACTCGTTGTTCGTAATCGGCTGAAGGAATATCATATCGCAACCATCGACAGAAGATTCGCTTTGCAAGACTAGATCCGATTTTGTTGGGAGTGTTTCGCCATACTAACAGAGCTTTGTAGAAGTCCTCGTTGGAATCTAAACATTTAGTGATCATCGTTTTCGCCGTTTTCACAGATGCTTCCGCTTTACCATTACCTTGCTGGTGATGAAGGCTAGATGTCGTGTGTTGGAAGTTCCGTTCTTTAGAAAACTGTTTGAATTCGTGTCCAATGAATTGTTGACCATTGTCCGATATCACCTTCTTTGGTACGCCATGCCTTGCAAAATTTCGTTTGCAGATTAGAATTACAGATTTTGCAGTCATGTCTGCAAGCTCATCAATTTCAAAATAGTCAGAGTGATGGTCTACGGTGATTAAGAAACGATGAACGCGATTCGTAATTGTAACTTCAAAAATATCCATTGATACAATTTCAAACGAATGTGCTGGGATCTCGTGTGTTATCATTGGCTTTCGTTTTTGCTGTTTCGAATATTTTATGCAAGTATTGCAGTTTTCGATTATTGATTTTACATGACCATTTATTCCTGGCCAAAATACAGTTTCTCTGGCTAATTTGAGAGTATTTTCGATTCCGGAATGGCTTGTATGCAATCTGGCTAAGATCGTCTTTCGTAAAGAATCTGGTATTAGAATTCGATTTCCTTTTAAGATCAAACCGTCTTGTATTGTTAGGAGTTCTTTATAAGGAAAGTATTGTTTGAGTGTTTCGTTTAATTTGTTCTCGGAATTTGGCCAACCGTTTTGTATTTACTCGTATAATTCTATCATTGCCGGATCATTTTTTGTTTCTTCTATTATTCTTTTCGTCGTGTTATCACTTATTGGCAATTCATCAATGCAATTTAAAATTTTCTATTGTTTCGAATATATTTTTGATTCTGTAGATATCATATAGCTTTTCTTCATTCGATATGTTTTCGGGAGCTCTTGAAAGGGTATCCGCAATATACATTTCATTACCTTTCTTATATTTGATATTAAGTTTGTATCGCTGTAACATGAGTATCATATTTTGTAGTCGCTTTGGGGCTTCTAGCAGTGGTTTTGCGAAGATTTTCACTAATGGGCTATGATCCGTTTCAACAGTAACATCAGATTTGCCACAGATATATTGGTCGAAACGTTTACAAGCATAGAGTATTGCAAGCATCTCTTTCTCTATTTGTGCGTGGTTTTTCTGAGTGCTAGATGTGTGAATATACGCTATTTGAATACTTGCGGTCCGTGGACAAATTTTGTGTTAAACTAATTATATTATTGTTATTGTATGCTTAAACAGTAAAGAAAATCTTTTTTTATCTGGCCCACACAGTAAATGCACGTTAATTGCTGAATTTTAAGCATTAATCGTTTAAAATAGTTATAAATGTATACTCCCCTGGCCTGACCCAATTACTAGATTGTGTAGTTTTTATGACTTAATGCTTTTAATATTTATGGCATTATGTTTTCTTTTAACATTATTATATACCTTAATAAATAACAAAACATAATTTATAAAAATATATTGCCAAAATATTGGCTAATATATAAAAAAATACATTTTTTTTCACGTCATGATACAATAGTGTCACCTCACCTGGCGAAATTGAAAGACTCCACATTTGACATAAAACTGCTAAAGTATGTTTTTGACCTTGAATGATGAGTGTAGTATAGTGTGAAGTTAGAAACAAGCTGACGGCGTTGAGCAAAATCCAAATGATATTGCGTCAGTTTTCGATTCAGTGTCAGAGAGTGTGCTTGTTCCAGTCGTTGCAGTATTTCCTTTGGTGAGCATATGTTGTTATATCGTTGCGTAGTTGTAAATCTGTGCAGTGGAATGTTTATTGTGTGTAGATATTATGTATTAAATTAAATTAATATCAGAAAAACAAGTGATGTTGTTTTTGTAGGATAGGTGCGATTTTGTCACTTCTTTGGCGTCACTTCTCTGGCGTCACTTCTCTGGCAGTTTTTATGCCAGGGGAAAAACATATGCCCCAGGGGAGTGACGAAATATTGATTTGTTAAGTTTACTGTTACAACGTTTCATTTCATTTGTTCCAGTTACTCGAGCATACGCAAGTATCATGGCGAATGTCAAAAAGAAGCAAACAAGAGAAGAGAGATTAGGAAAAAAAGCGTCAAGCTCAAAAATTACGGTACCAAAAAATTAAAAATGACCCGGTCAAAAGTGCTGAATTAAAAGAAAAAGAAAAGCAAAAATATCAAAAGAAGAAGGAAGAGGGACAAATTAAGAGTGTTAAAGACATGACTCAAAGGGAGCAAAGAGCTATTCGAAAAATATGGAGAGGGAAAACTAAAAAGCATAGAGATCGAATGAAGCTACAATCTACCAGAAATTATCCGATAACACCACCTTCGTCTGATAGTGAAGACCAGCCTCCACTTCCACAAAACAATATCGCTCTGGCTGCTAAAAGACGATCAGAACATCAGCGGAAACTACGGAATAAACTTATTAAGCAACAAAAAAATGAAATCAAACGATTAAGTCAAAAGGTGTATCAATATCAAAAAAAGTTAAGGCGCATCGGACAACAGAAAATGTCTCCTAACACAAAAGTGGCCGATCTTTTGCAGAATAATTGTAAAGACAAAGTTGAACAGGTGAAAAAAAAGTTATTATTTAGTGAAGTGATCCAAAGTCAGCTCAAAGAAAATATGGATTTGATAACGAATGATAATGAAAAGAAGTTATTTAAAAAAGTATTAAGTGGAAAAATAGTGAAGAAATATAAAGTGTTAGATCAAATTAATATGAAATCTATACGACAATCATCTACAAATAAAAGTTTATTAGATAAGACGCGGAGGGCGAGTAACGACAGAACGAGTTCCAAGTTGGTGAAAATAGTCGCTGAATTTTTTGACGAAGATTGCAATAGTCGATTATGTCCAGGTAAAAAAGACAGCATCACAAGAGATAAAATCAAAAAACAGAAGAGGTTGTTACAGGATAGTATGAAAAATTTACACACCAAGTTTATTAAAACAAAAAATAGATTGCTAAGTTACGCAATGTTTTGCCGTCTACGACCTTTTTGGGTTGTGGCACCAAACATCCGCCAAAGAGAAACTTGTTTATGTATTACACATGCAAACATGGAGCTAATCTTGGCTTCCCTAAAAAAAAGTACACATCATAGACTTTTCAAACTATCAGGGCATGCTAAATTTTCTTTGTTGCGACCGATACAATGAAAAATGTCTTATGCGAGAATGTCTTAATTGCAAAACACGTTGTATAAGTTATCATGAGTCTGACAATTCTGTTTTGATCAAATACTCTTCATGGCAATGCATTACAAATGACATTTTAGATACTAAAACAAAAAAGAAACGCAAAGTTCGAAAATATGCAAAAATAACATCAAACTGTGCTCCGAAAGACATTGTGGTGAAACTTGAAGATAACCTTCATACTTTTCTAAAACATGAAGCAAATATAGTGCACCAATATCAAACCATTAAAAGTCTAAAAGATAATTTAACTGAAAAAGACGCTTTGATCCACATGGACTTTTCCGAAAATTACAATACAAAATATTCAGCAGAAATTCAAGCATTCCATTTTGGTGGGTCACGTACCCAAATAAGTTTGCACACTGTGGTCTTATATACGAAAGGAGAAATAAAATGTTTTGCTACAATGTCCGAAAATCTAAATCATAATGTACCTGCAACCTGGGCTCATCTTAAACCTGTAATGGAATTTCTTCCATGTCTAGTACAAAACGTTCATTTTTTAAGCGACGGTCCTGTAACTCAGTACCGCAACAAAGATATGTTTTTTTATTTACGTCATAAATTGATGGAAACATATCCAAATATTTGTGACTTTACCTGGAACTATCATGAAGCTGGGCATGGTAAAGGAGCTCCAGATGGTATTGGAGGTACATGTAAACGAACCGCTGACAAAATCGTTGCAGCAGGAACTGACATTGCTACCATAGAGGACTTCGCTAAGGAATTAGAAAAATATTGCCCAGGTACTCGTGTTCATATTTTTGTGATTCCGGAAGAGGAAATTAATTTACAAAAGAAGATAATTGAAGATAATCGATCATTCGTCATACCTTTTCCTGCTACACTAAAAGTACATGAAGTACGAGGAAGCTTTATGAGCAATACGTTATACATGAAGAGCCTTAGCTGCTTTTGTAGCAACTTTTGTCCTCACTTTTACTTAGGAGATCTTAAATACACCCAATATGATAAAACGAAATTGGATGTTGCTGCAGTATACACCGATTCTGAGGAAGATGTTCGAGACAAAATGATTCCACAAACACCTAGTAGTCTAAGTAATACTATAGATAATGAAGATACTGCTAACACTGTCAAAAACGGTGATTTCATACTTGTGAAATACCAGATTAATGATAAAAAATATAGATATGCTGGCGTATGTTCGTCTGATTTTGATGAAGAAGAAGGAGAGATCAGGGTTACTTTTCTAAAGATCTCCAATGAAGATGGTACTCTTTTTAAAATAGATGAGAATGACGTGTCTGATGTTAAATGGGAAGAGATCTTGACCATACTACCAGTACCAAATATACTTATGAAGGGTAACAGAGTATTCTACCTGTTTCCGGAGCCGGTTGATGTATTTGAAAAGTAAATTGTTGATTGTTTAGTATTTAAGTAAAATATATATAATTCAGCGGAATTAGTCGATTGTTTTCGTTTTAAGAAATTGAAGTTTTCATTTAAACTGTGCTATGAAAATGTTTAAGTTTATTTACTTAGATAGCCTGGAGACTGATAGGTGTATCATTAGTTAGTACCTACTATTATTTTGTATTGAAAGAAAAGTTTATTTTTTTGTTTAATTTAGATTTTATTTAATACACCTTAAATATTGTTGTATTCTATTCATTAATAAATACCCAAACAACTATAATTTGTATATTTGTATCATTTATATGCATTTTTTTAGCTAATAATTAATGGCTTGTCACTTCCCAGCTGTGATTTGTCACTACTCTGCCAACAGTGTCACTCCCCTGATAACACATTTTCCCCTGGTGCCTATAAAATTAAAAAAAAATTAAAAAATCTTCTGGCCCTTATCACTACAAATGAAAAAATATTGTCGACTAATGAAATCATCAATATCAAATTAAACAGATTACTTTTCCTTTAGGGACACGAAAAATTCAAATACCATATATTCACCCAGATAGTGCTTTCGAAGCATAAGCTATGGGCCGATTGTCTTACAAAAGAACGCTTCCGATACCAAACGAAGATGCATCGGTTTGTATGGTTACCGGCTTTGTAGCATCTAAATATTTAAGCGTTGGAATTGTTGTTAGAATATTTTTTAATTCTGTGAATTCGTGTTCATGTACCTCAGTCCAGTCAAAATTTGATGATTTGTGAGTTAATTCTCTTAAGTTATGCGAATTTGAAGCTAAATTCGGGATGTACGTTCCAAGGTACGTTATCATACCGAGAAATCTTGCTAGTTCCTCTTTGTTGATTGGACGTGGTAGGTTGCGTATCGCTGACGTTTTTGTTTCATCTGCCTTTCTTCCATTCTTAGTTAGTATATGGCCATAGAATTTTACCACTTTCATGCACAGGTTTATCTTCTCCTTATTGAGTTTAACGCGTTCCGCCTCAAGTCGTTCAAGAAGCTTGCGTAGATTCCTGTTGTGATCGGTTAGCGCTTCTTCATCGGTTTGGCCACAGCCACATATTAAAATGTCATCTGCAATGTTATTTACACCATTTAATCCACTTAAAATTTCTGTGAGCGCAATTTTTGCTGGTTTTATACCAAAAGGCATCCTTAAAAACTTGTAGTTGCCAAAGGGTGTGCTGAATGAGGTTAGATCACTGCTGCTTTTGTCTAGTTTTAGTTGCCAAAATCCTTTTTTTGCATCAACTGTTGAAAATATTTTAGCGTTTGCTAGACTCGGTAAAGCTTCTTGTAGCGTCTTCGATGTGTATTGAACGTCTTTAAGATGTTTGTTCAGTTCGCGTGGATCTAGGCACAATCGGAATTTCGTTTCTCTTGACCAAAACGATGTTGGTTCAATTTGCTTTTCAATGACTCCATCGCTTTCCATTTAATTTAAAATTGAACGGAGGTTATTATGTAACGCGATTGGAACTCGTCGCGGTGTTTCCTTTCTAGGCACAACATTTTCTTGTAGTTCAAGTTTCACCTCACCTTTGAATTCTCCGAGTCCTTGGAAAACAGGTGCGTACTCCTGGCAAATTCGTTCTGCTTCTGAAGAAATTTCGTTTACGTTGAAGCAAAGTTTGATTAAATTCATCTTCTGGCAGGTGCTTGCTGAGAGTATTGGTGCATGATCTCCGGTCACTATTTCAAAAGTTTCATTGTAAACATTGTCTTTATGTTTTAACTGCAACAGTACTTTACCCAATGGCACTATTATGTTATTCCCGAATGCATGCAATTTCGTTGTTGTTGGCGTTGCTACTATTCTTCGTTGTTGTGTGACACGCTTCAACTTTTTTAGTCCGATTATATTGCAGGTAGCTCCCGTATCTAGAATACATTTGACGTTTCTGAATATGTCGCTCTGTTGTCTGATGTCTAAATCAATTGTTACCAGATTAGTGTTGTCGCTTAGTGTTAGTATTAGTTGTTGCTAATTTTGTAGACTTTTAACGTGTTTGATGTTGGGTGTTCGATTGTTGCTTGTACTCGTATTAGTTGACATACATACAGATGCGTAATGTCCATGTTTGCTACACTTTCTACACACCGCAGATCTCGCTGGGCATTCCCTCAGATTTTTATGGTACTGGTATCCGCAGTATTTGCATGACTGTTTATTTCGGTCCATTTTTGGCTTATACTCGTATGCTTTATTGGTTGCAATTTTTCGCACTTTGCTGACAATGTCGGTAGTATTGCCTGCGTGAACGTTATTCGTACTATGAGATTGTAATTCCATTAATTTTTTTGCGGCATTTTCTTTTGATTTGCAAATATCAATTGCTTTTGACAAGGTAATGTCTGTATTAGCCAAAGTTTTTCCCTGAGTCCTATATCTTTTATGGAGCATATTATCTTGTCGAGTTGTATATCATTCGACAAATCTCCGTATTGCATATTTTTATTCAACTCTCGTAGACGCGCAAAGTATTCGTCATAGGTTTCATTTTGGTTTTGAGTCGCTAGGTTAAAAATCGCTCGCTCATACCTTTTATTAAATCGTGGTGTTCGATTCTTCTTGATAGTTTTCAGTATGTTTTCAGCTGTCGATTTTTCTTGCTCGGTTAGAGGTAGATTGCCGTACATTTGAAAAACGTCATTTCCTATCGCAGTTAGAAGAATCGCTTTCTTTCTTTCCTCAGGCTTGTTATCGAGTCCACTGGCGATGACATAGTTGTTCCATCTTTCTTCGAAATGCTTGAAATTCTGAGAAATATCGCCTACCTTGATGTTCAATGGCTCTGGTAGAAAGATATTCACGTATGCTGTTGCTTGTTGCGAATTCAGAGTTTGCTCCAAAGCCTGAATTCTGCTGGTTAGCACGCCGAGTGCTCGTTTATTTTCGTCTTCAGCAATTTTTCTCGTTTTCATGGGCACTTTTCAAAATTTTCACAAACCTGACACCATGTTTTAATGTTGCTCGTTTCGTGTGTTTAGCACTGTTTTGTTCATGGGCTTTAAGTTTTATAAAACACACCGAGTTATAATAATTCAAATAGTTTATTCACTAATAGGTATTCAATTCATTTAATACAATTTAATACAAGATATTTAACACTTGATATTGGCGCGCGATATCACATGTTGCCGCTCGAAAGGTTAGGAAAGTAGTGGCCGAAATATTGGGATGCAAATATGTATAATGATATTTGACTGTATTAGTAAAAAGAGCAAATATGTTTCATTTGTATACATATATAACATGTATGGTGCCTCGAACATACGTGCTTTTTGCTTGGTGGTCACGCTCTTGTTCCTGCGGACGGCGTATTGATTGCTGTTGGGTGTGCTTTATATACACACGAGGCGATCGCTGCGAGGTCGGTTGCAAGTGTTTATGAGCAGGAAGAACCTGGTTGGTTGTCGCCTGGCTTAGGGCTGGCTGCGTAGCTCTTGACGTATAGGGTGTCAAATTTACGCTTATCGGCTCCAATGTTTGATTGCGAGGATATACGTTTGCGAGTTTGAGGCGCTCCGTTGACACGTTGACGTGTCGGCCGTTTACTTCGATCGTGCAAACGACGTTCGACAGGCGATGCACTATAAGATGTGGTCCCGTATACGGTGGCGAAAGTGACTTGCGAACGGCATCGACGCGCATAAAAACATGTGTGCATGTACTCAGCTTTTTTTTTTGATGAAACATGATCTGTCGCCATGGCGATGTGTGTGCACGGGCCTGATTGATGACATGACATCCCGAAAGTGAACAATAAAATCATGCTGGCTGGCGGAGGAACTGCTAGGGCTGACGAATTCTCCCGGAATGGACAGTGTAGTTCCGTAGAGCAACTCTGCACACGAGGCCTTTAACTCTTCCTTAAAGCTGGTGCGCAGTCCCAGTAACACGGTGGAAAGGATATCGGGCCAGGAAGAATTGTCAGAGAGACACATAATCGCAGCTTTCAGTCTCCGATGCCAGCGCTCGACTAATCCACTAGACGCCGGGTGATATGGTGATGTCCTGTTTTTCGTACTTCCGATGAACGCAGCCAGGGCTTTAAACAGTGCCTATTCAAACTGAGTACCTTGATTGGTGGAGATTGTTTGAGGCGTGCCGAAACGAGAAACCTAATTGTTTAACAATGTTTTTGCGACAGTAGTTGCGGTCTGATTCGCAATGGGGAATGCCTCTAGGTACCTATAGAATCGGTCGATGACTGTCAAGCAATATTTATAACCCTGCGACGGAACAAGCGGCCCCACGATATCGACGTGGATATGTTGAAAGCAAGCATCAGGCATCGGAAAAGTCTGTACTGGTTTCTTTTGATGGCGAGCAACTTTGGAGCGCTGGCATGAAACGCATGCACGAGCCCAAACGCGGACGTCTTTCTTCATGTTTGTCCACACGTATCTCTGAGCAATAGCCTTGCCTGTGGCATGTGCACTAGAAGGCGCTAGCTGATGAAACATGTCAAATATTTTCCTTCATAACGTCAGCGGAACGAAGGGCCTTAATCGTTGCAGTGACTTGTCGTATACTATTCCATCACTAAAGCCTATAGGCTGGCGTTGAGTGGAGCCTGTAGCCGCAGCATTGCGAACAAACCGCCTGTAGAAATTTATTGTTCCTAAAAACCGCCGAAGTTCCTTAACCATAGTTGGTTTTTTAAAATTTCGAATGGCGTCCACACGTGTCTTTGAGGGAATAAAACTTTTTTCGTCGATAACGTGCCCCAAATACTCTAACCGGCTGACTCCCAGCTCACATTCGGCTAAGTTGATAACAATTCCGTATTTCGATAGACGCTGAAATACAAGTCGTAGGTGCTACACATACTCTTCCTTCGTTTTTTGAGGCGATTAATAAATCATCAATAAAGCAGACGCAAAAATTTAGTCCACGAAGCACCTCGTCCATGAATCGCTGGAACGTTCGTCAATGAATCGCTGGAACGTCTGTGCAGCGTTTCGAAGACCAAATGTCCATGAATCGCTGGAACGTCTGTGCAGCGTAGTGATTGCAGTTTTTGAAATATCCTCTTCAGCTATTGGAATCTGGTAAAATACTCGGAACAAATCGATCTCTGAAAAATACCGTGCGCCGCCTAAATTCAGTGAGATGTCCTCAATGTGTCGCATCGGGTACTTGTCTGGAAAGGTCACGGCGTTCAGCCGGTGGTAGTCCCCGCGTGGGCGTCAGCCATTATTTTTCTTCGGAACGAGGTGCAAAGGGCTTGCCCAGGGACTTTTCGAAGGTCGACAAAACCCATTGTCAAGCAGGAATTGAAACTCTTGCCGTGCCACTTGTAGCTTTTCCTGATTCGATCGCCGAGGCCGGTCTGCCACCGGGGGGCCTGTCGTTGTAATATAATGCTTCGTGCCATGAGTCGGAGCATGTGCAACTACTGCAGGGTTAGTGAGTCCCGGAAACGCTCTGAGGAGTGAGGCATACGTTAAAGTTGCATTTACGGTAGAAATCTCTTTTTGGTTGTATTCCTTGACTTTTCCTTTAGCAGAGGCGTTCTTACTGGGATCTGATAATTTGCCATTTTTGAGATCTACCACCAGCCCAAAATGCCGAATAAAGTCTGCGCCTAGAATAGGTCGTGATACTTTGGCGACGGTGAATCGCCACTGGAAAATTCACGGTAGACCCAAGGAGAGGGCTAGAGCTCGGTCACCGTATGTGTCAATGGTGGTTCCGTTCGCCGCAAATAATTTGAAGGCTGACGATGAATGAGCGGGGTGCTTTCGGGATACAGGAACGACAGATATGTCTGCTCCCGTATCGATGAGGAATCTCAGCTATGTTTTACAGTCAAAAATTTCGAGGCGACTTTTGGATGTGCCACTAGCTGGCGCCTATTGGGCTAGCGGCTCGATTCGTTTCCTGCTTGAAGAATACACATGGTGGTCCGCAACGCTTTGCTTTGGCGCCGAATCGCTGATGGTAGAGACAAATTTGACTCGCCTTGGACGGAGTAGCCGGCCGGTATGATGAGTGGCACGAACTACACGTGGAAGCGACGCTTGGTCTTGAAGGCGCTTGAATTCGGCTAAGCTCTGCCCCTATCTCCGCAATATTTTTCGCTAATTGCTCATACTCTGGCATTGAGTGTGACGTTGCACTATTTTGAATGCATGCTACGTCTGAGGCGGCGACGCTAGTTATTCGATCCGCAGCTGCTGCCACTTCTCCTAAATTATCGCTATCATTAGCCGCCAGAATGGCTCGTGAATTTCCGCAAGGAAGCGAAGGCAAGGAGGACCGTGTTGACGGTTAAAAATTGGATGGATAGGCTCAAGAGGAGTTATGACGCTTTCAAGTCAGGACACAGCAGGATCATTCCATTGATGGATGGAAGCTTTGCTGAAAGCATTGATCGGGCGGTGGAGGTTTTCTTCGAGGCAACTAGGAATGCAGGAAATGCTAGAAGAATTGATTGCCAAAGCAGCACCAGAAAAAGATAAACAGGAAATTGCGGCAAATGGACATCGAGCTACGGAGGAAGCCGATGTGGGATTGCCTCGAATATCTCCCCCCCCCCCCAAGTTTGCAGGTAGTTACGAAGATTGGCCGTTATCTCGGGATCTTTTCCTAATGCTCATGCATGAGCGGTCTGCACTGTCAAATGTAGAAAAACACCATTACCTGAAGTGTAGTGTAACTAGTGAAGCTGCAACATTTATCAAACAGTTCCCAGTCACAGACTCTAATTACGCAGCTGCATGCTCAATCTTATGCGAGGGTTATGATGAAAAAACGCGCTGCTAAACGTGCTTCTCAAGCGACTCTTTACCATTGCTCATGCACAGGAGACGTTCTCGGCTTTGCAAATGCTACAAAACAACCGAGTGCATCTAGTCCATTGACAATATGGAAGTGAAAGATTTGTGACAATGCGTAGTGTATACATGACTGTGTAAAAATTAACTCATAAAACTCGGCAGATGTGGGAACAAGAACATGCCGCTAAGCCAGATTTTCCTACAATCAAGGATGTTAAAATATTCCTGCAGGCACGATGTCGGGCTTTGGAAGCGTCAGGGAAGGAGCGCATCAAGGTGCAGCCGACTGCAGCAGTGAATTGTAGCGTCCAAGCCTACCATATTGAAGCATCACAGGCATATACGATATGCAAAGGGTTTCATCCAATTTGGCAGTGTTCGCAGTTTAACCATATGAAACACTAAAGCAAATTGGACATCGTTAGAAAGGGAGGCCTGTGTATCCATTGTTTACGACGTGGACATTTTGCGACCAGTTGCCCAAGTAAACATTCATGCCAAAAGTGCAATAAACGCCAACATACCGGGCTCCGCCAAGAACTGAATGTAAATTCAGCAGAATTCCGTTCGACACAGTTTCCGGCTACTACAATGCGAGAAGGTAGCGACGTGCATGCTCAGAGTGCATCAGGCGCAGCTGACATCTTTCTGGCAACCGGCATGGTCAACTTAGAAGCACCCAACGGGCGTCTGTATGCGCGTATTTTGCTAGATCAAGGATCTTTTGTAACTCAATCCCTGGTCCAACGATTGGGTTTGAAATAACGAAAATGCCACATCAATGTCAAAAGCATTGGAGGGTCACAAGCGGATGCAAAAGGCGTCATCACTATCGAAATGGCTTCACTACAAGGAGATGTCATCACATTTAGTGCTTTTGTGTTGAAGAATATCACAACCATGATGCCAACAAGCAACGTATCATCGACAATACGCACCCAATTGAAGGGATTGTCATTAGCCGACCCGAACTTTGACCGACCGGGGAGGATTGAGTTGTTGCTCGGAGCGAGCGTATACGCGAAGATCATTTTGATGACATCCGAAGAGAACCTAATGGACCGACAGCTCAGGATTCCAAATTGGGCTGGATATTAGCAGGAGACGCATTACGCGCGTTCTGGGAGTTGGTGGAGGTGGAAGTTCAAAGGATGAAGTCGAAAGAGGAGGAAGCTTGAGAGCTCTTGTTTAAGAGTTCAACGCATCGGGACTCGAATGGGAAATACCAAGTTCGACTGCCTTTTAAAATGGAATCAATTAGGAACTCGTTAGGTGATTCACGAACCGCTACGGCTGCAAGTTCGAGCCAATTAGATAAGCGTTTTGAAAAGAACCCAGCTCTGGCAGGAGAATACCAAAAAATGCCTGCAAGATTATTTGGAACAAGGCCACATACAGGCGGTTGAAGACGTAAAGGAAAGTTAACATGACAAAGTAGCCTGTCAGACGTATTATTTACCGCACCACGCGGTGTTCAAAGATAGTTCTACAACTAAACTACGGGTGATCTTTGACGCATCTCGAAAGACTAGTTTTGGGGTTTCCTTGAATGACACTCTTCTGACTGGTCCAGCTCTCCAAAATGATTTGACTGCAGTTCTTCTAAATTGCCGCCTTCATAAATTTGCCTTTGTCGCCGACATCGCTCAGATGTATCGGCAAATAAACATTCATCCATCAGATTCGAACTTCCAGAAGATAGTCTGATGGAAGTGCCTGAATGACGCTGTGAATCAGCTAACTACGATCACATTTGGTTTAACTTGTGCTCGATACTTGGCAATCCGTACTCTACGACAACTGGGCGAGGACGAACAAACCCAATTTCCTGTTGCGGCGCATTGTGTTCAGAGCGGTTTCTACGCCGAAGACGTCCTCTCTGGAGCTTTCAATCTGGATGAGGCGATCAAGAAACAAGATGATCTTCACAACATGCGCAATTCAGCCGGCTTCCACCTGCGCAAATGGGTGGCAAATGACCCTCGCTTGCTACATAACATTCCACTAGAAGATATTGAAGTAAAACCCACTGCACAATTACCTTTAGAACAAGCGTACAAGTCTCTAGGGGTTGTGTGGTGTCCAAAGGCCGACTATTTTATATATCGTTTGAAACCACGAGAAAGATTGACGAAGTATACGAAGCGGAGTGTGCTATCAGAGATAGCGGGCTTGTATGACCCTTTGGGTTGGCTGTCTCCTATAATAATTAAAGCGAAAATTTTGATGCAACGACTATGGTTGCACGGAACAGACTGGGATCAACCACCACCAAAGAAAATTAGGGTGCTATGTCTGAAATTCCGATCGGACCTTCCTGTGATTGAAACATTAAAACTACATCAAACTACATCAAACGCTAGCTATACCCTGCATAGATTTTGTGACGCTTCTCAAGAAGCTTACGCTGCTGTAATATATATCGTATCCTAGGACAACTAAAGTGGCGCCCATACGTCCCGCTAGCATCCCTTGTTTGGAGTTATGTGGAGCTGTGCTACTAGCCAAACTCATAAAAAGAACGCTAAGTGCTTTAACGTCAAAATCTTTGGATTGCATTTGTGGACGGATTCCGAAATAGCCTTAGCTTGGCTCAAAAGGCATCCATCCAAATGGGCAGTTTTCGTTGCCAATCGGACAGCCGAGATTCTTAAAACAGTTAGTAACGTAACGTGGAATCACGTCCGGTCACAGGATAACCCTGCAGATGCAGCATCTCGTGAGGTTGGAGCCACAGAACTTGCAAAATTCTCGTTGTGGTGGTCAAGACTAGCGTGGCTCAAAAAAGACAAGACCTGATGGCCGACAATGCGAGAAATTTTACATACCGGGCTCGAAGTCCGGAAGACCATACTCTGTCATGCCCAATCAAATGAAACTGAATCGAACTTTTATAAAAGGTCTCTTCACTTACCCGTCTGCTGCGCATCACTGGCTACTGCTATCGTTTCTCACAGCTATGTGCAAAGCAAACGTCTTCGAAGGGATTTTACCAGCAAGGAGCTGTCAAAGGCGCTGAAATTCTGGATTAGCATGTCTCAACACTCGGAGTTCAAAGAAAACATTTGCGCTTTTCGAAATGAAAGCCGATTGCCAAAAACCAGTTCTTTAAAGAGTCTGAATTCGTTTATCAGCGGCGACGGTTTATTATTGGCACACGCAATCCTATCCTACAATGAAAAACACCCGATCATACTCCCAAAGAATGGCAAATGGACTCAGTTGAGCCTCGATCAATTTCACAAGGCTACTCTTCACGGGGAGAAGCAGCGGATGCTTGCAACGTTAAGAGGATGTTTTTGGCTTATAAATGGAAGGCGTGTAATGCGCCAATTCGTTCACAGATGCTTAAAGTGCTTTCGATCCAAAGCAACGCCCTCTTCACATCTCATGGGCGATCCTCCCCCATCCCGGGTAACTCAATCGCGCCCATTTACACACACAGGGGTCGATTATGCTGGACCTATCATTATTAAAGACGGCTACGGGAAGAGCTCGAAAAGAAACAAGGCATATATTGCAATTTTTACTTGTTTAGCTGTGAAAACAGTACACCTGGAGTTGGTCAATGGACTCACAACTCAAGCTTTCCTGGCTCTTGAAGCATTTTACGAGCAGGAGAGGCCTATGCTTGCATATCTACATCGATTAAGGAACAAACTTTGTTGGTGCCAGTACCGAGTTATCCCGAATCGTCTGCAAAAGCTCTGAGTTAGATGCTATTAATGGAGTTAAATGGCATTTCAACCCGCCAGCCACCCCACATTTTGGAGGGCTGTGGGAAGCAGGTGTGAAGTCCGTGAAGCAGCACCCGAGAAAGATACTCGGCAGTGAAATTTTGACATATGAATAGTTGAGTACTACACTGGCACTAATTGAGGTATGCTTAAATTCGCGTCCGTTGTGTCCTTTAAAGGATGATCCTACTGACACAACAGCTCTCACGCCAGCCCATTTTCTAATCGGAGATACTTTACTTGCTCCTCTGGAGGACGACGTCGTGGAATGCAACATTTCTCGACTACATAGATGGCAACTATCTCAGCTTTTGGCAGAACAGTTTTGAAATCGGTGGCGGCTACAACAGCGACTCAAATTGACTCATAGAGAACATTGTCCGCAAATCGGAGATTTGTGTCTGGTGAAGAGTGACAACTTTCCTTATATAATTGGCCGTTAGCTCGCATCATAGCAGTTCACCCTGGAACAGACGACTTAGTAAGAGTTGTGTCTATTTTTTGCAAAGGAAAGACCTTTCAACGCCCAATCGCAAAAATTGCGCTACTACTACTCGAAAGAGCATCAGAAGCAGAACAATAATAAAAAACGTCTGTTTACCCTAACAACTAGCAACAGCTGGATTGCACAGAGTCCAGGGGGGAGTATGTTTGAAACGAAACGAAAGAACCACTTTTGTACAAAAATAGCTTATCATAGATTTCAAAATGATTTGTAAAGCCTCTAATACAAAGTAAGATTTTCTTCGATTTTGCCATGAAATGTAAAATTTATGATTTTTGACAGTTTATAGAAAGCAATTGATTTGATTTTTTCATGTGTGAAAAAAGTGTCTGGATTATCATTGGAATTTAACAGCCTCTATCGTTTTTGAACTTTATGTTGTCGCCTATTTTGTGGGCAAGGAATATAATTAGTTCGATCCAGTTGTACAACTATGATGGTTATATTACACAATATTTTAATTAAATACACATAGTACTAGATTATGGAATGAGATATTGTAATATGTATAGCTAAACGCCAAGCCTCGATGTAATTATTAATTCTGTAGCTTGGAAGGAATAAACTGATAATTCTTTTTCATACAATTATAAAATAAATCAACTTAATTCGTCCTTTATTTTGATCTACACAATTAATGACATAACATTTCTGTACCCTCAGCGATTATCATATCTTCATAGCAGCAATTAAATTCTTTGAAAATTCAAAAAAAAGATTAATGGACCACTCACATTTTATCACATCAAATACATTTCAAGTGAGACAACGCGGAGCAGCGAGTATGATTTATATTCCTCCTTGTCATATGCATTTCACATATGAAACATGGGATCGTTTCAACTCTGAGTGCTGTTCGTATCGACGTACAATCTACATATCTCCAACTAATTATATGAAGTCTAAAAATAAAATATTAAATCTTAAACTCATCTTATATTGTTAGCCACCATCTTTGCACTGACACGAAGAAATTAAAAAGTTTCACTTTTTATTTCCCCCCCATCAAGCAGCACATACTATATACTGGGAGAAATTGGCAGAAAGACCACGATACTGTTACATTTTCGCGAAATAAAAAAGTTGAAGCTTTCAAATTATTTTATTGCTTGCGCGAAGCACCCGAGGTGCATTTCAAACAGCTGCTCTTTTTGAGTTCTCTCAATCCTGCAGAACAAGTCAAATAATTTTCTTGATAGAAACACATTTCCGATTCGTTACAGGAGTATGTACTTCCTTTTATTGGATGAAACTCCTGGGAGAACTTTGCAGCTGATAATGGAACAACTTTAAACAGATATTAAACACAAAGATACACTGAAAATCATTAAATCATTCTATAAATAGAAGCAAATCACTGAGCCAGCACTGGTGGAAAGTTCAAATATCGTCGGTGCTAATTCATTCAGGTCGCGGTTTGTATATCTATGTATAAATTTCTAATTAGCTCGGTGGCAAGCTGCCCGTGGCTGTTTTACATTATAATAAAGCGGCGAAATTCAATTAGAGTCCTGTAATTGCATTTGAACTGTTTGTGTCTAGTTTAATACCACCGTCGATTTACGAGGGTTCGCACTCGTCGCTCAATGTGACCATTTAGCGCCAACCCACATCATCGTCAGCACCAACATGGTAATCCTTCGATATTTCCAAGAAAAGGGATCACATCCTTTCTTGCCATTGTGGCTGGTGAGAAAAGAATCATTAAACGGAGATGTAACGATGCCAGCTACCGTCTGAGAGGAGTGATATGTCGTCGCGAAATGAAGGATTCGAAAGGACTCTGCTGGAGGATTCGAAAGGAATCTGCTGTTTGCAGTTACTTAATTATTATGTCCTGAGTTCAGTACACTTTGCTGAACATTTATGAATGTTTTATAGCGCGAATTTGTTATGGTATCATGTGCAAGGACTACTAGAATCTAATTAAATCTAGCATTGGATTCCTTTCCTACACATGAAAGTTTGGTTCAGTAAAAACAACATCACCAACTCGCTCTTGAATCACTTTTTTATTCCCTTTTAATCCAAAAGTTCAATCCTACCTGCCTACACCCAATTCCCTTCACCCTGCACTCCCCAAATCGAATAAAACATCCAACACGTTGAGATTCACACAAGTATGATCCTAGAATGTTTGGTGCTTCCGTTGACCTTTAACGTGCTGAGGCCCCTTTGAAATGGATCACGATAATAGACGAAAGCGAAATTAGATTAAAACATCCACACGAAGGACGTGAAAACGGGAGAAACAAGTCGGAGTAGAAGGAGCGTGCTCCTGTCAGAAGGGTTTTGTAAATCCAAATAATAGTAACTTACATATAAAATTGTTCGATTGTCGTAGGCAAAATAATATGTAGTTATCGTGTATTTAAATTTGCGCCATTTTGTTTGCGTCTTGCTGACCTCGTTGTTTGAGCTGCTGCAATGACATATTTATTTACGCTATTTTACAGATCCATGAATCCAATTACAAAATAGGTAATGAATTATACTATATGCAACAAAAACAAAATGAGCAACTTGAATAGAAAAAAAAGAAGAATATAAATTACTAACAAACTATTAGAAGCTAAGGAGAATTTTATGCAATATGCTTTTAAAAGCGTTTAAGAAATGTGGCATCCAGCTGGAGTTCATTGTAGCGACGTGATACGCGTAATAAAATCGAATAAAAATAAATATTGGTTCGAGCAAAGGGCACACTTAATAAGTCAGCCAAACGCGTTGTTGAGGTGGGACGCATATAAGTTAAAATATACTCTAATTAATTGCTTAGAAAAAAAACAAGTTTATTCTTCAATAGATACAAAATTAATGACAATGAAATTCTTGTATTAACTTAATTTATTCGATATTATAGCTTGCGTTGCATTTCCGCCAGTTCAATCGATTCGATACATTAGGTGAAATTGCACATGCTGCTGCGTTTGTGGGAACGTGTCGCTTGGTTCCCCCTTTAAGAACAATAGCCCACTATCGCTTAAAGTATGGAAGATTGTTGAACCTGGCCTGTACATGTCCGTGACAAATTGCTCGTACTGGTCCAGATCTATTACATGTATAATTTTGAAGTTTCCGTCCTTGATTTTTGTCTGTCCAAGGTAGAAGGAGATAATTTGCGAGTTCGTGTAGTCCAGTATTCGTATATTACCGTACGTCATGTGGATGGCGAACCTGAAAAAGAATTTAGATTCTAATTTTATCCTTATGACCAACTTTTCCAGATTCGGTTAGTATTGTCGTGTTTCTGTTTTCCTTAACTATTTCTTGCCGGTATTTGGGAGTTATTTTTGATCCTATTCTTTTGTTCTGTCGAACGTTAACAACTTGTCCTATGTCATAAGTTTTTATAGTCTGTCTTTTCTTATTGTAGTTGTCTGTGTCAGCGGCTTGCTTCCATTTTAATTTTTCTATGTTATCTAGTCGCGCATTCTCCAGTTCTTCAGGAGAACGGTTGGGTATTCGGCCTAGATACAATTCTACTGGTTTCTTACCCGTAGTTGAATGAATTGTGAAATTGTATTCATTCACTGCGCGTTCTAGGAGTTCTTCAAATGGTCGTGGAGGTCCTTCTTGCTTCAAACATCTCATAATTTCTATTAGAGTAGAATGCCAACGTTCTATCTGACCGTTGACTTCGCTCTTGTAAGGTAGGGTAAGGAAGAGTTTAATTTTGAGTTCAACCTCGATCATCGACTCGAGGGAGGCAGATTTAAGTGCTCCTTCGTATCGATCACAACCATTTCAGGAATACAAAAGAAGAAAAGTATGTCCCGTAATGGTCGCCTAATGTCTTCGGAAGATTTGGATGGTATTACTTTGGCCTGTACAAATTTAGTAAACTTATCTATTGCGGTAAGGACTCGAGTCTTTTCTGTCATAAAGATGTCGATATGGACAATATGTCCGGGATACTGGGGAATGGGTGTTGGTACTAAATGTTGTTTGTTCGGATGTCTATCGTTCTTATTCTGTTTGCAAACGGTACAGAGTTTAACTAACTGTCTGATCTTTGAGTCCATTTTCGGGAAGAAGAAGTTTTCCAATATTTGCAAGCGGTTTTCTTCCGCATTGCGATGGGTTCGTTTATGGGTTTGCATAATTCTTTCTTCCTGTTGTGCTTCACTAGGGATGTCTTCCACTAGTTTTCGAGTAAACCTAACCGTATAGTCCCGGAAGTGGTGAGGGTATACCATTTGGATGATTCCTAATGTCGGTTCGTCGGTGAGCAATCCGTGAATTGTGTGGGGGTTAAGATATCTTTTAAAAATATCGATTATATCTTGTTCAGAATAGTGCGGTCGGATAACTATGTGCCTCTTGAAACTTTCGAAAGGGTTTTGAATTTGGTAGCTAATTTCGTCGCCCGTTTTAAGGATGAGTTGGTTTCTGAAGGCATTGATAGGGGTCTGGACGGAGATTATTAGGTTTTGTCTAGAACTTTCGTCGCTATACTCTGTCGGTGTCATTGAGTTTATTTCACTTACGTTTTGTGTCGTGGTACTTGTCGAAGGGAGGTCACGAGTGAGCTCATTTGATGTTTGGGGTGGTCTAGAAAGGCTGTCGGCAACGACATTTGCCTTTCCCGGTTTACGAGTATACTTGAGTTCGTAATTGTACTCCTCCAGGCTGGCTTTCCATCGTTTGAATTTAGTGTTAGTATTTTTGGGACTGAGAGCATACGTTAGTGGTTGGTGGTCTGTAAAAATGCGTACATGGCTTGCACCGTACAGGTAATTTCTAAGGGAGCCAATTGACCAGATAATTGCTAGCATTTCTTTTTCATTAGCAGCGTAGCTTTCTTAAGTTTTGATGAGAGTTCGAGATATGAAGGAAATCGGTTTGTTATCCTGAGATAACAGTGCACCAATTGCATAATTGGATGCGTCGGTAGTTAACTCGAAAGGTTTTTTAAAATCTGGGTACGAGAGGATCACGTCTTTGGACTCGAGGACGCTTTTGAGCTTCGGGAATGCTTCTATTGCTTCTTTGTTGAGCGAAATTTTCTTGGTTTTGGATGAGTTTTTTGAAACTCGTCCATCTTCCCCTCTTAAAAAGTATGTCAGGGGTTTTGCAATTTTTGCATAGTCCTTTATGAATCTGCGGCAGTACCCTGACATACCGAGAAATAAGCGCAGATCCTTCAGTGTGATGGGAAGAGGGAATGAAGCAATGGCTTCAACCTTTTTCGGATTCGTTTTGATGCCCTCTGCGCTGACTACAAATCCTAAAAATTCGACTTCCGTTTTAAGGAACTCGCACTTCATGTTTGAAGTTTTTAGCGTACTCAGGACAATATCTTAATTCTCGAAGTGTTCTTTCTCGTTTTTGCCGAAAACGATAATGTCGTCGATGTAAATTCGGCATCTTTTACCGATGTGCTCCCGGAGAATATCGTCTAAGGCCCTTTGGAATATGGCCGGGCCGTTCTTCAGTCCAAATGGGAGGCGGACGAATTCGTATTTGCCATTGTTAATGGCGAAGGCTGTTTTTTCGATGTCTTTTTCCCGTAGAGGGATCTGGTGAAACCCGCTTTTAAGATCTATAATGGAGAAGTACTGGTTTTCACCTAAATTCGAAAGGAAATTGTTAATGTCAGGAATAGGTTATGTGTCGGCCACAGTGATAGAATTGAGTTTTCGATGGTCAACGACTATTCGAAATTTTTCTTTTCCTGATGCATCCTGTTTCTTGGGAACAATCCAGACAGGTGCATTGTAAGAGGACGTACGATGTTATGCTTGAGGAGTTGTTCAAGTTCTTTTTCCACTACGTCTTTCAGTGGCATGGAATATCCATAGGATTTCGCGTAAACGGGATCGTTAGTTGTGGTGCGAATTTCTCCTTTAACGTTGGTGATATACGTTAGATTTCTGTTTGGATCAGAAGCCAAATTTGGATACTTGTCCAGAATTTGCTTAAGGGTCTTCCTTTGGGAGTCCGTCATATGGTCAGTTCTTACAATGAGATGGTTCACTGTCCGTGATATAAGTTGTTTTAGCGGAATTTGCGTATTTTCTTTGATTGTCATGAAGTTATTGTCAGTATGAATGATTGCTTGCAGTGCCTTCAAACTATCGTTCCCAATTATACCTGCGAACGTTTTTAGCGAAGGCAGGATACAGAATTTCAATTTCTCAGTTTCAGGTCCGAACAGGTTTATGAAAGAGTGGTGTGTAACGTTTATGGATCCTCCGACAGAATTAACACTAAAGGGTTTTCCGTTCAAAATAGGGTTTTGAATAAATTTGGGCTGGATGTAGTTCTTATTCGACCCAGTGTCGATAAGAAATTTCAAGGTTTGGCCGCTCTTCGCTGTGTGCTCAAAGTAGGGAAGCGAGGAGCTCAGCAGTCTAAAAAATGTACTTCATCCTGCTCTTTTTGTGAAAGTGTTTCGGTTGGTCCCTTCATCATAATCAGGATTTTGAGTGTTTTGCTGATAGTCATGAGCTTCATCGAAGTCTACTCTGGGGTCTAAATGAAAGACTCTTTGCTGCTTATTTGGTCCATGCACCATTTGGGAGGTTGGTCGTTTCTGCGGGAAGGCTTGAGGTCGCAGCTGGGGTCGATTTTGATAATTTACAGCTCTTGAGTGGATGGAGTGGTCTACGTCCATTGGCTCATATTGTCGAGGTTTTGGGGGTAGTTGCCTATGGTTTTGGTTGAATCCAAATGGCCGATTAAGAAGATTAAAGGGAGGTCGGCTGTTTTGATTAAAGGGAGTATTTTGCGGAAATGGTCGGTGAAATTGTGGGGGCTTCGGAACGTTAGGGTTGTGAAGCAGCTCAGGGTAAAAGTTTCTTCTTGGTGTATAATTCTGAGCAGGTTGGTGACACGTATTAATTCGTTTTGAGGGTAATGGCGGTGTTACACGTGGGTAATCCTTTCTGGTAGGAGTTTGTGAACTTCAGGCATGTTGCGCTCTATAACCTACATTCTGTAGTTTCAAGCAGAGGTCTAATGATTGTGGGAAATCAACTGGTTCTCTTATGCTGAGTAAACGTGGGAGATCCCCCTTGAGGCCACGCACAAATGTATCCAGTGCCTTATCTCGATAGCACTGGGTCATATTACGCATTGATTAGGGTCCCATATCCATGGATGATATTTTATTGAGAATAAGGGATAAGTGGTGATAGGCGATGTGATAGAACTCATGGATTGTATTGTTCCCTTGCACCAATGTCGTCATTTGGTACTCGAGAGTACCAAGATCGCGTTTATTCGCGTAGTGTAGCGTTAGGCACAAAGAGATCTTTGGCCAGTTTAAAGGTGGGTTGTAGGACTCGAGAGCTATGTCCACTTGTCCCACGATCTTATTTCGTATCACGGAAAGGATGTCAAAGTATTTTGGTGTCTTTTGAAGGTGTTGATAGGTCGTTAGATTCTTTCTACACTTTTCTTCCAAGATGAGAATTCACCTGGGTCCCCAGAAAAAGTACGAAAGCTTTTCACAACATAAGGGATCTTATCCATATCAGACAGATTCCTTTCAGTACCCGCGTTTATCGGAACATCGCAGACTAGGTTTGGGTTGGAGGCAGGATTCATAAAAGAATCGAAAATTTGCCTTCCCTGCAATTGCAGTGTTTCCGACACTAGACGCGTAAAAAGGCCAATAAGATTTTCGTTGTTTGGTGGGTTACCAGGATTCACAGGCACTTGTTCACCCTCTTCGATCACTGGTGGAAGATTGCTTGCGTTTAGACGCGCGGGTCTGATTAAATTAATGGGATAAGACATTTCACAGGGATGCAGAATATACCGTTTCGCGAGGGAGAAGGATCACTTTTATCACTTTTTATCACTTTTTTTTAAAATTCACTTTCAAAATCACTAGATTACTAATGCTGAAACAAAATTATATAGGATATGTGTACAAATAATAAAAATCAATAAAATATAATTCAAATAATCAAATAAAATTCGTTTTGATCCTATAATATATTGTATGTGTTCCAAGAAATAATGATTATAATTAATTGCATTCGTTTTCCTCTTTTATAGTAATATCAGTGAATAATTCACTCCGTTTCTCGATTGTGTATCTATCTTTTATATATTCACTTTGCAAAAGTATGTTTGTTTTCAATATTCACCTTGCAACAATATTTAATTGCCCTCCTTGATTAAAACTTCCTTTTTGATAATTAATCTTTTGCTTTTTAACAAATTTAAAACTTATTCACTAAACTCACAAAATTGCTACAATTTTATGCATCATCTCTGCTTCCCGGATTTCACGCTGGTACTTATGCCTGCTCCTTAAGAAAATCCTTTGGGTTGCTTTTGTTGACCACTCTTCGCACGTGGGCGGCTGTTGATAAATGCAACGTCCTGTTTGCCAATCCAGGCTACTGAGGGGCCTCGTTCCCAGCAAAACACCACAAGTTGCGTGAGTGCACGCGGTTTCTCGTTCTACAAAAGGTGCGATGGTAATTTTCCGCGGTACTTTTTTATTTCCCTAAACCGAAGGGGTCCTGGCTCACTATCCCAGTATCAGCATGTGAATTATCAATCAATTAAAACTTTCGATTGACCAGTATCCTTAGCGCGAGCACTTACTGTGCTTACTTTATCAAACGGAAATATTTAACGGTGTCGTGAATAGTGGTCCTTGCTCGGGCGCCAGTTAAAATATACTTTGATTGATTGCTTAAAAAAAACAAGTTATTCTTCAATAGATACAAAATTAATGACAATGAAATTCTTGTATTAACTTAATTTATTCGATATTCGTTGCATTTCCGCCAGTTGAATCGATTCGATACATTAGGTGAAATTGCACATGCTGCTGCGTTTGCGGGAACGTGTCGCTTGGGTCGTTAACTTATAAAGCCTTTCCCGAAGGTTGGATGAAAGAATACCGTGATATAATTTAAACAAGCAACACAGGTCCAGGAATTCTCTCCTTTTTTTTGAGTGCTGGAACGTTGAGAATCTGTAAGCGCTCATCGTAGGAGTTGTAAGGGAGGTTATATTTGTAGAATAGAGAAAGTGGTAATTTACGCTGTACAGTCTCAACAGCACACGATAGATTGGTCTAGTGAGGAGACCATACTTGCGACGAATATTGAAGGATTGACTGAGCTAAGAGTACAAATAGATAGACGCTGGTTAAGATGTTTAAGGTAAAATAAAATCAGCGACACATGAAGCTTTAGTGGTTATGCATGAAACATGCATGTTAAATTTCAAACCTGGTATAATGATTTTCTGTTTACATCGTTCGAACGAAATCAGAACCGACCTCTCATCGATTCTAGACGTGTAGTCTTAGGACATTACAAACCGGCTGTACCCTACAGCTCAACAAGTCCGGACACACTTAGTCTACTCCGAGGTGGCTGCTGGCTAGCTAGCTAGTCCGGAGAGGAGCTCGTTCGCGGGTCTTGCGCGAGCAGGCTAAGTCCGGAATACAAAAGTTCAGCCACCGGTTCACAAGCTCGTTTTAATAACGCGTCGAAAACACAACCATACGGAAAAGAAACCTCCTTTACTTTATTCCGTATTCCTTCCATTCCTTCAGACAACAACAAAAACTAGATTTAATTTCGTGTTCGCGAATATCACCGATCGAGGTACCGGAAAATATCCTACGTTAATCCGAATCCGAAAAACCCTACTCTAATAAAAAACGCAACACAACTTATGGTACCGCGTACCGAGCGCGACACAAAACTGACCATCCGCGGATTTCTACAACCCTGCCCTCGTCACGACATACTTACCGTTCGCTACCATTCCTGCTGGAAAAGAAGGGTTCGATGGAAAGGAAAATCGTGTTATAATTAGCAATTCATGTTATTTTATTCCAACATTGTTAATTATATTCTATCAACTACAATATTAAATATTTGAGTTTCCAAAGATCCTATGAAATCAGGGAATTTATCTAAAATTACAATTAAACTTTTAACTTCTTCTTTCAGCCTAAAAATAAGTGTTAACATTTTCAAATTACTAAACAGTTCCTACGTCTAATTATGATTGCTAGTGAACCCGGCCAACTATAGGTAATGCTGATCAAATAGTAATAGTAAAAATAAATGAATAAAAAGCGAGGTAATGATATGGCAATAGATAAATTTGACAGCTGTTGTTGAGAGAAAGGATTACTGCATGTATACGCAAGCCAATCCTCCAAATCCGAATCGATGTTATTCCATGGTGGTGGTTTTAAATTACCTGGCACTGGATTTATTTTAAGACCGGCATTAACAAGTAATATCAGCAAATTCAAATTTGTCGTTCGACGTTCTAACAAAAAAATTATCCACAACATTTTCACTGCGTGCTTTATTCACTTCCGTGCCTTCTTTAATTAAAAATTCTGCGATTATATATTTATCCAACATTATAGCCAACATTGTAAACGTTTCACACCAATAATTATAGTCATTTATCGATCCAATATGAGCGATGAAAACGCCCGCGATTTTTGTAAACTGATCGACACTTTCCGCATTGTGTACGGACACATGAAGTTCCTGAACAACATTATCATCACGACCAAAAAGTTGAGCACCGTTTTACAGTAAAAAATTCGATAATTCTCTCATTAAAATGTTTGATGGCGTGAAATAGAGGCGTACAATCGACGAAATCGCGAACGTTCATATTTTCACCGGCATCTATTAACAATTTGGCCATATGCTGTTGAATGTGACGAACGCAATGATGAAGAAGGTAATGTGTTACAAATAAACGTGAGCCACATTGGAGAAGATACATGGCCAGTGATGTATTGTTCGTGACTGCGGCAAAGTAGAGTGCTGTGCATCCCTCCTTCATTGACGAGATAATAAGCTATATCGGTATTCTGACTCTGGGACGTTATGATTTACCCTAACTTTTAGAAACAGCTTCCAAAACTAGATTTAATTTGCTGCAAGAAATTAATGGCGAGATGGTATGCAAATCATATCTTGCTCTGGCACTTATTCCGTTAAATTAATGACGTGGGCACTGCCCATTCTTCACCGTAAAACTTACTTGTTAACTTCCAAACATTTGTCGCTGCATTCGTCCGGCTGCAAACTTTGATTTGCATTGAGCAAGATAGCGCCACACCACAAAACCGAAAAATGGTTCGTTCCTTCCTTCTACCATTTTCCCGCAATCGCCTGTTCAGAACTACAGTTATTTGAAAATATAATCACATAAGGTTGCACTTACTGTACATGCGACTAAACCGGGAAAATATACCGACAACTGAAGCTGGTGAACTTTCGTCGGAAAGCGGTGGCGCATTCAAAACCAGGGCAGAGGCACTTCAAATAATCTAAATTAAAGATGGGAAACTCAAGAACAATTTCCCTACCTCTCTACTCCTGATTTGCAACACCATGAGCAACTCCTTTTACTTAACCGCTCCACGTAAGCCCCAATCGCGGCTTCAAAATATAACGGTGGATTTCCAGTTGAGCGGCGATTATTAATATGACGTGCATAACTTCTTATACTACACTTTCACTTATTCTCTTAACCGTGTCAAGACAGGTTGGAAATATTAAAACACGACTAATTAAGCAAAAAATGAAATAAAGTGCTGACCCAGACGACGTTATTGCCGCCGTACCGATCTCGTCGACTTTCTCAGCTCGAATGTACCTTTGACACTCCCAGACAAAACTGACGTAGGATGGGAAGTCATAAGGTGACGCATTGCGTATGTATGAGTCGCCTACTAATGGTCATGTGGGTGGTAGTCACGTCTGCTGCCATCTGTCTTTTCATCCAACGTCAACGACTGAATAATAGTCGGCAGTGGCGTAGGGCCGATTCATTACACTGGGTCAAATACTACTCCCAAATCTTTAAATTTGTCTACAAGTGCGAGCAGCGATTCATCAATCCGGTATTCATATAATACAGAATGAATTTTGCTGGTGAATCTCATACGACAGCATTTTGAGATATTAAGAGGAAATAAATTACTTTGACACCAATTTTGGAGATTGTCAAGATCATTTTGAAGGTATGAGCAGTCTTTGCTGGAGATTACAGAACGATACATTTTTAAATCATCAGTGTAAAGAAGACAATTAGAGGACAGGCATTGGGGAAGATCATTAATAAAAATTTTATAGGAAAGGGCCTAAAATTGATCCCTGAAGAACACCAGATTTCGGACTAAATGAGGCCCACGAAAAAAAAAAATATTCCATGGAACGATGGGATAAAAAGGATAAGATCCAAGAGAGAATTGAGTCGAAAACGCGGAACGATCGAAGTTTGTTAGCCAGAAAGCCATGATCAACACTGTCAAAGGCTTCAGCAAAATCGGTGTACTGTATATGAGATCAATTTGTTGGCTCTTGTCAAAGGAAGAGAGATGATATTCGTATGTTCTAACAAATTACTTATTGTTGAACGACCTTTAATGAAGCCATGTTGTTCATTTGCAAACATGATACGGATGGCATCGTACAGGTATATTCTGTTATGCACAATTCGCACAAGGAGCTTGCCAAAACAAGACAGGAAAGAAATCGGACGATAGTTCGAAATTTCACTGCGATATCCGGACTTATGGATCGGAAAGATGTCAGCATGCTTCCAGACGCCGGGAAAGTAGGAAGAAGAAAGGCTAATATTGAAAATAATTGATACTGGGGTAGATAATGAAGAAAATAATGACTTTACGAACAGATTTGGTATTCCATCAGGACCCGAACCACCATTAATGTCAAAAGTGAGCAGTACACTTTCAATTTCTGATGAAGAGGTCACGATAGAATGTACAATAGGGGAAGGAGAAGGACACGATGAGTATATAGTGGCGTTTGAAATCTTAACTGAGGAGGAAAAAATTGAGCAAAGAGGTCACAGAACGCTTGCCCATCAGAAGCTTGGCAATTATGCCATGAGAAGATATTAGGGTTATTGGGATGTTGTTTTCAGGGAACGGATATATATCCAGAAAAGCTTAGGACTATTAAATTGCAGTGATGTTTCAATCATATAATAATATGATCGTATTGCATTCTTAACCGCAGTCGGTAGTTGGCGCGGTCAGTGTCAGAGTTGGAATACTGAAATTATTTGTATTTCAAATCTAAAGAGATCTACTTTAAATTGAATCTTTGGTCATTTTTCATTTCTTTGGTCCCCCCATTTTCATTGACGAAATGTAATAAATCCGATTAAATATTGTGAATTCTGAAACCTACAAAATTTATGTGTCAGGCAAAATTGCCTTAACCAACACTATTATCTACAGGAAATTGGTTCCGAACTCGCATTTTGAAAAACTATTTGCCTTACTTTCCCAGATTTCAGGCTACATCTCCTATCAGACAATATGTTACCTGTCTTCGAAAATATCCTTTCGACGGAACAGAAGAGGCCACAATTCCGCATTTCTTTATGAATATTGATGATAAATTCGGAAAGTATAATCTATGTTTTTTCCACCAACTACTACGTCCGTCTAATAAATCTGCTCCTAAATAGTATTCCAGCTCTTTAGTCGCTTTTGTCAAAAAAATTGTTTGACAGTTTACGTTTGTCCTTTTCAACAAATGAGTCAACAACTCCCCGAAGAGAAATCTTTTTATTTGGAACAGTAAAACTATTTGTTTGCCGTGTTTTATTTACTGATGCTTCAGCATTGCAACATGTAGCAGCTTGAATTTAATTTTGAATCAGTTTTAATAAAGTGGTTTTTGCCAACTTAGCAGTGTCTTCTGAAAAGTAGTGGCAATTGAATCTAGAGTCCAAAAATGTGCACAAAACTGATATCAGATTTTCTTCTAGATTTCCAAATCTTTTCCGCAATCCAGTTTCGAATTGCTCAGAGATCGATCTAGGGAGCGCTAAAAGCTGCTCACAAACAATTAGTAGAGCTTTCATTAGTACAATAGGTATACTACATGTCAAATATTTTAAACCACTTATAACACAAGTAACTTCTTCGAACGCTTCCAATATGTCACATAACTTAACACACATTTTCCATTCTTCTAGTGTTACCACAAGTAAATCTGCATCGATAATGGCTAAAGTGGCTCGGACACAATCTTTCAGCTCCAAAACCCTTCCAGTTCCACCAAGTTGGAACTGATTAAATTAGTCGTTTTAGTTAATGTAATGTTGCTCTGTAAATCTTTTACTTTTTTTGAAGTGAAGTACAATCTTCTTTATTTTTATAATTCTTGAGTCAAACAATAATACTGCACCTTGTACAATCAAATTTAAGGAATGAGCAAATCATGGGAAATATTAGAAGCATTATCAGATATACCTATGATTACTTTATCCTCCAGATGCTATTCTCGCAAAATTTGACAGATTTCTTTGGCAAAGTATTAACCCTTATATCTGCCAACCAGTATGGAACAAATTAAAAGAACTGTTTTGAGTTGGAAGTCTTGGGTACACAAATTCGCAGTCAACGCAATGCATGGTTCTAAATTGTGAGATGACCAGCAATCCGTTGTAATGCAAACTTCTTTTGCCTCTTCATCGACATATTTTTGAACTTGGATGAGGTATTCGTCCTACTTTCTTTGAAGCATAGAATTTAAAATTGCTTTCCTAGATGGCAAATCCTATGAAGGATTTAAAATTTTCACGAATTCTTTAAAACCTTCATCTTCAACAATAGAAAGAGGTTGAAAATATTTTGTAAAAAGATTCAGCAATACATTATCGACCTTTAATTTTTCATTACGTCTAACCGTTTGCGGAATAAATGATGTTATTGTCTTCTGCTTTCTTTTAACAGCAGTCAAATTCAATATAGTCGTGCTCGCTTAGAGGACTACTTCTGTGGAACAGTCATCAATATTTACAATTTCCGCATTGTTTATCTCCGAATCACTCCAAAACTCGGGTGTGCAGGACGCCTTCTCATTCAAATTTGATTGACAGTCCATTTGTGAAATTGCCGATAATTGTATCGGATGCATTCTTTTAAGATGAGACTTTAAATTTGTAATTGTTGTTTTGTAAGAGCACGTTTTTCAACAAATATTGCACGTTGATTTTGTCTCGTCTAACGCAGAAAAGTAATTCCAAATAAAATTTTTTTTGCCTTCCTATTTTCAAAAATATTACTTTAAACTAATCGATAAATTAAAGCTAACATTACCTAAGTTTTCTAATACTTTACCTTTCAAATGATTCAATATTGTAGATGACTTTTTTCACAAACCGTAACATAACGATTTAATAATTGTCACTCACTATACTATGTTTTTGCATCCAATCTAAGCTATTGTATTGCACGTGTGGCAAAATTAACAGCAATAGAATATGGTATCCCATGCATCCATTCTTTATGCGATGATCACTCAACAGCATCAACGAATCTGATTCCGGCAACGTTAGTATACCTGCTAGCTAATGCGTTGATCGTTTCTGCTGAACTCAATGTTAGCGCCAAATAACGCATGTATCAAGTTAACAGCTTCAATACCATCAACATTAATGTGATTGCTATAATTTGATCTGGATGATAACGTAAGTGAGCCTGCTTTCTATGCTATGATTCTTAGCTGTTAGCAGTTGGTATGGAAATAACGTTAACTGTTTATTTAGATTTTCGTTAGCAGTGCTAATCGTTGACGGCGGGTAACGTTAAGAATTAGCTGTTAACGATTAACCGACGCAGCCCTTCTCAGCAAATGAAAGCAATCAGTGCAACGTGAACATATCGTGCATCGTTTATCATAAACATCCAAAATTTTTGTGTACCTGAACATAAAACATTAATTGTTGAGGATAGCATCGAAAAATGTAGCATGTACGAGTACCGTCAATCGCTTCAACGCCATCGACAAATTCAACGTCGCAGAAGGCTTCAGAGCCGTGCGCATCTTCATCACCGTCCACAGCCTCGACGCCATCAATTGTTTTAATGTCGTCAACGCTCTCAGCGTCCTCAACGCCTTCAACGTCGACAGCAGCTTCATCGCCGTTAACGCCTTTAACGTGAATGTTAACGCCGTGTTAATTTTATAAGCTTTAGCGGTTCGCATATGATAGAATATTAGCGTTAGCTAGCAATGTGAATTTCCGTTAGCGCTGATTAATGTTAAAATATTAGCTGCTAACAGTTAATTAGCTCTATTATAGTTTCCGAGGAACATTGCTGTGACGCACGTACGGACAGACAGGTCGCGAAACTAATAGGATTTCGTAAGGATATTCTACAAACCCCTAAAAAGAAAGAAGTGTAGAAAAACCATGAAGGAAAAAAAACGGATGCTTTGAGTTGCGGAGGTCTAGGCCATTCGTGCCTTGCTGTGTTAGTTAACAGACGCAAAAGCAGCCGGTGGAGCGACAGCCTCATCATTATTCGCCGCCGAAGGAGCTTCGCGTTAAAAGGCTATATGTTGGTCAGAAAGCATTGAATGCTAGGCTGGCTCTGACTATAGGATTATGTCGCCTTTGCAAAAGGATTTCATTTTGCCAACACGACCGACTCACTCGATGACGAGCCATTTGACGCCATTGTAGCGGTAATGAAACTTTAAGGCTCTTTATTTAGCGAGCATGAAGGAAGATACGTCGCGAGGACAATAAAACCGAATGTAAAAATAGACCAAGGATTAACGACTAGGAGTGCAATGTAAACGAAATACCTGATAGACCAGCATACGAACATAAAGGTGTTATTTTTAAAATGCTTTGTCGTGGCAAGCTTTTATGGGTGGGAAATTTCAACCCATGAGTGCATCCTAGTAAATACACCTACGAGCTACTACTGGAGATACATCGTCCAGAATGAGTTCAGCATGATTTACGTCATTCTCTACGTGCGGGTTGAGTATTACTGCCCTTTGGCGAATGGTAGTAACGAACGATGTCGAGTCTATCTACTTGTATAATGATTGCGAAATGGAGCATATGTTCACATTTTAACTGAATTTTCCAAGTATTGGGTCGGTGCATAGTCAAAAGGTAAAGGAAAAATAAAAATTCAATAGTAAAATTTTTAAATGATTAATCCAGAGCTTAGTCATCATCTACTTTAATAACTGACCCATTTGCTTGGAAGACGGTCTACCGGCGAAGAAGTCACGATTCTTGAAGGCAATCCATGCTTTGACATCCGCCACTAAGTTTTTTAGCGACCGATTGACGTGGTAGTTGGTAGGTGCTTCTGTAGGAGAACATGGCGGATGGGAGGCAGTTTACAGCCCATATTGGCTATGGATTCGACAACACGACGCTTATCGTTGTCGCAGACGATACGGTTCTTTTTGTGAGGTCTTTTCGTCTTGATTGCAGCGTGAAGGCGGTCGAGTTGAGTCAGATGGACATCATTGTTGATGTCAAATTGCTGCTTACCATTCTAGACGCTCATTGTCGTCTTTTTACCAATAAAATATCTCGTTTAAGATAATTTCCGAATGGATAATTCCGCTTCTGTCCCACCAAACATCAAATTGCCTCCTTACAATGCACGCCCTTTGTTATTCATTTTAACGAAGCGCAGACCTGCTTTCATCTCCAGCTACAAAATCTTTCAGAAACGGATGCCGCTCGTTTCGTGGAAGCAAATCGGCAAAAATTCGGACACATTCGGCTTTAGTGTTATCGCTGAGGTCGTGGGGGACCCATCCAGCCAATTCCCATAAGTTTCCAAGATTTTTAAGACTACGAACTATAGTTGAATGGTTCACATTGAAGCTGTCGGCCAGTATTTCAGTTACTAAGCTTTCATCCACTTCCACGATTATCAAAACTGCTTGGTTGCCGAAACCCGATGATTGACCTCTACCTAGCTTATCTTGCAAGCTAGTGTCACTAGCGAACTGGGCAAACCATTCTCTCGTTCATTGAGAATGCGAAATGACTGTTTTGCTTTCCATCCTTTCTCAAAGTGGTAAAGCATAATAGCACAAATATGAGCATGATTATCGATATGCATTTTTATTACCTAAAATTCGGAGATTTTCCTTCATAAACCTTATAAAATATTGCAAATTTTGATTGAAATATGGTACGTGAAAGAAACGCTTGATAATTATGCATCAACCCAATAAGATTTGATGCCTTTTTACCGGTTCCTTATGCTTCATGTCAAAGCACCTCTTCCAATTTTTCCGTTCTTCCTAGACTTTCGCCAGGGCTTCTTGCCTTTGTCGAAATATCAACTGAGTGGCCAATTTCCTCGTTGTTCGTTGGTAAAGCGAAAATAAAGCGGTTTGCAATAACATTCGTTAGTTTGAAATCAAAAACGGGCTCGTTCGGACTGTATCCTTTAGTACAATTTCTTTGCGAATTTATAGACCACTGCAACAGAGTTAATTCTTCCTCCCAGCATTTGACGTTGTCTTTTTCAGTACGGGGAAAAGCTAGAATGCTCTGGTTCACGCATTTCGCCTTCGCCCTTGGGGTTCAAACCGCAACTTTAATATTATTTTTGTCACAAGAACCCTCAAACATCTTCGACCTGAAGCCAGTTCCCTATCAGCCACTTTTCGAGCTGGTAATCAAAAATAGCTTGTTAATTCGTTTAAAAACGTCAGTATAGGTGCAGTTTAGTATTTCGAACCACTTTCACCACCACAAACTTGCTAAATTGCATCCGAAATAGCCACTACGTACAAATTGCCTGTCTTGCTTCTTGGAAAGTTGAGTATTATTGAAACAGTGTTCGGTGCAAGCTGCAATATATTCATCAAACGTTTTCCATTATTCTTTGCATTGTTTTCTACACTCCAAAATGACTGACGCTATCATGACAGAATTGAACGACTCTCCAGCGCACAGCCCTGGACACCACAAACCTTTGTTTATGGTGCATGCGATTTTTTTCAGTTGTATTCTTTTTTTTTAATTACAACTCCTGTTCTGGGTTTTTTGCGGTTTAAGACTGAAATAATCTCAGCTAAACTTATATCTTGTAGTTGAAGAGCATATAACTAATTGCCCGAGTCGGTGACTCGCATCACAAATTCTCCATCATTGGTTTCTCTTGACGGTGATCATGGAGCACGGCTGAGTGCATCAATATGCGCCATACGATTTGCTTGACGATGTATCAGCTCGTAATCGTATTCTAAAAGCCTTAACCACCAGCATGATGATGGGCAAGCCTGGCGCAAAAGAAATGATTGATTTGATGATGAGTGCCAGAATGCGTCAGACAAAAAGAATCAAGGGTACCATCAATATTTAGGTAGAAAAACCAGAACGAAGAGATAACACTATGAAAATCTCAGAAGAGTAGTGAATAAGGTAATTACAATTAAGAAAAGAAAATACTATGACGAACAATTGAGAAGTATGGATGTAAGTTTAGCGAGCAACAACACAAGACAAACATACAAAGCAGTGAAAAGCCTGAAACGAGGTTATTAGCCCAAAACCACGCTCTGTCTCGACGACATCGGTAACATCATCGCTGATGAGAACAGAATTAAGGAAAGATAGACTTCATATTCCAAGAACCTCCTTAATCCTCCGCTCAGCTCCTGAACATTGGAGCCTATAGATATTCCCGGCAAGCTTCCATTGGCCCCACCAACTCTGGATGAAGTTCCACCATCAAAGCCTAAAAGAATAATAAAGCACCGGGCATCGATGAAATTTCATTTGAGCTCATTAAATATGGTGGCAGCGGTGTTCAGAATGCTTTTCACAAAATCATTCGGCACATTTGGCAACAAGAACATATGTCGAACGAGTGGTCCCAATCAATTATATTCCCTGTCCACAAAAAAGGTGACAAGATACAGTGCGACAACTAAAGGGGTATATCACTACTTTGTACGGCCTACTAAAATATTTTCAAAGATCTTAGAAAATAAAATCGGATTATACGCCAACAGCATTATCAAAGAGTATCAAAGTGGTTTTAGAGCAAGTAAATCAACGATAGACCAATTGTTCGTAGTCAAGCAGGTACTTGAGAAATACTGAGAGTTCAACATAGACCTACGCCAAATCTTCTTTGACTTGAAGCAAGCATACGACAGTATTGATCGTCATGTACTGTACCAAATAATGCTTTGCTTTGGTATCCCGGCCAGATTAGTTCATCCTACCAAATGACAATGATGTCGACAACCTCCCAAGTTCGTATCAATAATCAACTCACCCACTAAACCAGGGAGATTGGCTAGCCCCATTGCTATTCACTTTGCTCTTGAATACGTCATAAGAAAACTATAGGGGTACTGGCTAATTCATGCGTTTTTTTTTCGAAAATTGAAGCTCTATTGTGAAAAATTGCTTTTAGACGATCGGAAATGGTTTGTTGAGCGACGCCAAGTGATTTTGCAAGTTTGGGATGAATCTTGGTCGCGCAATGTGATCTTCAAACTTTTTTATCTGTCCGGGGCCGTTCATCGACCTCCTAGTCAAAATTGCCACTTTTAAACCGTGCAAACCTCTTCTGGCACGTACGCTCAGCTAGGGCATCCACACCATACACTTCCACCAAAATACTATGACTTTCGGCAGCCTTTTTCTTCATATTGAAGTAATGAAGAAGTACTGCCCGCAAAAACACTTTATTGGGCACAAAATTCAACATTTTCAGAGTAAAAAAAGTATTGTTGTTTACGCTTCAGCTAAATGACACATACTGGCTCTGAAACTATATGACAATAGCTTTCCAACACATGTTTGGAAAGGTGAATCACTGGAATAAAAATCAAGTTACGCCATCTGTTAGAAAACCGCACGAATTAACCGGTACCCCTATTACCTGTCGATACACAGGGTACGCTGTTATCAAAGTCGAGCCAAGTGGTAGCCTATGCGAATGACATCGACATTTTGTCACGGTCGAACTTTTCCTGAAACTGGACAGCGAAAGAAAACTAGTAGGGCTACAAATCGCTGAGAATAAACAAGGCTAATGACGCAGTGAAGGAAAAATACCTTTAATACACAAAACACTACACTTGCCAAATACAGTATCGAAAATATAGGAGAATTCGTATAATTAGGCGCAAAAATAACTAGAAGCGGTAATGAAAGAGACGAAATGCCCCGAAGAAAACAGCTTCCAAATAAAATTTTTTAATTCAGTTTTGAAGATCTTGAAGACCAGCTGTATACACAGGAAAATAAAGCTCCAAGTATACAAATCTGTGATAAGACAGTGCTATGCTATGGGTGTGAAACATGGCCCCTAACCCAAGCATCTTCAAAAGTACTGAATGCCTTCCGGAGGCGAATACTTGGAGAGAAGCTAGATGGGGACTAATGGCGAATTCAATAAAACCATGATCTGTATGAAATTTTTGGCGAGCCGGAGGTCTTAACGATTGTAAGCCTGTAGAAATTGCAATGGACTGGCCATGTGAATCGTATGGACAAATAACGGATACTCAAAAAGGTATTTGTTAGGAGAACTGAAGGGCAGAGACCAGTGGGGAAACCGAAGAAACGCTGGTCTGGCGGTGGACAAAGACAGTTCACCGCTGCTCGGATTTTGAAATTGGAAGACGTGGTCGCTGCACCGAGACAGTTGGAGGATATTGTTGCAGGAAGCAAATGCCCGAGAGGGGCTGTAGTGCTACGAAAAAGGAAAAGATCAGTATGCGATTCTCGGTCTAAGTTTGGTCGTGGCCTTGATGTCTGTTATCGCGTTGTAGTCTGTTACCGATCTGGAGTGTTTGCTTGATAGAAGCACTCTAAACCGTCCCAACGATTCCACTACGGCTAGCACCTCAAGCTCGTACCTGTGATATTTTGACTCCGTCTCTGAACATTATTGGCTATAATAAAAAAAACAGGTTTCTAGCTCATCCCATCTGTCAACTGCAATACAGTTCCAGCGCATACTGCTTGCATCCGTATGTACCGCATGATGCGTATGGAAATCAGGTAGACACAAAACTGGCCTATTCATGGGCATCTTCCGTAATTCCATGTAAGCATTTTGTTGGAACTCCATCCAAATGAACTCTGTAAATTTGCCTGGAAAATCCGTTAGTGGCACCATACTTTTTTTTGCTTTAGCACTACAACCCATTTCGGCCCTTCGCTAAGAGATAGTTAGAGTATCTCATTATCTTGATCGAATGTATCGGCGCTCCGCAAGGTGATTTGGTCAGTACTACGCTTTGGCCATGTGTCTGTCCACCAAGCTGCGATACGTTCTAATTTTAAACCAGCACGTATCATAACTGAACGGGCTTATAATCCGTCCGAAAAATCATTCGAACTAAATCTCGTTGGCACAAACGAGACTCGAACCGAGACCTTCGACCAACGGGTTGAGGACTCTAACCACTACACCCCGTAATTAGAGTATCATTTACGACAAATTTCTTAAAAAAATCAGTTAGTTCCAGGAATCTTCGGGGTTCAGTTGGCATTACTGGGCGTTACGCCTTTCTTCGCTATATGATGACCCTCAGGAAGTCTAATTGTGTAGATAAGAAAGCATATTTGTCGATTTGCAAAGTCAACCGATGTCTCTTCAATAATCGAAATAACCTTTCATCTATGGTCTTGCTCGGGATGGCCGCGTCGTCCAAAGTGCAGTGGTTGGTCCGTCGTCAAATCTGCTCGTCATACGGTTCATCATTGCTTGGAAAGGCTTGCTATTGAACTCATAACGCCCGGTAATCGTAACAAAAGCTAAATATTGCTTGAAGGATTCTTCGATTTCCACTTAATAGTGGCCAATTTTAAAGTCCAGCGTTGTAAAATAACAGTCCCCCGCCTAAAAGGCCACCTATTCCTGTAGCATAAAGGACCACATTAATATTACTGTACCATTGACAAATGCGTTACTAAAGTCACCACAATTCTCAGTATGCAGTGATGAAATCCGTACGGTCGATCAGGTGTTGCATAATCCATACAAATATAAGTTCTACACTAAATGTATTACAGATTGGCAAAGACGTTTTGAGACTTGCCCGCTATGCACACAGCCAATTACAATACACCCTAGCCAAATGGACAACCCCGAATAGCAATAATAATCCATCGCACAACAGTCTAAATCCGAACCTTGGCGTTGAGATTTATCGTTAGGGTATCTCATTCCATGACCGTAACGGGATTCAAGGTGAAATGGTAATATCACGCTTAAACATGTACCCATCATTGCTGGGCGGTGTGACAGTCTGACAGCAGCATCAGAAGCTCAAACTCGATGCTGCCATCGAGGCTTGAACTTACAAGCAGCTACGCAACCGAAGTGTGCCCTAACCCACTGCTCCACACAGACTACACCCCCAAATACCCCCAGACAATATCCCAAAGGCATCCGCAACTTTCGCAAAATGAGCCGTATTGAGCAGCATTAGTTAGCTAAGCAAATAGGATTAGATAGATTGCCAGTATAGTCCAAAATTGGAACCTGTATTTTAGCGCAGTGTCCGGGACGACAACTGTGAAAAAGTTGTTGCAACTACGGAAGTCCACCGTAGACATTTGACAGAGGATTACCTATCCCGAGGTGGCATACTGAGGCCGGCTAGCGCTAAGTCGTGTCGTGGGTCGTTCGGAGGTATCCTCTACCCGTGCTAAGCCACCTTATGTGGACAAATGAGTACTAACACATGAAGAAACATCAAGAGAAAAGAATATTATTTATTACCACATAATCCCCTTTTAAGTGAAAAATCCCATTTTAAGTGAAAAAAAAGTATTTCGAACAATCACAAAAAAATAGTTCAACACGGTTAACTTCAGTAAATTTGAATTAATTAACGAAAAATTCATAAATAAATTATTTGTCTTAATTTATAACAAAAAAATAAAATTTACTCGCCTATTTTGATGCTGCTGAGCGTTCTGAGGGATAGAGCACTGAAAAATTACTGTTTAATATTTTTTCTGCTGTATATTAAAAAAGAAAATTAGAGAAAATCAGGATTATAAGGCCACTAACTCAATCTAACGTTCTTCTAAACTGCTGGCACTCCTTATGCCTTAGCTTTCCTTTTCACAATTTTTTGCATTTTGTTCTTTAAGCGTTAAGGGTTAATTGGGTCAATGAGAAACACGGATTTCACCCTTCCCAGTATTTTTAAATTCAAATTCACTATTTTCTATTTCGAGTTCAAGGGTCGTGCTGCTGTCCCTTAGGATGTCAATCTATTTCACAGCTAACAATCTCAGTTTGACAATAACGACACCTCTTGCCTAGTGATTCCTGGAACAAATCTTTGGCACAGTTCAAGCTAATCCTCAACTTTCAACTTCACTTCGAAAGGTGGATGATTACCAACTGAATGCCTAGACAGCGCCGCGAAATGTATTTATTAACAACTGTTAAGAGAAAAAGCTGTAGCTTCTTCATAACTGTTCTGTTGATAATTTCACGTACGAGTGGTCACCGGAATTTGTCACGTCTTGGCACTTGACGCCAAGGGCTACAATCGTTTGCACGTTGGAGTCACAAAGATCGTCTTCATCGTACGACCGAACACAAAGAATTATCGCCATTAATCACGATACACGTCTTTTTGTTTCAATCATGTAGATTCGAGAACACGGCATCCACTCAGAATTTTACAAATTGCAATATATACTCGAATAAATATAATTTGAGCGTAATGCCCAATGACGACTCCTGCCATTTTCACCCGACAGTTTCTTGCTTTTGCTTCTAATGAAATGACTGCATTTGTGAACTCAAAGAACCGCCAACACAGCCACATTGATTCGCTTTTCTCACACTCCTTCTTCTATTGCTTGTCCCCAATCATAGTTTCTTCAAACGACTCTCGCTACCACCTGATTGACTCAATCCCGCAACCCTTTTTCCCAATCATCCGCTGTCGCACAGAGGTTACGTGATTGAAGTTCAATCCACTTCGATCCCGTTCCCTCCGTTCAACTTTTGCCAAATGCAATAATTCCAATTGAATACACGGCGATTTGCATATAACCACGATAACGCTTAGATATATGCAAATCGTCATGCACACAGAAACAATTACATGTGATGAAACTCAAAAGATTTGCCTGGGGGAATTCGAGCCCAAGCTCCCAGCCCCTCAGATTGAGAGTCCGAAGCGCTAGTGCCTACACTGGCTTCCGACATTCACCCATGCATTGAATACACAACTTCAATTGAGCAAAGCTTTTGAAAGCTTTTGCACTCATAGTATCGTAACGGGCAATTGAATAAAAGTTAGTTAGTAGGAAGGAAAGAATAAAATTTTGTTAGAAGAAAGTAAAGAATGAAGTTTTGTTACTGGGAAATAAAGAAAGACATTTTGTTAGTAGGAAACATAACATTAATATTTATTTATTTTTTTTGTTTTTAAAAAGAATGTAAGAAATATAATGTTAATGAAGACGGAGAATAAAAGAATAGGTAAATGATTAAATATTTCTATTAAAAAAAAGAAAAGAAGGTGGAAGATGATACTTATGACGTTGAAATTTGTGAATGGGAAGGATTTGTAGGATAGAGACAAAGATGAAGGTCTTGTTCATGTTAAAGGGCCCAGTGTTTGGTGCCGTCTTGTGAATCCCCACTCCACTTTAGGCAGGTGCAACTATAGGTAACCGTACGGATGGAATTTCCCACTGTTGACCAAGACAAATTGATTTAGGAGCGCATGCAGCATACCTGGCAAAAACCGGGAAAATGACTTCCCTGTCCCTAGCAGACATCTTCCTTTTGAGCGAACAGTTATCTATTCTACTAATACAACGAGAGCACCTATCCCTTGTAAAACGAGCTTTGTCTTCTGAGTATCGTTTTGATCTTTCTGTAGTGAAGATTCCGAACCTTGCCACATTACTAATAATAAAGAGCATAGAATACATAGAGCACTCATTAATAGAGAGTATGAAATAGATAAAAGACGAATGCGACCATATTTAGCTCCCCGATTTTTTAACCAGGCGAAATAGCGAGAGACGTATTTGAATCTGAGAGCCAGTGGTGACATTAGAAGCTTATCAGCGAGAACTACAGCGTTGAAATGGGCAGACAAGTAGGCACTTGTGGAAAAATTACCAGTGAGCCCAATTTTCTTTGGCTTCGAAAATCATATTAAGTACTTCAAGACTTACTTCTCTAAGGCTGACGGTTCATGATGCTATACAGTGGGAAGAATTCGAATTGATGTCATCTTCAAAGGTGCCACTAAACCACTCATTTATTATGTAATACCACAACTCTCTCAAAATCGGTAGCTAGAAGTAGATTTTGTTCATCAGTTCAATCTTGTTCGTGAGCTTTTTAACTTTTTACAACCCGGAAATATTGTAGCCATTAGCCACACACCATCTGCTCTTCAGCATAAACTAGATCCCTTGTAAAAACGACCGTTGGAAGTGGCTATGGCGGCTTTTTCATTACCTTTCTATACCTGTACGATCTATTGCTAATCACCGAGACTTTCGATAAGCATTTCACCTTACTTCAAAAAGTGGCATTATACTCTATTTCACTATAAACTATGTCCAAAATATCATTTCCGCCAGCCCAAAATGTCAGCTCAAATTCAATCATATCAAAGTGGTGGTAGAATCATTGTTACGGTGACAAAACAGGGTCATTTATCGCCAACCAAAGTGTACCACGAAAAGGCGACCTCGATTACATTTCAACTAAGATTTTTGCCACTCTCTAAGAGTGTGTTGTCTCTCCCTACCTTTCACTCTCCTTTCAAAGCAAATATTTCTTCACTCTGTAGCAAGTAGAAAGAGGAGCATAACTAAGAGGCAGTTGGGTATGCAAATGCAGACCTACGCTAACCGGTTTTTGACGCATATAAAAAATTTACACAAGTTTCACATAAATGGTCGCTAATTATTTTAAAGTTTAAATCTCATGATTTTGATAGCACTTGTTAAGTTTGGCATCCACTTTGTCCGGTCCAACTTATCTTTTAGTTACTGACGGTTTGTGACTTTAATAATGCACAAACGGCGATGGCTTTGCGGCATTCAGATTTAATGTGTAGGCGAGGACGATCCGATAAGTACTTAAACTACAAAAGAAAAACGAAAATTTTGGAAAAGTGGCAGTATATTTCTCAACATAATCTTCTCTTAGCTCGATACACTTGACTCGGCAATGCTCTAATTTCTTTAACCCATCTGAAAATATGTTATCTCGGGGTCTGCAAAGCAAGTCTCCGTGGCGGCGTTGATCTCCTCATTTGACTCAAATTTCTGCCCGGCGAGTGACTTTTTCATGTTTGGAAAGTAGCACGGAGCCAAATCTGGAGAATGCGGTAGATGTGGTAGTAGTTCGTAGCCCAATTCGACCAGGGTGACGGCGGTGATGTGAGCCGGTTCGTTGTCATGGTGGAAGAGCACATTTTTCTTCGCAAAATGGGTACATTTTTCTAGAATTCGGCGCCGAATCGGCCCAATAATTCGGCGTAGTAGAGTCCTTTGATCATTTTGCCCTCCTCTGGGTAGTTGATGCAGATCACACCTGGTGAAACCCAGAAAACGGTGGCTATCACCTTTTTGGCCGATGTGACAGACTTCCCCTTCTTCGGGGAACGTTCGCCGGGCGCAGTCCACTGTACCGACTGACATTTGGTCCCTGGTGTGTACCAGTGGAGCCATGTTTCGTTGACGGTCACAAAATGACGCAGAAAGTCCTTCAGTTTGTGCTTAAACAACGTCAAACACTTCTCTGAAGTGGTCTCTCTGTTGAGTTTGTTGTCCGGAGTGAGAAAACACGTCACCCATCGCGAATGTCATGCAGGATATGATCCACGCTTGTCACGTTTTCCCCCATGGTAGCCGTTTTCGGGGCGCCTGGGCATAGCTCATCAAAAACCGACGTGCGACCACGTTGAAGCTCGTTAAACCTATTTTTTACGGTCGCCATCGCAGGGGCAAAGTCACCGTACACAGTATCCAAGCGCTCTTTGATTTCACTTTGCGATTTCCCTTCGAAAGCCAATAATCGAATCACCCACCGATATTGCTCTTTCTCCATTTTTCTAAAAGCTGTGGATACCCGCTTCCACACGCGGTCAAAACAAAACTACTAGTCGGATTCGGCTGAAGTTTTCATAGGTAGCCGTCTATGAGAATGTACTACACGATACTGAATCCCTCTTGTAATAGTGGCGACGGTCAACTGTTACTTATGTTTCTTTTCCATTCATATAGACTTTGAAAAGAGAGAGAGTTTTGTCGGGGACACGTATGGTCCGACTTAAGGCTGCTGCAATGATCCTTTTGCTGCGTCGACTCGCACGTAAACATGGCTGTATATCGCCAGGTCTTTGCACCCAAAAAGGTTTTTGTTGGAGTCATGAGCTATAGGCGTTGGCTGTAAAAGTTGCATGTCCTACCGGAATTTCAAAACGAAATTATTTGGGTCACTGTTTGGATTTGAATCGACGATGAAGTCGCCTGGTATCCTTAGTGTTTTGCCATAAACCGTTTCCGCTGCTGAATATTTTATATCTTCCTTGTAGGCTGATCGAAGATCGAGTAGGACTACGGGTAGTGCCTGTATCCAATTTTTGACCTCGTGGCTTATCAATGCAGCTTTCAAAGTTCGATACCAGCACTCTATCATTCTATTTGCAGAAGGATGATATACGTGTAGATCTGTTTACAATCGATTAAAGTTGCCAACGACTTAAATAGCATAGAAGTGTCTGCGGTATGTATGGTCGCGTAGCTCCTGTTGATAAATCGTAATAAGCGATTTTCCGGACGTCAGTTGCTAAGGCTAACCGAGTGTTCTTTGCAGGGTGTGTGAGCTTGGTTGCATTGGCTAGCAACTGCTTGCTATTTTCAAAGGCAGCTTCCGATTTGGGAGTCCATCGCACTGGTATTTTATCCTTCTTCCGCGACTCGTGCAGAAATTTATTTAGAGGACGAGCAATGCGGTAGTGTTTATTTTTATTCCATGTTTCTTAAGCCGGTCGAAGATCTCCAGAAGATGCTTTTTATGTTCGATTTCTGAACTACTTCCGATAAAGGCATCGTCCACATATCCAAAGCAGAAATCCAACCCGGAAAAACCATTTCGATGTACCTTTGGAAGATTTGTGCCGAATTTCTGAGTCCGAAGGACATGGTTGAAAGCTCGAAGAGTCCGAAAGAAATGATGACCCACGTCTGCTTTCGGGATCTGATGATATGCTCGTACAAGGTCGATGTTCGAAAAAAACTTTTTGCTACTTAACTTATGATTCAAATCGTCCATGCTCTCTACTGGATAACAATCGGGCTCATGACAGCGTTGAATCCCCTATAGTCTCCGTTCACCCGATTTTTTCGGGGCCAAACGAAGAGGACTAGCCCAGGGACTACTTGAAGGACGATATATAGCACTTGTGGGCTTTGAAAGCCGCTACAAAAAATTACAATTATCGTACTCTGTATAGCGCTCAAGAGTCACCTTTATGCTGAGGTCAGTACGCCGACATTGACTATAAGTCGACTGAAAGCGGATACGTCTCCTTGAACCTTATCAGCCCTTGCCTTGATTTTCTCGGAATAACTATGCCTCGTGTCTATCCAAAACTTCAATTGTTGTAAATGTTTCGACTCAATTAGAGCACTCCGATGTTGATTGTCCCTACTCCGGGGACTGTTTTCTTTGTTGGATGACCAGTTCAACTTTCTCCAGTGGTAATCTGAATCCGAACAGTCTACTAGCCTCTCATTCGACAATTTAGCGTGCTTAGTCGAAGTTGCGTTTTTTCAGCTGTCTATCGAATAATGCCGCAACATCATCCGCGTAGCCGATCAAGGGCGCCTCACCTGGAAACTGGTGCCTCGGTAGTTGGTCGTACAGGAGCTTCCATAGGTTTCGCACAAGAATGGAGACTCGGGTAACAGCTGATGTAACGTCCATTCTTCTCCCAGCTTCCTTCATGTCGTAGACTCAACTTCTTAAGGAAGTCCCACAGAATTCATCAGATTTAAAAGCTATAGTATTCCGCATGGTATAACTATTAAGAGCGCTAGCTTTTTGTACCGAACATCTCTGATTCCATTGTTGGCAACTAATTTGTTTAACATTGTAAAATTTATCCCTAGTGGTTTTTTGAACGGACAAAATGGTTTTAATTCTGTAAAATCAGCTCAAGCATGACAATAACCATATAAATGTTAGTGTTAGTCTTGGTTTTAAGGTGGTGTATTATATTTTTTTTTGTGGTTGGGAGGTGAATGCTATTTATGCACAAAGTGTGGGACTCCCATGCGCGACTGGACTACCCACTAAACACCTCCCCTGTCAACCTGAGAGCCCAGCCTGGAACCGTTTGACACATTACTTCGGGCCAGGTCTCGTTTTGTTACGCCGTGGGGCGCCTTCAAGCTGGGGAGTCCCTTTCCTAGCGGGAGGGGAGAGGGGAAGAGGAAATGCCAGAAGAGCGATCCCCCAGCCCCAGCGCCCCCGGCTGCTGTGAGTCCCTTTTATATTTTAGGACTGCCTGAGCATAATGTGCCACCTGGTTCCATTTGTCAACCGATTCAAGCATCACCGCAACTATATTATCCGGGGTGAGCTCTCCCGTCTCCCTGTAGAGTTCCCTTCGCAGCCTGACCCATTTTGTACACGCAAAAAATGTGTGACAGGCATTGTCCTCCTCTCCTGGGCAGTCCTCTCCTGGGCGGTGTATTATTTTATAAAATCATAAAAAACCAATAAGAACAAAAATCACAAGAAATGGATGGATTCATTTTCTGTCCTTGAGGAAAATTCGAATTAAAGTCAAAACTCCTAGTGTGATTGAATGTATTGCTTCTTTGAAGAACGAATAAAATTGCCCATATAACGCTATTGGTATCTCCAAAAAAATCCTTAATATGAAAATGTAGCATAGACATTATTAATCAATCTGAACTGTGTAAAAATAAACCAACCATAGAACCATATTCACGTTGGCATCAGATGTTGAAAGTGTGAGAACGAGCCCAGACGATAAGTGAAAACGACAACTCCAAAGCGGGTACTAATTAATCAGACAGTAGAGAAGAGTCCTTGGCACACGCACACTAACACACATGCTACCTCCACCACACATATACCAATTGAGAATTCTCTAAAAATTTGAAATCTGAACACGCGCTACATATCAGTTTGGTGTTTCTACATATACTACAGACCCCTATCTGTCCGTTCGTATAGATTTATAGGAAAGGATAAATGATAGGTATACGTTTATTTATTGCCCTGAAATAATTGACTTTCGCAACAAATGCGTTGATAAAATGATAATAGTAACACGTCAACGAGATCTTTTCGCTATTGGTGTGAATAAGCCTATAATTAATCAGAGAGCCATTGTAATGATGTAGTCATAGGAAGTTAACAGATTTCATACATGCGTGTACCGTGATATGAGTTTATCAGAATACTATGGAAATTTATTATAGTGAGAAAGACGACAATGCTGTTTCGAATTAAGGTTTGTACTGAATTTATACACAGTTGCTTATATGGATGGATTTTAATGTTATATTTACGAATATATGGCAGACTAAAGTGGCAATAATGTCAATTGGAGTTTATTTCAAAGATCCTATAACCTTAATTAGCTTGATCTTGCAAATGGATAATTTTAGTTCTACTTCCGAAAATGAATTAGCCGTTAATTCGTTCATGTATATTCGTTCACGCGTAAGACAATTCACTTTGCTGTCTGTCTGATTCAAGGGCATTTGTATTTAGCTCAGCTATAAGTTTCATGAAATACCAATGAGTATGGAACATACGGTTGTCTTCCAGGAAGAAGAGTGTTAGTGTTAATGATTGGACTCCTCCGTTTCATACCATTCAAAAAGCCTCTGAAAATCAATTCTGCTACAATAGTATTTGAGCGCTCGAAAACTCAGATCAATCTTTGTCCTTAAGGGGCATTCGCCTTTGAAATTGAAAAAAAAACATTTCTTAAAAATTTTATTATTTCATTTTTAGTTTCCCTTGGCTGCTGTAGAGGGCGTCATCAAAAAGTTACTTTTCAAACGGTATGACATATTGTGGACCTCCTGTAATAGATTTTTGAAAAATTCAAAATGGATTCTATTCTTGAGACTCAAAACTATACAATAAGCCTTTGAAACTCATACTTTTTCATATGTTGACGTTTTTGTATGTATATTTCTGAAAAATGCGAAAAAACAGCTTTTTTGGGGGGTCAGTCACCCCCGTAAGAAAGGAGGGGGGGTTATTTTTTTTAACTTTTAGAGGCTTATTGCTTACTATTTTCAATAAGTAATCGAATGCTCTTTGATTTTTTTTCGGAGACGCATTGTCAAGCGTAATAATGTATTGTGTACGTTATTGTATGTAGGTGACTCAACACGGACGCAGTATCCCCGCAAGAACCCTGATACGACTGAGTAGTGACCAGCCCGGCCGGAGATTTTTAGATTGTCTTCGAATGCGGTGAATACCGTAGTGAGATCGCCATCTAGAGGATCGTGCGGAAAACTAAATTTGCTACAACGCTGCTTCCTAACTTGATTCAAGCACCAACTTTATAATAGAGAAAGAGGATAAATATATTTTCAAAAATCCGCGGTCTTTCTACCACCATTAATGAATAGCTGTTTTTGACTGTGACAAGGGTTTCAATTCTACCCTCTTCAACATAAATATTCACGTCAGCAGACCAGCTTAATCCAAACTTTTATTCTTTCTTCAATTTCATTTCTTTCAAATCGACATAAAATCCATTGCAATCAGTCACTAAATGTTCACGTGTACTAAGAACGCCCATGAGTGCCACTTACTCTATTTCTGCTTCATTTTACTTTCCAACTAAAATTTCTCTACTGAAATTCCAATGTAGTTTAATGTCCCTATAAATGCAATTCATCACGTTCTACAAAGTCCTTTTTTCTTACACTTCCACTCTAATATACTCAAAATTCAATCCAAGTGTAAGCAGTAAATGCTCAATACAATAGGACTAAGATAGAAGGACTCGTTAGATCACGCATTTAAGGTTCATTCCTATATGTAGATGTTGAACCCAAACTTAATGGCTCCTTTCTAGGAATAATCACCGGAACTTGAGAATACGCCATACCATATGTTACGCAGGCCGCCAGCAATAAGTTGATTACGAAAAATATTCAGGCTTTGTGCCAAACGTTGTTTCCTTGTGGGCGGGAGTTTGTGGTTGAGTTTCGGTTTTTGGGAAATACTGTTTGGTTTAAGGGGACATACATACACGTACGATGGAAAGCGTTGTAAATGTAAAAGGAACGACAGCCGATCGGTGACGGATGAGTAGATGTTTGAGAGAACGTAAATATAGTGTATAATAAGATTTATGACGACGGAAGCGTTTCCGTACTTTATAGAGCTCTTGAGGTTATTTTAAGGATTTTATTTCCGGTTATATGCGACGAAAAATTGTCAAATCAGATTTATTTTTAAGCCGGAGAAAAAAGGATTTCCTGTTAAATGACTGAACATTAGAGTTGTTTTCCTAAAAGGTGTTTCGATTCTACAAAGGTTGCCTTAAAAAGTGATTGCTACGCTCCCTTGTTCGTAGGCAAGTAACTAATTGTTCATCATTCGATCTGAAGTAACAGCCAGGGAGGCAAGACAAGCAGTTCATAGGTTTTAACGTGAAGTTGCAAAATTTATGAACCATTGAAACAGCAACAATCATAATTGACAGCATTCTATAAGTTTGTTATGGACTTTATTTTCTGTCATCGTTCATGATAGGGAAGAGATGAATTCCTCAAGGAAAGCAATCGTCCTCACTACGATAATATGACGTGCAGTCATAGAAATGCGTGCAAGCAACAGTCCTGACATATACCCTCTATTCAGGTGTCTGCTAGAAACAGAGCCACGGTAGTGACCTCAATAGAACGTCGGCTGCTGTACGGATGCAGGATGCTCAACAATCTTGCTTGCTTTTCCTACACGTTCATACAGATTGACACCATCTTTACCCCTGGATATAACCTTCCATTTCATCACCAAACTTCTATTATTTTGTAGCTTTATCTAACGGATTTTCCATTAAGGACATAACAATTTTACCTAGTAATAAAACACACAAATATTTGAGATATTGAATTCAAATTTATTGTGGGTGTAGTGTAAGCGTTACGTTTTATGAATTTGTTTTCGGTCGTATGACCAATACGAGCCCGTTGACAGCGGTCGATTCTTTGGACCCAACTTTCCACCACTCTGGCGCTAATTTCGACCGGAACGTTGGCAATTTTGCGTTAGATGTTGTCTTTGAGCTCATGCAAAGTTGCTGCCTTGTTGGCATAGACCAGTGACTTGATATACATCCCCATAAAAAGAAATCAAATAGCGTTAGGTCGCATGAACGAGGCAGCCAATCGACCGGACTATTTCCCGAGATAACACGTTCACCAAATTAGCCTTTCAATAAATCAATTGCGAGGCGTGCTCTGTGGCTAGTGGCACCGTCTTGTTGAAACCACATATCGTCGATGCCAAGTTCGTCCAACTGTGGCCACAAATAATCTTCCAACATAACACGATAGCCCTCTCCATTGCTGCTAACATAATGGTCGTTTTTATCCACGAAAAAATACGTCCCAATCACACCTCCGACATGAAAACCGCAGTAAACAGCAATTTTTTACGGATGCGACGTTGTCTCAAGTTGCACATGCGGGTTCGTTGTTGACCAATAACGAATATTTTGCTTATTAACATAGCCATTGAGCCAGAAATGATGATGAAATTCTTCATTTTCTTCAAGCTCTGCCAGAGCCCAATTGGAGAAGTTTCGCCGTTTCAAATGATCAAGTCGCTTAAGTTTTTGAGTCAATTTGATCTTGTAACGACGTAAGCCAAGATCTTTTCGCAAAATACGCCACAGTTTCATTTGAGTGATGCGCAATTCTTGAGAACGACGTGAAAATTTGGACTTGAACTCATCCATGATAGAAGGCACAGCCTGTCGTGTGGGACTTATTACGGCCGAAAATTGGAGTAACCGCTCTTAAAGTTGCGACCATCGACTCAGAATTTCGGTAGTGATTTTTAATAATTTCCAAACGTTGCTGGTTCGTGAACTTTACAATGAGACAAATGCTGACTAATTAACGTTTTGACATTGACAGTTCACTAAAAAAGTTTATGGGTTCGTTCATATAAAGATACCAAATTGTTATGTTCTTAATAAAAAACCCTATGCTACATAATGGCCCACCTACCTTCATGAAAATGCAGGGCGCACCCTGCTCATGTGTTAAAAGTCAGCATGATCCTTTTTGGCGAACCGAAGTGGCAGCTCGAGGACAGTCTTCCTTCTTCTTCGTAGCACTACAGCCCCTCGTGGGCCTTCGCTTCCTGGAAATAGCGCCTCTAACTGTCTCGGTCCATTGACCGCGTCCTCAGATTTTGAAATCCGAGCAGTGATGAACTGTCTTCGTCGACCGAGTCAGACCAGCGTTTCCTCGGTTTCCCCACTGGTATCCGGCCTTCAGTTCTCCCAACGAATAACTTTTTGGGTATCCATTGTTCGTGCATATGATTCATGTGTCTAGCCCATTGCAGCTTCTGCAGTCTTACAATCGTTGAGACCTCCGGCTTGTCAATAATTTCATACAGCTCATGGTTGTATCGAATTCGCCATTGGTCCCTGTCTAGCTTCGCCACGATTATTCACCTCAGGACCCGTCGCTCAAAAGCGTTCAATCTGTTTGCGGATGTTTGGGTTAGGGTCCATGTTTCACACCCAGTGGATGACACAGGTCTTATCACAGATTTGTATACTTGGAGCTTTGTTTTCCTGTATATGGTCTTCCAAGATAGTCAAAACTGAATAAAAAATTTTATTTGCGAGCTGTATTCTTGGGCGTTTTCGTCTCTTTTATTACCGGTTATTTTGGCGCCTAAATACACAAATTCGCTAACATTTTCGATACTATATTCGCCAAGTGTGATATTTTGTATATTTGAGATATTTTCCCTCGACTGCGTCATGAGCTTTGTTTTATTTTCATTGATTTGTAGCCCTACTAGTTTTGCTTCGCTGTCGAGTTTCAGGAAGAGTTCTTAGCGGTTGTTAAAGACCGTGCCAAAATGTTGATGTCGCCCACATAGGCTACTACTTGGGTCGGCTTGTGTAATAATGTACCTCGTGTATCAACAAGTAGCTTCCTTATGACGTACTCCAGAGCCAAATTGAATAGCAATGGGGCCAGCCCATCTCCGTGCTTTAGTCCGATATTTATGTCAAAGGCAACGATGAGTTGGTTATTGATGCAAACTTGGGAGGCCGTCAACGTCATCGCCATTTAGTAAGACGGACTAATTTGGCTGGGATGCAAAAGCCATGCATTATTTAGTACATTGCGTCACGATCAATACTGTCGGATGCTTGCTTAAAGTCAACGAATATTTGGTGTATGTCTATGGACCCCCCAGGGCGGAACTGATCTGGTAATTCAAAGGGGTGCAACTACTATTGTTGAGTTTTCGTCTCCGATTCCAGTGAAGCCGACGGGGACTGGCGTTTCCGGGGTACCCAAATCGCTTAGTAAAAATACTAGGACAGGAACTTTTTCCAAAACATAGTCGCTTTTTAATTTTTCGATAACAAGGTCAACTCATTGCTGCGAACCTCAACCCTGGAGGTATACTCAGGTACCACGTGTAGCTGATGAGCCCTCATCTTCGGATGGTCAGCTGATTGGCTGCGGCCCTTCGGGGGGTATCGTGGTGGCTGTTGGTTGAACCAAAGGTTGGTGTTGACCTTATAACGTCAGATACAGCTGGGTTTCGTATCTACCAGTATGAAAGTTAAGAGTTCCCTCAATGTAAACTGGAACCGATCTTGGGCCGATGATTGGCGCTTAAACCAATCGCAGTCTAATGGTGACCGTGAGGTTAGGCCTTAAAAGGAAGGTACCTACGTTAATCATACTCGACTATGAACGTCTATTTTGAACTCCCAGCTCTGTTCAAGTAGCTGCTTGATTGTGAACAATTGGCTTATTGTCGATCTACCTGCTCTAAAACCACCTTGATATTCCCTTATAATATGTTACTGTTGTCGTATGATCTGCCTTAATTTTCTAAGATTTTTGAAAATATTTTATACGCCGTACGAAGTAGTGATATGCCTCTATAATTTTCGCACTGTAGCTTGTCACCTTTTTTGTGGATAGAGAATATAATTGATTGGCTCCACTCGTTAGCCGTATGTTCTTGTTGCCAATTGTGCTGGATGACATTGTGATTAGCTTTATTAACACTGCTACCACCATATTTGACGGGCTCCACTGGAATCTCACCTATGCCCGGCGCTTTATTATTCTTTTGGACTTTGATGATAGAACAAACTTCATTCAGAGTTGGTGGAGCCAATGGAAGCTCTCCGCAGACATCGATAGGCTCCGATGTTCTGGAGCTATGCAGAGGATTAAGGAGGTTTTTGAAATATGATGCCCATCTTTCCTCAATCTTGGTTTCATCAGCGATGATATTGCCGATGTCATCACGATAGAGCGTGGTTTTGAGCTGATAACCACGTTTCAGGCTTTTCACTACTTTGTAGACTTACATCTATACATCTCAATTGATCGTCATAATATTTTTATTTCTTAATCCTAATTATCTTATTCGCTCCTCTCCTGAGATTTTTAATAATTTTCTCTCTTCGTCCTGGTTTTTCTACATACGTATACTTTGTACGCCTGATTCTTTTTATCTAACGCATTCTGGCACTAATCATCGAACCACTCATTTCTCGTGCGCCGGGCTTGATGTCCGATCGTCTGTTCTGCCATGGTCTTAATAGCCGCTTTCACTTCCATCCAGAGCTCGTTGCTTGTTTTCAGCGATGCGTCTGATAAGATGGGAGCCAGCTAATTGTCGAGGGCCTCCGTGAAATTTTTTCCCATTTTTGTCAAAGTTTCAATTTCCTCCTGTCTTTTCTTTTTTATAAAAAAAAAATGCTATTGTTTGACTAAAAAGACTAATATACTAAATTAGAAAAAAGCGCCGATACGTACACCTCATTTATATCACAAGTAACTGATAAAACACTCATAACACTCGATTGAGCCGTTCTTTGCCACGAGCGTTTTCTGACTCTATAAAATGTGGTTTCGATAAAAACGCTTTTAATGTTTCAAGTACGATTTGCATGCAAATAAAATGTTTATTTTCAAACGTACATAGTGCCATCTGTTCCCGGACCACAAAGTTTACCTTCTTCTTCAAAAGCAACGTATAAATTTACCTAGAAACTGTTATAATCCCTAATAACAAAAGCCTACACAGCTGCACGAGGCATCTTCACTCTAAGTGGTATATCTTCGTAAGTTATGCTTCGATTTTGATAAAATTTCTAAGAGTACCTACACCCTTAAAGCATGAATTGCGTTTATATGACGCCTCTCTCGATGCTTGGAAGGACGGACGGATAAACAAGCCACAATTTTAGCAGTGTTTAGCCATTGATGAACAAAAAACGGAGGGACTATATGCAAAACAAATTGCTAACAACACCCCCTCCGACAGACAGCGAGAGCACACTTTGGAGCAAAGAGTATGTAGTGATGTAGGGTAGATAAACAATATCCGTGAAGGACTGCAGCGATGGTCTGCTGACTCGGCGAGAGGATGGGGGTGTTTGCCGAGATTGGCCTTGTCTGAGGATGCATGTATGCGCTGGTAGGCTAGCGTTGCGGGGTCGTGGGCTGGGTTCTTTTCCCCAGCACAAGGGCCCACTACAAAAAAAAGTTGCGTTCACGAATTAAGAGATACAAAAACATATCGACCAGAGTCGAGGCCGAGGCAACCTACTAAGGGTTGGAACTGGGCCTGGCGAAAACAGACGGGGCTTGGGAGGAATTCGTCTTTACTGACGATACTTATGGCCCCCAAATAAGAGTGGGGCGTCGAGGTGGAAGCAGTGCCCTCTTGCAACAACTACGCGAACAACGATAATAAAATTTACATATGTCGTCGCAATACGTTTTACAAATAAAGATATTTTCGTGGTACTAATTTTATTTAAAACAAACGAAACTATAAAACAAATTTAATTATTATTTCTTCTTCTTTGAAAATCTATGCCCGCCAAAATGCTTTCCTTTATTAAATTTATTCAATACAGCTTTATTTGATAGTTTAACTTGACTGCCCGCTTTATTTCTGCTCTTTTTGTTTTTTGATAATTTCTGGTGTCGGTTTGCTTCTACTCTTAGTCTCAGAACTCCACTTCGATTCACATCCGCAAGATCTGTCGGGGATTTTGACCGATTTTTCTTTTCAACATTTTGTCTTCTCGTATTTGCGTTTACATTTTCTGCAACTGCATCGTTGGACCTTTTTTCGATCATCGATAATTTTGCATGCGCTAATGAAACCTTTTAAATTTCTAGGAGCGCCCGGTCCTTTGCTAATTGTGATAGGTGTGTCACCTTTCCTTCTTTCTTTGCCTTGCTTAGTTTTTCTTCTACTGGCGGTCCATCTTCACCATCTTCTCCGTATTCTCTTTACTTAGCCTTCTTTGATCCTTTACTGCCACCGGAATTACTTGGTTGCTCAACTCAAAACAAACTCAATTGAACGGTGGCGCCCAATTGCTTTCATTCTATTTCCAAAAGGAGTCCAAAGATATTTCGAGAGATTCTACAATTCAAGCAAAAATAACTTTGGATACTCGGGAGCAGCACAATTTCGATTCTGAGCTACAAATTTGAAAACGCTGGAGTCGCCCGACTGCCGATCATTTTGTATACATAGCAAACAGCAGATCCGGCCAATTAGAGAAAATCGATTTAGTATTGTTACATGTCCAAACATTTCTGCGGGCTACTGTCGCAACTATCAATGACATCATGATCAATAAACGAATGTACTCGAAAGCACAAGAATCGACCAAGCATGATCAACATCTGAAAGTGACGTCACTGCGGCCATTCAGAATGGCTCGAATACTCGAATAGTTCGCCAATGTACGAGAAATGGATTGAATGACTAGAGACCCTATATAAAGCCGAGCAGAATGAGTGGGGGAGATAGTAAAATCGTGATAGTAAGAACTGCGATAAGTGTGGAGCGCGAAGTATTGCTTGATAGTGAAGTGATTTGCGTGATACAGACAGTTGAAGTAAAAATTGATACACAGTGAAAATTAGTTTAAATGCGATTTGTAAAATAGATGAATTAATGATTGCGGATTCTTCGTAAATAAACTCTTTTCACTTAATTTAAAAGACAGTGCGTTTTCACTTTCCCGAAACATTATAATATCGGCCGCGAACTATAACACGCAGTGGTGTCAAGAAGTGAGAATGAAAGTTTTGAAAGTGAAAACTTAAGAACATTTTTTTTAAATGCACATTAGTGAAACGCAACGGAAAACTGGTGAAAAAAATAAGCCGAAATGATATAAATACCACTAAGCTAAAATTTAATGAATTCACCATGTCGGAGCTTAAGGGAGAAGCAGAAACACCAGAATCAAAGGAACCAGAAAATGCACTGATGCGAATGTTGATGCTGATGCAGCGACAACAGTCTTCCAGTTTAACTGTCAAGCTAAGTGAACAGTTATCCAGTTTAACTGCAAAGCTAAGTGAACAGTCATCCAGTTTAGCTGTGAAGCTGGACCAACAAGCGATCGAAATGAAGGAAGTGCAAAAACAGTCAACCGAAATAAAAGCGGAGCTCGGCAGTCTGACCAAACGATTTACTAGGTCGAGGAGAAGGTCAGCCAGTTTGAGGAGAGAATCAACTATGAGAACAACCAGGTCGAAGAGAGAAGGAACCATGAGATGGAAAAAATGAAAAAGGAATTGGAAGCGGCGAAGGCAGTAGTAACCAGCTCACCAGCCCCACTTATAACCGCAGTGCATGGCACATTCAGAAATGTGAAAGCACCAATATTCGATGGGCAAACGGTCTGGAGTATTTACAAAATCCAGTTTGAAGTCGCCGCCAGGACAAATCACTGGAATGAGAAGGAACGAGCAACTGCATTAATTCTTGCTCTAAGTGGCCCAGCTGCCGAGCTTCTGCAGACTATCCCCGTTGAGTTGCACTCAAACTGCGCTTGACATGCGTTATGGAGGCGATCATCTGAAGCAGATTTGTGAGTCACAGCTAAGGCATCGGATGCAGAAGTCTGGCGAAACCTTACAGCAGCTAGCCCAAGACATTGAGCGACTGGCACTTTTGGCTTACCAAGCTTACGACCCAGAACATCGAGATGACGCAGCAGCAGAAGCATTCATCAGCGCATTAAAGGACCAGGAATTGCAACAAGCCGTGCGTTTAGCTCAAAAACAAACAGTTAACGACGCTTTGGCTTATAGTCTGAACTTTGAGGCAACGAAAAATGTGACTCATACCACTGCTCGGGTTCGCGAGATAGTGACAGACGATTGCAGGTGTGAGCGCGTGGAAATTGAGTGAAACCGGCAGGTAAATGGCGCGCCTAGATGCTGGAATTGCGGAGAGAAGGGGCATCTGCAAAGAGACTGCAAGAAGCAAAAAAGTCGAGCTATTGTCCAGGGTGGAGGAGACCCAGACCGAGTCAGGAACCTAGAATGAAAGGGGGCCAACTTCGTGGGGCAGAGGTTGGCTAGGAGGATCGACGTCCCCAGCACCACCATCACCGTGTCAAGACTACATCGGGGAGAAGCAGACTTATGCCTTCCGGGTCAAGTTGACGGAGAGCATTGCACCATAACAATCGACACTGGTGCAACCCGATCGATTATCCGACCAGACCTAGTGAGACAACAACTACTTCACAAAGGCAGGATTTTCTCACTACGGACAGCTACGGGAGAAACTGCACCTGTCCATGGAGAAGTCAACCTCCAAATACAGTTGGGGGACTTTGCGTTACGATATAATTTTCTACTCGCGAACATTATGGATGACTGCATTCTCGGAATGGATTTTCTGCGACCACATGAAATCACGTTGGATTTGGGCAAACGGGTATTGAAATGGCGGAATGTCAAAGTATTGATGGAGGATCCCAGCTTCCAAATTCCCAAGATGAATGTGGTAGTAAGTACCGACACTGATGTACCGAAATCTTCCGAGAGCATTGTATGGACCAAGCTTGATGGTGATTCTGGAGACCACCGACCTTATCTGATAGAGCCAACAAAGACGTCGGCATTGCGCAGTTTGATTGTAGGACGAAGCCTTGTAAGATCTATAAAGAACAGATACGTGCCGATTAGAGTCATTAACACCGAAGACTCAACCACGAGCATCAAAGCGGAGGAAGTCATCGGCAGCTGCCAGCCTGTTTCCACCATCACCTCTTTGGAAGCTACTCACGACCATCATTGGAAAAGGAAGCAGATACATCAAATCAATTCATTTCAAGGTGCTTTATTAAGTAAATCCATAACATTTTTTATAAAAACATAAGGCAAAGTTTCAAAAACATTATACAATTAGAAAAACTTAATGGCCCACTTGGCACTCTAAATTTAAACAATATCGATACTAAAATTGATTTATAAAAACATGATGTGAAATTAATCAAATGAATATTATTAAATATGATTAATCAATTGGAAAAAGCGGAAAAAAACCAACCAACGCTATTTAAAAATTAAATATAATACAAAGAACACAAAACAGGAATCTTTTGAATTATATCTAATATGTTGTTACTTACGTCTAATAAAATTTACTCAAAAAACTCTAACTTATCCTACTATAATACTTTTACAATACTCCTAATCTACAAAGTAAACCTTATCTCTTAGCCTAATATAACGAACATCACAATATACCCATTCTAAATCCTATAAGCTGATTTTAAATAACACAATCAAATAACAATTAAATGTAGCAATAATGAGCTGAAAATAAAAAGAAAACAAATACAAACGAGACACGCGAACACGAATAATTTAGTCATTGTCATTCAGCCACCAATACCGTGCCAGCTCCCTCCCAGCTCGATCAACCTCAACAAATCTCGCAAACGAATATCGCCATTGTAGGTCGTGGTCTCGCGAGCTCAAATTCGGAGGATATTCTATCTTCTTATCGGTGGCGCGTCTATATATATATGATATATAATCGGGGGACTCCGTCAGAATCAAAAACATACCAATTCATGTCCAAATACACGAATGCTTCTGGAGGAATGAAGCCAGTATCGAGACAAGTCTCAATGTACCCGTCTGTAGGGTGGAACGGCTGTGAAATCCAGGGGTTTTCACTCACAGTTACAGATCTTGCGATATGATTTCGAATGAGTTTCAAAATGAAGATATCGACTCTTGTCACTTTAGCAGTATGATAAATTCTTCTGTTAGATATATAATGTTTCCAATCCGTCTCAGGTTTTCTGTACAGACCAGTACATGCACGAAGACATTTCCTTTCGAAAACTCTTAACTTTTCCATTGTACTAGCACTCAAGTTGTACCAGATTTGGCATCCGTATGTCAAAACTGGTCTAACTAGGGTCTTGTAACAAATAATTTTGACCTTTCGGTAAATGTATCTGGAATGAAAGAGTCTTCGAAGGGACATGACTACCTTTTGCGCCTTACTGAGCATGATTTTAACATGTTCGTTATAATACAGATACTGATCGAGATAAACACCGAGGTATCGAACGCAGGATTTATGTGGAATCTGTTCTGTACTACACTCACCAGGCACAATGTGGAAATTTTTCCAATTACGTTTCAGGTCTTGACTGGCCAACTGCAATGTTGTCCGAAATAAAATTGTTTCGCACCTTTGCGCATTGATTTTCATTCGCCAATTGTCTGTGTAGAGCTGCACGTCATTAAACATTTTTTGCAGATTGCTCTGAACTACTGTGGCTTTCTGATCTGCCGTATAAATGATAAGATCATCAGCAAACGCTACCAATGATCGCGCTGGCGATATGTTAAAATCAAAGCCTTTCAATAGCTTGCGAATGAATATCGAGAAAAGCAGAGGCGCAGTAACTGTTCCTTGCTGTAGACCATTCAAGACCTTGAAATCGCGCATTGTTGTCGAATTTCCATCAGTTACAAGAAATGATTTCCCGTACAACGTATTACACATCATGGCGACAAGGTGTCTGGGGAACTTGTCCTGTAGGAGTTTAAAAATCAGTCCATGTAACCAAACCGTATCGAAGGCTTTCTCCATGTCAATGAGACACGCTCCAACACATTCTCAGATACATCAGACATTGCGAAAACACCTTGAATCGTGGTGGCTATATAACCCACAACGGCGGGAGGGCAGGTCTCCGAAGTTACAGCATAATTGGGAGGGACCATACCAAGTTACAAAACGAATCAATGACGTCGTATATCGCATACAGGAACACCTTAAGCCGAGAGCCAAAACGAAAATCGTGCACTTGGACCCCATATTACACCCAGGAAGACAACTACAACTGGTGACACATCTTTTCGGGGGCGAAAAGAACTGAGGTGGGGGCAGTGTTACATGTCCAAACATTTCTGCGAGCTACTGTCGCAACTATCAATGACATCATGATACATAAACGAATGTACTCGAAAGCACAAGAATCGACCAAGCATGATCAACATCTGAAAGTGACGTCACTGCGACCATTCAAAATGTCTTGAATATTCCAGGTAGTTTGCAGTATAAGAGAAATGGATTGAATGACTAGAGACCCTACATAAAGCCGAGCTGAATGAATGGGGAAGATAGTAAAACCGCGATAGTAAGAACTGCGATAAGTGTGGAGCGCGAAGTAAAGGCGATATTGCTTGATAGTGAAGTGATTTTCGTGATACAGACAGTTGAAGTAAAAATTGATAGACAGTGAAAATTAGTTTAAATGCGATTTGTAAAATAGTTGAATTAATGATTGTGCATTCATAGTAAATAAACTCTTTTAACTTAATTTAAAAGACAGTGCATTTCATTTTCCCGGAACATTAAAATTATCGCCCGCGAACTATAACACCCGACAGTATGTATTTATGGCTTCAAAAGCGCCGAAAGACACAGAAAACATGCCAACACTTGCGCCTGGACAATTGCAAACGTGACGCACTGTACACTGCACGCTAAGTTTTGCGGTCGTTGTCTATCCTGTGAATGAACAATTTTCCGCCTGATCTTGAGGCTCACTGAAAAGTAAGAAATCCAATTTCCGAGGTTCTTTCTATTTCGATTTGCCGATTTGGCTTCGCGGCCAGCGAACCTTCACTTGAAAGCAATTGCGAACAATTAAATGCACGTAGACGACGTCACAACAAAGTACGCACAAACTCGACAACGGAGCCCAATCAGAACAATTCTACAATACTCATATATTCCGAGTAATAGAAAACATAAAACTGCAATTTCCCGGCTCTACGTTGAAGCGTTAATTGGGGTGGAATCGGCTCAGCTGAATTATGGATGTCGCAACTCACACTTCGCACGGATAGCAACAAACACGGGAAAACTATCGTCCGCGATCGCGTGCTCAATCCGATGTCGACGAAAACACGGCCGAATCCTACTGCTTTACCGCAGTCGTAGGCGTTGGAATGGCGCACATATGATTCAATTGCATAAGACTAAGGACAACTGCCAGCACGTAGAATGGTCACTTTGATGGCAAAGTTCCCGACAGGCTGTCGACCAGGTGGCAGAAACGACGCGCACGATAATTTTCTATCAATCGTAGTGGAATTTTGAATTAGAACGTGCCTCCATTAGAAAAGTTCGATTTAAATATCTGAGCAAAGACGGATCGAATTCTAATTTTAATCGATCGCGGTTCTCCCAACGTGCGCAATGCATGGCGATCAAAAGCAGACTCCTTCATCCGCCCAAGCAGAACTGCGCACTTCTCCGAACAGCCACCGTACGGGACCTGTCGCAACGGCAGTTGACGAGCCCTTCATCCATTCACTGTAGATTGCATTGCGGCAGTGCAATTCATGCATGAGCTGCGTTATAAAGGTGTTGCCGTGTCCAAATTTTAATTGTAGATTTAAATAATTAATTTTCATAAGTAATGTATGGATGTTAGGTTAAATTTGCGAATGAAATCAATTTATTTTGTAATTGCTTGCTTATCTCCCTAAGTTACCTGAAACTGACTTTCAAAATGCAGTTTTATTTGATTCTGAGGATTTTAATTAAGATAAGACATCATCTGACTTAATGTCAATTTTGACGTTACGGTACGAGAGATGACAAAAGAGCCAACTCGTACCAATTTGACAAATCACTACGAAGAGCGGCTCTCATTTCTTTCTACATATGTACTCGTATATTGTACTTTGTATGGGACTAGCCTTCTTGTTCCTCAATGGACTTAGTTATTTTAATAAATCCTGAAAATAAATTAACTTCAATGATCTTCTATTAATAGATCATGAAATGCTTGTCCAGGCTAATTATGATTAGAAACAGAAGAGAAGTTTCTTTGTCATCTAATCCTATTTTTGATCTTTACGTGAACTCATTTCATATTGATGGCATTATAAATGACATCGCAGCTTGTTTCTTTTTATTACCTCAATATTTCCTTCAGCATGCAAGCGAGAACTTTCGGAATCAACAGAAAAATAAATTCAATTGGCTGTAAAGTTAATGAATTTCATTCCTGCAATTTGGAGCGAATAACGTAATTAGTGCTTCAATTATTAACGAAAAACGCACTGCAATCTAGATAATTGGACTGCATTTCGCCAAAAAACTTTAAATAATTAGTACAATCAATATGCTCCTATTTCAGCAAAATCCTGCATAATCTATGGAATTCTAGAAAAGTATACATAAATGACATTTTATGGACAGAACAATAATGTCCGTTTCCCGCTATCACTCCCCATCCTTAGATTGTCTTGGAAAACCTCGCAACCACACGAGCCAACCATTCACTAAGAAATTCACTGATTTTCCGTTAATTAAACAAATCATTACAATTCGATGATTCGCAAATAAACCGCCTCCTCCGAAGCCTTGAACTCGACCATAAACAAAATTTATTCTGAAGCTATGTCATCTCGTTTGCCTCTGAGTTAGTTGGCGGAGAACGAAATCGGCAGAAGAAAAGTCACAGAACGGCGAAGAAGGACGACGGCATCCACAAAATCGGAACTGTACGCAATTTTAAGCGAAAACATGTCTTTTATTGACCGTCGTCGTCGACGTGAAATTCGGACGAACAAGCGTTCAGCCAACTCTGACGAACCTGCACAAACAACTTTCAATTGATTATTAATGAAAATGAATGGAAATGTACTCAGGAAATTGTGCTACGAAAGCGTTGCCCAAAATATCGTTTGGCCTAGTCACACGACACAGGGAGTTAAGAAAGCAAAAAGTAACGGAAGCGAATAGCAAGAAAATACACAAGAAAATGAACTGGATCGCGCCCCATCGGCAATGTCCTGCTTGGAACGCCGCAAGAGGTCCTTGGCAATTGTGTGTGACTAATTCCCATACAAGCGGAACCAAATCGGATTGCGGTCTATTAGTCAGAGGGTTGCGATTAATGTTGTACTGTTCTAAGAATAGACGTTAGTGCTGCTATACGAGTACTAAGTAGAAAATTTCATGATTCGTTTCCTCTACAAGATTGTGTGGTTAAGGAAGTTCAAGTCATTTTATAATCATTATTACGGTTTAAAGTGGTGCTTTGGATCGAAACAATATTAAGTGGTGCTTGATCTATCGATTGAGATGGTGAATTGGGCTCAGTTATGCGGTTGCTTGGGTAGTTTTCCATTTATTTGGCGGTAAAGCTGCAGTTGATTATTCAAATATATTTAAATATGTAGTGGCAATTTATGAAATGTGTTCATGATTGAAAAAAAAAATTTAACTGAAATTAGATGAACATATTAAATTGCTCATCTAATTTCAGTTAAATTTTTTTTTTGAATTATGAACACATTTCATAAATTGCCACTACGTATTTAACACTCCAATACACGCGCGTCATCTCACAGATGACCAGTTCTGTTTTTTCGTCATAAGTTTGATGGAGGGAGGGGAGCCTGGTCCCCCGCCCTAGTATTCCTCAAGCTCGCCTAGTTCGACAGTTCAGTTGCCGGTGTGCGTGCGTCCAGTGCAGTTTGCGCGTGTTTTGGCCGCGTGAATCTCACAGATGACACGCGTGTAAAACTATAAGTTTTTCATAATGCCCGATTTCGGATTTCTACCTTTCACATTTTTTTGTTACAATTTTTTGATACCTTGTGATAACAATATTTTTTAGAAATGTGTATTTTCTACCTGAAAGGCGCATGGTCATCTCACAGATGACACGCGTGTATTCATGCTATTCACAATGAGAACATTTTTTTCTTCAACCATTTTCGTTCAGATCAATGTTCTGGACTGTTTTATTTTGATTTTGGTATGTTTGTTGACTGAAATGTGTTTTCTTTTTCATAGATTCAATATGGCGACGAAAAAACTCTTTGCTCTGAATAACCCTGATGACATCTTACAAATTCATCAACTTCTTCTTGATGGCTGCGACCTGAGTGATGATGAACAGTTTCAAGAAGATGACCCTAGATCTCCAGCTTCAGGGCCCTCAAACCTTGTTGCTGAAGGTCCTGAAGAGGTATTTGACACTGATGCAGAAGAAGAGATTGAAGAACGGGAAGATAACTCAGATACAAGTCAAAGTGATTCGGAAGCATCGACTGACTGTGATGACACTGAGCCTGTTTTTGTCTGTCACCATAAGAAGGGAAAAAGGTAATTGATTCAATTACATGGAAAAATACTCCCTTCCCCAGTAAGAAGAGAGGGACCCACAACTTACTGAAAAGACTCCCTGGCCCAATCGGCCAAGGAAAGGGCACAGAAACATTTTTCGAATCATGGGCTTGCTTATTTGACGACAGCATGTTGGAAATTATTGTATCTTTCACAAACCAATATATCGAGGTCGTTCAACACAATTATTCACGACCTAGAGACGCTAAGAAGACAAACAAAACAGAGATCAAAGCGTTTATTGGCCTACTCTACATAGCTGAGATACATAAATCCGGGAAGCTGAACCTGGCAGACTTATGGGCTAGTAATGGTTTTGGAATTGAGATATTCCGCCTCACCATGGGTATCAACAGATTCCGTTTCTTACTTATGGCTGTAAGATTCGATGACAGGCAAACCAGAGCAGAGCGAAAAGCACAGGATCGACTCGACATCTTTGAAAAATTTGTCAAGAAATGTCAGATGTGTTATCACGTGGGAGAAGATGTCACCATTGACGAAAAACAGGAGGGCTTTAGGGGTAGATGCAACTTCGTTCAATACATTCCCTCTATGCCTGCAAACTACGGCATCAAAATTTTTGCAGCCGTAGATCCTGGCGTTTTTACATGTGTAACATGGAGATCTACGCAGGCAAGCAACCTGAGGGCCCTTTCCAAGTCAGCAATAAACCTGTGGATGTTGTTCAACGCATGGTTACCCCGCTCCGTAACTCAGGCCGTAATATCACTGCCGACAATTGTTTCAGGGACACTACTCTCCTATACACTCTGTCAAGAAATTATGGGCTATCGTACGTGGGGACTCTAAAAAAAAACAAATGGCAAATCCCAAAAGAGATGAAAGATTTGAAAAATAGAGAAGCGTACTCAAGTATTTTCACATTCAGTAAAAATGGAACTATGGTTTCATATGTACCTCAAAATAAGAAAAAGAATGTGCTCTTGATATCTGGCATGCATACGGATGGAGCAATCGAAGAAGGAAGCGGAGGGAAAAGAAAACCTGAGGTGATTACGTATTATAATGACCATAAAATTGGTGTGAACATGGTGGATAAAATGTCCGGTGCCTACAATGTCCAAAGAGGTACAAGAAGGTGGCCAATGGTGGTATTTTACGCAATTTTAAATGTGGCTGGTATCAACAGCCAAGTCATCAGTCTGGGGAACGGAAAAAACGTGCCAACTCGCCGACTTTTGCTTCGTGAACTGGGGAATGAACTCATCAGCGATCAGTTGATTATGCGAGTGTAGCTCAGCAATTTGTCCCGCACCATGACCTCACGTCCTCGAGAACTCCTTCCCAATGATCAAATACCACCACGAGCTTCAAGCAACTTAGCAGCTACTGATGCTGGTGGACGCCAGCGCTGCGGATTTTGTTTGGAAAATAAAACAAAACGACACACCAAATATTCTTGCAAGGCCAATATTTATGTCTGCAACACTGTGCCTTTTCTTGTGCTGATGGATGTAACGTGTGTGTGGGTAATGAAAGTGGTTCAGAGTGAAATTTAAGTTTAATTTTCTAAAAGCAAAGGGTTCTTGGTTTTTTTAGTATTTTTTTTTTTATTGGTCATTTCCATTTGTTTGAGTAACTTTCCAAGTTCTAGAAATGAGGCTCAATTGTCAATGGGTTCATACATTTTAATTTTATTATTATGTTCTCTCAAACTATCTTACAAGACTGATAAGAGTTGTGTTCCTAGGTTTCCTGGTTGATTTACCTTTTGCAAGCCAGTAATAAGGAATAAAATTGAAACTAAGCTACCGTGGCAACTGTGTTACAAGAATTTAACATTTTTGAAGATTTATATACAGATAATTTTTTTTAAATACAAATTTTAGAACTTTTTCATTTATCTATGCACCATTATTCCTGCAAAATTGCGAAAAAACAATTATACTATTCACTTTTGACAAATAAGTGAACAGTCATCTGACAGATGACACGCGTGTTTTTATGTCTCACTAGGGGGCGCGTGTATTGGAGTGTAAAAATTATTTGCGTGCTTCATAATTTATTTCTTCATATCGATTATCCTTATCGAAATTATTTTCATTTTTGAAGGTTCCGCACACTCAAATGCAAAAACAGAACCCTTATAAGGTCATTTGTGTGTCGTCTGCCTGTCACAACCGATTTGCTCCGTATTTATTACCACGATCAAGTTCAAAGTTGGTACACATATGGATTCCTGTAACCCAAACCCGCACGCACAAGTCAAATAAATGCATTCAAACAAATTGGGTAGGTAGGAGAGGGCTCCTACTAGAAAGGCTTTGTAATGTCTTTTCTGATAGAATGAATCGATGGCTTTAATTATTCATCCAATACTTGTATCAGAAATCATTCAAATTTATTCAAAAGATGCTATGTTTCTTTCATAAACACACACCAGCCTGAAAATTTCAGTGGAAATTCGACGAAAATAAGGGTGCCTAAGTCGATTTGAAATACATATGAATCAAAACGTGTTATTCTTGTTGTAATTCCTTACATTTTGAATGACTTGATCTGATTTCCATGAAATTTGGTGAGCTTATATCAATCTAGTTGCCTGAAAGAAGTTTAAGCATACCGTTTAGATTTTATGGGACAAAACGTAAAATTTGCAAATCATACTATTGTGAACAGACTTTAGTGGATTTCGATTTCCGAGGTATTTGTTGCCCTTGTGCTCATAAAGGCTTACCTCCGTGCTTTTTTTTTGGATTTTTCGATTCGAAGGTGTCAAATCGCGAAATGGGGACACCATTTTTTCGCACATTTTGCCTCTCCTGGAATCCCATCTTGCCGGGGCCTTCCCCCCCCCCCCCTCATGGACAAAAATATTTTCCCCAATTCAGCCTCCGTAAAGAGTGGGAAATTCGCTGGACTTTCATCGTGGATTGTTTCAACAAGAACGGGATATTCATGTACAATCACGTCCATCTTTTTCGCCTCGTATGTGCATAGCAAACATTAGGCTCCGAGCTTCCGCTTGATCAGCTTGTAGCTTGTAGATTCCAGTTTGCGCCGTCCACCAGATTTTGTTAGCAGCTGAACTTTGCTGATAATAATTGATAAGTTTCCGAAGACGCTTTCTAGCTGACTAATATGCAGCAAGCTTTGCGGATGCCCCGTCCGAAGTTCGTGCCCGCTATGCCTCACATCGGAGCTTGTGACATTCACTTTGTTGTCCAGCTAATCGTATTTTAGATGACCACCACCTCAGCGGAGGCTTGCCGTGTCGGGGTCTCCGACGGAGCATGGAGGATTTGCAGGCAGACATGATAATACTCTTCGTTAAGTTCACCGCTTCCATAGCTACTAGTACTCCACTCCCCTGTGAAGCTCCCGGCATCGATGCCTGCGCCGTGACGCAGCCCTGGCGGTAGAAATTAGGACTGTTACCGGTATTCAACACAGCAACTTCAGCACCAGTTGTCATGCCCATCATTGACACACACACACATACAATTTTTTGGTGTTCCCCCGCTTCCCCCGCCGATACTGTTATCGATTTTGCAATTTTAAGTCTTGGTACAAAAAGATCTCATCAAGACCTTTCATTTGATACCCTACTAAACTAGCTTCGCAAAATTTTATTTTTAAGAGGTCATACCCTTATATACTAATACCCCCCCAAACTTTCAAACTTTCATTCCCTACGGGACAAGGCGCGGTAGTGTGGCTTCACCATTGATGCGATTGCAGAAACGATGAGCGTGGTCCAAAAGGCAAAGGCGTATAGCCACACCAAGCGACGGATGGTCACTAGATGTTAGGAACATCTTTAACTTTGTTAGATAGTTGGATGCCCTGGATACATTGAAAACCCTTTTCAAGCCCCAGAATATCTTTTACGACTTTTGAGCGACAGAAGCCTGATTTATGAGCTGGATGTACCGTTGAATAAGCGAAACTTTGAATAGGTATGCTATGCACCGAGCGAGAGACTTTATGACTGCTCATGGGCTTAGTCCAGCACTGGAGAAAACCGAAATGGTCATCTTGGCAAAAAAGAGTATCTCCAGAGTAAGGATCATCAGTATTAGAGACATGCTAATCGAATCGAAGCTGGGGCTACCGATCGACTCGGAGATGGGTTTCTCTGAGGAAATCAAGGCAACGGCTAGGAAAGCTGCATCAGGCGTATGGCTCTGAGTTGTGTTATGGCCAACCCATCAAGAAAGCGCCTTTTGATGAGTGCTGTAAGATCAGTGCTACTGTGCTACTATTCCAAAATAAACGAGACTTTTGTCATAAAAAATTTTGGTGGCGCTATATTGTGAATGAGATAGTGCGTTGGAAAGTTACATCCATCCCTGACTTCCAGTGAAAGTTTGGTGACATTTGGTTCAGTGGAAGCGAAGTTATTGCGTCTAAAGTGACAGTATGTTTGTGTCATCGGTACAAAAGTGAGTTTCGAACAAAGTTTTGTTTTAAAATCGGTAAAATCGTTTATCAAAACATTTGAATTGATGAAAAAAGTTTATGGCGATGATTGTCTATCTCGTGCTAGAATTCATGAGTGGTTTACACGTTTCAGAAATAGTCGTGCAGACATAAATGACGATGAACATACGGGTCGCCCAAAATAGTGATCATCGAAATTGTGCGTGAATTTATCAAAAATGAGCCGAAATCATCGTTGAAATTCATAGAATCGGAGTTAAATATCTCCAAAACATGGATTCATCGCATTTTAACCGATCATTTGGGCTTACGAAAGGTCTGTGCACGTTTTGTTCCGCACAAGTTAACTGATGACCAAAAATTGCTCAGAATTCAACATTCGAAAGACATCATTAAAGAGGCGAGAAAAGACGAGAACTTCCTTTACACCATTGTAACTGGTGATGAACCCGAAACCAAGCGTCAAAGTGCCCAATTAAAGGCCCCAGGTGAGCCACCACCCAAAAAGTCGCGTTTGGAGAAGTCAAAAATCAAGTTGATGCTTATTTGTTTTTACGATTCCGAGGGAATTATCCACAAGGAGTTCGTGCCAACGGGCCAAACCGTCAATGCAATTTTCTATCTTGGCGTTTTGAAGCGTTTGTTGCATCGCATTCGATGAGTTCGGCTTGAATTGAATACCGCGAAGGAGGAAGCTGGCGCTTATTGCATGATAATACACCATCTCATCGATCCACTCTTGTGACTGATTTTTTGACTAGAAATCGCATTTTAACCATCAATCACTCACCGTATCCACCTGATATGGCTCACTGTGACTTTACCTAAAATTGCATTTGGTCATGTAAGGAAAACGCTTTGCGTGCGTAGAGGATATCCAAACGGCTTGTACCGACAACCTGAAGGACATTCCGGCTAATGACCTGAAACACTCTTTCGAAAAGCTTTTGGATCGCGCAAAACAGTGTATCGAATTCGGAGCAGACTATTTTGAATAAATAAACTCGAATTAATCAGAACAAAGCTCCTGTTTTTTCTATTTTTGCTCTGTCTCGTTTATTTTGGAACGCTCCTTGTAGTACAGAGAAGAGGAGTGCTGAGGATTCTTCATATCCGACAGCCTCTGATTCACCGGCGAGAGCCGTTGCAGGCCTGATACCGATTCCCTCCTTGCTAGAGATTGGTGCCCTATTTGCCTGCGTCGAAACGAGGACATGGGGGAGACCCTTGTCCACAAGAAGAGACAGCGCTCACTCAACGATTGGCAGCAGTCTTGGGTAAATTGCATGAAGGGAAGGCGGACTGCGCGGCTCATCCCGGATCAGAGACCGTGGTTAAATCAAAGGCAACTGACTTCAGTGTTACCTGCACAAGATTGGCAAGTCAGTAGATTTTGCCCAGGAGAGAAATATGATGGAAAATGGGATAGGCTGCGACGGGACGGGAGAAGACAGGACAGCTCTCGCCGGACAGTATAGTTGCGGTGATGCTTGGATCGGTTGACAAATGGAACCATGTGGCACCTTATGTTTGGGAAGTCCTAAAAGACAAAAGAGACTCACAGCAGCCGGTGGCTTTGGGGCTGGAGGATCACTTATCTAACAATTCATCTTCCTCCCTCCCCTCCCGCTAGAGGAGGGATCCCCTAGCTTGGAGGCGCCAAACAGCGTAGCAAAACGTTCCAGGCTATGTTCTCAGGTTGACAGGGGAGTTGTTTAGTAGGTAGTCAGCCCCACGGTCAGTGCGTAAATGATATTCCCCTTCCAACGCAAAGAAACATTAAACAGAAACTTCTGAGTGGCTCACAATATTTGATAACTCTAGCTTCAGGTGCCGATGCCAATTGGGTATCGTTTACAAAATCTTTAAAAGTGCATGTTCCACTTAGCCAACATGCAAGATCTGCATTTACCGATCAGACTTTCCGAGCTTAAAAATTCATGTTTTATCAAAGAGTTCATTTATTGATGTGTAGTCCTGAGCTTCTGCATTATAGCGCAAGTGAAAAAGGTAATTGGTCGTTTCTGTAATATTTCGGGTTGAACAAAGTCTCATTGTGAATATGTCTCCATTTATGAATTACTATAAATTATTTGAAAATCTGAATGAAAAGTCGAAGAGAAATTAAAGTAAATTATTTTGTCAATGCTAATAAACATTGTGATACTATTATTTGATTTACTATTCTAGCTTTTTTACAAAACGCTTCCGCCAAGAGCACTTTCCCACTGCTTCAACTTATTTTCATTGACTTCCCCAATTGCCGATTGCTATTGTTAAAATATGAAATATCGTATTGCTATTATTATATTAAGGATAGCGAAGTTAAATATAAAATTTTATTTGTACATGTTATCAATGAGGACATTAATTATTCAATTTTCATTTTTTTTTTCTTTTTCCAGGTAAGAATCCAATGGGCTTTATCTAAGACTTGAGTTGAATTTAATAGTAAGTAAGAAAAAAAAATTCAAAAATAAAAAAAAAACTTTCAAAAGTGTGTAATAAAAAACTTCATGTGAAAACGACGATAACGACTATAAAATGCCTTAACAGGATGAAATAAAGCTAAAAAAGGAAAGCCCTGCAAGTTTATATTTTGTAACTGAAAAACTCTCATGTGTGTGCAAAAGGCAGCTTTTCTATGCTACTCTTGCTGTAAAATATCCTGTTTACATTCTTTTTATGATTTATACCACGCAAATTATTGTAAAATGTAAAAATATCGTCGAAACATAAATGAAAATAAGCTTTTTAAGAATTTTATGCATTATGGTACGCTTATCAGTGTCAGATTTCAAATATGCGTTAAAAACAGGTAAAGAAATTATTCTTGAACTATGAATTTGGGAGCATAATAATTTAAGCATTAGTCAAAAAGTAAAACAACAAATGGGGCACGCCTTGGGACTCGAACCATGGACTTCCGCGTGAGAAGCTAGCAGCTAACCCGTTCAGCCCCCAATACTGTTAAAATGATGGATATTATTATCGAACTAGAGCGAACTAGTCCGCGTGTGTAGTGGTTAGAACGGTCACCCCGTAACAGAAGGTCCCTGGTTTGAATCCCGTTGATGACAACGAGATTTGTTTCAAGTGATTCTTCGGACGAACTATATATAAGCCTCTTCAGTTATGATACGTATTGGTTTAAAATCTGAACGTATCGCATCTGAGTGAACGCATCAAAGACCAAAGCCTGGTACTGACTATATCACGTTCTCGGCTGCCAACACCTTCGATCAAGATACTGAGATACTTTATCTTAAAGCGAAGGCCTAAAAGAGGCTGTAGCATGTAGTATTTTAAAATGATGTTAATAGTGTCCGTAAAGGAGTCCAGTGTCGGTTTGCTGCCTCAGCGAGCGGAAATTAGTGCTACGTTGGAAATGGCCTTATCTGGGGACGCGTAAATGCGCTGGATAGCTAGCCTTGCGGTGTTGTGGGGCGGGTTTTCCCACAGCATAAGGACCTAGTACAAAATATTTTCGTACTTACAAATTAAGTGATGACTAGAGTCAACAAAAGACGCAGAAGCGATGTCCTAGGTAACATACTGAAAAGGATGACAGAGGAAACGCGATATGATGCCTTGGCCCATATTGGGTATGGAAGGCCAAGCATCCTTGCTTGGCATCAAAACAACTTGTAACATCAAAGGAAGAGAGAACTTCGCCCGATGGCTAGCTCATATTTACGAAAGAGCCTGCCAACGTTGCGGGCCCCATACCCGTTTGAGTTCAAAGTGGAAAGGCTGAGTGTTTATTTAACTGGATATTTCTTTAATTCCCTTTTTTTACGTAGAAACCAATGTAGATGTGATAACAATATACTCGTATTTGTTTTACGGAGACTATCGTACTTCTAAATTTTTGATAGCATTTGCATGTTCGTCATAAACAAGTTATTAGGGTAAACGCGGGAGAGTTGCCGCATGTTTTCAAAAAAACCTTGCAGTTTCGAAAAAAATAGATTTATTAATACTTTTTTTCTTGATTACAAAGTTAAAGCTGTGTAGATTATAAATATAAAAAAAAAAAAATTTCTTTGGTGTGGTGTTAATACGAAAAAAAAAATTATTTTCAAAATCAATACAAAGCGGTGTCTCTACTCGACCCCCCAATAGCAGTTGAAACTGCAGAAACAACATCTCCATCTGTTGAGACAACACCTCCAGCTTCCAACAATGTTGTTTCAACAGTTCCAGATTTCGACGTTGAGAAAAAATAGCTTGGTATCGTATTCGGGTCAAATGGAAAGATACCCGTAGCACTGAATCCACTCACAGCATTCCCTACGCAAGCGGCTTAAAGCCACGCTTTGCCAATGATTTCACCAGTTTGATAGCTTTACGTGGGCGAAAAAAAAACTCCCATCCATAGGCTGAAGAGCATGTGTGCAATGGCTAGGTAAACACATAAGAATAATGTCATTATCGTCAGCAACTTGGAGCATTTCTACGTCGGAGAGCAATGAGAGGTATGGCCGTCTAAGATTAGTAAACATTCTCCAATTGATTTATGCGGTATGAACTGCTCTTTCAGCCAACGAAAAAAACGGTCTGAATTGATAAATGATGATTTTTTGTTCATATATACGTTGGATCCTGCTGGTAGACCATCAGAAAGTTCCGGCTTTCTGTTGACACCTTTAAAAACTAACAAAGATGGAATGAAGCCACCATTTGCACTACAGCACACAATTACGGTTACATTCTCCCCTCGTTCTTTCGTAGTAATCAAATGGACTTCCTTATTTTCTTTTGACGTTATAACTTTTCCGAGTTTACTTAGAAGCTGCAAACCCATTTCATTCATATTAAATATATGCGAGGGCTGTTCTAAGAGACAATTTTCCGCCATCACTTTTGCCAGCAAGTCAAAAAAGTCTTTGACATCATCAATATTCATTCCTCTAGCTCTGGAGAGCGAAAGTCCTTCCGCCTGCCGAAGTGATAGTTCAGGGTTCCTCCTAAAAAAAAGGCTGCAACCAGGCGACTCCGGCCATTGCTGTACGTTCACAAAACTTGTGTCGAATATTTAGATTTTCAGCAAATTTGTAGGCAATAGCTCTGACAGTTTTCCTGGCTGGAGCAAATCCAGAGGCTGACAGCCGTTTAATATGTTCCACTTATTTTTTTTCATTTGAATTTCCTAGAATACTGGCAAAGTATTTCATTTTTAAATTAAGATAAGTTGAAGATTTACGAAAAAATACGTTTTATATCAATTTCAATAAAAACAGTTGAACTTGCCTTGAGGCCCAAGACTGCCTTTCTCCTTGTTGCCTGGTATCATTCTACGGTTTAATGTTCGAGGTGGTACATGAAAGCGCCGTTGAGCTTCTCTTTTACCAATTTCATCCGATTTAACTTTAAGGACCGTCTCAAGGAGTTGGTCTTCGGTCCAAATTCCTCTGCTCATTGGGGTTGATGATCTTTTATACGCATAGGGTATCCGTTTGAATAAGTCAGACTTAATACCTCTGAACAAAATGAAAAAAAAAATTATTAGTTCATACGTCGATATGGTCCGTCCAATTTGAAGGCAGAGACACCTCATATGCGGCATCTATACCAAAACATGAAGCGGCATCTCTTCTTTTTAGTTAGTACAGATGCCGCACGCCTTTCCAAATAACACAAAATATGTAATAGATTCAAATCTAACCTTATATGTTCACAACGACGCAAAATTATTCCCAAAAGCTGTAACTGCACAAAAAATTCGGCGAACGGTGCAAATTCACGAAGAAAACAGATAAACTTTCAAGAGCAATTTTCAGATACGCAGAGCTAGAATGGCATTTTCCGATTCACCAATTGCACTGGCTAAATGCTTAACACACGACTGCACTGAGATAATGACGTTTGCATACTATTTGGAGTTTATGGCGCTGAATATGGTTTGGGTGAAATTTTAGAGCACGTGTGGCATCTCTCCAGGCGCGGCATCTCACACGCATTTACCCTAGTCAGTTTAGAAACGAGTAATGTTCAAGTAGCCTGAACCACTAAAATCCTCGTTAATTTTTAAAGTTTGACATAAAACCATCATCGAAGTACGAGTATGAACCAGGTGGCACATTATGCTCGGGCAGTCCTAAAATATAAAAGGGACTCACAGCAGCCGGAGGCGCTGGGGCGGGGGGATAGCTCTTCTGGCATTTCCTCTTCCCCCTCTCCCCTCCCGCTAGGAAAGGGACTCCCCAGCTTGAAGGCGCCCCACGGCGTAACAAAACGAGACCTGGCCCGAAGTAATGTGTCAAACGGTTCCAGGCTGGGTTCTCAGATTGACAGGGGAGGTGTTTAGTGGGTAGTCCAAGGGTATCCTCTATGGGAGTCCCACACTGCCAGACTCGGCGGGCGTAAATGCCTTCACCTCCCTACCACAATAAAAAAAAAAGTATGAAGGGGTTAGGATTAATGAGAAGAAATTTTCGTTTCTGGATTTGTGTAATGTGCTACAAAGGTATCCGTTATTTACAATAAGCGCGTTGTTTCGCTGCAGTTGCTGAGATTCCTCGTTTTACGTTGATAGTTTACCACAAGTGCTGGACGACGCTGCAGTTTTATTGCAAGCCACAGCGCCAAAGAACATCATAGAAGCAGCAAACAACTAAAAGTACCCGCACAGCCGGATGAAAATGGAGGTCCAAATGGTTGTGAGTTCTAACTTCAGTGTTGAATGGCACGCGTATATCCGTAATGACGCTGAATGCGTTTTATGTACTCGTATATCACATGAGATGGAAGAGCTGTGGAAGTTAACCAAGTGAGAGTAGCAGTGTCGCACTTATCGACATTAGTTTACTATGAGCCGTAGCTAAATTTACAAAAAAAATCTCAAAGCTAAAGTGCTGGCGATGTTTGATTCTTCCACACTTTTTTCATAACAATTTACTGTCATTCACTTCACCAACCAAAAAATATATATGTATTCGTTGACTCGCAGTTCTCTTCGATCAATTATTATTAATTATTATCAATTATTCTTGCCATCTTCTATGAACACATTACTATTGTAGTGAATAAGGTATAGATATATGTCCGTAAGGACTGCAGCAATGGTCTGCTGCCTCGGCGAAAGAGGATGTTGAGATCCGCCGAGATTTGGCCTTGTAAAAGGACGCGTGAATGCACTGGCAGGCTAGCGTTGCGGTGTCGTGGGCGGGTTCTTTTCCCCAGCACAAGACGCACTACAAAAAAATATTTTTCGCATCCACGAATTTCCGAGAAAGTTCTATCATTATCGACCGGAGTCGAAAAAAGGAGGTAACCTACTAAGGGCTATTCAATTGCTGGTTCAGAGGACAAATAGGGCCTTAAGAAAACGGACGGACTGACAGAGACTTCGTCGTTACCGAGGATACTTATGCCCCAAAAATAAGAGTGGGGCATCCGGATGGAAGCGGTGCCCCCTCGCACCCTCCCAACCGGATCAAGATCCAAACGTAGACGTGGCCATGTATTTCCCATTTGAGTGAAAAACTCATACAAACATAATTTGCATAACTCTTTCCCTAAAATGAGGAATAGAAACGTAACCTATTTATGCCATAGCGTTATGCAATGAAATCACATAACCCTATATCATATAAGGGCACGCGAGCGGAAGGCCACTCTACCCGGCAAGAGCCCCTGTTAAGCAAAAAAAGGAAAGAGCGCGTCTGATGGCTAGCCCATTTCAGCGGAGATGCCTGTCATCGATGCGGGTCTTGGACCCGGTCAGGTTTTCAAAGAAAAAAGGGAAAGACTGAATCTTCAAGTTTTAACAATCCACTTATTTAGTACTTCGAATTATAGGAAAAAACCATAATTTGTTGGATGAGAATAAGTATCATAAGTTATAAGTTAAATTGCTAAGTAGAGATATAAATGGTGAAAACGGGAAATTAAAAAATATTATTTTTTAAGGTTTACTACTGCAAAAATTTTAGGAAGAATAAATGCATTTATTCTTGTACAAATATTTAAAAAAAAACCAATTTTATCAAAATGTGGTTCATTGGTTTTTGTTTATTAATAGTATTCACCAATTGTTGTTTTATAGCAAGAAAAAAAAATTCTAAAAAACTTTAATTAATTGCACTTACACCTGTATCATTCATCCAGTTGACTCTTCGAAAAAGTCAATTTTGTTTTTAAATTAATACCTGTGTACAACACCAATTTTCAGCTACAGGTGTATTTACTTCTGGCAATTGGGAAAACGGCACTCGACTAACCGCCATTGTATTAGTTGATGAATGGAGGGTGGACGTAACTCTAGCAGTTTGGCCTGCCGGACATTCATTAGCTACTGGCAATCCTTGTAAGAGCCATTCTCACATGTGAAAGACTTCCGCCTGTTGATGCTGGAGTTCTTCTGGTGCCGAACCTACTCTACGCTCGATATAACTGCCCAGGTTGAGTGCCGTGCACTGCCATACGTCGCGAATAGCCAGGCGATTGTATTTATAGCGTCAGTTCAGAGACGATGACCGTAATCTTCAGCGGTACTAACTTTACGATGACTTCTTATCTGTGGTTAGGTTGGATGCATCGGTGAAATTTTTCGAGGAGTTCGCGAGTTGGAAGTAATACAGGCAACGAGTCTTTCGCGGAAATTATTATGTGCATCGATCAAATCAGTACCGTGTTGGGGTAAACCAGAGAGGAAACACCACACAAAATCGATTCAGCTGTTCGGAAACCGCTCACCCGCTCCCCTACTTGTTTTGCAATAAATAAGATCCAACTCCTTTCTGCATCTCAAAATGTTTTAAGCCGCTTAACTTGGAAGCCTTTCGGGTCACAAATCGCAGAAACTCACAAAGTTTCCACCGTAACACTAATTTTCATGACTTTTCCCCAAAATCAGGTCTTGGATTTTCCCATGCAACGACAGAGGAGCCTTGGACTGAGTGCAGGCCACTAACTCGAAAGGAATCGATTTCGAACAACCGTATCTTTTTAGGGACTCGAAGGATTCCGCTCTAACTGAGAAATTCAACACCAGAAATTACTCCCGCAATGTCCAGATCCGATAACTTTCCAGCGACAGCCGTTTTGTTTATCGTTACCAAATCGCGAATGCAACCCAGAAGTGGATCTACTCACCACAGTTCACAAATAAACTGGAAATTGCACTTGTTCGACAGCTTTCTCAGTTACCATTTCTTCGCTCGCGAAAAATCTTCTTGGCTGCACCGCCAACACTTGAGAGTAAATTATACAGATTTTCACTCTCATATGTCAATTCATCTGTCGAATTTTCTTCACTGACATGTTCTTTCCATGACATGTTCTTTCCATTTTCAGATTTCTTGGAACTAAACTTCATTGATTCACATCAGAAAACTTTTCTAGAAGCCAAGCTTACGGATTCTTAATAAACTCAACTCAGCCGAGCAAATTGAAAATATGTCTTGAAAACTAGCGAAGCTGATTGATCATTGCAACACATTCTCCTTCACCCATCGACAAATTAAACTGCAGAAATCAAAAATTCACATTATTTCAAAGAAATGTTATTGAAACACGCACATTGCTTTTATTTTGTGCTCAACACTCGTAATTTTTTGCAAGAACGGAACAAAAGGGAAAAGCGCACTGCACAAAACTTGAGATTATCCTTCTCATTTAATTTTTATTAGGAACTGGTTCGATCTATTGAAAACTCGTCTTGATATAATTTTGAAAAACTTCTGAACACACGATAGCAAATACATCCAAGCAAGTCAGAACTGTTCAAATAAATCTTTCGAAACCATATTAACCCGGATAAACGTTTTTCACACACTTTCTTGATATTGATTCCATAAAATTTTGTAGACAGCACTACATTTGTGGTCACTTCATTGTTTTCTTCTTGTGGATCGCGTTTTCCCGACGTTCTCCCCGTGCCGTTCAAAAGCAGACTCCCCGTTTGCTGCTTGTCGTCGCCTTACGGGACCGCTCAAAAACCAGTCGACGAGCATCCAATCCACTTTCCATGGTATTGTGAAAGTGCAATCGTGGAAGCGCTCCGTTGGAAAGGGGGTTGCCGCTTGTCCAGATTTCAATTGCAAATTTAAATGATGAAGATTATTTTAAATTTACAATTGAAATTTGGAACAGCAATATGCTGGTTTTCGAGCAGTTTACTTAGGCGACTGCTCGATTATTACACTATCTCTAAACCTTAAAGAATAAAAAACTATTGTGTAGATTGCAATTCAATTTTGCGGCTCCAATGCACCGTATGTATCGGTTAATATCTTCAGAATTCACCATTGGATTCTAATTCTGCTCCGATAAATTATAGTCCAATATACTGTCAGCCGTCCGTGACACCAATATTGACAATCAAAATATGCACCGCCTAAAATCTTGCTGCAAAAGCTGGAACCGGAATTTCTCTTCACCGTTGGTGGGAACAGGACTCTTCTTTTCATCTCCGTTTGAATGGTATGTCCGGGCATACATACATACATGAAAAAGCAAAAAAATAAATAAATGAGTGAACTAAAAACTTGACTCTATAAAGTTGACCAGTCAAAAGCTATGTATGTGTTTTGTCCTTTCACGAGTATCGTTTTTTGTGAAAATTAGTATACCAAAATAACACTATCCTAGTTGCTGTGCAAGAGCAAAGACATCAAATGCACAAAAGTTACGTCCTGCTAATTAGTTATGCCACTGAAAACAGTGTGTCATTGCTCGGGAACTTTGGAAAACGGACCCAGTCCAATGAAACTGGGCAAACAATGCAATTACAAATTATGCCGCCCTCGTCCTGTTTGCTAACAAAACTAGGCAAACCAGACATAAAATCGCAATTGTAAACAAGGACTAGGATAACACTAAAACTTGGCATCGGTCTCAGTTTCGTCCTGCTGTTGCTGTTGAAGGTGAAGATGTCTGAGTACACTTCACATCACGTAATACGTGTGGGGAATAGAATACAGAATAGAAATCCCCAATGCCACCGTTATACATATACCGCCAAGTTGATGCAACCCGAAAATTATATGCAAATATTCCTATGGAGAATCAAGTGCGGGGGTGGTTGATAGCAAGCTGTCGAGTTTCCCGAGCTGGCCGAATAAGCGGGTTGACTCATTTCACTCGATGAAAAGGGTTGGAGCGACGAGATGATGAACATTTCGCTTTTGTCGTTACAAAGTTGGAAGCGTTTCTCATTAAAATAAATCAATATTTTGCACATTATTTGTGAAACGACAGAATGATTACTTTGAATTAAATTTGATGTGTGCCAAGGTTGGCATGGATGTTGGTTATTTTGTTAACTGGAATTAATTAACGCAAATAATGGTGGCAGCAAATGGGGCTCTATCGATTTACCGACGACAGCTGTTTCGACGCTTTCTGCTTAGACGGTCTTGCCCGGCACGTCGCCGTCGAGAGGCAACGAAAAGAATATTAATGAAATAACTCGGGTCATGGTTGGGAACGAGTCCTTTTCTTTAGTCCTTCCTATTTTTGCTTTTTTCTTTAGGAAACGTGAATTCGACAAATAACAAGTTATGATAAATGTGCGGTATCATAACACTTCATTGGAATATCGCGTGTTTTATGATGAATGGCATTCATTATTATGAATCAAAATTATTTTACAAAGTCTATTGACACGTTTTCGGTTTGAATTAATGTAATCATGTGTTTATAGAGCGGTGAACGTATTCTGTTGCTATTACTCGTATAAATGTAAGGAAAAGTGGAGTGTAGCTAACACCGTAGATTACTCATTTGGCGTTTAGGCTTTTCCTATTATTTGAAAATGATATGAGAAATTATAAATAATTATAGTGTAGTGGTTAGAGCACTCATCCCGTAACGTCCCTGGTTCGACTCTCGTTGTTGGCAACGAGATTTAATTCGAATGGTTCTTTGGACGGACTATAAGCCCGTTCAGTTATGATACGTGCTGGTTTAAAATCAGAACGTATCGCAACTGGGTGGACGGACACACTGCTAAAGCGTTATACTGACCATATCACCTTGTGGAGTGCCAACATATTCGATCATGATAATGAGATACTCTAACTATCTCTAAACGAAGCCCCGACAGGGGCTGTAGTGCTACGAAAAAAAAAGAATATTTGATGGAAAAAAAAACAAATCGCAGCAGCAGGAGAGTGCCCCTATCAGAAGGGTTTTGCAAATCAATTAGTAATTCGAACAACGTCTTCTGAAGATCAAAACTTGACTCATACGAGGTGTGCTCAAAAAGTATCGCGAATTTTGAATTTTCGCGGGCTACGTATATTCGAATTTCGATTTTTTTGTGGCGTTATGTTGGTACTCATGTCTGTCACTTATGCCGACAAGCTCGGCCATTTTGAATGTTCACTTAATTGGTGATAGCTGCTTTACTTGCACGTGTTTTCAATCGTCTTCGATTTTTACTTATTCAAAAAAATGGATCAAAGAACGTGTATCAAATTTTGTGTGAAAAACGAAATTAAGTGCGCGTGTGCATTCCGAATGTTGACTGTGGCATACGGAGAAGCTACCTTGGACCGAAGCAACGTTTATCGGTGGTACAAAATGTTTTTAGAAGGCTGAGAAGATGTGAACGACGAAGAGCGTGCCGGACGCCCGAGCACTTCAACAACAGACGAAAAAATTAATGAAGTGGAGAAAATGGTATTGGCCAATCGTCGAATCACCGTTAGAGAAGTTGCTGAGGACCTAAACATATCGATTGGCTCGTGCCATTCGATTTTTATCAACGATTTGGGCATGAGACGGGTCGCCGCGAAATTCATACCAAAATTGCTCAATTGCGACCAAAAACAGCAACGCATGAACATTGCTAATGAGATGTTAAACTCTGTCCGCGACGAACCAAATTTGCTTCAGAGGGTCATAACTGGTGACGAATCGTGGGTTTATGGTTATGACGTGGAAACCAAAGCTCAATCATCTCAATGGAAGCTGCCGCATGAACCAAGACCGAAAAAAGCGCGCCAAGTTCGGTCGAATGTGAAAGTTTTGCTGACAGTTTTCCTCGATTGCAGGGGCGTGGTGCATCATGAGTTCTTGCCACAGGGAAGAACGGTCAATAAGGAATATTACCTACAAGTTATGCGCAATTTGCGCGAAGCAATCCGCCGGAAACGCCCGGATTTGTGGGAGGACAAAAATTGGCTTTTGCACCACGATAACGCCCCTGCTCACACATCGTTGCTTGTGCGCGACTTTTTGGCCAAAAACAACACACTAATGATGCCGCAGCCACCGTACTCCCCAGATCTGGCCCCCTGTGACTTTTTCTTGTTTCCTAAACTGAAGAGGCCCATGAAAGGACGACGTTACGCTACGCTTGACGAGATAAAGACGGCATCGAAGGAACAGCTGAACAAGATTAAAAAAAATGATTTTTTGAAGTGCTTCGAAGATTGGAAAAACCGTTGGCACAAGTGTATAATATCTCATGGAGATTACTTTGAAGGGGACAAAATAGATATTCATGAATAAATAAATAATTTATTCATGAATATCTATCATCTATCACCTCGTACGTGTAGGAGGGGGGACCTCAAAAAACGGGAACTGTGTTATAACTTGTTATTTATTAATTTTTTTACACCAAATTTTTATCACCTTTGAAGTAACCCCCATTGACTGTAATACACTTATTCAATCGTCTCTTCCAATGTTCAAAAAGTTTAAAATTCACTTTTTTATGTTTTTTTATACCTTCCAACGATTTTTGTTTCACCTCTTCTACAGTCTCAAAACGTTTTCCTTTCATGTCCCTTTTGAGTCTAGGGAATAAAAAAAGTCACAGGGGTCAAGGTCCGGCCAATAGGGGGGATGGTGGACAATCGGTGTCATGCCGTTTTTGGTCAAAAACTTCTTCTCGGATAGCGCTGTGTGGGCAGGTGCGTTGTCGTAGTGGAAGAACCAATCCCCTGTGCGCTAAAGATCCGTCCTTTTTCTCCGGATGTTTTCCCTCAACCTCTTCGACACCTCCAAATAGACCGTTGAACGTTTGGCCTGGAGGAACAGATTCTGCGTGCACAACACCTCTGCAATCGAAGAAACAAATTAGCAATGCCTTGATGTCCGACTTCACTTGGCGTGCTTTTTTGGAAAAGGAGAGAGAGGTGTCTCCCATTAGCTTGATTGCTGCTTTGTTTCGGAGTTGTACGTACGTCTTCATTCAACTGATTTTGTAACTCAAGAGAGGCCTGAAGTCGACGCTCCCTTTGATCGTCAGTAAAAAGGCGAGGAGCAAATTTGGTTGCAGTTCTTCTCATGGTCCAATTTTCGGATAAAATCATCTAAATTGAACTCCATGACAATCCAGACATCTCACAAAGCTCATCGATGGTTCGGCGACGGTCTTCACGAATAGGAGTGTTTATTTTTTCAACGTTTACGTTCGCTTTTGAAGGTAAGGGGTGCACAGAACGAGCTTGGGTTTCAATTGACATTTCTCTGTTTTTGAAACGCGAAAACCACTTGTAGACACGCGTTTTACTCAAGGTATTATCCCCATATGCTGTTTTCAGCATCTCAAGGGTTTCCCCAGGTGTTTTTTCTAACAAAAAACAAAATTTCTCGGCCGCGCGTTGCTCTCGGCACTCAGCTGTCTCACTTTTTTGCCGATACGAAAAAAGTGATTTCACTGGGAAAATTCCCACACACGAACGGATACACTCACAGCGACCAAATTTCGCACACTGGCTAAGGAGAGTCACCGCTTCGAATAACCCAATCCTCCACTCCGCCCCCCATCTCCCACTCGATTCCCGTTACTTTTGGGCTCCCCACTCGTCAGATTTCATGAGCTAAGCTGGAAAAACATAAGTTATTGACAAGTAGTATTCCGGATTCAACGATATGTTGAAGATCGAAAAATTATTGGCAAGAATCAACGAAAGTATAAGATTTCTGCAACTATGCAGGAAGCGGAAAGTGATCCCGAAGTCGCATCAGATTCATGGGAAAATTAGACCTCGCATCGACGCTAACTTGATAAAACGCATGGAACTACAATTATTAAACGACTCTATTAGCAAGTTACATGCTTGCAAAGCTGAAATGAATTTACGCGCATATAGCACGCACCTGCTATTTGCAAAGCAAGCAACGTCAATAGGAGCCCCGTTAGAACAAATGTTGGCGAAAATCCACAAGGCATATGAATGTGAAGTCATAAAAAAAAACGAAAATTTCAAAAGAAAAAGTGGAACCAGTTAGTAGATCAATACAAAAACAAAGAATCAACGATACCGATCTTACCCGATTTCATAGTGAATAAATCCTCGATTGAACTTACGCCGGAACAAATAAAAGTGTTGAGCCACGGCCTTGGATATGTTGTTCGAATACCCCCCTCAACGAACGACATAGTGGTTAACTTAGAGGCTGGTATCAAAAACCTCAATAATGATATCAAGGAAGAAATTCATTGTGGCCTATCTAAAATAATGAAGAAGGAGGATCATAGCAAACCCGCCGTGAACCGACAAGGGTTATCAACCGTACGGCAACTGAAGGAACTACCCGCATACTTTCTGAAAGCAGACAAGAGCAATAATCTAGTCATCATGGATAAAGTCGACTATGATAACACTGTGCTCAGCAATCTGGCGAGCTGAGGAATGATCCGCTACCAGAATCCGTCAAACGTGTCGACCGAGCACTTAAGGAAGCCCGCAAGGTCCCAAATTGAAAATGGCTCATCCGTCATCACGGACTACAACTCACCAACCTATAGCATCGCCAAACGGTTTGTAAAACAGTTTACGGATCTAGGCGACATATATAGCAAAGTCGCTGTAAAAAACTCACCTGACCTCATAAGCAAGCTACAGACTATAGGAAAAATTTACAAAAACGAAATGCTAATATCGTTTGATGTGAAATCAGTGTTCCCATACCCACCGGTAAGCACGTAATATACCAATTAGAAGTTTAGCTCCAGAAATTCAGGAATACAAGGAAATGGAATAAGAAAGTGAATACATATAAAAACCTAACCTTGCTCTGTATGAGCGAAAACTATTTCACGTTCCGAGAAAAATTCTTTAAGACAAAGCAGCAGTCGCAATGGGCAATCCCCTTTCTTCACTATTAGCGGATGTCTTCATGGAGTACATCGAATCAATCATGGAAGAATCAGGCATCATGCCGAAAACATGGTTTAGATATGTGGACGGCGTACTGGCCATAGTTCCAAAGGATCAAGCTGGTGACATTCTCGATGCGATCAACAAAATTTATCCAAAAATTCAGTTCACTATGGAAAAGGAGACAAGTGGAAGATTACCGTTCCTGGACCTCGTCATCATTAACACCAACGGGACAATCGAATTTGAACTTTACAGGAAGAGTACTTCTACTAAAAGGACTTTACCAGCAACATCAGGACATCCAATAATGCAAAAAAAGACAGCCTACAACAGTTGGATACACCGGCTTGTTACCTATCCCTTAACGGAAAATGCATACGATATGGAAAAAGCATATATTATGGATACTGCTATCAAAAATGGATAAAGCCCTAATACCATCGAAAAATTAATAGCCAAAAAACAACAGCATGCCTTCAGAAATAAGCATACGGCTCTCTGTAAACAAGAAAACGCTGAAAACACCAAATGAATAAGCATTCCATTTCAAACGATTTGACATCAACATGACAGCTTCCCCCAGAAACGCGACTCTCAAAAATCTACTGGGCAACGAAAAAGACCCCCTGAAAAGTAACGAAATGAGCGGCATCTACCAAATTCAGTGTAATGATTGTGAAAAATGCTATATTGGTCACCACACGATTCCAAGAACACATGAATGATGCGAAATACGGAGTCTCAATACGGTGCGATCGACAGTAGTCGTACATATAACTGATAATGAACACAGCATAGGAAACGATAGCCTTCAACTCCTGAAATATGTCAACCGACCTTATACATTGGACGCTTGGGAAAGCCTCTACATAATGCAGCAAAACCCCCAAACACGTATGAGCACAGACGAAGGCAACTGCCCATCGAAGTTAATTAAGAGACTAGCTAAAAAGAACCGCAGATCACCCTAATTAGTTAATTACTTAAATATTCCGTTATTCTTGTATCTTTAATTGTACTTTCATTCAATGTCTCATTTAATGTTGGATCATTCTTATCTCTTTAATTTTATTTTTATTTCTTAAATTTTATGATTGTTTAAGACCGTTTAGTACCTTAAAATCTCGTAGCAATTAAGATCAAATTGTATTGCCAATGATTTTAGTATCAATGGACTGAAGAAGAGAGCAAGTATTTCTCGAAATGGCCATATCCATCTTTTAAAAAAAGTTGGATAGGTTTCAAGATAACGGATAAGTGGATTAGTGCATTGATGCTGTCTGGATTACCGGATAAGTATGCTCCAATGATAATGGCCATCGAACACTCGGGGATTGACATAACCGCAGATATTATTAAAACAAAGTTTAATGGATATGCATTCTGATGTAGGTGCTATCTCCAGCTACGAAAATGCAATTTCCGCAAAAAAATCTCCGAATTCGCAGGGTCACAGATATGGCAGCACCAAACACGGCAGCTATCTTGGTATGAAACAATCGTGAGACGTCAAAAATGTCAAAAATACAAAAAGTGTCAATTGTAAACATACCGGTCACTTCAAAAATCAGTGCCCAAACTTGGATAAAAGCAAAAGAAGACAATCAAACGCTTTTAGTTTTGGGCTGAGGCTGTGAATACTTCGGTATACTTAAGAAACAGATTTGTAGTTTCCGGACTGAATGATAAAACACCTTATGAGGTCTGGACAGGTAAGAAGCCGAACTTGTGTTATTTACGTGTATTTGGAAGTACTGTCATGGTGCATGTCCCAAAAGAAAGACGGAAGAAGTGGGACAAGTAGGCAAAGCAATTTATTCTTGTAGGCTATGTTGAGAATGTGAAGGGATACAAAGTATATGATCGTAATACTAATTCTGTGAGCATGAGTAGAGACATAGTCATTATGGAGCATCCAGACCAGAATACAGTTGATACTAGAGTGCAGTGTAAACCTTTACCAGATGCATCGGAGAACAGGCCAGATGTGTCAGAAGACCAGCTCAGAAACATCCGCTTCTGAAGAAGAGGATGACAATGAAAGCACTTTTGCACCAGATCTAGAAGCTTCTTTGGTGAATACTGATTATAATTATTATGATACCACCTCAGACTTAGAGATAACACCAGTGAACCCAAAAATTGAAGAAATCGGAAAGAGAATTAGAAGAAAACCAGAGAGATATGGTATAAACAATTTGGGTCTTGCAGAATGACAAAAAAGAAGTGATGGAGGACACATCACACTTGAAGAAGCTTTGCATGGTCCTGAAAATCAGTTCTGGAAGTCCAAGGTAACTAAGATCCTCATTCCAAGGAGTAGTTTGCCCTAAAAAACTTATTGGTCGCTTGGGTAGGTAAGCAGGCTTACGCTTCCTGGTGAAGTATATTGACTTCGTTTTTCATCATTAATTTTAATTTTCCATCTATTGTAGTATTGATAAGTAAGTTCTAACGCGGTTTCAAGGCTGGTAATAATGGATGTTGGATCTGCGCCTATGCTGTATATGCAAATGTCGTCTGCGAAAGCTGCAACTTGGCAGTTTGGTAAAGAAGAGAAGTCAGACGTATAGATGTTATATAGAGATGGGCTTAGGCAGGAGCCTTGCGGAACACCGGCAGTTATACTTTTCACTGGGGAGATGCTTTCCCCTACTTTGACCTGGAACTTCCTATCAGTTAAAAATGCTTGTAAACAAGTATGGGGGTGTGTTATATTTCTGAAGTTTATAGACCAGAGCATCATGCCAGACTGTATCAAAGGCTTTTTCTATGTCCAGTGTCACCAAACCTACAGACAATTTACTGTACAACGCTGCTTTGACGTCCTTCGTAACACGGAGAAGCTGATGCTCTGTCGAATGTCTGTTTCTGAAGCCAAATTGGTAATCAGGTAAGATATTATTGCTAGCCATTAAATTATTTAATCTTTTCAGGACTATTCTTTCAAAGAGCTGGTAGTAAGCTAATGGGCCTGTAGTTGTCGGGAGAGTGCGGTTCTCTTCCAGGCTTCGGAATAGGTATGGCTAGAGCTTGTTTCCAGATGGCTGGAAAGAAGGAGAGCCTAAGGCAAGCGTTGAATAGGTGGCATAAGAATACTATTCCTTTTTTGGGTAAATTTTTAAGAACTATATTCGGCAGGCCATCGATACCTGGAGATTTGCCGTTTTTAATTTTTTTAAGTAAACCTATTAACTCCCTGGTTTTTATTAATGCACCAGGAGGAACAACATGCTAACAAATCTAGACTACAACTCGCGGAAAGTCTGGTTTTTAAATAGAATTTTTAAGCGAAAGTATCATGCGCTACCGTATTCGATTACAAATAACAACGAAGAGCATATTTACTCTAATCAAGGAAAAGCAGATATACTTGCAGATAAATTTAAGCAGTTCCATAATATCTCCAATAGGTTCTGCAACAATTTAGCAGAAATGATGGTGGCTAAAGCTTTGGAACAACAACCTAAACAAACATTAACATATTTAAGTTTCTTAAATTCTATAATTATCTTTGTGTTCTCAGGCAATACCTTAAATGCATGTGTAACTTCATTCAGACCAGCACTTCTGTACAAATCTAATTCGAAATGGATGGTATTATGTAAAAAAAATTTGTCATAAGTCAAAAATAAGTAAAACTGTAGCCTGTAAGTAAACCCGTGAATTTGGTTTTAGCCAATTCATAGTATAAAGTTCCTCTTGGCGAACCCCATTCAAAATTTCAAAATAAATTTTTGCCACTGAAGTCATTTCTGATATATCTACTTTCGACGATTTTTCAAAATGAAATGTTTTTTTAAAAGATAAATCACTCCAAACAATTGACATTTTTTGCTGATGTCTTTGTGCTAACGTCTTACGAATATTGATAAAATTATTTATACCAGCGCTTTCCTCAGTGAAAAATCGATGTTTACCTTCATAGCACATCATCCAAGTATGAACGATTGGTCCTAACTTTTTAATTATTAAAGGATAGTGTGTCAATATGTGATGTTTTGGAAGTAATGGAAACTTCAAATTATTGATAATGAAACATAAATGATTTGCTATTGAGTCTTTTGGTACTTGAATAGAACTCTTCGGAATGCACGGTGAAAGTAAAAGATACAATATTTTTATTAAAGACGTGATTCCCACCCAAAGATCTGGTATTTTAGGTTGAATATCTATAAATATTAATGGAAAATACAGAATCAAACACAAACTTTGTGACGCCGAAAGCCCTATTGAGGTTCCAGATTTTTCAACGTTTATTGAGGACGGAATATTTTCTCGCTGAAGGTCTCCAAAATTAAACGAAGATATTTTTCTATTTACATCGATGGAACTTATAACTTGTTTGTCTGGAGCAAATTGTAGCACGTGTTTAAGAATAAATGGTATAGCTCCTTCTAAAATGTCATGCATCAGATCGACATTATTAGATTCGATTACATCATAAATTTTTGAAGAGCTCAACTTTATATGAACATTGGGAACCAAAAAAAGATTTTTGAATAAACTATTTTTAAAAATTATTTTCAGTGTATCAATAATTGATATATTGAAACGTGCACTGTTTAAATATTAGTATAGAAGAATTTTGTTTATTAATAAATTTCTTATCCCAGCGACCGCCAATACTTTTCATTCATTAGAGGCCATTTCCTTTTTTCTTTTATATGATGTGAAATAGCTTAGCTCTGTCAAAATCTCTAACCTTGTATTCCTCATAACCTTAAGTAAAGTTCCATCATCATTTTTTGTGAAGCAGATATGATGGCTTCAATTGCCTTAAATGCTTCTGAAAAAACATCTTTTGTGGCTTCGACTATTTTATCAACATTTGTTTGAGTAATTGCTAAGGACATAAGCAAGCACGACAATTTTGACATTGTTTCGGATAATAAAGTTCTTTGTTTAACTTTTTTTTTTTGAAGAGAGTGTACCTGATTGTTATTGCTTTGATTTTCAATATGTAATTTCTGAGAAATGTAGTCCGCGTGGCTTAGTGGTTAGAGCACTAAGCCCGTAAGCGGAAGGTCTCTGGTTCAAGTCTCGTTGGCGTCAACGAGATTTAGTTCGAGTGGTTCTTCGGACGGACTATAAGCCTGTTCAGTTTATGATACGTGCTGGTTTGAAATCAGAACGTATCGCACGGCCAAAGCGTGATAATGATCATATCACCTTGTGGAGTACCGATAGATTAGATCATGATAATGAGATACTCTAACTATCTCTAAGCGAAGGCCCGAAAGGGGCTGTAAGGCTACGAAGAAGAAGAAGAATTTCTGAGAAATATGTTCTTGCTGAGTTGATTCTTTAGATTTCGTAGCGCTTTAACCGTGTTGAATTTGAATTTTCAAATTTTCAACAGATGCTACCGGAGAAAACTCCTGCTGATTTAAATTTTTGCATTGTGCTGCATGTCTACGAAGCCCACTATAAAAGTAGAATTCTCTATCACATATTTCAGATACAATACACTTTAGAGTAATGCCAGATTTATCGTCTAAAAAATGGGGATTTCGGAGGTGAAATATAACAAAAGATATTTGCCTGAATTTCGTTTTACATATAAAGCAAAAATAATCCATTTTGATTTTTAAAATCGCAAAAATATTTTTAACTCGGGAAAGATGTACTCGTCAAATTGACGCGAAGATTTAATCTTACACATATACACATATAATAATAAAAATCTTAATCTTATGCATATATAGATATACTATGTTAAATTTCCGTATAGCCTTAATCTTACGTATACATCTGAGTGACGATTCGAGAAGTAAATGGTTATGTTTTCAGAATTTTAAAAAGGAATCTCCAGGCTATCAAGCTTATTCTTAAATTTAGAATCTATTTCTAACTGTCGTGTCGTTGAAACACAATCAGTTCTTGAAATTTTATATATAAATATGGAAAGAAAATTAAAAAGGTTTTTTGTGCTTTGTTCGAATTCAATATCAAAATGTAAAAGCTCTTAAAAAGCAGATCAACTCCTTGCATAAAATTATAATCAAAAGAGATACTTAAAATATGATTGTCTATACGCACGAAGTACTGACTTATTGCCAATTTGTTCGGACCAACTGCAATGATAACAGGTTGCTGTGAAGACACCGAATAGTTCTCCTGTGTGTGTGCTAGTTAACCTAGAAACCAAAACAAAAGACTTTATGAGTTTGAACATAATATGCTAACGTATTTTACCTTTTCAAAATGGATAAATTTTTGTATTGCCTTCAGAAAGTTAGAACGCTTTAAGAGCTTCCCCTTGACTCCCAATGCAGTTGATGGTAGCAACTTGAAAAGACACAGGAATGGTCTTATTTCTGAACTACAATCTGTAATTTAAAAATAACATTCTCATAAACTGTAATGAATCACAAACAAATTTTTTACCACTTATAGAAGTTTCAGTAGAACCCGTTCATTCCTTTTGAATTTCTTCAACAATTACTTATACTTATGCAACTTTTCCGCCAAATTGTTCGATTTTTCACCATACCGAAACTCAAAATCAAAGTATATCTAGAAAAAAATGTCTATATTTTTCTTATTTTTTCAATAAATAAAAATAAAAAGCTTAAAAGTTCGGAGTCGTATAAGAAAAAGGAAAGTATTGTTTTATGTTCATGTTTGCCTAGCAGAACTTTATCCTCTGTGATAGTGTTCTTCTGAGTTTACTTTTCATTAACTCTTTTTGCTCAGATACAACACAATTTTGGACGAATTCGATATCATCTTCTCATAATGTATCATTGTTTCTTGTCTCTTCAACTTCTTCTATTACCGATTTGCGTTGCTTTTTTCTTTCTACACCACCTTCCAGTTTCATTCGTTTGCTATTGTAATTTTTCATTTTTGAGACAAAATATCCTGAATTTTTCTCCGGATTGTAGAAAAGTTCCTACAATGATTCTATTGTAAAAGTCAGTTTATGGGAATCGTTACAATCGATTACTAACAATTCTACCAAAAGCGCCATTGGGAACAGTATAAACAGGAAAGAGGGATATTATTGCTTTTGCTAACGCTATCTTCTCTTCTCTTTTTGGGTAGTTACCGCACATTTGTCGTATATGACTAACAGCTGCTCTGACCATCTCTGTCCTTGATGAGTCCTTCAAAGAGGCACTGTTGGAATATTCTTCCAAAATATGTGCACATTCGTTCTCCTTCAAGTATTCCTTCAGAGACTATTTGAATACAGAGGATAACGCATTCAGTGAAAAAAATTGTTAGTATTTACTTCGCTGGTAATTATAAGCTGAGCACCATACGCAGCGTCACATCTACGCAATACACCACGTTCTGGATTTGGTGAGCTTATTTCGATCAAAAAGCAGTTGCACATTTTATATTGAAGTATGATGGCCAGCAAATCCTCGGGTTTTATTGCCGCACCATCACGATCTTTCAACACAATGTCTTCCGTTAAATTGGATTCAGACGCAACTATAAGAGACGTTAAATTTACAGATACAATTTATCGAAAAATCTTGCTTCGTCTCAAAGTGAGAAAATTTTTCCTTGAATTAAGACACACGATTAACATAATCGTGTTTATCAATAAATCTGACAATGAAAACAGAAAAATAATTGCTTTGTTGAGATTAACACAAAAACCGACTAAAAGTTATGCTTACATCTATGCATGATTATCTTCTATGCACATGGAAACATAATTCTTGGATTTATAAACATTCAGGACCAAATACCATCCTGTCACGAGGATAAAACACTATACATACAAATTGTCTCTTTGCTGTTACAACAAAATAACTCGGACAGTCATGTGCACACGAACTCCTCTACATCGTCGTCGGTGTTGAATCTTTGACCTCTGAGGGCTTCTTTCAGTGTTCCAAACATGTGGTAGTCGCAGGGTGATAAATCCAGACTGTAGGCGGGTGTTCCAGTACATCCCACCCCAATTGCGATATTGTATCAAGCGTTATCCTGGAGAATAATCGCACTTCGTGCTGGCATGCTCCTACTACGTTTCGAGCGTTATTTTGCGATATTGAAGGTGTTCGTGGATGACAGACTCTACACTATCAATACTGATGCCGAGTTCAGCCGAAATGTCTCGAACATTCATCCTACGGTCCTCCAAAATGAGTTGTTCTACGCACCAATTGTTATCTCGTGTGATGCTGGTTTACGGTTGACGATCATGCGGCTCATTCTCGACGGTTTCGCGACCATCCTTGAATGTTTTAGCCCATTTAAACTCGAGCACTCACTACCGAACTGATTTCGCAAACAGAAGATTTTTTGTATTTTTAACGCCTTATCACACTAAAAACGAATGATAATACGCTGCGCAACGGCGGTCGGCACTTGACGTTCACTCATGGTCCTAGCACGCGCGTGAAATATGCACTCTCGATGAAAACTATGCCACAGTGTTCGTAAGGGACCCAGCTATCACATGCTCAAACCACGACCTTCAAAACATACATGCGCGCCGCGCCATCTACAGCGTTTGTCTCCATCGCATTTGAACCACCCTCGTATAAAGATGATATGTTAGATTAGATCATAAATATTAAACTGAAGCGGATAAATGCCCCATTCATTGTCCTTTGCAAAAAGAAAACGAGTTTATCAGAAAAACAGTAAACAGCAATGATGTCCGCTCTGTCTGATAAAGCTAAGACGTACAGCTGCTATAGCATCTACGTCAAGTATTTCACTTCTTGTTTACTCATCGTGCCGGTTCAAGGAAATGTGTACATACAGGATGAACATTTTATATTTGATAAACAATTCTAATAAATTAATTGGTCAGTACTTCAGAATGTATATTTATTACAAAAATCTAAGTTTGTACGATATTAAATGAGTAAATATTAGAGATGGGTTGTTACATCAAATTTCTGTATCAGATACAGTCTGATACTGATACATGATTGTACCTGATACTTTTATCTGATACTTTTTGTACCTGATACTTTTCGCATTTGATACATTATTTTGGTCTATACTGTAGTGTGTATCAACTCAACATCAACAGCATAGTAGTTGGGTTTATGTTTATGTTAGCGATTATGTGGATGATGGATTTGGTTCTTTTCAGAAAAGTGTCATCTCCGCACGCAATTAGTGTTATGATAACATCTGTTTGATTGATTCAGAAAAACCACAAATTGTGTAAGTTAAAAAAAAGACTAGGTATAAATTGTGTGAGTGATTAAAAATTTGAAATGGAGAAAAAGAAAACGTCCGAAGTTTGGAATTTTTTTAAGTGTCGATGTGGACAGTCAATTCGCGATTTGTAACCTATGTATGTAAGTGTAAGCTTAGTTATAAGCATTCTTCTGTAAACTTGAAAAAACATTTGGAAAGAAAGCACCCCACAGTTCAACTTCTGAAGACAGTTGCACAGCCAGGGGCAAAAGTTAGAACGGTTCCAAATGAAAATAATTCTATTTTAAATGTATGCCAGCGTAACGAGTCACCTACAGCAACTATAAGGATAAATAACCAACCAACGGTTTCTTCATTTTTAAGGCCTAAGATATCCGCAAGGCAGAAGAAAAACTCTGTGCTAAAAATATTTTACAAGGACTTACAACCGTTTAGTGTTGTAGAGGATGAAGGTGTACGGGAGGCATTTCATGTGTTGAATCCATCGTACTCATTGCCAACTAGGAAAACCATTTCCAAAACACTTATATCTGCGGCTCATGAAGAAGCTTTAAATAATTTAAAGCAATTATACATTAACAATAAGTCTGAGATATCATCCGTAATACTGACGACGGACTGTTGGACTTCAATCAATGTTGAAAGTTTTCTGGCCGTTACATCACATTACATAAGCTCGAACTTTGAGCTGAAGGCGAATATCCTAGAATGCACTTCTTTTCCAATTGCTCATACCAGTGAAAATCTGGCAACCGAGCTTGAGAGGATAGTGTTGGAATGGGGATTGCAAGAAAAAATGTTGCTTTGCATTTCAGACAACGCGGCGAATATTACAAGAGCAGTGAAACACCATTTAAAGTGGGAGCATGTTGGATGCTTTGCTCATACCATCAATTTAGTTGTCAAAACTGCAGTTGAAAAAGACCTTGCAATGGCGACACTCTTGAAAAAAATCAAAGCAATTGTGTCACATTTTAAACATAGTAGTCAGTCGACAAGAAAGCTTTTTGAAGTCCAAAAACAAAATGGGCTTGAGCCTAAAAAATTAATACAGGATGTTGCCACAAGATGGAATTCATCTTATGATATGCTCAATCGATTTTTAGAGCTGGAAACATCTGCAAGGACAACTGTTGCACTCCTTAACAAAGAATTGGTGACATTGAATGCGGAAGAGTGGTCCATTTTGCCAAAAATCAGGGACATTTTAAGGCCTATGAAGGAACTCACCGATATAATCAGTGGGGAAAAATACACGTCTGCATCTTCGATCATAGTTTATGTTGACGGGTTTCTTACCACTTATGAAGCAATGGAAGTTAATGACCTATACAATAATGTTATCTGTCGTCAATTGGTGCACAATCTGAAGGATGGCCTATTAAACCGTTTTGCAGACCTGGAAAAGAAATCATTTCTCACTATTTCTACGTTTTTGGATCCTAGATACAAAAATGCAGCCTTCGCTAATATTGAAGCTATGGAGAGGACAAAAGATGTTTTAATTGATTTAGTTTGCAAACGTATTGAACAGAACAGCGATCAAGTCGAAAAAAACGATTTGAGTCATAGTCTACAATCTATAGTGAACACATCACCGCCAGCTGGCAACCCAACCGCATCGTTTCTAACAAATTTCAAAAGGAGAGCCTTAAGCTACAACTCTACTGGAACATTTCATTCAAGAGCCATAACTGAAGTTGGAATGGATCGTAGTAGTCTTTGCGTATAGACGTCTTTTAAATCGCTCCTGTCAAAAGTTTGCAAAAATTAAATTAATTTTTTTAAAACGTTAGTCCGTAGTTAATTTTTATCGGAAAAAATCTTATATTGTCGAAGTAATCGACTCAGGAAATTCCTATCGAATATTTTTACTTCGATTGGTAACGAAAAACAAATTCACAAAGAAAATTTCGCCGCTGGTATGGAGGAGCCCGACGGCTTCCCACCGTTGGGGCAACCTGGGGAAACGACGAATATGAAACTGGCGATAATCACCAAAAGAAAACATAACGAAGAAAACTCCGTAGATGGAGGGTGCAAGCTGCAAATAATAGCGGACAATCAACAAATGGCCAAATTGCAGAAAGAAAATGATGAACTAAGGCAAGAGATACAGTCTCTCAAGGATCTTTTCAAGAAAGGGATGAAGCCTCAAAAGGCGCATCCACAAAATCAATGGCAAAAGGTAACAAAGCCGAAGAAAAGTACAAAGCAAGTAAATCCAGAGGAAGTTCTAAGTGCTAGTGGCGCCAACGAGAGCCAAAATTATTTTGCAGCGCTGGAGGGATTAACCGAAATCGAAGAAAACATCGGAGGTAATTTTAATCAAGATAATGACGTTAATTTTATTCAATATTTAAAGAACAAAAATAAGGAGGAAAAACAGCCCGCAGTTCTGCTGGTTCCTCTGAAAAAGCTTCCAATAAGACAGAAAAAGTTCCGCCAATCAACGTGTTTGGACATACCGGGAAAGATATGGTTCGGCTATTGGCAGCCGAAAATAAATTGGCCAATTTCGAAATCAAAAGAGTTAATGCCGAAAAATTAACTATAAGGACGAAATCACTGGTTGATTTCAAGTCAGCCAAAGATGCGCTGATTTCTGGGGAGGTTCCACACTTCACCTATACCCCAAAAAGTGAAAAAAATCAGACCTTCTTGTTGAAGGGTTTGGACAGCGGAGAGGATACGGTCGATCTTCTTCAGGTGCTCAAGGAGGCTGCACCAGATATTGATTTTGTTTCAGTCAAAGCCTTTGCGACAAGAAGGTCGACCATAGAAAGGAAGAATTTACCACTTTATCTGGTACAAATTGCAAATAAGAGCAGTCCAAGTGCCCTTCAACAAATAAGGTACTTGAATTTCAGAGTGGTGAGGTGGGAACGCTTCCAGAAAAGAGAAGTCAACCAGTGTTACCGGTGTCAAAGATTTGGACATTCGGCTGCCAATTGTGCCATGCACTATCGTTGCGTTAAATGCAAAGACGTTCATGCTCCCGGTGAGTGCAAATTGGCTCAGACGGAGCCTAAAGAAAAATTATACTGCGTTAACTGCGGTGTATTTGGTCACCCAGCATCATATCGAGGATGCTCCCGATATCAAGATGCAAAAGTTAAACTTGCTCCAAAGCAAACACAAGTACACCGTAATATCATACCTTCCAACTTCGTCAAGCCCGGAGTATCATTTGCACTCGCCGCTAGAGGACCAGCAGAAAATGCTGGCAATAATGTAAATAATGTAAGTGGCAATAATGAGCTGCTTCTCAAAATTTACCAGCAACTTAATTCTTTATCGGAGAGAATCGACAAACAAGATTCAAAAATTAACTTTGCTTTTCAGCGTTTAGGTCTTTCAAATGCCTAATAATAACTTGTCATCCAGTCATATTCCCATGGATAGGCTTCGCCTCATATCGATCAATGTCAACTCTATCGTTGCTATACATCGACGTGATTATCTCCTTGAATTTGTTGTTAAGCAAAAGCCTGACATCATACTTCTCACTGAAACCCACCTCAATTCATGGCATTCCATGGAATTCAAAGATTTTGCATTCGTAAGAAACGATAGGGTGATACGTGATGGGGGAGGTGGCACCGGGATATTGGTTAGAAGACCCTATTGTTTCCAAAATATTGAAAAAGTCGAATTCAAAAACTTTGAATTTCTTGAAGTGTCCGTCATCAAAATTTCACTGCCAGGTGGTCAAAATGTTCTCAAGTTCAAGGAGGAACTCAATTCCTTGTTTGAAATACTCGAATTGAACAGGCTGCATAGTTATTATATTTTTGCCGGTGACCTGAATGCAAAGCATACATCATGGCTGAACGCCACCAATAATCCAAGAGGTGTATTCCTGAAATCATGGATAACAGAGAACCAAATTGAATACAGGTGCAACCTATATGGGTCGAAGTTCCCAAAATACCCTAGGACAAATTCATATTTGGACCTCTGCATTGCTGACGCAAGACTTGAATTCAGCTTAAATAGTCCTCAACGGAAACTGCAGGTGCTTCCTTACGATAGCGACCATAACGCAATCGTAATGGAGATCAATCATCAAAGGGATGATTTCTTCCTCATTCCAGTTCAACATGAAAACCATCGGTTGAATTTCAAAAAAACAGACTGGGGAAAGTTTCAAAAGAAGTTTAATTCTGATGATGGCAACGCTTGCTCAATGGTTCCTAATGACAGAAATCTAACTGACGATGAAATAGATCTCTATTTGTCGAAATTAGAGAAGCTGACGTTGAAAACGATTGAGAAAGTAGTAGTAGTAGATTCAACATCGAAACAATATGGAAGGATATGAAACACCAACCATCGCAAGGTTGAAAAGATTGAAAAGCCTTCTTCTCACCCGCGTCAACAATATTTATCGACGATTTTTGGACTACAACCATCCCTCGTTGGCTTTGTTGAAATTACACCTGAAGAATGTCCGGAACTTAATCCGTTCATACTTCGGGAGTGAGGTCAGCAATCAATGGGCGGAAAAACTGAGGGGTATTAGCCCACAGGACCCAGATGGCGTTTTCGCGAAAGTGAATAGCTTATTCCGCAGGAAGTCTCGAGTGAAGGTATCGAATTTTGAAGTCGCTAGTGATGAGATAAATCTTCTCGATAGAGCTGGTATCGAAATTGATAGTACGACTCCGGATAGAAATGGAAACAGGATTATATGTGATGGATTGCAGAAACTTGCCCTGATTGGAACACATTTTGAATTGGTTCATCTGCCAAACCCAGAGAGAGGGAATGAAATATTTTCGGAGGTCGTTGAAGCAAAAGTTTCCGACTGCAAATCAAGCCTGAACGGTCAATCAATTCTTCATTTCGATAAAACATTAACATCTGACCTCATACCGAGCTTGAATCTTATTGATTATTTTGTCAGCTATGAAGAATTGTGTTTCATATTTCGCAGAATAAACAACAAAAAATCATGTGGTACTGACGGTATTCCGACATTTGCCTGAGGTTGCTATTAGGAATTATTGCATATTGTTCAACAACATGTTGAACAATTCATATTTCCCAAATGAGTGGAAAAAGGCTAAGGTATTTCCGATCTTGAAGAAAGGAAAAGAATCTTCATGCCCTAAAAGCTATCGTCCAATCAGCTTGCTGCCTAACATCAGCAAGGTGTTTGAAGTGATACTCAACAGAGCATTAAACGCCCACATTGAGGAAAATGAGTTGATGCCGAATTGCCAATTTGGTTTTCGTGCCAGGCATTCGACCACACATGCAATAACGAAAGTAACCTCAGACATCTGTTGGAAACTAAATGATAGACAATGTGTTGGAGCATGTCTCATTGATATGGAGAAAGCCTTCGATACGGTGTGGTTAGATGGACTAGTTTTCAAACTTCTTCAGGACAGGTTCCCCAGACACCTTGTCGCCATGATGTGTAATATGTTATACGGGAAATCATTTGTTGTAACTGATAGAAATCTGACAACAATGCGCGAATTCAAGGTCTTGAATGGTCTACAGCAGGGAACAGTTACTACGCCCCTGCTTTTCTCAATATTCATTCGCAAGCTATTGAACAGCTTTGATTTTAATGTCTCGCCAACGCGATCATTAGTAGCGTTTGCTGATGATCTGATCATCTATACGGCAGACCGAAAAGCTACAATAGTTCAGAACAACCTTCAAAAAATGTTTAATGATGTGCAGTTCTACACCGACAATTGGCGAATGAAAATCAATGCGCAGAAGTGCGAAACAATTTTGTTTCGGACAACGCTGCAGGGGGCCAGTCAAGATCTGAAACGTAATTGGAAGGATTTCCACATTATGGCTGGTGAGGGTAGTTCAGAACGGGTTCCACATAAATCCTGTGTTCGATACCTCGGTGTTCATCTCGATCAGTATCTGTACTATACTGAACATGTCGAAATCATGCTCAGTAAAGCACTAAAAGTAGTCATCGCCCTTCGGTGACTCTTTCATTCCAGATACATTGATCAAAAAGTCAAAGTTATTTGTTACAAGACCCTGGTTAGGCCAGTTTTGACATACGGATGCCAGGTCTGGTACAACCAGAGTGCTAGTACAATGGAAAGATTAAGAGTTTTCGAAAGGAAATGTCTTCGTGCATGTACTGGTTTGTACAGAAAGCCTGAGACGGATTGGAAGCACTTTATATCGAATAGAAAAATTTATCAAACCGCTCAAGTAACAAGAGTCGATATCTTCATATTTAAACTTCCTCGGAATCATATCGCAAGATCTGTGACTGTGAGTGAAAACCCTTGGATTTCACAGCCGTTCCACCCTACAGACGGGTATATTGTGACTTGCCTCACTACTGGCTTCATTCCTCCAGAAGCATTCGTGTATTTGGACATGAATCGTTATGTTTTTGATTCTGACGGCGTCCCAATCATATATCACATATACCGACGGGCCACCGATAAGAAGATAAAATATCCTCCGAATCTGAGTTCACGAGACCAACAATTCCAATGGAGATACTCATTTGCTAGATTCGTTGAGGCTGGTCGAGCTGAGATGGAACAATCTAGGTATTGGTGGCTGAATGATAATGTCTAAATTATTCGTGTTTATTTTCTGTTTTTGTGCTTTTTCTCGTTACTTAGTATTTTAGATTCATCTCATTATTGCTACATCTAGTATTGTTGTTTATGTGCATTATAAATTAGGTATAGGTTTCAATATAAGGTAACGTTTATTTTTTGATTGAACTTATTTAGAATTAGGGTGTAACATATGAGGTATAGGATATAAGTTCATTGTTGTGTTAGTAGTATAAGTAATTTTTGAATAATGCTGGTTGGTTTTTTCTCCTTTTTCCAATTGAATCAAAAAATATCTAATAATCTTAATTAATTTAAATTTGCAAGTGTATTTTTTTCATTGAATGTGTTTAACTGATAACGTATAAATTTAGAGAGCCATTCGGGCCATTAAATTTTTTATAGTTTTATTGTTTGGAATTTGCTTTATGTTCTTTTAAAAATTTATAACGATTGGTATTAAATAAAGCGCTTTTGACTTTGACTTTGACTTTGACCATAACTGAAGTTTAACGTTATCTTGAAGAACCACTCTTATTAGAACGCGAAGACCCATTAAAATGTTGGAGGGAGCGAAGCTATAACTTTCCAAATTTAGGTAAAATTGTTCGGGAAAAATTTTGTACTATTAGCACTTCTGTTCCTTATGAGCGCGTTTTTTCTAAAACAGGAAATATTTAAAATGAGCGTCGTTCCAGATTATCGGCAAACAAAGTAAAAATGTTAGTTTTTTTAAAATACAATGACGCCTAACTGTGTTTCCATAATATTTATGATTATTAAGTTACTTTTGTCGCACAAGTTTTTCTTTTAAATAAGAATTTGTTTTATTTGAATGTTATTATGTTTGTAAGAAATTCACACTTTTATTTATTTTTTTTTTTTTTGAGCTATGTATGTTGTTCTTTATTTACTATAATTTATTATTTACTATAATAACACACTTTTGCTTAAGATGGCCATGATCGTTGAAATCGATAAATGATTGGAATTTTCTAGTTTCAGGTTTTTTTTAAATAGACAAGATTATGCGCATGTGACAGTCCATCATGAAAAATTTCTGACCACTTTAAGTCCCCAAGGCCTGAGAGGGACTGTATTGCTACAGCGACGACGACTTTAATGTTTAATTTGCCCAAAATTAAGATTAAAGTCATGTCTATCTTGTGATGTTACATACAAACTTTCAAGAGCTCTCTAGATATATTTTTTCATCCTTCGTTACCTTTTGCTCACTAAAACCCTAGTTATCGAATCAATTCATATATATTAACTTTCTTTAAATGCAAAGTTATTACTTTCATTGAATCGATATTGGTTTTCAAATAAAAACTTATTAAAATACAATAACAAATATTAGAGCAAACTTCTACAAAACCTTTGAATGTCACCGTTGTGTGTACCGAATCAAATTTAAAAAAAAAAAAACATAAAAACCTTATTTCATAGCTGCGACAAAAATACCAGAAAGAAAGGCTTAATTTCGTCCCTAAATACAAAATATCTATTGGAGTTAGACTCAGAAGATAAATTTTCATATAAATAGAATCTTTAAAGGAGTTTGTTTCTAGTAAAAATATCAAACTTTTAGCTAGACTTTTTTAATTGCGTTTATGTTTATACTCGCCTCAAGAAAAAGAAGTTAACACATTTACCAGCATGCCTACTCAACGATTAACTAATTATCCTGCAACTCTTGAAACACTCCGTCAAGAATAAATAGCATTATTAAATTGATAATCCCATTCCCTAACACAATTCACATCAAATGCACGGTATCAGTTCCATGGCTTCATAATGTACACAAAATGATACATGAACGAAGGCACAAGATGCACCCAAAGCGCTAGCGCAGCGAGAGCTACATCAACAACCTACCCAGAACAGCAAACAAATGTGCATGTTAATGTTTCAATCGATTGATACTGATAGTTGATACTTTTTGTACCTGATACATTTCGCTTGTATCAGTTTTGTGTATCAGGTACAGTAATGTATCAGTGACAATGTATCAGGCTGATACAGTAGGACACATCTCTATAAATATTGACTTTAAGATTTGAATGCTATAGCATCCGTGGCTTTTTGCATCACTGTGAAAGTGAATCTATGTTATTCACCTCCGCGAACGTGTTAAAAACTTTTCAGCTGTCAACAATTGTCTTCTTAATTGACTGTCAGATTCGCTATAAAATTAAATTCGAGATATAATTTCTCTCCTACACTCTTCTTGAGATCTCTTCCTTAGAGAAAAGTACAAATAAATATTCTTGAAATCAATCAACATCTCCTTGATACCTACTTCTCATTAACTTCAAAACTTTTCAAGTGTGCTAATGAAGTGTGAAAGAATCTTTTTCGTAACAACACGCCAAACATATATCCCCAGTTGACGACACTTTATACAGTCTCCAACTCTCTCTCCCTCACGCACACGCACGCACAATATACACTCCTCTCTTTTTCTGTGTCCTGTTCGTATCCAAGTCCGAGGACTTTCACGCTTAGCCCGATAAATTATGTTAAAGCTTCGACAGAAAATCGATCGTTAGAACTTTTCGAGATGTTTAATTAATAATTGTGATTTTAATATGAGCTTACATTTGTACGAATATATGAGGTAGTATTGATAGAGCGAGCGATTGATTTTAGGCAACCAAGCAGCCGTGGCTCAATACGAGTATACTTTGAAATGGTAGGGTATGAATGCAAAAAAGTTGTGTTTTAATTTAATGCTAACTTTCATAAAACGGTCCGTCGGTGGAAGCAAGAATTCCTAAAAACAGAATTCATCCACGAGCTTAGAAAATATTTCAATAATATCTACAGCTAAAATTCCAACAAAAAATATCTCAAGTTGATTGAAAAACTTCCTCTCTATTGGATTCATTGATGGATATAAGTAGGTAGGGATTTCTCAGAACTCTCCAACCACTATAGCTACCATGCAATGTAACTAAAGAAATACGATTAAAAATGACAAGCAAATTGCTATTTAGGGAAATCAAAACAAATTCCTAGAACAATGAATTCTGAAAGCAACAAGATGCAAATAAAACCTCCCCTGCGTTGGCTAGCTGATTGAGTTTACTTTACTCTT